>CM033470.1:292944169-294195348 GCA_019447015.1 Hymenochirus boettgeri | reverse complement strand
ATCCGTGAGTAAAATGTACATGATACCTAGGCAGGAGCATCGAATCCATGAGTAAAATGTACATGATACCTAGGCAGGAGCATCGAATCCGTGAGTAAAATGTACATGATACCTAGGCAGGAGCATCGAATCCGTGAGTAAAATGTACATGATACCTAGGCGCGAGCACCCGAATCCAGAGTTTAAATTACATGTACCTAGACATGACCATCGAATCCGTTGAGTAAATAATGTACAACTGATACCAACAGGAGTCACCAATCCATGAGTACCAAATGGTACATGAACCTAGGAGGAGATCGAATCCGTGAAGTAAAAATGTACATATACACTAGACGGGAAGCACCGAAATCCTGGTAAAATGTACATGTACCTAGGCGGGAGGCATCGATCCGTGAGTTTAGAAAAATGTACAGATACCTAGGCAGGAGCATCGAATCCGTGGTATAAATGTACATGATACTAGGCAGGGGAGCACCGAATCCGGAGTAAAAATGTACCATGATACCTAGGCAGAGCACCGAATCCGTGAGTAAAATGTACATGATACCTAGACAGGAGCAACCGAATCCGTGAAGTAAAATGTACATGATACCTAGAACAAGCACCGAATCCGTGAGTGAAAAAATGTAACATGATACCTAGATACTGGAGCACCGAATCCGTGAGTAAAAATGTACATTATACCTAGGTGCGGAGCACCGAATCCGTGATAAAATGGTACATGATACCTAGGCAGAGCATCGATCCGTGAGTAAAATGTTACATATACCTAGACAGGAGCACCGAACTCATGAGTAAAATGTACATGATACTCTAGACAGGGAGCATCGAATCCCTGAGGAAAATGTAATGATACCTAGACAGGAGACACCGAAGTCCGAGTAGTAAAATGTATCATGATCCCTAGACGGAGCAGAATCCGTGAGTGAAAAATGTACATGATACCTCAGCAGAGCACCGAACTCCATGAGTAAAATGTACAATGAACTCTAGGCAGAGCAATCGAATCCGTGAGTAAAATGGACATGATACCTAGACGATGATACCGAATCCATGAGTTCAAAGTACATGATACTAGACAGGAGGAGCACCGATCCGTGAGTAAAATGTACATGATACCTAGGCAGACGCATCATGAATCCGTGAGTAAAATGTACTGATCTAGGCGCGAGCACGAATCTAATGAGTAAAATGTACATGATACCTAGACAGGAGCACGATCGTTGAGTAAAATGTACATGCAGTACCTAACAGGAGCACCGAATCCATGTAGTAAAATGGACATGATACCTAGGCAGGCACGCATCGAATCCGGAGTAAATGTCATGATACCTAGACAGGAAGATCACCGAATCCATGGTAAAATGGACATGATAGCCTAGGCAGGAGCATCGAATCAGTGAGTAAAAATGTACATGATACCTAGGCGCGACACACGAATCTATGAGGTAAATGGTACATAGACCTAGACACGGAGGCATCGATATCGCTGAGTAAAATGTACATGGAAATCCTAGTACAGGAGCACGAAATCCTCGAGCGTAAAATGTACCATGATACCTAGGCCAGGAGCATCGAATCCGTGAGTAAATTGTACATGTATACCTAGGCAGGAGTATCGAATCCTGAGTTAAATGTACATGAATCCTGGCAGAGCAATCGAATACCTATGAGAATAAATGTACTGAAACTAGACAGGAGCACCGACATCCATTGAGTTAAAAGGTGTACATAGAATACCTAGGCAGGAGCACGAATCCATGAGTAAAATGCGTACATGATACTAGGCAGGATGCATCGAATCGTGTAGTAAAATTACATGATACCTAGGCAGGAGCATCGATCCGTGTAGTAAAATGTACATGATACCTAGGCAGGAGCATCGAATCCATAGTAAATGGTACATGATACCTAGGCAGGAGCATCAATCCATGAGTGCAAATGTCAGCAGGATACCTAGGCAGGAGCATCGAATCCCTGAGTAAATGTACGATACATAGGCGCGAGCATCGCATTGATGAGTTATAAATAAATGAAACCTAGGCGTCTAGCACAAATTCCGCGGAAAAGTCCATATAACCTATATGGAGCGGAAGTAGGAAACTGTAGGGCACATGATCCGGGATGTAAATGTACATGATACTAGCGTAGCATCGAATCCAGTGAGTAAAATGTACTGATACCAGCCAGGCAATCGATCCATGAGTAAATGTACATGATACACTAGGCAGGAGCATGATCCATTATAAAAGCTACATGATACCTAATCAGGAAGTCACGAACCATGAGTAAAAAATTGTCAATGATACCTAGGACGGAGCATCCGAATACGTAGTAGTAAAATGTACAGATACCTAGGCAGAAGCATCGAATCCATGAGTTAACAATGTACAGATACTAGCAGGCCGAATTCAGAAATAGATACCAGGAGGCTCCATCTGAGTAAAATGTACCATGATACCTAGGCAGAGCATCGAATCTGTGAGAAATGTCAATGATACTAGGCGCGGCATAAATCCGCGAGTAAAATGTCCATATATAACCCTCCCATATGCGAGCACCAATCCGTGAGTAAAATGTACATGATACCTAGGCAGGAAGAATCGAATCCATTGAGTTAAACATGACGATACCTAGCAGGAGCATCGAATCCATGATTTAAAGTACATTGATAACCTAGGCAGGCACGAACACGTCGTGAGTGAAATGTACATGATCCTAGCAGGAGCTCGAATCCATGAGTAAATGTGCATGAACCCTAGGCAGGACCATCGAAGTCTGTGATTAAATGTAATGTATACCTATGGCTCGAGCATCAAATCCGAGTTAAATGTCACTTATAACCTATATGGAGAACAACCATGAAGCGTGAATAGCGCAATCCGCGAGTAAAATGACATGACCAGAGGCTCGAATCCATAAACAGTACATAACAGGCCAGGAGCGTTCGAAATCCCGAGATAAAATGTACATGATACCTGAGGCGCGAGCATCGAATCCGCGAGTAAAATTCCATTATGACTACATGCGTAGCTCGAAATCCACGAGTAAAATGTCCATTATCCTATACGTGCGCATTGAATGTCGAACGCGAGGACGTTCGAAAGTAGGAGCTATGAGTAAATCGATTTTTCGAAGTCCTGGATATTTGAACAGGTTTTCCCCTAGGACCATTTCCAGGTCCCACAGTCCATTTACCATTAAGTAAATTTATTATTTGTAATTTAATTAGAACTATTTCGAACTATTTTGCATTAATGGGTCCGTTTTGAACTTTCGAATAGTTTGAAAGTTCCAAAACGGACCGAACTTTTCGAAAGGTTCGGACCACCTCTGGATAAACAAAAGGGCGACGATTTACTTTAGCGGTTTTGGAATGCCCCCATCATAAATCTACACACAAACAGATTAAAAACCAGACCCTAATAGTAAAGGTGTACCCAAAGAATCTCTTTGTTTTTCAACACAATTTTTTGGCCTGTTTTTGCTTTGACTAAAAGGGTTCTGATGGCTCTTCAGAACCACCATGTAATAGTGAAATGAATGAATATTTCCTGATAAATGTAGCTATTATCTCAAATGACATCTAACATTGGTTTTGCTCAAAATATTATCTACCTCCACTAGCCAACCTCATAAAAATGTCTTAATACAAGAATCCATGTTTTGTAAGAATATCTGAATAATTTACCACGATGCTATCCATGTTTATAGTATTTTCTATTACTTTATTTTGACAAAACTGTACGTACCTTTAAAATATAATCTCAGCGTTAACAACATTTGGATGTTCTGCTCATATTTCAATAACCAAAAATAGAAGAAAAATATATACCAGGGATATCATCCATTATTATCCACCTCAATACATCCCTGTTAATAAAATTGTCCTGATGAAGGCTTTGTCACAATTTTCATGATCCGATATAACCTTGCTCGTACTGGTGGATTTTTTTTTTACCGGTGCTGTATCTGAACAGCCAATCAGATGTTGCAAAGTTTTCTAACTATAGTCAGGGCCAGATAAAAGGATACATCTGATTGGTTGAGGCAAATTAAACAGAACAGCACTGTTTTGTACTGTTGAGGAAGAAGGAGACTGGCTGTAAACTACCATGGGGTTAGTAGATTTATCGCAATGGTATTGTTCATAGGCCAGCATACAATTACGATCGGAATTACAAATGTTAAAGGCACCGTTATTGCCAAAACAGGATACCACACCTTTAGAATTTGGCCTCATGAATGACACAAAGATACTTTTTAACAGGCACAGGTTTGCGTTATCTAGATATAAAATAGAATTCTTACCTACAAGCTACGGTACGTTTAACCTTCCTGATGTTTTAAGTGAGAAAGTTAGCTTATCATTTTTGACTTGTTGTGACGTGAGAGGAGACAAGGAGAAAACTAGATTTACACAGACATGACTGTTACTACATTGAATTCTCTTCAAATTTAAGCTGCTGTAACTCATTGACTAAATGTGCTAGAAACGGTAAAACACATGGGGTGATACGATGCTTGGCCAGGACAAATGACTGTCAGTCCTGGCAGCAGTTTGTACGACCAATCGTGCAGTCCCTTAGGGAACCACCCCAATCAAGCAGTGATGACCAACATCACCATCTGCCCGATTCAGACACAACAGGGACCAAACTCGGTCCGGCCAGGCCCACCCCACTCCATGTACATATTTCCGCTACGCTTTACTATCGTATGGTGTTGGACGAAAATATATTATGGAGGTACCCAGCCTAGATACCACTGGCAACCGTGTAAAGATAGACACATAAATAACATAAATATCACTGTGGCCTGTGAATTATAGTTGATGTACAACAGAATTGGGTTTTTGCTTGGGTTTGGTTAGTCCATTTAAACTAAAACCAATTGAGTTCATTGAAAACCTTTAAGCAGTGATAAGGTCAGAGATTTAGGCAGAATTAATCTTGATAATGAAACAGGATTCACCAAATGCCAGGAGCAATTCTAGTATCCTTTAGAGGTCACATATTTTTAATCAGAAGACCAGGAACCGTCTCCCATCCTCTGATTCTCTAGGAATCCAGGAGCATTAACGGTTATTTACCGTATACAACTCTGCTGCAGAGTGTGTACAGTAAGTGGAAGGATTGGAAGGACAGTTAATGTTAAAAATGGGTAAGAGATAACCTAATGTGGAGATTCCAGGGGGCTTGTGTTGGGCCTTGTGTTGTATCTTATCATAAAACAGGTTTATATTGACATCCATTGGGATACTGGCAAAAATACTTGTTTACTGCAGATAATTATTTAAAACTAGGAAAGGAATTAAATACAACTTCCTAAAATAGAGTGATACTACTCCTCAAAGAAAGGGCAATATGTGAACCCCATCTTTATTACATAGATAAAAAGCTATTCCCAACAAATTGAGATACCAGAGCACTCGCCTTACTGTAGGTGAGTGAGTGGTTTTGGCTAAGCTTTGGGGTTCATCAGGTTATTTAACAGTTACTTGGCAATAGCACCAACCTCCCATAACCTGTACAGGGCTCGGTCGGCCTGCACCCATGCACTGTCCCAATGTATCAGCTCCCACTCTACTTCACAGCAATTGATGCTGATGCTGGCCACCCCAAAATTTCCTCAGTTACAGGTTGAACACACACCAACAGGATTTTGGGTAAGATCGGCAAGGGGAAGGTTTGAATTATTTTATCCATGGTTTGTTACATTATAATAAAATCTTTTTGGAAAAAACATTTGACTCACTCAGAAGGATTAATGCTATTACAACATGCAGGAACATGTTTGCTTGAATCATCTCAAACCATCACAGTTCGGTGATTCCCCTAATTGTTGACATGTAACTGCTACAAACCTATCATTTGAAATCCACCATAACAGGATGTTAAGGTTAGCATGGCTTTTAGAGGAGTTTTGAATTGTTTTCAAAAGAGATGTAATAAAGAGATGATTTTCACATTAACCCAAGCTTGTGGGCTTAAGTCCAGATCACATGACCGGAGCCACCTTACTAATTACAATTCTACAACCCATTGACATCAGGGATGAATTGCTTCATTCTCTCCTTACAGAGCAATTCCTCGCTCATCCTGATAACAACACTATCTTGCATTAATCCCGAATTCACAATTGGAACAAAGGACACTATCAATTTCTACATGACGTGTTGATTTTAATGATCTAAATAAAAAACCTGAGGCCCTATTATAAAACGATAATTACGTGAGACACCTGGCTGACTTTTGGAAATAGTGGAAAGCACGCCTCCCGGGGCATGTGGTGTGCAGAAAACGGCAATAGTAGTAACATAGTAATTGAGTGTTGAATAAAGACATCAGTCCAAACCGATTTACCCTCCTCCTTTTTTTAACCCCTACCTAACATTTGATCCAGAGGGGGGGGGGGGGGGAAAGGCAAACAAAAAAAAAATACAAGCTAAAAAGGGGGGAAGATTCCTTCCTGAACTCCAAACGGCAATCGGAAAGTTAGATCTATATGCATTAATACCAGTACTTGTTCAATAGTATATATATATCCCCTTACAACCAGAACTCAGCTATATGTATTAATACCAGTAATTTAATATTATTATATATCCCTATACCAACCAGAATAACGTATATGTAGTAATACCAGTCATTTTCAATACTTATATAATATCCCCCCCGTACCAACCAGAACTACAGTATATGTATTAATACCAGTAATTCTCAATATTATATAGTATCCACATACCAACCACAACTACAGATATCTGTTTTACCAGTACTTCTCAATATTAGTAATTTTTAGATCCCCTACCACCAGGAAACTACAGTATTAATAATATCCCCGTACCAACAGAGAAACACCGTATATGTATTTATACCAGTAATCTCAATTTATATAATATTCCCCGTACCAACCACGCACTACAGTATATGTATTAATAGCCAGTAATTCTCATATTATATAGTATCCCTATACCAACCAGCACTACAGGGTATATGTATTAATACCAGTAATTTTTAATATTATATAATACCCGTGCACCAACCAGAAATACAGTAACTGTATGAATAACCGTAATTCTAACATATTATATAGTTCCCTATACAACCCAACTGACAGTATATGTATTATACGATAATTCCAATTTAGATAAGTTCCCACGTACCAACCAGAACTACAGTAATGTATTAATACAGTAATTCTCAATATTATTATAGTGTCCACCTGTACCACCCAGAACTGACTACTTCTCTCTGGATTGGAATGGGGTTGTAGCGAATTGGTTTAAAATTGGATCTTGGTTTTGAACCTCATTTAAGTTTATCCAGAGCGTCAGCTCTTATTGATCTTTTATCTTCAAAAGATTTTCTGTTTTAAAGAGGATTTGTCTGTTTAAGGGAGATAAAGCATATAGAAACAAAAGTGTGTTAGAACAAGAAGGGGTTAAGAAAGACTGCTGTTCACGCTGGCTATTGCTGTTTCTTGTGTATTGGGGGGGACTGTTTCTCTTCTCGTTGTGTATTGCTGTTGGTGTGTATTGCTACTTTAGTATGGACGTGTTGTGGGGCATCACGCGTGTGCATCCTGCCGCATGATAGGGCATCTTGGAGGAAGCGCCCCAGGGGACTATGTGTCTATGTGTGGTGGGTTGCCCATTGGAATCTGGGTCCAAATCTAAAGGGGGAAACTTGCAGCATTGCAGAGGTCTTGGCACAACCTGGGGGAAATAGCAGGTTACTGGCGGGGGCCAGTAAACTGGGGGGGAGATGGTTGGCAGATAAGGTGGGAGTAAAGGGAGATAGATTTGGTAGAGTCACCAGGGGAAGTTAGGGAGGAAGGGATAGGTGCGCTTCTTCCCAGTCTCTTTAGTTGGGTCCCAGCAGGATGTTTGCCATTTTAGGCGAGATGTAGAGGATGATGGCTCGCGAGCAGCATGGTGAGGGGGCCTTCCCTTACACCAGGGGAGGCAAAACCTCTCCAATACAAGGGAGGGATAATTGGGGGCTAGGAAGGATGCAGGTGGTAGTGGTAGGGGACTCCCTTTTAGGAAGGTAGATAGGGTAATCTGTCGCTCAAGACCCTGCTGCCCGAACAGTGTGTTGTCCTGCCCTGGTGAAAGGGGTTCGAATGTGGTGGATCGTGTAGACAGCTTATTGGGTGGGCTGGGAGGACCCGGTGGTCTGGTTAACATTGCTGCCAATGACAAAGTTATAGGTGTGAGGTGATGTCCTTAAAAATGGAGTTCCGCGATAGGGGCCAATTTAAAAAGCCAGGACCTCAAGGGTAGTGATTCAAAATTACTCCAACCCGCAGCCACGGGTCTACGCTAGGAGCAAAACGGGAGCTCAGAGTATAAATGCGTGGCTAAGGGTAGTGGTGTGTAGGGGAGATGGGGTTGGGTTTTTTAGAGAACTGGGTCTGACTTTTCTGTTGGGCTACAGGACTCTTTAGTAGGACGGATTGCCACCTCAATTGGTTGATGGTGCAATGTTTTGGGGGAGAAGATGCTAGGGGGTTGAGGAGATTTTAATAGGGTATGGGGGGGGAGGTATATGAAAAATAAGGGTGATTGATAATAAGGTATATTGATAAGAAGAATTAGATGAGGAGTATGATGTATGTTAAACGAGAATTGAAGCCAAATTTAAAAATGAATGATATGCTGGGGAGTAAACGATACGGCAGTAAACAATATGGGTGGAATTGTGTAACAAAAGCAAGAGGTAGGGAAATAATTGTTGGAGTATGTTATAACCGCCAAATGCCGGGGGAGGAGGGGTGCTCAGGAAATGAATCTAGCATATGCAGTTGGCAAAGGCTGCTGGTATGGGCAGTTTCGGTTAATAGGGGATTTTAACTACCCTGATAGATGGGTAAGGAAACTGCCAGCACCTCAAAGGTATAAAGTATTTAATTTCCTATATGAGCATTTTTCTTTCACAATGATGGTAGAATCCTACTAGAACAGAATGCTTGTTTGTTGGATCTGGTGATATACTAATAACCTTGAGCTCATTTGGAGATGAAAGGTATTGGAAGCTAGGAAATAGTGGACCATGATATAGTGTATTTAATATAGGTTGCAAAAAACTAAAGTGCCCTGGGTTAACAAACACTTTTAACTTAGGAAAAGCTAATTTTTGCTGTTAAAGGAATCACCCTGCTCAAGAGGGGAAAATGTTTCTAGGTAAAGATACAGAGCAGATTGGGACCACTTTTTAAAGGGTATTAAACTATTACCTTTCTAATCGGTACCTTTAGGGAAAACAGTGTAAAAAAACTAGGCCTCCTCCTGCTTGCTAATGCTCGGGTAAAAAGGGAATGGAAAAAAGAAAAAGGCTTTTAATAAATTTTAAAAAACAAGGGGAACAGAACCAGGCTTACAGGGAGTAACAAAAGCTGTAATAAGAGTGTAAGAAAGAATTTAAACTAGCTAAAATACGAAATGAAAATACGGTGCCGACAAGCAAGTCCAACCCAAATGTTTTTTTTAAGTATATAAATTTGGTAAAAAGATGGGACTGGAATGTGGGACTTAAATAATGGGGCTGAGGTGGTTGTGAGGATTCGAAAGGCAGCAAGTCTGCTAAATCGTTTTTTAACTCTCTCGTTTTTACTGTTGAAATCTGGTCCTTACAGTAGGGATTGTAAAAAATGCAGGGAAGAAATGAAGAGTATTCACTTGGCTTAACAGAGGATATGGTACGGAAACAACTTAGCAAAGTTAAATCAATAAGCCCCACCGGACCAGATGAATTGCATCCTCGGATGTTTAAAATGAGTTGTCAGTTCATCTAGAACACTGTTTCTCATCTTTTCCAGATTCCGCTTGGTCTGGGGATGTGACCGCTGGCATTGGAAAAAGCCAATGTATACCAATATTCAAAAAAGTTACGTCGTTCACAAGCTGTAAACTATAGACCTGTAAGCCTAATCATCATTGGTAGGGAGGTGCTGGAAACTTTGTTACGGGATGCATACTTGGACTTTGTCTCCAGAGTCATCTTATAGTAGTAAGTCAGCATGCTTGTATGAGAATATAGATCATGGCCAGCACAAATTGAATTGGTTGTTTATGAAGAAGTGAGTAGGAGAAGTAGATCTCAGGCACACGCAGTGGATGTGGTATATTTGGATTTTGGAAGCTTTTTACTGTGCCCATAGGCAACTCATGTATAAACTGAGTGACTGTGCCTTGAAGAAAACCTTGTTTCATGATAGAGAAGTGGTTATTTGGATTGCAAACAGAGAGTGGTGGTAAATGGAGCTACTATGTGGCTAAAAGTTCTAAGCGGAGTGCATCAGGGTTCTGTACTGGGCGCCGCTTCTGCTTAATCTGTTTATACATGACTTAGAAGGGGGCATTGAGAGCAAGTCTAAGTGTTTGCTGATGACACTAAACTAATGCAGAGCTTTGGAAACTTAAGTGATGTGGCAAGTGCGCAAGCCAGACCTATATAGATATCAAATGGAATCATGAGTGGCAGATGAGATTCAATGTTGATAAAGTTTAAGGTGAGGCATTGGGATTTAATAATCCTGTGCACCACCCATAAATACTCTTGTTGAGTGCATCTGTAAGGAAAAGATTTGGGGTTCTGGTTGATAACAGCCTTAGCTATGCAAACAATGCAGGAGCAATGGCTAGAGGCTATCAAGATATTGTCTTGTTATAAAGAGGGGAATAATTCAAGAGAGAAAAATATTATTCTCCCTTCTTTACAAGCCTGTAAGGCTCTCATTTGCGAATATCGTGCAGTTTTGAATCCCATATACAAAAGGACATCTGGAAATTGAGGCAGTTCAGAGAAGTGCAACTAAATTAATAAGGGGAATGGAGGGGCTGAATATGCAGGCAGTTAGTAAAGTTAGGGCTGTTTGCATGGAGAAGCGACGTTTGCGTGGGGACATGATAACCTGATACAAATATCATTAATGGGCCTACAGTGAACTCTTTGGTGGCATTGTTACTAATAGGTTCCATATAGAGGACTCGTGGACATCCTTTAAGGTTGGAAGAAAAGTAAGTTTCACCTTCAGGTTAGGAAAGGTTTTCTTACAGTGAGAACTGAAACTGTGGACCTGTCTCCAGCAGATTGTGTAATGCAAGTGTCATTGAATAGCTTGTAAAAAAGGCTGGATGAGTTCTAAAACTAATAATATTGAGATTACTGGTATTAATGATATGTCTGGTGATCCCAGGGATACTTTCTGATTGCCGTTTGGAGTCAGGAGGAATTTTTCCCCCCTTTTTAGCTAGTCTTGTTGCCTCCTTGGAATCACTGGTAGGAAGGTTAATAAAAAAAAAAAAAAAAAAAAGGGGTGGAATAGTTGGGACTGAGACGTATGTCTTTATTCAACCTAATATCATATACTATATCACATACAGTAATAATGATTAATACCATATACTTCTCAATATTATATAGTGTCCTGTCACCAACCAGAACTACGTATGGATATGTATTAATACCAGTAATTACCTCATATTGATAGTATCCCTGTACCCAACCAGAAGTACAGTAAATATGAATCATACCCTGTAATTATCAAATTCTTAGTCCCCGTACCAACCAGAACTACTGTATTTGTATTAATACCAGCAATTCTCTATATTATAGTATCCCCGTACCAACCAGAACTACAGTATATGTATTAAGTAACAGTAATTCTCATATTAGATTAGTATCCCTGTACAACAAAATAACTATAGTATAGTATTTTAATACCAGTAATTCTCAATATAAATAGGGATCCCGTGTTACCAACCAGAATAAGTACATGTATTAATACCAGTCATCTCTAATATTCATATAGTATCCCTGTACCAACCTCGGAACTACGTATATGTATTAATAGCATAATTCTCAATATTTTTTAGTTTTAGAAACTTATCCAGGCCGATTTTTAAAGCTATTCAATGACTCTGCCATACCCACATAGCTGGAAGACAGTTTTATCACAGTTCACAGCGTCTCACTGTAAAGAAACCTTTCCTAACCTGAAGATGAAATTCTTTTCTCCAGCTTTAAAAGGATGTTCACATGTCCTCTGATATGAACTTATATAGTGAACAATGCTATGGCCCATTAATATATTGTATAGTGTTATCATATCCCCACGCAAACGTTGCTTCTCCAATGTAAAAAGCCTTTACTTTGACTAAGCTGCCTGCTATTCAAGCTCCTCCATTCCTCTTATAATTTATTTGCCTCTGAACTGCTTCCATTTTATCAAGATGTCCCTTTCGTATATGGGATTCCAAAACTGCACTGCATATCCAAATGAGACCTTACCAATGCCTTGTAAGGAGGGAGAATAATATTTTTTCTCTCTTGAACTATCCCCTTTTATACAAGACAATATCTTCCTGCTCTAGCCGCGCTGTCTGGAATTGTTTTTGCTACATTGCTTGTTTCTCGCAGAACCCCAAATTCTTCTTTTCCATATACAGATGCACTAACACACTTAACACCCACTTAAAGTAGAACTAAAACTTGTTTTTTATTGCTAATACGAAAGCTTTTCTCCCAGAACATCTATACATTGTAATTATTCTCTCTAGGAAGTTGCATTTAGTACAGGAAAGTAATAGATCTTCTGTAAATAAAGAAGGTTCCTGTTTCCATGTTGTAGATAACAGACTTAAGGTTTCATACACATGTACGCGATCATGTGTGCTGGCCCGTGGTGAACGATGTGTAATAATGGGGTTTTTGGATGATAATCGCCCCGTGTATGGACGTTATTGGCCAAAACGGCCGCGTTAGCGATATGTGTCCCGATCCGCCGGCTGGGATTCCGGTACGAGTGTTTTTGGTCCTATAAGTGCCCATACAATCCACATTACAGCCAAAATGGCCGGTACGTACACATCGTGCAGCACGGGTCCGGTACCCTATATCGAACATGTGTACGAACCTTTATGCTGCAAGTTAAACACTTCCAGGAACACAGCTAGAGCTGCTGGGTGGATTTTTATAAATCACCCAGCAGCCACAGCAAAGGGAAGAGGTAGACACAACTTGTTGTCTTTGTGATGTGCTCTCTGTCTATTGGGGGCAATGTTGTTGGGTACAATTAGGGTATGTACATATTTCCCTTAACGGAGAATGATGCCTAGCAAATTGGGCTAAACCCAGGAACTTTCCTTATCATGTATGGTGACATGTTATAATACATTAAAAAGATATCTTAACCCACCATCTCCCAGGGAACAATCACCTGATCCACACAGATCTTCTTCCACCATTGTAGTCGTGTGGGTGCCACAGAAATACACTTTTTTGGCAATGATAGATATCATATAAAAATTTAAACTTAAAATTTTGAAAGCTATTCCGGGTGTTGGATTGATTAATTATTCTCTAGCAAAGGGTTTTGTATTTAGTTCATTTTCTAGTGGCAAATTAACGGAAACAAAAGGAAAAGCAAGGCAAACCACACGATGAAATCAAACACCCTTTTAAATTGAGGTGTATTACCCTTTGCACTCCTTACCTTCCAGGTTTCCCACAAGGCAGTGAATATGCATTGTGGAAACCCAGTAGAGGGGGGATGGGGCAATGGAGGGTAAGATTCTTTCCTCTGAAAGTGAGGTAAAGTAGACATTTCCCATTTTTCATATTAAGGGCACGTCCACTCCTTAAACAAAAAACTGGTCAATTGTCAGATGTACCTGCCCCCAACAACAACTATATATTTTGCACTTTATTTCCTGCATTACTAACCATATATTTTAAGGATAATAATTACCTCTATGCAGTGCAGAGTAGACTGGCCACCTTCCTCCATGGTAGTCATATCAAAGGCTAGCAACTGACATAATTTTCATGACTGCTATTTTACCTGATGCCTTCTGCTGCACATGACTCAAGCGTTATCACAAGCTCATTGAGCATAGGGAGGGGAAGGCAGATACTCTTTTCCAGAAAGCCACTAGAACTTATAAATGTCTGGTTACAAATGCAATGCAATAGACTGGTAAAATAGCAGTGTAGTGTTGAGGTCACCAATTTTCTTTAAAGAGTGGACATAGCCAGATAGAACTATATTCAAGTCCCGTTTTTTATTCTGTACGAGACCCTTGTAAAATGGATAAGTTAATATGAAAGTACAACCGATAAATGGCACAGTTAATATGAAATGTACAAACCTACCAATGACACGTTAAATGAAATGTACAACCTACAAATGACAGTTAATATGAAATGTACACCTATAAATGGCCAGTAATATGAAATGTACAACCTAAAAATGGCAGTAGTAAGTTAATATGCAAAGGTCACTAACTATAAATGGCAGTTAATTGAAAGTACAACCTATAAATGGCAGTTAATATGAAATGTACAAACCCTAACTGGCAGTTTAATATGAAAATGTACAACATAAATTGACAGTTAATAAGAAATGTAAACTACAAATGACAGTTCTTATGAAATGTCAACTATAAAATGGCAGTTAATATGCAATGTACAAACTACCAAAATGGCAGTGAATTAAGGAAATGTACAACATACAAATACAGGAATATGAATTGTACATACAACCTATAAATGGCACAGTTAATATGAAATTAACAACCTATAAATGGCAGTAAATATGAAATGTACAACTAATAATGACGTTAATTAAGGAAAAGTACAACCTACAAATGACAGTTACTATGAAATTGTACACCTATAAATGGCAGTAATATGAAATGTTACCAGTCTAATAAATGGCAGTAATAGAAATGTCAACTACAAATGGCAGTTATTGAAAATGTAACCTATAAATGACAGTTATATGAAAGATGAAATTACAAACATTAAATGTGCAGTTAATATGAAATGGACAACCTTACATGACAGTGAATATGAAATGTACAACCTATAAATGAAGTGAATATGAAAGTTAAATCCTAAAATGGCAGTTAATATGAAATGTAACAACCTAAAAATGGAGTAATATGAAATGTACAACTATAAATGACAGTTATATGAAATTGTACAACCTATAAATGGCAGATTAATATGAAATGTACACCTACTAAAAATGACAAGTCGATAGAATGTACAACTCTACAAATGACAGCGCGTTAATCTGAAAGTAAACGTATAAATGGCAGTAGTTAATATGGAAATGTACAACCTACACAATGGCCAGTTAATATGAAAATGTTACAACCATATAAATGCAATTAATTAAGACAAGCAAAAGCACAGATAACTATGTGAGTAACCATTCAATCATTGACTTGTGTATGTAGTTTCAGAACATGGAAAGTTGTTTTCATGAGTGTAGTGACCCTTAACACACAAGCCTAAAATCAGTTGTAAAACATTACTTTCCTTCCTTCATAAAATTTTGTATTTCAGCTTTGAGGAGCCACTTTTTGGTTGGTGCAATGCAGGATTTCTTAGCTGTGTCATTTACCCCATACCGTTTGTTTGTGTTACAAACACATGGCCATAATGCACTCATAGGTGACACTATTGTTAAGATCATGGTTCTCATGAGCTGCTGATAAGCCCAGTTCAATGGTCAATGTGTGTGTGTGTTGAGGCTCGTCATAATAGCCCTTTGTCATTTTTTTCCCAACAGAGATTGCATTAGCCAGACCCATTATAGTATCAATTATACTAACCTTACAGTTAATAGTATGGGAAAATACTCAAAACGGAGGACCGAACACATCATAGTACAGGGAGTTATCCACCAGGGGAAGTTCATCACAGAGGAGGAATGGCACGGGGAGCTATTGCTCCAGGTTTTTGGAAGGGTTAGGGAGTGGATGCGCTGGTGGCAGCTGCTGTAGGGGTTCACCGGGGGGGGAGTACGCCAAGGGTGGGTGTGTAAGGAGAAGTTGTTGATTCTATCGAGAAATTGGGGTTTTTATGTAATTAAATATAAACAGCAGGAAAGGCTGTAACCCCAAACCAATTCAACTGCAACTGAATCTCATCTGGAGTTCTCCAATGTTGCATAGTTTGGGTATCAGGCACACGCAAATGACTCTCAATACCACTCCATTGAAAACAGGATTAATAAGAAGGAGCCCAATACAGAATACGGTAGAATTGGTCAACATCGACAAGCTCTATGACAATAACACAGTTAGTCAGGACTGGAGCTGTGGGGCCCAACAGTAAAATCTGGATAGCAGGGTCCAACCACAATTGACTCCGATTGTTTTATTAAAATGCATTACTGCTGTCCTTTTGGCTCTGGATAATTTTAGAGTTTTCTCTGGTGTACTGTGCGTGAAGGGTGTGGTCCAAAAGGGGGATTTCCTTGCTAACACTGGGGCCAGCAAGTCCGACATGTGTCCAGAGGAAGGAAAAAAAACCACAGTAGTAAGGAGGAAAAAAATCATTCCTGAATCCAATGGTTCAGTGCTAAATTTTCAGAAAGCAAAAGTAAGAAGCAGGGGCTGGAGTATAGGATGGCTCGAACTTGAACCCAAGTTCGGAGAACTATTCGAGAACTATCCCGGACCCGGATTAATTTTCGATATTTCCGGACTTTCGATAATTATCGAATGTTTGACCGTTCGAGAAATCGAATATGCGAGTAAAATGCCTATTCCATACGCCAATATAACGACAAGTTAAAGGTCCATTATACCTAGGGCACGGAGCATGAATCCGTGACGTAAAGTACATGATCCTAGGAGCGAGCATCGAATCCGTGAGTAACATGTACATGATACCAAGGCGCGCGCATCGAATACTTGACTCAAATGTCCCTTATAACCTTATGCGAGCACCGAATCCATGAGTAAAATATACATGATACCCTAGGCGCGAGCATCAAATCCCGTGAGTAAAATGTCCATATACCACTACTATGTGAGCACGATCCATGGAGTCAACAGTGTAAATGCTACCAGGCCGGAGACGAATCGTGAGTTAAAATTACATATTTACCTCAGGCAGAAGCATCGAATCCGTGGGTAAATGTTACATATACCTGGCGGCAGGGCATCGATCCGTGAGTAAAATACATGATACCTAGGACAGCGACATGAACCGTGAGAAAATCGTCACATTGTATAACCTATGCGGCACGGAAGCATTGGAACAGTGAGAAATTAGCATGATACTAGGCGAGCATGAATCTGGAGTACATAGCATATTAACCTAGTAGCGACTGAGTAAATGGCATGCTACCGGAGATCACATCGAGTAAAGTACAGATTACGGCTAGCTCCAACTATCCGTCATCTCTAGCAGAGCATCGAATCCGTGAGTAAAATACATGATACCTAGCGCGGAGATTGCAATCCTGAGGAAAATTACATGATACCTAGGCAGGAGCACGAACGCGAGTCAATATGATCATGAGGTATCCCCTAGGGCTGCGAGCGATCGAATCACGAGTAAAATGTCCATTATAACCTATATGCGAGCACCGAATCCATGAGAGTGAAATGGACATGATTACATAGGCGGCAGGAGCATCGTCCGTAAAATACATGTACAGCGGAGCAATCACACGTGAGCTCAAAATGGACATGAGTACCTCCAGGCGCGAGCTCGAATCCCGTAAATCCTATGATAGCGGAGACATCGAATCCACGATAAACTTCCATTAAAACCATATGGAGCCACATCAGAAATGTCACGACCTCCCCCTAGGCGCTAGCATCGATCTGAGTAAAAGTACATACTGATACCTAGGCTCGAGCACGCATCAGCCTTTGAGTTAAAATGTACCATCTAACCTAGTATGCTGCAGACGACCGAATCACATGAGTAAACCTAAGTATCATGATTACACATAGGCGCGAGCATCAATGGAAGAAAGCATACCAGTAGCGAGTCCAGTAAAATGTACATGATACCTGGCGCAGGAGCATCGAATCCGTGAGTAAAATGTTACCCATTGTACCTGGCGCAGCATGAGAGCCTTAGTAAAGTCATCGAGATGGAACCGTTGAGTAAAATATAACTGATACCTAGACAGGAGCATTGAATCCCGGTTGAGTAAAACCTGTACATGATACATAGCAGGAGCATTGAATCCGTGAGTAAAATATACATGATACCTAGGCCGCGACATCGAATCTGCGAGTAAAATGGTCCATTATAACCTATATGCGAGCACCGAACATGAGTAAAAGTAATGATACTAGGCAGGAGCATCGAATCCGTGAGTAAAATGTACATGATACCTAGGCAGGAGCATCAAATCACGTGAGAAAATGTACATGAGATAACTAGGCCAGCATCGAATCCGCGAGAGTGTAATAAGTCCAGTTATGGACCGACATGCGATGCATCGAATCCACGAGTAAAATGCCAAGGACACCTATACGAAGCACCGAATCACTGAGTGAAAATGTAATGATACCGAGGCACGGAGCATCGAATCCAGAGTAAAAATGTACATGATACCTAGGCGAAGAGGAGCATCGAATCCTTGGAGGTAAAATGTCCATTATAACCTATATGCTAGCACCGAATCCCAGGCAGTAAAAAAACATTGATACCTAGGCGCGAGCATCAAATCCGATCGTAGTAAAATGTCCATTAAACCTATTATGCGAGCCACCGAATCCATGAGTAGAATGTACATGATACCTAGGCGCGCAGCCACCGAATCCATGGTAGTCAAAGTACATGATACTAGACAGGGAGCACCGAATCCGTGAGTAAAATGTACATGATACCTAGGCAGGAGCCCGAATCCGTGAGTAAAATGTACATGATACCTAGGCAGGAGCATCGAATCCGTGAGTAAAATGTACATGATACCTAGGCAGGAGCATCGAATCCATGAGTAAAATGTACATGATACCTAGGCGCGAGCATCGAATCCGTGAGTAAATGTACATGATACCTAGGCAGGAGCATCGAATCCATGAGTAAAATGTACATGATACCTAGACAGGAGCACCGAATCCTTGAGTAAAATGTACATGATACCTAGGCGCGAGCACCGAATCCATGAGTAAAATGTACATGATACCTAGACAGGAGCACCGAATCCGTGAGTAGTAAAATGTACATGATACCTAGGCAGAGCACCCGAATCCGTGAGTAAAATGTACATGATACCTAGGCAGGAGCATCGAATCCGTGATGAGTAAAATGTACATGATACCTAGGCAGGAGCATCGAATCCATGAGTAAAATGTACATAATACCTAGACAGGAGCACCGAATCCGTGAGTAAAATGTCATGATACCTAGACAGGAGCACCGAATCCGTGAGTAAAATGTACATGATACCTAGGCGCGAGCACCGAATCCGTGAGTAAAATGTACATGATACCTAGACAGGGAGCACCGAATCCGTGAGTAAAATGTACATGTACTAGGCAGGAGCATCGAATCCGTGAGTAAAATGTACATGATACCTAGGCGCGAGAGCACGATCCGGAAAAAATGTACATGATACCTTAGACAGGGAGCATGAACCGTGTGTAAAATGTACATGATACCAGGACAGGAGAGCACCGAGATCCGTGAGTAAAATGTACATGATACCAGGCAGGAGCATCGAATCCGTGAGTAAACATGTACATGATACCTAGACAGAGAAAACGAATCCATGGTAGTTAAAATGTACATGATACCTAGGCAGGAGCATCGAATCCGTGAGTAAAATGTACATGATAACTGGCAGGAAGATCGAATCGTGAGATAAAATGTACATGAACTAGGCAGGAAGCATCGAATCATGAGTAAAATGTACATGATACCTAGGCAGGAGCATCGAATCTGTGAGTAAAATGTAAATGAAACCTAGGCGCGAGCATCCGAATCATGCGTAAATGTACATGTATACCAGGCAGGAGCATCGAATCCATGAGTAAAATGTACTGGATACCTAGGACAGGAGCCCGAATCCATGGTTAAAATGTACATGAACCTAGGCGGACATCGAATCGGAGTAAAATGTACATGATACTAGGCAGGAGCCATCGAATCCATGAGTAAAATGTACATGATACCTAGGCAGGAGCATCGAATCCTGAGTAAATGTACATGATACTAGGCAGAGCATCGATCCATGAGTAAAATGTACATGATACCTAGGAGGAGCATCGAATCTGAGTAAATGAAATGAAAACCTAGGCGCGAGCATCAAATCCGTGAGTAAAATGTCCATATAACCTAATGCGAAGCACCGAATCCGTGAGTAAAATGTACATGATACCTAGACAGGAGCATCGAATCGTGAGGTAAAATGTACATGATACCTAGACAGGAGCACCGAATCCATGAGTAAAATGTACATGATACCTAGGCAGGAGCATCGAATCCATGAGTAAAATGTACATGATACCTAGACAGGAGCACCGAATCCATGAGTAAAATGTACATGATACCTAGGCAGGAGCATCGAATCCGTGAGTAAAATGTACATGATACCTAGGCAGGAGCATCGAATCTGTGAGTAAAATGTACATGATACCTAGGCAGGAGCACCGAATCCGTGAGTAAAATGTACATGATACCTAGGCCGGAGCACCGAATCCGTGAGTAATGTACAGGATACCTAGAAGGAGCACCGAATCCGTGAGTAAAATGTACATGATACCTAGACAGGAGCACCGAATCCGTGAGGTAAAATGTACAATGATACCTAGACAGGAGCACCGATCCGTTGAGTTAAAAATGTACATGATACCTAGGTGCGAGCACCGAAATCCGTGAGTAAAATGTACATGCTAACTAGGCAGGAGCATCGAATCCGTGAGTAAAATAGTAATGTAACCTAGAAAGGAGCACCGAATCCATGAGTAAAAAATGTACATGAACCTAGACAGGAGCATTGAATCCATGAGTAAAATGTACATGATACCTAGACAGGAGCACGAATCATGAGTAAAAGTCATGATACCTAGACAGGAGCATCGAATCCGTGAGTAAAATGTACATGATACACTAGACAGGAGCACCGAATCCATGAGTAAAAGTTACATGATACCTAGGCAGGAGCATCGAACCGTGAGTAAAATGTACATGATACCTAGACAGGAAGCACGAATCCATGAGTAAAATGTACATGATACCTAGGCAGGAGCATCGAATCCGGAGTAAAATGTACATGATACCTAGGCGCGAGCAACGAATCTATGAGTAAAATGTACATGATACTAGACAGGAGCATCGAATCCGTGAGTAAAATGTACATGATACCTAGACAGGAGCACGAATCCATGAGTAAAATGTACATGATACCTAGGCAGGAGCATCGAATCCGTGAGTAAAATGTACATGATACCTAGCAGGAGCACCGAATCCATGGTAAAATGTACATGATACCAGGCAGGAGCATCGAATCCGAGTAAAATGTAATGATACACTGGGCGACACACGAATTATGAGTAAAAGTACATGATACCTAGGCGGAGCACGAATCCATGAGTAAATGTACATGATACCTAGGCAGGAGCATCGAATCCATGAGTAAAATGTACATGATACCAGGCAGGTAGCACCGAATCATGAGTAAAATGGACATGATACCTAGGCGCGGAGAACGAATCCAATGAGTGAAATGTACCATGATACCTAGACAGGAGCACCGAATCCGTGAGTAAAATGTACATGATACCTAGGCAGGAGCACCGAATCCGTGAAGTAAAATTACATGATACCTAGGCAGGAGCACGAATCCGTGAGTTGAGTAAAATGTACATGATACCTAGGCAGGAGCATCGAATCATGAGTAAAATGTCATGAACCTAGGCAGAGCATCGAATCATGAGTAAATGTACATGATACCTAGGCAGGGAGCATGAATCCATGAGTAAAAATGTACATGATACTCGACAGGAGCAACCGAATCTTGAGTAAAATGTAATGATACCTAGGCGCGAGCACCGAATCCATGAGTAACATGTACATACTAGACAGGAGCACCGAATCCGTGAGTAAAATGTACATGATACTAGGCAGGAGCACGAATCCGTGAGTAAAAAATGTACATGATACCTAGGCAGGAGCAATCGAATCCGGAGTAAATGTACATGCTACCTAGGCGGAGCATCGAATCCTGAGTAAAATGTACATGATACTCAGACAGGAGCCACCGAATCCGTGAGTAAAATGTACAATGAACCTAGACAGGAGCACCGAATCCGTGAGTAAAATGTCATGCACATAGGCGCGAGCACCGAATCCATGAGTAAAATGTACATGATACCTAGACAGGAGCACCGAATCCGTGAGTAAAATGTACATGATACCTAGGCAGGAGCATCGAATCCATGAGTAAAATGTACATGATACCTAGGCGCGAGCACCGAATCCGTGAAGTAAAAAGTACTGTAACTAGACAGGAGAACGAACCGGAGTAAAATGTACATATACTAGACAGGAGCACCGAATCCGTGAGTAAAATGTACATGATACCTAGGCAGGAGCATCGAATCCGTGAGTAAAATGTACATGATACCTAGACAGGAGAACCGAATCCATGAGTAAAATGTACATGATACCTAGGCAGGAGCATCGAATCCGTGAGTAAAATGTACATGATACCTAGGCGCGAGCATCGAATCCATGAGTAAAATGTACATGATACCTAGACAGGAGCACCGAATCCATGAGGTAAAATGTACATGATACCTAGGCAGGAGCATCGAACCATGAGTAAAACTGTACATGTACCTAGACAGGAGCACCGAATCCATGAGTAAAATGTACATGAACCTAGGCAGAGCATCGAATCCGTGAGTAAATGTACATGATACCTAGACAGGAGCACCGAATCATGAGTAAAATGTACATGATATAGGCGCGAGCACGAATCATGAGTAAACTGTACATGATCCTAGACAGGAGCACCGAATCCGTGAGTTAAAATGTACATGAACCTAGCAGGAGCAACCGAATCCGTGAGTAAAATGTACATGAACTAGGCAGGAGCATCGAATCCGTGGAGTAAAATGTACACTTGATACCTAGGCAGGAGCGATCGGATCCATGAGTAAAATGTTAACTAATACCAGACAGGAGAGCACCGAATCCGTGAGTAAAAGGTCATGATACCTAGGCAGGCGACATCGATCCTGAGTAAAATGTACATGATACCTAGGCAGGAGCATCGAATCTGTGAGTAAAATGTAAATGAAACCTAGGCGCGAGCACGAATCCATGAGTAAAATGTACATGATACCTAGGCCGGAAGCATCGAATCCATGAGTAAAATGTACATGATACCTAGACAGGAGCACCGAATCCATGAGTAAAAATGTTACATGATACCTAGGCAGGAGCATCGATCCGTAGTAAATGGACATGACCTAGGCAGGAGCATCGAAATCATGAGTTAAAATGTGACATGATACCAGGCAGGAGCATCGAATCGTGAGAAAATGTACATGATACCTAGGCAGGAGCATCGAATCCATGAGTAAAATGTACATGATACCTAGGCAGGAGCATCGAATCTGTGAGTAAAATGGAAATGAAACCTAGGCCGCGAGCATCAAATCCGTGAGTAAAATGGCCATTATAACCTATATGCGAGCACCGAATCCGTGAGTAAAATGTACATGATACCTAGGCGCGAGCATCGAATCCGTGAGTAAAATGTACATGATACCTAGGCAGGAGCATCGAATCCATGAGTAAAAGTACATGATACCTAGGCGAAGCATCGAATCCGTGGAGTTCAAAATGTACATGATACCTAGGCAGGAGCATCGAATCCGTGAGTAAAATGTACAATGATACCTAGACAGGAAGCACCGAATCCGTGAGTAAAGAGAAAATTACATGATAACCTAGGCGCGGAGCACCGAATCCGTGGAGAAATGTACATGATACCTAGACAGGAGCACCGAATCCGTGAGTAAATGTACATGATACCTAGGCAGAGCAGCACCGAATCCGTGGTAAAATGTACATGATACCTAGGCAGGAGCATCGAATCGTGAGTAAAATGTACATGATACCTAGAAGAGACCGAATCCGTGATGTAAAATGGACATGATACTAGGCAGGAGCATCGAAATCCGTGAGTAAAAATGTACATGATACCTAGGCGCGAGCCACCGAATCATGAAAAATGTACATGATACCTGAGACAGGAGCACCGGAATCCGTGAGGTAAAATGTACATGATACCTAGGCAGGAGCATCGGATCCGTGAGTAAAATGTCATGATACCTAGACAGGGAGCACCGAATCCATGAGTAAAGTACAGATACCTAGGCGGAGCATCGAATCCATGAGTAAAATGTACATGTACCTGGCAGGAGCATCGACCGTGAGTAAAAGTTACATGATACACCTAGGCAGGAGCATCGAATCCATGAGTAAAATGTACATGATACCTAGGCAGGAGCACGAATCCATGAGTAAAATGTACATGATACCTAGCGGGATCATCGAATCCGTGAGTAAAAGGTACATGATACCTAGGCGCGAGCACCGAATCCAGAGTTAAAATGTACATGATACCAGACGAGAGCCATCGAATCCGTGAGTAAATAAAATGTACATGATACCGAGCAGGAGCACCAAATCCTGAGTAAAATGTACATGATACCTAGGAGGAGCAATCGAATCCGTGAGTAAAAATGTACATTATACCTAGGACAGAGAGCACCGAAATCCATGAGTAAAATGTACATGATACCTAGGCAGGAGCATCGAATCCGGTGAGTAAAATGTACATGATACCTAGGCAGAGCATGAATCCGTGAGTAAATGACAGATACTAGCAGGAGCACCGAATCCGGAGTAAAATGTACATGATACCTAGGCAGGAGCACCGAATCCGTGAGTAGTAAAATGTACATGATACCTAGACAGGAGCACCGAATCCGTGAGTAAATGTACATGATACCTAGACAGGAGCACCGAATCCGTGAGTAAAATGTACATGATACCTAGACAGGAGCACCGAATCCGTGAGTAAAATGTACATGATACCTAGGTGCGAGCACCGAATCCGTGAGTAAAATGTACATGATACCTAGGCAGGAGCATCGAATCCGTGAGTTAAATGTACATGATACCTAGACAGGAGCACCAATCCATGAGTAAAATGTACATGATACTAGACAGGGAGCATCGAATCCTGAGGAAAATGTAACAGATACCTAGACAGGAGCACCGAATCCGAGTAAAATGTACATGATACCTAGACAGGAGCATCGAATCCGTGAGTAAAATGTACATGATACCTAGACAGGAGCACCGAATCCATGAGTAAAATGTACATGATACCTAGGCAGGAGCATCGAATCCGTGAGTAAAATGACTGATACCTAGACAGGAGCACCGAATCCATGAGTAAAATGTACATGATACCTAGACAGGAGCACCGAATCCGTGAGTAAAATGTACATGATACCTAGGCAGGAGCATCGAATCCGTGAGTAAAATGTACATGATACCTAGGCGCGAGCAACGAATCTATGAGTTAAAATGTACATGATACCTAGACAGGAGCACGAATCCGTGAGTAAAATGTACATGATACCTAGACAGGAGCACCGAATCCATGAGTAAAATGTACATGATACCTAGGCAGGAGCATCGAATCCGTGAGTAAAATGTACATGATACCTAGACAGGAGAGCACCGAATCCATGGGTAAAATGTACATGATACCTAGGCAGAGCATCGAATCGTGAGTAAAAATGTACATGATACCTAGGCGCGAGCACGAATCTATGAGTAAATGTACATGAACCTAGACAGGAGCATCGAATCCGTGAGTAAAATGTACATGATCCTAGACAGGAGCACGAATCTGACGTAAAATGTACATGATACCTAGGCAGGAGCATCGAATCCGTGAGTAAATTGTACATGATACCTAGGCAGGAGCATCGAATCCGTGAGTAAAATGTACATGATACCTAGGCAGGAGCATCGAATCCATGAGTAAAATGTACATGATACCTAGACAGGAGCACCGAATCCATGAGTAAAATGTACATGATACCTAGGCAGGAGCATCGAATCCATGAGTAAAATGTACATGATACCTAGGCAGGAGCATCGAATCCGTGAGTAAAATGTACATGATACCTAGGCAGGAGCATCGAATCCGTGGTAAAATGTACATGATACCTAGGCAGGAGCATCGAATCCATGAGTAAAATGTACATGATACCTAGGCAGGAGCATCGAATCCATGAGTAAAATGTACATGATACCTAGGCAGGAGCATCGAATCCATGAGTAAAATGTACATGATACCTAGGCAGGAGCATCGAATCTGTGAGTAAAATGTAAATGAAACCTAGGCGCGAGCATCAAATTCGCGAGAAAATGTCCATTAAACCTATATGCGAGCACCGAATCCGTGAGGTAAAATGTACATGCTAGGAGGGCGAGCATCGAATCCGTGATTAAAATGTACATGATACTAGGCAGGAGCATCGAATCCATGAGTAAAAATGACATGATACCTAGGCAGGAGCATCGAATTCCGTGAGTAAAATGACATGATACTAGGCAGGAGCACTGAATCCATAGTAAATGTACATGATACCTAACGGAGCCACCGAATCCATGAGTAAAATGTACATGATACCTAGGCAGGAGCATCGAATACGTGAGTAAAATGTACAGATACCTAGGCAGGAGCATCGAAATCCATGAGTATAAATGTACATGATACCTAGGCAGAGCATCGAATCCATGATAAAATGTACATGATACCTAGGCAGGAGCATCGAATCGTGAAGAAATGTAAATGATACTAGGCGGCGAGCATAAAATCCGCGAGTAAAATGTCCATATAACCTCCCTATATGCGAGCACCGAATCCGTGAGTAAAATGTAACATGATACCTAGGCAGGAGAGATCGAATCCATGAGTAAAATGGACATGATACCTAGCAGGAGCATCGAATCCATGAGTAAAATGTACATGATACCTAGGCAGGAGCATCGAACCGTGAGTAAATGTACATGATAACCTAGGCAGGAGATCGAATCATGAGTAAAATGTACATGATACCCTAGGCAGGAGCATCGAATCTGTGAGTTAAATGTAAATGATACCTAGGCTCGAGCATCAAATCGCGAGTTGTAAATGTCCATTATAACCTATATGGAGCAACCGAATCCATGAGTAAAATGTACATGATACCTAGGCAGGAGCGTCGAATCCGCGAGTAAAATGTACATGATACCTAGGCAGGAGCGTCGAATCCGCGAGTAAAATGTACATGATACCTAGCAGGAGCGTCGAATCCGCGAGATAAAATGTACATGTACCTAGGCGCGAGCATCGAATCCGCGAGTAAAATGTCCATTATGACTACATGCGAGCATCGAATCCACGAGTAAAATGTCCATTATTACCTATACGTGCGCATTGAATGTCGAACGCGAGAGTTCGAAAGTAGGGCTATGAGTAAAATCGATTTTTCGAAAGTCCTGGAGATTTGAACATGTTCCCTAGACATTTCCCAGGTCCCACAGCCATTTACATTAAGTTAATTTATTATTTGTATTTATTAGAACTTTTCGACTATTTGACATTAATGGGTCCGTTTTGGAACTTTCATATGTTTGAAAGTTCCAAAACGACCGAACTTTCGAAAGTTCGGCCATCTCTACTGAGATAAACAAAAGGCGGATTTTACTTTAGCGGTTGGACATGCCCATCATAATCTACACAACCAAACCAGATTAAAACAGACCCTAATAGTAAAAGGTACCCAAAGAATCTCTTTGTTTTTCAACACAATTTTTTGGCCTGTTTTGCTTTTTGCTAAAAGGTTCTTGATGGCTCTTCAGAACCAGCCATGTAATTAGTGAATGAATGAATATCCTGATAAATGTTAGCTATTATCTCAAATCGCATCAAATTGGGTTTGCTCAAAATAGTTATCTACCTCCACGTAGGCAACTCATAAAAATGTTTTAATACAAGACATCCATTGTTTTTGTAGAAGATCTGAAATTTACCAAGATGCTATCCTGTTTATAGTATTTCTATTACTTTATTCTTGACAAAATGTACGTACCTTTAAAAAATAATCTCAGCTGGTTAACAACATTTGGATGTTTCTGTCATATTTCATAACAAAATAGAAGAAAAATATATACCAGGGATATACATCCATATTATCCACCTCAATAGCATCCCTGTTAATAAAATTGTCCTGATGAAGGCTTTGTCACAAATTTTCAGATCCCGATATAACCCATTGCATCGTATGGGTGGAGTTTTTTTTACCGGTGCTGTTAATCTGCAGCAGCCAATCAGATGTTGCAAAGTTTTCTAACTATAGCAGGCCAGTCAGTAAAAGGATAACATCTGATTGGTTGAGGCAAATTAACAGAACAGGCAGTTTTTGTAATGTTGAGGAAGAAGGAACTGGCTGTAAATACCATGGTGGTAGTAGATTATCGCAATGGTATTGTATAGGCCAGCATACAATACGATCGGAATTACAAATGTTAAAGGCACGTTATTGCAAAACAGGGATACCACACCTTTAGAAATTTGGCCTCATGAGACACAAAGATATCTTTAACAGGCAACAGGTTTGCGTTATCTAGATATAAAATAGAATTTTACCTTAAAAGCTACTGGGTTACGTTAACCTTCCTGATTTCTTATGAGAAAAGTTACTTTATCAATTTGACTTGCTTGTGACGTGAGAGAGACAGAGAGAAAACTAGATCTTACAGCATGACTGTTACGACACATTGAATTCTCTTCAAATTTAGCTCTGTTAACTCATATGACTAAATGTGCTAGAAAGGTAAACACATGGGGTGACTAGCGAGTGCTTGGCCAGGACAAATGACTGTCAGTCCTGGCAGACAGTTTGTACGACCAATCGGCAGTCCCTTAGGGAACCACCCAATCAAGCAGTGATTGACCAACATCCGATCGGCCCGATTCAGACAAACAGGCGACCAAACTCGGTCACGGCCAGCCACCCCACTCCATGTAATATTTCCAGCTACGCTTACTATCGTATGGTTGGACGAAAAAATATTATGGAGTACCCAGCCCTAGAGTACCACTGGCAACCAGTGTAACAGATAGCACATAAATAACATAATAGCTACTGTGGCCTGATGAATTATAGTTATGTACACAGAATTGGGTTGCTTGGGTTGGTTAGTCATTTGAAAAAAACAATTGAGTTCATGAATAACCTTTAGCAGATAAAGGTCAGAGATTAGGCAGGAATTATCTTTGATAATGAAACAGGATTTCACCAAATGCCAAAGGAGCAATTCTAGTATCCTTAGAGGTCAACATATTTTTATCAGAAGACCTGGAACCGTCTCCCCATCTCTTGATCTCTCTAGGATCCAGGAGCTTAGACGGTTACTTTACCCGTATTACAATCTGCTGCAGAGTGTGTACAGTAAGTAGGAAGGTTGAAGGACAGTAAATTGTTAAAAATGGGTAAAGAGATAACCTATGTGGGATTCCAGGGGGCTTGTGTTGGGGCCTTGTGTTGTATCTTATCATTAAAACAGGTTTATATTGACATCCATTGGGATACTGGCAAAAATAATTGTTAATGCAGATAATTAATTAAAACTAGGAAAGGAATTAAATACAACTTCTAAAATAGAGTGATATACTCCTCAATAGAAGGTGCAATATGTGAACCCCATCTTTATACATAGATAAAAGCATTCCCAACAAATTGAGATACAGAGCCTCCCTTTGTAGGTGAGTGAGTGGTTTGGCTAAGCTTTGGGGTTCATACACGTTATTAACAGTTTTGGCAATACACCAACCCCCATACACTGTACAGGGCTCGGTCAGCCATGCACCATGCACAGTTCCAAATGTATCAGCTCCCACTCTACTTCAAGCAATTGATGCTGATGCTGGCCAACCCCGAAAATTTCCATCAGTACAGGTTGAACACACACCAACGGATTTGGTAAGATCGGCAAGGGGAAGTTTGAATTATTTATCCAGTGTTTTACATTATAATAAAATCATGTTTTGGATAAAAAAATTTACTCACTCAGAAAGGATTAATGCTATTAAAACATGCAGACATGTTTGCTTGAATCATTCAACCAGCACAGTTCAGGTGATTCCCCATATAATATGTGACATGTATGCTACAACCCTATCATTTGAAATCCACCATAACAGATGTAATAAAGGTTAGCATGGCTTTAAGAGGAGTTTTGAATTGTTTTCAAAAGAGATGTAATAAAGAGATGACTTTTTAACATTTAACCAAGCTTGTGGCTTAAGTCCAGATCACCATGACCGAGAGCCACCTTTACTTAATTACATCTCTACAACCATTGATCAGGGATGATTGCTTTCTCTCTCCTTACAATCTCTGCCTCTCATCCTGATAACAACCTATCTTGGCATTAATCCCAGAATTCATGGGTAACAAAGGACACTATCAATTTCTACATGAGTGTTGATTTTTAATGATCTAAATAAAGAAACTAGGCCCCTATTATAAAGAGAATTAACGAGACACCTGGCTGACTTTTGAATAGTGAAAGCACGCCTTCTCCGGGGCCATGTGGTGTGCAGAAAACAAGACTAGTAACATAGTAATTGAGGTTGAATAAAAGACATCAAGTCCAAACCATTTACCCTCCTCTTTTTTTTAACCCTACCTAACATTTGATCCAGAGGAAGGCAAAAAAAAAAACAGCTAAAAAGGGGGGAAGATTCCTTCCTGAATCCAAACGGCCAATCGGAAAGTTAATCTATATGCATTAATACCAGTAATTCTCAATATATATAATATCCCCGTACCAACCAGAACTACAGTATATGTATTAATACCAGTAATTCTCAATATTATATAGTATCCCTATACCAACCAGAACTACAGTATATGTATTAATACCAGTCATTTTCAATATTATATAATATCCCCGTACCAACCAGAACTACAGTATATGTATTAATACCAGTAATTCTCAATATATATAGTATCCCTATACCAACCACAACTACAGTATATGTATTATTACCAGTAATTCTCAATATTATATAATATCCCCGTACCAACCAGAACTACAGTATTATAATATCCCCGTACCAACCAGAACTACAGTATATGTATTAATACCAGTAATTCTCAATATTATATAATATCCCCGTACCAACCAGAACTACAGTATATGTATTAATACCAGTAATTCTCAATATTATATAGTATCCCTATACCAACCAGAACTACAGTATATGTATTAATACCAGTAATTTTTAATATTATATAATATCCCCGTACCAACCAGAACTACAGTATATGTATTAATACCAGTAATCTAAATATTATATAGTATCCCTATTACCAAACCACAACTACAGTATATGTATTATTACAGTAATTCAATTTTAATAAGATCCCGTACCAACCAGAACTACAGTATATGTATTAATATCAGTAATTCTCAATATTATATAGTGTCCTGTACCAACCAGAACTACTACTTCTCTCTGATGGATGGGGTTGTAGCAATTGGTTTAAATTGGATCTTTGGTTTTGAACCTCATTTAAGTAATTTTCCAGAGCGATCAGCTCTTGATTGATCTTCTTCAAAAGGATTTTCTGTTTTAAAGGGATTTGTCTGTTTAAGGGAAAAGAATAAGAAAACAAAAGTGTTTAGAACAAGAAAGGGGGTTAAGAACAAGACTGCTGGTTCACTGCTGAGTATTGCTGTTTCTTTGTGTATTACTGTTTCTCTGTTGTGTATTGCTGTTGGTGTGTATTGCTACTTAGTATGGACAGTTTGTGGGGCCACGCCGTGTGGCATCCTGCCGCATGTATGGTCTTGGAGAAGCGCCCCAGGGGACCTATGTATGTGTCATGTGTGAGTGGGTTGCCCATTTGGAATCTGAGGTCCAGAATCTAAAGGGGAAACTTGCAGCATTGCAGGGCTTGGCAAACCTGGGGGAAAAATGCAGGTACTGGCGGGGGCCAGTAAACTGGGGGGGAGATGGTGGGCAGATAAGGTGGTGTAAAGGGAGATAGATTTGTAAGAGTCACCAGGGGAAGTAGGGGACGGAAGGATAGGGCGCTTCTTCCAGACGTCGGTCAGCAGATTTGCCATTGTAGGCGAAGATGTAGAGGATGATGGCTCGGAAGCAGCATGGATGGAGGGGCCTTTCCCTTGAGCACCAGGGGACGGCATCTCCAATACAAGGGAGGGAGAATTGGGGGCTAGGAAGGATAGGCAGGTGGTAGTGGTAGGGGACTCCATTATTAGGAAGGGTAGATAGGGTAATCTGTCGCCAAGACCTGCATGCCGAACAGTGTGTTGTCTGCCTGGTGAAGGGGTCGAATGTGGTGGATCGTGTAGACAGATTATTGGGTGGGCTGGGAGTGACCCGGTGGTCTGGTTACATTGCTGCCAATGACAAAGTTAGAGGTGGGAGTGAGTCTTTAAAAATGATTCCGGAATTAGGGCCAATTTAAAGCAAGGACCTCAAGGGTAGTGATTTCAGAAATACTCCGCAGCCACGGGCTACGCTAGGAGCACAACGGGAGCTCAGGAGTATAAATGCGGGTAAGGGAGTGTGTGTAGGGAGATGGGGTTGGGTTTTTAGAGAAACTGGGCTGACTTTTCTGTTGGCTACAGGTCTTTAGTAGAGCGGATTGCACCTCAATGGTTGATGGTGCAGCTGTTTTGGGGGAGAAGATGGCTAGGGGGTTGGAGGAGATTTAAACTAGGTATGGGGGGGGGAGGTTATATGATAAATAAGGGTATATTGATAAATAAGGGATATTGATAAAAGAAAAGGAGAGGAGTATGTATGTATTAAACAGGAATTGAAGCCAAATTAAAAATGGAATAGATGGGGGAAGTAAACGATACGGCAGAAAACAATATGGGTGGAATTGTGTACAGAAAGCAAGAAGGTAGGGAAATACATTGTTGGAGTATGTTATAAGCCGCCAAATGCCGGGGAGGAGGTGGAAATGAATCTACATATGCAGTTGGCAAAGGCTGCTGGTATGGGGCATGTTCTGGTTATAGGGGATTTAACTACCCTGACATAGATGGAGTAAGGGAACTGCCCGCACCTCAAAAGGTATAAAGTTTAAAATTCCTATATGAGCATTTTTCTTTCACAGATGTAGAGTAGAAGTCCTACTAGACAGAATGCGTTGTTGGATCTGGTGATATTAATAACCTTGAGCTCATTTTGGAGATGAGGTAATTGGAAGCTTAGGAAATAGTGACCATGATATAGTGTCATTTAATATAGGTTGCAAAAAATAAAGTGCACTGGGTTAACAAAAACTTTTAACTTAGGAAAGCTAATTTTATGCTGTTAAAGGAATCACTCCTGCTCATAGACTGGGGAAAATGTTTCTAGGTAAAGATACAGAGCAGATTGGGGACCACTTTTTAAAGGGATATTAAACTATTACCTTTCTAATCGTACCTTTAGGGAAACAAGTGTAAAAAAACTAGGTCCTCTCCTGCTTGGCTTAATGCTCGGCGTAAAAAGGGAAATGGAAAAAAAGAAAAAGGCTTTTAAAATTTTAAAACAGAGGGAACAGAACCGGCTTACAGGGAGTAAAAAGCTGTAATAAAGAGTGTAAGAAAGCAATTAAACTAGCTAAAATAGAAAATGAAAATACGGATGCCGAACAAAGCAAGTCCAACCCCAAATGTTTTTTTAAGTATATAAATGGTAAAAAGATGAGGGACTGAGAATGTGGGACCATTAAACTAATGGGCTGAGGTGGTTGTAGAGGATGCCGAAAAGGCTCAACTGCTAAATCGTTTTTTAACCTCGGTTTTACTGTTGAAAATCCTGTCCTTACAGTAGGGATTGTAATAAAATGCAGGGAAGAAATGAAGAGTATCACATTGGCTAACAGAGATATGGTACGGAAACAATTAGACAAAGTTAAAATCAATAAAGCCCCAGGACCAGATGAATTGCATCCTCGGATTTAAAAGAGCTTAGTTCAGTTTCATCTAGACCACTTTCTCATCTTTTCAGATTCGCTTGGTCTGGGGATGTGCGCTGGATTGGAAAAAAGCCAATGTATACCAATATTCAAAAAGTTAGTGCGTTCACAGCCTGGTAAACTATGACCTGTAAGCCTAACATCAGTGGTAGGGAAGGTGCTGGAAAACTTTGTTACGGGATCATACTTGACTTTGTCTCCAGAGTCATCTTATTAGTAGTAGTCAGCATGGATTATTGAGAAAGTAGATCATGCCAGACAAATTGAATGGTTTTATGAGAAGAAGTGAGTAAGAAGTAGATTCAGGCACAGCAGTGGATGTGGTATATTTGGATTTTGCGAAAGCTTTGATTACTGTGCCACATAGGCAACTAATGTATAAACTGAGGACTGTGGCCTTGAAGAAAACCTTGTTCATGGATAGAGAAGTGGTTATTGGATTGCAAACAGAGAGTGGTGGTAAAGGAGCTACATCTATGTGGGCTAAAGTTCTAAGCGGAGTGCTCAGGGTTCTGTACTGGGCCCGTTCTGTTTAATCTGTTTATAATGACTTAGAAGGGGCATTGAGAGCAAGGTCTAAGTGTTTGCTGATGACACTAAACTATGCAGAGCTTTGGAAACTTCAAGTGATGTGCAAGTTGCGCAAGCAACCTATATAGATATCAAAATGGAAATCAGAGTGGCAGATGAGATTCATGTTGATAAAGTAAGGTGATGGCATTTGGGATTTAATAATCCCTGTGCCACCTACACCATAAATAACTCTGTGTTGAGTGCATCTGTAAGGAAAAAGATTTGGGGTTCTGGTTGATAACAGCTTAGCTATAGCAAACAATGCCAGGTAGCAATGGCTAGAGCTAGCAAGATATTGTCTTGTATAAAGAGGGGAATAGATTCAAGAGAGAAAAATATTATTCTCCCTCTTTACAAGGCACTGGTAAGGCCTCATTTGGAATATGCGGTTGCAGTTTTGAATCCCATATACAAAAGGACATCTTGGAAATTGAGGCAGTTCAGAGAAGTGCAACTAAATTAATAAGGGGAATGGAGGGGCTGAATATGCAGGCAGATTAGACAAGTTAGGGCTGTTTGCATGGAGAAGCGACGTTTCGTGGGGACATGATAACCTATACAAATATATTAATGGGCCCATACAGTGAACTCTTTGGTGCATTGTTACTAATAGGTCATATCAGAGGACTCGTGGAAATCCTTAAGGGTGGAAGAAAAGAAGTTTCACCTTCAGGTTAGGAAAGGTTTCTTACAGTGAGAACGGTGAAAACTGTGGAAATGTCTTCCAGCAGATTTGTAATGCAAGTCATTGAATAGCTTAAAAAAGGCCTGGATGAGTTCCTAAAACTAATAATATGAGAATTACTGGTATTAATGAATATAGATCTGGTTGATCCAGGGATACATTTTGATTGCCGTTTGGAGTCAGGAAGGAATTTTCCCCCTTTTTAGCAGTTCTTTGCCCTCCTGGATCACTGTTAGGAAGGGTTAAAAAAAAAAAAAAAAAAAAAAAGAGGGTGAATAGGTTGGGACTTGAGGACGTATGTCTTTATTCAACCTTAATATCATATACTATATACTATACAGTATATGTATTAATACCAGTAATTCTCAATATTATATAGTGTCCCTGTACCAACCAGAACTAGTATGGTATGTATTAATACCAGTAATTTCAATATTGTAAGTATCCCTACCAACCAGGAAGTACAGTATATGAATCAATACCTGTAATTTCAAATTATATAGTCCCCGTACCAACCAGAACTACTGTATTTGTATTAATACCAGCAATTCTCTATATTATAGTATCCCCGTACCAACCAGAACTACAGTATATGTATTAATACAGTAATTCTCATATTAATAGTATCCCTGTACCAACAGAACTATGATATGTTTTTAATACCAGTAATTCTCAATATAATATAGATCCCTGTACCAACCAGAACTAAAGTACATGTATTAATACCAGTCATTCTCAATATTTATAGTATCCCTGTACCAACCCGGACTACAGTATATGTATTAATAGCAGTAATTCTCAATATTTTTAGTTTTAGAAACTTATCCAGGCCTTTTTAAAGCTATTCAATGACTTGCCATTACCACATGCTGGAAGACAGTGTTTCACAGTTTCACGTTCTCACTGTAAAGAACCTTTCCTAACCTGAAGATGAAACTTCTTTTCTCCAGCTTTAAGGATGTTCACATGTCCTCTGATATGACTTATTAGTGAACAATGCACTATGGCCATTGAATATATTGTATAAGGTTACATATCCCCACGCAAACGTTGCTTCTCCAATGTAAACAGCCTTTACTGACTAATCTGCCTGCCTATCAAGCTCCTCCATTCCTCTTATAATTATTTGCCTCTGAACTGCTTCCATTTTCAAGATGTCCTTTCGTATATGGGATTCCAAAACTGCACTGCATATTCCAAATGAGACCTTACCACATGCCTTGTAAAGAGGGAGAATAATATTTTTCTCTCTTGAATCTATCCCCTTTTATACAAGACAATATCTTACTGCTCTAGCCGGTGTCTGGATTGTTTGCTACATTGTGTTGTCTACCAGAACCCCCAAATCTTCTTTTCCATACAGATGCACTTAACACACTTAACACCACTTAAAGTAGAACTAAACTTGTTTTTTATTGCTAATACGAAAGCTTTTCTCCCCAGAACATCTATACATTGTAATATTCTTCTCTAGGAAGTTGCATTTAGTACAGGAAAGTAATAGATTCTGTAAATAAGAAGGTTCCTGTTTCCATGTTGTAGATAACAGACTTAAGGTTCATACACATGTGCGATCATGGGTGCTGGCCCCGTGGTGAAGATGTGTATAAATGGGGTTTGGATGATAATCGCCCCGTTATGGGCACTATTGGCCAAACGGCGCTCGTTGGAGATCGTTGTCCGATCCGCCGGGTGGATCTCCGTACGAGTGTTTTGGTCTATAAGTGCCCATACCGATCCAATTACAGCCAAATGGCCGGTGTGACACATCGTGCATCACGGGTCGGTACCCATGATCGCACATGTTACGAACCTTTAGCTGAGTAAACAATGCCAGGAAACAACAGCTAGAGCTGTGGGTGGGTTTTATAAATCACCCAGCAGCCACAGCAAAGGAGAGGTGAGACACAACTTTTGTCTTTGTGATGTGCTCTTGTCTATTGGGGCAATGTGTTGGTACTTAGGGTGTACAGTATTTCTCATTAACGAGAAATGTGCCTAGCAAATTGGGGCTAACCCAGACTTCCTTATCATGTATGGTGACATGTTAATATATAATTAAAGAGATCTTACCCAGCCATCTCCCAGGGAACAATCACCTGCACACCAGATCTTCCTTCCACCATTGTAGTCGTGTGGGTGCACAGAACTACACTTTTGTTGGCAATGATAGTATCATATAAAAAATTTAAATTAATAATTTGAAAGCTATTCAGGGTGTTGGATTGTTAATTATTCTCTATCAAAGGGTTGTATTTAGTTCATTTTTCTAGTGGAAAATTAAGGAAACAAAGTGAAACAGTCAAGGCAAACAGCACAGCATGAAATCAAACACTTTTAAATTGAGGTGTTACCCTTTGCCACTCCTTACCTCCAAGGTTCCCACAAGGCAGTGAATAGCATTGTGGAAACCCAGAGGGAGGCTGGCATGGAGGGTAAGTATTACTTCTCTCTGAAAGTGCAGGTAAAGTAGAATTTTTCCATTTTTCATATTAAAGGGCACGTCCACCCTTAAAACAAAAAACTGGTCAATTGTCAGTCTACCTGCCCCCAACAACAACTGATATATTTGCTCACTTTTATTTCCTGCATTACTAACCATATATTTAAGGATAATAATTACCTCTATGCAGGCAGAGTAGCGGCCCTTCCCCATGTAGTCATTCAAGGCTAGTCAACTGACATCATTTCATTGACTGCTATTTTACCTGATGCTTCTCTGCACATGATCAGCTATACAAAGCTCATTGAGCTAAGGGGAGGAGGCAGATACCTTTTCCAGAAAAGCATAGAACAATTATAAATGTTGGTTACAAATGCATGCAATAGACTGTAAAAATAGCAGTATTAGGGTTGAGGTCACCAATTTTCTTTAAAGAGTGGACATGCCATAGAAATATATCAAGTCCCTTTTTATTTTCTGTAACAGGTTTCTCCAATTTACCATCCACGTTAATTCTCCCCATTAATGGCCTCTCTCTCATAACCTTCCCCTGCCAAGTCCGTACACATTGTACACAACCTCCCCAGTCCATTCTACCTACAACTCCTTTTCTATGACTACCTTTTTCCCCATGTTTTGTTGCTTGTTCGCCCTCCTGCTTCCCCCACCCCCAGCTTCCTCTCTCCATCAGTTTAATGTATGACCGATTATCATTGATGTATAAATAGAAAAAGGTATCCTGGTATGGTGTATCTTTAAATACACCCTAAATAGAGATGGGGGTTGAATTGGAGAGAAGTGTAGAAAACTGCTTTCCATCCCCTAGTTCTCCCAGATAATATGTGTTGGTCTGTCTGCCCATGCTATTAATCTACAGCTCAGATGTTATCTAACTGCAGTACCCCATTAAAACATCTAAACATCTGATGGTTTCTGCAAGTCAATAACATGGGCAACTTTACTGATACAGCTCCACTTTGTGATTTGCGTGTTCCGACAAGCAGATCCCTAGCGTTTCCTTATTCAGACATGCAGAGAGTTTGCCTCATGCAGAGAGATCATTGATAAAACCTCTGTCATTAATTCACGTGCGTTCCTGCGCAGTGCGACCTTTACTATGTATTACACATCTGTTATAAATCTGAACCAAGACATTAAGCTGTGCGCGTCCCCTCCCTGTGCAGCTCTTATGGATTAATAGGCCATTCGCAGACTTCCATTCTACATTCATTTCTCTCACTTCATGCGTCATCCATCCGGCCTATTGTTCTATTCCCCTATTTCTTTTGTGGGAATGTGCTACTGGATATTTTAACCCCTTACGCAATGTTTTGTTAGAGCCCCCAGTCCTTTTCATTATAAACGTTTAAATCTCATACATCCACACAACCTCTCATTACTATTTGTTACTAAAACATAATCTTTCGGCATTTCTTAAGGATATAATAATACTGCAAATGATATTTCTCAAAAAAAACACACCTTGAAGTTTAATATTTGGGAGGTAGGGAGAGTACTCACCTACACCATACGATCATCTATCAATCTTTTGTCTGTCTATCTACTACTATCGATCTATCTATCTAATCATCATCTATCTAGTTATCTATCTATCTATCATCTTTCTGTCTGTCTATCGATCTACCATACTAATCTATCGATCTATCGTATCTATCTATCTATGCTATCTATCTATCTATCTATAATCTATCATCCCATCCATCCAGATCCGGCCGTCCGTCCGATCCAGTCCATCCACCATCCATCCAGCCATCCATCATCCTATCTATCTATATGATCTATCATCTATCGACCATCTGCTACTATAGCAGTATACAAAATGGATTAGAGCACTCAAGGTGGCCACTTGCTGGTGGTATGGGAATAAACACTTGAATTTTCACAAGACCTGTGAGTGCTCTAAACATTTGGTAGCTATGCATATGGGATATGATTAGAAGCACCCAGGCAATGATGGAAAAAGTCTGTAAGGGAGAGTGCATACTATTGCTTTTGATCTATCATCTATCTATCTATATATCTATTATCTATTTATCTATCTAGGTAAATACTATCTATCTATTAACTCTGCTATCTACTCTATCCTCTATTCTATCTATCATTTATACTTTCTATCTATTCTCTCTTGTCTCTCTCTATACTATCTATCTATATTTATCTATCTATCGTGTTTTATTCCTAAATCTCCCCAGGGTGTTGTTCCCTAGGTAAATCTGGTCCTTCCACTGGTGAGTGACATTGACTTTATCATAAGTACTAAAAGATCCTCCACTGTCAGTTGGGAGAATGAACCATGGCAGATGCTTTCACAGTATTGATTGCAGTACAAATGCAAGAATGCGGTTCCTTTTTCAGAGCAAAAAATACACTTCTCCTCGACTTTGCTCTTTGCCTTGTGATTAAATTGCAATTGATTTCCCAGAGAATCAGAAGGGGACTGTACCAGACAAACATTGTACGTCTAACACGCAAGGATACAAAGCACAGAGACCAGAAATAAAGCACTGTGTGAATCGGAATACACAATCAGTTGAAAGGGAATCCAGAAAATCAATATCATATGAAATATAAGCAGCAGAATCCAGGATTATATCACAATCTTTCACAGAAAGAGAAAAAACATGTAATTGTGGTGGTTTAGGTTAAAATTTCCATGGTATGTACTGTATGGACTAATCCGTTTCTTCTAACTTAGCCTCAAATATACATCTGTGTCAATGGGCCCGATTTGGGGTGGCGCATTTCTCAAGATCTTACGATCGAGTTTTGCCAGCGTATAATATGTTGGTGGCCATATCTGTGTGATGCCTTTTGGGAGCGCATGCAATCACCATTGTGAATCACGTGTGGCTCTGATTACAGATTATAACTGATTTTAATTTTATTATTAATATTAATTAACACAGGGTTCCCATGTAAGGTTAGTGTATATGAAGCTGAAAATATAGACCTTAAGCATGGAAATGAAAAAAGGTAGCTAATAGGACAGATCCTCACTCTTCCCAGAGTGAAGTTAAGGGTGACACTAGCAGCGCCTGCCCAATGAGAAAGGGACAAAGGGAAGTAAATGAGTATATACCATAACAAACGTATTATTTTGAATGCAAATTGCTAGAACAATTTGAGTTAATGAGCTATAGGCAGGAAACATGTTTTATACAATAGTTATCCCTAAGGGAATTAAAGCACCTACCGGGTGAGGCAGCTCATCCCCCCCCCCCGGGTACACTCTCTAATAGCTGGTAATCTCAGTCCAGTCTATCTCGGCTTCCAAGTGTCAGTGAAAAGACCAATGGGATGATGTGTTTTGCAAGAAGTGCTTATTTCCATTGGCCAGTTGCAGAGGTGGACCAGATGGCCAGGGCCAAGTCTTGCTCCATGAGATGGCATCAAGCCTGTGTGATATGGGAGTTCCTCTTATTTTTTGGATTCAATATCATGGGTTTACAAAAAACAGGAGGGTTTCCATTTTGGTTAAAGGAAAGGAAATTATATTGACATTGGGTCTAAGGACTTGATGGAGGTCTCTATTAAGCCAGCCAAAGAAACTTCATTCTACTACTATAACAGGGTTATATATGTATTATGATATATCTGTATTGGCTTATAGTACACTATGTATTTGCTGATGGAGATAAACACGTTTTCACTTTATAATTTGAAATTGTTAATAAATGGCCGGGAGAGCCGGTACTTACAAGTACGTCTTTAGGAGGAGGCGTATAGTCCGGGAATTGCGGACACAGAGGCTGCTGGGAAATGTAGGCTGGAATGCTGGAACAATGGTGCTGCTGGGGAACTGGTAGGGATGCTGGAACAATGGTGCTGCTGGGAACTGTAGGCTGGAGGCTGGAAACAAGGTGCTGTGGGAACTGTGGCTGGAGCTGGAACAAAATGTGTGCTTTGCTGGGGAACTGTATGCTGATGCTGGAACAATGGTGCTGCTGGGAACTGTAGGCTGATGCTGGAAACAATGGTGCTGTCTGGGAGGAACTGTAGGCTGGATGCTGGAACAATGGTGCTTGCTGGAACTGTAGGCTGGATGCTGCAAAGGTATATACTTGAGACTGGATTGCAGGCTAGGTAAGTAACTGGAGACTGTATGCTGGATAGTAAGAGCTGGAGCGGTAAAGGTAGGTACCGGGGGGATCCGAGGAAGGTGAGTAAAGGAGCCAGGGTGGTAGCAAATTCTACTTAGTGGGCACCGGGTCCAGGAGGACGCCGACAGGTAAGTTCAACAATAAATCCATGGATAGTATGGGTCCAAGTCTGAGACGGAATGGGGAGGGGTTGAAGAAGACCACAGGGGAGGGTTCTAGAAAGGACTTGGATTGAGCACAGCTGGTACACGCTTGAATAAATCTTTAACATCTTTTATCTCATTTTGGCGCCACCAAAGGGAACGGGCAAGAATATTAAAAGTTTTGTTAACCCGGGCAATGCCCGGCGTTGACTTGGAACCAGTGAGTTGAAGAAGGATAGCTTTCCGACGTAAACAAACCAAGATTTGCCAGAGGGTGTTGTGTCTGGAGGAGCAATACCTTGTGCGGCTTTGATCTTGGAACAAAGTTGGAGGAGATATAGAGGCCCATATTTTAGTGGTTGGAATATGGAGCCCTTATCTTCATTAATACAGTCGGAAGCAACAATGACTGGACAGGCCATCAGATTTTCTTGTTTTTGGAACCAGTTGGTAGGAAACAAAGTTGAAATCGGAGAAAAGAATAAAGGACCCCCGTGGCTTGACGGAATTTAACCTTTAAGATATCTGGATGTATTCAGGTTTTTTGTACTGGTCAGTAGGATGGTGATAGTACAGAGGTGCCTTCCAATAGATGACACCCACCACCTCGGTAGGCCAGCTTGATGGCAAAGAAGTTCCCATATTTCCAATCATAGTTTCGCATCGTTGAGAGAAAACTTCTTGAGAGAATAAAGCACAGGGAAGGAGTTCTTTTAGGCCTTGTCTTTGGGAAAGGACGGCTACAGCGCCCAAGTCCGAGGCATCAACTTCGATGTAGAAGGAACGACTATGATCGGATTTACTATACAGGAGCATCAGCAAAGGCTCATTGAGTCCCCCCCCCCCGTTTGGAAGGCTTCGGGGCGATGGGTCAATGAACTGAGGCCTACCACCTTTACTGATGAGGGGCTAATATCGGACGAAATTATTGTAACGGAACCTCTGAATGAATTGTTGTAGTAATGGGCAAACCAATGCCCTTTGAATAGCTTTGGGTTCCCATAGGAGAAGACAATCTTGGGTGGCCGAAAACGTTTACCGGATCCATCTGGAACCTGTGAAACAGATACGAATGTAGCCTAGGAGGGGTACTTGCGAACACTCAAACAGACATTTTCCAGTTTGGCATTAGGCTATTCTCTCTCAGATAGTTAGTAACAACGCTGTTAACATGGATGCGGGGGTGTGTGAGGGCAGATCTTGGAGAAAAGATTAAATTGTCATCGAGATATAACTACTAAGAGATATTCCCAACATATCCCGTAAAAGTCATTATCGCAATTCTGGAACACCGCTTGGAGCATTACAAAGGCCAAAGGGCATTACGAGATATTCGTAGTGACCGTCCCTAGTGTTAAAGGCGGTCTTTCCACTTCGTACAACTTTGCGTATATGGATCAGATTGGATAGCCCCCGAACGATCCAGTTTGGTAAATATTTTAGCCCCTTTTATCTGTCAAACAGCGACAGAGATGAGAGGATAACCGTTTCTTTATGTGGATTTTATTACCCACGGTAGTCGATCATGCGGTCCGTAACCCGAGCGCTTTTTTTTCAACCAAAAGAATCCAGCTCCAGCAGGGGAAGTGAAGGTTTGTATGAAACCCTAGACAAATGTTCAGTAATGTACTCGTTCATTGATCGAGTTTACGGGGGAGACAGTGGTATGTGCATCCCCGAGGAGGACATAGTACCAGAGAGAGATCGATGGGGCAATCGTAGGATCGGGTGCCGGTGGTCAGCTTCGCAGCTCGCTTTTAAAAACACATCAGAGAGAAATCCACGATAACCATTCAGGGAGGTTTTTCTCAGATTAATTTCACAGGTAATGGTAGTGCAATGATGAGAAAGGCAATTTTTGAACAAAAAATATGGCTCCAAGACTTGAGTTCGTTGTTGACCAATCTATAACAGGGTTGTGAATCGAGCCAGGAAGTCACGAGAATCTAGGGGATCCGAAGGGCTTTGGAGCAAAAAGATAAACGTTCTGGTGAAATAATGCAATGCGGAATCGGACTTCGTATGTAGATTTGGAGATGAATCAGAATCAACGGTTATGTGTCAATAGCCAGAACACGATGAGGTTGCTGCAAGGAGTGAAGGAGAGAGACGCCCAGCATTGTGCTGCATACGGTAGAATCAATGAAAATACCAGCGGCACCAGAATCGACAACAGGCCTAGGAGGAAAAAGTTTTATCCATTAAAGGTGAATAGTTGCTGATAGAAGGTTTAATCGTTCAAATTTGGCAGGAGACTTTTTTTACGTTACTAGAAGAAGTCCCTCCTTAACTCTAGGTCCTGGAGTTTCCCGACGTCTGGCCCAATTTCTTACAAAGTTCCCTTACCCAGCATAATAGAGGACAAAGTCATTGGTTACGTCGGTTGTGAGTTGATTTCTTCCTCTAGGATAGATGAGTGTACGCCAATCTGCATCGCTTCTTCCCCGAAGATAGGTTGTCGGAAGGAGTCTGGCAGGCCTAGGAAAGGTCTTAGGGAGGTTGAACGAGCTGCAGACCTTTCTTCTGCCTGCGTTCACGAAGCGGTATCAATCCTGTTGCATAATGTAACCAATATTCCAATGGACATAATCCTAGGAGAGATTGAATTCGTCTCTTGAGGCTCATAGATCCCTGCAAAAGGCCTGCTGTAAGTTGCCCATTGTTCCAAAGCTCTCCGCAGCAAGGGTACGAAATTCGATGCATATGTGACCCACGAACGAGACCCTTGGCGGACTGCATCAAAACGGGGGAGGGCAGCAAGGTTAGTCCTGAGCATCGAAGAAGTCGGAGACCCAGAAGAACTTACTCGCGTATCTCCCGCGCCCCGGCCTCACTGACGTCCCCTCGTCCAGCTCCTAATGCCACTGTGTGCGCACGCGCCACACATGCAAAGGACTGTGGTTCGTGCGGGGAATGTCATGTATCGGAGGATGTCAGCAGCGCTGGATCGTTAACGCAGTAAGTTTATTCTGGTCTCCTGTAAGTGTTACTGAGGACAGGAGGTTAAGAACATATCGCATTTACCTACTGTCCTTCATGTTAACTGGAAACAAAAAAGTTATTAATACGCGTGGGAACTACCCTTAAACATTTATGGTAAGAACGTATATTAAAAATTATTGAGATGTAATGTTCTAAATTTACAATAGTTTTATGCTGCTTGTAAAAACACCGATGCGTGAGTCTAGTTTACGCTATTATAATCGAATATACTACCTTTCGTTGGGCAAGCTCTTTTCCCCAATTTTTGCCGATTTTAAGTGATTTCAGATGTTTCAATGTAGTTCTCTTACCAGCAGAATTGGGAAAAGAATGCTGGCACGGAGGAGATGGGGTGAATCGGTGGACTATGGAAATAGGGAAGTAATTGCAATCTGTCATTGGACCACGGAGGGGCAGAGGCTGCAAAGCTCTGACTTTCTTGTCTTCAATGCAGATAGAAATTACCAGGCACAGACAATACGCACACATAACACAAGGAAGCTGCACATTTGATTGGGCTATTTGGTGTCCACCTCCTTATAATCACAGTACAATAGTGTCCTTGTTGATTTTGCAGTCAGTATATTTGTTTGACAGGACTATACCTTCCGTCATTAAGTTTAACAAAAAAAAAATAAAATCTTTGATTGATATAACGCTCTACTTTAGGGGTGATAGGAGGTTCCTGAACCGGCCATCCAGGGGAATATAAGGGGTTCCTGTCGCCATCAGGGGGGTAAAGTGAGGGTTCTGTACCCACCGGAAGAGGCTTCGGGCCGAGACCCCAGGCTACTGTTTATTACATTTTATAATTTTGTTTCTCCCAATTCTCTGCAGCGGAATTACTGACCCAAACACGCGAGGAAAGAAGACCGAGCCCCAAGCTACTGTTTTGGTTGATGTGACGTCGCGACTACGGCAACACCGTGACGTCAGTCCCTATATAGCTATATGCAGCACCAATAGGATGTGCGAATAAATATACAATACTGACCCATACAAGGAGCTCGGAAAACACCCCCACCGGTAGAAACGAGAGAGAAAGGCGAGGGTGCCCCCGAAACACTAACGTTCTCAACGCAGTGATTCCAGGAACCCACCCCTCCACTACAATAACAAATATACATGGAATGCAAGCAACCGTAACACCATAAAGAACACCAGTAGCTTGAAAAAAACATATAATACAATTATCACTAAAATTATACATACACATATAAATATGTTGGCCAGCTCTACTAGATAAAAAATCTACCACACAAAATCTACAGAAACTATTTGAAGATTAATAAGCCCCCCCCTAAATATATAAACTATATAAATGCAGAAGCGAAAAAAGGTAATAAGCTACGCTAGGTATGTTATAAAAATTGTAAATACAGACACAGGTTAATGCAAACCACTAGAGGATGATGGTAGGGTCCACCCCGGCAATATCCTGTATAGTAGTTCTGTCATCAAGAATTTGTAGCAACTGCGAGGATCCTCCTGTTCCTTAGGTCCCGTACAGCAACGCGCGTGTATAAAAAAAATAAAATGTCAGAAAGAATACGGGTGCACACTTTCATTCCGTGGTGGTATAGTATTTATAGCGTAGAACGTATAAATCACCGCTCTTACGAGAATTTCTCCCACAACTGTGATGATCCTAAACTCCCCGGACACAAAATATTGAGCGTCCGTGGCTTTCCTGCTCTTGGGATGTACAAAGATCTTCAACCCACGTTGTCTTCCGTCAACGCGTAGTGGACACGGGACTTAGCGGTGTTGCCGGATACAATAGGAAATACACGTGCCTGTCAGCACTAGCCACCTCCTACTTCCGGTTCGTTCAAGTGCCCTATGACGCGTTTCGCCTCGTCAGAGCTTCCTCAGATAGTTTACGCACCACCTTACAAAACGATCGCATTTATAAGTGACTCCATCTTCTTCCATTGGTCCTTCTACAAGTACATTCCTTAGGTATTTTCGTTCATTGTTTAGGACCTAATTAGTATGTTCGCATAATTCATTAGTGGGACCCAAACATCACAAATTTTTTGTCGGCAAACATCATCAAATTTATATCCTTTGTGTCCCATAAAGCTCTGACAAGTCATCTACTTCATTTCATCAAAATATTAAACAATTGTGCTATATACCTTCTATCCCCTAAGAGCTCTGCCTTCATTAGCTCAGGTTTCACATCAAAATATTTGTCTTTTATTTCTCCAAATGGACAATTTGTATATATCTGTACATGACTACCAATCAAGAACATATAGAGATAATCGCCATTCATTTAGTAACAAAGCGTGCATAATCCACACTCTGAGTCGACCGCATAATATACAGTCCCTTCCAATGATATTCAGGTTAGAAGAATGGGGCCATTCCATTCTGATCATGTAGACCGTTGTTTATACTCTATATTCAAAATATCTCTGCTCCTTTCTAAGGAGTTCCTATCGAGATCCACCCCACCCTCATGATAGTCTTTTGGTTCAAACCCCTACCGCCCTGGAACACCCCCACCCCCCACCCAACCACCCCCCCGATCAGAGTGCTCCCGTCAAACTGAGACATTCTCCACACATAGTGTCTGTAAAAAATGGGCAGTTCTGAAATTCCTTTTTCCACCATTGTCCTAGTTTTTTCATTAATAGCTCTTCTGTGCTCCCCAATTCTCACATACATTTTTTTTTTGCGTTTTCCCGACTTAACCTGATATCATTGGAAGGGGACTGTTATATTTGTGCGGTCGACTAGAGGGTGATTATTGGCAGCATTTGTTACTAAAATGATGCGATTAATCTCTATATGTTATTGATTGGTATATCATGTACAGATTATTATACAATTTCCCATTTGGAGGTTGAAATAAAAGATAAATATTTGATAAACCTGAGCTAATGAAGCGCAGGAGACTTGAGGGGATAGAAGGTTATAGATTGTATATAATATTTGATGAAATGGAAGTAATGATTTGGACGAACTTAGGGACAAAGGATATAAATTATAAGATATGATGTTGTTGGCGACAAAAAACTTTGTGATGTTTGGGTCCCCGAATGAATTATGGAAACATACTAAATGAGGGTCCGAAAGCAATGAGAGGCATATACTAAAATTATAGTGAGAGAATGACCAATGGGAAGAGAATTGGTAGTCCTTATACAGCGATCGGTGTAGTTGTGGGCGTCACTATCTGAGGAAAGCTCTGAGAGCGAACCGCGATCATATGCTGATCTGAACACCGGGAAAGTAGGGAGTGTCTAGGCTGACAGGACGGTTATTTCCTAATTTGTAAAAGTCTGATATAGGAGTTGCACACCTGAATGAATATAACATATTTATTCACAACCACACATCAAATACAACGTTTCGGGGGAAACTTGCCCCTTCCCTCAGGTGACAATTACAACAACCAGTGGTGGTAAATACCCTACTCTGCCATAAGTGAGCTCCACTTCCCTTGGGAGTGGCCTATAGTGTATTTGATTTTGTTTAGTGGTGGTTGATAATATTTGAATTCATCAAGGTGTGACTTCATATCCAGACTGTACGATAATTACCTTCCTTGGGAGTGGGAAAGGACAATAGGAAGTCAGCACCCCACCCCAGTTTGTGTGACATAAGTAAACTCTCACGGATAAGGTTCATTATTCCTATTTGTATCGCACACCGCTTACTGAGTCGAAGTTGTCCCACTACATCCGTTGGCGGAAAGACAACGTGGGTGATAGATCATTTGTGTACATCCCAAGAGCAGGAAAGGAAAGCCACGCGACGCTCAATAGTTGTGTCGGGGAGTTTAGTTTAGGATCATCACCGTGTGGGGAAGGAAACTCTCTGAAAGAGCGGGTGATTTTAGAACTCTACGCTTAGAAATACTATACCACCTCGGGAATGAAAGTGTTGCACAGTTATTCTATTTCTGACTATTTTTTATTAACAAATGCTCGTTGCTTGTAAGGAACCCTTAAGGAACAGGAGGATTCCTCCCAGTCAGTTGCTAGATATTGATACAGAATTACTATACAGGATTATTATCCGGGTGTGACCCTTACCATCTACTCTAGGGTTTGCACTTACCGTTCTGTATTTACATATTTTATACAACCTAGCGGGGCTTATTACCTTTGTTCGCTCTGCATTATATATTTTATATATTTAGGGGGGGCTTATGTCTTCAAATAGTTCTATGTAGATTTTGGTGTAGATTTTTTACCTAGTAGAGCTGGCCAGCGATATTTATGGCTATGTCTATTTTTAGTAATAAAATTGTATTATATGGTTTTAGCTACTGTGTGCTTTATGGTGTTTACAGGTTGCATTCCATTACCCAATATGATGGCCTTGAGAGCGGAGCGCTAATACAGTCAGGGACCAGCCCCGGCTAAAAATTGTTTTCTTCTCCTCCATTTTAATTCAGGGCGGCAGCGCTTGGGGGATGGTAGCAAGCAGCAGAGAGAGTGCCACCATTAGCAGTATCTGTATGTATACAGTAGAAATATATACTATATATATATATATTCATACCTTGATTGGGTTTGCATAGGGTTTATGTAGGGGAGTCCTGGGGGGGGAGGGGGGGGTTGCTGCGGACTGTGTGCCATATTATCAGTGTATCTGGGCCAACAGCAATCCATTGTCAGTTTCCAAAGCATGTTATAGTGTTGGTGTGTCCAAACATTCAATACGGTGCCAGTTTTACAGACGCATATTAGCAGTGTTTGTGTGCCAACCAGTTTATCAATGCCAGTTTACAGAGCACAGTATCAGGGTTGTGTGCCCACCATCGTTATGTGTGTTTTAAAATGAGTGCAGTGTAAGTACCTTTGTGTTTATAAGGGAATCCACATTCAACATAGACTCTAAACAATAAATTTTTGAAAGTCCATTCTCAGAGGGGTAGAAGAAAACCATATACTACCATTCGGGGTGGCCATAGAAGCAAATGGGGAGTGAGCTGTCACAAGTTCCAGCAGATGACAGCTTAAACGTGTGAAAAGTGGGTGAGTGTCTGCTCTGCAGGAAAAAGTTTGACAGCTCTCATTGCTTTTGCTCGGCACACCACCCAGGAGTAGAATAGAATAGGCTTTTCTACATCCCTGGGAAATAGATGTATGGGGTGGTGGAAATAAGGCCCATATTGTTTATGTGTGTGTAATGGGCGTATTAGAGTTATGGGTGGGGGCCTAGTTTAATAACAGTAAGGGCCCAGAAAATTCTGATGAGCGGCCTGCTTACTATTACCCTTGCATTCAGCCAGTGTCGGACTGGGACTGTTGGTTCCACCAGGAAATCTGAGACCAGGGGCCACTAGGAGGAGTTTAGGGGCCCACCTAAATTTAATTTCTCTCTTATCCACTCTTTCATATCTATCTACTCCTACTGACTCCTATTAAAATGCATTCTTAACTGACCCTTTGGCTCTGTTGTTTAAAATTAGACGTTTTATAGGTTTTTTGGCTGGAAAGTCGTGTGGGGTCCCACAGGGGGTTACCCGTTAACCGTGGGCCAGTCGACATGTATCCAGCAACCATATACTTCGTTGCCAGAATTATGAACAAAAGTACGCTAGATAGTGGGAGACCGGGTAGAGATGGAAGGGTAGATGAGTAAGACAGTGTATACAAAATGGACGCTTTCTTTCAATCAGGAGGCCGCTCTTACAGCAATTTGCAGCAGATTTGACATTAATGTTTAAAGGGCAGTACATTGATCACTCCTATTGTTTTTGATCAGGAGTTTGACCTCTAAGCAGCCCATCCCCCAATGCGTGGCTTTAGACAGACTTGTTCCAGTTACCTGACCCCGTCTCAGTACCGCCGTTTCCTGTTTGCCCCCTCTTTACTCCACCCATCTTCTCCTTCACTCACCCTTTTCTCTTCCTTCCTATATACCCATATCACCTTTTCACCCTTTTCACTTATTTCGTTCGCATCGAATCCGTGAGTAAAATGTACATGATACCTAGGCGCGAGCATCGAATCCGTGAGTAAAATGTACATGATACCAAGGCGCGAGCATCGAATCCTTGAGTAAAATGTCCATTATAACCTATATGCGAGCACCGAATCCATGAGTAAAATATACATGATACCTAGGCGCGAGCATCAAATCCGTGAGTAAAATGTCCATTATAACCTATATGTGAGCACCGAATCCATGAGTAAAATGTACATTACATTGGATTAAAACCTAGACCAGGAGCACCAAGATCCAAAAATCCGTGAGTAAAAATGTACATGATACCTAGGTGCGAGCACCGAATCCGTGAGTAAAATGTACATGGACCTAGGCAGGGGCACGAATCGGAGTAAAAATGTACATGATGACCTAGAAGGAGCACCGAATCCATGAGTAAAATGTACATGATACCTAGACAGGAGCATCGAAATCCAGTGAAAGTTAAAATGTACATGATACCTAGACAGGAGCACCGCCAATCATGAGTAAAATGTACATGATACCTGACAGGAGCATCGAATCCGTGAGTAAAATGTACATGATACCTAGACAGGAGCACCGAATCCATGAGTAAAATGTACATGATACCTAGGCAGGAGCATCGAATCCGTGAGTAAAATGTACATGATACCTAGACAGGAGCACCGAATCCATGAGTAAAATGTACATGATACTAGACAGGAGCACCGAATCCGTGGAGTATAAAATGTACATGATACCTAGGCAGGAGCATCGAATCCGTGAAGTAAAATGTACATGATACCTAGGCGCGAGCACGAAATGTATGAGTAAAATGTACATGATACCTAGACAGGAGCATGAATCCTGAGTAAAATGTACTGATACCTAGACAGAGCACCGAATCCATGAGTAAAAATGTACATGATACCTAGGCCGGAGCATCGAAATCCGTGAGTAAAATGTAACATGATACCTAGACAGGAGCACCGAAATCCCTGAGTTAAAATGTACATGATACCTAGGCAGGAGCATCGAATCCGGTGAGTAATGTACATGATGATACTGGGCAGAGCACCGAATCTATGAGTAAAAATGTACATGATACCTAGACAGGAGCATCGAATCCGTGAGTAAAATGTACATGATACCTAGACAGGAGCACCGAATCCATGAGTAAAATGTACATGATACCTAGGCAGGAGCATCGAATCCGTGAGTAAAATGTACATGATACCTAGGCAGGAGCATCGAATCCGTGAGTAAAATGTACATGATACCTAGGCAGGAGCATCGAATCCATGAGTAAAATGTACATGTACCTAGCAGGAGCACGAAGTGATATCCATGAGTAAAATGTACATGATACCTAGGCAGGAGCATCGAATTCAATTGAGTAAAAATGTACATGATACCTAGGCAGGAGCATCGAATCCGTGAGTAAAATGTACATGATACCTAGGCAGGAGCATCGAATCCGTGAGTAAAATGTACATGATACCTAGGCAGGAGCATCGAATCCATGAGTAAAATGTACATGATACCTAGGCAGGAGCATCGAATCCGTGAGTAAAATGTTACATGATACCTAGGCAGGAGAGATCGAAACCATGAGTAAAATGTACATGATACCTAGGCAGGAGCACGAATCTGTGAGTAAAATGTAAATGAAACCTAGGCGCGAGCATCAAATCCGCGAGTAAATGTCCATTAAACCTATATGCGAGCACCGAATCCGTGAGTAAAATGTACATGATACCTAGGGCGAGCATCGAATCCGTGAGTAAAATGTACATGATACTAGGCAGGAGCATCGAATCCATGAGTAAAATGTACATGATACCTAGGCAGGAGCATCGAATCCGTGAGTAAAATGACATGATACCTAGGCAGGAGCATGAATCCATGAGTAAAATGTACATGATACCTAGACAGGAGCACCGAATCCATGAGTAAATGTACATGTGACCTAGGCAGGAGCATCGAATCCGTGAGTTAAAATGTGACATGATACCTAGGCAGGAGCATCGAACCATGAGTAAAATGTACATGATACCTAGGCAGGAGCATCGAATCCATGAGTAAAATGTACATGATACCTAGGCAGGAGCATCGAATCTGTGAGTAAAATGTAAATGATACCTAGGCGCGAGCATCAAATCCGCGAGTAAAATGTCCATTATAACCTATATGCGAGCAACGAATCCGTGGTAAAATGTACATGATACCTAGGCAGGAGCATCGAATCCATGAGTAAAATGTCATGATAACTCGGCAGGAGCAGAATCCATGAGTAAAATGTACATGATACCTAGGCAGGAGCATCGAATCCGTGAGTGAAAGTACATGATACTAGGCAGGAGCATCGAATCCATGAGTAAAATGTACATGATACCTAGGCAGGAGCATCGAAATCTGTGAGTAAAATGTAAATGATACCTAGGCTGCGAGCATCAAATCCGCGAGTAAAATGTCCATTATAACCTATATGCGAGCACCGAATCCGTGAGTAAAATGTACATGATACCTAGGCAGGAGCGTCGAATCGCCGAGTAAAATGTAAATGACCAGGCAGGAGCGTCGAATCCGCGAGTAAAATGTACATGATACCTAGCAGGAGCGTCGAATCCGCAGAGTAAAATGTACATGATACCTAGGCGCGAGCATCGAATCCGCGAGTAAAATGTCCATTATGACCTACATGCGAGCATCGAATCCACGAGTAGAATGTCCATTATACCTATACGTGCGCATTGAATGTTCGAACGCGAGAGTCGAAAGTAGACTGCTCATGAGTAAAATCGATTTTTCGAAAGTCCTGGATATTGAACATGTTCCCTAGACCATTTCCCAGGTCCCACGCTTCATACATTAATAATATTTTATTGATTTCATTAGAACTTTTCGAACTATTTGACATTAAGGGTCCGTTTGGAACTTTCTATATAGTTTTGAAAGTTCCAAAACGACCGAACTTTCGAAAGTTGGCCATCTCTACTGGAGTATAACAAAAGGCGATTTTACTTTAGCGGTTGGACATGCCCATCATAAATCTACACAACCAAACCAGATTAAAACAGACCCTAATAGTAAAAGGTTAACCCAAAGAAAAACTCTTTTGTTTTTTCAACACAATTTTTTTTTTGCCTGTTTTGCTGCTAAAAGGTTCTTGATGGCTCTTCAGAAACCAGCCATGTAATTAGTGAATGAATGAATATTTCCTGATAAATGTTAGCTATTATCTCAAATAGCATCCTAAAATTGGTTTGCTCAAAATAGTTATCTACCTCAACGTAGGCAACTCATAAAAATGTCTTAATACAAGTTCCATTGTTTTTGTAGAAGATCTTGACATTTACCAAGATGCATCTCCTGTTTATAGTTCTTTTCTATTCACTTTATTTCTGGACAAAAACTGTACGTACTCCTTTAAAATAATAATCTCAGCTGGTTAACAACATTTGGAGGTTTCGTCATATTCATAACAAAATGAGAAGAAAATATATACCAGGGATATACATCCATATTATCCACCTCAATAGCATCCTGTTAATAAAAATTGTCCTGATGAAGGCTTTGTCACAAATTTCAGATCCCGATAACCCATTGCATCCGTATGGGTGGAGTTTTTTTTACCGGTGCTGTTAATCTGCAGCAGCCAATCAGATGTGCCAAAGGTTTTCTAACATATAGCAGGCCAGTAAAAGGATAACATGATTGGTTGAGGCAAATAACAGAAACAGGCAGTTTTTGTATGTTGAGGTAAGAAGAAGAACTGGCTGTACAATACCATGGTTGGTAGTAGTTATCGCAATGGTATTGTATAGGCCAGCATACAATTACGATCGGAATTACAAATGTTAAAGGCACGTTATTGCAAAACAGGGATACCACACCTTTAGAAATTTGGCCTCATGGAGACACAAAAAGATTTATCTTTAACAGGCAACAGGTTTGCGTTATCTAGATATAAAATAGAATTTTTACCTTAAAAGCTACTGGGTACGTTAACTCCTGATTTTCTTATGAGAAAAGTTACTTTATCATTTTTGACTGTGTGACGTGAGAGAAACAAGAGGAGAAAACTAGATTTCTCACAGCAGATGACTGTTACTACAATTGAATTCTCTTCAAATTTAGCTCTGTTAATCTCATCTGACTAAATGTGCTGAGAAAGGTAACACATGGGGTGGACTAGCGAGTGCTTGGCCAGGACAAATGACTGTCAGTCCTGGCAGACAGTTTGTACGACCAATCGTGCAGTCCCTTAGGGAACCACCCATCAGCAGTGATGTACCAACAATCCGACTCGCCCGATTCAGACAAACAGGCGACCAAACTCGTCCACGGCCCAGCCACCCCACTCCATGTAATATTTCCCAGCTACGCTTCACTATCGTATGGTTGGACGAAAATATCTTATGGAGTGTACCCAGCCCTAGAGTACCACTGGCAACCAGTTGACAGATAGCACATAAATAACAAATAGCTACTGGGGCCTGATGATTATAGTTATGTACACAGAATTGGGTGCTTGGGTTGGGTAGTCATTTTGTAAAACACATTGATGTTCATTGAATAACCTTTAGCAGGATAAAGGGTCAGAGATTAGGCAGGAATTATCTTTGAAAGAAACAGATTTCACCAAATGCCAAGGAGCAATTCTAGTATCCTTAGAGGTCAACATATTTTTATCAGAAGACATGGAACCGTCTCCCCATCTCTTGATCTCTCTAGGATTCAGGAGCCTTAGACGGTTACTATTACCGTATTACATAATCTGCTGCAGAGTGGGTACAGTAAGTAGGAAGTGGTGAAGGACAGTAAATTGTTAAAAATGGGTAAAGAGATAACCTAATGTGGAGATTCCAGGGGGCTTGTGTTGGGGCCTTGTGTTGTATCTTATCAATAAAACAGGTTAATTGACATCCATTTGGGATACTGGCAAAAAAATTGTTAAGCAGATAATTAATTAAAACTAGGAAAGAATTAAATACAACTTCTAAAATAGAGTGATATACTCCTCAATAGAAAGGTGCAAATGTGAACCCCATCTTTATTACATAGATAAAAGTCCCAACACATGAGAACAGAGCCTCCCTTCTGTAGGTGAGTGAGTGGGTTTGGCTAAGCTTTGGGGTTCAATACCCGTTATTAACAGTCTCTTGGCAATACACCAACACCCCACACTGTACAGGGCTCGGTCAGCCATGCACCATGCACAGTCCAATGTATCAGCTCCCACTCTACTCAAGCAATTGATGCTGATGCTGGCCAACCCGAAAATTTCCATCAGTACAGGTTGACACAACCAACAGGATTTGGGTAAGATCGGCAAGGGGAAGTTTTGAATTATTTATCCGTGTTTTTACATTATAATAATCATGTTTTGGATATAAACATTTACTCACTCAGAAGGATTAATGCTATTACAACATGCGACATGTTTGCTTGAATCATTAACCAGCACAGTTCAGGTGATTCCCCATATAATGGTGACATGTACTGCTACAACACTATCATTTGAAATCCACCAAAACAGATGTAATAAAGGTGTAGCATGGCTTTAAGAGGAGTTTTGAATTGTTTTCAAAAGAGATGTAATAAAGAGAGACTTTTTACATTTTAACACCAGCTTGTGGCTTAAGTCCAGATCACAATGCACCGAGAGCCACCTTTACTTAATTACATCTCTAACCATTGCATCAGGGATGATTGCTCCTTCTCTCCCTTACCAATTCTCTGCTTCATCCTGATAACAACCTATCTTGGCATTAATCCCAGAATTCAATGGGTAACAAAGGACACTATCAATTTCTACATGAGTGTTGATTTTTAATGATCTAAATAAAGAAATTTAGGCCCCTATTATAAAGAGAATTAACTGGACACCTGGGACTTTTGAATAGTGAAAGCACGCCTTCTCCGGGGCCATGTGGTGTGCAGAAAACATAGTAACATAGTAATTGAGGTTGAATAAAGACATCAAGTCCAACCTATTTACCCTCCTCTTTTTTTTAACCCTACCTAACATTTGATCCAGAGGAAGGCAAAAAAAAAAAAAACAGCTAAAAAGGGGGGAAGAATCCTTCCTGACTCCAAACGGCAATCGGAAAGTATATCATAGCATTAATACCAGTAATTCTCATATTATATAATATCCCGCGACCAACCAGAACTACAGTATATGATTAATACCAGTAATTCCAATATTATATAGTATCCCTATACCAACCAGAACTACAGTATATGTATTAATACCAGTCATTTCAAATTATATAATACCCCGTACCAACAGAACTACAGTATGTATTAATACCAGTAATCTCAATATTTATAGTATCTCTATACCAACACACAACTACAGTATATGTATATATACCAGTAATTCTCAATATTTATAATATCCCCGTACCAACCAGAAATACAGTATTTAATATCCCCGTACCAACCAGAACTACAGTATATGTATTAATAACAGTAATTCTCAATATTATATAATATCCCGTACCAACCAGAAACTACAGTATATGGATTAATACCAGTAATTCTCAATATATTATAGTATCCTATACCAACCAGAACTACAGTATATGTATTAATACCAGTAATTTTTAATATTATATAATATCCCCGTACACCAACCAGAACTACAGTATATGTATTAAACCAGAATTACATATATATAGTATCCATTACCAACCACAAATACAGTATATGTATTATTACAGTAATTCTCAATTTATATAAATCCCCGTACCAACCAGAACTACAAGTATATGTATTAATATCAGTAATTCTCAATATATATATAGTGTCCCTGTACCAACCAGAACTACTACTTCTCTCTGATGGATGGGGGTAGTGTAGCTAATTGTTTAAATTGGATCTTTGGTTTTGAACCTCATTTAGTTAATTTTCCAGAGCGATCAGCTCTTGATTGATCTTCTTTCAAAAGGATTTTCTGTTTTAAAGGGATTGTCTGTTTTTAAGGGAAAAGCATAAGAAACAAAAGTGTTTAGAACAAGAAAGGGGTTAAGAACAAGACTGCTGTTCACTGCTGCTATTGCTGTTTCTGTTGATTGTTTCTCTGTTGTGTATTGCTGTGGTGGTATTGCTACTTAGTATGGACAGTTTTGTTGGGGCCGCAGTGTCTTGCATCCTGCGCATGTATTGGGATCTTGGAGAAGCCGCCCCAGGGGACCTAGTATGTGTCATGTGTGAGTGGGTTGCCCATTTGGAATCTGAGGTCCAGAATCTAAAGGGGAAACTTGCAGATTGCAGGGCTTGGCAACCTGGGGGGAAATGCAGGTACTGGCGGGGGCCAGTAAACTGGAGGGTGGGAGATGGGGGCAGATAAGGTGGGTAAGGGAGATAGATTTGTAAGAGTCACCAGGGGAAGTAGGGGACGGAAGGATAGGGGCGCTTCTTCCAGTCGTCGGTCCCAGCAGATTTGCCATTTTGGCGAAGAGGTAGAGGATGATGGTCGGAAGCAGCATGGATGGAGCGGGCTTTCCCTTGAGCACCCAGGGGACGGCCATCTCCAATACAAGGGAGGGGAGAATGGGGGCTAGGAAGGAAGGCAGGTGGTAGTGGGTAGGGGACTCCATTATTAGAAGGGTAGAGATAGGGTAATCTGTCGCCAAGACCTGCATGCCGAACAGTGTGTGTTGCCTGGTGCAAGGGTTCGACTGGTGGACTGTTGTATCTGTAACAGATTATTGGGTGGGGCTGGGAGTGACCCGGTGGTCTTGGTTCACATTGCTGCCAATGACAAAGTTAGAGGTGGAGGTGTAGGTCCTAAAAATGATTTCCGAGAATTAGGGGCCAATTTTTAAAGCAAGGACCTCAAGGGTAGTGATTTCAGAAATACTACCGCAGCCACGGGGCTACGCTAGGGAGACAACGGGAGCTCAGGAGTTAAATGCGTGGCTAAGGGAGTGTGTGTAGGGAGATGGGGTTTGGGTTTTTGAGAACTGGGCTGACTTTTCTGTTGGCTACAGGCTCTTTAGTAGAGACGGATTGCACCTCAATGGTGATGGTGCAGCGTGTTTGGGGGAGAAGATGGCTAGGGGGTTGGAGGAGATTTTAAACTAGGTATGGGGGGGGGGGTATATGATAAATAAGGGTATATTGATAAATAAGGGTTATGATAATAAGAAAGGAGGAGAGGTATGTATGTATGTTAAACAGGAATTGAAGCCAAATTTAAAAATGGAATAGATGGGGGAGGTAAACGATACGCAGAAAAAATATGGGTGGAATTGTGTACAGAAAGCAAGAGGTAGGGAAATTAATTGTTGGAGTATGTTATAAGCCGCCAAATGCCGGGGAGGAGGTGGAAATGAATCTACATATGCAGTTGGCAAAGGCTGCTGGTATGGGGCATCTTCTGGTTATAGGGGATTTAACTACCCTGACATAGATGGGAGTAAGGGAACTGCCAGCACCTCAAAAGGTATAAAGTTCTTAAATTTCCTATATGAGCTTTTCTTTCACAGATGGTAGAAGTTCCTATAGACAGAATGCGTTGTTGGATCTGGTGATAATCTAATAACCTTGAGCTCATTTTGGAGATGAGGTAATTGGAAGCTTAGGAAATAGTGACCATGATATAGTGTCATTTAATATAGGTTGCAAAAAACTAAAGTGCACTGGGTTAACAAAAACTTTAACTTTAGAAAGCTAATTTTATGCTGTTAAAGGAATCACTCCTGCTCATGACGGGGAAAATTGGTTTAGGTAGTAAGATACAGAGCAGATGTGGACCACTTTTAAAGGGATATTAAACTATTACATTTCTAATCGGTACCTTAGGGAACAAGTGTAAAAAAACTAGGTCCTCTCCTGCTTGGCTTAATGCGGGTGTAAAAAGGGAAATGGAAAAAAAGAAAAAGGCTTTTAAAATTTTAAAAACAGAGGGAACAGAACAGGCTTACGGGAGTACAAAAGCTGTAATAAAGAGGTAAGAAAGCAATTAAACTAGCTAAAATAGAAAAGGAAATACGGATTGCCGAACAAAGCAAGTCCAACCCCAAATGTTTTTTTAAGTATATAAATGGTTAAAAAGATGAGGGACTGAGAATGTGGGACCATTAAAATATGGGGCTGAGGTGGTTGTAGAGGATGCCGAAAAGGCTAATCTGCTAAATCGTTTTAACCTGTTTTTACTGTTGAAAATCCTGTCCCTTACAGTAGGGATTGTAATAAAATGCAGGAGAAGAGAAGAGTATTCACATTGGCTAAAAGAGGATATGGTACAGGAAACAATTAGACAAAGTTAAAATCAATAAAGCCCCAGGACCAGATGAATTGCATCCTCGGATTTTAAAAGAGCTTAGTTCAGTTCTATCAGACCACTGTTTCTATCTTTCAGATTCGCTTTGGTCTGGGGATGTGCCGCTGGATTGGAAAAAAGCCAATGTGTTACCAATATTCAAAAAATTAGTCGTTCACAGCCTGGTAACTATAGACCTGTAAGCCTAACACAGTGGTGTAGGGAAGGTGCTGGAAAAATTTGTTACGGGGATCATCCTTGACTTTGTCTCCAGAGCTCATCTTATTAGTAGTAGTCAGCATGGATTTTGAGAAAAGTAGATCATGCCAGACAAATTGAATTGGTTTTATGAAGAAGTGAGTAAGAAGTAGATTCAGGCACAGCAGTGGATGTGGTATATTTGGATTTTGGAAAGCTTTTGATACTGTGCCATAGGCAACTAATGTATAAACTGAGGACTGTGGCCTTGAAGAAAACCTTTGTTCATGGATAGAGAAGTGGTTATTGGATTGCAAACAGAGAGTGGTGGTGGTAAAGGAGCTACATCTATGTGGGCTAAAGTTCTAAGCGGAGTGCCTCAGGGTTCTGTACTGGGGCGCTTCTGTAATCTGTTTATAAATGACTTAGAAGGGGGCATTGAGAGCAAGGTCTAAGTGTTTGCTGATGACACTAAACTATGCAGAGCTTTGGAAACATTCAAGTGATGTGCAAGTGTGCTGAAGCATACCTATATAGATATCAAAATGGAAATCAGAGTGGCAGAGAGATTCATGTTGATAAATGTAAGGTGAGGCATTGGGGTTTAAACCTGTGCCACCTACACCATAAATAACTCTGTGTTGAGTGCTCTGTAATGGAAAAAGATTTGGGGGTTCTGGTTGATAACAGACTTAGCTATAGCAAACAATGCCAGGTAGCAATGGCTAGAAGCTAGCAAGATATTGTCTTGTATAAAGAGGGGAATAGATTCAAGAGAGAAAAATATTATTCTCCCTCTTTACAAGGCACTGGTAAGGCCTCATTTGGAATATGCGGTTGCGTTTGGAATCCATATAAAAAGGGACATCTTGGAAATGAGGCAGTTCAGAGAAGTGCAACTAAATTAATAAGGGGAATGGGGGGCTTGAATAATGCAGGCAGATTAGACAAGTTAGGGCTGTTGCATGGAGAAGCGACGTTTGCGTGGGGACATGATAACCTTATACAAATATATTAATGGGCCCATACAGTGAACTCTTTGGGGCATTGTTTACTAATAGGTCATATCAGAGGACTCGTGGACATCCTTTAAGGTTGGAAGAAAAGAAGTTTACCTTCAGGTTAGGAAAGGTTTCTTACATGAGAACGGTGAAACTGTGGAACTGTCTTCCAGCAGATGTGTAATGGCAAGTTCATTGAATAGCTTAAAAAAGGCCTGGATGAGTTCCTAAAACTAATAAATATGAGAATACTGGTATTAATGAATATAGATCTGGTGATCCAGGGATACTTTCTGATTGCCGTTTGGAGTCAGGAAGGAATTTTCCCCCTTTTTAGCAGTTTCTTTTGCCTCCTCTGGATCAACTGTTAGGAAGGGGTAATAAAAAAAAAAAAAAAAAAAAAAGAGGGTGAATAGGTTGGACGTTGAGGACGTATGTCTTTATTCAACCTAACTATATAACTATATACTATACAGTATATTGTATTAATACCAGTAATTCTCAATATATATAGTGTCCCTGTACCAACCAGAACTACAGTATAGGTATGTATTAATACCAGTAATTCTCAAATTGTATAGTATCCCGTACCAACCAGAAGTACAGATATGAATCAATACCTGTAATTTCCAATATTATATAGTATCCCCGTACCAACCAGAACTACTGTATTTGTATTAATACCAGCAATTCTCTAATTATATAGTATCCCCGTACCAACAGAACTACAGTATATGTATTAATACCAGTAATTCTCAATATTATATAGTATCCGTACCAACAGAACTATAGGATATGTTTTAATACCAGTATTCAATATAATATAGTATCCCTGTACCAACCAGAACTACAGTACATGTATTAATACCAGTCATTCTCAATATTATATAGTATCCCTGTACCAACCCCGGACTACAGTATATGTATTAATAGCAGTAATTCTCAATATTTTTTAGTTTTAGAAACTTATCCAGGCCTTTTTTAAAGCTATCAATGAACTTGCCATTACACCATCTGCTGGAAGACAGTTTCACAGTTTCACCGTTCTCACTGTAAAGAAAACCTTTCAACCTGAAGATGAAACTTCTTTTCTTCCAGTCTTAAAGGATGTTCACATGTCCTCTGATAGACTTATTAGTGAACAATGCACTATGGCCCATAATATATTTGTATAAGGTTATCATATCCCCACGCAAACGTTGCTTCTCCAATGTAAACAGCCTTTACTTGACTAATCTGCCTGCCTATTCAGCTCCTCCATTCCTCTTATTAATTATTTGCCCTCTGAACTGCTTCCATTTTCAAGATGTCCCTTTCGTATATGGGATTCCAAAACTGCACTGCATATTCCAAATGAGACCTTACCACTGCCTTGTAAAGAGGGAGAATAATATTTTCTCTCTTTGAATCTTTCCCCTTTATACAAGACAATATCTTACTAGCTCTAGCCGCTGCTGTCTGGCTTGTTTGCTACATTGTGTTGTCTACCAGAACCCCCAAATCTTTTTCCATACAGATGCACTTAACAACTTAACACCACTTAAAGTAGAAATAAACGTTTTTTTATTGCTAATACGAAAGCTTTTCTCCCCAGAAATCTATACATTGTTATATTTTCTTCTCTAGGAAGTTGCATTTAGTACAGGAAAGTAATAGATTCTGTAAATAAGAAGGTTCCTGTTTCCATGTTGTAGATAACAGACTTAAGGTTCATACCAATGTGCGATCATGGGTGCTGGCCCGTGTGTGAAAGATGTGTTATAAATGGGGTTTGGATGATAATGCCCTGTGTATGGTACTTATTGGACAAAAGGGCTGTTGAGATTCTTTCTTTGTGCTATTGCTGAGCTTGTTTTTGATGATTGAAACATTCGTGATAGGTAGATCACACACGGTGTGTGAGTGTCTACATTATAACCTATATGCGAGCACCGAATCCATGAGTAAAATGTACATGATACCTAGGCAGGAGCGTCGAATCCGCGAGTAAAATGTACATGATACCTAGGCGCGAGCATCGAATCCGCGAGTAAAATGTCCATTATGACCTACATGCGAGCATCGAATCCACGAGTAAAATGTCCATTATACCTATACGTGCGCATTGAATGTTCGAACGCGAGAGTTCGAAAGTAGCGCTCATGAGTAAAATCGATTTTTCGAAAGTCCTGGATATTTGAACATGTTCCCTAGACCATTTCCCAGGTCCCACAGCCATTTACATTAAGTAATATTTTATTTGTATTTCATTAGAACTTTTCGAACTATTTGACATTAATGGGTCCGTTTTGGAACTTTCTATATAGTTTGAAAGTTCCAAAACGGACCGAACTTTCGAAAGTTCGGCCATCTCTACTGGAGTATAACAAAAGGCGAGATTTTACTTTAGCGGTTGGACATGCCCATCATAAATCTACACAACCAAACCAGATTAAAACAGACCCTAATAGTAAAAGGTTAACCCAAAGAATCTCTTTTGTTTTTCAACACAATTTTTTTTGGCCTGTTTTGCTGCTAAAAGGTTCTTGATGGCTCTTCAGAACCAGCCATGTAATTAGTGAATGAATGAATATTTCCTGATAAATGTTAGCTATTATCTCAAATAGCATCTAAAATTGGTTTGCTCAAAATAGTTATCTACCTCAACGTAGGCAACTCATTAAAAATGTCTTAATACAAGCATTCCATTGTTTTTGTAGAAGATCTTGACATTTACCAAGATGCTATCTCCTGTTTATAGTTCATTTTCTATTCACTTTATTTCTTGGACAAACTGTACGTACCTTTAAAATAATAATCTCAGCTGGTTAACAACATTTGGATGTTTCTGTCATATTTCATAACAAAATAGAAGAAAATATATACCAGGGATATACATCCATTATTATCCACCTCAATAGCATCCCTGTTAATAAAATTGTCCTGATGAAGGCTTTGTCACAAATTTTCAGATCCCGATAACCCATTGCATCCGTATGGGTGGAGTTTTTTTTTTACCGGTGCTGTTAATCTGCAGCAGCCAATCAGATGTTGCCAAAGGTTTTCTAACTATAGCAGGCCAGTAAAAGGATAACATCTGATTGGTTGAGGCAAATTAACAGAACAGGCAGTTTTTGTACTGTTGAGGTAAGAAGGAACTGGCTGTACAATACCATGGGGTAGTAGATTATCGCAATGGTATTGTATAGGCCAGCATACAATTACGATCGGAATTACAAATGTTAAAGGCACGTTATTGCAAAACAGGGATACCACACCTTTAGAAATTTGGCCTCATGAGACACAAAGATTTATCTTTAAACAGGCAACAGGTTTGCGTTATCTAGATATAAAATAGAATTTCTTACCTTAAAAGCTACTGGGTTACGTTAACCTTCCTGATTTTCTTATGAGAAAAGTTACTTTATCATTTTTGACTTGTGTGACGTGAGAGAACAGAGAGAAAACTAGATCTTCACAGCATGACTGTTACTACACATTGAATTCTCTTCAAATTTAGCTCTGTTAATCTCATCTGACTAAATGTGCTAGAAAGGTAACACATGGGGTGACTAGCGAGTGCTTGGCCAGGACAAATGACTGTCAGTCCTGGCAGACAGTTTGTACGACCAATCGTGCAGTCCCTTAGGGAACCACCCAATCAGCAGTGATTGACCAACAATCCCGATCGCCCGATTCAGACAAACAGGCGACCAAACTCGGTCACGGCCAGCCACCCCACTCCATGTCATATTTCCAGCTACGCTTCACTATCGTATGGTTGGACGAAAATATCTTATGGAGTGTACCCAGCCCTAGAGTACCACTGGCAACCAGTGTACAGATAGCACATAAATAACATAATAGCTACTGTGGCCTGATGAATTATAGTTATGTACACAGAATTGGGTTGCTTGGGTTGGTTAGTCATTTTCTAAAACACATTGATGTTCATTGAATAACCTTTAGCAGGATAAAGGTCAGAGATTAGGCAGGAATTATCTTTGATAATGAAACAGGATTTCACCAAATGCCAAAGGAGCAATTCTAGTATCCTTAGAGGTCAACATATTTTTATCAGAAGACATGGAACCGTCTCCCCATCTCTTGATCTCTCTAGGATCCAGGAGCCTTAGACGGTTACTATTACCGTATTACATAATCTGCTGCAGAGTGTGTACAGTAAGTAGGAAGGTGAAGGACAGTAAATTGTTAAAAATGGGTAAAGAGATAACCTAATGTGGAGATTCCAGGGGGCTTGTGTTGGGGCCTTGTGTTGTATCTTATCATTAAAACAGGTTTATATTGACATCCATTTGGGATACTGGCAAAAATAATTGTTAATGCAGATAATTAATTAAAACTAGGAAAGAATTAAATACAACTTCTAAAATAGAGTGATATACTCCTCAATAGAAAGGTGCAATATGTGAACCCCATCTTTATTACATAGATAAAAGCATTCCCAACACATTGAGATACAGAGCCTCCCTTCTGTAGGTGAGTGAGTGGGTTTGGCTAAGCTTTGGGGTTCATACACGTTATTAACAGTCTCTTGGCAATACACCAACCTCCCATACACTGTACAGGGCTCGGTCAGCCATGCACCATGCACAGTCCAAATGTATCAGCTCCCACTCTACTTCAAGCAATTGATGCTGATGCTGGCCAACCCGAAAATTTCCATCAGTACAGGTTGACACACACCAACAGGATTTGGGTAAGATCGGCAAGGGGAAGTTTTGAATTATTTATCCAGTGTTTTTACATTATAATAAATCATGTTTTGGATAAAACATTTACTCACTCAGAAGGATTAATGCTATTACAACATGCAGACATGTTTGCTTTGAATCATTCAACCAGCACAGTTCAGGTGATTCCCCATATAATGGTGACATGTACTGCTACAACACTATCATTTGAAATCCACCATAACAGATGTAATAAAGGTTAGCATGGCTTTAAGAGGAGTTTTGAATTGTTTTCAAAAGAGATGTAATAAAGAGATGACTTTTTAACATTTTAACACCAGCTTGTGGCTTAAGTCCAGATCACAATGCACCGAGAGCCACCTTTACTTAATTACATCTCTACAACCATTGCATCAGGGATGATTGCTCCTTCTCTCCTTACCAATTCTCTGCTCATCCTGATAACAACCTATCTTGGCATTAATCCCAGAATTCAATGGGTAACAAAGGACACTATCAATTTCTACATGAGTGTTGATTTTTAATGATCTAAATAAAGAACTTTAGGCCCCTATTATAAAGAGAATTAACTGAGACACCTGGCTGACTTTTGAATAGTGAAAGCACGCCTTCTCCGGGGCCATGTGGTGTGCAGAAACATAGTAACATAGTAATTGAGGTTGAATAAAGACATCAAGTCCAACCTATTTACCCTCCTCTTTTTTTTAACCCTACCTAACATTTGATCCAGAGGAAGGCAAAAAAAAAAACAGCTAAAAAGGGGGGAAGAATTCCTTCCTGACTCCAAACGGCAATCGGAAAGTATATCTATATGCATTAATACCAGTAATTCTCAATATTATATAATATCCCCGTACCAACCAGAACTACAGTATATGTATTAATACCAGTAATTCTCAATATTATATAATATCCCCGTACCAACCAGAACTACAGTATTGTATTAATCCCAGTTAATTCTCTATATTATATATAGTAATCCCTATACCAACCAGAACTACAGTATATGTATTAATACCAGTAATTTTTAATATTATATAATATCCCCGTACCAACCAGAACTACAGTATATGTATTAATACCAGTAATTCTCAATATTATATAGTATCCCTATACCAACCAGAACTACAGTATATGTATTAATACCAGTAATTCTCAATATTATATAGTATCCCTATACCAACCACAACTACAGTATATGTATTATTACCAGTAATTCTCAATATTATATAATATCCCCGTACCAACCAGAACTATCAAATCTAGGAGTATGTATGTAATACCGAGTATAAAACGTCCAATTATTACTCTCAATATTAATATAAACATATATTCGACCCTATACCAACCAGACAACTCATTATATGTATTATTACCAGTAATTCTCAATTTATATAATATCCTCCCTAACCAGACCAGAACTATCAGTAGATTTTTTAATATCAGTAATTCTCAATATTATATAGTGTCCCTGTACCAACCAGAACTACTACTTCTCTCTGATTGGATGGGGGTGTAGCTAATTGGTTTAAATTGGATCTTTGGTTTTGAACCTCATTTAAGTAATTTCTCCAGAGCGATCAGCTCTTGATTGATCTTCTTTCAAAAGGATTTTCTGTTTTAAAGGGATTTGTCTGTTTTTAAGGGAAAAGCATTAAGAAACAAAAGTGTTTAGAACAAGAAAGGGGTTAAGAACAAGACTGCTGTTTCACTGCTGCGTATTGCTGTTTCTTTGTGTATTACTGTTTCTCTGTTGTGTATTGCTGTTGGTGTGTATTGCTACTTAGTATGGACAGTTTTGTTGGGGCCACGCAGTGTGCATCCTGCCGCATGTATGGGATCTTGGAGAAGCCGCCCCAGGGGACCTATGTATGTGTCATGTGTGAGTGGGTTGCCCATTTGGAATCTGAGGTCCAGAATCTAAAGGGGAAACTTGCAGCATTGCAGGGCTTGGCAAACCTGGGGGAAATGCAGGTACTGGCGGGGGCCAGTAAACTGGAGGGTGGAGATGGGGCAGATAAGGTGGTAAAGGGAGATAGATTTGTAAGAGTCACCAGGGGAAGTAGGGGACGGAAGGATAGGGGCGCTTCTTCCCAGCTCGTCGGTCCCAGCAGATTTGCCATTTTAGGCGAAGATGTAGAGGATGATGGCTCGGAAGCAGCATGTATGGAGCGGGCCTTTCCCTTGAGCACCCAGGGGACGGCCATCTCCAATACAAGGGAGGGAGAATTGGGGGCTAGGAAGGATAGGCAGGTGGTAGTGGTAGGGGACTCCATTATTAGAAGGGTAGATAGGGTAATCTGTCGCCAAGACCCTGCATGCCGAACAGTGTGTTGTCTGCCTGGTGCAAGGGTTCGACATGTGGTGGATCGTGTAGACAGATTATTGGGTGGGGCTGGGAGTGACCCGGTGGTCTTGGTTCACATTGCTGCCAATGACAAAGTTAGAGGTGGAGGTGAGGTCCTTAAAAATGATTTCCGAGAATTAGGGGCCAATTTAAAAGCAAGGACCTCAAGGGTAGTGATTTCAGAAATACTACCGCAGCCACGGGCTACGCTAGGGAGACAACGGGAGCTCAGGAGTATAAATGCGTGGCTAAGGGAGTGGTGTAGGGAGATGGGGTTTGGGTTTTTAGAGAACTGGGCTGACTTTTCTGTTGGCTACAGGCTCTTTAGTAGAGACGGATTGCACCTCAATGGTGGTGGTGCAGCTGTTTTGGGGGAGAAGATGGCTAGGGGGTTGGAGGAGATTTTAAACTAGGTATGGGGGGGGAGGGTATATTGATAAATAAGGGTATATTGATAAATAAGGGTATATTGATAATAAGAAAGGAGGAGGAGTATGTATGTATGTTAAACAGGAATTGAAGCCAAATTTAAAAATGGAATAGATGGGGGAGTAAACGATACGGCAGAAACAATATGGGTGGAATTGTGTACAGAAAGCAAGAAGGTAGGGAAATTAATTGTTGGAGTATGTTATAAGCCGCCAAATGCCGGGGAGGAGGTGGAAATGAATCTACATATGCAGTTGGCAAAGGCTGCTGGTATGGGGCATGTTCTGGTTATAGGGGATTTTAACTACCCTGACATAGATTGGAGTAAGGGAACTGCCAGCACCTCAAAAGGTATAAAGTTCTTAAATTTCCTATATGAGCATTTTCTTTCACAGATGGTAGAAGTTCCTACTAGACAGAATGCGTTGTTGGATCTGGTGATATCTAATAACCTTGAGCTCATTTTGGAGATGAAGGTAATTGGAAGCTTAGGAAATAGTGACCATGATATAGTGTCATTTAATATAGGTTGCAAAAAACTAAAGTGCACTGGGTTAACAAAAACTTTTAACTTTAGGAAAGCTAATTTTATGCTGTTAAAGGAATCACTCCTGCTCATAGACTGGGGAAAATTGTTTCTAGGTAAAGATACAGAGCAGATGTGGACCACTTTTAAAGGGATATTAAACTATTACATTTCTAAATCGGTACCTTTAGGGAACAAGTGTAAAAAAACTAGGTCCTCTCCTGCTTGGCTTAATGCTCGGGTAAAAAGGGAAATGGAAAAAAAGAAAAAGGCTTTTAAAATTTTAAAAACAGAGGGAACAGAACAGGCTTACAGGGAGTACAAAAGCTGTAATAAAGAGTGTAAGAAAGCAATTAAACTAGCTAAAATAGAAAATGAAATACGGATTGCCGAACAAAGCAAGTCCAACCCCAAAATGTTTTTTTAAGTATATAAATGGTAAAAAGATGAGGACTGAGAATGTGGGACCATTAAATAATGGGGCTGAGGTGGTTGTAGAGGATGCCGAAAAGGCTAATCTGCTAAATCGTTTTTTAACCTCGGTTTTTACTGTTGAAAATCCTTGTCCTTACAGTAGGGATTGTAATAAAATGCAGGGAAGAAATGAAGAGTATTCACATTGGCTAACAGAGGATATGGTACGGAAACAATTAGACAAAGTTAAAATCAATAAAGCCCCAGGACCAGATGAATTGCATCCTCGGATTTTAAAAGAGCTTAGTTCAGTTCTATCTAGACCACTGTTTCTCATCTTTTCAGATTCGCTTTGGTCTGGGGATGTGCCGCTGGATTGGAAAAAAGCCAATGTAATACCAATATTCAAAAAAGTTAGTCGTTCACAGCCTGGTAACTATAGACCTGTAAGCCTAACATCAGTGGTAGGGAAGGTGCTGGAAACTTTGTTACGGGATCATATCCTTGACTTTGTCTCCAGAGCTCATCTTATTAGTAGTAGTCAGCATGGATTTATGAGAAATAGATCATGCCAGACAAATTGAATTGGTTTTTATGAAGAAGTGAGTAAGAAGTTAGATTCAGGCACAGCAGTGGATGTGGTATATTTGGATTTTGCGAAAGCTTTTGATACTGTGCCACATAGGCAACTAATGTATAAACTGAGGACTGTTGGCCTTGAAGAAAACCTTTGTTCATGGATAGAGAAGTGGTTATTGGATTGCAAACAGAGAGTGGTGGTAAATGGAGCTACATCTATGTGGGCTAAAGTTCTAAGCGGAGTGCCTCAGGGTTCTGTACTGGGGCCGCTTCTGTTTAATCTGTTTATAAATGACTTAGAAGGGGGCATTGAGAGCAAGGTCTAAGTGTTTGCTGATGACACTAAACTATGCAGAGCTTTGGAAACTTCAAGTGATGTGCAAGTGCTGCAAGCAGACCTATATAGATTATCAAAATGGAAATCAGAGTGGCAGATGAGATTCAATGTTGATAAATGTAAGGTGATGCATTTGGGATTTAATAATCCCTGTGCCACCTACACCATAAATAACTCTGTGTTGAGTGCATCTGTAATGGAAAAAGATTTGGGGGTTCTGGTTGATAACAGACTTAGCTATAGCAAACAATGCCAGGTAGCAATGGCTAGAGCTAGCAAGATATTGTCTTGTATAAAGAGGGGAATAGATTCAAGAGAGAAAAATATTATTCTCCCTCTTTACAAGGCACTGGTAAGGCCTCATTTGGAATATGCGGTGCAGTTTTGGAATCCCATATACAAAAGGGACATCTTGGAAATTGAGGCAGTTCAGAGAAGTGCAACTAAATTAATAAGGGGAATGGAGGGGCTTGAATATGCAGGCAGATTAGACAAGTTAGGGCTGTTTGCATTGGAGAAGCGACGTTTGCGTGGGGACATGATAACCTTATACAAATATATTAATGGGCCATACAGTGAACTCTTTGGTGCATTGTTTACTAATAGGTCATATCAGAGGACTCGTGGACATCCTTTAAGGTTGGAAGAAAAGAAGTTTCACCTTCAGGTTAGGAAAGGTTTCTTACAGTGAGAACGGTGAAACTGTGGAACTGTCTTCCAGCAGATGTGGTAATGGCAAGTTCATTGAATAGCTTTAAAAAAGGCCTGGATGAGTTCCTAAAACTAAATAATATTGAGAATTACTGGTATTAATGAATATAGATCTGGTTGATCCAGGGATACTTTCTGATTGCCGTTTGGAGTCAGGAAGGAATTTTTCCCCCCTTTTTAGCAGTTCTTTTTGCCTTCCTCTGGATCAACTGTTAGGAAGGGTTAATAAAAAAAAAAAAAAAAAAAAAAGAGGGTGAATAGGTTGGACTTGATGGACGTATGTCTTTATTCAACCTTAATTACTATATACTATATACTATACAGTATATGTATTAATACCAGTAATTCTCAATATTATATAGTGTCCCTGTACCAACCAGAACTACAGTATAGGTATGTATTAATACCAGTAATTCTCAATATTGTATAGTATCCCTGTACCAACCAGAAGTACAGTATATGAATCAATACCTGTAATTCTCAATATTATATAGTATCCCCGTACCAACCAGAACTACTGTATTTGTATTAATACCAGCAATTCTCTATATTATATAGTATCCCCGTACCAACCAGAACTACAGTATATGTATTAATACCAGTAATTCTCAATATTATATAGTATCCCTGTACCAACCAGAACTATAGTATATGTTTTAATACCAGTAATTCTCAATATAATATAGTATCCCTGTACCAACCAGAACTACAGTACATGTATTAATACCAGTCATTCTCAATATTATATAGTATCCCTGTACCAACCAGGACTACAGTATATGTATTAATAGCAGTAATTCTCAATATTTTTTAGTTTTAGAAACTTATCCAGGCCTTTTTTAAAGCTATTCAATGAACTTGCCATTACCACATCTGCTGGAAGACAGTTTCACAGTTTCACCGTTCTCACTGTAAAGAAACCTTTCCTAACCTGAAGATGAAACTTCTTTTCTTCCAGCTTTAAAGGATGTTCACATGTCCTCTGATATGACTTATTAGTGAACAATGCACTATGGCCCATTAATATATTTGTATAAGGTTATCATATCCCCACGCAAACGTTGCTTCTCCAATGTAAACAGCCTTTACTTGACTAATCTGCCTGCCTATTCAAGCTCCTCCATTCCTCTTATTAATTTATTTGCCCTCTGAACTGCTTCCATTTTCAAGATGTCCCTTTCGTATATGGGATTCCAAAACTGCACTGCATATTCCAAATGAGACCTTACCACTGCCTTGTAAAGAGGGAGAATAATATTTTTCTCTCTTGAATCTATTCCCCTCTTTATACAAGACAATATCTTACTAGCTCTAGCCGCTGCTGTCTGGCATTGTTTGCTACATTGTTTGTCTACCAGAACCCCCAAATCTTTTTCCATTACAGATGCACTTAACACACTTAACACCACTTAAAGTAGAACTAAACTTGTTTTTTTATTGCTAATACGAAAGCTTTTCTCCCCAGAACATCTATACATTGTAATATTCTTCTCTAGGAAGTTGCATTTAGTACAGGAAAGTAATAGATTCTGTAAATAAGAAGGTTCCTGTTTCCATGTTGTAGATAACAGACTTAAGGTTCATACACATGTGCGATCATGGGTGCTGGCCCGTGGTGAAAGATGTGTATAAATGGGCGTTTTGGATGATAATCGCCCTGTGTATGGGCACTTTATTGGCCAAAACGGCCGCTCGTTCGGAGATCGTTGTCCGATCCGCCGGGTGGATCTCCGTACGAGTGTTTTGGTCCTATAAAGTGCCCATACACGATCCAATTAACAGCCAAAATGGCCGTTCGTACACATCGTGCATCACGGGTCGGTACCCATGATCGCACATGTGTACGAACCTTTAGCTGAAGTAAACAATGCCAGGAAACAACAGCTAGAGCTGCTGGGTGGTTTTATAAATCACCCAGCAGCCACAGCAAAGGGAGAGGTGAGACACAACTTTTTTGTCTTTGTGAATGTGCTCTGTCTATTGGGGCAATGTTGTTAGGGTACATTAGGGTGTACAGTATTTCTCATTAACGAGAAATGCTGCCTAGCAAATTGGGGCTAACCCAGACTTCCTTATCATGTATGGTGACATGTTTAATATATATTAAAGAGATATCCTGAACCCAGCCATCTCCCAGGGAACAATCACCTGCACACCAGATCTTCCTTCCACCATTGTAGTCAGTGTGGGTGCACAGAACTACACTTTTGTTGGCAATGATAGATATCATATAAAAAATTTAAAAATTAAATAATTTGAAAGCTATTCAGGGTGTTGGATTGATTAATTATTCTCTATCAAAGGGTTGTATTTAGTTCATTTTTCTAGTGGAAAATTAAGGAAACAAAGTGAAACAGCAAAGGCAAACAGCACAGCATGAAATCAAACACCTTTTAAATTGAGGTGTTACCCTTTGCACTCCTTACCTTCCAGGTTCCCACAAGGCAGTGAATACTGCATTGTGGAAACCCAGAGGGAGGTGGGCATGGAGGGTAAGTATTACTTCTCTCTGAAAGTGAGGTAAAGTAGAATTTTTCCATTTTTCATATTAAAGGGCACGTCCACCCTTAAAACAAAAAACTGGTCAATTGTCAGTTACCTGCCCCCAACAACAACTGATATATTTTGCACTTTATTTCCTGCATTACTAACCATATATTTAAGGATAATAATTACCTCTATGCAGGCAGAGTAGCCTGGCCCCTTCCTCCATGTAGTCATTCAAGGCTAGTCAACTGACATCATTTCATTGACTGCTATTTTACCTGATGCCTTCTCTGCACATGCTCAAGCTTATACAAAGCTCATTGAGCATAGGGAGGAGGCAGATACCTTTTCCAGAAAGCAATAGAACATATTATTAAATGTCTGGTTACAAATGCATGCAATAGACTGGTAAAAATAGCAGTTAGGGTTGAGGTCACCAATTTTCTTTAAAGAGTGGACATGCCCATAGAAATATATCAAGTCCCTTTTTTATTTCTGTACAGGTTCTCCAATTTACCATCCACGTTAATTTCTCCCCATTAATGGCCTCTCCTCTCATAACCTTCCCCTGCCAAGTCCGTACACATTGTACACAACCTCCCCAGTCCATTCTACAACCTTCCTGTTTCTATGACTCCTTTTTTCCCATGTTTGTTGCTTGTTCGCCCTCCTGCTTCCCCCACCCCCAGCTTCCTCTCTCCATCAGTTTAAATGTATGACCGATTATCATTGATGTATAAATAGAAAAAGGGTTATCCTGGTATGGCTTGTATCTTTAAATACACCCTAAAATAGAGATGGGGGTTGAATTTGGAGAGAGTGTAGAAAACTGCTTTCCATCCCCTAGTTCTCCCAGATAAATGTGTTGGGTCTGTCTGCCCATGCTATTAATCTACAGCTCAGATGTTATCTAACTGCAGTAACCCATTAAACATCTAACATCTGATTGGTTTCTGCAAGTCAATAACATGGGCAAACTTTACTGCATCAGCTCCACTTTGTGTATTTGCTGTTTCCGACAAGCAGATCCCTAGCGTTTCCTCTTATTCAGACATGCAGAGAGTTTGCCTCATGCAGAGAGATCATTGATAAAACCTCTGTCATTAATTCCACTTGTCGTTCCTGCGCAGTGCGACCTTTACTATGTATTTACACATCTTTATAAATCTGAACAAGACATTAAGCTGTGCGCGTCCCTCTCCCTGTGCAGCTCTTATGGATTAATAGGCCATTCGCAGACTTCTCATTCTACATTCATTTCCTCTCACTTCATGCGTCATCCATCCCGGCCTATTGTTCTATTTCCCCTATTTCCTTTTGTGAGGAATGTGCTTACTGGATATTTAACCCCTTCACGCAATGTTTTGTTAGAGCCCCAGTCCTTTTCATTATAAACTTTTTAAAATCTATAATATCCACACAACCTCTCATTACTATTTGTTACTAAAACATAAATCTTTTCGGCCATTTTCTTAAAGGATATATATATATACTGCAAAATGATATTTCTCAAAAAAACACACCTTGGAAGTTTAATATTTTGGGAGGTAGGAGAGAGTACTCCTACCTACCATCCATAGATCAATCTATCAATCTTTCTGTCTGTCTATCTATCTACTATCTATCTATCTATCTAATCATCAATCTATCTATCTATCTATCTATCAATCTTTCTGTCTGTCTATCTATCTACCATCTATCTATCTATCTATCTATCTATCTATCTATCTATCTATCTATCTATCTATCTATCTATCCATCCATCCATCCCATCCGTCCGTCCGTCCGTCCATCCATCCATCCATCCATCCATCCATCCATCTATCTATCTATCTATCTATCTATCTATCTATCTATCTATCTATCTCTATCTTTCTATCTATCTAGCAGTATACAAAATGTATTAGAGCACTCACAGGTGGCCACTTGCTGTGTGTATGGAATAAACACTTGAATTTTCACAAGACCTGTGAGTGCTCTAATACATTTTGTGTACTGCTATGCATAATGGGATCATGATTAGAAGCACCCAGGCATGACTGGAAAAAGTCTGTAAGGTAGAGTGCATACTATTTGCTTTTGATCTATCTATCTATCTATCTATCTATCTATCTATCTATCTATCTATCTATGTAACTATCTATCTATCTATCTAACTCTGCTATCTATCTATCTATCTATCTATCTATCTATTTATCTTTCTATCTATCTCTCTCTGTCTCTCTCTCTATCTATCTATCTATCTATTTATCTATCTATCGTGTTATTCCTAAATCTCCCCAGGGTGTTGTTCCCTAGTAAATCTGGTCCTTTCCCACTGGTGAGTGACATTGACTTTATTCAATAAAGTACTAAAATGATCCTCCACTGTCATTGGGAGTAATGAACCATGGCAGAGCTTTCACAGTATTGATTGCAGGTACAAATGGCAGAGAATTTGCGGTTCCTTTTTCAGAGCAAAAAATACACGTCCTCCTCGACTTTGCTCTTTGCCTTGTGATTAAATTGCAATTGATTTCCCAGAGACTCAGAAGGGGTACATGTACCAGACAAACATTGTACAGTCTAAACACGCAAGGATACAAAGCACAGAGACCAGAAATAATGCACTGTGTGAATACGGAATACACAATCAGTGAAAGGGAATCCAGAAAATCTAATATCATATGAAATATAAAGCAGCAGAATCCAGGATATAATCACAATCTTTCACAGAAAGAGAAAAACAGGTAATTGTGTTGGGTTTAGGTTAAAATTCATGGTATGTACTGTATGGACTAATCCGTTTCTTCTAACTTAGCCTCAAATATCAATACATCTGTGTCAATGGGGCCCGATTCTTAGGGTGGCGCATTTCTCAAGATCTTACGATCGAGTTTTGCCAGCGTATAATATGTTGGTGGCCATACTGTGTGATGCCTTTTGGGAGAGCATGCAATCACCATTGTGAATCACGTGTGCTCTGATTACAGATTATTAACTGATTAATTTTTATTTATTAATTATTAATTAACACAGGGTTACCCATGTTAACGTGTGTATATGAAGCATGAAAAATATAGACCTTAAAGCATGGAAATGAAAAAAGGTAGCTAATAGGACAGATCCTCACTCTCTCCCTAGATGAAGTTAAGGGTGACACTGAGCATGCCTGCCCCAATGAGAAAGGGACAAAGGGAAGTAAATGAGTATATAACCTAACAAACGTATATTTTGACTGCAAATTGCTTAGAAACAATTTGAAGTTAATGAGCTATAGGCAGGAAAACATGTTTTATACAATAGTTCTCCCTAAGGGAATTAAAGCACCTACCCTGGGTGAGGACAGCTCATTCCCCCCCCCCGGGTACACTCTCTAATAGCTGTAATACATCAGTCCAGTCTATCTCTGGCTTTCCAACTGTCAGTGAAAAGACCAATGGGATGATGTGTTTTGCAAGAAGTGCTTATTTCCATTGGCCAGGTTGCAGAGGTGGACCAGACTGGCCAGGGCCAAGTCTTGCTCCATGAGATGGCATCAAGCCTGTGTGATATGGGAGTTCCTCATTATTTTGGATTCAATATCATGGGTTTACAAAAAACATGGAGGGTTTCCAGTTTTGGTTAAATGGAATGGAAATTATATTGACATTGGGTCTAAGGACTGATGGAGGTCTCCCTATTAAGCCAGCCAAAGAACTTCATTTCTACTACGTATACAGGGTTATATATATGTATTATTGATTATATCTGTATTTGCTTATAGTACACTATGTACTTGCTGATGGACGATAAACACTTTTTTGCACTTTATAATTTAGAAATTGTAATAAATGGCCGGGAGGCCGGGTACTTACAAGTATGCTTTAGGAGGAGGCGTATAGTCCGGGAATTGCAGGACACAGAGGCTGCTGGGAAGTGGCTGGATGCTGGAACAATGGTGTGCTGGGAACTGTAGGCTGGATGCTGGAACAATGTGCTGCTGGGAAACTGTAGGTGGATGCTGGAACAAGGTGCTGCTGGGAACTGTAGGCTGGATGGGGAACAATGGTGCTGCTGGGAACTGTAGGCTGGATGCTGGAACAATGGTGCTGCTGGGAACTGTAGGCTGGATGCTGGAACAATGGTGCTGCTGGGAACTGTAGGCTGGATGCTGGAACAATGGTGCTGCTGGGAACTGTAGGCTGGATGCTGGCAAGGTAAGTAACTAGAGACGGATGCAGGCTAGGTAATAACTGGAGAATGGAGCTGGATAGGTAGTAGTGGAGCGGTAAAGGTAGGTACCGGATCCGAGGCAGGTGAGTACAGGAGCCAGGGTGGTAGCAAATGCTACTATCGGGCACCGGGTCCAGGAGGACGCCGACAGGTAAGTTCAACAATAAAATCCATGGATAGATGGGTCCAAGGTCTGGACGGAATGGGGAGGGGTTGAGAAGACCACAGGGGAGGGTTCTAGAAGCTTGGATTGAGCACAGCTGGTACACGCTTGAATAAAGTCTTAACATCTTTTCTCATTTTGGGCCACCAAAGGGAACGGGCAAGATATTAAAAGTTTGTTAAACCCGGGATGCCCGGCTTGTTGGAACAGTGAGTATGAAGAAGGATAGCTTTCCGAAGTGAAACAGGAACAAAGATTTTGCCAGAGGGTGTGTCTGGAGGAGCAGAATCTTGTGCGGCTTGGATCTTGGAACAAAGTTGAGGAGATATAGAGGCCAAGATTTTAGTGGTTGGAATAATGGAGCCCTTATCTTCATTAATACAGTCGGAAGCAACAAATGATCTGGACGGCCATCAGCTTTCTGTTTTTGGAACCAGGTTGGTAAGTGATACAAAGTTGAATCGGGAAAAGAATAAAGACCACCGTGCTTGACGGGAATTTAACCTTTTAGATTCTGGATGTATCAAGGTTTTTATGGTCAGTAAGGATGGTGATAGGTACAGAGGTGCCTTCCAATAGATGACACCACCCCTCGAGGGCCAGCTTGATGGCAAGAAGTTCCCTATTTCAACATCATAGTTTCGCTCGTTGAGTAGAAAACTTCTAGAGAAATAAGCACAGGGAAGGAGTTTCCTTTAGGGCCTTGTCTTTGGGAAAGGACGGCTCCAGCGCCAAGTCCGAGGCATCAACTTCGATGTAGAAGGGAAGACTAGGATCTGGATTTACTAGAACAGGAGCATCAGCAAAGGCCTCCTTGAGTCGTTTGAAGGCTTCGAGGGCTGCAGGGGTCCATGAATGAGGCCTACACCTTTACTGATGGGGCTAATATCGGAGAAATTATTGAAGCGAACCCTTGAATGAATTGTCTGTAGTAATTGGCAAACCCAATGAACCTTTGAATAGCTTTGGTTCCCATAGGAAGAGACCAATCTTGGGTGGCGAAACTTTAACAGGATCCATCTGGAACCCTTGCACAGATACGATGTTAGCCTAGGAAGGGTACTGCGAACACTCAAACAGACACTTTTCCAGTTTGGCAATAGGCTATTCTCTCTCAGACGTAGTAACACCTGTTTAACATGGTGTCGGTGTGAGGGCAGATTGAGAAAAGATTAAAATGTCATCGAGATATACTACTACAGAGATTCCCAACATACCCGAAAAATGTCATTTACGAATTCTTGGAACACCGCTGGAGCTACAAAAGGCCAAAGGGCATTACGAGATATTCGTAGTGACCGTCCTAGTGTTAAAGGCGGTCTTCCACTCGTCAACTTTGCGTATATGGTCAGATTGTATGCCCCCGAAGATCCAGTTTGGTAAATATTTTAGCCCCTTTTACTGGTCAAACAGCTCAGAGATGAGAGGATACCGATTCTTTATTGTGATTTTATTTAACCCACGGTAGTCGATGCAGGGTCGTAACCCGACGTCTTTTTTTTCAACAAAAAAGAATCCAGCTCCAGCAGGGGAAGTGGAAGGTTGTATGAAACCCCTAGACAAATGTTCAGTAATACTCTTTCATGGATAGAGTTTCCGAGGGAGACAGTGGGTATGTGCACCCCGGAGGCATAGTACCAGAGAGAAGATCGATGGGGCAATCGTAGGATCGGTGCGGTGGTAGCTTTCAGCTCGCTTTTTACAAAAACATCAGAGAAATCACGATAACATTCAGGGAGTTTTTCTCAGATTAATTTCACAGGTAATGGTAGTGCATAGTAGTAGAAAGGCAATTTTTGAAAAAAAAAAGGGCTCCAAGACTTGAGTTCGTTGTAGACCAATCTATAACAGGGTTGTGTAATCTGAGCCATGGAAGTCCGAGAATTAGGGGATCAGAAGGGCTTTGGATGACAAGAAAAAGATAAACGTTCTTGGTGAAATATGCCAATGCGGAATAGGACTTCGTATGTAGATTTGGAGATGAATTCAGAAGCCAACGGGTTATTGTCAATAGCCAGAACACGATGAGGTTGCTGCAAGTGAAGGAGAGGAAGCCCCAATTGTGCTGCATAGGTAGAATCAATGAAAATACCAGCGGCACCAGAATCGACAAAGGCCTAGGAGGAAAAAGTTTTACCATTAAAGGTGATAGTTGCTGATAGAAAGAGTTTCATTGGTTCAAATTTGGCAGGAGACTTAACGTTACCTAGAAGAAGCTCCTCCTTAACTTCTAGGTCCTGGAGTTTCCCGACTTCTGGGCCCAATTTCTTACAAAGTGTCCTTACCCAGCATAATAGAGACAAAGTCCATTGGTACGTCGGTGTGATTTTTCCTCTAGGGATAGATGAGTGTCGCCAATCTGCATCGGCTCTTCACCCGAAGATATGGGTTGCGGAAAGGTCTGAGCAGGCCTAGGAAAGGTCTTAGGGAGGTTGGAACGAGCTGCAGACCTTTCTGCCTGCCGTTCACGAAAGCGGGTATCAATCTGTATGCATAATGTAACCAAGTATTCCAATGGGACAGGTAATTCCCTAGATAATAATTCGTCCTTGAGGCGATCAGAGAGTCCCTGCCAAAAGGCTGCTGTAAGTGCCTCATTGTTCCAAGAAGTCTCCGCAGCAAGGGTACGAAATTCGATAGCATATTGACCCACGGAACGAGACCCTTGGCGGAGCTGCATCAAACGGGAGGAGGCAGCAGAGGTTATTCCTGGAGCATCGAAGAAGTCAGGAGACCAGAAGAAACTTACCCGCGTATCGCTCCAGCGCCGGCCTTCAATGACAGTCTCCGCGCGTCCACGCTCCTATGCACTGTGTGCGCACGCGCACACAATGCAAAGGACTGTGGATCCGTCGGGGAATGTCAGTGTAGTCGGAGGCTGTCAGCAGCGCTGGATCGTTACGCAGTAAGTTTCTTCTGGTCTCCTGTAAGTTTTACTGAAGGACAGGAGGTAAGACATATCGCATTTACCTCCTGTCCTTCAGTTAAACTGGAAACATAAAAGTTTAAATAACGGTGGACATACCCTTTAACAATTTATTGTAAGAACGTATATTAAAAATCTATTGAGATGTTAATGTTCTAAATTTACAATAGTTTTATGCTGCTGTAAAGAAAACCGATGCGTGAGGCTAGGTTTACGCTATACGAATATCTACCTTTCGTTGGGCCAGCTTTTTATCCACATTTTGCCGGCATTTTACAGTGATTTCAGATGTTCCAGATGTAAGTTCTCCTTACCCAGCAGAATTGGGAAAAAGACTGCTGGCACCGGAGGAGATGGGGTGAATCGTGGACTATGGAAATAGGGAAGAATTGCAATCTGTCAGTTGGGCACGGAGGGACAGAGGCTGCAAAGATCTGACTTTCTTGTCTTCAATGCAGAATATAGAAATTACCAGGCACAGACAATACGCACAATACACAAGGAAGCTGCACATGTTGATTGGCTATTTGTGTCCACATCCTTATAATAACAGTACAATAGTGTCCTGTATATTTGCAGTCAGTATATTTTTTGAAGGACTATACACTTCCGTCCTTAAGTTTAACATAAAAAATTTTTTGAAGGACTATACACTTCCGTCCTTAAGTTTAACATAAAAAAAAATGATATCTTTGATTGATATGAAAGCTTACTTTCAGGGGTGATAAAGGAGGTTCCTGTACCGCCATCAGGGGGATAAAGGAGGTTCCTGTACCGCCATCAGGGGGGTAAAGGAGGTTCCTGTACCGGCCCGAGAGGCTTCTGGGGCCCGGAGACCCCAGGCTACTGTTTATTACATTTTTAAATTTTGTTTCCCAATTCTCTGCAGCAGGAATTACTGACCCAAACGCGGAAGAAGACCGAGCCCCAAGCTACTGTTTGGTTTGATGTGACGTCGCGACATACGGCAACACCGTGACGTCAGTCCCTAATATATATATGCAAGCCCAATATGATGTGCGAAGTAAATATACCAATACTGAGCCCACTACAGGAGCGCTCGGAAACCCCCCACCGAGCAGAAACAGAGAGAGAAAGGAGGGTGCCCCCGAAATCACTAACGTTCTCACGGCAGTGATTCAGGACCCCCCCCTCCACTACAATAACAAAATAAATGGAATGCAACCTGTAAACACCATAAAGAACACAGTAGCTGAAAACATATAATACAATTTATTACTAAAATATACATACACAATAAATATCGCTGGCCAGCTCTACTAGATAAAAAATCTACACCAAAATCTACATAGAAACTATTTGAAGATAATAAGCCCCCCCTAAATATATAAAATATATAAATGCAGAGCGAACAAAAGGTAATAAGCCTCCGCTAGGTATGTATAAAATATGTAAATACAGAACAGGTAAAGTGCAAACACTAGAGTAGATGGTAGGGTCACACCCGGATAATAATCCTGTATAGTAAGTCTGTATCAAGATATAGCAACTGCGGAGGATCCTTCCTGTTCCTTAAGGGTCCGTACAGCAACGAGCATGTGTATAATAAAAAATAGTCAGAAATAGAATACGTGTGCACACTTTCATTCCCGGAGGTGGTATAGTATTTATAGCGTAGAAGTATAAATCACCGCTCTTCACGAGAAGTTTCTCCCCACACTGTGATGATCCTAAACTCCCCCGGACACAAATATTGAGCGTCCGTGGCTTTCCTGCTCTTGGGATGTAACAAAGGATCTTCAACCCACGTTGTCTTTCCGTCAACGCTGTAGTGGGACACTTGGGACTCGTAGCGGTGTGCGATACAAATAGGAAATACCGTCCTGTCAGCACTAGACCACCTCCTACTTCCGGTGTTCAGTCACTATGACGCGTTTCGCTCGTCAGAGCTTCCTCAGATAGTGACGCCCACCTTACACCGATCGCTTATAAGGACTCCAATCTCTCTTCCCATTGGTCCATTCTCAAGTACATTCTTAGTATTGTCTTTCATTGCTTTAGGACTCTCATTAGTATGTTCCATAATTCATTCGTGGGACCCAAACATCACAAAGTTTTTGTCGCCAACATCAATCATAATTTATATCCTTTTGTCCCATAAAGCTCTGCCAATCATTACTTCCATTTCATCAAAATATTATACAATTTGCTATACCTTCTATCCCCTAAAGCTCTGCCTTTCATTAGCTCAGTTTCATCAAAATATTTTATCTTTTATTTCTCCAAATGGGAAATTTGTATATATCTGTACATGACTACCAATCAATAACATATAGAGATAATCGCCATTCATTTAGTAACAAAGCTGCATAATCCACACTCTAGTCGACCGCATAATATACAGTCCCCTTCCCAATGATATTCAGGTTTAGAGAAATGGGGCCAGTTCCATCTGATCATTTAGACCCGTTGGTTTTATACTCCTATATTCAAAAATATATCGGGTACTTGCGAACACTCAAACAGACACTTTCCAGTTTGGCATATAGGCTTTCTTCCCTCAGACGTAGTAACACCTGTTTAACATGATGCGGTGTGAGGGCAGATCTTGAGAAAAGATTAAAATGTCATCGAGATATACTACTACAGAGATTCCCAACATATCCCGAAAGTCATTTAACGAATTCTTGAAACACCGCTGGAGCATTACAAAGGCCAAAGGGCATTACGAGATATCGTAGTGACCTCCCTAGTGTTAAAGGCGGTCTTCCACTCGTCAACTTTGCGTATATGGATCAGATTGTATGCCCCCGAAGATCCAGTTTGGTAAATATTTTAGCCCCTTTTTCTGGTCAAACAGCTCAGAGATGAGAGGATACCGATTCTTTATTGTGATTTTATTAACCCACGGTAGTCGATGCAGGGTCGTAACCCGACCTCTTTTTTTCAACAAAAAGAATCCAGCTCCAGCAGGGGAAGTGGAAGGTTGTATGAAACCCCTAGACAAATGTTAGTATGTACTCTTTCTGGATAGAGTTTCCGAGGGAGACAGTGGGTATGTGCATCCCCGAGGAGCATAGTACCAGAGAGAGATCGATGGGGCAATCGTAGGATCGGTGCGGTGGTAGCTTCTCAGCTCGCTTTTTCCAAAACACATCAGAGAAATCACATAACATTCAGGGAGGTTTTTCTCAGATTATTTTCACAGGTAATGGTAGTGCAATGAGTAGAAAGGCAATTTTTGAAACAAAAAAGGGCTCCAAGACTTGAGTTCGTTTGTTAGACCAATCTATAACAGGGTTGTGAATCTGAGCCATGGAAGTCCGAGAATTAGGGGATCAGAAGGGCTTTGGATGACAAGAAAGATAAACGTTCTTGGTGAAATATGCCAATGCGGAATAGCTCGTATGTAGATTTGGAGATGAATTCAGAAGCCAACGGGTATTGTCAATAGCCAGAACACGATGAGGTTGCTGCAAGTGAAGGAGAGGAAGCCCCAATTGTGCTGCAATAGGTAGAATCAATGAAAAACCAGCGGCACCAGAATCGACAAAGGCCTAGGAGGAAAAAAGTTTCCATTAAAGGTGATAGTTGCTGATAGAAAGAGTTTAACGTTCAAATTTGGCAGGAGACTTAACGTTACCTAGAAGAAGCTCCTCCTTAACTTCTAGGTCCTGGAGTTTCCCGACTTCTGGGCCCAATTTCTTACAAAGTGTCCTTACCCAGCATAATAGAGACAAAGTCCATTGGTACGTCGGTGTGATTTTTCCTCTAGGGATAGATGAGTGTCGCCAATCTGCATCGGCTCTTCACCCGAAGATATGGGTTGCGGAAAGGTCTGAGCAGGCCTAGGAAAGGTCTTAGGAGGTTGGAACGAGCTGCAGACCTTTCTGCCTGCCGTTCACGAAAGCGGGTATCAATCTGTATGCATAATGTAACCAGTATTCCAATGGGACAGGTAATTCCCTAGAGTAATAATTCGTCCTTGAGGCGATCAGAGAGTCCCTGCCAAAGGCTGCTGTAAGTGCCTCATTGTTCCAAGAAGTCTCCGCAGCAAGGGTACGAAATTCGATAGCATATGAACCCACGGAAGAGACCCTTGGCGGAGCTGCAACAAACGGGAGGAGGCAGCAGAGGTTATTCCTGGAGCAATCGAAGAAGTCAGGAGACCAGAAGAAACTTACCCGTATCGCTCCAGCGCCGCCTCACTGACAGTCTCCGCCGCGTCCACGCTCCTATGCCACTGTGTGCGCACGCGCACACAATCAAAGGACTGTGGATCCGTCGGGGAATGTCAGTGTAGTCGGAGCTGTCCAGCAGCGGGATCGTTACGCAGTAATTTTCTTCTGGTCTCCTGTAAGTTTTACTGAAGGACAGGAGGTAAGACATATCGCATTTACCTCTGTCCTTCAGTTAAACTGGAAACATAAAATTTTAAATAACGGTGGACATACCCTTTAACAATTTATTGTAAGAACGTATATTAAAAATCTATTGAGATGTTAATGTTCTAAATTTACAATAGTTTTATGCTGCTGTAAGAAAACCATGCGTGAGGCTAGGTTTACTATACGAATATCTACCTTTCGTTGGGCCAGCTTTTTATCCACATTTTGCCGGCATTTTACAGTGATTTCAGATGTTCCAGATGTAGTTCTCCTTACCAGCAGAATTGGGAAAAAAAATACGCTGGCAACCGGAGGAGATGGGGTGAATCGTGACTATGGAAATAGGGAAGAATTGCAATCTGTCAGTTGGCACGGAGGACAGAGGCTGCAAAGATCTGACTTTTGTCTTCAATGCAGAATATAGAAATTACCAGGCACAGGACCAATACGCACAATACACAAGGAAGCTGCACTGTTGATTGGCTATTTGTCCACATCCTTATAATACAGTACAATAGTGTCCTGTATATTTGCAGTCAGTATTTTTTTGAAGGACTATACACTTCCGTCCTTAAGTTTAACATAAAAAAAAAATAAATCTTTGATTGATATGAAAGCTACTTTCAAGGGGTGATTAAAGGAGGTTCCTGTACCGCCATCAGGGGGATAAAGGGAGGTTCCTGTACCGCCCATCAGGGGTAAAGGAGGGTTCTGTACCGGCACGAGAGGCTTCTGGGCCCGGGACCCAGGCTACTGTTTATTAACATTTTTAAATTTGTTTTCCCCAATTCTCTGCAGCAGGAATTATGACCCAAACGCGCGAAGAAGACCGAGCCCCAAGCTACTGTTTGGTTGATGTGACGTCGCGACATAGGCAACACGTGACGTCAGTCCCTAATATATATGGCAGCCCAATATGATGTGTGCGAAGTAAATATACAATACTGAGGCCCACTACAGGGACGCTCGAAACCCCCACCGAGCAGAACAGAGAGAGAAAGGAGGTGCCCCCGAAACATAACGTTCTCACGGCAGTGATTCAGGACCCCCCCCTCCACTACAATAACAAATAAATGGAATGCAACCTGTAAACACCATAAAGAAACACGTAGCTAAAAACATATAATACAATTTATTACTAAAATATACATACACATAAATATCGCTGGCCAGCTCTACTAGATAAAAAATCTACACCAAAATCTACATAGAAACTATTTGAAGATTAAGCCCCCCCTAAATATATAAATATATAAATGCAGAGCGAACAACAAAGGTAATAAGCCTCCGCTAGGTATGTATAAAAAATGTAAATACAGAACAGGTTAAAGTGCAAACACTAGAGTAGATGGTAGGGTCACACCCGATAATAATCCTGTATAGTAAGTCTGTATCAAGACGTATAGCAACTGCGGAGGACCTTCCTGTTCTTAAGGGTCCCGTACACAAGAGCATGTGTATAATAAAAATAGTCAGAAATAGAATACGTGTGCACACTTTCATTCCGAGGTGGTATATATTATACGTAGAAGTATAAATCACCTCTCTCACGAGAAGTTTCTCCCCACACTGTGATGATCCTAAACTCCCCGGACACAAATATTGAGCGTCCGTGGCTTTCCTGCTCTTGGGATGTAACAAAGGATCTTCAACCACGTTGTCTTCCGTCAACGCTGTAGTGGGACACTTGGGCCTCGTAGCGGTGTGCGATAACAATAGGAAATACCGTCCTGTCAGCACTAGACCACCTCCTACTACTCCGGTGTTCAGTCACTATGACGTTTCCTCGTCAGAGCTTCCTCAGATAAGTGACGCCCACCTTAACACGATCGCTTATAAGGACTCCAATCTCTCTTCCCATTGGTCCATTCTCAAGTACATTCTTAGTATTGTCTTTCATTGCTTTAGGACTCTCATTAGTATGTTCCATAATCATTCGTGGGACCACAACATCACAAAGTTTTTGTCGCCAACATCAATCATAATTTATTCCTTTTGTCCCATAAAGCTCTGAACATTACTTCCATTTCATCAAAATATTATAACAATTTGCATATACCTTCTATCCCTAAAGCTCTGCCTTTCATTAGCTCAGTTTCATCAAAATATTTTATCTTTTATTCTCCAAATGGGAAATTTGTATATATCGTACATGACTACCAATCAATAACATATAGAGAGATAATCGCCATTCATTTAGTAACAAAGCTGCAATATCCACACTCTAGTCGCCCGCATATATACAGTCCCCTTCCCAATGATATTCAGTAGGTAAGAAATGGGGCCAGTTCCATCTGATCATTTAGACCCGTTGGTTTATACTCCTATATTCAAAAATATATCTCTGCTCCTTTCTAAGGAGTTCCTTATCGAGATCCCCCACCCCTCATGATAGTCTTTTGGTTCAAACCCCCCAGTGCCACAAAAGTGCTCCCCTCGAACATGATCCATGTTTCCCCACATAGTGTCTGTAAAAATATGGGCAGTGCTGAATTCCTCTTTCCACCCTTGTCTAGTTTTTATAATAGCTCTTCTGTGCTCCCCAATTCCACATACAATTTTTTTTTTGTTTTCTCCCGATTAACCTGAATATCATTGGAAGGGGACTGTAATTATGCGGTCGACTAGAGTGTGGATTATGCAGCTTTGTTACTAAATGAATGGCGATTATCTCTTATGTATTGATTGGTAGTCATGTACAGATATATACAAATTTCCCATTGGAGGTTGAAATAAAAGATAAAATATTTTGATGAAACTGAGCTAATGAAAGGCAGAGCTTTAGGGGATAGAAGGTATAGCAAATTGTATAATATTTTGATGAAATGGAAGTAATGATTGGCGAGCTTTATGCAAAAGGATATAAATATGATTGATGGTTGGCGAACACCTTTGTGATGTTTGGGTCCCACGAATGATTATGGAACATACTAATGAGGGTCCGAAAGCAATGAGGAAATACTAAGAATGTAAGTGAGAATGGACCTGGGAGAGAGATTGGAGTCCTTATAAGCGATCGTGTGTAAGGTGGGCGTCACTATCTGAGGAAGCTCTGACGAGCGAAACGCGTCATAGTGACTGAACACCGGAAGTAGGAGGTGGTCTAGTGCTGACAGGACGGTATTTCCTATTTGTAAAGTCTGGATATGAGTTGCACACCTTGATGAATTAAAATATTTATTCACAACACCACACATCAAATCAACGTTTCGGGGGAACGTGCCCCCTTCCTCAGGTGATGCAATTACAACAACCAGTGGTGGTAAAATACCCTACTCCTAGTGAGTCCACTCCCATTGGGAGTGGCTAAAGTGTATTTGATGTGTTGGTTGTGAATAAATATTTGAATTCATCAAGGTGTGTGACTTCATATCCAGACTGTATCGATACTTACCTTCCTTGGAAGTGGGAAGACCATAGGAAGTCAGCACCCACCCCAGTTTGTGTGCATAATAACTCTCCGGCTAGGTTCATATTCCTATTTGTATCGCACACCGCTACGAGTCCGAAGTGTCCCACTACAGCGTTGGCGGAAAGACAACGTGGGTTGAAGATCCTTTGTTACATCCCAAGAGCAGGAAAGCCACGGACGCTCAATATTTGTGTCCGGGGGAGTTTAGGATCATCACAGTGTGGGGAAAAACTTCTCGTGAAGAGCGGTGATTTTACTTCTACGCTATAAATACTATACCACCTCGGGAATGAAAGTGTGCACACGTATTCTATTTCTGACTATTTTTTATTATACACATGCTCGTTGCTGTACGGACCCTTAAGGAACAGGAAGGATCCTCCGCAGTTTGCTATATCTTGATACAGACTTACTATACAGGATTATTATCCGGGTGTGACCCTACCATCTACTCTATGTTTGCACTTACCTGTTCTGTATTACATATTTTATACATACCTAGCGGAGGCTTATTACCTTTTGTTCGCTCTGCATTTATATATTTTATATTTAGGGGGGGCTTATATTTTGCTCTTGGGATGTAACAAAGGATCTTCAACCCACGTTGTCTTTCCGCCAACGCTGTAGTGGGACACTTCGGACTCGTAGCGGTGTGCGATACAAATAGGAAATATGAACCTTAGCCGTGAGAGTTACTTATGCACACAAACTGGGGTGGGTGCTGACTTCCTATGGTCTTCCCACTTCCAAGGAAGGTAAGTATCGATACAGTCTGGATATGAAGTCACACACCTTGATGAATTCAAATATTTATTCACAACCACACATCAAATACACTTTAGCCACTCCCAATGGGAGTGGACTCACTTAGGAGATAGGGTCTGCTCCTTTCAAGGAGTTCCTTATCGAGATCCCCCACCCCTCATGATAGTCTTTTGGTTCAAACCCCCCAGGCCACCAAAAGTGCTTCCCCTCGAACATGATCCATGTTCTCCCACATAGTTGCTGTAAAAATATGGGCAGTGCTGAAATTCCTCTTTCCACCTTGTCTAGTTTTTATAATACTCTTCTGTGCTCCCCAATTTACATACAATTTTTTTTTTGTTTTCCCGATTAACCTGAATATCATTGGAAGGGACTGTATATTATGCGGTCGACTAGAGTGTGGATTATGCAGCTTTGTTACTAAATGAATGGCGATTATCTCTATAGTTATTGATTGGTAGTCAGTACAGATATATACAAATTTCCCATTGGAGGTTGAATAAAAGATAAATATTTTGATGAAACTGAGCTAATGAAAGGCAGAGCTTTAGGGGATAGAAGGTATAGCAAATTGTATAATATTTGATGAAATGGAAGTAATGATTGGCAGAGCTTTATGGGACAAAAGGATATAAATTATGATTGATGTTGGCGAACAAAAACTTTGTGATGTTTGGGTCCACGAATGAATTATGGAACATACTAAATGAGGGTCGCGAAAGCAATGAGAGACAATCTAAGAATGTAAGTGAGAATGGACCAATGGGAAGAGGATTGGAGTCCTTATAAGCGATCGTGTTGTAAGGTGGGCGTCACTATCTGAGGAAGCTCTGAGAGCGAAACGCGTCATAGTGACTGAACACCGGAAGTAGGAGGTGGTCTAGTGCTGACAAGACGTATTCCTATTTGTAAAGTCTGGATATGGAGTGCACACCTTGATGAATTAAAATATTTATTCACAACCACACCATCAATACAACGTTTCGGGGGAACGTGCCCCCTTCTCAGGTGATGCAATTACAACAACCAGTGGTGGTAAACCCTATCTCCTAAGTGAGTCCACTCCCATGGGAGTGGCTAAAGTGTATTTGATGTTTGGTTGTGAATAAATATTTGAATTCATCAAGGGTGTGACTTCATATCCAGACTGTATCGATACTACCTTCTTGGAAGTGGGAAGACCATAGGAGAGTCAGCACCCACCCCAGTTTGTGTGCATAAGTAACTCTCACGGCAAGGTTATATTCCTATTTGTATCGCACACCGCTACGAGTCGAAGTGTCCACTACAGCGTTGGCGGAAAGACAACGTGGGTTGAAGATCCTTTGTTACATCCCAAGAGCAGGAAAGCCACGGACGCTCAATATTTGTGTCCGGGGGAGTTTAGGATCATCACAGTGTGGGGAGAAACTTCTCGTGAAGAGCGGTGATTTATACTCTCTACGCTATAAATACTATACCACCTCGGGAATGAAAGTGTGCACACGTATTCTATTTCTGACTATTTTTTATTATACACATGCTCGTTGCTGTACGGACCCTTAAGGAACAGGAAGGATCCTCCGCAGTTGCTATATCTTGATACAGACTTACTATACAGGATATATACCGGGTGTGACCCTACCATCTACTCTAGTGTTTGCACTTTACCTGTTCTGTATTACATATTTTATACATACCTAGCGGAGGCTTATTACCTTTTGTTCGCTTGCATTATATATTTTATATATTTAGGGGGGGCTTATTATCTTCAAATAGTTTCTATGTAGATTTTGGTGTGATTTTTTACCTAGTAGAGCTGGCCAGCGAGATTTATTGTGTATGTATATTTAGTAATAAATTGTATTATATGTTTTTAGCTACTGTGTTCTTATGGTGTTTACAGGTTGCATTCCATTACCCAATATGATGTGCACTGAGCGCGGAGCGCTAATACAGTCAGGGACAGCCCCGGCTATAAACTTGTTTTTCTCCTCCTTTTAATTCAGGCACAGCGTGCCGTGGGGGATGGGTAGCAAGCGCAGAGAGAGTGCCAGACAGCCGTATCTGTATGTATACAGTAGAAATATATATAATATATATATATTCCTACTTGCTGGGGTTGCATAGGGTGTAGGGGGTCTTGGGGAGGGGGGGTGCTGCTGACTGTGTGCATATTATCAGGTCTGTGTGCCAACCGCAATCCATTGTCAGTTTCCAAAGCATGTTATCCGTGTTTGTGTGCCAAACATCAATACGGTGCCAGTTTTACGAGAGCATATGCATCAGTTTGTGTTGCCAACCATTTATCCAATGCCAGTTTACAGAGCACATATCAGTGTTGTGTGCCAACATTGTCTAGTGTGTTTTAAAATGAGTGTCAGTGTAAGTGTACATTTGTGTTTAAGGGCATCCACATTCAAACATAGACTATAACAATAAATTGTTGAAGTCCAATTCTCAAGGGGTAGAAAAACCCTATTCCTACCATTTGGGTGGCCACTAGAAAGCAGTGAGCTGTAAGTTCCAGGAGATGACAGCTTACACGTGTTGACAAGTGGTGAGCTGTCTGCCTCTGCATGGAAAAAGGTTGACAGCTCATTGCTTTTGCTACGGCCACCACCCAGAGAGATAGGAATAGGCTTTTCTAACCTCCCTGGGAAATAGAGGTAGGGGTAAATAAGGCCCATATTTGTTTATGTGTGTTGTAATGGTGTCTGTATAGAGTTATGGGGGGGGCTAGTAATTTACACAGTAAGGGCCCAGAAATTCTGATGGCGGCCCTGCTTACTATTACTCCTTGCTATCCAGCCAGTGTCGGACTGGAGTTGGGTTCCACCAGGAAATCGGAGACCAGGGGCATACCAGGATGAGTTTAGGGGCCCACCCTAACATTAATTTTCTCTATTATCACTCATTTCATATCTATCTTACTCCTATGACCTTTAAAATGCATTTCTTACTGACCCTTGGCTCTGTGTTAAATTTTAGACGTTTTCCTCAGTTTTTTTGGCTGAAAGTGCTGTGGGTCCACGGGGGATTACCCGTAACCCTGTGGGCCAGTCCGACACTGTATCCAGCAACCATATACTTTCGTTGCCCAGCATAATGAACAAAAGTACCGCTAGATAGTGGTAGAGATGGAAGGAGTATGGAGTAAGAATGTGTAATAAAATGGACGCCTTTTCACTTTATCAATCAGTAGGCGCTCATACAGCAGATTTGGCGCAGATTTGAAATTAATGTTTAAGGCAGTACATTGATCACTCTTCCAATTGGTTTTTGATCAGGAGTTTGCCATCAAGCAGCCAATCAACAATGAGTGGCTAGAATTAGACTTGTTCCAGTTTAAATGAAAAAGGCTCAAGCTACTGCAGAATGACCTTGTTTAATGCATCATTTAGACCCGTTGGTTTTATACTCCTATATTCAAAAATATATCTCTGCTCCTTTCTAAGGAGTTCCTTATCGAGATCCCCACCCCTCATGATAGTCTTTTGGTTCAAACCCCCCAGTGCCACAAAAGTGCTCCCCTCGAAACATGATCCATGTTTCTCCACATAGTGTCTGTAAAAATATGGGCAGTGCTGAAATTCCTCTTTCCACCCTTGTCTAGTTTTTATAATAGCTCTTCTGTGCTCCCCAATTCTCACATACAATTTTTTTTTTGTTTTCCCGATTAACCTGAATATCATTGGGAAGGGGACTGTATATTATGCGGTCGACTAGAGTGTGGATTATGCAGCTTTGTTACTAAATGAATGGCGATTATCTCTATATGTTATTGATTGGTAGTCATGTACAGATATATACAAATTTCCCATTTGGAGGTTGAAATAAAAGATAAAATATTTTGATGAAACTGAGCTAATGAAAGGCAGAGCTTTAGGGGATAGAAGGTATAGCAAATTGTATAATATTTTGATGAAATGGAAGTAATGAGCTTAGGGACAAAAGGATATAAATTATGATTGATGTTGGGCGACAAAAAACTTTGTGATGTTTGGGTCCCACGAATGAATTATGGAACATACTAATGAGAGTCCTAAAGCAATGAAAGACAATACTAAGAATGTACTTGAGAATGGACCAATGGGAAGAGAGATTGGAGTCCTTATAAGCGATCGGTGTAAGGTGGGCGTCACTATCTGAGGAAGCTCTGACGAGCGAAACGCGTCATAGTGACTGAACACCGGAAGTAGGAGGTGGTCTAGTGCTGACAGGACGGTATTTCCTATTTGTAAAGTCTGGATATGGAGTTGCACACCTTGATGAATTAAAATATTTATTCACAACCACACATCAAATACAACGTTTCGGGGGAACGTGCCCCCTTCCTCAGGTGATGCAATTACAACAACCAGTGGTGGTAAAATACCCTATCTCCTAAGTGAGTCCACTCCCATTGGGAGTGGCTAAAGTGTATTTGATGTGTGGTTGTGAATAAATATTTGAATTCATCAAGGTGTGTGACTTCATATCCAGACTGTATCGATACTTACCTTCCTTGGAAGTGGGAAGACCATAGGAAGTCAGCACCCACCCGCATTAAACAAGGTCATTCTGCAGTAGCTTGAGCCTTTTTCATTTAAACTGGAACAAGTCTAATTCTAGCCACTCTTGTTGATTGGCTGCTTGATGGGCAAACTTCCTGATCAAAAACCAATTGGAAGTAGTGATCAATGTACTGCCTTAAACATTAATTTCAAATCTGCTGCAAATCTGCTGTATGACGCCTACTGATTGTAAAGTGAAAAGGCGTCCATTTTATTACACATTCTTACTCCATACTCCTTCCATCTCTACCACTATCTAGCGTACTTTTGTTCATTATGCTGGGCAACGAAAGTATATGGTTGCTGGATACAGTGTCGGACTGGCCCACAGGGTTACAGGGTAATCCCCCGTGGACCCACACACTTTCAGCCAAAAAACTGAGAAAACGTCTAAAATTTAAACACAGAGCCAAGGGTCAGTTAAGAATGCATTTTAAGAGGTCATAGGAGTAAGAAGATATGAAAATGAGTGATAATAGAGAAAATTAATGTTAGGTGGGCCCCTAAACTCCTCCTCTATGCCCCTGGTCTCAGATTTCCTGGGTGGAACCCAACATCCGTCGACACTGGCTGGATAGCAAGGAGTAATAGTAAGCAGGGCCGCCATCAGAATTTTCTGGGCCCTTACTGTGTAAATTACTAGCCCCCCATAACTCTAATACAGACACCATTACAACACACATAAACAAATATGGGCCTTATTACCCCTACCTCTATTTCCCAGGGAGGTAGAAAAGCCTATTCCTATCTCTCTGGGTGGTGGCCGTAGCAAAAGCATGAGCTGTCAACCTTTTTCCATGCAGAGGCAGACAGCTCACCACTTGTCAACACGTGTAAGCTGTCATCTTCCTGGAACTTGACAGCTCACTGCTTCTAGTGGCCACCCAGAATGGTAGGAATAGGGTTTTTCTACCCCTCTGAGAATTGGACTTCACAATTTATTGTTTATAGTCTATGTTGAATGTGGATGCCCTTAACACAAATGTACACTTACACTGACACTCATTTTAAAACACACATAGACAATGTTGGCACACAACACTGATATGTGCTCTGTAAACTGGCATTGGATAAATGGTTGGCAACACAAACTGATATATGCTCTCGTAAACTGGCACCGTATTGATGTTTGGCACACAAACACGATAACATGCTTTGGAAACTGACAATGGATTGCGGTTGGCACACAGACTCTGATAATATGCACACAGTCAGCAGCAACCCCTCCCTCCCCCAAGACCCCCTACACCCTATGCAAACCCAGCAAGGTAGGAATATATATATATATATATATATTTCTACTGTATACATACAGATACGGCTGTCTGGCACTCTCTCTGCGCTTGCTACCCATCCCCCACGCCGCTGCGCCTGAATTAAAAGGAGGAGAAAAACAAGTTTATAGCCGGGGCTGTCCCTGACTGTATTAGCGCTCCGCGCTCAGTGCACATCATATTGGGTAAATGGAATGCAACCTGTAAACACCATAAGAACACAGTAGCTAAAAACATATAATACAATTTATTACTAAATATACATACACAATAAATTCGCTGGCCAGCTCTACTAGGTAAAAATCTACACCAAAATCTACATAGAAACTATTTGAAGATATAAGCCCCCCCTAAATATATAAAATATATAATGCAAGCGAAACAAAAGGTAATAAGCCTCCGCTAGGTATGTATAAAATATGTAATACAGAACAGGTAAGTGCAAACATAGAGTAGATGGTAGGGTCACACCCGGTATATAATCCTGTATAGTAAGTCTGTATCAAGATATAGCAACTGCGGAGGATCCTTCCTGTTCCTTAAGGGTCCGTACAGCAACGAGCATGTGTATAATAAAAAATAGTCAGAAATAGAATACGTGTGCCACTTTCATTCCCGAGGTGGTATAGTATTTATAGCGTAAGAGTATAAATCACCCGCTCTTCACGAGAAGTTTCTCCCCACACTGTGATATCCTAAACTCCCCCGGACACAAATATTGAGCGTCCGTGGCTTTCCTGCTCTTGGGATGTAACAAAGGATCTTCAACCCACGTTGTCTTTCCGCCAACGCTGTAGTGGGACACTTCGGACTCGTAGCGGTGTGCGATACAAATAGGAATATGAAACCTTCGCCGTGAGAGTTACTTATGCACACAAACTGCAATCAATAACATATAGAGATAATCGCCATTCATTTAGTAACAAAGAGCATAATCCACACTCTAGTCGACCGCATAATATACAGTCCCTTCCCAATGATATTCAGGTTTAGAGAAATGGGGCCAGTTCCATCTGATCATTTAGACCCGTTGGTTTTATACTTCATATTCAAAAATATATCTCTGCTCCTTTCTAAGGAGTTCCTTATCGAGATCCCCACCCCTCAGTGATAGTCTTTTGGTTCAAACCCCCCAGTGCCACAAAGTGCTCCCCTCAACATGATCCATGTTTCTCCACATAGTGTCTGTAAAATATGGGCAGTGCTGAAATTCCCTTTCCACCCTTGTCTAGTTTTTATAATAGCTCTTCTGTGCTCCCCAATTCTCAATACAATTTTTTTTTTGTTTCCCGATTAACCTGAATATCATTGGGAAGGGGACTGTATATTATGGGTCGACTAGAGTGTGGATTATGCAGCTTTGTTACTAAATGATGGCGATTATCTCTATATTGTTATTGATTGGTAGTCATGTACAGATATATACAAATTTCCCATTTGGAGTTGAAATAAAGATAAAATATTTTGATGAAACTGAGCTAATGAAAGGCAGAGCTTTAGGGGTAGAAGGTATAGCAAATTGTATAATATTTTGATGAAATGGAAGTAATGATTGGCAGAGCTTTATGGGACAAAAGGATATAAATTATGATTGATGTTGGCGACAAAACTTTGTGAGTTTTGGTCCCACGAATGAATATGGAACATACTAATGAGGGTCGAAAGCAATGGAACAATACTAAGAATGTAGTGAGAATGGACAATGGGAAGAGAGATTGGAGTCCTTAAGCGATCGGTGTAAGGTGGGCGTCACTATCTGAGGAAGCTCTGACGAGCGAAACGCGTCATAGTGACTGAACACCGGAAGTAGGAGGTGGTCTAGTGCTGACAGGACGGTATTTCCTATTTGTAAAGTCTGGATATGGAGTTGCACACCTTGATGAATTAAAATATTTATTCACAACCACACATCAATACAACGTTTGGGGAACGTGCCCCCTTCCTCAGGTGATGCAATTACAACAACCAGTGGTGGTAAAATACCCTATCTCCTAGTGAGTCCACTCCCATTGGGAGTGGCTAAAGTGTATTTGATGTGTGGTTGTGAATAAATATTTGAATTCATCAAGGTGTGTGACTTCATATCCAGACTGTATCGATACTTACCTTCCTTGGAAGTGGGAAGACCATAGGAAGTCAGCACCCACCCCAGTTTTGGTGCATAAGTAACTCTCCGGCTAAGGTTCATATTTCCTATTTGTATCGCACACCGCTACGAGTCCGAAGTGTCCCACTACAGCGTTGGCGGAAAGACAACGTGGGTTGAAGATCCTTTGTTACATCCAAGAGCAGGAAAGCCACGGACGCCTCATATTTGTGTCCGGGGGAGTTTAGGATCATCAACGTGTGGGGAGAAACTTCTCGTGAAGAGCGGTGATTTATACTTCTACGCTATAAATACTATACCACCTCTCGGGAATGAAAGTGTGCACACGGTATTCTATTTCTGACTATTTTTTATTATACACATGCTCGTTGCTGTACGGACCCTTAAGGAACAGGAAGGATCCTCCGCAGTTGCTATATCTTGATACAGATTACTATACAGGATTATTATCCGGGTGTGACCCTACCATCTACTCTAGTGTTTGCACTTTACCGTGTCTGATTACATATTTATACATACCTAGCGGAGGCTTATTACCTTTGTTCGCTCTGCATTTATAAATTTATATATTTAGGGGGGGCTTATATTATCTTCAAATAGTTTCTATGTAGATTTTGGTGTAGATTTTTTACCTAGTAGAGCTGGCCAGCGATATTTATTGTGTATGTATATTTTAGTAATAAATTGTATTATATGTTTTTAGCTACTGTGTTCTTTATGGTGTTTACAGGTTGCATTCCATTTACCCAATATGATGTGCACTGAGCGCGGAGCGCTAATACAGTCAGGGACAGCCCCGGCTATAAACTTGTTTTCTTCTCCTCCTTTTAATTCAGGCTGCAGCGTGGGGGATGGTAGCAAGCAGCAGAGAGAGTGCCAGACAGCAGTATCTGTATGTATACAGTAGAAATATATATATATATATATATATTCCTACCTTGCTTGGGGTTGCATAGGGTGTAGGGGGTCTTGGGGGGAGGGGGTGCTGCTGACTGTGTGCATATTATCAGTGTCTGTGTGCCAACCAGCAATCCATTGTCAGTTTCCAAAGCATGTTATCAGTGTTTGTGTGCCAAACATCAATACGGTGCCAGTTTACAGAGCATATTATCAGTGTTTGTGTGCCAACCATTTATCCAATGCCAGTTTACAGAGCACATTATCAGTGTTTGTGTGCCAACCATCTGTCTATGTGTGTTTTAAAATGAGTGTCAGTGTAAGTGTACATTTGTGTTTAAAGGGCATCCACATTCAAACATAGACTCTAAACAATAAATATTTTGAAGTCCAATTCTCAGAGGGGTAGAAAACCCTATTCCTACCATTCTGGGTGGCCACTAGAAGCAGTGAGCTGTCAAAGTTCCAGCAGATGACAGCTTACACGTGTTGACAAGTGGTGAGCTGTCTGCCTCTGCATGGAAAAAGTTTGACAGCTCATTGCTTTTGCTACGGCCACCACCCAGAGAGATAGGAATAGGCTTTTCTACCTCCCTGGGAAATAGAGGTAGGGGTAAATAAGGCCCATATTTGTTTATGTGTGTGTAATGTGTGTCTGTATTAGAGTTATGGGGGGCCTAGTAATTTACACAGTAAGGGGCCCAGAAAATTCTGATGGCGGCCCTGCTTACTATTACTCCTTGCTATCCAGCCAGTGTCGGACTGGACTGTTGGGTTCCACCAGGAAATCTGAGACCAGGGGCCCACTAGGAGGAGTTTAGGGGCCCACCTAACATTTAATTTCTCTATTATCACTCATTTTCATATCTATCTTACTCCTACTGACTCCTATTAAAATGCATTTCTTACTGACCCTTTGGCTCTGTGTTTAAATTTTAGACGTTTTCTCAGTTTTTTTGGCTGAAAGTGCTGTGGGTCCACCGGGGGATTACCCTGTAACCCTGTGGGCCAGTCCGACACTGTATCCAGCAACCATATACTTTTCGTTGCCCAGCATTAATGAACAAAAGTACCGATAGATAGTGGTAGAGATGGAAGGAGTATGGAGTAAGAATGTGTAATACAAAATGGACGCCTTTTCACTTTTACAATCAGTAGGCCGCTCATACAGCAGATTTGCAGCAGATTTGAAATTAATGTTTCAAGGCAGTACATTGATCACTACTTCCAATTGGTTTTTGATCAGGAAGTTTGACCATCAAGCAGCCAATCAAACAATGAGTGGCTAGAATTAGACTTTGTTCCAGTTTAAATGAAAAAGGCTCAAGCTACTGCAGACTGACCTTGTTTCATGCAACTCAGCTTGTAATCAACTACAGCTGTATCCATGACACATTTAAACATTTTTTTATTTGCTCATAATAACCTAACATATTCTCTTTCATTAATTTTGTTATCTAATTCTATGTTTTCTCTTAAACAAAATAGAAGCCTAGTGCACACCCCATTCAATTGCTTACATGTTTATTCCCTCTATGATACTGCTTTAAAAGCCCACCATTCTCTCTGGATAAATAAAAGCAATTAGTTCAATAATTTGGCCCAATTATTTTAAGCCCAGCCACCACTGGATCCTACGCTATCAGTACCCAGTGCAATCCTTGCTGCACTGGAGCTAGCTTCCTTTGGACTAACTCTCCCTGATCACATGACCTTAACTTGATTGGAGTACACAATCCCAAAGGCTTGGTCAAACCCCCATATTAACACACAAAATATATAAAGATGGGATAGTATACATCCATTATAAAGTGCAACTAATGACCAATTTAATATAGTAAACATACAAAATAGAAGCCTAGTGCACACTAGGGATGGCCGGTTTGCGGATCTGAGCCCGGATCCGCCGCGGATTTATCCCGTTTGCGAACGGCGGATTTTTCCAGATTTTCCGCTTTCCGAACTTCCGAACCGTGGATTTCTCGTATTTTCGAAAATTTTTGAAATGACGAGATTTCTCGTATTTTCGTAAATTTTCGAAAATACGTATTTTCGAAAATTGTAAAAATTACGAGGATTACTCATATTTTCGAAAAATATCCTTGAAATTACGAGATTTCTCGTATTTTCAAAAATTTTTGAAAATACGAGAAATCTCGTAATTTCGAGGATATTTTTCATTTTAATGGGTCCGCTAGCGGACCGGATTTTGCGAAGTTCGGACATCTCTAGTGCACATCCCATTCAATTGCTTACATGTTTATTCCCTCCATGATGCTGCTCTCTTTTCTCTTGTCTTTAAAAGACAGGTGACGACCCGCAACGCACAATGTGTATAAACAGCTGTTTTGACCGATAATCAAACAGCCGTTTTTGCCGATAATCGGCTCATGTATGGGCACTTTATTGGCTGTTCTTTCGGAGATTGTTGCCCAATCCACCGGGTGGATCTCCGAATGAGTCGGCCGAAATGGCAGTTCGTACACATCGTGCTTCGCAGGTCGGCACCCACAATCGCACTTGTGGACGAACCTTAAAGCCTCAGGACAATGAATTTGCAAATTAATTGTTCTGAGGCTTTAATTTGTTTTCACCTCTTATTTTGATGTCGGTGCTAAGAAATTTATCTTATTAATACAGGGTTTGTGTTTTATTTCCCAGCATTCCAGTATCACGCAGTGTGGTCGTTGACCATTCTGTTCTTTGCACATGCCCATTCCTAAGCTACTGCAGGAAACTGTTACAGCTGGTCATGCCTACTAGTAGCCTCTAGCCAATCCAGTTACAGTCCATATTAGGCAGGGGAGCATAAGACTGTAGTCAGGAGGTGTGGCCATACACACAGTTATGTTATCCAGTTCTTCAGGGGATGATATTTACTTTAATGCCATTTACTGGGGTGGAATATTCTTGGAGGAGTTCAGATTATATATATACTAGCAGTTGTACCCGGCATTGCCCGTGTACACATGTGGGTATAGTCGTTTTTACGTGCAGGTGTGTGTTTGACTTAGATGGAAGAGACGGGGAAAGAAGTGCACAGTTGGTAATGTACATCATGTATTTAACAGATATGAGTTGAGGAGGTGACATTGCTTGAGGGACGTATAGCACATATGTTTATAGCAAAACCTTATATACAACGTTATCAGTTTTTCCACTTGGAGCGTAAATATACAAATGTTGTGGTGAACATGCTACATGGAATTTGCCGTGGGGAAAACATGTTGATTGCAACTGAATATCGCAGCACTTGAGTGGCTGACAGGTGTTAGTGTCTCTGCAGAATGTGACATGCGGCTCTTTGCCTGTGTTGTTAAAGGGCATGTCCACCCCCAAAACTATAATCCCCCCAACTACTGGCCCCACCATGTAGTGTAGTTTAATCCTACCTCACATCCCAGCTCCATAGGGTTCTCCTGTAAACCCCCCCCCAAAGTCTCAAAACTAACCACCAGGAGGATAGCAGGTCTCTGCCTGCTATCTAGCCTCCGGTAGATATTTGCCATGCGCACTGCAGCCCTTCTCCCCTCCCCCTCCCTCCCCCTCCCTCTCCCCCCTCCCTCTCCCTCCCGTTCTACTATCCTCCCCCTAGCATTAATCCCCCTAATATTATGCTCCCCCATGTCCCCCAGCCTCAACCGCTTTTTTTTTTTTTTCAAAATCTCCAACTCCCCAAACTCTACTTACCTCTCCGCTTTCCTCCGCTGCACTGAATGACCGGCAGCCGCGTCCGTGATTGGCTGCCGCTCAGCCATCACAGACGCGACTGCCGGTCCCGCCCCTCTGCTTGCATTCTCGCAAGCAGAGGGCCGGCAGTGCGGCGGAGGATCGAGGGGAGGTAAGTAGAGTTTGGGGAGCTTTTTGAAAAACGATACTCGGTTGGGGCTGGGGGACATGGGGGAGCATAATATTAAAAAACTATTTCAGGGGTGGACATGCCCTTTAAAAGGCATGTCCACCCCAAAAACTATAATTAAACCCACTACTGGGAGAAACTGAAGAGTCCAGGCTGTCTGTGAGGCTTTTGTTCCATGCTGATTCCTCGTCCTCATCAAGGTCTGGAGCATGCGCAGTACTCCCTCCCACCATCCAGATCCATCCTCAGCCATTGTTGCACTTAGCGTGAATTCCTTTGGGGGAAGGTAAGCAACCCCTGCCCGCACCTAACTGCCGCAATTAAACATGTGGGCAGTGTGTGTCTGTTTCTTAAGTCCAGGTAATGCAGGTAATTCCTGTCCATACCCCCCAACCTTCCCATCTATTTGAATAGATGGATGGTGCATGTCTGCGATGTTGCTGTTAGGCACAGCATTCTATCGTGTATACAGTCTGGGTCATGTCTGTGATGTTGTGGTGTCCAGGAGGCTTGGAAGTGACATTTGGTGGTCGCGATATTTGGGGGCATGGCCACGTTGTTTAAAAGCCTGGGCATGGCACTGCCATTTAGGCAAATGGGTGTGGTGTTTGGGGGTGTGTGCCTGTGATGTTTGGGGGCATGGACAGGATATTTGTGTATGTGGGTATGATTCGGGAACAGACCTGGGATTTTGTGGGGGTGGCCATGATGTATGGGGGCGGACCATAATGTTTGAGGGGTTTTTTGGGGGGTGACCACAATATCTGGTAGCGTGGCCACAACATTTGGGGGCACGGTTGCGATGTTTGGGGGCATGGCAGTTATCTTTGGGGATGTGGCCTTGATGGTTGGGGTATGAGCAAGACCGTGATGTTTGGGGGTGTGGCCATGACAGCAATATCTGGGGGCGTGGTCACATTCCAGAAGCTCTGCTTTAAATTTCTTAGCATGACAATAACCGCAAATGTCAAATCACCAATAGCAGGTTTAATATTTGTATATTTGTATATAAATGTGATTCATATCACCAATAGTAACATAGTCTTCCCAGGGTTTATATTTGTATATTAATGTAATTCATATCACTAACATAGTCTTTCCAGGGTTAATATTTGTATATAAATATGGTTCATATCACCAATAGTAACATAGTCTTTCCAGGGTTTATATTTGTATATAAATGTAATTCATATCACTAACATAGTCTTCCAGGGTTTATATTTGTATAAATGTCATTCATATCACCAATAGTAACAAGTCTTTCCAGGTTTATATTTGTATATAAATGTCATTCATATCACCAATAGTAACATAGTCTTTCCAGGGTTTTATTTGTATATAATGTGATTCATATCACCAATAGTAACATAGTCTTTCCAGGGTTTATATTTGTATATCAATGTGATTCAATCACCAATAGTAACATAGTCTTTCCAGGTTTATATTTGTATATAATGTGGTTCATATCACCAATAGTAACATAGTCTTTCCAGGTTTATATTTGTATATAAATGTCATTCTATCACCAATAGTACATAGTCTTCCAGGGTTTATATTTGATATAAATGTGGTTCATATCACCATAGTAACATAGTCTTTCCGGGTTTATATTTGTATATAAATGTCCTTCCTTCACCAATAGTAACATGGTCTTTCCAGGGTTTATATTTGTATATAAATGTCATTCATATCACCAATAGTAACATCGTCTTTCCAGGGTTTATATTTGTATAGAAATGGATTCATATCACCAATAGTAACAGTTTTTCCAGGGTTTATATTTGTATAGAAATATGGTTCAAATCACCAATAGTAACATAGTCTTTCCAGGGTTTATATTTGTATATAAATGTGGTTCATATCACCAATAGTAACATAGTCCTTTTCCAGGTTTATTTTGTATATAAATGTGGTTCAAATCACCAATAGTAACATATTCTTTCCAGGGTTTATATTTGTAATAATGTTCATACACAATATAACATTCTTTCCAGGGTTTATATTTGTATATAAATGTCATTCATATCACCAATAGTAACATAGTTTTTCCAGGGTTAATATTTGTATATAAATGTCATTCATATCACCAATCGTCACTAAGTCCTTTCCAGGGTTTAATTTGTATTAAATGTCATTCATATCACCAATAGTACTAGTCTTTCAGGGTTTATATTTGTATATAATGTCATTCATATCACCAATAGCATAGTCTTTCCAGGGTTATATTTGTATATAAATGTCATTCATATCCCCAATAGCGACATATCTTTCCAGGGTTTATATTGATATAAATGTCATTCATAACCATAGTAACATAGTCTTTCCAGGGTTTATATTTGTATAAATGTGGTTCATATCACCAATAGTAACATAGTCTTTCGGGTTTATATTTGTATAAATGTACTTCATATCACCAAATAGTAACATAGTCTTTCCAGGGTTTATATTTGTATAAATGTGTAAATCACAATAGTAACATAGTCTTTCCAGGGTTTATATTTGTATATAAATGTGGTTCATATCACCAATAGTAACATAGTCTTTCCAGGGTTATATTTGTATATAAATGTCATTCAATCACCAATAGTAACATAGTCTTCAGGGTTTAATTGTTATATTAAATGTGATTCATATCACCAATAGTAACATAGTCTTTCAGGGTTTATATTTGTATATAAATGTGATTCATATCACCAATAGTACATAGTCTTTCCAGGGTTTATATTTGTATATAAATGTCCTTCATATCACCAATAGTACATAGTCTTTCCAGGGTTTATATTGTATATAAATGTCATTCATATCACCAATAGTAACTAGTCTTTCCAGGGTAATATTTGTATATAAATGTCATTCATATCACCAATAGAACATAGTCTTTCCAGGGTAATATTTGTATATAAATGTCATTCATATCACCAATAGTAACATAGTCTTTCCAGGGTTTATATTTGTATATAAATGTCATTCATATCACCAATAGCGACATAGTCTTTCCAGGGTCTATATTTGTACCACTATGATAGTAACATAGTCTGTGAGGTGAACAAATACATACAAGATTTCTGCTTTATATAGTAGATTTGATTTAATTCTCCTTTAATGCTGACTATATTGATATATGGAGGGCTTTTTGCTCCTTTTGCCCCCCCCCCAAGCTTTCTAACTGCCTTGTATATTGTTATATCCAAGAGATCATCATGTATCCTATTGTTTTACACTGTGAGATGTATGTATGTATGTATTTTATTTCTTATATAGCGCTACATATTCCACAGCGCTTTACAATTAATTACTCAATTCACATCAGGCACTGCCCCGAAGAGCTTACAATCTAATCACTTTATGTACACATACAACCTATCAGTATATGTGTCTTTATGATTGTGGTGGAAACCGGAGTGCCCAGAGGAAACCCATGCAAGCACGGGGAAAACATACAAACTCCTTGCAGATGTGTCCAAGGTAGAGAAGGAATCCGGGTTCAACGCAAACCCGGATCCGACACGGAACCCCTCGAATGTATGGGGCTATTTTTGGTAATTTTCTAAAATAGCCTTGAACGTTCGAAAATCCTCGAAAATACAATCGGAGACCATTTTAGAGTTTCCGATCGTATTTTCAAAAATCTAACATTCCAGGCTATTTTCGATAATTTTCATAAATAGTATCGAACATTCGAAAATCTTCAAAAATACAATCGGAAACTCGAAAATGGTCTCCGATCGTATTATTTTGAGAATTTTCGCACATTCGTACATTCGAAAATTCATTCCGGTCTCGGATTTTTGGGATTTTCCCGAGATCCTGGAATCCGAAAACGGAAAGAAACTAGTGAGTTTCGGCCATCTCTAGTCCAAGAGTGGAATCGAACTCAGGACCTCAGAGAAGCAAGGCATCAGTGCTAACCACTGAGCCACCGTGCTGCCCAATGCACATTGATAATAAAAATGATGACGAATTGGTCTGGATTTAAAGCTTGATAAATCCATCAGTCACTATGTAATACCTCAAGCCAAATAGAAACTTTCTATTCATTAAAGCATTGAAGCCTAAACGTATTAACACATGATCTAAAAATGACTCTTCCAGTCCACCTTTAACTCACATGCAAATTACTGCCTCTAGTTTTAGCCCAAAGTTTGACTTTCCCTTTTCTGCTGTGGTAACGTAATAGATTCAGTTCATCTTGCCCTTTACATTGACCGATCACACACCGAATCTTAAAGGAACAGCCCACAATGATATAAAGGATCCTTCATTGCATTTTGCCATCCTGAAAATTAATTATTGGCATTGACTTTAAACTTTAATAGAGGTCTACATTTTTTCTTTTATTACTAAAAGTTTCTACTAATGTCTAAAAATCAGGTAAAGTCTTAGATGTAGTTTTAATAGTATTATTAATAAGTTTTAATAGTATTACAACTTAACAATACGTACAAAAATACTTGTTACTTAAAGGGTATCTCCACCCTAAACATTAAAGGGCATCTATAGTGGGAAAATTACATTTTTTTTACATTTCACTATAGATGTTATAAGGCTGAAATTCGGCCAATCACTGATGTGGCTGTTGGTCAGCAGAGGGAGCCGAGGGAACTAGGTCGGGTAGTACATTGATTTAAATGTTTTAAAGCTAGCATTGAGGCTTGGGGGGATTGCCTTACCTTGCATGAATTTATTTTTTCCTTAAAAAGCCAGATGCAGCCACTGAGGGATCCAGAGGGAGGGGGAAAGCGCCACTGTGTATGCCAGAGTCCTCTTAGAGGAGCAGGAGGAAGCAGACACAAAAAGAGACTCCTACTCTTCGTGTTTTTGGACTTTCTTCAGGCCCTGCAGGACAACAATAAGGAGCAGCAGAGAAAGGTAAGGATCATTTAACACCATGTGGGGAACATTTTAGGGGGGGGGGCATGCCCTTTAAACAACACACCGTTGACTGCAAAGGTGAAGAAAACTGCAATGCAATGTGAAGACTTTTATTGTTTCAGTAGGTGATTCTGTAGGTAAGTGCTTTCCCAATAAGCTTGCTATTTGTTTGATCATACACTGTATTACTCATTCACTGTGATTTAAGGGGATAAGTGAGACGTGCTCGCTAACAGATTATTTTTCTCAGTAGCATTGGATCACACCAGCTGGCCTATACAGTTCTTCTAAGTAGCTGACAATCTGCTGGCAGTAACAGGCACCAGTTTGCTAAGCCTGTAAGAATGTGTCAAATTTCCTGAAACTGGTAAAATGACAAGATTTTTAGATCAAAACTGGTTTGAACATGAAAGACCTGTAGATCTATTATAGAAAATGCTTAATTACAGTAGAAGTAATTGTACTAGAAAAATGCATTTAGCAAAAACCATGTGCCTCTGGACACGAGACCTAAAGTGAGGCTAAATGTGCATGTTTGTCTTTGTCTGTGTATTACTCCATAGCAAGAGGACAAATTACTAGAGATGGACTAGAACTTGAATCCGAGTTTGAGCCGAACTATTCGAATTCGAACGAATTTGGACTTCTCGAACTATCCTGGACGCAGATTTTCGATATTTTTGGACTTTCGATAAATATCGAATGTTCAACCGTTCGAGCATCGAATCCATGAGTAAAGGGTCCATTAAAACCTATATGCGAGCATCGAACTAGCAAGTAAAATGTTCATGGTATCTAGGCGCGAAAGCGAGCATCGAATCCGCGAGTTAAGTGTCCATTAAAACCTATACGCGAGCATCGAATCCGCGAGTAAAATGTACATGGTATCTAGGTGCAAACATCGAATCTACGAGTAAAGTGTCCATTAAAACCTATATGCGAGCATTGAATCCGCGAGTAAAATGTACATGTACCTAGGCGCGAACATCGAATCTACGAGTAAAGTGTCCATTAAAACCTATACGCGAGCATCGAATCAGCGAGTAAAATGTACATGGTATCTAGGCGTGAACGAACTCGAAAATAGCGCGAGTGAGAGTAAAATAGATTTTTCGAATGTCCTGGATATTGGAATATGTTCCCCAGACCATTTCCCAGGTCCCACAGTCATTTACATTAAGTTACCATTAATATTTTAATTGTATTTCATTAGAACTTTTCGAACTATTTGACTCCCATTGACTTTAATGGGTCCGTTTTCGAACTTGCTATATAGTTCGAAAGTTTTAAAACGGACCGAACTTTCGAAAGTTCGCCCATCTCTACAAATAACTTTTCACATTTTTATTTTTAGTAGACCAAGAATATAATCTTCCATAGACATCGACTTGTTATGCTCGTCAAGAATTCATGATTTGATGGCTTCCTTGCCTGTCAAACTATCCTCGACCATCAAGCCATGTCCTGGAATGGGGATTTGGCAGCCTGGGAAGTGAACTGTCTGGTTCCTGACATTTCTTCAGCCCTGATTGGCAGCTTTCACTATTTTTAAGGGCCTCACAGTTACCTTCCATTTACGCCCATTCAAAACATTCAATCCTGGGGTATTCAGGTAGCAATTGCAGTTTCATTGGGGGTTTAGGCTAGAGGTTCATATTAACTGGAAAACAGATATATTTACCATTTCACAGAGCAGCAATGATTATTTGTTTATACATTATTTCTATACATTGAAACCTCATAGAGGTGCTGAGAGTTTTGCAGCAACCAGAAATGAAAGAAAGACTTCCAAAGTAAAGACTAGATGGACCCAACGATTATGTTCAGCAATCACACTCTTTGCTTTTGTGCAATGATTTTTAAACCTGACAGGCACAGCAAACAGCAATAGAAAATTCATAATTTATCATTTTAACGACCTTTTAATACTAATTGTAAACAGATTTATTTTAGAGTTGGGCAAAGAAAGTCCATTAAAATTTCTCCTATTTATGCTTGAGAGAAGAAATAAATTACTTTCTACATCTGACGAGCCGAGATGCATTTCTCTCTTGATCAGGTAGATAATTACATTATCTTGCTCAAAAGTGACCTTGAACACTTTCTACTCCAAAAAATGTGTCTAATACAGAATCACAGATGTATGAATTGCTGCAGCAAACCACTTATTACCTTTATACCCAGACACGTTGAGATTTAGTTAAATTGGTCAATTCTGACTTGTCTGTAAGTTAGCTGGTGCCTCTGAGGGACCCACTAATGATTGGTTTGGAAGATCAAGAGGAAATCTCAAGGTTGGACCTACAGCAATCATCAATCAGACAGAAGTCACATTTCTGTGAAAAGTTACTTCTGTTCCGACTAATCATCCTATTGGACAGATTAAACAGCCAAATTGTACACTCCATAACAATCTTTCAGATATCAGAAAAGACAGGCTTTTCTATCTAGAATTACAGATTCTTCATTTTCACACATCCCTATGGCTCACAAAAGCAAATATTTCTGTGTTACACACACAGCTGCACAGGTGAATAAATAAGCGGGAGTGAAATAGTTGGACCAAAGCAACAAACTAATCCTCATGGGTTACTTGGTGAAAGACCAGAAAATGTGTTTATGGGGTGTTAAAACCAAACTAAATATTCTCTCTTTTCTTTTCAACCTAAATCTGTTTACCCTACGAATATTACTGCCTTACCAACAAGAGTTAAAGCTCACAAGACCATACGAGGCCACAGTCCTGAGGTGACCTGATGGGCACATATAATTAGATTTTACCACTGGGTAGAGCCAACCTATAATTTGCAGTCAACAGTATGTTTTGTGTAGGGTCATTTGTGCACTGATAGACTGAGCAAAATCCCTAAAAAGAACTCCGAAAAGTCAGAGTTTGCAATGTTCATTGTGTGTTTAGAAACCAGGAAAAGAGGATACAGCAGGCTACAGGCCTACACAAAGCAAAATAAGGTTGTGAGAAGATTGCATTTAGTTAATGAAATATTATATGCAAGCTGTTCTACTATATCTGTTGTATTCAGTTGGATCAACTGGACTTAAAGTTTAGTTCTTTGCTAGTCATCCGACTGGCTTTCTCAATTCAGAATGACTTGTACAAGAATCTGTTGGCAATTATGTACCCTGGAAAATCCCAATTAGCATATCACAGCCAGGTCTTAGGGACCTTCTGAATGCAAGGTGTGATTTTATGTGAAAATAAAGACACCAAGCCTGAATTAGAGGCGGGGGGGGGGGGGGGGTTCTTCTTCTGTTTTTGTCTGCCATGTACAATGCTGTTTTGACACCTTACCCTGGGCAGATCCAATAACACCTCTTAGCCACAATGCAATAACGCCTTGCATTCAGAAGGTCACTAACACCTGGCTGTGATATGCTATATGTATATATAACTGTGTCATGCTTAAAATACTTCATCTAGGAATAGTGACAGCGACCCTTAAATCAGTTCATTCTGTGGGAGGGGGATGAAAAGGTGTTTGGACTGTTTACATTGTAATAGATGTTTATGACTTTTTAATGCTGAATTTTTAAAAAAAAATAATCACTAAAAAAAGAAAAGTTTTACTTCATTGAAGTCATTAACCAAATGTGTCGGTGAAGGAATCATATAGTTGTGGAACTCCCAGCATTCTAATAGCATGGTGGCTCAGTGGTTAGCACTAAGTTCCAATACACCCTTGGACACCTCTACAATAGTTTGTATGTTCTCCCAGTGCTTGCTGTGGGTTTCCTCCGAGCACTCCGGTTTCCCCACAATCATAAAGACATATTGATAAGCTGTATGTGTCAAATAAATGTGCTTAGATTGTAAGCTCTTGGGGCAGGGCCTGATGTGAATGTATCCATATATACATCCATGTAAAGCAATACAGAAGATATTGGTGCTATATAAATCCACAATAATAACAATGTAGTAAAAAGTAGAGTACTGTGATACTTTTAATGGACTAACAGTTTATTTTAGTAGACAAGCTTTTGAGGGATCAATCAACCCTCTTCCTCAGGTCAGAGCAGTACTGATTGAAACAAAGGTTAACAGAAAGTAAGGAGCTAATAACATTAGATAACAAGATAATAAACACCCCCCCCCCCAAAAAAAAAGGAAAAAAATCCAGAATATACCAAGGAATGAGAGGGGGTAATAAAACAGAGAGATAACAGCATACTAGGGTGGGCAACCAAATAGAAAGGAGAGAGGTAGCAGGGGGGGGGGATAATGAGGGGGGGATGCTGGATGAGAGAAAAGCAGATGCTGAGAATATAAACATATTGTATACCTTCCACATATGGTTCTACATACAAATATATTCAACAGTTATAGTGGGCCAGGAATCCCAAGTCTTGGTTTAACCCATTGTTTAATAATAATAATGTCTTGGTTGCAGAATGCTAACAGGAGATGCTGGGAGTTGTCTTTTCCAAACATCTGGAGTGACGCAGGTTCGACATCTCCGATATATTCTATCCATTAACCAGTCATTTAAATAAAGGGATGGCATAGCCTGTATGACCATTGGTTCAAATAGGTGATTGGAAATTAGATATATGTGAAAAATGCTCACACAATTCCATGTATTATTGCCAAAATGTGTTTCGTACGGGAGTAATTTATTCACTTGTGATGAAAAGTAGCCACAGAAAGGAAAATGTTACATTATTTTTGATACCTCAGGAAATGATTCATTAGGGAATAAAGTGCCTCTATCCTGAGAGAAGTGTTATGGAAAGAGGAACTTTCATTTCTACTCTATTGGCCATTTATAAACAGTAACTAGTGTGAGGAAGAGACAAACTTATTTTGCACAAAGCTAGTTGTGTCAGTCAGGGCTGTTGTAACTGGAGGTTCAGCAGAGACTCCTGTGGTGTTAGTCCAGTCACCAAACAGGTCTGAGTGTGGCTGAGAAATTTGACTTCATAGATATGCGGTGCCACATGGGACAATTAACATGTTTCTTATCTCAACTTCTAAAAATGTTGATAATATTGACATGATACATAAGTGTGATATTTTATAATGGGAGCTGCAGTGGTATATATCCTTATAAAAATCACTAAATTATGTCAGTTAGTGACTAATTTCTTATATTTCTTATATCCCATTACTCCGCCCATTCCAGTGTTCATGTCTGAACAATGACTAAGCGTTTTTTGCCATGTTTAACTTCACTAACAGAACTTGCTGGAGCTGCTTCCTGTCACTTCATAACCAATGTCTCTCTCCTCCTCCACAAAGATTTGTTTAACCACATAGATGCTGGGCTGGGATGTTCATTTCTATTGGGTTTAAATTACAGAATGTAGCTTGGGGGATTTAAGGTGGAAATAGGGACAAGGCTAGAATTTAAAATGTGAATGGGGTGAAGGAATCCAATACTTATGTATTATGTATTTACATACACCTCAGAGTTCCCTGTCCTGTATAAAAGTACTCGGCCTACAGCCTCGTGCTTCTATATGGTCAGGGATCTCCTCAATGGCGTAATATCCTTATATTACACTGTAAGGGGCACATTATCCCTTATATATACCAGTAAAAGCTACGTTTTTATTCCACTGGCACATCAGTGTATTTCCTTGCCAAATAAATAAGGAAGATGCCATTAAAGGATTCTCATTTGGGGGTATTTTCCCCTATTTTTTGTGAGGTCTTTAATCCTTGACTATACTGCAGAAAGTACTTTACAGTCTTGTGCTATAAAAATCACTTTACCCAACCCTGTTTTTGAAGGTTCCATCTTACGTACTGCGGGCAAAGCCCCCTAGACTGGTAACATTATCTCATTATACAAGTCAATGAATCCAGTAAGTACAACAAATAAATATTAATCTCTGTCATAAGGTTTTCTAAGTTGTATCTTTGACTATTGCTCCAGCTGATTTCAGGTCCCCCAAATGCCAGTCAAATCAGTGGGGGAGGCCTGGGCTTGATATCTGACCCACCTATATACCTGAACTTCATGTAAACAATAACAATTAGAGAAGCATTTATCTGGGGTGCTGGATCACTGCCATTTTATTTGTTTCCCATTGTTATTATAATGTGCCAGTGAAAAGGGCCAGGGTCCTGTAATACAGATTAATTTTGGTGTTCTACAATTTGTAATACTGGGGCCACATTGTAAATACCATTGTTGCCAATGGAAAATACTTTGGAATCACAAACTATAATTCAATATTAATATATAGCGTGGTTCTCCGTTAATCCCACTAAGGCTTGCCTACCCTATAAACTTTCACGCGTCTAACCATTTTCAGGGAGATTCAATAAAAGTTCTTATCGTTTAAAATGGTGCTAATTTTGCCCCAACCAATCAGATGTTATTTAACATTTGTAAGCTTACATGTGATTGAAAACATTGGTAAAAAGTCAGATAAAGGCAGCGAATGGGCAGCACAGTAGCTCAGTATTACAGAAATTCATTATATTCAGGTCAGCACATTGCATAGGAGGCTGATCATATACGTTAAACTTTATCTACTGAATGACACTGGTTATGTATGGATGATAAATAGGTTGAATAAAGGTCTTGACTGAGCAATAAGGGGACTCTAACCCATCAGACCTGTGGGGCACATCTGAAACCTATTATACCCTTTTTGTATTTAGGACATCATTACTGTGGAGGGTTAGTTAATTTTTGGTGACAATTTTCAGTGCATTTTCAGAAATATTTCCTCCCCTATTCTAATAAGCCCAATAAATCCTGCAAATAACGTTTTATTGGTCATGTAGCACATATGTGACTTAAAGTAGTATCAAAAACCGTCCTTTATTAGAAAGATCAAAGTGGGGACATATATATTAAAAACAGCGCTGAGGAAGTTCCATGCACACGGCGTAGGAACGAAACGAGTTCGTTGGCTGAACGCCCCCCTTGCTTTGCCTACCTGTCCTCTTCTAGACTGGTATAAGTATGCTTATGTATTTTTTGACTCCAGTTGACTCATTTGTGTACTCTTATGCATTCTTATCACACTTGTGACAGTTATATTTGAACTTATGTATGGGAGGCAGGGTATGGCTTGTTTTTAGATGTTTTTAATATATATGTCCCCACTTTGATCTTTCTAATAAAGGATGGTTTTTGATACTACTTTAAGTCAGTGTTGCAGCCTGTCTTTTTCTCTCTGTGTTATACTTTAGTTTTGTTACAGACTTGCACCTGCACTACACTTAATAGTTACTACCTTTTCAGTGCCCTGATCAACCTCTCTTTTTCTATGTAGCACATATGTAGCTACATCTAATCTTATCACTATTTTATTTGAATGATGAAAACTGAATCATTGTCATGAACAAATGGAACCGAATAAAGCACCTTATCTTATTAATTAGACTTGGATTTCCTGGCCATTGGATCTGCTGTTGGAGGACACGTAGACAGCACAGCACCATTCCAGCAAGACATTAGAGGTCAATGTGCTTTTGCCCAGCACGTCAAATTAAACTATGACATGTGAACATCTTAAATTTCATTTAAATGAGTTTTTGGTTCTTAAACCATGTTATTTTCTTCCAATTGTGTTGATGCATGGAAGCATATAACCACATGTCTGTGGTCTGTTCAAAGATTTTTCTAGCAGTGCTATTGAAGTCCTAGCATATTAGTCATTTCCAAGGGAGGATGAGTGGTAAGCACTGCACTATGTTAAAGTCAGTCAGCAGAGACAGATTGTATCTGCATCTTAAAATACATCTTCAAGATGAAGTCTTTTGAGCAGGATAATTTACCTGCAAATAGAAAGAAATTCATCATTATGGGTGGCTGATGCAGCAACAGTTCACAGGGTTTAAACTCATCCACGGCCACCTCTGCGAGCATTCTAATTGGTTGCTGCAGTTTGATAGCACAGGCAAACCTTTAAAACTTTTAATGCACCATCCCCCTAGCCTTATGTATGCTTAGTATAGCATTTTGGGGATCTGGACTATTACTAGAGATGGACTAGAACTCGAACTCGAACCCGAATTCAAGCGAACTATTCGAGTTCAAACAGATTCAGACTTCTCAACCCAGACCTGGACTTTCGATATTTTCCGGACATTCGATAATTATCAAATGTTCGAACGTTCGAGGCATGCGAATATGCGAGTAAAATGTCTATTATACCAATACGCTAGTAAATATCAAATGATCAAATCCGCGAGTAAAATGTCTATTATACCTATATGTGAGTAAATATTGAATTATCGAATCCGCGAGTTAAATGTCTATTATACCAATACGCGAGTAAATATCAAATTATTGAATCTGCAAGTCGTTCATGGGATAGTTATCGAATGTTTGAACACGAGAGCTCGAAAGTAGTGCATGTGAGAGTAAAATCGAGTTTTCGAAAAGTCCTGGATATTCGAACATGTTCCCCAGACCATTTCCCAGGTCCCACAGCCATTTACATTAAGCTACCATTGATATTTTAATTGTATTTCATTTGAACGTTTCAAACTATTTGAATCCCATTGACTTTAATGGGTCCGTTTTCGAACTTTCCATATACATGGAAAGTTCGAAAACGGAACGAACTTTCGAAAGTTCAGCCAACTCTAACTATTACTTCTAGGGCTCAAAGGATAAGCCATATTTAAACTGCAATAAGGCTTGAGGTAGTAGCATTTAAGCGGTTCCACTGATAAATGCACTATTTACAATATCCTTTACATTATTACACAATCCCATGTGTTTCTGCTTTACCTAAATAGTTATAATACACCACCTTAATACCTTAATACCTTAGGCTGGGTACACACCAGCAGATATTTTCTGCCGACCAACCGATTCACGGCACTTTCGGTCAGTCGGCCAAAAAGATCTGCGACCGACAAACAATCGGACATGACAGCACATGTCGATTGTTCGCAAATTCACCTGCAGCCGAATTTGCCGCGACCGACGTTTGTCCTAACTACTAACGAGCGCTCTGCCGGGACAAATAGTCCTTCAGTGTGTATACAGCCTTAGAGTCAATAAACCGGCACCAGTCGTTATTCCAGAAAACCTGAACACCACCAGTCTGCAACCACACTAGCTCTCCAACACCATCTATATCATAGAATCTGGACCAGAAAATTAGCCCCCATGAGCACAGTGACCATAATACATAATTAAACATTTAACCACTCTACATACTGATGTAGTAGTACTATTAGATTTATAAGAAAGCAGACTGTAGCAAGCAATGCAGCACGAAGCAGCTTGGGCCAGTAAGATCATAATTATAGTCAAGTTACAAACACAAGTGAGACCTTGTCAAGGCAATGCAATGCAAAAAATAATTTTATAAAAAAAAAAATCAGTGTGGAAGAGCAAATAAAGCTCCTGGACTTGATGAAATAAAGCCACAGGTATTAAGTGAGCTCTGTTTAGTTTAATTTTGACCACTGTACCGCATCATTTCGGATTCAACTTTTTATGGGGATTGGAAAAAGCCAATGTAATGCAAATATTCAAAAGGGGTAGCCTGGTAACTATAGACCTGTAAGTTTAACATTAGTGGTGGCGGGGAAGATATTAGAATCTTTGTTATAGGATCAGATTCTGAACTATGTTTCAAGAACGGATCTTATAAGTAGTAACCAGCATGGATTAGAAAAATAGATCTTTTCAAACTAACTTGCTTGGTTTTTATGAATATGTGAGTAAGAATTTAGATTCTGGCATTTACATTTCTATTAAGGGGCATATCCACCTCAAAATCAACTTTTTTCTGTAATGTAGGGACCCCCCTACCAATCCTAACCCGCCATGTTTAAATCTTAAAAAATTGCCAGGAAACTTACTTACCCACCTTCGTTCCCTCAGCCTCTGCCTCTAATGCTACTTCTGGGAACGGAGAAGCTTTAGGGGCCGAACCAGCAGCTACGTCTGTGAATGGCTGACATTTCTAAAACTAAAAAATGTTGAAAATTACTTCATAGATACACAGTAGGGTTCTATGCAATACTTTTATTATTAGGTTAGGACTGATGCTTGGTAGAGATGTAATGTGGGTTCAAATAGAACCTGGTTTTGAATCGAATCTGAGGGTTTCGAAGTCCAGACGAAACTTTTGGAACTTCCGGATTTCATGGAACCCTGATTTTCCAAATTTTAGATTTTTAACGAAAATCGATATTAGACAATCATCTAAAATTGAAAATAGACGATCATCGAAAATCAAAAATTGAAAATAGACAATTATCGAAATAACCCTCGATTTTGGCAACTCTCGAAAATAGAATGCGGAAGCTCGAAAACAGCCCGATCGTGAGGAAAGATTTTTTAAAATAAGTTTTGGTTCTATTTACGGGTTCCCCAGACCATTCCCCAGGTCTCTGTGTCATTTACAGTAACCTACTATTACTATTTGTCCCTCAAAATGACAGAAAATGTAAAAAAATGTTCTCTCATAGACTTCTATGGGTTTGTTTTTCGAATTTTAAAATTTCGAAAATTAAAAAAATCAAAAACGGAACGAAACTCAACAGTTTCGAACATCTCTCCATTGCCTTGGAGTGACGTGTCAGCTTAAGCATGTTTGTACAAACAATGTTTCTAAAGGTATCCATTTAAACCTCAGTGCAGGTGGTTACCCTTCACTGTTTGCATGTATGTTTAACTTTTACCTATTCATTTATGACTATATGTGTAGTTGAGTGCTGGAGTCTTTTGTGTTAAATACATATCGATTATAATAAAACCTCAAAGGTGCATCCCTGAGTCCGCATGTGTGTGTCTTTTGGCTTCTGCACATGTGCGTTCGCAAATGGGATATGATACTTCAGATAGCAGGTCCCGGAAGACGTTTCCCTCCCCCCAGTGCCGTCATGGCTAATTACCAAAATGGCACATTGAAGAAGCGCATGCCTGGACCTAAACGGGAACCGACACTGCACACGTTTGTATGTGTGTGTGTGGTTCTGTCTGTATGCATGTGTGTCTGTCTGTGTGTGTGTGTGTGTGTGTGTGTGCATGCATGTATGTGTCTCTCTGCATAGATGTGTGTATATGGATGCATGTGTGTGTCTGCAAACACAGGATGATCTCGCAGTCTTAGTGTCTAGCGCCTGTTTATATAACGGGCTTAACTGTCTAGTTTATATATATTATTAGTTACCGTATGTAAATTTAATTTATCTGTATAATTTCTTGCACTTATCCCCTTGTTCAAATACTCTGTATTTTATAATGTATAGCGCTGCGTACCCAAGTGGCACTTTATAAATAAAATTATACATACATACATACATCAGCGCACACCAGTTTTGATACAAAAAGTGTTTTGACCACACGTTAAAAGTTTTAGTGCCTTCTCAGCACCTATATTGCCGTACTCTGGATTAACTATTAGGTAGGGTTCATAAGTAGGCTACAAATGTTGAACTAGATAGTCGTAGGTCTTTATTCAACCTCCAATACTGTATTTGTTTGTCTGTATTGAGAAAGGTTGGGGGTGTTTGCATTGCAAAATATATACTTATCTTACTCAAAGCCTAATCACCCCCCAAACTCTTAAGTCCACAATACATGACTGACAAGGTTGCTACCTCATCTTAAAGCTTTATGACCTCTTTATGAGCTCACATATGCCCAATCACTGGCCATGACTGCTGCTGCCTTAAAGAACCGGAAAGAAAAGTGAATGGAGAAGCAATAATTGAGCTGAAGGACTTCATTGTGGCACATCTAGCAAACATGTTATTGCAGTCTTGGTATAGAGTTTGCTTTGTAATATTACATAAAAGCTTTGCAGTCATGTTTCACTAGCAGATAATCAATAAAGCTTGAAGATGTGCTATGATACAACTCATTGCACTACGTCTAATTCTAAGAAAATGGTTGAAAGTGGTTAAAGGGCATGTCCACCCCCAAAACTATAATCCCCCCAACTACTGGCCCCATCATGTAGTGTAGTGTAATCCTTACCTAACATCCCAGCTCCATAAGGTTCTCCTGTAGTCCCCCCCAAAGTCCCAAAAACTGCCCACCAGGAGGATAGCAGGTCCATATAGGACTCTGCCTCCTACCTGGCCCGGGAGAAGTTTGGCATGCGTACTGCAGCCCTTCTCCCCTCCCTCCCTCCCTCCCTCTCCTCCCCTCCCGATTCCTCCCCCTAGCTTAAAAGCCTTATATAAGATTCCCCATGCCTGCCCAGCCCCAACCGCTCTATTTATATATTTAGAAAGCTCCCCAAACTTTACTTACCTCAATCTGTTTACTACGCAGAAGGTGAGCTGCCGGCAGCCGCGTCCGTGATTGGCTGCCGCTCAGCCAATCACAGACGCGGCTGCCGGTCCCGCCCCTCTGCTTGCATTTTCTCGCAAGCAGAGGGCTGGGAGCGAGGCGGAGGAAAGAGGGGAGGTAAGTAGAGTTTGGGGGGCTTTCTAAACATTTAAATAGAGCGGTTGGGGCTGGGCAGGCATGGGGAATCTTATATCCAAAAATGTATTGTAGGGTGGACATACCCTTTAAAAGGTCCATTTTCTATTCACTTTCTTTATTTTAATCTAAATATTTTAGACCAAACCAAACACGCTCATCTATTTAAGTAAATGGATAGAAAGTCTAATTCTACCGTTCCTTGTAATTATTATTCTAAGGGAGAACTGAAAATCCTGCAGTTGGTAGCTGTGGTTTCCTAAAGCTGCCTGAAATCTAAAAATGTTACGTTTCTATTATTGTGCTGGCAAAGGGAAGAACAGCATCTGCTACCTCCTTGGAGGATTACTAGATACTCAAAGAGCGCAAAATGCACTTTATCAAATTAGGAATAAGACATTTATGTTTGTGCCTGCACGTGCCTATTTATAGCTGTAGTAATGTGTTGCAAATGTACCGCAAAGATTTTATTTTTTCGTCACTCCTAATTACTGATAATATAAAAAATAGGTTTATACTTGTATTTATCAACCAGTAGCAACTAGAGATGGCCGAACCTTCGAAACTTCGGTCTGTTTTCGAACATTCAAACTATTGGGAAAGATCGACAGTTTGTAAGTTCCAAAAAATGACCCATTAAAGTCTATGGGAGGCAAATAGTTTGAAAAGTTCAAGTCAAATACAACTAAAATATCAATAGTAACTTAATGTAAATGGCTGTGGGACCTTGGAAATGGTCTGTGGAACACGTTAGACTATCCAGGACTTTAGAAAAATCGATTTTACTCTCACGCGCGCTTCGATGCTCGCGTATAGGTATAATAGACATTTTACTCGCGGATTCGGTCTTCGGCATTCGATTATAATCCCTTCTTCCCATTGACTTCTATATGCAATACAGTATCTAAAATCAAGCCTCGAAAGTGGGTGTAGACATTCCAATATTTGTTAGCCTGCAGACAACATGGCTACCGTCCAGTGGCAGTGTTTATTGGTGGAGTACCTCACCAGGCGGGGGTACGACCACATCCCGGTTGGGTACCCCAACACGACTGGGCGCAAGTTGCGCATAATGCGCCACTTGCAGAGGAAACTGCTCGCGCAGTTTCAAATCCAGCTGACCACCTCTCAGCTCCAGAAGAAGTGGTCAGACCTCAAGAGGCAGCGTAGGAGCTACGTTGAGGACATACAGCAGAATGTCCAAGGCAAGTATCACATTTATATATAAAATTTTAACTGTGATTGAGTTTTATAAAACACCACCTTTTGCACCACCCTAATCAGGCAGTTCTGCGGCAGATCTTTCTGCTGCGGGAACTCGTCCTGACAAGCTCTGTCTATGTATAACCACTATACAAAGTTACTGCACTTTTTTTTGTTACTTTTATAGCACTTGTGATTGCGTTCTGCGATAGTGTTTCTCCACAAATGATTGCGGGGCCTTTAGTGATTTTCTCCTAAAGGACTCAAAGTGCATATGTTAGTTAGTGTTAGTAAATTTTATATGTTAATGTTTGTAGTTGTAAGTTAAAGGACAAGTACACACGAAAAATATTTACAATATTTACATATAATACAAATTTTGAAAGTATTTTTCCCAAACGACTCAAAGTATATTTTTTTAATGTTAGTCAATGTTAGTTAGTGTTAGTATTAGTAAATGTAACTGTTAGTTAATGTTAGAAAATGTTAAAGGACAAGTACACACGAAAAATATTTACAATATTTACATTATTATTTATTATTATTTTTTATTATTATTTATTATTATTAATTACTTTTTTATATATAAATTTGCAGATGAGGGATCTCTGTCTCCCAGTGAGGGTGGATCACCCCCTAAATCACCCCCACCAAGGCCCCAGGTATGAGGGGAAGTTTCCCCTTCCCCTCCAGCAGTGCCAGCACCAGCACGCCTGAGCCGCCAGCGCCGCCAGGATGACATGGCCAACACCCTCAAACGCATGGAGAGGCGCATGATCTCTATGCACCGTAACATAAGGCGCATTAAGCACGAAATTATATTGTTAAAAAACGTATACCGTAAATACTCGAGTATAAACCGTCCCGAGTATAAACCGAGGTACCTAGTTTTAGGTAAAAAAGAAGGAAAACCACATTGACTCGAGTATAAACCGAGGGGGTAGTATTTGCCACTAAAGATGTTTGGAAACTACAACTCCCAGCATGCTTTATTGCTGGGAGTTGTAGTTTTCAAACATCTTAAGTTGCAAATACTTACAAATAAGAGTAAAACCTTCTTTATTTGTGCATACTGTATGCACAAATAAAGAAGGTTTTACTCGTATTTGTATGTATTTGCCACTTAAGTGTGTCCCTGTGCAAGTCAATGTTTCTCCTACCTTGTCCGGTGGCCGCGCGATCCGCATCCTCGCTCCACAGCCTCTGTGCATCCGGATGATGTCACTACCAAACGCCTCTCACTTTGCAGCGCTGGGTAGTGACATCATCCGGATGCGCAGAGGCTGTGCAGCGAGGATGCGGATTGCGTGGCCGCCGGACAAGGTAGGGGAAACTCGACTCGAGTATAAACCGATGCCCGAAAAGCCCGGGCATCACAGTGCCCTGTCGAGTATGCCGCGCAGGGTGTGCTCAAGGAGGAACACCAGTGGGATGGTATCCGCCATGGTGGCATCATCGCGGCTTACCATCCTGGTGGCCTCCTTAAATACCGCGAACACACGGCAGGCATCCGAAATAAGCAGCCAATGCCTGGGTAAGAGAAATCCCAGGTCCCCAGAGCCTGATCTAGCCTCATACTCATACAAATAATCCATGATGGCTCGTCTCTGCTGGAGCAGCCTCAGCAGCATCATAAGACTAGAGTTCCAGTGGGTGGGGGTGTCACAAATCAAGCGGTTCTGCGGCAGACTGTTCTGCTGCTGGAACTCGGCCAGACGAGCTGTGGCCGTGAATGACCGCCCGAAGTGACTGGACACCCTCCTAGCCATCCTCAGTACCTCCTGCAGACCAGGGTACTTGGTGAGGAACCGCTGGACAACCAGGTTGAAAACGTGTGCCAGGCAAGGAACATGTGAAGGGCAGACAGGATGTTGGTGTCATTGTCACACACTACCTTGCCTATTGAGAGGTGGTGTGGGGTCAGCCTGTCCTTGCAGTGCTGCCAGCAACTCTGCCCCGATGTGGCTCCTATCACCGAGACACAGAAGCTGCAACACTGCATGGCACCATCTCACCTGGCATGAAGTATAGGCTCTGGGGGGGGCGCGGGGCTGGCCGGAAGGGGGACTCCCGGGGGGGGGGGGGGGGTGGAGATTAGTGTATGACCAATACATGGTGGTACCACCATCTCACCACTTGTGCCCCGTGCAGCGTCTCTGCTGGCTAGCAGAATGGCCCACTGGGTGGTAAATGAGACATACCACCCCTGGCCGTACTTGCTGGACCATGCATCCATAGTAATGTGGACACTCTTGCCCACACTGTGGTCCAGCGAAGCAGATATATTGCCCTGCAGAAGGTCGTGCAGGGCTAGTACTGCCTTCTGGGCAAAGTATCTACGGCAAGGCACCTGCCACTGTGGGGTACCAATGGACACAAACTTCCTGAACGCTGCACTGTCTACCAGGCTGAATGGTAGCAGCTGCATCGCCAGCTGTGAGACACTGAGCTTGGGGGGGACTGGGGGACAATTTCTGCCTCCGCTCCAACAACTGGGGAAGAGAGACCTGCCTTATACCTGACAACCCAGCAGCAGTGTCAAGAGGCCTCTTAACACCACATGCTGGGGCCAAAGGATGTCTCTCCTCCCTAACTTCCACCAAGGAAGCAGCTGATGCGGCCAGAGGAGGAGGAGGAGGAACGGTGGCTACCTGGGCACGAGGAAGGGAACGCGTGGGTGCCTGCGCGTTCCCTGACCGCTGCTCTCACCAGGCAAAGTGGTGGAGCATAGAAGAGGTGCACAGAGTTGCTGCATTCTTCCCACGTCTAACACGCTGCAGGCACAGACTGGACACCTCAACCTATTGTCACCGGGAGCCAATGAGAAGAACTCCCATACAGCAGAGCCACCAGCACGCACAGGAGCAGAGGTCACCTGCCGTTGTGGGGCACTGGCACCAGGTGGCATTGGTGCCACGAGCAGCACTAGGTGCACTAGACGCACCGCCTCTGCCCCTACCCCTGACCACAGTCCTGCCTCTTGGTTCAGGCTCGTGCTCGCACTCTGAGGGCTCCCCCTCAGAGACACTATCCTCCTCTCTCACTTGTGGCACTCATGAAGGATCGGTGACCTCATTGTCCACTTCCACCTCCTCAATGCTGGAGGCTGTGTCGCTAATAGCAGCAGCATCTGGGACCTCACCCCCTACAATAGTTCCCTGGCTGCTCACGGACTGCTGCGTGACATTATCAGCCTCCTGTCCCCCTGTGTACTGAGCACTTTCCTCCACCTCGGGCATCAGGAAAGATTGTGCATCAGAGCACAGCTCCTCCTCAAGCACACTAGCCCCACACATAGTGTGCGAAAACATATCCTGAGAATCCTCCTCCAGATCCCCAAAGGTAGTAGTCATGTGGGCAACAAACTCCTGATAAAGAAGATCAGGGTCCATGCCCACAGTAGGAGCCTCAGGTGAGGAAGGAGCAGGCACAGTATCTAATGTAGCAGCTCGGCTGCTCTGTGTCTCTGAGGAGGTGAATGAGAAAGGCTGGGTAATGCACTCTACTACCCACCTTCCTTGATCAGAAGGGATAGCCCTAGCACAGCTACCCCTAAACATATCGGGTATAGACACCCGTCTACCCTGCGAAGGGCCAGGTAGCTCCTGGCCAGAGCCTTCAGTAGGCTCTCCTCTCCCTCTCCCTCCACGTGCAGAAGCACCCCTGCTCCTGGCTCTCCCTCTTGCCCTGCCAGGCATTTCCCTCTCCTAAATTACTTATATAAAGTATATAAAACACTGTAACACACACAGAAGCAAACAAACACAAAGCTTTTTTTTTTTACACAAACAAAAAGACAAACAAATTTTTTTTTACACTAAAAGCACAAATATGACACAGACACAACTGACAGCAAACAGCAAATCAGACAGCAAAAGCTGCTGATTGCTGCTAAAGGCAGCACTGTCAGTTACACAAACACACATACGCTGACACACAGATACAGAAACAAACAAAAAAACAGGACACCTAGACCTCTAATAGGTCTAACACAAAATTTGTCCAAAGGACTTATAGGGGGGTTAGTCCTTAAAAGGACTTTTGGGTCTCACAAAGTTAGTCCTTAAAAGGACTGTTGGGTCTCAAGATGTGTGAATACAGGGGTGGGTAACAACAAGTGCTAAACCACCACGCTGAAATCCTCACACAGAAAGCTCAAAAAGCACACAAAACTTTCTCAAACTCCTACACTGTCAGGTCTCCACTAAACACACTCCAACACACTGACAAAATGGCGCTGGTCACATTGCCTTTTATACCCAAGGCGCTGGCAATACTCAAATTAGCTGCCATTGGTTTATTTTGGACATGTGGGCATAATTTTTCGGTATAATAGGCATTTTACGCGCATATTCGATTTCCTCGAACGGACGAACATTCGATAAATTATCAAAAGTCCGGGAAATATCGAAAGTCCGAGTCGGGGATAGTTCGAAAAGTCCAGGGTCCGTTCGAACTCGAGCAGTTCGGCTCGAACTTGTGTTCGAGTTCTATGCCATGTCAAAAATCAAAAATTTAAATTTTGGAAAATATTTATTAAAAAATCAAAAATGTCTTTTGAAAATTGTAATTGTAAAATACTATATAAAATTCAGAGCTTTAATAGTTTCCGTGGAACCGCTATCGGAATGAAACGCAGTTACCTTAAAGGGCATGTCCACCCCAAAAACTAAAATTCAACCTACTAATGGCCCTATTGTGTAGTGTTTAAAAATCCTTACCTTAGTGCTAGGCTACACTGATGCGCTTTTAAGTGTGATCCTATCGTGCTTTTAAAAGCGCACACTAGTGTTGCCCAATTGATGTGGCCACACTAGTGCGCTACTGTGCGCTGCACATGCGATCTGATAAATGGATGCGATCCGAGTGCGAAACATCGGTGATCACAATCGCGCATGCACAGGATGGAAATCGGATGGGGGAAATGGTAAGTTGATCAAGCATGCAAGTTGAAGTGCAATGCAATTTTTTTTCCAGACGATTGCTGGAAGCCTCGTCTGTGATTGTCTGACTCTCATCCAATCACAGACGGGGCTGCCGGTCCAGCCCCTTCTTGCAACTTCCTGCAAGCAGAGGGACGGGAACAGAGCGTCGGGGGAACAAAGGACTGTAAGTACAGTCCTTTTTTTTACCAAACAAACCTGGCGGTTGAGGGTTGAGCTGACCTACAGTATATGAAAAGATTTTATAGTGGGTGAAGATACCCTATAAGTCTATGAAGGTACTGTATCAAACCAATGCTTGGACTTCCTTAAAGGGCATGTCCACCCCCAAAACTATAATCCCCCCCACTACTAGCCCCATTGTGTAGCGTAGTTTAATCCTTACCATACATCCCAGCTCCATATGGTTCTTCTGCTATCCCCCCCTAAAGTCCAAAAAAAGCCCACCAGGGGTCCCGCCCCTCTGCTTGCATTTTCGTGCAAGCAGAGGGCCTGGCAGTGCGGCGGAGGAAAGAGGGAAGGTATGTAATATTTGGGGCACTTTCTGATATTAAAACTATAGCGGTTGGGGCTGGGGGAGCAGGGAGACTATTATATGAAAAATTATTAAGAAGGGTGGACATGCCCTTTAAAGACGAAAATGTGTTGTTGTTTATTTAAATTCCAACCTTTTATCTATAACTAGTATTATAGTACTAGTTATTTTATCTATGTATGTTTTTAAGTTCTCTACTAGTATTAAAACAAAGTCATGTAAAACCCATGTTATGAATATGTTTTAGATATAAACAGGAAATGAAACCATTCTGGACATTCATTTTCTCATCATGGGTTCTAACTAACACATTGCCTAAACAAAGGCCCAACTCTTTCAGCCCTCTTTCAGTTTAATGTACTGGTGAACCTGCTTCCTCATGTTGTTTTGGCAATTAATCATTTTTTTGTTTCCAATAACATGATTGCTGCCAGTCAACAGTCAACAGTTCACTCTGTCTTCAGATAGTAAATAGATATTTCTTTTAATCTGTTTCCTTTTCTATACATAAAAAACATTGGGAAGGAATGCTTTTGAGCTAACTGAAATGCAGATGCCGGATTGGTGAACTCAGTTACTTCTGACTTATTTAACAAAATTAATTAAATTAACATATCATTGCAGATATACCAGAAATTTTTTTAATGAAATTCTTCCATATCTTTCAGCAGCACCACACATCTTGCATGATGCATGACTGTAGGACAAACGTCTGTTGTGGGACGAGTATCAGTTTGTCTATGGACGTTCGATCGGGCATCATTGATCCCATCGTTTACTTTAATTCACTAATATATCCTCTTTCATATCTACTCTAACACATCGTATTTCCGTGATATCGTATTTCCCATTGTTTTAATTTTTCCCCCTAAGCAAGATATATCCTAACTCCTACATGATTATTCAATCTATATATCTCCGTTACATTATTCAATAAACATTGAATAATATAAGGCTAGAAGACCACAATAAGTTATGTACATCATTCATTACTGAAAGGAATAATACCCGTTAAATATTTCTATAAATTGGGGTCACTTTAAACAGAAGAAAGCGTTAATGATGTCAAGTAAAAACCACTCTAAAGATTAGCTGATTATCAGCAACTTCATAAAGAATTATAAACAAAATGCATTTGTGCAGCAAATTAAAAGAGTATTAGTTGCTACCTGGGACTAAAATGGCAAATTTAGCACAAATTAGCCTCAATATGATGTGCCCATACCTCTTTATATACTTAATAGAGTCTAATTAAAAGGTTAATCTGCTATAGAAATTGCTTTTCTCTGAAGCCACCTGAAATCAATTTAAACCGAATTACAAATGCTTATCCATTGTTTACGGTGACTAATATTGGAGAATACATGGCTGCTATCAGTGTGACTTCAGCCTGTTCTGTTCAACGGGGAATTAGAACCTTGAGAACTTTCTAATAGGCGGTGAGAAACCATTAGAAAATGGAATCAGTCATATTTGACAATTTTGACCTTGGCATTCAGACTTTAAGGATCTGATCGTTTAGGTCTCGTGGGTTCTACAATATTCTATTATGCTGATTCTCTTTCACTGTGGCATTTTGAAGAGAGGTTATTATACACAGCACCATGAAATAGAACTACACTCTAGAATCTAAAAATATATTAGAGTTGACAGCTACTTTGCCATGAAAAGCTTTAAAATGTTACCGTGTTGTATTTGATCACAGACACTAATTCAAAAATGCCTCAAAGCTAATAATGGACAAGTCAAATCTGTTTGCCTTTAAAGGGCACGTCCACCCCAAAATCAAAGTTTTAATATAATGTAGCTCCCCCTGCCAAGACCTAAACGCCGTATTAGGTCTTTAAAAATGAATCCAAAGCATACTTATAGCTCTACACTCCAGCGGCACGCTTTTCACAGCTCCCTGCTTGCAGGAAGTTGCCAACGGGGGCTGAGAGGCAGCCAATCACAAATGCGGCTGCCGGCAATGGAGACACCACGGGAACAAAGGAATGTAGGTATTACTCAGATTGTTTTTTCGCAGATGATGGATCCGGATGGTGGGAGGGAGGGGGGAAAGGGGTCCTCTACACATGCCAAAAACAACTGAGAGGACGCATCAGAGGCAGAAACCTTTCCCACAGGGAGACAGCTCCTATTTCTTGGTTTCCTGGACTTTGGAAAGACACTGCAGAAGAACCATAGGAAGCTGGGATATAAGGTAAGGATCATTTTAAACTCCATATTGGTGCCAGTAGTAGGTTAAATTACGGTTTTGGGGGTGGACATGCCCTTTAAGATGTACATGAAAGCAGAGAAAATCCTGTCGGAAACATGGGGAAGGAATTGGAAATTGAAATTCATTTAAAGTCAAAATAAGTGGAGGGGGACCTATTTTTTAGGGGAAGCCGCCCTGATACAATGCTTACTTAAAAAATAAATCACTGCTAGTAATGATCTATATGACATATGGAAGGTTGGTGCAAAAATCTTAAAAAGCTGATGACAAGGCCACTGGCAGTTAGTAGGTAAAAGCTTTAAAGGACAATCATACTCACCTTCCCTCCCGTCCTTTTCTTTGGTCAGTACTGAAATGCTGCTCTGGTAGGCTCCGCACCCTCCTCCCCATCGGCGACGAGGCCAATAGGAAGGCACACTCTGCAACGAGCGTGCCTTCCTATTGGCCTCGTCGCGCAAGGATAGGAGGGGGCGGAGCCTACCAGAGCAGTGTTTCAGTAACGCTGTGCTTCAAGTTACGCGAACCCAGGGGTGAGGACCTAGCGGTTCAGGTCCTCACCCTGGGTAAAAGGTACTGACCAAAGAAGAGGAGCGGAGGAAAGGTGAGTATAATTGTCCTTTAAGCTTTATTCGTTCATGACAAAACAATTGTCATGCGCAAGATGGGGTAAGCTCTGTCAAGTTTGATGTAAATTGTTATATGCTGCAACTCTGATACAAATGGATGGGGCCCTTATGGTTCATAATGTTCTGTATCTGTTCTATATTAACTTAATTATTTGTAATAACTGGAAATCAGATGTGTCTCTTGAGTAGAGCTGGCCGAACTTTCGAAAGTTCGGTCCATTTTCGAACTATATGGAAAGTTCGAAAACGGACCCATTAAATACAAATAAAATATTAACGGTAACTTAATGTAAATGGCTGTGGGACCTGGGAAATGGTCTGGGGAACATGTTCAAATATCCAGGACTTTCAAAAAAATCTATTTTACTCTCACTCGCGCTATTTTCAAGCTCTCGCGTTCGAATATTCGATGTTCGCGCCTAGGTATCATGTACATTTTACGCACAGATTCGATGCTCGCGTATAGGCTTTAATGGACACTTTACTCGCGGATTCGATGTTCACGTCTAGGTATCATGTACATTTTACTCACGGATTCGATGCTCTCGTATAGGCTTTAATGGACACTTTACTCGCGGATTCGATGTTCACGTCTAGGTATCATGTACATCTTACTCACGGATTCGATGCTCGCGTATAGGTTTTAATGGACACTTTACTCACGGATTCGATGCTCGCGCCTAGATACCATGTACATTTTACGCGCGGATTCGATGCTTGCGTATAGGTTTTAATGGACACTTTACTCGCGGATTTGATGCTCGCGTATAGGTATAATAGGCATTTTACGTGCATATTCTAACGGTCGAACATTCGCTATTTATCGAAAGTCAGAAAATAGCGAAAATCCGGGTCCGGGATAGTCCGAGAAGTCCGAATTTGTTCGAATAGTTCAGCTTGAACTTGGGTTCGAGTTCGAATGTTCTAGTCCATCTCTACTCTTGAGGACTGTTAGTATATTATATTATAGTATAGTATAGTATTTGAGGTTAAAGACATATAAAAAGCAACCCAAGGATTTTTAAATTTAGGAGCACCCACTAAACATTAATAATTGAATGGCAAAGCAAGCACAGATAAATATGTGAGTACCACCATTTTACTTGTCTTTAATTGTAATTGTTTCAGAAAATGAGTATAGTGACCCTTTATTATACCGGTATGTAATATAAAAATAAAATAGTAACAATAACATGAATAAAACATGAAGTATTCTGACATTGTTTAAACTATCAATGATTATACATCAAGAGACTGCTATAGAATGATTAAAGGAGAACTAAACTTACATTTTTTAAAACCTAATGTGAAAGCTTTTCTCCCCAGAACATCTATACATTGTACGATTCCCCTGTAGTAAGTTGTATTTAGTACATGTAAGAAATAGAGTCTGTAAATAAGGTTTACATATTGTTGCCAGTACAACCCACAACCCATGAGGTCATCAAAGAGCCATGCCCCCTGACCCCAATACTCAGTCTCTATGCACAGAGAATTTTCTATACAGATGTCTACACACCAATATGGAAGTCCCTGAAAAGACTTTGAAAGCTGCTTGTTACCCTGCAATTTATTTACCATTCAATGTCAGTTGCTGTTGAAGAAACTGCAAGGTAAAAAGCAGCTTTCAAAGTCTTATCAGGGACTTCCATATCCCATTTTTAAAATTATTTTCCTAGCAAAAAATAAAGCTTCCAAATGTATCCATAGTTTCTGCTTCTTCAGTGTTGGTGCACTGGGTAAGGCACCAGGTTTAAAAATAAACAGTTCACTTTCCATTTTTTGATTTCTATTACCGTATGTTCCAATCAAAAGATAAAGATTTTAAATATTAAATGTTAGTATTCCGTGCTATCTATGAAATACATTTCAAAGATGATTTTTCTTTTTGTGTGAAAAGTAAAGGATTATATCATTGTTAGGACAGGAGCATTGAATGTGATTGAAAACAAAAAACTGAAATCCCTCTTCTTTGTCAGGGAGAAGGAGGATCAGTACTGTGATTGGCTGTCAGCTTCTAGGAAGCAAGGCTGCAACTTCTTTGTTTTGACCTGTTGAGCACTACAGAGCATGTGCCTGTACGCAGACACTTAACTGGGGGTTTACCCAGCTAAGGTGGATTGTGGGTGCTGACCCCTAGTACTCACAGGTTATTTTTTTATAAATCACCCAATGGCCACAGCAAATGGAGAGAGACACAGCTTGTTTTATGTTTGTGAATGTGCTGTCTATTGAGACAATGTTGTCTGGAGACTTTAGTTCTCCTTTAATAACCAATACAACTAGCATGCAAAAAATTATTTAGGAAAAATAGGAAATTTTAAAACATACTTTTTTAATTCTAGGATATAACCACAACCTGCATTTTCTCCAGCATATATTAGGGAAGTATGAAGGATCCTAGTTTGCCATGGATGCTTGCTGGAGATCTATAGAAAGGAAAGAAGATATTTTTCTTTATTTCCCAATGAGTGATACATCTGGACATTCGAAAGAAACTACTTTCGTGGAGATTTCTGTTTGCAGATCTCTATTCCATTTACTCATTTGGGGTGAATTAAAGGGCATCTATAGTGAAAAAAACACATTGCCCCTTTGCAAAGTTAAATTCATGTACTCTGTCCTGCCTTAATACTATCTTTGCCAGTGACTCTGTTTAACCATGGTGTCAGATCTGTGTGCATCACCCCCCCCCCCTTCCCCCTCTACTCTGTTACCATGTCTCAACTCCGGCTAACCGACAAGCTTATCATGTGCAGTAGGAGTTAAAAGTTCAACATCCTGAAAAACACACCCACACACAGTGGCCAATAGAAAGCAAGCTGTCATGGAGACACGGAAGAAGAAGGAGAACAGTACAGTTTACCATCTCTCACTTTGTGACCCATCATCAATCAGTGAAAACTATTAAGAAGGGGGGTCAAAGGCAGCCTTATATCTATCATCAAAGCTACCTTTCTCCCCCTGCTAATGCTCTTATCTCTATTACAGAGCAGGGAGGGGGGATCACGTCACAGGGATTTGATTGACAGTCCAAGTAGGAGTAGAGGAATGCAATCACTTATTCTTCTAACTGGAGTATCTCAGGACAGAGAGGGAAAAAAGTGAAGACAATCTGGGGGTTGTGGGGAATTATAGAACACATGGAAAGAAAGAAAAAAAGATAATTTTCCCACTATAGATGCCCTTTAAGGATTATGGCCTTATTAAATAAAAGGCCCAAGCTTACTGGTCTCCTACAGTTATACAACATTTTATAAAATCTTATTGGCTACTGTGAATGAAGCACACAGGCAAAATGTTGAACCTTTTATTGAATAAGGCCCTATGTCTTTAAAGCGTATCTCCACCCCAAAAATTTAAACTTTTCTGTAGTGTAGGGGACCCCCCTCCAACTCTAACCACCAGTTTATAATTTAAAAAAGTGCAGAGAAACAGACTTACCCACCTTCCTTTCCTCTGCCTCTATTGCTACTTCCGTGAACAAAGTAGCAATAGGGACCAGACCGGAAGCCGCATCTGTAATTGGGTGAGAGTCAGCCAATCACAGACAGGGCTGTTGGCTATTGAGAGAGCACACTTTTCTGCACACTTTTTAATGTTATAAACCTGGCGGTTAGGGTTGGGGGGGTCCCCTACACAAAATTTTTTTTTTAACATTAACTGCAGCACTTAGTGATCCGGAGGGTGGAAGGGAGTGGAGTAAGGTCTCCCCTGTGAAGGCCAGAGTCCTCCAGGAAGACAGGGAAGGGGCAGATACAAGAGAGACTCATGTCCACTCCTAAAACTAAAATTTAACCCACTACTGGCCCCACTGAGTAGTGTTAAAAAATCCTTACCTTACTACTCTGCTCCTTATGGTTCTTCTCCAAAGTTCCAAAAAGTGAATAGTTGGAGCTGTGTGTGAGTCATCCAGTTCCTCCTTCTTCCTTATGCTCCCTGAGGACTCTGGCATGCACAGGGGAGCCCTTCCCCCTCTCCTCCCTCCCACCCTCCTTATCCCTTCATGGCTGCCTCTTCCACCTACCATTAAAATCTTTTTCTTTATTGTAGGATACCCCAGCCCACCCCCAACCGCAGTGTCAGTTTTGCAAAATAAGTGCCAGAAACAGACTTACCTGACCATGTTCCCTCTGCTCTCTGCATAGGCAGCAGAGTCTGTGATTGCCTGACTCTTGTCGGACCCTTTTTGCAGCTTATGGCAATCCGGGAGCTGAAGCCGAGGGAACGAACACTGGTAAGTCTGTTTCTGGAGCTTATTCAAAACTAACATGATCTTTAGGGGTGGGCTGGGGTAATTTGCTGTATGCTGTTTTTGCACTAAAATAAAGAAATTCTCACTACAGTAGTGTGCTCCTCCTATTCTATACCTTGCTTGGTTTATGGAGCCCTGGAAGTAGGGGGCTAAGAGGATTGCACCTACAAACTTGTCTGGCTAGTCAGCCAACAGCGGTGTGCCACAGTACACTTGAAACTCTTGGAAAGTACTTATTCAAAACTAACATGATCTTTAGGGGTGGGCTGGGGTAATTTACGCTACAGAACGTTTTAGATTGGGGGTGGCGATACCTTTTAAACAACTACGAATCGGAAAATAAGATAAAAATCATTTTTAGATAATCTATATTTTGTTGATGGTTCGTCTCAACTCATTAGATTAGAAAGGAGAAGTAAATCCAAGATGTTGATCTTCAATTTTTATAGATTATGCATAGGCAGTGTGTAGTTTCAAAAGGGTTAACAGGCATGTTGTGAATTGCAGTAGTAAAGGGTAGCTCAGGGTCGGGTTAAGGGTGGAAATTATGAATTCAGCTTTCAGCAGATTTTGCTGGAGGCAGTGGTGAGTCATTCAAGAGGAAAATATATAGAGACAGTTAAAGATTCAACCAGAAGGTAGCTGGTGGGTAGATAAGTAGAGTTGGGTATCAGCTAAATTGGAGGATTATATCTTACAAAAAGAAACAGAGCCCTGAGGCCACTGTAATAATATGTACCAAAATAGACAGAGCAGGTAACAAAGGAGCTATTGGTTTTTTGCAATTTTTGTGAAGGTTCCCATTCATTCAGGTCATGGTATATCTGTTACATTCAGTTACATCAACTGCACAATAGAACTTGACTAAAGAAACTAAAGTCCAGCTGATCTAACGGAATACCATGGATAGTTGTAGTATTATTAAACAATTATACAGTATGTATTAAATCCAGGTGATTGTCTGTGTATTAGGGATGTGAAATATAGGTAATTTTTAAAACCAAATCTCTTACCTAAACATTGATTTGATTTAGACTGAGGTTTTCAAAGCTCCTCTACTGATGAAAACTGTACAGTAAGGGCTAGGCCACACTAGTGCGTAGTGCGTTCGCGTAGGCGTTTTGCTCTCTCGCCCGCAATTTTCGCTAACATGGAAATCGCGGGAATGCGAACATTCCTGCAATTTCCGATGCGCATGCGATTTTGCGTCCGTTCGCGTTTTGCTGTGAGCATTTTTCGCGCAATCGCTTGCGCTTTCGCTTTAAAGATAGCAAAATGTGAGCGCGAAAATAGCGCGCGCTAATGCATGGAAAGCGCGCACACAATGTCGTGTGATAACGCATGTGAACGCGTGCACGCTTGGTGCGTTGTAGTGTGGCCTCAGCCTAATTCAATATTAATATCGCACTAGTCCTAGACTTGATAAGGGCTGACATAGGGCTAGGCCACATTGTCGCAATTTTAATGCATTTGCGCATGCGGTTTTTCCCGATCGCTGGAATTGCGGCAACGCACCGAGAATGAGCATTTTCGGGTGCGATGCAATTGCGATTTGCGTTCTGCATTTTAAATCGCAATTGCATGCGTTTTTCTATATGTAAGGAAAACCGCATGCGCAAATGCAACGAAATCGCACATGAAATTGCGTGCGATTCTGTGTGCGTTTGCATTGCAGTGGGGCCGTGCCCTTAGGATTGTTTTTAAAGGGCATGTTCAAACTGGTCAATTGTCAGTTACCTGCTCCCAACCCCAATAAATATAAAAATGTTGCACTTTATTACCTGCATTACTAACTAGATATTTAAGGAAAATTATTGTTTCCATTCTGGCAGAGTAAGCTGGCCCCTCCCTACATGCAGTCAATCAAGGCTGTGACTGATTGAACTGACATCACAGCCAATGATTGATGTTTCTCTGCACATGCCCAAGCTGATAAAAAACTCATTGAGCAAAGTGAGGAGGCTGATACCTCCACCCGAATGGCAGAGAACTTATTAGTAAATATCTGGTTCATTTTCAATTGCAAATTTCTAGTGTTTGACAGGGTTTTTTTCATATGATTTTCAGGTATTTGAATGGAATTTTCGAAAAATTTCACAAAATCAGTCTTATCCACGGATTTTTAAAATGGCAGGTTCACTTGGAAATGGGATTCATCCGTATTAGTTATGTATTATAGGGACAAATGAACGATCAGGGGGGTGCTTTTATGCTAACACACAGTATCGCAGGTTTCCGATACCGCAGGTTAATAAATATGCCTTATTGTATAGAATGTTCTGATCTACAAATGAGCTTATTTTGCAGTATTTAGAAACTAATGTGCTTGTTTAAGTGGCCATCCAGCAAAGCCGCAACCGATCCATTGCAATATAAACTGCTTACATTAGCTCCCAATTTATCAATCTATTCCATGTAGGAGGTTTAGTTCTATCTTTTCCATACAAGCTCTTTAAAGTAACATGAGTGTTTCAGCTAATGAGCTGAAGGAAGACAAGCTGGTCCATTCAGTGCAGCTAATGACTCCATTCCCAGGAGTCTAATCAAGGATTGCTAGGTTTAATTGCTGTTAAGTCAGCTTTAGCCACCTGCCAATTTTTTTCAGCACCTGAGGTCCCACTACTCTGGCACTGATTCTATATGAATCCATCACCATGTCTAAGGTTAGAAACAACACTACTAATCACCGGTGAAACATCGCCCGTCAACAAAGAAAACACAAAGAATTGAAAATTCTTTTCTTTCAGAAAATTCTGAAAAAAGAAACAAACATCTTGAAATGTTGGAGATCTATATCTTTTTACCATTTTTAATTGTCTGTTAGAAAGAAATCTTTTCAGATTGATTGCCCTCTCGTTTACACATATACAGGTATCAGTGCTTAGTTATGTCATCAGTGTCACATGACTCACTGTAGCAATTATATGAAATAATATGATAATAGGGGAGCTTTAAAGTCATTAGTGGGAGCATCTCCTGACTAGAGATGGGCGAACTCACTGAAATCCATTCTGCTTGCAAATTTGCAGAAAATCTCCCAAAATTCAAAAATCTGCAAGCGGACCAATTGAAGTCAATGGGAGTTAAAAAAAATACAAAAGTTCTAGAAATTTTAAATTTCCAAAATGGAAAATTTTGGAAATTTCAAAAGGTTTTGAAAATAGTTTTGAGGTTGGGGAAATTCCGAAATCTGCAAAGTCTGAGTTCCAGCAGATCCAGGGAAATCCGCTGCGGAATCGGTTTTAGGTCTACCTCTAATCCTGACTATATGGGTTTGCACATGCTAAGTTTACTCTGTACATGTTTATCTATAAAGGCCCTAACAGATATCTTTCTAATTTTTTTCTAGAAATCTAGTCATCCCTAGGTACATTATCTGGCTTAAAATTATTATTTTTGTATCTAACTTTATAAGAGACATTTTACCTTTACAATACTAAAACTTTCAAATGGTTTAATTACTTTATGGCCCTTAATTAATGGCTTGTCAACACAATCCCGGTTTTACTTATTTTTGTGGACAATTATGTCATTCTAACAAGTTTTTTTTGTGCCTAATTGCATTAATTACTCCTTTTCAGTTGGTAACCCAAGGGATTCTTTGTAAAACTCTCTGTGAGTTGCATCATTAAATGTTTTGTGTTTCATTATCACCTGTCTGCAGATAGTCCTGTGATGGGGATGAAACAGGTGTAATTAGTTCCCATCTATTCAGATCTTGTTTCAAAACCAGGTTCAAACAGCAAGTTCGCTTAGATAGATCTGCCCATCGGAGGAAGTGTGTATATACACAGTGGTGTTTCTGGGCTACAAATGTGCATGATATGTGACTCTGGTGAAGCGAAGGAGAAATGTAGAGTTAATATGTAACTATATGTTGTATTGATAAACCTGGGGTATCTGTAATTTAAGGGCATGTCCACCCCCAAAACTAAAATGTAACCCACTAGTGGCCCCACTGTGTAGTTTAAAAAGATCCTTACCTTACATCTCTGCTCCTTATGGTTCTCCTGCAGTGCTTCTTCAAAGTCCAAAAAAGTGAAGAGTAGGAGCTTTTAATAAGTCATCTGGTGCCTGCTAATTCCTTATCCTCAGTAAGGCAGTGACATGCACATGGGAGCCCTTCCCCCCCCTTGCCACCATCCGGATCAATCCTCTGCAGCCATGGCACCTAGCATGAAACCCTTTGGCCATGAGGTATGTACCCCCTGCCCACCCCCAACTGGCAAAATATTTCTTAATAAAATGTTTAGATCGCTACTTACAGCCCCCTCTCTCCCGCGGCGTCTCCATTGAAAGCAGTCATGCCTGTGATTGGCTGCCTCTCAGCCAATCACAGACGGGGCTGCTGGTCTGGGCCCTGTTTGCAACTTACACAAGCTGAGAGCCGGATCAGAGATGCTGCGGGAGAGAAGGGGCTGTAAGTAGCGATCTAAAATTTTTTAGAGAAATATCACAGCGGTTGGGCAGAGGGCACCTATCTTATGGACAAATGTTCATTTTTAGGGTGGACATGCCATTTAAAAACAGCAAAAATAAGAAAAGCACCTATCATTCCCTTGGGTAGGGGACTTTGGAGAATAGTAACTACCAACGTCTGGCATATTACCACACCTGGAGTGCTGGGGTGAAAAGCATTTGTAATTTCCAACACCTTGCATTCAGGAGGTCCCTGACGCTTTGCTGTAATATGCTGATTTCCAGGGTGTTTATAAAGGGCTAGGCCACACTACTGCTGCTGTTTTTTTTGCGTTTGCGCTTGCAAATGCGGCAAATGCGGCAACGCAAAAAAAACGCACGTTTTTCGGTGCATTGCAATTGCGTTTTGCGTTCTGCATTTTTAATCGTAATCACATGCGCTTTCCTATACTTATTGAAGAAATCGCAAGCGCAAACGCAAAAAAAATCGCACATGAAATCGCATGCGATTGCGTTTGCGTTGCAGTGTGGCCGTGCCCTAACGGATTCTTGTACAAGTCATTCAGAATTGAGAAACCAGTCGGATGACTAGCAAAACTTTTCAAGAACTAAACTTTAATTCCAGTTGATCTAACTGAATACAACAGATATAACATTACTGCAGTTTTATAACAGCTGTTTTAGAAATAATGTAAGTATCTATATCTAGTTTATGGTCGATACTGTGTGATTCCATTCATTTTGTGTATTTTGCACGTAGTTTTTTACCACCATGGTTCAGAATAAGGATGAAATTGTAATTGAGTATTGGCACAATCTTCCATTATCATGTTTCTCCTCCAGGGGTCTGGGGATCCTCAGAATTTCTTGAGGTTTCCTCAAAGAAATAGTGATGAATTTAAGCTTATATTTTTTATTATAGTTAAATTTATAGATAGATGCTTTATTTGTATGAATTGTTTGTATTTTTTAACTGATGACTGAGAAAGAAGAAAATATATAAAGAGAATATATAATATTTTTTGTGTTGGGGTTCCCTGAGACATACAAATTGTTTCAAGGGCTTCGCAAATGTTGGGAACCACGGCTCTGTGAAAATATCCCGGCCCTGAGTTTGTTACTACAGTGTAGTAGTACTATAAGTGCTACAAGTGTGAGAGCCATTACTAGGGCGGTGTAATGTAAAAGGATCCCTGTAAGGGTGGGAAGCTAATCCCTGATACCTGATGAAAGGGATAAGGTGATTCCTGAAACTTTGTAGATTGATGTGATTTAATAAATATTCACTTACACTTTAAGTGTGCCCCTTGCATCTATTTTGCTTGTGCTAATCCCTGATATCCCCATATGCTACTTTGGACCTTCTTTGTATGTACCGGTGACTGCATCTGGAGGACAATAACGGCTCTGCAGGAAACTCCATATCATGCTTTTTCTTACTCCCTCTTTAAAGGGCCCTTAGATTTTGTAAAATGTTTAATTTAGAAAGCAGTAGGACACTAATAAGGGTGGCAAAAAGGAGTCTTGAGTTGTCCTTTAACAAGCCCTATAGTGCACACACACTGAACATTGCTGTAAAAAAAACTTGTCTGTAGGACCTTCTTCCATGCAGACAACTTATTGTCCCAATGTGGCTGTAAACTTATATAATTAGTCAGTGGACAAACATGACATGCAGTCAATGTTGCTTTGGTGCTCACTGCACCTAATGTGTAGCACTAGTGTTTGTTGGTTTAAATCCCGTATCTATGGTGACCCTTTATTGGTTTAGTTGGAATAGACAGTTTGTTACTCTTGTAATTTGGGAAAAGACACACAACACAGCCTGCTGTATGTGACAATACCCCATTTTACATATTGCTGTTAAAACATTGAATACTAATTGGGTTTATCAATATTGTGCTTGACAACATGCAGATTGTATGGTGCTTTATAAACTATTAGCATTCAAAAAAAAAACTGGCAAAATATCTATTTTTGAGCTTTGATTGTGGTAAAATCTCTGGGCAGATGAGGTCTTCCTATGTGAAAAGAAGCGTCATCTGAATAAAGGCGTTTTATTGTCTGAGAATAGGACAGAGTTTCGAACTTACTGACAAGGTTCTATGGCGACATGTTCAGGAATGTCGGGATGTGTTTTTTGGATATTACAAAAGTACAAGACTCAATAAGATGACAGGATATGGATCTAGAAGTAATCCATTTGCTTTTAGAGGGTCAGGCAGACAAAGGAATGCTTTCAGTTATGTATTTCTTTATTAGCTGTTAACCAGCAACAAACAAATTATGGATTCAACTAAATATCCAAATAAAGGGTTGAACTCTAAAAGGGTTTTTCCCCTTCGATATTTATTACTGTTTATACGCCAGTGGCAAAACCTTTTTCTCCGTACACTGTTCTAGAACAAAAATGTTTTTGTATTGGCTTTGTCTTCAATTATACATCTCTGACAATCCATTCAAGAAAAGAATTTCATTTTTGGGGGTTAAAATGCTTATGTATTAATGAAATATGATCATGTGTTAGTTTACATGAATAAAGAGAAGGAGATTTTGTACTGCTTTTCTGCACACATTGTGGAGTACATACAAGGCAAATACACAAGAAAGTACAATTAAGCATGTGCTAATATAAATTTGAACCCCAACCAACTCCACACACACTCTGCCCAGATAGCCCAGACAATGGCCCCAGCCTGCCTAAACCCTGCCCATTCCAGGACATGGCTCAGTGGACTCTAACAGTTTGGGCCTCATACAATAGCACCTATAGAAAGTAAAGTTACAGATCTAAGTGCTTCAGATCTAAGTGCTTCAGAGTCACAACCTTTTTTTCCCCAAAAAAAGGTTGTGACTCTATCAACTTTAAAGATGTGATGTACCCTGTGTTTCTTAGTACTGCTTGACCCGAGGAACAGAGAGTGTATCTCTCGAAAGCTTGTCTGTAAAAATGAACTGTTAGTCCATAATAAAAAGGTATCACCTTATCCTACAGAATTCATCTTTTAGTATATGCTTCAGTTAAACAATGACTGAAACATATTGAAAACACATGGGCAAGGCATCGCAATATCTTGAAGAACAGACACTGATTTGATGGAAAGTTTCTTGTTTATTCAGTAATCACGATAAACTTAATTCTCAATCATTTTTAAAATAATGTAACAACACAATAACAGCTACATTATTACCTGTCCACCTATTCCAGGCGACCGTATAACCATTCATGAAGGATTTCACCCCAAAAACCAACCCTGTCTCTTTCCCAAATATTCCACCATAAAAATCATTGTTCAGAATTGAGACAAATGCCAGACAGATGAACAATATCTATAGGATAAAAACATTAGCAACCCTCTTTGAGGTCATTGTGGAGGATGGGGAAGACACCAAGAAGGGCATAAACTTGAAAATGGCTTTGCTGATCTTGGACCTTGATTTGCTAGTGACTTGAAGGGAGAATACAGGGACACATGAAAAATACAACAGGGGACTCCAACAATTTTCATGTTACTCATTGTTCTGCCCCACAGCCATGACCCAACCATGGTTGAAGCACCATGTGCAGCTACACTGAAGTCAATGCCTACTACATCAAACATAGTGACCAGTCTTCCAGCATGATGATCTTATATGGGGCCATATTTTCCCAGTTTCACTATTTTGCAATACCAAGCTTTTAATGTACAAGTTACATTTACGACAAGTGTACTTTTATGATAACACGATGTATCGCAAATTTGACACATAGAGAGGAACTTACCCTAATGGTGATTTTCAGATCTAGACTCTTTTTAGTCTCTGGCCTCTATACACTAACAGGCCAGCTGGGGAACTTCCTAGAAGCTTTATTCAGATGAATATGTAATTCCCATATCTGTTGTATTCAGTTAGATCAACTGGACTTGAAGTTTAGTTCTTGAAGACGTTTCGCTAGTCATCCAACTGGATCTCTCAATTCAGACTGACTTGTACAAGAATCTGTTGGCATTCCTATAACACCTCTTAGCCACAATGCAGTCAAACCTTGCATTCATAATGTCCTTAACACTTGACTGTGATTTGCTAATTGGGACTTTCCAAGGTACATAATTGCCAATAGATTCTTGAACCCTGTTAGAAGGGTATGCGGTATTGCTGGGAACCTGTCAAAAGCTGAGAAGTTTGTCGCTTCCACTCTCAGCTTACGATTAAGCATTCAAGGTAGGGGTACTCACTCTAAACTTCCTGGGAATTATGGTTTTGTTAAAAAGAAAAAAGCACTTTAATGTTCCTTGTAGAGTTTAAACATATATGGGTAGATTCACTCAGAGCCTTATCTAACAAATCTCACCAGAGGCTGCAAAAGTATTTAATTCCAGTTATCATGGGGATAAATACCTACACTCATACATCCGTGCGCCTCTGGTGAATAGGTTGTGGCTGCTGCTCAAGTGCCTCTTGCGATACTCCCACACCCGCTGCAAACAAGGGGTTAAACCGATCGTGAAATCTCAGCTCTAGTATTAATAAATCAAATGTAAACAACAAAGAGTTTCCTTCATGCTTTTCAATATGCTGTTATTATTTAATAAAAACGTATTTATTTCACTGGTTGTTTTAACCTGCTCTGTAGCACTTTGTTTGGTTTGCTTTGATTTTGTTTTCTAGCAAATCCTTTGTGTTGTTTCCTGGTGTGCGAAGCGCTATGAGATGATTCACTCTTTACGTGCAGCAGGTCACTTTCTTTCATCTTTAGGGCTAGGTCCCACTTACGTGATTTGGATCGTGTTTTGCAATCTGATCAGTCTCACTATATATATTCGCTGTGCTCTGATGCCTTATTGGAATGGATGCATGCATGACATTTCATGTGTATTGCAGGTGTCGAAGGGGGCAAAGCATTCCCTAAAAAGTTGTGTTTGTGATGCACGAATAAAGAAATCACCTTGCTACAGTTTGCATCCTGGTCCTTTAAGTTTGCTACTTTGCTTGTGCTATAGGTCCATGGTAGAGGGCCGACTAGGGTAGCACCTTTATTATTTTGGCTAGTAGCCACAGCATGTGCCTGGACTTTAACCTGTGGTATTGCATACTTTCCAAAAATACAGCACACATAGGAAATGACGGCAGCGCTTTGCATAAATACTGCATGCGTTACCGTGCGTACAGTACAAGTAGGACATCACTTACTGTATCTAGGTAGGTAAAACTCCTATATTTGCATAATGAAAAAACAAATTGAAAAGAGATTGTTACTATACTAGGTATTTACAGTACCAATAAAGGTGGGATCTCGTCATACCAACTTGAGCTCTCTGTACTGTAGTATAGGGTGCGATTGCAAGACAAATTAACATCTGATTTGTCCGTCATTGCAGTTTATTGTCGTTCATCTGTCGTGTGTCCAATGCTTGCAGCCAGCACACATCACATACCTGTATGGGACATTACAGATTCTGTCTGTGACCTGCCATAGATAAGTACTGTGTGTACCAGCTTTTGGATGGAAGAGATAGACCCGCTTGCTGCTGGAATAGAGGCAGATGATTCAGAGTTAACAGTAGCCAAGGACAGAGAGCGGTATTTCTATATTAATGGAATAAAACAATTTCTATATACATGTAGTAGATGGATTATTAGGAATCTATTTATATACATTTGGCCTTTTTTACATGCCTTTCACTTCTTCAGCATTCACTCTTTCAATTAATGGATTATTATCAGCACAATGACAGCTTATACTGGACCTTTGACTTACATTTTAAAAGACGTCAAGGTCTTATCACGATGGATCCATAATTAGGCTACCTCTATCCTCAATTTTAATACATTATTACAACACATTATTAAGCCATTTGGATTGCACCTGTTTGAGAGATAATGATGGTTAGTGGGACTATATCATATTTACTAATAATATATTCATCAACAGTCTGAGAACTCTAGGGATTGTGACTGACCTGAAGATAATTTAACTTGAAATATGTCACCAAGTTCCCAGTATGCAAATCTGAAAGGGATCCATGTTCTAATTGGCCTGTGGCAAAAGGGATCTCTCTCTAGCTGCTAAAACTTTTTAGAATGATTAAATGTCAAGTTCAATATGACCATCATTGTATGTATGTATGTATGTATGTATGTATCAATGTATGATTTTATTTATAAAGCACCACTTGGGTACGCAGCGCTGTACATTATAAAATACAGAGTATACAAACAAGGGGATAAGTGCAAGCAATTATATAGATAAATAAAAATGAAATACAATTTCATACAAGAAATGATATATATGAATTATGTATGAATTGGGTTATGTATGAATTGAATTGAAGTGCAGAATGCCATAACACATTTGGAATGAGATCCCTGCCCCAGAGAGCTTACAATCTAAGTGGGAGGGACAACAGATACAAGGGGGGGGGGGGGGGGGTACAAAGTGCTTACAAAGCACAACAATCATTTGTTGTGCTGATGCTCAGAAAGGTAGAATAACAGTCTAGATTTGTATTTTGAATGTCACCAGGCGAAGCGAGAGAGGGTAAGAGATCCAAAGGTAGGGAGCACCAAGAGAGAATGGATTAAGGCGGGCGGCAGCAGAGTTTGTTGGGGGTTTGTGGTGAGGATTTCCTTGCGAGAGGAGGGCACGGCCTGGAACATAAGATAAGTAGGAAGATGCAGTAGAGTGAAGAGATTTAAAGGTTAAAATCAGGGTATTGGATATGATTCTTTGTTTAATGGGAAGCCACCCTGTGGACTGAAGTATCAGGGTTGCGGGTTCTCTTTGGGAGGAGAGTGAGATGATCCGAGCTGCTGAGTTTAAGATAGACTGGAGAGGAGAGAGATAAGAGGCTGGGAGTCCAAGTAGTAGACTGTTACAGTAGTCAAGACGGGAGATTATAAGGGCATGGATGAGCATTTTAGTAGTGAAGAGAGAGAGAAGGAGAAAACAACAGGTCCTAGCGACATTGTTAATGTGACGATGGAAGGAGAGAGAGGAGTCAAAGATAACTCCAAGGCAGCGTGCAGATTCAACTGGGTTAATGACCATATTGTCAATAGAGATGGAGAATGGTGGACTAGGTCCCAGTTTAGGGGGGAAATGATTAATTCCATTTTGGATTAATTGAGTCTAAGGGGATGGTGCGCCATCCAGGTAGAAATAGAGAGCAGACATCTAGAGATTTGGGATTGAACTTCAGGGGTTAGCATGGGGGTGGACAAGTAAATTTGGGTACCATCAGCATATAAGTGATACTTGAAACCGAAGGAACTGATTATTTTTCCCAGAGAGATAGTGTAGAGGGAGAACAGCAAGGGTCCTAAAACCGGTCCCCTGAGGGACCCCTACACTAAGCAGAACAGGAGAGGAAGTCTTCTTAGCAACAGAGACAGAGAAAGATCTGTTAGAGAGATAAAAAGACAACCACACGGCAGTTTGATTTTGGATGCCGAGAGAATATAGAATTTGCATAAGAAGAGAGTGGTCCACAGTATCAAAGGCAGCCGATAGGTCAAGGAGAATGAGGCCCGAGAACTGTTCCTTGGATTTGGCAGCTTGTAGGTCATTTGAGACTTTGCATTCAGTTGAATGACCCGGTCAGAATCCTGAATGCAATGGGTCCAATAGGTTATTAGCATGGAGGTAATTAGTAATGCGTGTAGAGACCAGACGTTCTAAGAGTTTTGATAAAAATGGTAAAAGGGAGACGGCGGTAGTTTGAGAGTAGTAAAGTAGTCTGCAAAATCCTGAGGAGCGTTAATGGAATGTAGAGTGTCAGTAACAGAGGGCTGCAAGGGAGTGTTAAATAGCGAAAATAGACTACGTGGGTTTATTTTTGACATTGTTTATAATTGTGCCAAAGTTGGAGTGTTTAGCTGCTGAAAGATCCTAATTAAGACACGACAACACGAGCTTGTAGTGGTTAACGTCCGCCTGACTGTGTGACTTTTTTCACAGACGCTCTGCTGCACGAGTACAGTGGCGAAGCAACTTGGTATCTGAATTGAGCCAAGGACAGGGACTAGCGGGGCGACATTTGCGAGTTTGTAGGGGGCAAAGGAGTCAATAGGAGTGGATAAGATAAAGTTATATGATTCTATTAGCGAATCAGGGTTAGAGTCAGACATGAAGGCAGCGAGGCTAGAACAGAGAGGAGGAGAGAGCCGGAAGGTCTATTGCACGGGTGTTGCGAACAAGGACAGTAGATGGAGCGTCAGAGGAGAGGGGAGAGTAGGTGGTAGAAAAAGTAATTAGATTGTGATCAGAGAGTGGGAAGGAGTTACTAGCAAACTGAGAGACAGAAAGATTTTTTTGTAAAGACCAAGTCAAGGAAGTGACCATCCTTATGGGTGCTAGTGTTGGTCCACTGCTGGAGGGAGAAGGAGGAAGTTAGATGGAGAAAGCGAGAGGGCCAGGATTGCTTAGTGTAGTCAATTGAAGTCACCAAGAATTATAGCCGAACAGTAAAATAAAATTCTACCCAACTACCACTGTAACATTTTTTGTTGATTTGTCCCGTTTTTATAGAAACTAACATCTTACATTTAAACTGCCAATCAAGTACATTATTTTCATAAACTCAATAATACTTGCACTTGTTCAGTTTTTCTGTAACTGAAAGGGTGATAATTGGTATGTAAACTGCATGGTGGGAAATTCCCTCTCCCATTGCTGGCTCATGGTGATTAATGAGCATGTTTGTCCTCACAGATAGTCAGAGAGGGGAACCTGAGCAAAACAAGTAATGAATTGAAGGAATGCAGCAACAAACACACACAACTCAGAGTACCGTACATACTCAAGTATAAGCCAAGGTTTTAATTTTTAAAAATGAGCCTGAAAAGCTAACCTCAGCTTGTACTCGAGTAGAAGCAGTTACAAGGCACTTTTGCTGCATGCTGTCTTTGTTTAAGTAAACATTTCCCTTTAAACAAATTAGATCATTTTATTTTGCAGTAAAGAAAAACAAAAATGGTTCTGAGTCATGCCCAGGTCATAAGCTTCTTAGTGCTAAGTTAAAAAAAGAAACAAAACAGAGGTAGACTTTAGACCGACTAGATAAAGGCTTATCAATATTCCATAAGAATAGGTACAGTAGTGCTGATGCTTACCAAGCAACTTAATATATTGGATTTTCTGTAAAGATCGTTTTATCTAGTTTTAATTCTTCATAAATTCATTCATGTTTTACAACTTAAAAGAAAAATGTAAAGGTTAGAGACAGTGTTTAATGATACCAAACTAAAGAGCATGTCCAACGAAAAACTGGTGACTTGTTATTTATCTGCCCAAAACTCCAACTGCTATTTTTTACCAATTTATTACATGCATTTGTTACCAGATATTTAATGATAAGTTCTATTCCTTTCTGGCAAAGGTATCTGCCTCCTTTAACGGCTCAGTGAGCTTTTAGGAGCTTGAGCATGTTCAGAGAAGGCAGCAGGGGAAACAGCAGTCAATCAGTGATGTCAGCAGTCACAGCCTTGATTGACTGCATGTAGGGAGGGGCCGGCTTACTATGCCAGAATAGGGACAATAACAACCCTTAAATATCTGGTTAGTAATGCAGGTAATAAAGTGCAAAATATATCAATTGGGGTTGGGAGCAGGTAACTGATGATTTACCATTTTTTTTGTTTTAAGTGTAGACATGCCCTTTAACACCCCATATATGTGACAAATAGACTAGCTACTCTAAGGCACACCTGTGATGCTGTGCAATGTTACCCTATGTTGTCCGTTGATTTCAAGGCACTGTTAAGGGGTAATGCATCAAACAGCTGCATGCAGTGGGTTGGAAACAATGCACTGCATCGCAGCTCTTAGTGTAAATGGTACCATTCACTCCTATGAGCAGAGCATAGTGTAATTATACAACAGAAAAAGCACCGTAAAGCCCCCTAGTGTGAGAAAACCCTCAATCCAGTCAATCACTGTATAAAAGGAAACCCCTCATTAATCAGATTTATTCTTTCATAATCTTGGACAAAGAAATTACAGAGGTCTTGATTTTTAGGGAAAATCACATGTTCAGAATGCTTGGGCATCACTTTACTAGTGAGTTTGCACTGATTAGAATGAATGCACTGTTAATGATTCACACCGGCAGCCTTATGTGTTCATCTATTTACTTAACTAGATTTCTTTTGCTATAATAATTAAATAATTTCATTCATTTGGAAGCCAACTAATCTTTCCATGTATTGTTTCAGTTGTTTTGATACAGTGAGCCTAATGAATGATCTCCCCCAGCTTGAATATTTTGCAACATGATCATTATCAGCTCATTAGCAATAAAGCCATAAAAAGGGCAAGAAACTATGCCAACTGTTCACTGAGTCAGAATCTGACTTCCTGTCTGGGCCACTGTCTAATTTTCCACTACGCTACAATGAAATGGCTGGATAATAAGGCAACTAATCTGTCGTTTTCACTGCAAAGTTGCAAACCCACTTTTAAGGGGAACTTTACAGTATTTACAAGCTAAGCATCCTTGATATAGTGAATACTCACTATTGTACGGTATAAGGGTAGAAGACTCCTTGGATGCTGATATGTCTTGTATTATTTTAACATTTTTTTTTTTTAACATTAAATTTTTATTGCTTTTTTTTCAGATATTAAATAAAACATTTTCATATACTTTCAACCTTTATCACATGGTTATGCTTATCATTTATAGTGCAATATCGCTTAGATAACACATAATACAAAATTCCAGAATACAAAAAGTCCTTAAACGATAAGTCCACCCCTTTGGAAAAAAATGAATATGTTTGTGATAAACAAATCTATCAAGTTCCACCCCTCCAGAACCCCCCCAACAAAGAGAAGCAGTCAACTCAATAATACATGTCCCTCAGTACATCAAAGTAGACAACCAAATACCAAATACACAAGCCCACACAGGTCTCCAGCTGTTACCCTGGATTTTCTGCCTGTCAAATAAAACCTCCTTTGAATATGTTCAAAGATTAAGCTGACCCTACATTTTCAGACAGAGCATTCCACAACCTTACTGCCCTCACAGTGAAGAACCATTTGATGGCTTAAGCTTTTCCTCAAGCCTTAAAGGGAATCCTCTAGTCTTTTGCTCACAACTATGAGATTAAAGATCCCCTGCTTTAATCTCCCTAAAGGTGCCCTAAAGGTGCCCATACACTTGGGCAATTTCTATCACATTGTGCCGATAGATCACACATGTATGGAGCAACTCCATGCACGGACAGATAGTATCGTCTCTCTTTACTTAAAGTAAAGGGAGGCAATACCGAACAACGGAAATTTTCTGTCTTTCCCTACTGAACACAATGGCGACTACAGACGTTCGTCGGCATTGCGGTCGGTCGGTTTTGGCTCCTACACACTGCCGAAATTAGGTAAATCCTGTCCACAATGAAATTTGTGTATGGCCAACCTTAACATATTTTTATAGTGTTATCATTGACCCTCTTTTTATTGGGTTATAACTTAAATATTGTTCTGCAGTATAATTAACATAAATAAATAGACCACGATAATGTGCAAAGAAGGTTTTTTTTTTTATTGTTCCAAAAGTCTATAATAAAACACCTTGCTGTAGGTTTGACTGTGGGTAATGGTACCAGGTACTTTCTGTCTGTAGCCAAAGGAAAGAAAGGGATTTCAGCGTAAATTGTATGTAAGTGAATCTCTATTGGTGCATAACAAACTTAAAGGTAGCAAGAAGTGCCAGGCAGCAACATCTAGAGCCAGCATGGTATTGTCTTGTATAAAGAGAGGTATGGATTCAAGGGAGGAAAATGTTATTCTCCCTCTTTACAAAGCATTGGTAAGGCCTCATTTGGAATATGCAGTGCAGTTATGGAATCCTGTGTACAAAAAAGACATCTTGGAAATGGAAAGGGTTCAGATAAGGGCAACTAAATTAATAAGGGAACTGGGGGAGCTTGAATATGAAGACAGATTTGATAAGTCACAATTATGCACAGTAAAGAAAAGGCTTGTGTGGGGATATGATTACTGCATATAAATATATTAACGGGCCATGCAATAAAATATCTGGGGCATTGTTCACCATCAGAGGACATGTGGACATCCCTTAAGACTAGAAGAAAAGAAGTTTAGTCTTCAAGTTAGGAAGAATTTATTCACTGTGAGAACAGTAAAGCTATTGAACTGTCTTACATTGGATGTGGAGATGGAAGGTCCATTGGATAGTTTAAAAAAAGAGCTGGATGAGTTTCTAAAAATAAAGAATCTTGCAGGTTACTGGTTTTAAAGGGCTTGTTTGTCTCAAAACAAGTTAGGGTTAAATGAAAGCCTGCAGTATTTCCTTTACACTGAGCCAACAATCACATCTTTGGCTGGAGCCTGTGAGAAATTACATTGGGGTGAATGTTCATACTTCCTGCTTCCAGTAGGTTAAGTGACATCACCTGACCACTGCCAGAGCCCTTTTCCCCCAGGGCAGAAGCATGGTCAGTTAAGACTTATTGCTGGGGAAATCAGGAAGTACCTGAGGTAAAAATTGACAGTTGAGAAGGGGAGCCTATAAATGCAGACAGGCTGGTCACATGACTACAAGCTGGTCACGTGGCTAAAACAGGAAGAGTTCAACCAGGAAGTAATATTGCTGAACCTTTCCAGCAATAACTTCTCACAAATTTTATCTAGAAATATGATTTAGGTTTTATTTTGAAGGTGTGATGGAAGGCTTTTTATATAATTATTACTAGTTTGGAAGAATTTGAGACCAGAGTTACCCTTTAATACATAAAGTAGACATGATCCAGGGATATTTCTGATTGCCACTTGGAGTCAGGAGGGAATTTGTCCATACTTCTTTTTTTGCTTTCCTCTAGATCAACTCTTCAGAATGAAATGTGGTATTGCTGAGTAGGCTGGACTAGATAGACATACATCTTTATTCAACTTCATATACTATACTAACTATAATATACCAATGCTGGCAAAAAGCATATTAGAGAGATTTAATGTTCAATCATCTTTTACTTCCCAGCATTTCATGAACTGGCATATTAATTTTGCAGGTTTGTGAGTATCTTTTGTATCTTTAAGAGCCTTAAAGCCTTAATGAGTATTGGCTTTGAACCGAACCTGGATTCAAGACAGAATTGCGGGTTTTGAAGATTTACTGATTGGTGAAACGTTTTAAATTCCGAATTGTGTCAAAACTTACATACAAATTCAACCCTGCATTGCCTGTATATGTGTGTGTATATATATATATATATATATATATATATATATACAAACATAGAAAAGATAATCAATGCACATTCCTAGGCCCCATACCGTGGTTGGAAGGCTTTTCATTCATGTGATCACAGTAATGTATACTAAAATACTAAAAACCCCTTTGTTTATAATGTATGCCAGTGTACAGATAATATGATATTGTATGGGGCCCAGGAATGTGCATTCATTATCTTTTCTATGTTTGTATAAATGTTTGACCAGATCAGTAGCACTTCTGCAAAATGTAGTTGTAATTTACCCTAAGGAGTGCTTCCACAATCCTTCTATTTTATGTATTTATTAGGAAACATGGTCAAGCTTCCATGTGGTAATAGCACCCCCAGAACAGCCCTTTAATGTAATGGTAGGTCCTATGCCTTTAATATAAAGCACTGGGTGGACAGCCTCTTCCCTTATTTTAAAAAGCCAAAGGGCTGGGGGGAAGTGAGAAAACCTACTAGATGGATCCAGTGCACAACTATGAGAAATGCAAAAGTTTGCTAATTGTAATTGAAAGGGTATCTTTACTCTAAAGAATCACATTTTTAAAAGTTAAACCTTTATATATAGAGAGCAAGATCTCACTACTCCCAAAAAAAAATCCAGATTTTAAATCTGAGCTGTAGATCCTGAGAAATCATCATTTGAAATTACAGCATTTACAGGGAAAGACCTGTCACTCCAGAAGCAGAAATTATAATATGTGACCCATGCCTGACCTCTTTGCCTGCCTGCCAGCACACTTTTCCTCTGCTGATTCTTTTTAAGAGAATCAGCAGAGGAAAAAAAAAAGAACGGGGAGATATGTAAGCAGAACGGTGTCCATGGTGAGCCTGTGCAGAACTTATAAGTGTCACAGACACTACAAGAAGGCAGTGAGTAAGGGAGGGTGTAGGGAATTAGGATCACCCACTAAACTTTAATAATTTAATGGAAAGCAAGCACAGATAGATATGGGAGTATCACCATTTTACTTGTCTTTAATTGTAGTTTCAGAAAATGTAAAGTTGTTTCAATGAGTATAATGACCCTTGAAGAAAAAAAGGTTAGAAGTTAGGACCTTCCAGACTGGGGTTACCTTGACGTGGTTGGAAGGCTTTTCATTCATGTGATCACAGTAATGTATACTAAAATCCCTTTGTTTATAAAGTATGCCAGTGTGCAGATAATATGATATTGTATGGGGCCTAGGAATGTGCATTGATTATCTTTTTTATGTTTGTATAAATGTTTGACCAGATCAGTAGCACTACCACAAAATGTAGTTGTTATTTAGCCTAAGAAGTGTTTCTACAAACCTTCTATTGTATGTATAATATATATATATATATCTAAGGACGGCTATAACTATAGCCGAAACGTGTTGATGGAATGCAGCTATAAAAAATGTATTTTGCAACAAGTCCTATGAGTGCCCCGTCTTCCGATTCCAGTGTTTTACTTATTGGGAAGCACCAAGGCATGCTGAAGCAAATAGTGAGAGTGCGGGACACACGGAGGATATATATATATATATGTGTGTTCCATACTGTATAAAAACAAAAAGTCTACTTTCCATTTTAAGTGAGAGTTTTCATTTTGTCCTGATGGTGCCAGCTCATTTCCCCGTGATTGATGGATCCACGTATTATCAAATGACAGGAAGAAGTCCTGTCTGTGTCCTGTACTTGGAGCTTCCTTCTTGCTACACTCTCACTTTTTCACCGGTCCAGCTGATTCCATCACTATGAGAACTTCTTTAGATTGTTCTCTCTGTGGACTACATTTTAAAATAACTTAAAGGAATAGTTCACTGCAAAAGTGAACTATTGCTTTAATGCATTGATTGAAGATTTGATTTTCTAAATTTTCGGACGGACCCATAGAAGTCTATGGGAGAATTTTTTTTGAAAGTTTCTGTCCATTTTGAGTTACAAATAGTCATAGTAGGTAACTGTAAATGGCACAGAGACCTGGGGAATGGTCTGGGGAACCTGTAAATATAACCAAAACTTATTTTAAAACTTTCTTTCCTCATGATCGGGCTGTTTTCAAGCTTCCGCATTCTATTTTCGAGAGTTACCGAAATCGATTGTTACTTTGGAGGATTCGATTTTCGATAATCATCTACTAACGATTTTTGATAATCGTCTACTTTTCATTTCGATAAAAATCGAAAATTCTAAAAATCCGGGTTGAGTGAAATCTGGGAGTTCCTAAAGTTTTGTCGGGACTTCAAAACCCTCAGATTCGATTCGAAACTAGGTTCTATTCGAACCCATGTTACATCTCTAGTTCTCATTAATGAGGGGGAGCATAAATGAATGAAGTTTGGGAGAGAGAAAGGCAAGAGCAATGGCAGAGAAGTGAGTGTAAAAACAGAAAGAGCATAAAATGAGGCATCTGATTATGTTGGAAAGCAAATGGAGCGAAGAGATGAACATGAGAAAAAAGTGAAGGATAATGCAAAAAAATTATGGAGCAAAGTACAATGGAGAAAATAATAGCAGATTCGTGAGAAAGAAGAGAGAATAAAATGAAAGCAGAAGAAAAGAGTGCTGACCGATCATCGGCCGAAATGGACATGCACAGGTCGGCCCCTGTGATCGCCTGTGTGTATGGGCCTTAAAGGGCATGTCCACCTCTTTTCCCCAATTTTTGGTATATAGTAGGGCTAGTTTCCCCAGCCCCAACCACTATAATATATTTTCCAGAGACTCCCCCGATCTTTACTTACCTTCCCTCTTTCCTCCGCCGCACTGCCCTGCCCTCTGCTTGCATGGAACTGCAAGCAGGGGGCGGGACCAGCAGCCACATCCCTGATTGACTGAGAGGCAGCCAATGACAGACGTGGCTGCCGGTAGTTCAGAAGGAAGGTAAGTAAAGATCAGTGGAGTCTCTGGAAAATATATTATAGTGGTTGGGGCTGGGGGAGCTATCCCTAATATGTGGCAAAGCGTTTTTAAACTAGGGGGAGGGAGAGGAAAATGGGAGGGAGGGGGGGGAGGGAGTAAAGGGCTGCTCTAAGCAAGCCAGAAACCTCTGAGATGTCCTCTCTGGTGGCCAGGCTCCTGGTGGTCGGTTTTCTGGACTTTGGAGGGACATTACAGGAGAACCATTTGGAGCTGGGGTGTAAGGTAAGGATTTTTATGCACTACAGTGTGGCCAGTAGTGGGTGAAATTATAGTTTTGGGGGTGGACATGCCCTTTAAATTAGGGTATAGATTTACTTCAGAGTAACATTATTCCATCGCACAGATAAAGACCCATCTACAGTTTACAGTGCGGTTTACATTACGGAACTGGAAAGGGTTCCAAGAATGGCAACTAAATTAATAAGGGGAATGAAGGATCCTGGCTATGAAAAATATATTAATGGGCCTCTCAATGAAATCTATAGTACGTTGTTCAGAAAAGATTGTCTCTGAGGGCCTAGAAGAAGTTTCATAGTATCATAGCATCATACTGTGCTAAGGGTAAAAAGGTTGATCTAAGTGGATGTTTATCTTTATTCAACTTCAGCTACTATATACGCTATTTGCTTTCATTGTGTAATTAATTAAAGTCATTCATTCAGTTTATTAAATAGGCACAACTACCTTGTTCAGTGTGAAAAGGAAATTATTGTATTATTTAACACCCTGCTACCTTTGTCTGTTCTAACAGGAAGCACTGGATCACATTGACAAGATGTGTGTAGTGAAACGTAATTTTGATGTTTGATGTTAAAGGAAATGGAAGCACATGCAGTTTTACTTTGACTAAGGAGGGAAATTCACTAAACAGCCTTTAGAGCAATGAAAACAAACTGCACAGTTCTATATACTGTAGCCTGTATTTCACTGTATTAGATACCATCGTAGTCAACAATCGGTTTTCTAAAAGTGTAAAATAATTATATAATTAGCATTCCCACGGACAAGGAATAAGATTATAGGGGGGATACATATTTTTACAGAAGCCAATCCCTCTGCAGGATTCTCTTCTCATGATTAATATATAACAGGGTAGGCAAGCAAAGACAAGTAAAACTTAGCTATGTATTTATAAAGAAGGGTTTAAAAAACTTTATTTAAGGAGCAACGGGGTATATTTAAAAACATGAGGTTTTGCAAATTTGTAAAAGTTTGGCTGCAATTGTAAATTTACGAACGAACATTCGTTCATAGAATACTATTAGAGATAGACTAGAACCAGACCAGCATTCAACCCAAACTTTAATAGTTCGGACAATCTTGGAATTTTAGAACTTCTTTAGAAATATTAGCAAATTCTCGGTAACCTGCAAATGTAGCGTTCAATTTTGTTAAAGGAATAGTTCACTGCAAAACTATCCCTTTTCTACATTGATTGAAGCCCGGAAGGTTAAGGAGCTATGCCTTACCTCCAGTTCTTCAATCAATGTTTAGATAGCCAGGAATGAACTTCAGAAAATCTTACCTTTCACGCAATCCAGCGGGGTCGCTCTGAAATTCCCCACTGCTTCCTGCTTCTGTTACACTATTATGCACATTATCGGGCATGCGCGTTACAGCGCAACAGAAGCTGGAAGCAGTTGGGAACTGTCAGAGCGGCCCCGCTGTATCGCGTGAAAGGTAAGATTTTCAGAAGTTCGTTCCTGGCCATCTAAACATTGATTGAAGAACAGGAGGTAAGGCATAGCTCCTTAACCTCCTGGGCTTCAATCAATGTAGAAAAGGAATAGTTCACTATTGCAGTGAACTATTCCTTTAACCCTCGAATGTAGCCCTCAACTTTGCTAACCCTCAAATGTAGAATTTGTTTTTGGTAACTCTCAAAAGTATCGTTCGGTAGCCCTCGAATGTAGCGTTAGTTTTCGGTAACCCTCAAATGTAGTGTTCGATTTCGCTAAACCTCGAATGTAGCCTTCAATTTTGGTAACTCTCAAAAGTATCGTTCGGTAACCCTCGAATGTAGTGTACGATTTTGGTAACCCTCTAATGTAGCGTTCAATTTCGTTAAACCTCGAATGTAGCCTTCGATTTTGGTAACTCTCAAAAGTATTGTTTGGTAACCCTCGAATATAGCTTTCGATTTTGGTAACCCTTGAATGTAGCCTTCGATTTTGGTAACTCTCAAAAGTATCGTTGGGTAACTCTCGAGTGTAGCGTTCGATTTCGGTAGCCCTCAAATGTAGCACTCGATTTCGGCAACCCTTGAATGTAGCGTTCGATTTCGGCAACCCTTGAATGTAGCCTTCGATATCGGTAACTCTCAAAAGTATCATTCAGTAACCCTCAAATGTAGTGTTCGCGTTTGGTAACTTTGGAATGTAGCATTCGATTTCAGTAATCCTCTTTGGTAACCTTCGAATGTAGCGTTTGGTAACTCTGTAATGTAGCGTTCAATTTCAGTAACCCTCTTTGGTAACTCTCGAATGTAGCATTCAGTAAGCCTCGAATTCGTCCATAACTCTCAAATGTAGCAAAAACTCAATGCGGAAACCCATCAATTGTTCAGTTGTGGGGCAAGTTTACAGGGTTATTCAATAAATGTTCTTATCCTTAAAAATGGTGCTAATTTTGCCTCAACCAATCAGATATTTGAGATCAGAAAAAGGCTCCTCTTGGTATTCTCAAGAACTCCATATCACTGTATTGGCAAGTTGAATGTGAGCAATATATACTTGGAGAGTCAAAGGTCCTCTAAAAAAACAGTCACACCCAGTCAATGCCTCCTGTACCACTCCCAAAAGCACTCAATATTGGCAACCAATTACAACCAGAAACCCCCCAATTCTTTAAAGAATCGACCCCCCAGACACACACCCCCTGGCACATTAAACACACACTCTCCCAAGCATCCATCCCCTGCTGATAATTTCCGGGTTGGGTGCCACCTGGTGGCTGACTCGCAGTGTGTCTGTAACTGCGGGTTAGTATATAAGATATATTTTTTTATAAAACATTGATTGAAAATTCGAGGCTACAGGTATTGTTCTCTTATTTTATTGCACATTTTAATAATGCATATGTAAAAATTTAAACATTAATCTACCCTTAGGCTAAGCCTTCACATTGCCATCTACACACTGAATAGCAATCAGAATAATGTAATATGCAGCATTAATTATATACAGTATAATGTCTCTAGTATCTCTAGTTCCAGCTCCCACCCCTAAGATAGACATGTCGTAGCTGTCAGTCATGAAAATCTATAACCTATAGCCTATTAATGGGAGATGTGCCAGGGATTAGTATTTAGAAGATTATAAACAGTTACAGAATGATTTTATATTCTTGCTGCAGGGGATGTGGTAATAAATCAGGTAGCAGACGTTCTGATATTTCCATATTATTCTTCTTATTAATTCCATATTACATGTAACATTGGATATATTCTTAAATTTAGTATGAGAAAAAGGTGAATTCTAACAAAGTAAAGATAATCAATGCCATAAAAGAAATAGTTCACTTTAAGAGTGAACTTTTCCTTTAAAGAGGGAATCTAATTAGGAGAAAAGCAGTTAGCAGGGTTACATGGTCTACGGGCCAAGACACATGTTAGATCATTGTTAGGCTGGAATAGCCAGGGATCGATGTAGCAGGTGAATATCCTCCCATTGATACAATTTAGTGGGGGGGAAAGGTCTACTGTTTTCTCCCCTCTCAATAAAACTGAACAGGCTACACGCCTTCTGACTAGAGTTTGCTGAACTTTCAAAAGTTCAGTCCGTTCTCAAAATTTCAACTTCTAAAAAAGTTCAAAAGTCCGAAAACGGACCCATTAAAGTCAATGGGGGGTAAATAGTTCAGAAAGTTCAAATGAACTTTCCGAAATATTTCAGTGTAAACTTACCTTAAAGGCCCCTGAGAGATGGTCTGGGGAACACGTCCGTGTGCGGGGAACAGCCTAAAAACCGGACGGTTTCCGCATGCCGCTTTTGGTAATCTTTGAACTTTTGGCAAAACTCGAACGCCCACTTCCGAAAATCCCTGAATGGCTAGAGATTCCCAAAACCCAGCCAGACGTTCGGGGGTCCCGCAGCTCGAAACCGGAACCCCCTCCTGGGTGCTTACAAGGACCTTTGTGGCCCTGACAATGGCCCTTTGGGGCTTAAGGAGTCCCGCAGCTCGAACCGGGACCCCCCTCCCCGGCCCTATCAGGGCCCTTGCAGCACTAAGAAGTGCCCTTGTGGCCCTAACAAGGGTCCTGCAGCTCAAACCGGGACCCCCTCCAGTGAGCCTGCCTGCCTTGTGTTGGTGTCGCTAGCTCGAAGACGTCGCATTGGATCAAAACGCCAGTAACATCAGCCTCATTAAGGCCACCCCCTGGCGGCCGCAGGGGTACTTCTTGGGGTCGGTGGCCTCAGCGAAGCTGGTGTCACCGGATGGAAGACAGAAGACGCCGCCCAAGGGCTCTTTTAGGAGCAGGCAGGGGATCCCAGTTCGAACTGCGGGACCCCCAACAAAGGAACTTATTAGTGCCGCAAGGCCCCTTACAAGTGCCGGGGAGGGGGGTCCCGGTTCGAGCTGTGGGACCACTTAAGCCCCAAAGGGCCCTTGTCAAGGCCGCAATAGTCCTTGTAGGGACCCGTGAGGGGGGTCCCAGTTTCGAGCTGCGGGACTCCCGAATGGGGCCGTTCAAAGAATTCTCGAATATTCGAGGGTTTTCGAAGATAGTCCTGTGAGTCCAAAAAATCAAACTAGTTCGAACCCGAACTATTTCAAGTAGTTTGAGTTCGTCCGAACTCAGAAAGTTCGGCTTGAACTTGGGTTTGAGTTCTAGTCCATCCCTACTTCTGACAAATAGCCTGTCTGTAGGGGATCAGAAGTGGTTAACATACAAACGTGCGATCAGAGGGTGACCCCGTGACACACGACTGGCTGACGAATACCTATTGTGTCCAAGAATTGGCTCACGTATGGATGATTGGTTGGCCTTCACTTACCCAATCATGAAACACAAAATTATCCATTAAAGGAAAGGATTATAATTTAAAGGGCATGTCCACCCCCAAACTAAAATGAAACCCATTGCATAGTTTAAATAAATCCTTACCTAACATCTCTACTCCTTATGTTTCTCCTGCAGTGCTTGTCCAAAGTCCAGTAAAGTGAAAAGTAGGAGGAGCCCTTTCCCTAGCGTTAATTCCTTTGGATATAATGTAGGTTTATCCCTGCCCACCCCCAACCACTATATTAGTTTGGCAAAAAATAGATTTAGAACTGTACTTACAGACCTTCATTCCAGCGGCGTTCTCCACTGACAGCAGCCATATCTGTGATTGGCTGCCTCTCAGCCAATCACAGGTGCGGCGACCGGTCCAGAGCACAAGGCAGGGGTAAACTACATTATAGCAAAAGTTTATATTTAGACTGCACATGCCCTTTAAACAAGGTTGTTACATAATTAACCTCAAACAGCCAGTGCAGCTTTCTTTAAATGAACACTAAACTTAAAAAAACAAGTATTTGGCATCCGTTTCTATTATTCACAGGGAGGAGAGAACGCTTATTCCAATCTCCCTGTGAATAATACTTTGCTCAGGGGACCTGGAACTTACCTTACCGCGCTCCTCTCCCAAGCCGCTCCTGCACAGAACAGCTCTGATCGCGCACCCTATCTTTTGTATTGGCGCGCATGCGGTCGGGACAGAGCGGCTGTCAGTGAAGGAGCGGTTTGCGAGAGGAGCGCGTGTAAGGTAAGTTCCAGGTCCCCTGAACAAACTATTATTCACAGGGAGGTGGGAATAAGTGTTCTCACCTCCCTGTGAATAATAGAAACGGGTGACAAATACTTGTTTTAAGTTTAGTGTTCCTTTAACTTACGCCAATTCGAAAGGGATCTTTGCTTTCCTCCTGCATTTATTTTGATTTGTCATAGAAATTTTACCAATACTCCCATGTTTTGACAAGTCTCTGGTGGTTGGATTAAGAAAGGACCTTCAAAGGCTTACAAAATTTTCAGTTGAAATTAAAAGGCATCAGTACTCCAACCCTTCCTTTTGTATTTAATTAGTAGAGCTAACACCTTTAACTTTGTCTGTGGAATCGCACTGGGGCAGTTGGATTGCCATATGGGACTTTTCTTGCCTTAGTGCGCATGTGCATGGAATCCGCAGAAAGTGGAGTCACATCAGGCAGCCTCGCTTGATCTTGCTGAACAATTAATGAGTGAGTGCTCATTATTTATTTAAAGGGAGGACCAAGTGACGTTAAAATGACTGTAGACTATTTAGAAAATGCGTCTTTTACCTACTGTTGAATTCAGTTGTTTAGTTTAAAAAATCATGAAAAGTACTTGGGACAGAGAGTTATTATTGATTGATTATTCCTACCTCCCAATATCATAGGATTTTACATCAGAAAGGGGAACTTTACCTAGAAAAATGAGTACAAAGAATCAAAATCTCAAATTTAATGAGAAGAAGATATTAATCCTACCTCCCATTCTTACACTTGCCAAAATCCATAGTTAAATATGGCAGCACTGGCAGCTCCCCCACACGTCCCTTGGTCCTTTACAACTTCCTTCCCTAAAATGTGCACCTGCCCCTGTTGGAAATGAAAAGACTGGGGGAGAGGTTGATCCTGACTTTCATATGAGAACATTTTACCTGTTGTAGCATGAATGTTCTCTAGTGTTTTGTATTTTAAAAGAGTTTGCTGGGCCACAGAAACACTGCAAGTTCTCCGACCTTCTAAGTGGAGCAGTGTCTGGCTTGGCACTTTCCATCAAGTGCACGTGACTAATCATCCATCTTGTTAATAATGCTGACAGCATATACTTTTCCCCTCCACTCACTTAAATCTGCACAAATAGTAGTAAATTGGCCTCATTCAGGGAAAGGCAGGCAGTGATAAAGGGTTCCTAAAAGCGTTTGTAAGCTTTTTGCAGCAGAGGGATATTATGCAGGATGCGAACTAAATGCAATTATCTAATTTTGAAAATGTTAACGTTGAAAAAAAATAAAAAACACGCTGTAAAATTATACTTTGCTAGCACAGGATCATTTATATACATTAGGCTAACAAAAACTGTAAAATGATTGTAGTGTAGAAGGCAGCAGTTAGCACATAATAGATCTTTTATAATCCTGCCTGCGACCTTCGTTTTCTTCAATAATATCTTAATTTCTGGAAGTGTTTCAGAAATGAGAATGTACTGAGTTTACTGGCTCTAGCTGCTCCCTAATTAATTATGGTCTTTATAGCAATAGCATCTTGGTGCATTGTCCTGTTTTGTTATGGTCAAGGGGATACGTGACGTCTACACACTGATTTTCAATTTGAAATCTTATTTATGGTATTGATTTATGAATATTGAATCCACATAAAGGGTGGATGTACTTACAGTAGGTCGATAAAATAAATTATATATATATAACCTACCCCTGTGGTGGATTTCTATGGGAGGAACTGTAAGATTATAGCCTTATAATCTTACAGTTCCAGGAGGAGAAGAAACCAGAAGCCAAAAAGGGGTAGGTTATAATAAATAATGCACCCCCAACTGTAAATTATAATTATATTAGAAGTCACCTTGGAGTTCCGTGCCCTGTATAAAAGGTACTCGGCCTGCGGCCTCGTACTTTTATATGGTCATGGAACTCCTCGGTGACTTCTAATATCCTTATAATTTACAGTTGTGGGTGCATTATCCACTATATAATAACTAAATTTATATAATCATACTAAATTATTAAAGGGAAATTGTACAGTTGTTACTCCACCCTCATTTTGATCCAAACCAATAGGAAGACATGTTCTGCAAAAAGCACTGGGATAGATTCCAGAATGAGGTGTGGCGGAGATTAGACAATACATTTGTCCTTTAATAAGTAATGGGGGAAATTACTATCATTAAAGATGCACAAAACCACTGAGGTTCGCTCCACTGGCACTGACTCAGGTTGAAACAATTAAATATTTCATATGTGATATGCACGGTACTCTCCGTATGAACTAGAGGGGAAATGGAGTTTAAAAGGTTCACTCCAAAAATCAGGATATACCTCTCAAACCACACCACTAGGGACCAAGCTGCTACCCCTTTCAGGAGAAGGTATAAAATAGGGCAATAGCTTCAGCCAAAGCAGTTCGTCGTTTTTTTAACATCAAACTAAGGAACATCACTAAGCCAATTGGACGGACCGTATATTGGCTTCCATCTTGGAGTATCATATTGGACATTGTCATTTTTTCCATATTGGATTACTAGGTTTTCATGGACCTTTGCTCATGGATGCTGTTTACTTATTCCATTTACTCTTAACTGTGTGCTAATGTTCAACTATTTACAGTACCATAGTATTTTTTTTTCTTTAACTTTTCATGCACTCTTTTGTATATCCCAAAATGAACTTTATCTAAGTGTTCTCTAAATTAGGCTATTTAGGAATTACTGTTTATAGATATAGGCCTGTGTATAGAGTGATAGGTGTCGATAACCTTTTACTTAGAGGATCTTTAGCGTTAGGGGTGTGTATAATCCCATAGATATATTTAGCAGGTCTTCCTGCTGTCTCGGAATGTGATGGCAGCCTAATGTAAAATATTAGGATATTTTAATGTCTGCTGTGTATTTATGTTCACTTCCCTCCTTCTCCGTTCTGTTTATTTGACTTTTCGGTTAGTTGGAGCACATTTTCTGTAGACAGACAGACTGGAGTGAAGGGTTGTGATATTACAGTCTTGTCTTATTTGAAAAATAGTTTTGTTCCAATGGTCAGAAAAGGCTCCCGACCTGGTAATTGTTGAATAGACTAGACCAGGTTCAGGTTAAAAAGGATGTAACAGGGATGAATGAACATACCAAGGTTCAATCCACCAGTAGGTTCATGGAACAGATGAGGAATTCCAACTGTCAAAACCGAATTATGGGCCATATAAACTAAACCGCAAGTATTGGAAACCTCCATAATCACAGGTTATCGGTAATGTGTGGCCGCTGATTTAAATGTACATTTATGATCGATCGGCTGTACAGTACCATGCATAGTAGACTACTGCAATGGTATTATGCAGGCTTACAATTACAATCATGATCATAGTTGTACTCCCACAATCGTAATATTACGATCTAAATTGTAATTTGCCAATCACAATTACAATCCTTTAAGGCGCGGTAAGGCAAAATAGGGATACTGCACCTTTATCAATATGGCCCTCTGTGTCAAAAGCAAAAAGAATTTTGACATAAACTTTGTCGACCAATGAAATTTTGAAGCTGAAACCAGGTTCAGGTACTTACCTAGTTGTAGGGAAATTGGATAAAATCCATCCCCAAACACAAGGTGAGTTTTGACATGTGCAAATTAGCTTTTAGATGTTCTTGAGTAAAATGATTCACAAAGAAGTATTTCCCAGCCATAACCTATAGGTTTTACTGCACAGATACTTACCTGGCTTAATTGTATTAATGACTTTCTACTAACAGTATTAATTATTAAATATACATTTTAATTTTCTTTCATTGGATTTTCCAGAATCAAGTTTTAAGTGAGTCTAAAATGATATCTAAGCTGTATAATATTCTATTTATAGTTACTGACACTTTTATTAATAGAGGTTATACAGTAGGTCACCTTCTATTGCTAATCATACAAATCTAGTCAGTTACATACAAATGCAAACTGTCGGTTGGATAGAAGAAAATAAACTAAAAGGACACTATACTGGAAAAATGACTTTGCCTCATCTTAATCTATAATTTAATACATGTAAGTAACACTTATTTCCTGTGTTGCTGCATGCCTTCAATCCAGCACCCATTTTGTTTAGGAACAGTCTCCCCCCTCCTTCTTTTAACCACTCACACTGCCATCCGACCTGTTTTTTTTCCCACAAACCAACTGTCAAGCCTGCACACAGCATACAGCATTCCAACTGTCAAAACTCTGTCACCATTCCAGCTACAGTAAAAATCCTCACAGAAGAATAGTTTTTGAGAGCAAAGAAATTGATTGACGGCTGAAATATAAGAAGTTTTAGATTGGATATGTAAAGAAATAGAGGACAGATCAACAAAAATACGATACAGTGGTGGTTGGGAAGAATTATAATTTCCAGTTATGATCAATTTAAAATAACCTATTTTTCTGTATACAGTCCCTTTAATGTAATTTGTTTTGAAATACTAAAAAAAAAACAAACTTGCAGAGAGGTCCATGGCAATCGCCAGAAAAAAATCATTATAACCGCATTTTTAATGCTGTGACTGTACAGGGTATGATCTGCAGCACTTAAAATTTTTTTTGTTTTTTTAAAGGGCATGTCCACCCCCAAAATTATAATTCAACCCACTACTGGCCCCACTGTATAGTGTAGAAAAATCGTTACCTTACATCCCAGCTCCAAATGGTTCTCCTGTAATGTCCCTCCAAAGTCCAGAAAACTGGCCAGCAGGAGCCTAGCAGAGGGGGAAATTGAGAGGTTTGTGGGATGCTCTGAGCAGCCCCCCCTACTCCCTCTCCCTCCTGTTTTGGTCTCCCTCCCCCTACTGTAAATCCCTTTTATTATGTTTTAGGGCTTGCTCCCCCAGCCCCAACCGCATAAATCTTATTTGCAGAAACTCTCCCAATCTTTACTAACCTTCCCTCTATCCTCCGCCATTCTGAACTACTGGCAGCCGCGTCCATGATTGGCTGCCTCTCAGCCAATCACAGACGCAGCTGCCTGTCCGGCCCGGCCCCCTGCTTGCAGTTCCATGCAAGCAGAAGGCTGGGCAGTGCGGCAGAGGATAGAGGGAAGGTAAGTAAAGATCGGGGGAGTTTCTGCAAATAAGATTAATGCGGTTGGGATTGGGGGAGCAAGCCCTACAACATATTAAAAGTTTTTTTAAAGTGTGGGCATGCCCTTTAATGCTCCTAGGCCACAACCCCTCCCCCTCCTTGCTTTAAACCCTCAAATGCAGGCTTTCCTCACTGGCTGCAATAAAGGAGACGTCAGAGCATTTCCTCTCTGCACCCCTGTCTTCCCTTAATTATCTCCATGCTGTCCCTGGTGTTGTAGTGGTGGTACTGCACAGTGATTGCCGTTCAGATCTCAGCACAGCACCTGTTATATAGTAAGCTGTCAGTGAATGACAGCTTGCTATAGTATTTGTGAATGAAGCTCATAGTTCCATTCACAAATAGACTTTTTTCCTAAGTCTATAAAGGTCCTTTAAACTTTTTGCCTCCGTTATCTACCTCCTTTTTGGCAGATTCTGACTTTTCGCTATTTATAAAGCTGTGATAACCAGTGGCGAAATCATTACATCTACTTTTCACTGTAATACTGTAATTTCATTTACTGTAATACGATCTGAGAATTAACCTTTTAAAGGTTTTTTTTGCTTTTTTAAGATCACTTTTTTTTAAGGTTCCAATTTTCTTTATTTACCAATAAAGTCAAATGAGGGTCTAAGGGACATATTTATAAAGGGCATTATTTTTGCTTTTGGTTTCTTAAGTTTGAGTATCACAAATAAATGTGTCTCAAGAGCTTGAGGGGGAAATTGCCAAATTGGTGATATTGAATTAAAAACTTTTAGGAGGAATGGGGTTAGGTCTGATTAGAAGATTTTGTAAAATTTGGCAGTGAAACCATCGGGTCCTGGACTTTGGATAGTGTTTGATAGTCCTACTTCAGTGAGGGGGGCATCTAAAGGTTTGTACACATGCACGATTTACGAGCGAGGAATGACACCCAATGGGCGAGCGCTACACGCGGCGAACGTGTAGTGCTCGGCCGTCAGGGGTCGTTCCTCACTCGGACATCGAGCGTGCGTACGAACCTTAAGGGTGTTAATTCTCCTTTGTCTATGATAGGGGGGAGGTGGAGATGATATATGTGTAGAAATCTGCAGTTTGAGTCGTGTTTTGTATCTTGTAGTTGGAAAGGGACTGATTTGTGAATGGCAATTGTCACTCCTTTAGATTTGGCCTCTGGATTCTGACTAAAAACCAATGGGGATAATTTTTGTTACGGAGTTTTGAAACTGCGTTTTTTCTAAAATGAGTTTCTGTCAATGTGTTCTCTATTCATAAATTCTAATACTTGGGATCCACTTTGAGTTAGATTTTGCCATTAAACAAGCAAGTCCGTAGCTCACCTCTCATTCACAGATAACAAATTATAAAACATTTTTATACATAAATCCATCCCATATAGGAAGTATAGTAGGGGGGAAGGGGGGGAGGGTAGAGAGAAAAGTAGAGCAACATATTTCATACCTTTAAAGTTCTTAAAGGGCATGGCCACCCCTTCCCCAACTTTTTGCCAAATAATAGTTCTCCTTCCCCCAGCCCCAAACGCTATAAAAGATTTGTTAGAAAGTGCCCCGATAGTTACTTACCTTCCATCTATCCTCTGCCGCACAGTCACGGCCCTCTGCTTGCATGGAACTGCAAGCAGGGGGCAGGACCGGCAGCCGCGTCCGTGATTGGCTGAGATGCAACCACTCATGGACGCGGCTGCTGGCTGCACAGAACACCAGTGGAGAGAGGGAAGGTAACTATCGGGGGACTTTCTAACATATCTTTTATAGCGGTTGGGGCTGGGAGAAGGAGAGCTATTATTTGGCAAAGGGGTTTGTAGCTAGGGGGAGGGATCGCAAAATGGGAGGGAGAGGAAAAGGGAGGGGGGAGGTGGCTGCAGTACACATGCCAAACTTCTCCCGGAGGAAGTACTCCTGGTGGGCAGTTTTTTTGACTTTGGGGGGGATTACTGGAGAACCATTTGGAGCTGGGATGTAAGGTAAGGATTTTTATTCACTACAGAGTGGGGCCAGTAGTGGGGGAAATTATAGTTTTGGGGGTGGACATGCCCTTTAATGATAATATTAACAAAACATTTTGTTTGTGGGCAAGGCATTATACAATTAAACCGTTTATAGGGAGAGAAAAAAAATTGAAAGTTTCTGTCCATTTTGAGGGAGAAATAGTAATAGTAGGTTACTGTAAATGGCACAGAGACTTGGGGAATGGTCTGGGGAACCCGTAAATAGAACCAAAACATAATTTGAAACTATCTTCCCTCATGATCGTGCAGTTTTCAAGCTTCCGCATACTATTTTCGAGGGTTTTTTTATGCAATGTTCCCATATTAATGGAACTGGTTTGAAAATTAGATGCAGTTTGCTGAAAAGAAGCAATGCTTAAAAAATACTCTTATTAATATAATGAGAAAATTTGCCTGGGTGAGTTTACACTATTTATCATATTTTTGCTGACATAAACCTGCGTTGTTTAGCAAACGCATCCGTCCTTGTTCCGGACCCCCTGCCTCCCCCTCTTTACCTTTTGTGTCCCCCGTCTCCTCTAAGTGGACTTTGCCCAATGGTGGGAGTGCTTGACTTACACAGAACCGACTATAGAGATAAGTAGAAGGGGATTGCATTTATGGTTTCCTTTACTATGTATTACTTTGAGTAATGTACATAGGGGTGAACTTTTTTCCGGACTTCTGCTGTATAGATATTTAAATGTTTTTTTTAATGTTTTTAAGCATTGTGTTTGCACTTGCTGAAAAACCCTTCCAACAACATGATTAATAAGCTTTTTTATTATTATTTTTTTACACATTTAAGTGAGCATTTAGTTTATGGGCTCTATTTTCTCTAGTTTTGCTTTATATGGTTGTTTCTTACCCATACGCTCCTCCCCCTACATTGGGGTTATTAAGGCTTTAGGTGCTTACTGATTGAATACTACTGGTGCTCCGCATAATTGGTTATAATGGTGAGGGTCCAAGTGACATCATCAAAAAATATATACTGACACATTTGAATACTAATAAAAGATATGGAATGAGAAGTCGAACCTAACTTTTTTTTGGGGTCAAAACCCAAGTCTGTGCAAAAGTATAATGTAACACTGATGTCATAGTGACATATGCATACAGACAAATTTAAAGGGGAACTGTGGTCCAAAAATGACTTTAGGTAAATTGATAGTAATTGCTCTCCTTAGAATTTTTGCAATGTATTTTCATTGTTTATTTTACATAGTTTTGAAGATATTTACATTTTTGTGTGTGATATGGAAGCAGCATCACCAGGTCCCCTGCACTTCCTGTTCTGAAACCTGTCAGTCAATCTGCCCTGTATCTCCTCCCCTTGGTCCCTCCTACTCATAGACCCCATGGTATCTCCAGTTGCAGGCCCCCTTTGGTCCAATCCCTTACAGCCCCATGTGGGCCCACCCACGCGTGGGTGTCATGGCTTCATGGGTGTCATGACCCTGCCCACTCGTGGGTGTCGTGGCCACTCCCACTCACAGGTGTCGTGGCCCTGCCCACTCACGGGTGCTGTGGCCCCACCCACTCACAGGTGCCAAAGCCCCACCCGCTCGCATGTGCTGTGGGCCACTCTGACACATCTGTGAGTGGTGGGGCCAAGCACCGTGAGTGGGCAGGGCCATGACACCCGTGAGTGGGGGCGGCCACGACACCCACGAGTGGGCAGGGTCATGACACCCATGAACCATGACACCACGCGTGGGTGGGCCCACATGGGGCTGTAAGGGATTGGACCAAAGGGGGCCTGCAACTGGAGATACCATGGGGTCTATGAGTAGGAGGGGACCAAGGGGAGGAGATACAGGGCAGATTGACTGACAGGTTTCAGAACAGGAAGTGCAGGGGACCTGGTGATGCTGCTTCCATATCAACACAAAAATTTAAATATCTTCAAAACTATGTAAAATAAACAATGAAAATACATTGCAAAAATTCTAAGGAGAGCAATTACTATCAATTTACCTAAAGTCATTTTTGGACCACATCCCCTTTAATTTGTCTGTATGCATATGTCACTATGACATCAGTGTTACATTATACTTTTGCACAGACTTGGGTTTTGACCCCAAAAAAAAGTTAGGTTTACTTCTCATTCCATATCTTTTATAGTATTCAAATGTGTCAGTATATATTTTTTGATGATGTCACTATGACATCACCATTAAACCAATATGCTGAGCACCAGTAGTATTCAATCAATCAGTAAGCACCTAAAGCCTTAATAACCCCAATGTAGGGGGAGGAGGAGTAGGGTAAAGAAACAACCAAATAAAGCAAAATTAGAGAAATAGAGTATAAACTAAATGCTCACTTAAATGTGTAAAAAAATAATAAATAAAAAGCTTTATTAATCTATGTTGTTGGAAGGGTTAAGCAAGTGCAAACACAATGCTTAAAAACATTAAAAAAAACATTTAAATATCTATACAGCAGAAGTCCCGGAAAAAGTTCACCCCTATGTACATTACTCAAAGTAATACATAGTAAGGAAACCATAAATGCAATCCCCTTCTACTTATCTCTATAGTCGGTTCTGTGTAAGTCAAGTCATCCCACCATTGGGCAAAGTCCACTTAGAGAGTACGGGGGACAAAAAGGTAAAGAGGGGGAGGCAGGGGGCCCCCGGAACAAGGACTGGATGCGTTTTGCTAAACAACGCAGGTTTATGTCAGCAAAAGATATGATAAATAGTGTAAAACTCACCCAGGCAAATTTTCTCTATTATTAATAGAGTAGTATTTTTAAGCATTGCTTCTTTTCAGCAAACTGCATCTAATTTCAAACCAGTTCCATTAATATGGGAACATTGCATAAAAAAACCCTCGAAAAATAGTATGCGGAAGCTTGAAAACAGCACGATCATGAGGGAAGATAGTTCAAATTATGTTTTGGTTATATTACGGGTTCCCCAGACCATTCCCCAAGTCTCTGTGCCATTTACAGTAACCTACTATTACTATTCTCCCTCAAAATGGACAGAAACTTTCAATTTTTTTCTCTCCCTATAAACGTTTAATTGTATAATGCCTGCCCACAAACACAAATGTTTTGTTAATATATCATTAAAGGGCATGTCCACCCCCAAAACTATAATTTCCCCACTACTGGCCCCACTCTGTAGTGAATAAAAATCCTTACCTTACATCCAGCTCCAAATGGTTTCTCCGTAATCCCCCCCCGTCAAAAAAAACTGCCCACCAGGATGACTTCCTCCGGGAGAAGTTGGCATGCGTACTGCAGCCACTCCCCCCTCCCTTTTCCTCTCCCTCCCATTTTGCGATCCTCCCCTAGCTACAAACCCTTTGCCAAATAATAGCTCTCCTTCCCCCAGCCCCAACCGCTATAAAAGATATGTTAGAAAGTCCCCCGATAGTACCTTCCCTCTCTCCATTGGGTTCGTGCAGCCAGCAGCCGCGTCCTGATGGTTGCATCTCAGCCAATCACGGACGCGGCTGCCGGTCCTGCCCCCTGCTTGCAGTTCCATGCAAGCAGAGGGCCGTGACGTGCGGCAGAGGATAGATGGAAGGTAAGTAACTATCGGGACACTTCTAACAAATCTTTTATAGCGTTTGGGGCTGGGGGAAGGAGAACTATTATTGGCAAAAAAAGTGGGGAAGGGTGGGCCATGCCCTTTAAGAACTTAAAGGTATTAAATATGTTTCTCTACTTTTCTCTCTACCCCCCCCCTTCCCCCCTACTATTCTCTATATGGGATGGATTTATGTATAAAAATGTTTTATAATTTGTTATCTGTGAATGAGAGGTGAGCTACGGACTTGCTTGTTTAATGGCAAAATCTAACTCAAAGGGATCCCAAGTATTAGAATTTATGAATAGAGAACACATTGACAGAAAATCATTTTAGAAAAAACGCAGTTTCAAAAATCCGTAACAAAAATTATCCCATTGGTTTTTTAGTCAGAACCAGAGGCCAAATCTAAGGAGTGACAATTGCCATTCACAAATCAGTTCCTTTCCAACTACAAGATACAAAACACGACTCAAACTGCAGATTTCTACACATATATCATCTCCACCTCCCCCCTATCATAGACAAAGGAGAATTAACACCTTAAGGTTCGTACGCACGCTCGATGTCCGAGTGGAGGAACGACCCTGACGGCCGAGCACTACACGTTCGTGCGTTGTAGCGCTCGCCCATTGGGTGTCATTCCTCGCTCGTAAATCGTGCATGTGTACAAACCTTAGATGCCCCCCTCACTGAAGTAGGACTATCAAACACTATCCAAAGTCCAGGACCGATGGCTTCACGCCAAATTTTACAAAATCTTCTAATCAGACTAACCCCATTCCTCCTAAAAGTTTTTAATTCAATATCACCAATGGCAATTCCCCCTCAAGCTCTTGAGACACATTTATTTGTGATACTCAAACTAGAAAACCAAAAGCAAAAATAATGCCCTTTATAAATATGTCCCTTAGACCCTCATTTGACTTTATTGGTAAATAAAGAAAATTGGAACCTTAAAAAAAAGTAATCTTAAAAAAGCAAAAAAAAAAGTTAAAGTTAATTCTCAGATCGTATTACAGTAAATGAAATTACAGTATTACGTGAAAAGTAGATGTAATGATTTCGCCACTGGTTATCACAGCTTTATAAATAGCGAAAAGTCAGAATCTGCAAAAAGTAGGTAGATAACGGAGGCAAAAGTTTAAAGGACTTTAAAGTGACCTAGTTGCATAGAGACTTAGGAAAAAAGTCTATTTGTGAATGGAACTATGAGCTCCATTCACAAATACTATAGCAAGCTGTCATTCACTGACAGCTTACTATATACAGGTGCGCTGCTGAGATCTGAACGGCAATCAATGTGCAGTACCACCACTACAACACCAGGGACAGCATGGAGATAATTAAGGGAAGACAGGGGTGCAGAGAGGAAATGCTCTGACACTCCTTTATTGCAGCCAGTGAGGAAAGCCGTCATTTGAGGGTTTAAAGCAAGGAGGGGGAGGGTTGTGGCTGCCTAGGAGATTAAAGGGCATGCCACACTTTAAAAAACTTTAATATGTGTAGGGCTGCTCCCCCAGTCCCAACCGCATTAATATTATTTGCAGAAACTCCCCCGATCTTTACTTACCTTCCCTCTATCCTCTGCCGCACTGCCCAGCCTTCTGCTTGCATGGAACTGCAAGCAGGGGCCGGGGACCGCAGCTGCGTCTGTGATTGGCTGAGAGGAAGCCAATCATGGACGCGGCTGCTGTAGTTCAAATGGCGGAGGATAGAGGGAAGGTTAGTAAAGATTGGGAGAGTTTCTGCAAATAAGATTTAGCGGTTGGGGGCTGGGGGAGCAAGCCCTACACATAATAAAAGGGATTAAGTAGGGGGAGGGAGACCAAAATGCAGGGAGAGGGAGTAGGGGGGGCTGCTCAGAGCATCCACAAAACCTCTCAATTTCCCCCTCTGCTAGGCTCCTGCTGGCCAGTTTTCTGGACTTTGGAGGGACATTGCAGGGAAACCATTTGGAGCTGGGATTAAGGTAAGGATTTTTCTACACTACACAGTGGGGCCAGTAGTGGGTTGAATTTAATTTTGGGGGTGGACATGCCCTTTAAAAAAACAAAAAAAAACTTTTAAGTGCTGCAGATCATACCTGTACAGTCACAGCATTAAAAATGTAAGCAGCGGTTATAATGATTTTTTCTGGCGATTGCCATGGACCTCTCTGCAAGTTTGTTTTTTTTTTAGTATTTCAAAACAAATTACATTAAAGGGACTCTATACAGAAAAAGGTTATTTTAAATTGATCATAACTGGAAATTATAATTCTTCCACCCAACCACCACTGTATCGTATTTTTGTTGATCTGTCCTCTATTTCTTTACATATCAATCTAAAACTCTTATATTTCAGCCGTCAATCAATTTCTTGCTCTCAAAAAACTATTCTCTGTGGGATTTTTACTGTAGCTGGAATGGTGACAGAGTTTGACAGTTGGAATGCGTATGTTGTGTGCAGGCTTGACAGTTGGATTGTGGGGAAAAAACAGGTCGGATGGCAGTGTGAGTGGTTAAAAGAAGGAGGGGGGAGACTGTTCTAAACAAAATGGGTGCTGGATTGAAGGCATGCAGCAACACGGAAATAAGTGTTACTTACAGTATTAAATATAGATTAAGATGAGGCAAGTATTTTTCAGTATAGTGTTTTTAGTTATTCTTCTATCCAACGCAGTCATGTATTAATGACTGATGCAGATTGATGTAGAACTGAGCAGCCAACTAAGAGTGTTAGTGAAGGACATTTTACCTGCACAAGGTTTCACATGAACAACTATTTGTATGATTAGCAATAGAAGGTGACCTACTGTATAACCTATTAATAAAAGTGTCAGTAACTATAAATAGAATATATACAGCTTAGATATCATTTTAGAATCACTTAAAACTTGATTCTGGAAAATCCAATAAGAAAGAAAATTAAAATGTATATTTAATTATAATACTTTTAGTAGAAAGTCATTAATACAATTAAGCCAGGTAAGTATCTGTGCAGTAAACCTATAGGTTATGGCTGGTTGTGAATCATTTTACTCAAGAACACTCTTGCACATGTCAAAACTCACCTTGTGTTTGGGGATGGATTTTATCCAATTTCCCTACAACTAGGTAAGTACCGAACTGGTTTCAGCTTCAAAATTTCATGGTCGACAAAATTTATGTCAAAATTCTTTTTGCTTTGACACAGAGGGCCATATTGATAAGGTCAGTATCCCTATTTGCCTTACCGCCTTAAAGGATTGTAATTGTGATTGGCAAATTACAATTTAGATCGTAATATTCGATTGTGGGAGTACAACTATGATCATGATTGTTATTGTAAGCCTGCATAATACCATTGCAGTAGTCTACTATGCATGGTACTGTACAGCCGATCGATCATAAATGTACATTTAAATCAGCGGCCACACATTACCGATAACCTGTGATTATGAGAGTTTCCAATACTGCGGTTTTAGTTTATATGGCCCATAATTCGGTTTTGACAGTTGGAATTCCTCATTGTTCCATGAACCTACTGGTGGATTGAACCTTGGTATGTTCATTCATCCCTGTTACATCCTTTTAACCTGAACCTGGTCTAGTCTATTCAACAATTACCAGGTGGGAGCCTTTCTGACCATTGGAACAAAACTATTTTTCAAATAAGACAAGACTGTAATATTCACAACCTTCACTCAGTCTGTCTGTCTACAGAAAATTGTGCCAAATAACGAAAAGTCAAATAAACAGAACGGAGAAGGAGGGAAGTGAACATAAATACACAGCAGACATTAAAATATCCTAATATTGTACATAAGGCTGCCATCACATTCGAGGACAGCAGGAAGACCTGCTAAATATATCTAAGGGATTATACACACCCCTAACCTAAAGATCCTCTAAGTAAAAGGTTATCGACACACTATCACTCATACACAGGCCTATATTATAAACAGTAATTCTAAAAGCCTAATTTAGAGAACACTTAGAAAAGTTCATTTTGGGATATACAAAGAGTGCATGAAAAGTTAAAGAAAAAAAAAATACTATGGACTGTAAATAGTTGAACATTAGCACACAGTTAAGAGTAAATGGAATAAGTAAACAGCATCCATGAGCAAAGGTCCATGAAAACTAGTAATCCAATATGGAAAAAATGACAATGTCCAATATGATACTCCAAGATGGAAGCCAATATACGGTCCGTCCAATTGGTAGTGATGTTCCTTAGTTTGATGTTAAAAAAGACGAACTGCTTTGGCTGAAGCTATTGCCCTATTTTATACCTTCTCCTGAAAGGGGTAGCAGCTTGGTCCCTAGTGGTGTGGTTTGAGAGGTATATCCTGATTTTTGGAGGTGAACCTTTTAAACTCCATTTCCCCTCTAGTTCATACGGAGAGACCGTGCATATCACATATGAAATATTTAATTGTTTCAACCTGAGTCAGTGCCAGTGGAGCGAACCTCAGTGGTTTTTGTGCATCTTTAATGATAGTAAATTTCCCCATTACATATTAAAGGACAAATGTATTGTCTAAATCTCCGCCATACCTCATTCTGGAACTATCCAGTGCTTTTTGCAGAACATGTCTTCCTATTGTTTGGACTCAAAATGAGGTGGGAGTAACAACTGTACAATTCCCTTAAGTAATTTAGTATGATTATAAAATTTCAGTTATTATTATATATATAATTTATTTAATCGACCTACTGAAAGTACATCCACCCTTTATGTGGATCATATTCATAAATCAATACCTAAATAAGATTTCAAATTGAAAATCAGTGTGTAGAGTCACATATCCCCTTGACCATAACAAAACAGGACAATGCACCAAGATGCTATTGCTTAAAGACCATAATTAATTAGGGAGCAGCTAGAGCCAGTAAACTCAGTACATTCTAATTTCTGAAACACTTCCAGAAATTAAGATATTATGAAGAAAACGAAGGTCGCAGGCAGGATTATAAAAGATCTATTATGTGCTAACTGCTGCCTCTCCACATACAATCATTTTACAGTTTTTGTTAGCCTAATGTATATAATGATCCTGTGCTAGCAAAGTAAATTTTACAGCGTGTTTTTTATTTTTTTTCAACGTTAACATTTTCAAAATTAGATAATTGCATTTAGTTCGCATCCTGCATAATATCCCTCTGCTGCAAAAAGCTTAAACGCTTTTAGGAACCCTTTATCACTGCCTGCCTTTCCTGAATGAGGCCAATTTACTACTATTTGTGCAGATTTAAGTGAGTGGAGGGGAAAAGTATATGCTGTCAGCATTATTAACAAGGATGGATGATTAGTCACGTGCAATGATGGAAAGTTGCCAAGCCAGACACTGTCCTTAGAGGTCGGGAACTTGCAGTGTTTCTGTGGCCCAGCAACTCTTTTAAAATACAAAACACTAGAGAACATTCATGTACAACAGGTAAAATGTTCTCATAGAAGTCAGGATCAACCTCTCCCCCAGTCTTTTCATTTCCAACAGGGGCAGGTGCACATTTTAGGGAAGGAAGTTGTAAAGGACCAAGGGACGGTGTGGGGGAGCTGCCGTGCTGCCATATTTAACTATGGATTGTGCAAGTGTAAGAATGGAGGTAGGATTAATATTTCTTCTCATTAAATTTGAGATTTTGATTCTTTGTACTCATTTTTCTAGGTAAAGTTCCCCTTTCTGATGTAAAATCCTATGATATGGGAGGTAGGAATAATCAATCAATAATAACTCTCTGTCCCAAGTACTTTCATGATTTTTTAAACTAAACAACTGAATTCAACAGTAGGTAAAAGACGCATTTTCTAAATAGTCTACAGTCATTTTACGTCACCTGGTCCTCCCTTTAAATAAATAATGAGCACTCACTCATTAATTGTTCAGCAAGATCAAGCGAGGCTGCTGATGTGACTCCCCTTTTCGGGATTCCATGCACATGCGCACTAAGGCAAGAAAAGTCCCATATGGCAATCCAACTGCCCCAGTGGATTCCACAAACAAAGTTTAAGGTGTTAGCTCTACTAATTAAATACAAAAGGAAGGGTTGGAGTACTGATGCCTTTTAATTTCAACTGAAAATTTGTAAGCTTGAAGGTCCTTTCTTAATCCAACCAAAACATGGGAGTATTGGTAAAATTCTATGACAAATCAAAATAAATGCAGGAGGAAAGCAAAGATCCTTTCGAATTGGCGTAAGTTAAAGGAACACTAAACTTAAAACAAGTATTTGTCACCCGTTTCTATTATTCACAGGGAGGTGAGAACACTTATTCCCACCTCCCGAATAATAGTTTGTTCAGGGACCTGGAACTTACCTTACACGCGCTCCTCTCGCAACCGCTCCTTCACTGACAGCCGCCTGTCCCGACCGCATGCGCGCCAATACAAAAGATAGGGTGCGCGATCAGAGCTGTTCTGTGCAGGAGCGGCTTGGAAGGAGGCGGTAAGGTAAGTTCCAGGTCCCCTGAGCAAATATTATTCACAGGGAGGTGGAATAAGCGTTCTCCCTCCCTGTGAATAATAGAAACGGATGCAAATACTTGTTTTTTTAAGTTTAGTGTTCCTTTAAGAAAGCTGCACTGGCTTTTGAGGTTAATTATGTAACAAACCTGTTTAAAGGGCATGTGCAGTTAAAATATAAACTTTGCTATAATGTAGTTTACCCTGCTTGTGCTCTGGACGTCGCCGCACCTGTGATTGGTGAGAGGCAGCCAATCACAGATATGGCTGCTGTCAGTGGAGAACGCGCTGGAATGAAGGTCTGTAAGTACAGTTCTAAATCTATTTTTTGCCAAACTAATATAGTGGTTGGGGGTGGGCAGGGTTAAACCTACATTATATCCAAAGGAATTAACGCTAGGGAAAGGGCTCCTCCTACTTTCACTTTACTGGACTTTGGACAAGCACGGCAGGAGAACATAAGGAATAGAGATGTAGGTAAGGATTATTTAAACTATGCAATGGGGTCAATGGGTTTCATTTAGTTTGGGGGTGGACATGCCCTTTAAATTATATCCTTTCCTTTAATGGATAATTTGTGTTTCATGATTGGGTAAGTGAAGGCCAACCAATCATCCATACGTGAGCCAATTCTTGGACACAATAGGTATTCGTCAGCCAGTCGTGTGTCACGGGTTCACCCTCTGATCGCACGTTTGTATGTTAACCACTTCTGATCCCCTACAGACAGGCTATTTGTCAGAAGTAGGGATGGACTAGAACTCAAACCCAAGTTCAGAGCCGAACTTTCTGAGTTGGACGAACTCAAACTATTAAATAGTTCGGGTTCGAACTAGTTTGATTTTTGGACTCACAGACTATCTTCGAAAACCCTCGAATATTCGGAATTCTGAAAGGCCCATCGGGAGTCCCGCAGCTCGAAACTGGAACCCCCTCACGGGGTCCCTACAAGGACTATTGCGGCCTTGACAAGGGCCCTTTGGGGCTTAAGTGGTCCCAGCTCGAACCGGGACCCCCCTCCCCGGCACTTGTAAGGGGCCTTGCGGCACTAATAAGTCTTTGTTGGGGGTCCCGCAGTTCAATGGGATCCCCTGCCTGCCTCCTAAAAGAGCCCTTGGGCGGCGTCTTCTGGCTTCCATCCGGTGACACCAGCTTCGCTGAGGCCACCGACCCCAAGAAGTACCTGCGGCCGCCAGGGGGTGGCCTTAATGAGGCGATGTTACTGGTTTGATCCAATGCGACGTCTTCGAGCTAGCGACACCAACACAAGGCAGGCAGCGGCTCACTCGAGGGGGTCCCGGTTTAGTGCAGCTAGCCCAAGGCCTTGTTAGGGCCACAAGGGCACTTCTTGTGCGCAAGGGCCCTGATAGGCCGGGGAGGGGTTCCCGTTCGAGTGCGGGACTCCTTAAGCCCCAAGGGCCATTGTCAGGGCCACAGGCTAAGGACTTGGACTGGCCCTTGGGTAGATCAGGCGGACCCCCCGCTACCAGGAGGGGGTTCCGGTTTCGAGCTGCGGGACCCCCGAACGTCTGGCTGGGTTTTGGGAATCTCTAGCCATTCAGGATTTTCGGAAGTGGCGTTCGAGTTTGCCAAAAGTTCAAAGATTACCAAAAGCGGATGCGGAAACCGTCCGGTTTTTAGCTGTTCCCCGCACACGACGTGTTCCCCAGACCATCTCCAGGGGCCTTTAAGGTAAGTTTACACTGTAATATTTCGGAAAGTTCATTGAACTTTCTGAACTATTTACCCCCCATTGACTTTAATGGGTCCGTTTTCGGACTTTGAACTTTTTTAGAAGTTGAAATTTTGAGAACGGACTGAACTTTTGAAAAGTTCAGAAACTCTGTCAGAAGGCGTGTAGCCTGTTTCAGTTTTATGAGAGGGGAGAAAACAGTAGACCTTTCCCCCCCATAAATTGTATCAATGGGAGGATATTCACCTGCTACATCGATCCCTGCGTATTCAGCCTAACAATGATCTAACATGTGTCTTGGCCCGTAGACCATGTAACCCTGCTAACGCTTTTCTCCTAATTAGATTCCCTTTAAAGGAAAAGTTCACTTAAAGTGAACTATTTCTTTTATGGCATTGATTATCTTTACTTTGTTAGAATTCACCTTTTTCTCATACTAAATTAAGAATATATCCAATGTTACATGTATATGGAATTAATAAGAAGAATAATATGGAAATATCAAAACGTCTGCTACCTGATTTATTACCACATCCCCTGCAGCAAGAATATAAAATATTCTGAAACTGTTTAATCTCTTCTAAATACTATCCCTGGCACATCTCCCATTAATAGGCTATAGGTTATAGATTTTCATGACTGACAGCTACGACATGTCTATCTTAGGGGTGGGAGTGCTGAACTAGAGATACTAGAGACATTATACTGTATATAATATATGCTGCATTTACATTATTCTGATTGCTATTCAGTGTGTAGATGGCAATGTGAAGGCTTAGCCTAAGGGTAGATTAATGTTTAAATTTTTACATATGCATTATTAAAATGTGGCAATAAAATAAGAGAACAAATACCTGTAGCCTCGAATTTCAATCAATGTTTTTAAAAAAATAATCTTATATACAACCCGCAGTTACAAGCACGGACACTGCGAGTCAGCCACCAGGGGCACCCAACCGGAAATTATCGCAGGGGATGGATGCTTGGGAGAGTGTGGTGTTATGTGCCGGGGTGGGTGTCTGGGGGTGGTCGATTCTTTAAAGAATGGGGGGTTTCTGGTTGTAATTGGTTGCCAATATTGAGTGCTTTTGGGGTTGTACAGGAGGCATTGACTGGGTTGTGACTGTTTTTTAGAGGACCTTTGACTTCCAAGTATATATTGCTCACATTCAAATTGCCAATACAGTGATACGGAGTTCTGAGAATACCAAGAGGAGCCTTTTTCTGATCTCAAAGATTGATGGTTGCCCACAAACTGAAACAATTGATGGGTTTCCGCATTGAGTTTTTGCTACATTTGAGAGTACTGGACGAATTCGAGGGTTATGAATGCTACATTCGAGAGTTACCAAAGGGTTACTGAAATTGAACGCTACATTACAGAGTTACCAAACGTACATTCGAAGGTTACCAAAGGATTATTGAAATCGAATGCTACATTCCAAAGTACCAAACGCGAACACTACATTAAGGGTACGAATGAACTTTTGAGAGTTACCGATATCGAAGGCTACATTCAGTTCCGAAATGCAAGCTTACATCAAGGGTTGCCAAATCGAATGCTACATTTGAGGGCTACCGAATCGAACGCTACACTCGAGAGTTACCCAACGTAATTTTGAGAGTTACCAAAATCGAAGGCTACATTCAAGGGTTACCAAATTGAAAGCTTATTCGAGGGTTACCAAACAATACTTTTGAGAGTTACCAAAATCGAAGGTACATTCGAGGTTTTACGAAATGAACGCTACATTAGAGGGTTACCAAAATCGTACACATATCGGGGTTACCGAACGATACTTTTGAGAGTGTACCAAAATTGAAGGCTACATTCGAGGTTTAGCGAAATCGAAACACTACATTTGAGGGTTACCGAAAATAACGTACATTCGAGGGCTACCGAACGATACTTTTGAGAGTTACCAAAAACAAATTCTACATTTGAGGGTTAGCAAAGTTGAGGGCTACATTCGAGGGGTTAAAGGAATAGTTCACTGCAATAGTGAACTATTCCTTTTCTACATTGATTGAAGCCCAGGAGGTTAAGGAGCTATGCCTTACTCCTGTTCTTCAATCAATGTTTAGATGGCAGGAACGAACTTCTGAAAATCTACTTTCAGCGATACCGCGGGGCCGCTCTGACAGTTCCCAACGCTTCACTGCTTCTGTGCGCTGTAACGCGCATGCCCGATAATGTGGCATAATAGTGTACAGAAGCAGGAAGCAGTTGGGAATTCAGAGCGCCCCGCTTGATTGCGTGAAAGGTAAGATTTTTGAAGTTCATTCCTGGCATCTAAACATTGATTGAAGAACGGAGGTAAGGCTAGTCCTTAACCTTCCGGGCTTCAATCAAGTAGAAAAGGGATAGTTTTAGTGAAACTATCCTTTAACAAAATTGAACGCTACATTTGCAGGTTATGATTCGAGAATTTGCTAATATTTCTAAAGAAGTTTCTAAAAGTCCAAGATGTCCGAAACTATAAAGTTTGGGTTGAATGCTGGTCTGGTTCTAGTCTATCTTAATGGTATTCTATGAACGAATGTTCGTTCGTAAATTTACAATCGCAGCCAAACTTTACAAATTGAGTTAACTTGCCAAATTACAAATTTGCAAACCTCATGTTTTTAAATATACCCCGTGCTCCTTAAATAAAGTTTTTAAAACCTTCTTATAAATACATAGCTAAGTTTTACTTGTCTTTGCTTGCCTACCCTGTTATAATATTAATCATGAGAAGAGAATCCGCAGAGGGATTGGCTTCTGTAAAAATATGTATCCCCCCTATAATCTTATTCCTTGTCCGTGGGAATGCTAATTATATAATTATTTTACACTTTAGAAAACCGATTGTTGACTACGATGGTATCTAATACAGTGAAATACCGGCTACAGTATATAGAACTGTGCAGTTTGTGTTTCTCTGCTCTAAAGGCTGTTTAGGAATTTCCCTCCTTAGTCAAAGTAAAAAATGCATGTGCTTCCTTTCCTTAACATCAAACATACAAAATTACGTTTCACTACACACATCTTGTCAATGTGATCCAGTGCTCCTGTTTAGAACAGACAAAGGTAGCAGGGTGTTTTAATAATACAATATTTCCTTATTTAATAGGTGCAAAACCTGGGGTTTTTTTCCTAAACACAATTAGAATAAAATAGAGCATACACACTACACAACACTGTACCACATGAACAAGGTAGGTGCCATTTTAAAAACTGAATGAATGACTTATTAATTACACAATGAAAGCAATAGCGTATATAGTAGTGAAGTTGAATAAAGATAAACATCCACTTAGATCAACCTTTTACCTTAGCACAGTATGATGCTATGATACTATGAAACTTCTTCTAGGCCCTCAGAGACAATCTTTTCTGACACAACGACTATAGATTTCATTGAGGGGCCATTAATATATTTTTCATAGCCAGGATCCTTCTTCCCTTATTAATTTAGTTGCCATTCTTGGAACCCTTTCCAGTTCCATAATGTAAACCGCACTGTAAACTGTAGATGGGTTTTATCTGTGCGATGGAATAATGTTACTAGAGTAAATTATACCCTATTAAAGGGCATGTCCACCCCCAAAACTATAATTTACCCACTACTGGCCACACTGTAGTGCATAAAAATCCTTACCTTACACCCCAGCTCCAAATGGTTCTCCTGTATGTCCCTCCAAGTCCAGAAAACCACCAGGAGCCTGGCCACCAGGGAATTGTTTCCACCTCTGGATGTCCTCTCAGAGGTTTCTGGCTTGCTTAGGAGCACCTTTACTCCCTCCCCCCCCTCCCTCCCATTTTCCTCTCCCTCCCTAGTTTAAAAACGCCTTGCCACATATTATTGATAGCCCCCCAGCCCAACCACTATAATATATTTTCCAGAGACTCCACTGACTCACTTACCTTCCTTCTGAACTACCGGCAGCACGTCTGTCATTGGCTGCCTCTCAGTCAATCAGGGATGTGTGCCGGTCCCGCCCCCTGCTTGCCGTTCCATGCAAGCAGAGGGCCCGGGGCAGTGCGGCGGAGGAAGAGGTAAAAAGGTAAGTAAGTAAAGATCGGGGGAGTTCTCTGGAAAATAATTATAGTGGTTGGGGCGGGGAAACAGCCCTATATATACCAAAAAATTGGGGAAAAGAGGTGGACATGCCTTTAAGGCCCATACAACAGGCGATACAACGGGCCGACTGTGCATGTCCATTTCGGCCGATGATCGGTCAGCACTCTTTTCTTCTGCTTTCATTTTATTCTCTCTTCTTTCTCACGAATCTGCTATTATTTTCTCCATTTACTTTGCTCATAATTTTTTTGCATTATCCTTCATTTTTTCTCATGTTCATCTCTTCGCTCCATTGCTTTCCAACCATAATCAGATGCCTCATTTTATGTCTTTCTGTTTTACACTCACTTCTCTGCCATTGCTCTTGCCTTTCTCTCTCCCAACTCATTCATTTTGCTCCCCCTCCTTACTGAGAACAGAGATGTAACATGGGTTCGATAGAACCAGTTTCGAATCGAATCTGAGGGTTTGAAGTCCCGACAAAACTTTAGGACTCCCAGATTTCACTCAACCCGGATTTTATGAATTTTCGATTTTTATCGAAATAAAAGTAGACGATTATCAAAAATCGTTAGTAGATGATTATCGAAAATCGAATCCTCCAAAAGTAACAATCGATTTTGGTAACTCTTGAATAGAATGCGGAAGCTTGAAAAACCCGATCTTGAGAAAGAAAGTTTAAAATAAGTTTTGGTTATATTTACAGGTTCCCAGACCATTCCCCAGGTCTCTGTGCCATTTACAGTACCACTATGACTATTTGTAACTCAAATGGACAGAAACTTTCAAAAAAAATTCCCCATAGACTTCTATGGTCCGTCCGAAAATTTAGAAAATCAAATCTCAATCAATGCATTAAAGCAATAGTTCACTTTTGCAGTGAAACTTTCCTTTAAGTTATTTAAAATGTAGTCCACAGAGAGAACAATCTAAAGAAGTTCTCATAGTGATGGAATCAGCTGGACGTGAAAAAGTGAGAGTGTAGCAAGAAGGAAGCTCCAAGTACAGGACACAGACAGATCTTCCGTCATTTGATAATACGTGGATCCATCAATCACGGGGAAATGAGATGGCACCATCAGGACAAATGAAAACTCTCACTTAAAATGGAAAGTAGACTTTTTGTTTTTAACAGTTGGAACACACTATATATATATAGATCCTCCGGTTGTCCCGCACTTTCACTATTGCTTCAGCATGCTTGGTGCTTCCCAATAGTAAAAACACTGGAATCGGAAGACGGGGCACTCATAGGACTGTTTGCAAAATACATTTTTTATAGCGCATTCCATCAACACGTTTGGCTATAGTTATAGCGTCCTTAGAATATATATCTATATATTATTATACACATAGAAGGTTTGTAGAAACACTTCTTAGGCTAATAACAACTACATTTTGTGTATTGCTATGATCTGGTCAAAACATTTATACCAACATAAAAAAGATAATCAATGCACATTCCTAGGCCCCATACAATATCATATTATCTGCACACTGGCTAACTTTATAAACAAAGGGATTTTCGTATACATTACTGTGATCACATGAATGAAAAGCCTTCCAACCACGTCAAGGTAACCCCAGTCTGGAAGGTCCTAACTTCTAACCTTTTTTCTTCAAGGGTCATTATACTCATTGAAACAACTTTACATTTTTCTGAAACTACAATTAAAAGACAAGTAAAATGGTGATACTCCCATATCTATCGTGTGCTTGCTTTCATTAAATTATTAAAGTTTAGTGGGTGATCCTAATTCCCTACAACCTCCCTTACTCACTGCTCTTGTAGTGTCTGTGACACTTATAAGTTCTGCACAGGTCACCATGGACACCGTTCTGCTTACATATCTCCCCCCCGTTCTTTTTTTTTTCTCTGCTGATTCTCTTAAAAGGAATCAGCAGAAGAAAAGTTGTGCTGGCAGGCAGGCAAAGAGAGGTCAGGCATGGGTCACCTATTATAATTTCTGCTTCTGGAGTGACAGGTCTTCCCTGTAAATGCTGTAATTTCAATGATGATTTGCTCAGGATCTACAGCTCAGATTAAATCTGGATTTTTTTTTGGGAGTAGTGAGATCTTGCTCTCTATATATAAGGTTTTTAACTTTAAAAATTGATTCTTTAGAGTAAAGATACCCTTTCAATTACAATTAGCAAACTTTTGCATTTCTCATAGTTGTGCACTGGATCCATCTAGTAGGTTTTCTCACTTCCCCCAGCCCTTTGGTTTTAAAATAAGGGAAGAGGCTGTCCACCAGTGCTTATATTAAAGGCATAGACCTACCATTACATTAAAGGGCTGTTCTGGGGGTGCTATTACCACATGGAAGCTTGACCATGTTTCTAATAAATACATAAATAGAAGGATTGTGGAAGCACCCTTAGGGTAATTACAACTACATTTTGCGGAAGTGTACTGATCTGGTCAAAAATTTATAAAACATAGAAAAGATAATGAATGCCACATTCTGGGCCCCATACAAATCATATTATCTGTACACTGGCATAATTATAACAAAGGGTTTTAGTATTTTGTATACATTACTGTGATCACATGAATGAAAGCCTTCCAACCACGGTATGGGGCCTAGGAATGTGCAGATTATCTTTTCTATGTTTGTATATAATATATATATATATATATATATATTACACACAATATACAGGCAATGCAGGGTTGAATTGTATGTAAAGTTGAACACATTCGAATTTAAAACGTTTCACCAACAGTAAATCTTAACAAAACCCGCAATTCTGTCTTGAATCAGGTTCGTTCAAAGCCAATACATTAAGGCTTTAGGCTCTTAAGATACAAAAGATACTCACAAACTGCAAAATTAATATGCCAGTTTCATGAAATGCTGGAGTAAAAGATGATTGAACATTAAATTCTCTCTAATATGCGTTTTTGCCAGCATTGGATATTATAGTTAGTATAGTATATGAAGTTGAATAAAAGAGTATGTCTATCTAGTCCAGCTACTCAGTCAATACCACATTTTATTCTGAGAGTTGATCTAGAGGAAAGCAAAAAAAGAAGTATGGACAATTCCCTCTGACTCCAAGTGGCAATCAGAAATATCCCTGGATCATGTCTACTTTAGTATTAAAGGGTAACTCTGGTCTCAAAATTTTACAAAACTAGTAATAATTATATAAAAAGCCTTCCATCACACCTTCAAATAAAACCTCTAATCATATTTCTAGATAAAATTGTGAGAAGGTATTGCGGAAGGTTCAGCAATATTACTTCCTGGTGAACTCTTCTGTTTTAGCCACGTGACCAGCTTGTAGTCATGTGACCAGCCTGTTGCATTATAGGTCTCCCTTCTCAACTGTCCTTTTTACCTCAGGTATCCTGATTCCCCAGAGCATAAGTCTTAAGTGACCATGCTTCTGCCCTGGGGGAAAAGGGCTCTGGCCGTGGTCAGGTGATGTCACTTAACCTACTGGAAGCAGAAGTGATGAACATTCACCCCAATGTATTTCTCCCAGGCTCCAGCCAAAGATGTGAGTTGTTGGCTCAGTGTCAAAGGATATAACTGCAGGCTTTCATTTAACCACTAACTTGTTGGAGACAAACAAGCCCTTAATAAAACCGTAACCCCAAAGAGTCTTATTTTTAGAAACTCATCCAGCTCTTTTTTTTTGAACTATCCAATGGACCTTCCATCTCACGTCCCAGTAAGACAATTTCAATATTTACTGGTTCTCACACGTGAAAAATTCTTCCTAAACTTTAAGACTAACCTCTTTCTTCTAGTCCTAAGGAATGTCCACATGTCCTGCTGATGGTGAACATGCCCCAGTATTTTTATTGCTGCCCGTTAATATATTGTATATCAGTAATTCATATCCCCACACAAGCCTTTCTTACTGTGCATAATTGTGACATTACAATCTGGTCTTCATATTCAAGCTCCCCAGGTTCCCTTATTCAATTTTTTAGTTGCCCTTATCTGAACCTTTCCATTTCCAAGATGTTTTTTTGTACACAGGATTCCTAACTGCACTGCTATCCTCAATTAAGGCAACCAATGCTTTGTTAAGAGGATGAGAATACGCATTTCCTCCTTGAATACATACCTCTCTTTATACAAGACAATACATGTGGTCCTAGATGTTTGCCTGCCTGCACTTCTTGGCTGACCTTTAAGTTTGTTATGCCCCAATAGAGATCCGTCTACAATATAACAATTTATGCGAAATCCCTTTCGTTTCTTTGCTACAGACAGAAAGTACTAGTACCATTACACACAGTCAAACTCAGCAGGTGTTTTTATAAGACTTTTGAACAATATAAAAAAAAAAACCTTCTTTGCCATTATCGTGGTCTATTTATTTATGTTACTTATACTGCAGAACAATATTAAGTATAAACCAATTAAAAAGAGGGTCAATGATAACAACTATAAAAATATGTTAAGGTGGCCATTACACAAATTCATGGTGGACAGGCTTTACCTAATTGTCTGCAGTGTGTAGGAGCCAAAACCGACCGCCGCACATGCCGACAAAACGTCTGTAGTCGCCATTGTGGTCAGTAGGGAAGACAGAAAATTCCGTTGTTCGGTATGCCTCCCTTTTACTTTAAGTAAGAGAGACGATAACTATCTGTCCGTGTATGGATTCTCCATACATGTTTGATCTATCGGCACAATGTGATGGAAAATTGCCCAAGTGTAGGGCACCTTTAGGGCAACCGTTTAGGGAGATTAAAGCAGGGGATCGTTAATCTAATATTTGAGCAAAAGACTAGAGGAATTCCCTTTAAGGCTTGACGGACAAAGCTTACAGCCAATCGAAAATGGTTTCTTCACTGTGAGGGCATTAGGTTGTGTTGATATGCTCTGCTGAAAATGTAGGGTCAGCTAATCTTTGAACATATTCAAAGGAGGTTTTATTTTGACAGGCAGAAAACCAGGGAACAGCTGAGACTTGTGTGGCTTGTGTATTTGGTATTGGTTGTCTACTTTGATGTACTGAGGGACATGTTTATTGAGTGACTGCTTCGCTTGTTGGGGGGGGTTCTGAGGGGTTGGAACTGATAGATTTTGTTTATCACAAAACATCATTTTTTTTCCAACAGGGGTGACTTATCGTTTGAAAGGCTTTTTGTATCTGGAATTTTGTATTAGTGTTTATCTAGCGATATTGCACGATAAATGATAAGCATAACCATGTGATAAAGGTTGATGAAGTATATTGAAAAGATGTTTTATTTAATCTTGAAAAAAAAGCAATAAAAATTTAATGTGTTTTTTAAAAAAAAAAAATGTTGAAATAATAACAAGACATATAAGCATTCAAGGAGTTTGCGACCCTTAATACCGTACAAATCGTGAGTATTCACTAATATAAGGATGCTTAGCTTGTAAATACGTAAAAAAGTTCCCCTAAAAGTGGTTTGCAACTTTGCAGTGAAAACGACAAGCATTGATTTTGCCTTATTATCCATTTTCATTGTAGCGTAGTGGAAAAAAGTAGACAGTGGGCCAGACAGGAAGTAGATTCTGACTCAGTGAACAATGGCATAGTTTTCTTGCCCTTTTATAGGGCTTATTGCTAATGAGCTGTATATGATCATGTTGCAAAATATTCAAGCTGAGCGGAGATCATTCATTAGGCTCAACTTTATCAAAACAACGAAAAAAAGAATGGAACGATTAGTTGTTCCAAATGAATGAATATTTAATTATTATAGCCAAAGAATCTGGTAAGAAATGAGATTACACTAAGGCTGCCGGGATTGAATCATTACAGTGTCATTCATTCTAATCAGTGCAACACTCACTAGTAAGTGATGCCCAAGGCATTCTGAACATGATTTTCCCTAAAAATCAAGACCTCTTGCGAATTTTCTTTGTCCAAGACTGTGAAAGAAATAAATCTGATTGAATGAGGGGTTTTTCCTTTTATACAGGGATTGACTGGAATTGAGTGGGTTTTCTCACACTAGGGGCTTTACGGTGTTTTTCTGTTGTATAATTACACTAATGCTCTGCTCATAGGAGTAATGGTACTCAATTTACACTAAGAGCGCGATGCAGTGATTGGTTCCAACCCACTGCATGCAGCTGTATTGATGCATACCCTTAACATTGCCCTGAAATCACGGAAACAAGGTTAACATGTGCACACAATCACAGGTGTGGCCTTAAGTAGTAGTCTATTTGTCACACTATGGGGTGTTTTAAGGGCATTGTCTACACTTAAAACAAAAAAAATGGTAATCACATCAGTTACCGTGCTCCCAACCCCACTTGATATATGTTGCAACTTATTACCTCTGTTACTAACCAGATTATTTAAGGGTTTGTTATTGTCCCTATTCTGGCATAGTAAGCCGGGCCCCTCCCTCATGACAGTCAATCAAGCTGTGACTGCTGACATCATGATTGACTGCTGTTTCCCTCTCGGCTCTCTGAACATGCTCAAGCTCCTAAAAGGCTCAACTAGCCGTTAAAGGAGGCAGTACCTTTGGCCAGAAAAGAATAAAACATCAAGTAGAATTATCATTAAATATCGGTAAAAATGCAATTTACTAAATGTGTTAAAAATACAGCATTGGAGTTTTGGGCGTATAAATAAAAAGTCACCAGTTTTTCGTTGGACATTGCTCTTTAGTTTGTGTATCATTAAACACTGTCTCTAACCTTTTACATTTTTCTTTTAGTTGTAAAACATGAATGAATTATGAAGAATTAAAAACTAGATAAAACGATCTTACAGAAAACATCCAATATAATAGGTGCTTGGTAAGCAGCAGCCCCACACTGTACCCTATTCTTATGGAATATTGATAAGCTGTTACTAGTCGGTCTACAAGTCTACCTCTGTTTGTTTCTTTTTTTAACTTAGCACTAGAAGCTATGACCGGCATGACTCAGAACCATTTTTGTGTTTTCTTTACTGCAAAAAAATGATCTAATTTGTTTAAAAGGGAAATGTGTTTACTTAAAACAAAGCAAGCCTGCCTCAAAAGGGCCTTGTAACGTCTTCTACTTCGATACAAGCTTGAGGTAGCTTTCAGGCTCATTTTAAAAATTAAAACCGTGGCTTATACTGGAGTATGTACGGTTACTCTGAGTTGTGTGTGTTTGTTGCGCATTCCTTCAATTCATTACTGTTTTGCTCATTCCCCTCTTGACCTATCTGTGAGGACAAACATGCCTCAGTTTAATCACCATGAGCCCACCATTGGGAGAGCGGGAATTTCCCACCCCATGCAGTTTTACATACCAATATCACCCTTTTCAGGTACAGAAAAACTGAACAAGGCAAGTATTAATTGAGTTTATGAAAAATGTACTTGATTGTGCAGTTTAAAATGTAAGATGTTAGTTTCTCATAAAACTGGACAAAATCACAAAAAATGTTTACAGTGGTAGTGGGTTAGACTATTTTATTTTTAACTGTTCGGCTATAATTCTTGGTGACTTCAATGACTACATAAGCAATCCTGGCCCTCGTCGCTTTCCTCCATCTACTTCCTCCTCTTCTCCCTCCAGCAGTGGACCAAACCCTAGCCATAAGGATGGTCACTTATCCTTGACTTGGTCTTACAAAAAATCTTTCTGTCTCTAGTTGTAGACATAATCCTTCCCCTCTTCTGATCACAATCTAATTACTTTTTCTACACTACTCTCCCCATCTCCTCTGAAACGTCTCCATTTAACTGTCCTTGTTTCTCAACACCCGTTGCAAATAGACCTTACGGCTCTCCCTTCCTCTCTGTTCTAGCCTCGGCTGCCGTATGTCTGACTCAACCCTGATCGCTAATATGAATCATATACTTTATCTATCCCACTCTATTGACTCCTTTGCCCCCCTACAAACTCTGAAATGTCGCCCCGCTAGTCCGTCCTTGGCTCAATTCAGATAACCAAGTTGCTTCGCCACTGTACGCGTGCAGCCAGATCGTCTGTTGAAAAAAGTCACACAGTAAGGAGGAACGTTAACCACACAAGCTCGTGTTGTCGTGTCTAATTTAGATCTTTCAGCAGCTAAAAAAACACTCAACTTTGGCACATTATAAACAAATGTCAAAAATAACCCCGTATCTATTTCGTAGCTAGACTTAACACTCGTTGCAGCCCTATGTTTACTGACACTCTACATTCCATTTAACGCTACTCAGGATTTGCAGACTACTTTTACTTACTCCAAACTACCGCGTCCCCTTTAATTTAACCATTTTTTTATCAAACACTCTTAGAACGTCTTGGTTCTCTCACACGCATACTATTACCATCCATGCTAATAACTATTGGACCCTTGCCTCAGGATTCTGACCGGGTCATTCAATGAATGGCAAAGTCTCAAATGACCTACAAGCTGCCAAATCCAGGAACATTCTCGGCCTCATTCTCCTTGACCTACGGCTGCCTTGATACTGTGGACCACTCTCTTTTATGCAAATTCCATATTCCTCAGCATCCAAATCCAAACTGCCGTCGTGGTTGTCTTTTTATCTGCTAACAGATCTTTCTCTGTCTTGTGCTAAGAAGACTCCTCTCCTGTTCGGCTTAGTCGTTAGGGGGTCCTCGGAGGACGGTTTTAGGGACCCTTGCTGTTCTCCTCTACACTAGTCTCTCTGGAGTCTCCGGGAAAAATAATCAGTTCTTCGGGTTTCCAAGTATCACTTATATGCGATGGTACCCAAATTTAATGTCCCCACCCCCATGCAACCCTGAAGTTCAATCCCAAAAGCTCTAGAGTCTCTCTCTATTTCGACATGGATGGCTGCACCATCCCCTTAGATAAATATATCCAAAGGAATAATCATGGACCCCATAAACTGGGACCTAGTCCACCATTATCCATCTCTTTGACAATATGGTCATTAACCCAGTTGAAATCTGCACGCGGACTTGGAGTTATCTTTGACTCCTCTGTCCTCCTTCCAGCGTCACATTATTAACAATGGCGGCGGACTGTTGTTTTCTCCTTCTCTCTCTCTTCACTACTAAAATGGCTCATCCATGCCTTTAATTCCCGTCTTGACTACTGTTAAACAGCTACTACTTGGACTCCCAGCCTCTTACTCTCTCCCCCAGTCTATTTAAACTCAGCAGTATCGGATCATCTCACTCTCCTCCCAAAGAGAACCCCGCAACCACCTTGATATTCAGTCAACAGGGTGGCTCCCATTAAAACAAAGATCAATCCAATTTACCCTGATTTTAACCTTTAAATCTCTTCACTCTACTGCATCTTCTAATATCTTATGTCAGGCGTGCCCTCCTCTCGCAAGGGAAATCCTCACCACAAACCCCCAACAAACTCTGCGCCGGCCCGGCCTTAATCAATCTCTATTGGTGCTCCTACCTTTGGATCTCTACCCTCTCCTCGATTCGCCTGGGGACATTCAAAATACCAAATCTAGACTGTTATTATCACCTTTATGAGCATCAGCACAACAAATGATTGTTTGCTTTGTAAGCACTTTGTTACCCACCCCCACCACCACGTATCTGTTGTCCATCCCATAGATTGTAAGCTCTCTGGGGACAGGGATCTCATTCCAATGTGGTATGGCATTATGACACTTCAATTCATTCATACATAACCAATTCATACATAATTCATTATATCATTTCTTGTATGAACTTGTATTTCATTTTTATTATCTATATAATTGCTTGCATATCCCCTTGTTTGTATACTCTGGATTTATAGTACAGCGCTCGTACCCAAGTGGTGCTTTATAAATAAAAATCATACATGATACCATACATACATTACATACACAAATACATACAATGATGGTCATATTGAACTTGACATTTAATCATTCTAATTATAAAGTTTTAGCAGCTAGAGAGAGATCACTTTGACACAGGCCAATTAGGAACATGGATCCCTTTCAGATTTGCATTAATACTGGGAACTTGGGGTGGAAATTTCAAGTTAAATATCTTCAGGTCAGTCACAATCCCTAGAGTCTGAGCTGTTGATGAATATATTAGTAGTAAATGATATAGTCCCTACTAACCATATAATATTCTCAAAAAAAGGTGCAATCCAAAATGGCTTAATAATGTGTGTAATAATGTATTAAAATTGAGGATATAGAGGTAGCCTAATTATGGATCCATCGTGTAAGACCTTGACGTCTTTTAAAATGTGTAAGTCCAAAGGGTCCAGTAAGCTGTTGCATTGTGCTGAAATAATCCATTAATTGAAAGAGGAGAGTGAATGCGAAGAAGTGAAAGGCATGTAAAAAAAGGCCAAACAAATGTATATAAATCGTTCCTAATAATCCATCTACTACATGTATATAAAATTTTTTATTCACATTAATATAGGAAATACGCTCTCTGTCCTTGGCTACTGTTAACTCTGAATCACTGCATCTATTCCAGCAGCAAGCGGGTCTATCTCTTCCATCCAAAGCTGGTAACACCACAGTACTCTATATATGGCAGGTCACAGACAAGATCGGTAATGTCCCATAACACGGTATGTGATGTGTGCTGGCTGCAGCATTCGAACACAAGAAGAATGAAACGACAATAATGCAAGAGCGGACCAAATCAGATGGTTAATTGTCTTGAATCGCACCCTATACTACAGTACAGAGAGCTCAAGTTGGTATTGACGAGATCCCACCTTTATAGTACTGAAAACCTAGTTATAGAACAATCTCTTGTCAATTGTTTTTTTATTATGCAAATATAGGAGTTAACCTACATAGATACAGTAAGTGATGTCCCTACTTGTTACTGTACGCACTGGTAACGCAGGCAGTATTTATGCAAACGCGCTGCCGTCATTCCTATGTGTGCTGTAATTGTTGGAAGTATGAATTACCGGTTTAAAGTCCAGGCACATGTGTGGCTACTAGCCAAAATAATAAAGGTGCACCTAGTCGGCCCACTCTACCTGGACCTATAGCACAAGCAAAGTAGCCAAACTTAAAAGGACCAGGATGCAAACTGTAGCAAGGGATTTCTTTATTGTGCATCACAAACACAAATTTTAGGGAATGCTTTGCCCCTTCGACACCTGCAATACACATGAATGTAATGCATGCATACCTTCCAATAAGGCATTCAGAAGCACAGCGAATATATATAGTTGAGACTGATCAGATTGCAAAAACACGATCCAAATCACGTAAGTGGGAACAGAGCCCTAAAGATGACAAGACTAGTGACCTGCTGCACGTAAAGAGTGAGATCATCTCATAGCGCTTCGCACACCAGGAAACACACAAAGGATTTGCTAGAAAACAAAATCAAGCAAACCAAACAAAGTGCACAGAGCAGGTTAAACAACAGTGAAATAAATACGTTTTTTTTAAATAATAACAGGCATATGAAAAGCATGAAGGAAACTCTGTTGTGTTTACATTTGATTAGTAATACTATGCAGCTGAGATTTCACGATAGGTTAACCACCTTGTTTGCAGAGGGTGTGGGCGTTATGCAAGAGGCACTTGAGCAGCAGCACAACCCTATTCACCAGAGGCGCACGGATGTATGCAGTGTAGGTATTATCCCCATGATAACTGGAATGAAAATATCTTTTGCAGCCGCTGGTGCGATTTGTTAGCTTAAGGGATCTGAGATGCAAGCTAACCATATATGTTTAACCTCTACAAGGGAACATTCATTAAATGCTTTTTTCTTTTTACACAAACCAAATTACCAGGGAAAGTTTAGACGTGAGTGGCCCCTACCTTGAATGGCTTAATGTAAGCTGAGTTGGAGGGACCCCATGCGACAAACTTCTCAGCTTTGACAGGTTTCCCGCAATACCGAATACCCTTCTTCTAACAGGGTTCAAGAATCTATGGCATTATGTACATTGGAGAAAACGTCCCAATTAGAAATCACATGCCAAGTGTTCAAGGACATATGATTTCTCTCTTGTGGCTCCCATCCTCTGGAATTCTATTCTTCTCTCTCACTATGTCAAGAAACCTCAATTAGCAGGTTTAAATCCAGCCTTAAATCCTACCTATCCGGTAACCAGCACAGTATATGGTATCTATATATCTATATATGATAAATCTATCCTTACATCCTACCTATCTGGTAACCAGCACAGTATATGATTATATGATTGTTTTATTTGCACTGCATTTGTCTCACTCTAACACTTATACCCACTCCATTGTATCTGTATGTTACCCACCTAACTAGATTATAAGCTCTATGGGGCAGGGACCTCCTTACCTCTTGTAGCAAAGCTCTAGCACTTCTATTTATATAATTGATATATTTATGTAATGAACTGTCTAGTATTTATCTCCCTTGTATGACTTTCTTGTATTTTGTTACTGTACAGCACTTCGTCCCCAAGTGGCGCTTCATAAACAAACTATATATACATACATATCTTTTATTAGTGTTCAAATGTCTCTGGGTGCATTTTTGATGATGTCACTATGACATCAGTGTTACCTCATACTTTTGCACAGACTTGGGGTTTGACTCAAAAAAAGTATCACACTTTGTTTGACTTCTCATTCGATATCTTTTATTAGTGTTTAAATGTGTCTGTATGCATTTTTTATGATGTCACTATGACAACAACGACATCATAATTTTGTACAGATTTGAATTTTTACCCAAAAAAGCATTGCACGTGGTGCAACGTTTTATTCTATACCTGTAAATTGTGTTCAAATGTGTTTGGGTGCATTTTTTTCTTTTTTTATAGTGTTCAAATGTGTTTGTATGCATTTATAGTGATGTCACTTTAATATCAGTGTTACATCATACTTTTGCACAGATTTGATCATAATTTTGTACAGATTTGAATTTTGACCCAAAAAAGTATTGCAACGTTTTATTGCAACGTTTTATTCTATACCTTTAAATAGTTTTCAAATGTGTCTGGGTGCATTTTTTCTTTTTTAATACTGTTCAAATGTGGCTGTATGCATTTTTGATGATGTCACTATGACATCACCATGACATCATTATTTTGTACAACAACTAGAATAAAAAGAAAAATGCACCAAAAACATTTGAACACAATTTACAGGTATAGAATAAAAGGTTGCACCAAGTGCAATGCTTTTTTGGGTCAAAATTCAAATCTGTACAAAATTATGATGTCATGGTGGTGTCATAATGACATCATCAAAAATGCATACAGACACATTTAAACACTAATAAAATATTGGAATGAAAGTCGAAACAGGTGCAATGCTTTTTTGGGTCAAATTCAAATCTGTACAAAATTATGATGTCATTGTTGTCATAGTGACATCATAAAAAAATGCTACAGACACATTTAAACACTAATAAAAAGATATGGAATGAGAAGTCGAACAAGGTGCATGCTTTTTTTGGTCAAAAACCCAGTCTGTGCAAAAGTATGAGGTAACACTGATGTCATAGTGACATCCTCAAAACACATACAACACATTTGAAACACTATTTAAAGGTATAGAATAAAAAGCGCACCAAGTGCAATACTTTTTTTGGGTCAAAACTTCAAATCTGTACACAAATTATGATCAAATCTGTGACAAAGTATGATGTAACACTCATGTCATAGTGACATCATTAAAATGTACCAAGACCATTTAAACACTATTTAAATTGTAGAATAAAAAGTCGCCTCCAAGTGCAATGCATTTTGGGAGTCAAAATTAAAATCTGTAAAAAAATAATGATGTCATGGTGATGTCATAGTAACATCATCAAAAATGCATACAGCCACATTTGAACAGTATTAAAAAGAAAAATGCACCCAGACACATTTGGAACACTATTTAAGGTATAGAATAAAAGGTCGCACCAAGTGCATATTTTTTGGGGTCAAAATTCAAATCGTACAAAATTATGATGTCATGGTGATGTCATCGTGACATCATCAAAAAAATGCATACAGACTTTAAGCACTAATAAAGATATGAAATGAGAAGTCCGACACCGTGTGATTGCTTTTTTGGGTCAAACCCGAAGTCGTGCAAAAAGCATGAGGAAAGACTGATGTCATAGTGACCTCATCAAAAAGCACCCAGACACATTGAACCTATTTAAATTATAAATAAAAAGTCGCTCCAAGTACAATGCATTTTGGAGTCAAGATTAAAATCTGTACAAAATAATGATGTCATGATGATGTCATAGTGACATCATCAAAAAATGCATACAGACATTTAAACACTAATAAAAATATGGAAGGAGAGTCGAAAAATGTGATGCTTTTTTTGGGTCAAACCCGAAGTCTGTGCAAAAGCATGAGGAAACACTGATGTCATAGTGAGCTCATCAAAAATGCACCCAAACACATTTGAACACTATTTAAATTATAAAATAAAAGTCGCTCCAAGTACAATGAATTTTGGTCAGATTAAAATCTGTACAAAATAATGATGTCATGATGATGTCATAGTGACATCATCAAAAAATGCATACAGACATTTAAACACTAATAAAAGATATGGAATGAGAAGTCGAAAAAAGTGTGATGCTTTTGTTGGGTCAAACCCCAAGTCTGTGCAAAAGCATGAGGTAACACTGATGTCATAGTGACCTCATAAAAAATGCACCCAGACACATTTGAACACTATTTAAAGGCATAAAATAAAACATTGCACCAAGTGCAATACTTTTTTTGGGTCAAAATTCTAATCTGTACAAAATTATGATCAAATCTGTGCAAAAGTATAATGTAACACTGATATTATAGTGACATCACCAAAAGCATACAAACACATGAACACTATAAAAAAAGAAAAATGCACCCAACACATTTGAACACATAATATAGATAATAAAAGGTTGCACAAGTGCAATGCTTTTTTTGGGTCAAAATTCAAATCTGTACAAAATATGATGTCCTGGGGTGTCACAAATGACATCATCAAAAATGCATACAGACACACATTTAAACACTATAAAATTATGGAAATGAGAAGTTGACAAGTGGCAATGCTTTTTTTGGATCAAAATTCAAATCTGTACAAAATTATGATCAAATCTGTGCAAAAGTATGATGTAACACTGATATTTAGTGACATCACCATAACATGCTACAAACAACATTTTGAACACTATAAAAAAAGAAAAAAATGCACCAACACATTTGAACACACAATTTACAGGTATAGAGTAAAGTTTTCACCAAGTGCAATGCTTTTTTGTATGATGTAACACTATATTATAGTGACATCACCAAAATGCATACAAAACACTTGAACCACTATAAAAAAAAAAAAATCACCCAACACATTTGAACACAATTTACAGGTATTCAAAAAGGTTGCGCCAAGTGCATCTTTTTTGGGTCAAATTCAAATCTGTACAAAATTATGATGTCATGGTGGTGTCATAATGACATCATCAAAAATGCATACAGACACATTTAAACACTAATAAAATATATGGAATGAGAAGTCGAACAAGGTGCAATGCTTTTTTGGGTCAAAATTCAAATCTGTACAAAATTATATGATGTCATTGTTGTCATAGTGGACATAATAAAAAAAATGCCATACAGACCCATTTAAACAACTAATAAAAGTATGAATGAGAAGTCGGAACAAGGTGCAATGCTTTTTTGGGTCAAAACCCAGGTCTGTGCAAAAGTAATGAGGTAACACTGATGTCATAGTGACATCCTCAAAAATGCGTACAGACACATTTGAACACTATTAAAGGTATAATAAAAGTCGCACCAAGTGCAATACTTTTTTGGGTCAAAATTCAAATCTGTACAAATTATGATCAAATCTGTGCAAAAGTATGATGTAACACTGATGTCAAAGTGACATCATTAAAATGTACCAAGACCCATTTAAACACTATTTAAATTGTAGAATAAAAGTCCTCCAAGTGCAATGCATTTTGGGAGTCAAAATTAAAATTTGTACCAAATAATGATGTCATGGTGATGTCTAGTGACATCATCAAAATGCATACAGCCACATTTGAACAGTATTTGACACCAAGTGCAATACTTTTTTTGGTCAAAATTCAAATTTGTACAAAATTATGAATCAAATGTGTGCAAAAGTATGATGTAACACTGATATTATAGTGACATCACCAAAGTGCCTACAAACACATTTGAACACACTTAAAAAAAGAAAAAATGCACCCAACAACATTTGAACACCAATTTCAGGTATAGAATGAAAGGTTGTACCAATGCAAATGCTTTTTTGGGTCAAAATTCAAATCTGTACAAAATTATGATGTCATGGTGGTGGTCATAATGACATCATCAAAAATGCATACAGACACATTAAACACTAATCAAAATATATGTATGAGAAGTCGAACAAGGTGCAATGCTTTTTTGGGGTCAAATTCAAATCTGTACAAAATTATGATGTCTTGTTGTCATAGTGACATCATAAAAAAATGCATACAGACACATTTAAAACACTAATAAAAGATATGGAATGAGAAGTCCGAACAAGGTGCAATGCTTTTTTGGGTCAAAACCCAGGTCCCGGTGCAAAAGTAATGAGGTAACCTGATGTCATAGTGACATCCTCAAAACACATACAGACCCATTTGAACACTATTTAAGGTATGAATAAAAAGTCGCACCAAGTGCAATACTTTTTTGGTCAAAATTCAAATCTGTACAAAATTATGATCAAATCTGTGCAAAAGTATGAATTAACACTCATGTCATAGTGACATCATTAAAATGTACCACAGACACATTTAAACACTATTTTAAATTGTAGAATAAAAGTCCGCTCAAGTGCAATGCATTTTGGGAGTCAAAATTAAAATCTGTACAAATAATGTGTCCGATGGTGATGTCATAGTAACATCATCAAAAATGCATACAGCCACATTTGAACAGTATTAAAAAGAAAAATGCACCCAACACATTTGAACACTATTTAAAGGTATAGAATAAAAGGTCGCACCAGTGCAATAATTTTTTGGGGTCAAAATTCAAATCGGTAAACAAATTATGATGTCATGGTGATGTCATCGTGACATCATCAAAAAATGCTACAGACATTTAGCACTATAAAGATGAATGAGAAGTCGAACAACGTGTGATGCTTTTTTTGGGTCAACCCGAAGTCCGTGCAAAAGCTTAGGAAGACTGATGTCATAGTGACCCTCATCAAAAATGCACCCAGACACATATGACACTATTTAAATTATAAAAATAAAAGTCGCTCCAAGTACAATGCATTTTTGGAGTCAAGATTAAAATCTGTACAAAATAATGATGTCATGATGATGTCATAGTGACATCTTCAAAAAATGCATACAGACATTTAAACACTAATAAAAAATATGGAATGAGAAGTCGAAAAAAGTGTGATGCTTTTTTTGGGTCAAACCCGAAGTCTGTGCAAAAGCATGGGAAACACTGATGTCATAGTGAGCTTCTCAAAAATGCACCCAAACACATTTGAACACTATTTAAATTAAATAAAAAGTCGCTCACAGTACAATGAATTTTGGAGTCCAAATTAAAATCTGTACAAAAGATGAATGTCATGATGATGTCATAGTGACATCATCAAAAAATGCATACAGACATTTAAACACTAATAAAAGATATGGAATGAGAAGTCGAAAAAAGTGTGATGCTTTTGTTGGGTCAAACCCCAAGTCTGTGCAAAAGCATGAGGTAACACTGATGTCATAGTGACCTCATAAAAAAATGCACCCAGACACATTTGAACACTATTTAAAGGCATAAAATAAAACATTGCACCAAGTGCAATACTTTTTTTGGGTCAAAATTCTAATCTGTACAAATTATGATCAAATCTGTGCAAAATATAATGTAACACGTTATTATAGTGACATCACCAAAATGCATACAAACAACATTTGAACACTATAAAAAGAAAAATGCACCCAAACACCATTGAACACATTTATAGGTATAGAAGAAAAGGTTGCCCAAGTGCAATGCTTTTTTTGGGTCAAAATTCAATCTGTACAAAATTATGATGTCATGGTGGTGTCACAATGACATCATCAAAAATGCATACAGACACATTTAAACACTAATAAAATATATGGAATGAGAAGTTGAACAAGGTGCAATGCTTTTTTGGATCAAAATTCAAATCTGTACAAAATTATGATCAAATCTGTGCAAAAGTATGATGTAACACTGATATTATAGTGACATCACCAAAAATGCATACAAACACATTTGAACACTATAAAAAAAGAAAAAATGCACCCAAACACATTTGAACACAATTTACAGGTATAGAATAAAAGGTTGCACCAAGTGCAATGCTTTTTTGTATGATGTAACACTGATATTATAGTGACATCACCAAAAATGCATACAAACACATTTGAACACTATAAAAAAAGAAAAAATGCACCCAAACACATTTGAACACAATTTACCGTTAAGAATAAAAGGTTGCACCAAGTGCAATGCTTTTTTGGGTCAAAATTCAAATCTGTACAAAATTATGATGTCATGGTGGTGTCATAATGACATCATCAAAAATGCATACAGACACATTTAAACACTAACTAAAATATATGGAACTGAGAAGTCGAACAAGGTGCAATGCTTTTTTTGGGTCAAATTCAAATCTGTACAAAATTATGATGTCATTGTTGTCATAGTGACATAATAAAAAAATGCATACAGACCCATTTAACAACTAATAAAAGATATGGAATAGAAGTCGAACAAGGTGGCAATGCTTTTTTGGGTCAAACCCAGGTCTGTGCAAAAGTATGAGGTAACACTGATTGTCATAGTGACATCCTCACAATGCGTACAGACACATTTTGAACACTATTTAAAGGTATAAGAATAAAAGTCGCACCAAGTGCAATACTTTTTTGGGTCAAAATTCAATCTTTACAAAATTATGATCAAATCTGTGCAAAAGTATGATGTACAACTGAGTCAAAGTGACATCATTAAAATGTACCAAGACACATTTAAACACTATTTAAATTGTAGAATAAAAAGTCGCTCCAAGTGCAATGCATTTTGGAGTCAAAATTAAAATTTGTACAAAATAATGATGTCATGGTGATGTCATAGTGACATCATCAAAAATGCATACAGCCACATTTGAACAGTATTTGAACACCAAGTGCAATACTTTTTTTGGGTCAAAATTCAAATTTGTACAAAATTATGATCAAATGTGTGCAAAGTATGATGTAACACTGATTATGTGGCATCACCAAAAATGCATACAAACACATTTGAACACTATAAAAAAAGAAAAAATGCACCCAAACACATTTGAACACAATTTACAGGTATAGAATAAAAGGTTGCACCAAGTGCAATGCTTTTTTGGGTCAAAATTCAAATCTGTACAAAATTATGATGTCATGGTGGTGTCATAATGACATCATCAAAATGCATACATTACAACATTTAACACTAATAAATATATATTAATGAGAAGTCGAACAAGGTGGCAATGCTTTTTTTGGGTCAAAATTCAATTTGTACAAAATTATGATCAAATGTGTGCAAAAGTATGATGTACACTGATATTGTAGTGACATCACCAAAATGCATACAACACATTGAACACATAAAAACAAGAAAAAATGCACCCAAACACATTTGAACACTATTTACAGGTATAGAATAAAAGGTTGCACCAAGTGCAATGCTTTTTTGGGTCAAAATTCAAAGCTGTACAAAATTATGATGTCATGGTGGTGTCATAATGACATCATCAAAAATGTACCAAGACACATTTAAACACTATTTAAATGTAGAATAAAAAGTCGCTCCAAGTGCAATGCATTTTGGAGTCAAAATTAAAATCTGTACAAAATAATGATGTCATGGTGATGTCATAGTGACATCATCAAAATGCATACAGCCACTTGAACATATTAAAAAAGAAAATGCACCCAGACAGACACATTTGAACACTATTTAAAGGGTATAGAATAAAAGGTCGCACCAAGTGCAAATAATTTTTTGGGGTCAAAATTCAAATCGTACAAATTATGATGTCATGTGTGTCATATGACATCATCAAAAATGTATACAGACATTTAGCACTAATAAAAGATATGAAATGAGAGTCGAACAAAGTGTATGCTTTTTTTGGGTCAACCCGAAGTCTGTGCAAAAGCATGAGGAAACACTGATGTCATAGTGACCTCATCAAAATACACCCAGACACATTTGAACACTATTTAAAGGCATAAAATAAAACGTTGCACCAAGTGCAATACTTTTTGGGTCAAAATTCAAATTTGTACAAAATTATGATCAAATGTGTGCAAAAGTATGATGTAACACTGATATTATAGGACATCACCAAAAATGCATACAAACCATTTGAACACTATAAAAAAGAAAATGCACCCAAACCCTTTGAACCAATTTACGTATAGAAATAAAAGGTGCACCAAGTGCAATGGCACCCTTTTTTTTTTGGGTCACAAATTCAAATCTGTATAAAATTATGATGTCATTGGTGGTGTCATAATGAACTCACAAAATGCTATCAGCCCTTTGAACATAGTTACAAAAGAAAAAAATGTCATCCCAGACACATTTGAACACTATTTAAAGTATAGAATAAAAGGTCGCACCAAGTGCAATAATTTTTGGGGTCAAAATTCAAATCGGTACAAAATTATGATGTCATGGTGATGTCATAGTGACATCATCAAAAAATGTATACAGACATTTAAGCACTAATAAAAGATATGAAATGGAAGTCGAACAAAGTGTGATGCTTTTTTTGGGTCAAACCCGAAGTCTGTGCAAAAGCATGAGGAAACACTGATGTCATAGTGACCTCATCAAAAATACACCCAGACACATTTGAACACTATTTAAAGGCATAAAATAAAACGTTGCACCAAGTGCAATACTTTTTTTGGGTCAAAATTCAAATTTGTACAAAATTATGATCAAATGTGTGCAAAAGTATGATGTAACACTGATATTATAGTGACTCACCAAAAATGCATACAAACACATTTGAACACTATAAAACAAAAAAAAATGCACCCAACACATTTGAACACAATTTACGAGTATAGAATAAAAGGTTGCACCAAGTGGCAATGCTTTTTTGGGTCAAATTCAAATCTGTAAAAATGATGATTCTGGTGGTGTCAAATGACATCATCAAAATGCATACAGCACATTTGAACAGTATTAAAAAAAAAAATGCCCCAGACACATTTGAACACATTTAAAGGTATAGAATAAAAGGTCGCACCAAGTGCCAATAATTTTTGGGGTCAAATTCAAATCGGTACAAAATTATGATGTCATGGTGATGTTCATAGTGACTCATCAAAAAAATGTATACAGACAATTTTAGCACTATAAAAGATATGAAATGAGAAGTCGAACAAAGTGTGATGCTTTTTTTGGGTAAACCCGAAGTCTGTGCAAAGCATGAGGAAACACGTGATGTCATAGTGACCTCATCAAAAACACCCAGACACATTTTGACACTATTTAAATGCATAAAATAAAAGTTGCACCAAGTGCAATACTTTTTTGGGTCAAATTCAAATTTGTACAAATTATGATCAAATGTGTGCAAAAGTATGATGTACACTGATATTATAGTGACATCACCAAAAATGCATACAAACATATTTGAACACTATAAAAAAAGAAAAAATGCACCCAAACACATTTGAACACAATTTACAGGTATATATAAAAGGTTGCACCAAGTGCAATGCTTTTTTGGGTCAAAATTCAAATCTGTATAAAATTATGATGTCATGGTGGTGTCATAATGACATCATCAAAAATGCATACAGCCACATTTGAACAGTATTAAAAAAGAAAAAATGCACCCAGACACATTTGAACACTATTTAAAGGTATAGAATAAAAGGTCGCACCAAGTGCAATAATTTTTGGGGTCAAAATTCAAATCGGTAACAAATATGATTGTCATGGTGATGTCATAGTGACACTCATCAAAAATGATACAGACATTTAAGCACTAATAAAAGATATGAAATGAGAAGTCGAACAAAGTGTGATGCTTTTTTTGGGTCAAACCCGAAGTCTGTGCAAAAGCATGAGGAAACACTGATGTCATAGTGACCTCATCAAAAATACACCCAGACACATTTGAACACTATTTAAAAGGCAATAAAATAAAACGTTGCCACCAAGTGCAATACTTTTTTTGGGTCAAATTCAAATTTGACAAAATTAATGATCAAATGTGTGCCAAAGTATGATGTAACACTGATATTATAGTTGACATCACCAAAAATGCCTACAACACATTTGAACACTATAAAAAAAGAAAAATGCACCCAAACAATTTGAACACAATTACAGGTATGAATAAAAGGTTGCACCAAGGCAATGTCTTTTTGGGTCAAAAATGCAAAGCTGTATAAAATTATGATGTCATGTGGTGTCATAATGACATCACAAAAATGCATACAGACATTTAAAACACAAATAAAATATATGGATGAGAACTTGAACAAGGTCACATGCTTTTTTTTGGGTCAACAAAATTCAAATCTGTGACAAAATTATGATGTCATTGGTTGTCATCAGTGACATCAATAAAAAAATGCATACAGACACTTTTAAACACTAATAAAAGATATGTAGATGAGAAGCTCAACACAGGTACAAACTATTCAAAGGTATCAGTAATAAAAAGTCCGCACAATGCAATACTTTTTTGGGGTCAAAATTCAAATCTGTACAAAAGTATTATCAAAATCTGTGCAAAGTATGATAAACACCTGATGTCATATTGACAATCGTTAATATGTACCAAGACACATTTAAAACACTATTTAAATTGTAGAATAAAAAGTCGCTCCAAGTGCAATGCATTTTGGAGTCAAATTAAAATATGTACCAAATATGATGTCATGGTGATGTTATAAGTGACATCATCAAATGCACACAAGCCAACTTAAACCTATAAAAAAGAAAAATGCACCCAGACACATTGAACACTATTTAAAGGTATAGAATAAAACATCGCAAGTGCCAAGTGCATACTTTTTGGGTCAAAATTCATCTGTACAAAATTATGATCAATCTTGGCAAAATATGAATATAACACTGATACTTCAATAAGTGACATCACCACTAAATGCATACAAACAACATTGAACACGAATAAAAAAAAAAAAATGCACCCAAACACATTTGAACAATTTACAGGTATAAGAATAAAGGTTCGCACCACGTGCAATGCTTTTTTGGGTAAAAATTCATTGTACAAATATTAGTCGTTGTTGTCATAGTGACATCATAAAAAATGCATACAGACACATTTAAAACACTAATAAAAGATATCGAATGAGAAGTCAAACAAAGTGTGATGACTTTTTTGAGTCAAACCCCAGTCTGTGCAAAAGTATGAGGAACACTGAGTCCATAGTGACATCATCAAAAATGCACCCAGACACATTTGAACACTACAATAACAGATATGTAAGTATCATATGTAGTATATATAACCGTATATACTCGGTATAAACCTAGTTTTCAAAGGCTTTAAAAAACGCCTAAAATCTTACCTCGGTTTATACTCAGATCAGCCTATCTCTACCCCTTTGTCCTCCGGGCCACGACGATCCGCATCCCGCTCCACAGCTTCTTTGCGCATCCGCGTATGAATGTCAACTACCCCCAACTAAAGGCGCCGACGCAAAGTTGGACAGAGGTCGCCGGGTAGTGACCTCCTCCGGATTGCGCATAAGCTGTGTAGAAAGATGGGGCGGATCGCGGCGCGGCGTGACAAGGTCAGAGAGATAGGCTGCTTTTTATGCTTTCACAGGAATTGGCAAATACTTACAAGAAGAGTAAACCTTCTTTATTTATTTATTGTGCATACTGTTGGCACAACTATAGGAGGAGTTAACCCCTATTTGCAAGTATTGGCTACTAAGATGTTTGATAAACTACACAACCTCCCAGCTTGCTTCTTGTGGGAGTTAGTTTTCAAACCTCTTAAGTGGCAAATACTTGCAAATAGGGGAAATCTCTCCATATTTGTGCATACAGTTAGCCAAAATAAAGAAGGTTTTACTCTTATAATTAGTAAGTATATTTGCAACTTAAGATGTGAAAACTACAACTCCCAGCAATATAAGCATGCTGGAGTTGGAGTTTCCAAACATCTTTAGTGGCAAATAATACCACCCCCCGCGTTTATTAATACTCGGGTCAGTGTGTTTTCCCTACTTTTTTTCCCTAAACTAGTACCTACAAACAAAACCAAACCTGGTTTATATCTCACGGACGGTTTATACGCGAGTATATACGGAGTTGTTTATGAAGCGCCACTGGGGGACGCAGTGCTGTACAGTAACAAAATACAAGAAGTCATACAGGGAGATAAACTAGACAGTTTCATTACATAAATATATCAATTATATAAATAGAAGTGCTAGAGCTTTGCTATAAGAGGTAAGGAGTCCCTGCCCCATAGAGCTTACAACTAGTTTAGGTGGGTAACATACGATACAATGAATGGGTATAAGTGTTAGAGTGAGACAAATGCAGTGCAAATAAAACAATCATATAATGCATATAACTAGTGGCTGGTACCCAGATAGGTAGGCATGTAAGGCTGGATTTAAACCTGACTAATTGAGGTTTCTTGACGTACTGTAGTGAGAGAAGAATAGAATTCCAGAGGATGGGAGCCACAAGAGAAAAGGTTTAAGGTGAGAGGAAGCAGTACGAGTGGGGGCTCAGTAACAGGGCTTTCTGGATGACCAGGGTAACGTCGAACATATGGGGAGTACTAGAGAGGTGAAATCTATAACGAGGCAAGCAGACAGAGCAAAGGGATTTAATTGTTAGGAGAAGGATTTTGGTTGTAATGTCGCTGTTTACAACGGGAGCCATATGTTGTCCTGTACGAGGAGATTTGGGATTCACCCGTTATTAGAGAGCGAAACAATACGTGTGGCGAGAGTTAGTATAGACTGAAAGAGAGAGGGTGGGAAGCAGGAAGACAGAAAGTAGTAGTTACTAATAGTCCAGACGCATATGATGATGCGAAACACCCCCAGTCGAACGAGCCAAACAGATTTTTGGTTGCTCATTACTACACTTTTATTTCGAAACGGCCAATAGTCACGCGTGTGTATTTGTTCGGGTTGGGGGGTCCGTTCGGTCGACCGCCGTTCGACGGGGGTGTTCGTCGGGTCGGTAAAAAATCTTCAGGTGTCTACCAACCTAAACACGTTGATCCAGAGGAAGGCACAAAAAAAACAGTATGAAAGGGAAAAAAAATTCTGCCTCCAAGTGACAATCGGAAATATCCCTGATCAACTATAACTTTATGTATCAATATCAGTAGTAACATACAATGGTTCTTTTATTTACAGTTAAGAACATTACTCTCAAACCTGACAAACACAGGCTAAATATTCCGACAGTTTAATCAAGTTGATCAGAAACACCGACCCCTACAAACGGTCCTGTTCAATAAACTCTGCCAATGGATATGATCATAAGGGATCGGAACTTTTCAGAACATTATGTTGAGTAATTTCAAGCTAATGGCTCGTGCAAGGTGGTGAAGTTTGATCAAACTTAATTACAAATGTATGAACAGCATTAGAAAGATCTGACTTGATTATATGACCACACATTTTATACAAAATACAAACACATTTATTAAAGGTCCCCAGTAGCATCTAGAACAAATGTTGATAATCTCGTTTTAGGATACAGTATACAGCATAGAGGAGGAAGATTGAATAGCTGGAAGATCCAGTTTTTCTTTGTTAACCGGTTTACAAATAATCATTTTAACTAAAGATACAAAGACTGATGCCAAAGCCCCACCCGCTCGCATGTGCTGTGGGCCACTCTGACACAGATGAGGTAACACTGATGTCATAGTGACATCATCAAAAATGCATACAGACACATTTAAACACTATAAAAAAATAAAAAATGCACCCAGACACATTTGAACCGTATTTAGGCATAGAATAAAAAAATTTGCACCACGTACAATGCTTTTTTGGGTCAAAATTCAAATCAATACAAAATTATCATGTCATGGTTGTCAGAGTGACATCATAAAAAAATGCATACAGACACATTTAAACAGTCATAATGACATCATAAAAAAATGCATACAGACACATTTAAACCTATAAAAGATTGGAATGAGAAGTCGAACAAGTGCAATGCTTTTTTGTGGTCAAAAACCCAGGTCTGTGCAAAAGTATGAGGTAACACTAGTGTCATAGTGACATCCTCAAAACGCGTACAGACACATTTGAACACTATTAAAGGTATAGAATAAAAAGTCGCACCAAGTGCAATACTTTTTTTGGGTCAAATTCAAATCTGTACAAATTATGATCAAATCTGTGCAAAGTATGATGTAACACTGATGTCATAGTGACATATTAAAAGTACCAAGACACATTTAAACACTATTTAAATTGTAGAATAAAAAAGTCGCTCCAAGTGCAATGCATTTTGGGAGTCAATTAAAATCTGTACAAATAAAATGATGTCATGGGTATGTTCATAGTGACATCATCAAAAATGCATACAGCCACATTTGAACAGTATAAAAAGAAAAAATGCACCGACACATTGGAACACTTTTTAAGTATGATAAAAGGTCGCACCAAGTGCAATAAGTTTTGGGGTCAAAATTCAAATCGGTACAAATTTGATGTCATGGTGATGTCATAGTGACATCATCAAAAAAATGCATACAGACATTTAACACTAATAAAAGAATTGAAATGAGAAGTCGAACAAAGGTGAAATGCTTTTTTTGGGTCAACTCCGAAGTCTGTGCACAAGCATGAGGACACTGATGTCATAGTGACCTCATCAAAATACCCCAGACACATTTGAACACTATTTAAATTATAAAATAAAAAGTCGCTCCAAGTACAATGCATTTTGGAGTCAAATTAAAATCTGTACAAAATAATGATGTCATGAGATGTCATGTGACATCATCAAAAAATGCATACAGACATTTAAACACATAAAAATATGGAATGAGAGAGCGAACAAGTGTGATGCTTTTTTGGGTCAAACCCGAAGTCTGTGCAAAAGCATGAGGAAACACTGATGTCATTGTGACTCATCAAAAATGCACCCCGACACATTTGAACACTATTTAAATTATAAAATAAAAGTCCGCTCCAAGTACAATGCATTTTGGGTCAGATTAAAATCTGTACAAAATAATGATGTCATGATGTTCATAGTGACATCATCAAAAATGCATACAGACCATTTAAACCCTATAAAAGTATGGAATGAGAAGTAACAAAGTGGATCTTTTTTGGTCAAACCAAGTCATGTCAAAGCATGAGGTACACCTGATGTCATAGTGACCTCATAAAAAATGCACCCAGACACATTTGAACACTATTTAAAGGCATAAAATAAAACTTGCACCAAGTGCAATACTTTTTTTTTGGGTCAATTCAAATATGTACAAAATTATGATCAAATCTGTGCAAAAGTCTGATTTAACACTGATATTATAGTGACATCACCAAAATGCATACAAACACATTTGAACACTATAAAAAGAAAAATGCACCCAAAACACATTTAACAAGCACTAATAATAGGTATAGAAAATAGAAGTTGCAGCAAGTGCAATGCTTTTTTTGGGTCAACACAAATCTGTACAAAATATATGATTCATGGTGTCATAGATGACTCATCAAAAATTGCAACAAGACACATTTAACACTATTAAATTATTAAATGAAAGTGCTCCAAGTAGCAATGCTTTTGGAGTCAAGATTCAAATCTGTACAAAATAATGATGTCATGAATGATTCATAAGTGACTTAAATCAACACTAATAAAAGATATGGAATGAGAAGTCGAACAAGGTGCAATGCTTTTTTGGGTCAAAACCCAGGTCTGTGCAAAAGTATGAGGTAACACTGATGTCATAGTGACATCCTCAAAAATGCGTACAGACACATTTGAACACTATTTAAAGGTATAGAATAAAAAAATCGCACCAAGTGCAATACTTTTTTGGGTCAAAATTCAAATCTGTACAAAATTATGATCAAATCTGTGCAAAAGTATGATGTAACACTGATGTCATAGTGACATCATTAAAAATGTACCAAGACACATTTAAACACTATTTAAATTATAGAATAATAAAATTATGATGTCATGGTGATGTCATAGTGACGTCATCAAAAATGCATACAGACACATTTGAACACCACGTGCAATGTTATTTTGGGTCAAAGTTCAAATCTGTACAAAAGTATGTCATGGTGATGTCATAGTGACATCGTTAAAAATGCATACAGACATATTTAAACACTAATAAAAGATATGGAATGAGAAGACGAACAAAGTGTGATGCTTTTTTTTGGGTCAAACCCGAAGTCCGTGCAAAAGCATGAGGAAACACTGATGTCATAGTGACCTCATCAAAAATGCACCCAGACACATTTGAACACTATTTAAATTATAAAATAAAAAGTCACTCCAAGTACAATGCATTTTGGAGTCAAGATTAAAATCTGTACAAAATAATGATGTCATGATGATGTCATAGTGGTGCCTCATAAAAAAATGCACCCCGACACATTTGAACATATTTAAGGCTAAAATAAAACATTGCACCAAGTGCAATACTTTTTGGGTCAAAATTCTAATCTGTACAAAATTATGATCAAATCTTGTGCAAAGATAATGTAACAGATATTTAGTGAATCAGGCCCCCTTTGGTCCAATCCCTTACAGCCCCATGTGGGCCCACCCACACGTGGGTGTCATGGCTTCATGGGTGTCATGACCCTGCCCACTCGTGGGTGTCATGACCACGCCCACTTGTGGGTGTTGTGGCCCCACCTACTCACGGGTGTCGTGGCCCTGCCCACTCACGGGTGCTGTGGCCCCACCCACTCACAGGTGCCAAAGCCCCACCCGCTCGCATGTGCTGTGGGCCACTCTGACACAAGGGGGCCAGCAATCACTGTATAAAGTATAGGGGGCCAGCAATCACTTTATAAAGTATAGGGGAACAGTGATCTCTGTATGAAGTATAGGGGAACAGTAATCGCTGTATAAAATATGGGATCACTGTTCCCTATACTTTATAAAGTGATTGTGGCCCCCTATACTTTATACAGTGATTGCTGGCCCCTATACTTTATACAGTGATTGCTGGCCCCCTATACTTTATACAGTGATTACTGGCCCCTATACTTTATATAGCGATTACCCTTTGCTTTGGGCAAGCGTTACTGGCCCCTATACTTTATACAGCGATTCTGGCCCTATTTCATACAGAGATTACTGTTCCCCTTTACTTTATACAGTGATTACTGGGCCCCTATACTTTAAACAGCGATTACTGGCCCTGATACATTATACAGCGATTACCCTTTGCTTTATACAGTGATTACTGGCCCCAATACTTTATACAGCGATTACTGGCCCCTATGCTTTATACAGTGATTACTGTCCCCTATGCTTCATACAGCGATTACTGTCCCTTATACTTCATACAGGATTTCTGTGCCCCTATATTTATACAGGGATTACTGTCCCCTATAGTTTATACAGTAATTACTGTGCCTCTATACTTTTACAGTGATTACTGACTTCCTATACTTTTACAGCAATTACTGTCCCCTATGCTTTATACAGCGATCAATGGCCGCCTATGCTTTATACAGCGGTTACTGTCCCCTATACTTTATACAGTGATTACTGGCCCCAATACTTTATACGTGATTACTGGCTTCCTATAATATATGCAGCAATTGCTGTCCCCTATACTTTGTACAGCGATTAATGGCCTCCTATGCTTTATACAGCGATTACTGTCCCATAGTTTATACAGTAATTACTGGCCTCAATATTTATACAGTTTATGGCTTCCTATACTTTATACAGCAATTACTGCCCCTATACTTTATACAATGATTAATTGCCCCTATGCTTTATACAGCGATTACTGTCCCCTATACTTTATACAATGATTAATTGCCCCTATGCTTTATACAGCGATTACTGTCCCCTATACTTTATACAGTCATTACTGTCCCCCTATACTTTATACAGTGATTACGGTCCCCTATGCTTTATACAGTCATTACTGTCCCCCTATACTTTATACAGTGATTGCTGGCCCCCTATACTTTATACAGTGATTACTGGCCCCTATACTTTATATAGCGATTACCCTTTGCTTTGGGCAAGCGATTACTGGCCCCTATACTTTATACAGCGATTACGGCCCCTATATTCATACAGAGATTACTGTTCCCCTTTACTTTATACAGTGATTACTGGGCCCCTATACTTTAAACAGCGATTACTGGCCCTGATACATTATACAGCGATTACCCTTTGCTTTATACAGCGATTACTGGCCCCAATACTTTATACAGCGATTACTGGCCCCTATGCTTTATACAGTGATTACTGTCCCCTATGCTTCATACAGCGATTACTGTCCCTTATACTTCACATAAGAGATTTCTGTGCCCCTATACTTTATACAGTGATTACTGTCCCCTATAGTTATACAGTAATTACTGTGCCTCTATACTTTTTACAGTGATTACTGACTTCCTATACTTTATACAATTACTGTCCCCTATGCTTTATACAGCAATCAATGGCCGCTATGCTTATACAGCGATTACTGTCCCCTATACTTTATACAATGATTAATTGCCCCTATGCTTTATACAGCGATTACTGTCCCCTATACTTTATACAGTCATTACTGTCCCCCTATACTTATACAGTGATTACGGTCCCCTATGCTTTATACAGTCATTACTGTCCCCCTATACTTTATACAGTGATTGCTGGCCCCCTATACTTTATACAGTGATTACTGGCCCCTATAATTTATATAGCGATTACCCTTTGCTTTGGGCAAGCGATATACGGCCCCTATACTTTATACAGCGATTACTGGCCCCTATACTTCATACAGAGATTACTGTTCCCCTTTACTTATACAGTGATTACTGGGCCCCTATACTTTAAACAGCGATTACTGGCCCTGATACATTATACAGCGATTACCCTTTGCTTTATACAGCGATTACTGGCCCCAATACTTATACAGCGATTACGGCCCCTATGCTTTATACAGTGATTACTGTCCCCTATGCTTCATACAGCGATTACTGTCCCTTATACTTCATACAGAGATGTTTTGCCCCTATACTTTATACAGTGATTACTGTCCCCTATAGTTATACAGTAATCTTGTGCCTCTAACTTTTTACAGTGATTACTGACTTCCTATACTTTATACAGCAATTACTGTCCCCTATGCTTTATACAGCAATCAATGGCCGCCTATGCTTTATACAGCGATTACTGTCCCTATACTTTATACAATGATTAATTGCCCCTATGCTTTTACAGCGATACTGTCCCCTATACTTTATACAATGAAATTGCCCCTATGCTTATACAGCGATTACTGTCCCTATACTTTATACAGTCATTACTGTCCCCTATACTTTATACAGTGATTACGGTCCCCAATGCTTTATACAGTGATTACTGTCCCCTATAATAATACACTGATTACTGTCCCCTATACTTATATAGTGGATAATGCACCCCCAACTGTAAATTATAAGGATATTAGAAGTCACAGAGGAGTTCTGTGACCATATAAAGCACAAGGCCGCAGGCCGAGTACCTTTTATACAGTGCACGGAACTCCAAGGTGACTTCTAATATCCCTTTAAAGGGCATGTCCACCCAAAACTATATTTTAACACACTACTTGCCCCAATGTGTAGTGTATAAAAATCCTTACCTTACATACCTGCTTCAAATGGTTCTCCTGCAATGTCCCTACAAAGTCTAGAAAACTGACCACCAGGAGCTGGCCGAGTCCATATAGGTGTCTGCCTCCTGTCTCTCCTCCAGGGGGAATTTGCACATGCTCACTGCAGCTCTCCCCCCTCCCTCTCCCTCACGTTTTGCTCTCCCTCCCCCTACTACAAAAAAATGCCTCTCAGCTCAACAATTATGGACGTGGCTGCCAGTCCGGCCCCCTGCTTGCAGTTTCATGCAAATCCACTACTGGGGTAGGTTATGCAGTAATTACTGCCCCCCCAATTCTTTATACAGTGATTACTGCCCCCAATACATTATACAGTGATTACTGACCCCCTATACAATTTTTTTTAATAAAAACTCAATTATGTACGCTAATGTAAATATTCTACAATTAATATACTTTGACGTTTGATTAAAAGGCAAATATTTTAACAATTTTCACACTATCCTATCCATACCATATTTCCAGTAAATAAAAAACACTGCCACTAGGATGCTTGTTATCAGGATCCCTCCTCCAACACTAAGTACCATGGGAGGATTTTGCTGGTGAGAATGTTTCCTTCAGTGTGACCTAAGAGAGGGAAAATAAACAGAATTGTCATTTATTTTTAAAGCTGAACAAAGAATCCTTTGTGTGAGTTACACTCGTCAGCAACTGATTTGTTAATGATATAGTTAATGATTATAATGGAAATGTAGAATTAGAAAAAAAATGCTGTCAGTAAAATTAGTTGTGATATTCATGGAACTTTTAGGGCTAGGCCCCACTAGGGTAGTTTCTGCGCGTTTCCATGCCCGTGTGCATTGCGCTAGCGCACACCAATGTAAAGTGAGTGTAACCTAAGACACCATAGAGCTTTAAATTCAGCAGGATTCACACACACTGAGGACAGGCAGAGAGACACATACGCTTCCACAGACATACACCCTAATAGGTAAATTGACAGGAATTGTATTTTTGCAATTACTTTCATTATTTGAAGATTTTTTATGTATGATATGGAAGCAGCATCACCAGAATCTCTGCCTTCCTGCTCTGAAAACATGTGATAGTCCCTCTCCTCACAAGCCCCTCTGCCTCATGGGGCTCCCAAGGCCCCTTTGCCTCGCCGAGCCCACATGGCCCCACCTCCTTTCTGCCTCCATGGCCCTTTCTCTTGCTGCCGTGTCCCTTCCCATTCGCAGGGACCCCCATGGTCCCACCCCTTGCAGGCCCCCCTTTTACCTGGAAGTGTAGCGGCTGTCAGCCGCAGAGCAGGAAGAGTGACGAGGGACCAGGTCAGTAGGGAACTTATTTACATCTTTGAAAACTTACATCTTTGAAAAATATAGATAATGTGAAAGTGGGGGTTGGGGGGGGTGATTAACATTCTCAGTTAACTGGATCTAGATAGATTGTCACATTGGGCTGCTAAGTGGCAGGTGAGATTCAATGTTGATAAATGTAAGATGAATTTTGGACTTAAAAATCCTTGTGCTGCTTATACTATAAATGGCTCTGTGTTAAGTGAATCCCTGTTGGAAAGGGATCTTGGAGTTTTGGTGGATAACAAACTTAAAGGTAGCAAGCAGTGCCAGCGGCAACCGCCAGAGCCAGCATGGTAGTCTTGTATAAAGCGGAGGTATGGATTCAAGGGAGGAAAATGTTATCCCTCCTTTACAAAGCATTGTAGGGCCTCATTTGGAATATGCAGTGCAGTTTTGGAATCTGTGTACAAAAGGACATCTTTGTAATGGAAAGGGTTCAGAGAAGGGCAATTAAAAATAATAATGGTAATGGCCTGCAAGTGGAAGGGGCCACGAGGATGGTAGAGGCTGTAGATTCACTTACCATTTCTCTTGGTAACTTGTCAGATGGGAGGGGAGTGACTTGCGGTTTCCTTCACACATAATGTAATCTGCGACTGTGCTTTGAGTGAGGAGGGAGCAGCTGTTGGAATTGAATCTAGCAGCCTCCCACCCCTAACTTGCTGATCAGATATTTTAACATATCTTGGGCTGTACAGCACATAGAGAGGTGGTGTGTGGCTCATTTAAAGGTAGGCCTTTCATTTAAAATATCGTGTGGGGATCACAGTTCCCCTTTAAAAGGTATGTCCACCCCCAGCCCAAATAAACTCTTTTCTGCAGCCTTATAGCCCACTAACCCTTAACCTGAGGGTTTGTGTGGCAACTCAGAAATCTGCTCCTAAACATACTTACCAGCCCCCCGTTCCCTTGATTGTCTTCTGCTTGACTTCTGTGCATTTTTCCTTGAACAGAAGCTACAAAAGGGGCCCAACAGACACGGTGCGGCTATGATTGACTTAGACATCTCTAATATACTTGACTGGCTTTTTACTTGTAGCTACTACATATAATAAATGCTCCATATAATAAATATATGTCAATGATATATTACCTTGGAAAGTGTTATTATTAACTATAGATAACTTTACAGAATTAATAAAGTAGATGGTGTATTATTATTATAATAAATACACACATCACAGAGAATAGTAGCTATAATGCTATAAAAATGGAAGTACACTTTGGTTAACTGAGGATATGGTACAGAAACAACTACAGGTTAATAAATAAAATCTCCTGGACTGGATAAAATACATCCTCTGGTCCTCGAGCTCTGTGTTTAGTGAATCCCTGTTGGAAAAGGATCTTGGAGTTTTGGTGGATGACAAACTTAAAGGTAGCAAGCAGTGCCAGCAGCAGCAACAGCCAGAGCCAGCATCGTATTGTCTTGTATAAAGAGAGGTATGGATTCAAGGGAGAAAAATGCTGTTCTCCCTCTTAAAGGGCATGTCCACCCCCAAAACTATAATCCCCCCAACTACTGGCCCCACCATGTAGTGTAGTTTAATCCTTACCTCACATCCCAGTCCATAGGGTTCCTGTAGACCCCCCCCCCCAAAGTCCCAAAACTAACCACTAGGAGGATAGCAGGGCTCTGCCTGCTACCTGCCTCCGGTAGATATTTGTCATGCGTACTGCAGCCCTTCTCCCCCTCCTCCCCCCCCCACTCCCCCTCTCCCTCCGTTCTACTATCCCTCCCCCTAGCACAAATCCCCCTAATATGCTGTTCCCCCATGTCCCCCAGCCCCAACCGCATATTTTTTTTTTCAAAAAGCTCCCCAAACTCTTACTTACCTCTCCTCTTTCCTCCGCCGCACTGAATGACCGGCAGCCGCGTCCGTGATGGCTGCCACTCAGCCAATCACAGACGCGACTGCCGGTCCCGCCCCTCTGCTTGCATTCTCGCAAGCAGAGGGCCGGCAGTGCGGGAGGAACGAGGGAGGTAGTAAGAGTTTGGGGGGCTTTCTGAAAAAAAATTTATGCGGTTGGGCTGGGGGACATGGGGGAACAGCATATTAAAATTGAGTTTTAAGGGTGGACATACCCTTTAACAAAGCATTGTGTAAGGCCTCATTTGGAATATGCAGTGCAATTTTGCGTGGGGATATGATTACTGTTTAAATACATTAACGGTCCATACAATAAACTATCTGGTGCACTGTTCACCAATAGAACATGTCAGAGGACACAACGGACATCCCTTAAGACTTGAGAAAAGAAGTTAGGCTTCACGTTCGGAAAGGGTTTTTCACTGTGAGAACGGTAAGTAAGTATGGAACTGCTTCCAGTGGACGTTGTTTTGGCAGGTTCATTGGTCAGTTTAAAAAAAAAGCTGGATGAGTTTCTGCAAACAAGGAATGTTACAAGTTACTGGTATTGTACATAAAGTAGAGTTGATCCAGGGAAATTTCCGATTGCCACTTGAAGTCAGGAATTTTTTCTCTTCAGAAATTTGGTGGGGTAATGAGAGTATTGCTAGATGGGTTGGACGGATGGACATATGTCTTTATTCAACCTCAAATACTATACTATATTTTACAGAGACTTCTGGGTAATTCTATGGTAGCCTTTATGAAATGCCACCCCTTCTTAGAGGCTTAAGGGCATGTCCCCCCCAAAACTAAAATAGACCCACTGCTGGCCCCACTTTGTAGTGTTTAAAAATCCTTACCTTTCTCCTCTGCTCCACATGGTTGTCCTATTCAAAGTAGGATCCTTCCGGGTGCAAAAAGTCTTCCTAGAGGAGGATCCTTCCTGGGTGTAAAAAGTCCTCCTAGAGGACTCTGGCATGCGCAGGGGAGCCTTTGCCTTCTGAAGTGTAGGGACCTCTCCCAACCCTAACCCCCTCGTTTATTTAAACCTAAAAAAGTGCAATGAAACTGACTTACCGACCTTTGTTTCCTCGGCTCTCTCAATAGCCGGTAGCTGAGTCACCCAATCAGAGATGTGGCTGCTGGTTTGGCCTCTATTGTTACTCCGTTCCCGGAAGTTGCTTTAGAGGCAGAGGGAACAAAGGTGAGTAGTCTGTTTCTGTGCACTTTTTAAAGTTAAACTTTAAAGTTTTAAACTTAGGGTTAAGGTTGGGAGGGGGTCCCTTGGGGGGTCCAAAGTAGATTTTGGGGTGAGATACCCTTTCCATGAGCTAAATGCAAATATACACAATAGGGAAATTTAATATAATTTTATTTGTACTCAAAAGCCTATGGGGTAATTTACCCAGATTTCTTATTGGGAAATCAGCTTTATGACAGTTTTGTGCAATATTACGTCAGTTTAGCGGGTGAAATGAATTGTAATGCTTGTGTGGAACTCCGCTGGGGACCTGGTCTTATGTTATTGTGGATTCTGGTTTTGCATTTAGCTTGTGGAATGCTGTAAAAGTCTTTTTAAAGATATTGCTTCCTAAAAGCCCCATGGAAACATGGTAAATTCCAGAAGTCTTTGTTCATTATTTGCATATGCTGAGAAGGGGGTTTAAAGCCTTTATTGTCTCCCTATCCTATTTAATTTATACTTTATACAGCAATTACTGGCTCACTATACTTAATTATTAATATAGTGATTACTGGCCCCCTGTACTTTATAAAGGGATTACTGGCCCCCTATACTTTATACAGTGATTATTGACAATAATAAATTAAACAGCAGTTACCATCCCCTTACCCTATTGGTCCCTTAAGTGTCTTTCACCAACCTGACTAGCTCTGCACACCAACTCTAAAATCCGCAGGATGGATCCATAAGGATTTAATTGTAGCCAGCATAGACACAAAGCAAGTTTACACATATTTTAACTGAACTATAACTCTGATTATGTATTTTAAAATTATATATAGCAAATCACCCCCCAAAACACAATTCTACAATTGTAAGAAAGTGGACAGACATGGGGTAAATCGGTTTAGCAGCAAAATGATGCACTCCGCCCTCCCTCTGCCACACATGAGTTTCTGCCTCCTCTTTCAGCTCTTCAAGCTTTACAGTTTTTACAAGCTCGAGAGAGGCGCTAGGAGGGAAAAGCATTCAGTGATTGGCTGAATAGTAGGATTATAACATTCATCCGCCACTGGGCCTAATGGAGGATATAGTCAGGATATCTGTGGGAAGACGAGACGCAGTAAAGCCAGGAGAGGTCACACATTTTAAAGAATTCTCTATAAATCCACTCTACCTGTCACGTTGAGATAGGTTCCATTCCCATTCCTTTTTCTGTTTGGTTGAATAGTAATGAGATTTCACAGATATTACATCCCATTGTCTGTTATATTCACTTTATGCAGCTGAATGTTGGCTGATCTCTTATTAATAAATCAGCTCGGGTAGTTACACTGACTCTGCCAATGAAATCTTTACTGTCGTTGGAGACAACGGGACCCCCCACCGCATGTCTGTACCACATAAACCATCCAAAATAGTCATGTCGGCGACTGTGTAGTTACAATGTAGGTGACAGTGCTGCCCTCACGCTGGTTACTTTTGGGACCTGGTAAACATGGACCATTTGTGAGAGGGACCCTGGAACATGCAGGGAACGATGGGAAAATAGACACTAAGATTATAAATTATATACATTGCACTAAGTGGATCAATATATTGTATATACATGAAAAGGGTAAACAAAAATGTGGAACACGTCTTTAAAATATACATATACTGTAACCGTTACTAATTATAATTTTTAATACCAATATTTATAGGAGAAGTAATCTTATAACATTTATTTTAAGAACCAATACTACAGGCATCTATCCTTAGATTCATTCCATGGAACTGTAATGTTTCTGCTAGTGGCATCATGGGTCCCCCAGCAAAACAATGATGGGGCCCCTATCTGCGATTCATCCACAGTGGTTTTCTGGGAGGAGGCTATATCTGTAACAGGAAAAATAAGATGGGGCCCCTTTGGCTCTCAGCCCTCCGTGGTTGTTCCCCTGCTCCCCTGGTAGTTACGCCCCTGGACTTTCTGCTTAATTCTTACCTATTATAAGCAGCAGTTCCATGACTCTCAGGTTGTTACGATTATTACTATCAGTTTCACACTCCTCTAGACATGGCCAGACATGGTGAGGAACTGAAAACAGAAATTATAATATTATATTGGGGAAGTGTGTTTTTAAAGGATATTAACCCTAAAAAAACAAAACCTTGAGTAAGAACTTGCACTAGAAACCTTTTGCATGAAAGACACCACTTCCATGCTGAAATAGTTTGGGGGTGAACTATTCCTTTAAGTCACCCTCTGAAGTTAAATAAAGTTTGTTTTATACCATACAACTGGTTGGACCTACCTAAGAAGTGAGTTTTATTCATGTAATGAGTATGTTTTATGGATTTTTACTTTTTCTTCCCATACCAGAATCAGGTCGTCAATGTACCATATGTAAGTCACAATATGATCTAAAGTGGTTATTGCCATTGTATATAAAATTACTTTCCCAATGGCCCATGAAGAGATTGGCATACGAGGAGGCAAATTTTCTCCCATCACAGCCCCTCCTTTTGCAAGAAGAACATATTATTATCAAACATTAAAAAATTGATTGCAGTAAAATTCTATGGCCTTAAGCAAAAGCATATCTGACCGCAACCATAATTTTCAAGGAGTATAGTGAAGCTTCATCCAAGGACCCAAATGTATGTAGATTTTCAATCGATCGACCTTAACTTCTTAAAGGCATCTGTGAAATCTTGGATGTAGCTTGAAGAATTAAAGGACAAGTCCACCCCCATAAGAACATCTTTTCAGTTTTTAAGAATGGCCTCTTAAAATATGTTGATATATTATACTTTGTCATATTAATTCATTACTGTATGCCTGCTATGCTTCGGGTGCCTCATGGAAACAGAGCAATTTAGAAACCTGTACTGAGCCTGTACTGAGCCTGGGCATACTCAGAAGAGGCAGACAGGGGATTAACATTAGTCTGGCTGTGATGTCAACTGTCAAATCCATAACTGACAGTTACTAACTGGAAGAACCAGGAAGCGAAGAGAAACATGGGAAACAGGACATTGTGCAGGATTTCAGGTTAGACTTCATATTTCACATATTCAAACTATTACGTTTAGGGCTTTGGGGGGGTGGGATTACCTGTATGTAGGTTTTCATTTTGGGTCTGAACTTGCCCTTTAAGACTATAGGTAACCTATAGAAGGTAATTGATCCATATATTGGACTTATCTTTCATTGCTAATCCTTTCAGAGACAATCAGTCTCCCTGTACATGTTTCTATGGAACTAATTAAATATTGGTAATGTTGTACCACTATCTGTATATAGGAAATACTGTTTCATGTAGGACTCTTGTGAGTGCAAATACCAATAAATTATTTGAAAGGATCTTTACAGTAGTTTATATAAGAGCCATATTGTCCAGGACAACTATTGAGCCCCCATTTATTGGAGGCTCTAACTACTAGAATCCTTATGATGGCATTATTCAATAATTTTATTCATTTCCTCTGTTAACATTTTATAGAACAAGTGCGTTTGTATCTTCTATTATTGGTGAAGAAAACTTTCCTTCCATTTGTATGTACAATATGTTAGGATTATACAAAGTAAAAGCTATTTTCGCGTCATTTTATTATAGCCATGTGACCACATCCTGAAAAAGCCACATTTGGTATTTTTTACTACCGTTGTCTTAAATGTAATGTCAATAATCTCCTGTCCCATATCTTGTGTCTCTAATCGTGCATTTTGAAATGTCTAATAAGCACCCATTTTCATACTACGGATTATATCTACTAGTGTTCAAATGTATCATATTTCGAATTCGGGATGAAGTTCAGACCTTTATTCAGGAGGCTCATACTCAGCCAGAGTGAGAATGGTGACTAGATTAGTGGTGTTGCTATGTTTAAACATTCGGGGCACATGCCCAGATCTTTGGCAAACAGCCCCGAATGTTTCAGAGGCTTCCTAACGCAAGTGCCCCCCAAACTTTTAGTCACAGATTGCATATGATATTGGCGCATGTGCAATTACGTTGATCTCACGTGAACACTCACAAACCAAAGCTGTGCCTGTAATTAACCCTCCTTCCACCTCCCAATCAGTAAATGTTTGCATGATGTGTGAGTCTGGCTGCCCGCCTTCACCCCCCTCCTTAATCCCCCCCCCCAGGTGGTTGTATGATGTCTGAGCCCTGGGGACGGAGCAAAATGACTGGCTGTCTACACTATGTAGGGTGAGGACTGAGGAGACAGGAGGAGAACAAGGTTAGAAGCAGGTAAATATTAACAATTCATAGCGGGCTTCAGGCAGCTTGGCTTAGATAGGAGGGAGGACCCCGATTAACCCTATACCATTTGTTCTTTAGCACTCCCACTTACCTATGTACTTCTTATTACGCTCCTTTTGGCTCCCTCCTTCTTCTCTTCCCTTTAACGACACAGGAGACTTAACTTTCGAGCAAAAGTCGTTACAACTTTATTTGTTACAATAGTATTTCAATACAAACACCTTACCAATTTAAACATTAACAGAATAAACAGTACAACTGTTTTGACATAGTGTGTTCCTTACAACATAAACTTTCCTGCTGATGGTTCACTGGAAGCTACTGTGAACTTCTTGCTCATCAGTCGTTGTCCTTGCTGTACCATATCGGCCCACTGCTGAAAACAAAAACTTGGAGCTGCCACCCTGTGGGCTAACTCCACCACCTGTCACCATCCAGCTTCCAGTGACCCACCGCTTCTTGCTGTGCCATCATGTAGAGACCTGTAATAACAAATAAACACAAACCAACGGGGGTGGGGGGGGGAAACCTCTCTTCTCTGCCTATGTCTGTTTTTGCTTCTTCTCATGCTTTTTATACCCTGCTTTCTTATATCTGCAACATTGTCTACAAAGGATGTTGTCCGAAACGTGTAGCACACATGTTCTTTAATACATTTTTTCTAATTTGCACCTGCTCAGTTCTGTGTCATCATATTCTACATCAATCTATACTGTGGGGTTACAGTTCTGTGATAGTAAAGGAATCATTAGGGTTACAGTAAATTGACAAATGCAAAACTTCCATTTTTTGTTCTATAAATCAAGGTTAGGTTTGGACCTTACAAAGAAAGAAAGTTTCCTGTGAGTGAAACGAACTAGAGTGGAACGTGTATAAAGTTCCTTTCTCTTAAGGACCTTGATCTCAAGGACATAGAAAAAGAAGGACATTTAACATTTGTGGTTGTATGGTGTGTGTGAGAGTTTGAAATAAGTATTGTTTGTGCTGTGTTAGAACTGTGTGTGCAGTAAGCAGATTAATCATCTTTCTTCCAGATTAAGGGGTGCAATGGGCTTCTATATTCTAGTATTACACCTGTTGTAATCACAAAGGTTGTTGAAAGGGTTAAAAAGGTTTTGTTTTTCCCTTCTTCCGGCTCTTGCACTAATTGGTGTGGGGGCTGGGGTCTATTAGGTAAATAGGATTCATATTTATGGGGCTGTGGTTGTGGACCTAACAAAAGGAAGTTTCCTGTGAGTGAAACATGTATAAAGTTCCTGCTCTTAAGGACCTTGATCTCAAGGACATAGAAAAAGGACTTTGAAAAAGAAGGGCAATTAAACAATGTGTGTGCGTCACTGTGCTTGTGTGGTGTAGTGAAGGGACAGTTTTGTCTGTACCATTGCAATGTGATCCTGCCACATGTTTAGGAACCTGGAGCAGACGTTCCATGGAACCTATGTCTGTGTCAGGTGTGTGTGAAGTGGGTTGCCTGTTTGGAAGCGTGAGGTGGAGAGTCTAAGGGGGCAGCTTGCAGCATTGTAGGGATTGGCAGGACTGGCTGGGGCCAGTAGTAAGAGGTGGGTGGAAGTGGGACAGGGGAAGGTTTAGGGGGAGGGAGGTAGTTTTGTTAGGGTTACTAAGGGAAGTGATGGGGAGGGAAGGGTGTAGGGTTGGCTTCTTTCCCAGAGTTGCCCATCCCAACAGATTTGCTACCTTAGGTAATGAAGTGGAGGAGGACACCTTGGAATTAGCCTGTATGGGGGGCAGTCCCTTGAGCACCCAGGGGACTGCCATCTCTGATACAAGGAGGAACGAAGATCAGGAATGCAAGGCAGGGTGGTACTGGTAGGGGACTCCATTATAAGGAAGGTAGATAGGGTAATCTGCCGCCAAGAACCTACATGCCGAAATGTGTGTTGCCTGCCTGGGTGTATGGTTCGGATTGTGTGGATCGTGTAGACAGATTATGGGTGGGCCGGGTTGACCCAGCGGTCTTGGTTCACATTGGTGCCAATGACCAAGTTATAGAGGAGAAGTGAGGTCCTAAACATGATTTCCGAGGCTAGGGGCCAAGTTAAAAGCAAGGACCCCCAGGGTAGTGTTTTCAGAAATACTACGCAGCCATTGTGCTAAGCCAGGGAACAGCGGGAGCTTAGGGGCATTAATGTGTGGCTAAGAGTGTGGTGTAAAGAAGAAGGGTTTGGGTTTATGAGAAACTGGGCAGAATTGCTGTTGGCTACAGGCTCTTTAGTAGGGATGGGTTGCACCTCACTGATGGGATGCAGCTGTTTTTAGGGGAGAAGATGGCTAGGGTTGGAGGAAATTGCAAACTAGGTTTGGGGGGGAGGAGGGTATTAGCAGTCTCACTGGGATAGATAGCCCAGGAGGAAAGCAGGTTGTAGATAGCCAGTGTGGTGGGCGGAAAGGAGGGGGGCGGTGGGGTAGTGATATAGGATAGGGGCGGCGTGTTTTATAAAGTGTATGAATAAATTACAGGATCATATCTAAAATGTATGTTAGCAAATGCGAGAAGCCTGGCTGACAAAATGGGGTGAATTGGAAATTATGGCATTGAATGAATAAGTATGAATAAAATATATAGTGTAGGTGTATTGTTATAGTGTGTATTTATAGCCGAGAAAATGGTTGAACAGTTTACGACTGGGCTGTAAATTAGAAGGTATGCCTGTTAGGAGGACAGAGAAAAAAGAAAGGGGAGGAGTATGTGTTTATGTTACAAAAGAATTGAAGCCAATTTAAAAGAGATAACTGGCGACATGGATGTTAAAGTGGAGGCAATATGGTGGAATTAGGCAACAGGAAAGGCTATAAGCCGCCAAATGCTAGCAGAGAGAACGTGAGTCAATTTCCTATGCAGTGGCCAAGGGCTGCAAAGTTTGGGAAGTGTGCTCATTATGGGGGAATTTAATTACCCTGACAATGATTGGTTGTAGTGGAACTGCTATCACGAAAAAGAAGCGATGAGCTCCGAATTTGCTGCAGATAATTTTCTCTCACAGGTGGTTGAGGTTCTTACTAGGAAAGGAGCTCTGTTGGATCTGGTAATATCTAACATCGTGGAGCGCATTATAGATATAAAGGTAACGAGGTTATGAAATACTGGCATTTGGACTTTGTTATCGAAAGAAAAGTGCGCTGGTTTAACAAAGACTTTAATTTCGGGAAGGCAAATTTTCCCAGGTTTAAACAGCAGCTCTTCAAAATGTCAACTGGGATAATGTATTATCAGGAAAGGATACTGAACAGAAGGACTGTGTTCAAGGGGATTTTAAGCCAGTTCACATCTAAATTTATACCCTTGGGAAATAAATGTGTAAAAAAAATAAATCCGCGCCCATGTGGGCTGAGTTGATGTAAAGAGGCAAATAGAAAGAAGGAAAAGGCATTTAAAACCCTTTAAGGCCAAGGAGGAACGAAAGGGCCTTTAGGGATTATAAAAACTGTAACAAGGAGTGTAGAAAGCAATCAAACTAGTCAAAATTAATAATAGACAATAATGGTATAAAAGATGCTCTTTGGTTAACTGAGGATATGGTACAGAAAGAACAAATAAGGTTAATATTAATCTCCTGGACCGGATAAATACATCCTCGGGACTTAGGGAGCTAAGTCAGTTTATTCTAAGCCATCTGTGCCCCTGGATGCAGAGTGAGTACGAGATGTCACGAAACATGTTGGCGGAGCTTTCAGGTGAAGGTGGTTTGGAGATGCACCATGGGGATCTATTGTTTTTAAAGTTACAAATAAAAAAATAAAGTTTTACTAACCGAACATCAGCAGCCCGCCTGTTTGTGGTTATGATTGGTTATCTAGGCCATTGTTTCTTATTTTTACAGATCCCTCATGTCCGGAGGTGTGCCTCTGGATTGGAAAAAGTCTGATGTTATTCATCCTATTCAAAAAGGGTAGTCGTTCACAGCCGTGGCTAGCCGGGTTACAGGCCTGTAGTTTAAGCTTCATTCTGTGTATATGATGTGGGGGATTGATACTGGAAAATTTAAAAGGGAACATGTTCTAAAGTATATGTTTCAAGGACTGACATTATAAGTAGTAAACCAGCATGGATATGAGGAAGAATATATCTTGTCAAAAACTAACTGCTTGGCTTTTATGCGGAAGTAAGCAGAATTAGTTCTCTGAACTAGTAGTAGATGTAGTTTACTTGGATTTTGCAAAGGCTTTTGATACAGTCCCCCATTTTGATACAGTCCCAGTTTTAACTTATAACCCTAAGTGGTCTGGGAGGCGATTGTACTTTGTACAGGATAGAAAAATTGGTTCATGGTTAAGGCGATGAGGAGCAGTACGGAGGTGGGGGTCTGTAAGAGAGGCTGGTTCTGCGTGACGGAGGTATCGGGTCAGGAACTATTGGTGAAGACTAGATGAGGAAATATAACGAGGCAGCAGAAGACGAAGGGATTTTAATGTTAGGAGAGGGATTTTGTATGTAATGTGCTGTTTAAAACGGGGAGGTTGTTGTCCAGTACAGAGAAGATTGGGATCCTGTTTATTAGATATGAAACATACATTTGGCAGGTTAAGTATAGACTGAAAGAGAGAGAGGTGGGAAGCAGGAAGACCAGAAAGTAGTAGGTTACAATAGTCCAGACCATCTGATTCGAGCGAAACACCCCCGTCGAACGAGCCAACAAGTTTTTGGTTGCCTCATTACTACACACTTTATTTCGAAACGGCCGATAGTTCACGCTGTGTATTTGTTCGTTGGGGGTCGTTCGGTGATCCGCCGTTCGTCGGGGGTGTGTAAAAATCTTCAGGTGTCTACAACAACCTTAACACTTGATCCAGAGGAGGCAAACAAAAAAAAACAGTATGAAAGGGAAAAAAAAATTCCTGACTCCAAGTGACATCGGAAATATCCCTGGATCAACTATACTTTATGTATCATATCAGTAGTAACATACAATTGTTCTTTTATTTACAGTTAAGAAACATTACTCTAAAACCTGACACACCGGATATATTCCGATCAGTTTAATCAAGTTGATCAGAAACACCGACCCCACATGACTGTCGGTTCAATAAACTGCCAATTGATATTGAAGTCATAGGGATCGGAACGTTCAGAACATATGTTGAGTTTTCAACTGAATGCTCGTGCAAGGTGGTGAAGTTTGATCAAAACTTAATTACAAATGTATGAACAGCATTAGAAAGATCTGACTATGGGATATGACCACACATTTTAACAAAAATACAACACATTTATTAAAGGCCCTAGTAGCATCTGACCAAATGTTGATTAATCTCGTTTTAGGGAAAACAGTATACAAATAGAGAGGAATTGGAATAAGCTGGAAGATTCAGTTTTTCTTTGCACAGTTTCAAAATAATTTACTAAGATTAAAAACCTACACTGAAAAAAAAAAGTATCACTCATACAAAAATGAAGAAACATGAAGTCTGTCGATCAAAAAGAAAAAAAAGCCGAGGGGCTGGCAAACTCTGGTCGTTGGTATCACTGCGCTAACTGGAATCTAAGGTGTGAAGACTAGTGTTTGGAGAAGAAGCCAGAATTGCGAGGCGAATCAGCCAAGGGTTTTAATTGTTTGTTTTGTTCGATAAGCAAACAACACTTAAATAATTTCTTCACTTAAAAAATGGAAGAGCTTAAAACCTATGTAAGATCTGGGAGCATAGGAAAGGACGACTCGTTCTCTGGGTTGAAAGGTCATGATTATGACAATACACAGTAATTGACTTTTCCCTATTCATATAAAGGATTTCTAGACTGAGAAGGTTTTGATTTGCAAGTTGTTAGAGTAGTGTTTGTGCTAATTTATTGTTATAACTAGAGATGGGCGAACTTACAAAATCTGTGTCGCTCACAGATTTGTGGGTTTACAAAAATCACGAGTTAAAGTCAATAGGAGCTAAAATGAAACAAAAATTCCACCTGCATTTATGGATAATAAATGGTACCACCGTTAGTACCAGAAACTTCACAACGCTTCCCGGTTTTGGCATCCGCATCATATTCGAGGGTTCGCCTAATTCGAAATATTTCCGATATTTTAAAATATTCAAATGCGTTAGAGATTGGTTGCTTTAAACTGTGCAAGTTTCAAACTTTTTTGTTAGTGCCATGACTAACCGGGGGTTTGCACTGATAGCAAATAGTTGCCATTGGTGACTTGGGTCTGTGGCTGGATTGTTTTCAAAAATTTGAAAAAAATGGAAAATTTTAAAACACCTGTGAATGTCCCCGTTATTTCCCAACAAATTTCCAAACGCGGTTCGGGAACATCTTCTGAAAAATAAAGCAGTGCATTATGGTCCCCTCTCTAGTTAAAAACCCTGTATGGCAAGCCACCAGGTAGAGACCCAAAGTCCATTTCCAGACTCTAAGTTTATGTGTGACCCAAAAGGTGAGGTCCTTTAAAAGACTACCTAGGTCGGAATATAATTAACAGCCAGTGGTTTTAAGATTGTTTAGTTTAGGGCATTTTAGCCTTTTTATGGGGCTGTGTGTTGTGTGTTGCATAGGCTGCACCATTAGCTGTGGCGGGCAGCTGCTGGGCTGTCATGTAGTGTTAAAAATCAAATAAAATAATCAAAGGCATTCAACAATAATTAAATAATCAGCTAATAAAGAGAAATCCAATCTGTATTTGTACTACCTGTCAAAGTTACTAAGGGTCCCTTATACCTTGTGAGGGCAGCTACTCTACTACGTCTAACATTATAACATAGTAATTGAGGTGAAAAAAGACACCACAGTCCATCCAGTCCCAACCATTCACTGTTACAAGCCCTTAACCAGGGGGCCTTGTAAAGAAGGGAGAAGATGAGGGGTATTCTTCTGGAATCTATTCCCCCGGGATACAAGAAAGAGCTGGCCTAGCTCTAGCCGTTGCTGTCGGGCCTGGTTTGCGACAGCGAAGGCGGTGATCACCAGAAACCCCAATGAGTGTCCCTGAGAAGGCACTTAACACAGAGTAGGGGTGTAAGGTAATTGGTGTGGTAACAACTTCTTTCTCATTCGAGTTAAGTAACAAATGTTTCTAGCCAGGGACAAAAGGGAGCAGCCCCAGACCAACAGACCGTCACTTAGACTTAGGCGCCGAGTGGGGGACTGGGCAAAGCCTTGGGCAGAATCCAAGGAAGCGGAAACGCAGCGACGGGCGAGGCCAGAGGCCGAAGGGGACGGAAGAGTCCTCAAGAAAGCCATCAAGGTTAAGTGGACTCGCAGGTTGTTGTCCGGTACAGAGAAGATTTGGGATCCTGTTTATTAGAGAGTGAAACAATACGTGTGGCAGAGTTAAGTATAGACTGAAAGAGAGAGAGGTGGGAAGCAGGAAGACCAGAAAGTAGTAGGTTACAATAGTCCAGACGCAATATGATGAGAGCGAACACCCCCGTCGAACGAGCCAAACAGAGTTTTTGGTTGCTCATTACTACACACTTTTATTTCGAAACGGCCGATAGTCACGCGTGTGTATTTGTTCGGTTGGGGGTCGTTCGGTGATCCGCCGTTCGTCGGGGGTGTGGTAAAAATCTTCAGGTGTCTACCAACCTTAACACTTGATCCAGAGGAAGGCACAAAAAAAAAACAGTATGAAAGGGAAAAAAAATTCCTGACTCCAAGTGACAATCGGAAATATCCCTGGATCAACTATAACTTTATGTATCAATATCAGTAGTAACATACAATTGGTTCTTTTATTTACAGTTAAGAACAATTACTCTAAAACCTGACAAACACAGGATAATATTTCCGATCAGTTTAATCAAGTTGATCAGAAACACCGACCCCTACATGACTGTCTGTTCAATAAACTGCCAATTGATATTGATCAGTAAGGGATCGGAACTTTCAGAACATTATGTTGAGTAGATTTCAAGCTAAATGGCTCGTGCAAGGTGGTGAAGTTTGATCAGAACTTAATTACAAATGTATGAACAGCATTAGAAAGATCTGACTATGAGGATATGACCCACACATTTTATACAAAATACAAACACATTTATTAAAGGTCCCCAGTAGCATCTAGAACAAATGTTGATAATCTCGTTTTTAGGAAATACAGTATACAGCATAGAGGAGGAAGATTGGAATAAGCTGGAAGATTCCAGTTTTTCTTTGTTAACAGGTTTACAAAATAATAATTTAACTAAAGATACAAAGACTGAAATACACCACATACAGACTAACAGATGAGAGGGGGACGTAGATGAGTAGGAAGACGTAGTTGTGTGGAGAAGAAGCCTAGAATTGCGTAGGCCGGGAACTCAGCCAATGGGTTTAAATTGTTTTTGCGATGAAGCAAATAGAAACAGCTTAAAATAATTTCACTTTAAAAAAAATGGAAGAGCTTAAATATGTAGATCTGGGAAGCAATAGGAAAGGACGATCGTTCTCTGGGTGAAAGGGTCATGATTATGACAATACACAGTAAATGACTTTTCCCTATTCAATATAAAGGATTTCTAGACTGAGAAGGTTTTTGATTTGCAGTTGTTAGAGTAGTGATTTGTGCTAATTTATTGTTATAACTAGAGATGGGCGAACTTACGAAAATCTGTTTCGCTCACAGATTTGTGGATTTACAAAAATCCACGAGTTAAAGTCAATAGGAGCTAAAATGAAACAAAAATTCCACCTGCATTTATGGTATAAATAGAAATGGTAACACAGTTTAGTACCAGAAACTTCACACGCTTCCTGTTTTGGCATTCCGCATCATATTTTCGAGGTTTCGCCTAATTTCGAAATATTCTGTATTTTTAAAATATTCAGATGTGCGTTAGAGGATTGGTTGCTTTTAACTGTGCAAAGTTTCAAACTTTTTTTTAGTGCCATGACTAACAGGGGGTTGGCACTGATAAAAATAGTTGCCATTGGTGACTTTGGGTCATGTGGCTGGATTGTTTTCAAAAATTTGAAAAAAATGGAAAATTTTAAAACCCTTGAATGTCCCGTAATTTCCAAAAATTTCCAAACGCAGTTCGGGAAAATCATTCTGAAAAATTAGATCTGCATTATGGTCCCTCTCTAGTTATAAACCCTGTATTCAAGCCACCAGGATAGAGACCCAAAAGTCCATTTCCAGACTCTAAAGTTTTATTGTGTGACCCAAAAAGGTCCTTTAAATGACTACCTAGGTCAGTAATATAATTGAAACAGCCCAGTGGTTTAAGTTGTTTTAGGGCAATTTTAGCCCTTTTATGGGTCTGTGTGTTTGTGTGAGTGTGTCAGTAGACTCACCATTAGCTGTGCTTTGCAGCTGCTGGGCTGTCATTTATTTTAATAATAAAATAATAAAATATCAACAATAATATTAATAATCATTAATAAAGAGAAAATCCAATATTTACTGTATCTACCTGTCAAATTACTAAGTGTCCCTTATACCTTGTGGGGCAAGCTACTCTATACATAGTAACATAGTAACATAGTAATTGAGGTTGAATAAAGACACACGTCCATCAAGTCCAACCTATTCACTTTACAAAGCCTTACCAGTGCCTTGTAAAGAGGGAGAATATTATTTTTATCTCTTGAATCTATTCCCCTCTTTATACAAGACAATATCTTGCTAGCTCTAGCCGTTGCTGTCTGGCATTGTTTGCTACAGCTAAGTCTGTTATCTACCAGAAACCCCAAATATTTTCCCATTAGAAATTCACTTAACACAGAGTTATTTATGGTGTAGGTGTAAATTTTTGTACAACTTCTTTCTGCATTCTATTTATTAACAAATTTTCTATCCATGTACAAATGTGCCTCCCCAGACCAACAGACCTCAGCTTATACATTAGTCGCCTATGGGGGACTGTATCAAAAGCCTTTGCATAATCCAAGTAAACTACATCTACTGCTATGCCAGAGTCTAAATTTCTACTTAATTGCCCTCCTGAACAACCAAGCCAAGTTATTTTGACAAGTATCTATTCCGTCCTAAATCCATGCGGTTACTACTATATAATGTCAGGTCCTGAAACAGTACTTGTAGAACATGTTTCCGGCGTTATTAAAACTTCCAGTACTCTACCCACACACTGAAGTTAACCTTACATGCCATACTTAACCCCTGGCTTTGAACGACTACCCTTTTTGAATTTGAATAAACATCAGTTTTTTCCAATCCGAAGGTCAAACGCTGGCCGGACATGAGGGATCTAGCAAACGATAAGAAAACAATGGCCTAGATAAAACAAATGACTTAAGCTCCCTAAGTCCCCACGCGAGGATGTTTTTTTAAACTGGTCCAGGAGATTTGTTATAATATACCTGTATGTTAGTTCTTTCTTGTAACAGTCCTCGGATAACAAAAGTGCACTTGTGAATCTTTTATACCATTATTGCTACTGATAACCCTATGATACTGTACTTGATCTTCTATAGTGTATACAGAGGGAAAAAAAATATTCAGGACATTTGCTTATTCGCCATCCTCTCGTAACATAACTTATCCCCCATTAATTAATGGTGCCAACTTCTCAGTCCTCATCTTCTTACTATTAAATACTTAAAAAATGTTTAGGCTTAGTGATGCTATCCTAACCTCATTATTAATTTTAGCTAGTTTGATTGCTTTCTTACACTCCTTGTTACAGTTTTTATAATCTCTAAAGGCCCTTTCCGTTCCCTCTGACTTAAAGGTTTTAAATGCCTTTTTCTTCCTTTCCATTTGCCTCTTTACATCAGAATTCAGCCACATGGACACGGATTTATTTTTTTTACATTTATCTCCCAAGGGTATAAATTTAGATGTGATATGGCTTAAAATCCCCTTAAACACAGTCCACTTCTGTTCAGTACCTTTACCTCATAATACCTTATCCCAGTTGACATTCTGAAGAGCTGCTTTTAACCTGGGAAAATTTGCCTTCCTGAAATTAAAAGTCTTTGTTAACCCAGCGCACTTTTCCTTTCGATAACATAGTCCAAACGACACTATTTCATGGTCACTATTCCCTAAGCCTCCAGTTACCTTTATATCTATATTACCAGATCCAATAGAGCTCCATTTTTAGTAGGAACTTCAACCACCTGTGAGAGAAAATGATCCTGCAGCAAATTCAGGAACTTATCGCCTTTTTCTGTGATGGCAGTTCCACTATACCATTCAATGTCAGGGTAATTAAAGCCCCCCATAATGAGCACACTACCCAAACTTGCAGCCCTTATCAACTGCATATGAAGCTGACTCACATTTCCGCATTTGGCGGCTTATGGCAGACACCAACAATGACATTACCCCCTTTCCTGTTGCCTAATTCCACCCATATTGCCTCCACTTTAACATCCATATCGCCGGTTAACGGACAGAAGTGGACGTGTTTAGGGGATTTTAAGCACCAGATCACATCTACAATTTATACCTTGGGAGATAAATGTAAAAAAAATAAATCCGTGTCCATGTGGCTGAATTCTGAGTAAAGAGGCAAATGGAAAGAAGAAAAAGGCATTTAAAACCTTTAAGTCAGAGGGAACGGAAAAGGGCCTTAGAGATTATAAAAACTGTAACAAGGAGTGTAAGAAAGCAATCAAACTAGCTAAAATTAATAATAAGGTTAGGATAGCATCATAGCCTAAACATTTTTTTAAGTAAATTAATAGTAGAAGATGAGGACTGAGAATGTGGCACCATAATAATGGGATAAGTTAGTTACGGAGGATGGCGATAAAGCAAATGTCTGAATATTTTTTTCCCTCTGATAACATATAGAAGATCCAAGTACAGCATCATAGGGTATAGTAGCACTAATGGTATAAAAGATTCAAGTGCACTTTTGCACTTGTCTTGTATAAAGAGAGGGAATAGATTCAAGAGATAAAAAAAATATTCTCCCTCTTACAAGGCACTGTAAGGCTTTTGTAAAGTGAATAGGTTGGAATTGATGGACGTGTGTCTTATTCAACCTCAATTACTATGTTACTATGTTACTGATGTATAGAGTAGCTTGCCCCACAAGGTATAAGGGACACTTAGTAATTTGACAGGTAGATACAGTAAAATATTGGATTTTCTCTTTATTAATGATATTAATATTATTGTTGATATTTTATTATTTTATTATTAAAATAAATGATAGCCCCAGCTGCAAGCACAGCTAATGGTGAGTCTACTGAACACAAACACACAGGACCATAAAAGGGCTAAAATTGCCCTAAAATAATTAAACCACTGGCTGTTTCAAATTATTACTGACCTAGGTAGTATTTTAAAGGACCTTTTTGGGTCACAAATAAAACTTTAGAGTCTGGAAATGGACTTTTGGGTCTCTGAGTTGGTGGAATACAGGGTTTATAACTAGAGAGTGGACCATAATGCAGATCTAATTTTTCAGAATGATTTTCCCGAACTGCGTGTTTGGAAATTTTGGAAATTACGGGACATTCAAGGGTTTTAAATTTTCCATTTTTTTCAAATTTTTGAAAACAATCCAGCCACATGACCCAAAGTCACCAATGGCAACTATTTTATCAGTGCAAACCCCTGTTAGTCATGGCAGTGAGGAATTCTGGGGTTCCAAGGCATAATAAAAAAAAGTTGAAACTTTGCACAGTTAAAAGCAACAATCCTCTAACGCACTTCTGAATATTTAAAATACAGAATATTTCGAAATTAGGCGAAACCCGAAAATATGATGCGGAATGCCAAAAACAGGAAGCGGTGAAGTTTCTGGTACATAAACTGTGTTTACCATTTCTATTTTATACCATCAAATGCAGGTGGAATTTTTGTTTCATTTTAGCTCTATGGACTTTAACTCGTGGATTTTTGTAAATCCACAAATCTGTGAGCGAAACAGATTTTCGCAAGTTCGCCCATCTCTAGTATATAACAATAAATTAGCACAAATCACTACTCTAACAACTGCAAACAAAAAACCTTCTCAGTCTAGAATGCCTTTATATTGAATAGGGAAAAGCTCTTTACTGTGTATTGTATAATCATGACCTTTCACCCAGAGAACGATCGTCCTTCCTATTGCTTCCACAGATCTACAATTTAAGCTCTTCCATTTTTTTTTAAGTGAAAGAAATATTTTAAGCTGTTTCTATTGGCTCATCGCAAAAACAATTAAACCCATTGGCTGAGTTCCCGGCTACGCAATTTCTTAGGCTTCTTCTCCACAACAATACGTCTTCCTTACCTTTACCTCATAATACCTTATCCCAGTTGACATTCTGAAGAGCTGCTTTTAACCTGGGAAAATTTGCCTTCCTAAAATTAAAAGTCTTTGTTAACCTAGCGCACTTTTCCTTTCGATAACATAGTCCAAATGACACTATTTCATGGTCACTATTCCCTAAGCCTGTTGCCTAATTCCACCCATATTGCCTCCACTTTAACATCCATATCGCCAGTTATCTCTTCTTTTAAATTTGGCTTAAATTCTTTTTTAACATAAACACATACTCATCCCCCTTTCCTTTTTTCTCTGTCCTGCCTAAACAAGGCATATCCTTATAAATTTACAGCCCAGTGGTGAGAACTGTTCAACCACGTTTCTGCTATACCTATTACATCATACTTTTCATTCATTGCCATAATTTCCAATTCACCCATTTTGTCAGCAAGGCTTCTCGTATTTGCAAACATACATTTTAGATTATGATCCTGTAATTTATTCAAACACTTAAATACACATGTCTTCCTATCCCCTATGCTAGCCCCACCCCCCTTTCCACTTTTCTCTGTCCTGCCTACACCCTGCATACCTCCTTAGCTTTCTATCCCAGTTCTACCGCTGATACCCTACCCCCCCAAACCTAGTTTAAAATATCCTCCAACCCTCTAGCCATCTTCTCCCCTAAAACAGCTGCATCGCCATCAGTGAGGTGCAACCCATCCCTACTAAAGAGCCTGTAGCCAACAGCAAACTCTGCCCAGTTCTCTATAAACCCAAACCCTTCCTTACACCACCCTCTTAGCCACGCATTAATGCTCCTAAGCTCCCACTGTCTCCCTGGCTTAGCACGTGGCTGCGGTAGTATTTCTGAAAACACTCCCCTGGTGGCCCTTGCTTTTAACTTGGACCCTAGCTCTCGGAAATCATGTTTAAGGACCTCACTTCCTCCTCTAACTTTGTCATTGGCACCAATGTGAACCAAGACCACCGGTTGCCCAATAATCTGTCTACACGATCCACCACATGTCGAACCCTGGCACCAGGCAGGCAACACACAGTTCGGCATGTAGGGTCTTGGCAGCAGATTACCCTATCTACCTTCCTTATAATGAAGTCCCCTACCACAACCACCTGCCTAGCATTCCTGATCCATAGTTTCTCCTCCCTTGTATCAGTGATGACAGTCCCCCTCCATACATGCTAATTCCGAGGTGTCCTCCTCCACTTCATTACCTTAAGTGGCAAATCTGTTGGGATGGGCAATCTGGGAAGAAGCCACCCTTCCATCCCCCACTCCTCCTAGTAACCCTAACAAAACAACCTCCTCCCTCAACCTTCTCTGTCCCACTTCCACCCACCTCTATACTGGCCCCAGTCAGTGCCTGCTGACCCCCCAGATTTGCCAATCCCTGCAATGCTTCAAGCTGCCCCCTTACACTCTCCACCTCAGCTTCCAAACAGGCAACCCACTCACATCTGACACAGACATAGGTTCCCTGGAATGTCTGTTTCAGGTTCCTATACATGTGGCAGGATGCACATTGCATGGTACTGACAAAACTGTCCCTTCTAATCCACAACACCAGCACAGTGACGCACAAACCTTGTTTAATTGCCCTTCTTGTTTCAATGTCCTTCTTTTTCTATGTCCTTGAGATCGTTGTATACGTTCCACTGTAGTTTGTTTCACTCACAGGAAACTTCCTTTTGTTAGGTCCAAACCCCAGGTCCAACCAATGTGAATCCTATTTACATCCTATTTAGCCCCCACACCAATTAGTGCAAGAGCCAGGAAGAGAGGGAAAAAACAAAACACTTTTGTATACTCAGCAATACTAGAATATAGAAGCCCAGCGCACCCCTTTAACTGGAAGAAAGATTAATCTGCTTACTGCATACACAGTCCTGCACACACAGTCCTTAACACAGCACAAACAATCCTTATTTTCAAACTTATTTTCAAACTTTCACACACACCACACAACCATCAAATGATTAAATGTCCTTCTTTTTCTATGTCGTTGAGATCAAGGTCCTTAAGAGCAAGAGGCGTTGTATACGTTCCACTCTAGACTAGGATTCTCTATAGTGAAAACCGATGTAATAAACAGTTTAGCAGATTAGCCTTTTTGGCATCCTCTACAACAATCTCAGCGCCATTGTTTAATCGTCCAACATCTTCTCAGTCCTCATCTTTTTACCATTTATATACTTAAAAAACATTTTGGGGTTGGACTTGCTTTGTTCGGCTATCCGTATTTGATTTTCTATTTTAGCTAGTTTAATTGCTTTACATAGTAACATAGTAATTAAGGTTGAATAAAGACAAATACTTCCATAAAGTGCCAACCTATTCACACCTCTTTTTTTTTTTTTTTTTTAACCCTACCTAATAGTTGATCCAAGAAGGCCAAAAAAAAAACCAGCTAAAAAGGTGGGGGGGGGGGGGGGGAATTCCTTCCTGACTCCAAACGGCAATCGGAAAGTATCCCTGGATACACCAATCTATATGCATTAATAACCAGTAATCGCAATATTTTTTTAGTTTTAGAAACTTATCCAGGCCTTTTTTAAAACTATTCAATGAACTTGCCATTACCACTTCTGCTGGAAGTGGTAATTTTCACCGTTCTCACTGTAAAGAAACCTTTCCTAACCTGAAGATGAAACTTTTCTTCCAACCTTAAAGGATGTCCACGAGTCCTCTGATATGACCTATTAGTAGACAATGCACCAGAGAGTTCATTGTATGGCCCATTAATATATTTTGTATAAGGTTTCATGTCCCCACGCAAACGTCGCTTCTCCAATGTAACAGCCCTAACTTGTCTAATATGCCTGCATATTCAAGCCCCTCCATTCCCCTAATTTAGTTTAGTTTAGTTAATTTATTAATTTAGTTGCCCTTCTCTGAACTGCCTCAATTTCCAAGATGTTGCTTTTGTATATGGAATTCCAAAACTGCACCGCATATTCCAAATGAAGCCTTACAGTGCCTTGTAAAAAGGGAGATAATATTTTTCTCTCTGAATCATTCCCCTTTTTATACAAGACAATATCTTGCTAGCTCTAGCCGTTGCTACCTGCATTGTTTGGCTATAGCTAAATCTGTTATCTATCAGAACCCCCCAATCTTTTTCCATTACAGATGCACTTAACACAGAGTTATTTATGGTGTAGGTGGGATTATTAAATCCCAAATGCATCACCTTACATTTATCAACATTGAATCTCATCTACCATTCTGCTGCCCATTTTGATAATCTATCTAGGTCTGCTTGAAGCACTTGCACATCATTTGAAGTTTCCAAAGCTCTGCATAGTTTAGTGTCCTCAGCAAACTCTTCTAAGTCATTTATAAACAGATAAACAGAAGCGGCCCCAGTACAGAACCCTGAGGCCTCTGCTGTAGAACTTTGGCCCCACATGGATGTAGCTCCATTAACCACCACTCTCTGTTTGCGATCCAATAACCAGTTCTCTATCCATGAACAAATGTTTTCTTCAAGGCCAACAGTCCTCAGTTTATACATTAGTCGCCTTTGGTGGCACAGTATCAAAGGCTTTCACACAAATCCAAATAACCACATCCACTGCTGTGCCTGAATCTAACTTCTTACTCGCTTCTTCATAAAAACAATTAAATTTGTCTGGCATGATCTATTTCTCATAAATCCATGCTGACTACTAATAAGATGATGATCCCGTAACAAAGTTTCCAGCACCTTCCATACCACTGATGTTAGGCTTACAGGTCTAAGTTACCAGGCTGTGAACGACTACCTTTTTTGAATATTGGTATTACATTGGCTTTTTTCCAATCCAGTGGCACAATCCCCAGACCAAAGCGAATCGAAAAGATGAGAAACAGTGGTCTAGATAGAACTGAACTAAGCTCTTTTAAAATACAAGGATGCAATTCATCTGGTCCTGGCGCTTTATTGATATTAACTTTGTCTTAATTGTTTCTGTACCATATCCTCTGTTAGCCAATGTGAATACTCTTCATTTCTTCCCTGCATATTATTACAATCCTTGCTGTAAGCACAAGGATTCTCAACAGTAAAAACCGATGTAAAAAAACGGTTTAGCAGATAAGCCTTTTCGGCATCCCCAACAACCACCTCAGCCCCATTATTTAATGGTCCCACATTCTCAGTCCTCATCTTTTACCATTTATATACTTAAAACATTTTGGTGGTGGACTTGCTTTGTTCGGCAATCCGTATTTCTTTTCTATTTTAGCTAGTTTAATTGCTTTTGTACCCTGTAACCCTGTTCTGTTCCCTCTCTTTTCAAAATTGTAAAAGCCTTTTTCTTTTTTTCCATTTCCCTTTTTTACCTGACATTAAGCCATGCAGGAGTGGACCTATTTTTTTTACACTTGTTACCTAAAGGTACCGATTTAGAAATGTATAGTTTAATATTCCTTATAAAAGTGGTCCACATCTGCTCTGTACATCTTTACCTAGAAACAATTCCCCCCAGTCTATGAGCAGGAGTGATCCCTTTAACAGCATAAAATTAGCTTTCCTAAAGTTAAAAAGTTTTTGTTAACCCAGCGCACTTTAGTTTTTTGCAACCTATATTAAATGACACTATAACATAGTCACTATTCCCTAAGCTTCCCATTACCTTCATCTCCAAAATGAGCTCAGGGTTATTAGATATCCCCAGATCCAACAACGCATTCTATCTATGAAAGAAAATGCTCATATAGGAAATTTAAGAACATCATACCTTGAGGTGCTGGCAGTTCCCCTACTCCAATCTATGTCAGGGTAAATAAAATCCCCCATAACCAAAACATGCCCCATACCAGCAGCCTTCGCCAACTGTATATAGAGATTCATTTCCACCTCCTCCCCAGCATTTGGCGGCTTATAACATACCCCAACAATTAATTTACTCACCTTCTTGCTTCCTGCACAGCTCTACCTATATTGTTTCTGCCATATCGTTTATACCCCCATTTATTCTAACTTTTAGATTTGGCTTCAATTCCTGTTTAACATACATACATACTCCCCCTCCTTTCTTATTAACTCTATCATGTCTAAATAAGGAGTATCCTTCAATATTTACTGTCCAGTCGTGTGAATCATTCAGCCATGTTTCTCCTATACCGATCACATCATACCTTTCCTTTAAAGCTATTAGTTCTAATGCCCCAGTTTTTCCAGTCAGACTTCTTGCATTTGTAAACATGCATTTTAGATTATCAATTGATTTACTTCCATACTTGGACGTACATGCCTCCCTCTATGCTGTCCCCTCCCTCATCTCCTCCCTGCATTGTGTCATTAGCCCCCTGATCCCTGCATAGTCGAACTGCATATTGCAGCTAGGGAATATTGGGAGTTGTAATTTCTAGATATCTAAATGCCCTGTGGGGCCAACAATTCTCTGCAACCAAGTGTGCGGCCCGTGATCGCCCATGGTTTTCGTATGCCTCCGATCGCCCATTTGTTTGATTAGATGAATGAACTGTCGGATGTCAGTTGTATCCAGCTGAAAACTCATGCAATGTTTTTAGGTCCGATCGACTGGTACACTGAACTATCTGCCAGGCTGAAAAATTGCATGGTGTGAACACAGCCTAAAGGCTCGTACACACGCACCATTTTTGTGCGAGGCACGACCCCCAATGGCAGAGCGGTACCCCCGACAAATGGCCGAGAATTGTCCGTGTGTATGCACTCGATCAGGGGTCGTCCGCCGATCTGACAAAAATCAAGCGTGTGTATGAGCCTTAAGAGCAGCACTAAACCATGGCACATTGCGGCAAAACTAGATTGCGGCAAAACCTTTCTTCTAGTGGCAAAACTCTAGCACTTCTATTTATATAATTTATATATTTATGTACTGAACTATCTATGTATTTATCCCCTTTGTATGACTTCATTGTATTTTATGACTGTACAGCACTGCGTCTCCAAGTGACGCTTTATAAATAAACTATACATACATACATACATACATATATACATACATAATATATACAATTATTATCAATACCTTTTGTTGCAGTTTGCGAATCCCAGCACATTGCGCTTCTTCAACTTTGTTCAAAGTCTCTGGATAGAAAAGTATTATTTTATTATCATACATTAAGCACAATTACCCAAGTGAAGTGTGATTTTCCTCCTTGATCAGTGAATAACGTTTTGCTGTAGATAAAATGCTGTGTCCTTGGAGGACCTCAATGAAATTAAAAACCACAGAGATATAAATAGACTGTAATTAAGAAATTGCAGACAAATGACACATCAGACGGGTGTTTCACAGATATCAGTTCTTATCGTAGATCGACATCTCGTCGGGTGACATTTTTCTTACTCAGCATTATTAAAATTCTTGTTTGCGCTTGGGGAACTGCTTGGATTTTTTCTTCTATATACAATTTATTTATATCATTTTGCTTCCACCACAATATAAACTAGCTTGTTTAACTATTAATCTGGAATACACATCTACAGTAAACATGACAAGGGCCTCAATACGTATCACATTTGTGTGTGCCCAAGGCTGCCATCTAAAATAAATGAATTTCACTACAAAAAAATATTAAGACCCATTTTAATAATGCCAAGATATTTTGGCTAAATTATAGCAGAAACGAAGTGTTGCAGAAATCCCACACTGGTACATATACTGCAAATCCAAATCCAACGCAACATTTTTAAACATTCTGCCAAAACACAGAGACTTTTAAAGGTCTTGTTCACCCTTAAAATAAAAAAAAACTGGTGACTTAATTAGTTAGTTAACCCCCAACTGCTATTTTTATCAGTTTACAGTATTACATGCATTTTTAACCAGATATTTAAGTTTCATTCCTTTCTGGCAAAGGTATCTCCCTCCTCCCTCTGCTCAATGAGCTTTTTATAAACTCGAGCATGTGCAGAGGAAGCAGCAGGTAAAACAGCAGTCAATCATTGGCTGTAAAACCAGTTTCCACAGCCTTGATTGACTGCATGGAGGGAGGGGCTAGAATGGGGACAATCATTATTTCAATTTTTAGCATTTTTTTAACACAAGCTTATCATTCAAACAATATACACTGAATATAATAAAAAGATACATGAACACATATAGTCTTATGTAAAAAAAAAAGCAGAGAGACCTTTTCTGTAGCGTAGACCCTCTTCCCAACCCCAACCACTATGTTTAAATCTTAAAAAAGTGCCCAGAAACTTACTTACCAAACTTTGTTATTTTTTACACTATCACTGCAGAGATGAGGGATTTGGAGGGTGGGAGAGAAGGGGAGAAGGCTTCCCTGCATGTGCCAGAGTCCTCCTGGAGGACTGGGAAGGGGCAGAAACATTTTTACACACAAGAAGGCTCCTACTCTTAAGTTTCCTGGACTTTCAGCAAGCAATGCAGGACAACCATATGGAGCAGAGAAAAAAGGTAAGGATTTTTTAACATTACACAGTTATGTGCAGCAGTGGGGCAAATTTTGATATTGGGGTGGACATGCCCTTTAAGAGACTGGGAATAATTTATAAACAAGTATTTACAAAAGAAGTATTGTAGATTCAATTTTATACTTAATCACCCAAAATAGAAAGCAGTGTCCAATTTTTGGATAGTTCTGATGGTAGATCAATAGCATATGAACTAGATGTCCACATTAAACAAGATTTATAGAAAAGTTCAACTGAATCCTGCAGTACACGAAAAATCCTTGATCATGATGGTATTACGGTAATTCTATGGACTCCATTGATCTTCCACAACTTTTGCCACCAGCAATGCTGGTCCAGCATTATATATATTGCTAGGTGATTTCCCTATCTATCTTGTATCTCTTGCCCAAGGAGGGCTATCTGTGGGGATCGGGGGACCTGTAAGAAAAAGTAAAAAAAGATATTAAATTAAACACTTTATAGCAATACTCCTGTGCCATTGGACAGGACCACCAATGGTAGAAAGTGCTCTACAATGCAATGGGCTGATGATAGGATACATATTACTAAATCCACAGGTACTTTATACTACCTTGAGAGCTGTCTCCCTTAGATCAATATTCAAACTTGCCTTAGGGCTAGGCCCCACTAGCCTATATTGGTGTGCGCTGCTTCCACTGCACTGCCAACCCTTTTAGCAGCGCATGTGAACACAATGTTTGGTGCAATAGGGGTACATCAAAGCATTCTCAGCAGTAGCAGGGTGGCGTGAATGAGTTGCACAATGTTGCGATTTTGCTGCGCTGTGCGATGCCTACATGCTTCCTAGTGGGGCCTTGCCCTACAGTCTTGCACACATGTTCCCTTTAACCATCATGGTTCGGTAAATCCTACTTAAAGAGATATTGGGCCATATTTCTAGCGATTTAAGATTTGACATTACTATATACAATACGTACCGTTATATAAGGATCTGTTTAAGGTCCAGTAGTGTTATTTAAGTACAATTAGTGTTACTGAATACGCTTGCTTTATACATATGCCCCATTTTGTCTAGACTGATCACAAACATGTTTTAGCTCTACCAATCCTAAAGCAATTCTAGACTGAGCATTCTCGGAATAGCTTTAATAAGGAATGTGGAAAGGTAACAGTCACCTTATTGCCCTGAAGCTATAAGAGTCTTGGTAACATGGAAAAACATGCATAGCACCATAGATGTGAAGGTTAAATAAGGGCAGTAATCTACAGAGTTCAACCCTTGTAACTCTCCTATTACTGCCATGTGTAGTGACCGTCCCAGTTACTGGTGGACCAGATACCGTCACTTTAGTTTAGCATTTCAGTACCAACTGCAGTCTCAATAATTCAACTTCATATATCTAATATAACTATTAGACTAAAATAGACTGAATATATTCTGCCATTTCTATTCTGAAATGGCTAAAATATCCTCAACTGAGTTCATATTTATAAAGCAGGGGTATTCTCACTCTGGTTGCAAAATACTGCTCCTTATCACTATTTATGGATATAGCAGGGTATTCTGGGGAATATTTATATAGCAGGGTATTCTGGGGAATATTTATATAGCAGGGTATTCTGGGGAATATTTATATAGCAGGGTATTCTGGGGCATATTTATATAGCAAGTAAAATATTTATATAAAGGGTATTCTGGAGTATATTTATATAGCAGGGTATTCTGGGGCATATGTATATAGCAGGGTATTCTGGGGCATATTTATATAGCAGGGTATTCTGGGCATATTTATATAGCAAGGTAAATATTTATATAAAGGGTATTCTGGAGTATATTTATATAGCAGGGTATTCTGGAGCATATTTATATAGCATGGTATTCTGGGGCATATTTATATAGCAGGGGTATTCTGGGGCATATTTATATAGCAGGGTATTCTGGGGAATATTTATATTGCAGGGTATTCTGGGGATATTTATATAGCAGGGTATTCTGGGGAATATTTATATAGCAGGGTATTTGGGGCATTTTATATAGCAGGTAATATTTATATAGCAGGGTATTCTGGGGAATATTTATATAGCAGGGTAAATATTTATATAAAGGGTATTCTGGAGTATATTTATATAGCAGGGTATTCTGGGCATATTTATATAGCAAGGTAAATATTTATATAGCAGGGTATTCTGGGGCATATTTATATAGCAAGGTAAATATTTATATAAAGGGTATCTGGAGTATATTTATATAGCAGGATATTCTGGGGCATATGTATATAGCAGGGTATTCTGGGGCATATTTATATAGCAGGGTATCCTGGGGCATATTTATATAGCAAGGTAAATATTTATATAAAGGGTATTCTGGAGTATATTTATATAGCAGGGTATTCTGGAGCATATTTATATAGCATGGTATTCTGGGGCATATTTATATAGCAGGGGTATTCTGGGGCATATTTATATAGCAGGGTATTCTGGGAATATTTATATTGCAGGGTATTGGGATATATATAGCAGGGTATTCTGGGGAATATTTATATAGCAGGGTATTCTGGGGAATATTTATATAAACAGGGTATTCTGGGGCATATTTATATAGCAAGGTTAATATTTATATAGCAGGGTAATCGGGGCATATTTATATAGCAGGGGTATTCTGGGGCATATTTATATAGCAGGGTATTCTGGGGAATATTTATATAGCAGGGTATTCTGGGGATATTTATATAGAGGTGTATTCTGGGGAATATTTATATAGCAGGTATTCTGGGGAATATTATATAGCAGGGGTATTCTGGGGCATATTTATTAGCAGGGTATTCTGGGGAAAATTTATATAGCAGGGGTATTCTGGGGCATATTTATATAGCAAGGTATTCTGGGCATATTTATTTAGCAGGGTATTCTGGGGAATATTTATACAGCAGGGGTATTCTGGGGATATTTATATAGCAGGGTATTCTGGGGCATATTTATATAGCAGGGTATTCTGGGGAATATTTATATTGCAGGGTATTCTGGGGAATATTTATATAGCAGGGTATTCTGGGGAATATTTATATAGCAGGGTATTCTGGGGAATATTTATATTGCAGTGTATCTGGGGATATTTAATAGAGGTTAATATTTATTAACAGGGTAATCTGGGGCATATTTATATAGCAAGGTTAATATTTATATAGCAGGGTAATCTGGGGCATATTTATATAAGCAGGGGTATTCTGGGGAGTATTTATATAGCAGGGTATTCTGGGGAATATTTATATAGCAGGGTATTCTGGGGAATATTTATATAGCAGGGTATTCTGGGGAATATTTATATAGCAGGGTATTCTGGGGAATATTTATATAGCAGGGTATTCTGGGGCATATTTATATAGCAAGGTAAATTTATATAGCAGGGTATTCTGGGGAATATTTATATAGCAGGGTAAATATTTATATAAAGGGTATTCTGGAGTATATTTATATAGCAGGGTATTCTGGGGCATATTTATATAGCAAGGTAAATATTTATATAAAGGGTATTCTGGAGTATATTTATATAGCAGGGTATTCTGGGGCATATGTATATAGCAGGGTATTCTGGGGCATATTTATATAGCAGGGTATTTCTGGGCATATTTTATACAAGTAAAATTATATAAAGGGTATTCTGGAGTATATTTATATAGCAGGGTATTCTGGAGCATATTTATATAGCATGGTATTCTGGGGCATATTTATATAGCAGGGGTATTCTGGAGCATATTTATATAGCAGGGTATTCTGGGGAATATTTATATTGCAGGGTATTCTGGGGAATATTTATATAGCAGGGTATTCTGGGGAATATTTATATAGCAGGGTATTCTGGGGCATATTTATATAGCAAGGTAATATTTATATAGCAGGGTATTCTGGGGAATATTTATATAGCAGGGGTAAATATTTATATAAAGGGTATTTGGGATATTTATAGAGGATCTGGCATATTTATATAGCAAGGTAAATATTTATTATAGCAGGGTATTCTGGGGCATATTTATATAGCAGGTAAATTTTATAAAAGGGTATTCTGGAGTATATTTATATAGCAGGATATTCTGGGGCATATGTATATAGCAGGGTATTCTGGGGCATATTTATATAGCAGGGTATCCTGGGGCATATTTATATAGCAAGGTAAATATTTATATAAAGGGTATTCTGGGGCATATGTATATAGCAGGGTATTCTGGAGCATATTTATATAGCATGGTATTCTGGGGCATATTTATATAGCAGGGGTATCTGGGGCATATTTATATAGCAGGGTATTCTGGGGAATATTTATATAGCAGGGTATTCTGGGGAATATTTATATAGCAGGGTATTCTGGGGAATATATATAGCAGGTATTCTGGGGATATTTATAATAACAGGGTATTCTGGGGCATATTTATATAGCAGGTTAAATTTATATAGCAGGGTATCTGGGGCATATTTATATAGCAGGTATATTGGGGATATTTATATAGAGGGTATTCTGGGGAATATTTATATAGCAGGGTATTCTGGGGAATATTTATATAGCAGGGTATTCTGGGGATATTTATATAGCAGGGTATTCTGGGGAATATTTATATAGCAGGGGTATTCTGGGGCATATTTATATAGCAGGGTATTCTGGGGAAAATTTATTAGACAGGGGTATTCTGGGGCATATTTATATAGCAAGGTATTCTGGGGCATATTATGCAGGGTATTCTGGGGAATATTTATACAGCAGGGGTATTCTGGGGCATATTTATATAGCAGGGGTATTCTGGGGCATATTTATATAGCAGGGTATTCTGGGGAATATTTATATGCAGGGTATTTCTGGGGAATATTTATATAGCAGGGTATTCTGGGGAATATTTATATAGCAGGGTATTCTGGGGAATATTTATATTGCAGGGTATTCTGGGGAATATTTATATAGCAAGGTTAATATTTATAACAGGGTATCTGGGGCATATTTATATAGCAAGGTTATATTTATATAGCAGGGTAATCTGGGGCATATTTATATAGCAGGGTATTCTGGGGCATATTTATATAGCAGGGTATTCTGGGAATATTATTATAGCAGGGTATTCTGGGAAATTAATATAGCGGGTATTCTGGGGAATATTTATATGCAGGGTATTCTGGGGATATTATATAGCAGGTATTCTGGGGCATATTTATAGCAGGGTATTCTGGGGCGGAAAATTTATATAGCAGGGGTATTCTGGGGCATATTTATATAGCAAGGTATTCTGGGGGATTTATTTAGCAGGGGTATTCTGGGGAATATTTATATAGCAGGGTATTTGGGGATATATTTACGCAGGGATTCTGGGGCATATGTATATAGCAGGGTATTCTGGGGAATATTTTATAAGCAGGGGTATTCTGGGGCATATTTATATAGCAAGGTATTCTGGGGCATATTTATTTAGCAGGTATTCTGGAATATTTCTATAGCAGGGTATTCTGGGGCATATTTATAAAGCAGGGTATTCTGGGGAATATTTATATAGCAGGGGTATTTGGGGCATATGTATATAGCAGGGGTATTCTGGGGGAATATATATAGCGGGGTATTATGGGGAATATTTATATAGCAGGGTATTCTGGGGAATATTAATATAGCAGGGGTATTCTGGGGCATATTTATATAGAAGGGTATTCTGGGGCATATTTATATAGCAGGAGTATTCGGGGCATATTTATATAGCAGGGGTATTCTGGGGCATATTTAGTATTCTGGGGCATATTTATATAGCAAGGTAAATATTTATATAGCAGGGGTATGCTGGGGCATATTTATATAGCAGGGTATTCTGGAGCTATTTATATAGCAGGGTATTCTGGGGCATATTTATATTGCAGGGTATTCTGGGGAATATTTATATAGCAGGGTATTCTGGGGAATATTTATATTGCAGGGTATTCTGGGGAATATTTATATAGCAGGGTATTCTGGGGAATATTTATATAGCTGGGTATTCTGGGAATATTTATATAGCAGGGTAATCTGGAGCATATTTATATAGCAGGGTATTCTGGGGCATATTTATATGGCAGGGGTATTCTGGTGCATATTTATATAGCAGGGTAATCTGGAGCATATTTTATAGCAGGGTATTCGGGGGCATATTTATATAGCAGGGTATTCTGGGCATTTTATATAGCAGGGTATTCTGGGGCATATTATATAGCAGGGTATTCTGGGGCATATTTATATAGCAGGGTTATCTGGTGCATATTTAGTATCTGGGGAATATTTATATGCAGGGTATTCTGGGGCATATTTATTAGCAGGTAGTCTGGGGCATATTATATAGCAGGGATTGGGCATATTTTATAGCAGGGTATTCTGGGGCATATTTATATAGCAGGGGTTATATTCTGGGGCATATTTATATAGCAGGGTATTGGGGAATTTATATAGCAGGGTATTCTGGGGATATTATATAGCAGGGTATCTGGGGAATATTTATAGGGATATTATATAGCAGGGTATTCTGGGGAATATTTATATAGCAGGGGTATTCTGGGGTATATTTATATAGCAGGGTATTCTGGAGCATATTTATATAGCAGGGTATTCTGGGGCATATTTATATAGCAGGGTATTCTGGGGAATATTTATAGAGGGGTATTCTGGTGCATATTATATAGCAGGGTAATCTGGAGCGTATTTATATAGCAGGGTATTCTGGGGCATATTTATTATAGCAGGGTATTGGGGCATATTTATATAGCAGGGTATTCTGGGGCATATTTTTATAGCAGGGTATTCTGGTGCATATTTAGTATTCTGGGGAATATTTATATAGCAGGGTATTCTGGGGCATATTATTAGCAGGGTATTCTGGGGCATATTTATATAGCAGGGTATTCCGGGGAATATTTATAAAGCAGGGTATTCTGGGGCATATTTATATAGCAGGGGTATTCTGGGGAATATTTATATAGCAGGGTATTCTGGATATATTATATAGCAGGGTATTCTGGGGAATATTTATAAAGGGAATATTTATATAGCAGGGTATTCTGGGGAATTTATATAGCAGGGGTATTCTGGGGAATTTATATAGCAGGGTATTCTGGGGAATATTTATATAGCAGGGGTATTCTGGGGCATATTTATATAGCAGGGTATTCTGGGAATATTTAATAGCAGGGGTATTTGGGGCATATTATATAGCAGGGTATTCTGGGGAATATTTATATAGCAGGGTATTCTGGGGAATATTTATATAGCAGGGTATTCTGGGGAATATTTATATAGCAGGGTATTCTGGGGAATATTTATATAGCGGTATTCTGGGGAATATTTATATAGCATGGTATTCTGGGGAATATTTATATAGCGGGTATTCTGGGGCATATTTATATAGCATGGTATTCTGGGGAATATTTATATAGCAGGGTATTCTGGGGAATATTTATATAGCAGGGTATTCTGGGGAATATTTATATAGCTGGGTATTCTGGAGCATATTTATATAGCAGGGTATTCTGGGGAATATTTATATAGCAGGGTAATCTGGAGCATAATTATATAGCAGGGTTTTCTGGGGCCCCAGAATACCCTGCTAAATAAATATGCCCCAGAATACCTGCTATATAATACGCTTTTGCGTTTTATAAACATGTCCCTCAGACCCCCATTTTATTTTATTGGTAAATAAAGAAAATCGGAACATTGAAAAAAAAAAAATCTTTAAAAAGCGAAAAATTAACCTTAAAAAGCGAAATCGCAGATTTATACAGTAAATGCTGGAAAAATAGTCTAACACGCCCCCCCCCCCCGAGTACTTATTAGTATTGAGAAACACTCCACAATGTACTGACACCTCCATGGACCCATTGGCAGGATAAATAAATGGCCACTTATGCGTTTTCGCCACCTAAGACTTGGCGAATGTGAATGGCTGAACTTAACGCAAAAATACACTTTTCGCCATTTTATAAATATGCTTGAGCTGTTACCGCAGCGATGTATGGCGAAAAGCAAATGTATCGGTAATGACCTTTTGCCACTGGTTATCACTGCTTTATAAATAGCGAAAAGGACAAATTAGGCGAAAACGCTGTGTTAAAGAAGGCGAAAAGCGCATTAAAGAAGGCGAAAAGTTTAACGAACCTTTATAAATATGCCCCTTAGTTCTCCTTCAATATTGAACAACATGTAGCTGGAAAACATTTCTGTTTTCTAAGTTTAAACAATTTGCAGACTCCAGATTCATAAAATAGTTAAAAATAACCACACCTCATTTTCAATCCGTGATGAGTTTCAGGGTGAGAATGATTCATGCGCCTGTTAAGTCAGTTGTCAGAATATTTGCTTTGACAAGTATGAGAGCTGCACGTTTTAATGATGCATAAATTATGTAATCATGATCCGATGCCTTTGGCAATATAAATCAAGATAGATTAGAATAATGAATTGCATCTTCTCACTTTGTGTGCTCGTGGATCTTTGTAGGTTGAGTAAGATAGGAAAGTAATGCGACGTGGAAAGAAAAAAAAAACCCACCTGAATTCTGGCAGGAGATGTGACATTGCCACAATAAGTGAGGGATAATATGGAAATTAGCTTCACGGTTTCCCAAAATGTATTTAACACATTTGGGCTCTTCTCAATCTGAGAATTTACTGGTTACACTGCTATTATTAAATAATATTCCTTTAATGTTGATTGAAGACTGGGAGGTTAAGGAGCTATGTCTTACCTTCCATTCTTCAATCAATTGACCAGGAGCGATGGACGAAGAAAGAAGATATTTGCCTTACATACAATCCACCACTGCAGCAGTAAAAAATTCCCGACTGCTTCCTGTTCAGACTAACATGCTAAGTTGACCATGCTCCTGGCCGATAACAACACATATGAGGCTTTAACAAAGGATCCCACCAGCCGTTACAAGAAAAAGGTCATAGACTTACTACAACAGCTTCAAAAGAATAAAGCCATTGATAGAGCAATGTATCATCGCCTCTACCCTGGTGAGGCACATCCATGTATATATGGACTCCCAAAGATACACAAGGAAGATGCACCACTAAGACCTATAGTCAGCAGCATCAACTCTGTAACATACAAGGTGGCAAAATATCTAGCTAACATCTTAGGACCTTTGGTGGGAAGTTCTAAGCATCACATCCAGAACTCTCAGGATTTCACCAACAAGATTGAAGATATAGTACTCGGTGTAGAAGAAACTATGGAATTTGGAATTTATCTAAATTGTCGATAATTGTAAAATCACAATGAAAAGTCAAAAAATTCACTTCAATTGTGCTTGTGAAGGTTCTCATTCATCCAGGTCATGGTATATCTGTTGTATTCAATTAGATCAACTGGACTTGAAATGTAGTTCTTGAAGACGTTTCGCTAGTCATCCGACTGGCTTTCTCAATTCAGAATGACTTGTACAAGAATCTGTGGCAATTATGTACCCTGGAAAATCCCAATTAGCATATCACAGCCAGGTGTTAAGGGTGTGATTAGATAGTGGCTAAGAGGTGTTATAGGAACGCCCAGAGTAAGGTGTTAAAACAGCATTGTACATGGCAGACAGTTGGTGTCGAACCCCCCCACCTCTATTTAGGCTTGGTTTCTTTATTTTCACATAAATGGCCTCGAAAGTTTGGCCATCTCTAATCCAGAGAGGTTTTCAATGAGAGGAACTAAAATTGGGGACTCTCCTGCAAATCATAACAAATCATCCTATTATTTATATTTTATATGAAACCATAGAATATACAAACTGAGAAATAATCTACCACCCAGTCCAGTGTTTCTCAACCTTTTTTTGCTTGTGGAACCCTTAAAATGGTTTTCATGTCTTGGGCAACCCCTAAATAAAATAGTATTATATATTTCTATTTATCTCTCTCTGTCTCAGTTCTCACTTCATCCAAATACATCATTTATGTAAATATAATAATTAGATCAATAAACCTTTCTATAAATATCAAGATATTTTTTTTAAAAAATGCACTAAAATTTATCAGAAGGGGGGATCCTTATAGTTCCTGTCAGTATCTCTTAAGGACATCTAGCTATAGCAAACCTCTCGAGAGGAGCCCTGGTTGAGAAACAGCATTTTTATTTTGCAAGGTATAAAACACATTTGTCTAATCCATAGCCCACAGTGCATCACTTTACTTTCATACCTGTTCCAATCTAAATATTTGGCACAGTATTTTCATTAGTATTGGAATATGATTAATATATTATATCAAAATAAACTCAAATTCATCAAATGGGTAGATCAGAAATGATGAATCATGGTTTCCAACCTAGTTGAGATTCGGAACTGGCAGTTCGGATTTGTGGAAATTTTTGAAACTCTGAGCTTTTCATTGAAAATTCGAAAATAAAAACATCGAAAATTCCATTTGAAATTCAAAAATGTCTATCGAGAATTTGAAAAATTTAGATTCAATCAGCTTTCCAGAACTTCTATAGATAGAGCAAAACCGCTATCAGAACGACACTCACCTGTTTCATTCATCTCTACTGGACCCCTCTCAGGGACCCCTGATTGAGAAACACTGATCCAGTCTGTATTCACATTACACACTACGTCTATTAATTATTAACAGTGAATGCCATAAAACCATGGGCCATATTTATACGAGCATGGTATCGCTTTTTTGCAGTACCTTTGACAATCGTCGCCGTGATCGATAAATCATAATCAACATTTATAAATGATTATGATTATAAATCATAATCAACATCGATAAAACATAATCAACGATTATGATCAGTAATTTGCAATAGCAATTGAAGATCTACCACCATGATTGTAGATTTATGGAAGCCCATACAATACCATTGCGGTTTTAACTATTGCATGGTATTGTATGAACGAACGTTTGCACACTAACAAATGTTAGCATAAATCTACACTACCGATCGTACATTTACAATAGTGTTCTAAAATAAAAAAATTTAGCCCCATGTAACACAGAACCTCTCAACTAAACTATTTGCTGTTTTTTCTTAAGTCTGTGAACGTCCCTTATAACGAACAGACACAATCCATCACGCATGATGTAAATTATTCGGTGAGATGAGACTTTAATAAATCAATCAAGGGAAATATGCAAATCTGCAGTGTCTTAGTGCAAGCAATTCATTCTATATACATACTGAACATTCAGCTTTGTTCCCCCTCAATCTGCCAGCTGACGGAAAATCTGAATATAAGTAAACTCTTTAAAAAGTTTTTAAATTACCATATTAGTGGTTTCGATTTTAACATGCAACCTGTAGTGCAGGAGTGGAATGGAAAGAGATTTAGTACTTAAGGGACTGTGCAGAGGTAATTAGTATTACTTCACAGTGCCAATGTGTCTAACATTTTACTGATGTTAGAAGCTAAATCTTTTTTATGAGAAAAGGCTTTGGAATCATAGGCGTAACTACCAGGGGAGCAGATTGCAGGGGGTGGGGCAGTGATACAGGGCGATAAACACAGGGAGGTGGGGGGGTCCCATGACTTTACGTCCTTGTTTGGAATAAAATCTTTTTTTTTTAATAGATTAATAAAATACATTTTGGAGCTGTAGGCATAAATTATAAATATTTTAGGGATATATTTTTCTATGTATAAATTACTATCAGATTTCCTCTGATCTGAATTTCCAGGGTTGAGAACCTAGTACTTTAGAGGTTGTGTACCACCTGTTAGTGTTATATCACACCCTCTAACAGACAGGGCCCCCTCCTCTCCTCGGGGGGAGGGTTAATGAGCCCTTTAGCTCCCCTGTGATCATAGATGACACCTATGAGTTGCACCAAGAATAAGAAGGGTCATGTTATCAGCTTTGTTGGAATATTTTTCAGTATCTTTAAAGGAGAAAAAAAAAACTAAAATACAAAGGCAGCTCCACAAATGTGTAGTGTAGAAACCATTTGAAGAATATTTCCGGTTGCTGAAAATCTATGCTGCCGTCATTGCTGCTTTCTAGTTTTACCTCTTCCTAGTGGTTACGGACACAAAACTCCTTCTGCACATGCTAACTAGCTACCTTGTGTTTGTTTCCCACTCCCCTTATACTAAGCTGCATGTACCAGTTGACCTCAGAGTCCCCACCTTCCAGTGTCTCCCAGCCAATCATCAGAGATAGCAGTGAATATGATTAGCTGATTTACTGCTCATGCAAAGTGGTGCAGGCAGTCGCAGATTGCCTCTGGTGCCGCTCCTCTTAAAATACAAGTAAATGTGATAGAAGTGCGCTGCCATTGACTTGTTTCATACAGAAGCATGAAGTTCACCCTGCTTCATGGATGTGGCAGACTCTTCCAATGGGCTATGTCTTTTTATGTCCTATACCATTTATAGAAGTGTGTGTATTGCTGCTATATATATTTAGAAACGTGACCTAAGTTGCACTGATTTCAGTGGAGCCATACAGCATGTATTTAATCCAATAGCACTATTCCAATTTAAATGGAAATACTGTGCCAAATATTTTGAAGAACTGATGACAGAGAAAGTAAGAAATAAACAAACAGAAAAAGTAAAATTTGGGATTTTTCCATCACATGAAGATTGTTGATTGAAGGTTCCAAAAGAATAAAAGGTTAGAGAAACTCTGCCTAGGGATGTTGACTGTGTAATAGGAAATGTCCTGTCTTTCGAGTTTCTGTTTTGCAGCTTTGCAATAATTTTCTTTTAAAGTGAATATCCAGTATATAATGATCGTTACTGGCGTTACTTCCCTCTGTAACGCGTAGAGACCTGTGCCTCGATGTGCTCTAGCACATAATACTCTTAACAGTATCTTAATGCAATGTACCAGCTTTCTGCAAAGGAAAGGATCAGAAAATAAATGTGGTGAAATATATTAACTCTCTGACATTTAAACAAGCTTTAGCGGAACAGAAAAATGATGTGAAAACAATTGGAATTCAATGATAAGCTTCACTGGCTAAGCACATTTCAAGGCCAGATAGTGTTTACTTTATACATGGCTCCAGCTTTGCTCATTTGGTAATCAACAGGTTATTTCAGGAACAGCTGAAACAAGACAAACCTTATTAACAGGAGTAAAATAATCAGGTGTTGAAGAACTATTTATATAGGACCACCTGTGAAACTAGACAAAACAGACCATATTAGTAAGTTAAGCTAATATATAATCAGATCTAAAATTAGTTGTGGGTTAATAAGTAATGAGGAGAGAGTCTAAAAACACAAATAATAATGGGGGAAACTCAACTGAAGTACAAGAAGAGTTGAGGGACCACATTTTGAGAAGGACGTTGTGACCTGATCAGGCTGTTAAGCTGGGTACACACAATAAAGATTTTTGAAAGATGACAATCAGGATCTGCAAGATCCTGTCTGTCATTTTTCAAAGATAAGAGAACACACAGTCCCACGCATTCTCCCTATGCACAGAATATAGACAGCATTGGTAGAATGTTCAGGACTGTGTGTTTCTCTCGACTGTGGCCGACTCCCCTATAGGGAGACTACAGCAGCCGAGGGAAATTTTAGGTCTTTCCCAAATGACTGTGAGGCCAACCTGAACGTTCGTTGGCTGTGCGCTCGTTCAGATAAGACGCTACACACACACTGCCGATAGAGCCCCGATACCTTCGAAGTCCGACGGTATCAAGGCTTTATTGCTAGTGTGTACCTAGCTTAAGTCTAATTATCATATGTTATGTTCTTTGTTTATAAACATAAACCAGCTATTGGGTCCTAAGCTCCATGGTAGTAGATACAATCCATTGCAATGGTGTTAAAGGCTGCTTATCTTTAAAGGGTATCTTTAAAAAAAAATGTAAACAAAAAAAAAAATTGTACATTTAGATACAATATCCCACTACTCTAAAACTTTTTTTTTCCAGATTTTGAATTTGAGATGTAGATTTTGAGAAATCAGCATTTACAGTGAAAGACCTGTCACTCCAGAAGCAGAAATTATAATATGTGCCCATTCCTGACCTCTTACTAGGATCTTTGGCTGCCTGCCAGCACACTGCAGAGAATCAGCAGAGAAAAGAAGAAAGGGAGGAGAGAGGGGGAGACGTGTAAGCAGAGCAGTGTCTATGATGAGGCTGTGCAGAACATATAAGTTCAGTGGGTAAGGGAGGGTGGGGGCAATTAGGAGCACCCATTAAACAACAATTTAATGACAAAGGAAGCACAGATAAATATGTGAGTACCACCATTTTCTTCTCTCTATCTGTAGTTTCAGATAATGTAAAGTTGCTTGAGTATACTGACCCTTTAATTCTTTCTTTAATTGAGCAACACATGTAGCCGATGATCACAAACTGTACTCGATAAAATTAGTCATATACTATCACAATGTGCAGCAGATTTGGACCACTTGTGCCAGTGTGTCCCTCAGTATAGGTGGTCCTTACTATCTGTGTTCAAGTAAAAGGAGAACCACGTGTCACAAACCCTCCAATCCGTGAGGCCTATCCACCTATCAGTTACCGGAAAACGTACTCCAAATAACCGACAGGTCGATAAAACAGAACGGACCAGGAGGGGTTAGTGAACAAAACTATATAGCACACATTTAATATTTCTTAATATCTCTCTACTTGCTGCCACCACATTCCAAAAACAGGGGAATGACCTGCTATACCTATCTATGGGGTTATCCACACACCCTAAATAGTATCAGTCCTGGTTATCCACACCTATTACTCTATACACAGTTTTATATATATACCTAAATAATACTTCTTCTATAGTAGCGTAACTTCAGAGACACAGGATCGTTTTGGGATACACTCAGAATAGGACAATTAGCCTTTAAATGATTTTATATCATTTATTAAAATAACAAAAGAGTGCATAAAAAAATATACAGAAAACTATGTTAACTTACTGAACATAAAAGTAACACACAGGTGAGGGTAGAATGGGATAAACGAAAAAATACTTAGAGATAATTGGCATCTGAAATGTCCGTGAGCAGAGTCCAAGAAACTTGTAAATCCAAATGATAGTTCATGATGGAAGCCAATATATGGTCCGTTGGATTTTCTAGATGTTCCTTAAGATGTTATGACAAACTCCTGGGCTGAGTCCATACTCCCAATTTTTTTTCCCCCTGAAAATAGGGAGCGGTCTGGACTCTAGAGGGGAAGGCATGGTTCTGCCCCTGAAAGATGTTCCCTATTTCCGGAGGGAACTTTAAAACTCCAATTTCTCTTTAGTCCATAATCCGAGTAACCATACATGTCACATTCACAATATTGCCCTGGTTGTCAGTAACTAATTTTACACAATAGAATGATACCAAACATGACACATATTGGAGTTGGTATGAACAAGAAGTATAATATCTCAGGGTTCCGTTGGAATATCATCGCCTACAAGATGTCTATAAATACAGATTAAATTCTAGTATAAACTGTGAATATTTCTGAAAATATGAACTAATTCTATATTATTAAGAACTGCCATTTGGTTTTTGGCTCAGTTCTAACTAGTAGACGAATGCTGTTCTCCTGCCAGGATGTCTAGAGCCACACTGGATACTGGTGTGATATTTACCACCTATTGCCTTTGAGGTAGGCACCCTGCTGGTTTGAACACACACCAAATGGAGATAGCTATGGGAAAGAAAGCTCAGAGTTTACAAATGGTTAGGCAGGAATTTTACCCTGTGATTGCCTGCCAGTTAAACAATGTGGGAGCTGCCATACTGCTTGACATGCCGATAAAGTGAGGTAATTTGAAAATTAAGAGTGCAATTCCAAAGAGTGTCTCCAAAATGGGAGTTTAAATTGCACTCCTGTTCATGTCACCACACATAAAGGTTTACCCTAACTACAGTTGATTACACAATATCTCCCTACCTTTGTACTGTCAATATTGCTTATTCATATATTGCCATTTACGCCTGGAGGTTGGTGGGGACTGTCTCTTTAAATATTCAATTAACAACGTATTGCAGAAGGCTCGGAAACACTCTTACTAGGATAGGCAGAGGGGGTGTGGTAACACTCCCTTAAAGTGACAGGCTGAAAACCTGTAAGGGATAAATTCTCTTAATAAACTGAAGAAAAGCAAACTGTGATAACTTTTATTGACTAACTAGACAACAACAAAAAATATAGCAAGCTTTCCGGAGTCCTAAGCCCCCTTCATCAGGCTGGATGTTACAGAAGAAACTGAGAAATCACAAACACATATACACATAGGGACAGTCAACATTATACACTAGAGAGACGTAAATGGTGACCAGGTAGATATGCAGATATGAGGAGGTGATGGGCAGGGAAAACAGTAGTGAATGTTAGGCTGGGTACACACCAGCAGATATTTTCGACCGACTGATTCACGTCACTTTCAGTTAGTCGGCCAAAAACATCTGCTGGTGTGGGGCGGCCGGCCGCGACCAACCTCGAACGTTCGTTTGTCCAGATCGGTCGATCGGACATGTCAGTAAATTCTGAACGCTCATTCGCACTTTTGGCTGCCAACCGATGGACATTTTTCGTAGCGAGCGCACGATCAGGACAAATAGTCTGTGCGTGTGGTGTGTACCCAGCCTAAGCCAGTAAAAGGTTAGGCTAACACATTACAAACCTCAACTATTGCTACACTTAATAAACAATAAACAATATCACTGCATTGTGCTGGCTGGCACTTTGTATGTAATAAACAAATGCGATGCAATTTAATCTTAACATAACTAGCAGATTCAAAAGGAAGGCAAACAATCCTTTCCCTTGAATAATGACTCTTACAATTTATGTAAACCACCCATACGGTAATGAAATGCTAATTATGCCATTACATTAGAGATCACATCGAACTATAAAAACACAAATCCAGTGTTTAACATTCAAAGTTTGAAATTGTTAAATGATATCACACTTTAATCTCTGGTTTTTATGTCACCATTTCTATAAAAGGACAATTCATGATTCAAAATAGTAATGTGTACACAGCTTTCTGTATGATGTGGGGGCAATGGCCTTGCAGTAGAATGTACATTTGTATGGGTTTAAGAAGAGCTCAAAACTAGTAAAAAGTCTCACTAAGAAAGACCTAAAAGTATCCAGGCCTAAAGGGTACCTGAAACTTACCTGTGGAAGCTGCCACAACAAATCTAAAAACTATTTACAGATACCAAATGCAGATACCTCAATATCTATCACTTCATGTTGTTGCAAGTACAAATATATTGCGTTTTGTTTTTTAATTCATTTAAATAACACATCATTAATACATCATAAATATGCAACGTCCAGCTGTAAGTACAGGCTGGTGTATGTGATGTAAGTACAGGCTGGTGTATGTGATGTAAGTACAGGCTGGTGTATGTAATGTAAATACAGGCTGGTGTATGTGATGTAAGTACAGGCTGGTGTACGTGATGTAAGTACAGGCTGGTGTACGTGAAGTAAGTACTTACATGTAATGTACAGTAAGTACAGGCTGATGTAAGGGTCCTTGCGGCTGATGTAAGGGCCCTTGGGGGTCCCGAACTGGGACCCCCAGTGAGCGGCTTTTAAAAGAGCCCTTGGGCAGCGAATTCTTTCTTCCAGTCCCAGGCGACACCATCTCCGCTGAGGCCGCCGACCCCCGAGAGGTACCCCTGCGGCCAAAACCCCTTAGTGAACCCGAGCTTCAAAATCTTGGTGTTCTGCCGATTTGGGTATCTTTTTAAAAAAGGCCTCCAATTCTTGCATTTTCACTGGGGTAAGAAGAGTGGGTCTGGCCTCCCTGTCTTCCTCCTGACTTTGACGAATTGGCACCGAAACGCCTAGTGCATCTGATGGAGGGGTGTTGTCTGCCGCAGGTGAAGCAGTCGTGATGAAAACAACACGTTGCTGCCCACCTGCAGTGACCCTCATTAAAGGCCCAGCATGAATTGGCTTTCTGCACTTGCACCTGTATCTTCGCTACTGACGGGGGATTCCCCATAGCCCTGTATGACAGCATTGCTAGCCACAGATCCCCATCTTTAATACTCCAAGACATCTCTTTGTGGACATACATTTTTTGACAGAATCTGTCATCGTAAATATACCATGACAGTCCGCCAAATGTTTTAAATGCCTCAGTGACTATGTCCTGGTGTTTGAATAGTCCTGGGTCCTTAGATGGGTGTTTTGTGACCACAATGTTAGCAATGTTAATGTATATACAAAAGGCCTGAAGCCAATTGTTTAAGTTTCTGGCAACAGGTGGACGTTTCCTTTCCCCTTCACCCTGCAGGTTCTCATCCTTCTTTGCTGCCTCCCTAGCTGCTGGCAGTAAATAAGAAGAAAAGCTAGAGGCAAAACTGGCTAATATAAAACTTTACATTTATTTCATCAATTAAAAATAATCCTAAATAGGTTAATATAATGTATCAAAAAGTAGTGCAATTTAGTGTGCAAATATTCCATCTATGTACAACAAACATGCACATCTAGCATGTTTCTCCCCCCGACATGTGTATAACTCTCAGTAAATCATTTATATACTATCAGTCATAAGTCACAATAGTCCGTGCACGGACAGTCAGGATTATTTGCGAACACCAGAATGAGTGTAGGAGGGACGTGCCACAGCCAAATGAAGAATTCCTGGGTGGGGGAGCACCCCAAACGCGTTTCGCTCCGAACGAGGGGCTTTTTCAATGGTGCTACCGTCGGCTTGTAGCCGCTGAAGTTTAAATGTACTAGATCCGGTCATCGACCACCACGTCACATATCATGTGACTCTGGGATCCAATCGAACTCCACCCATATGGAATTCTGCAAGTACGTAAATGTAACCCAATTGTCAGTGTCAAAAGACATACTCTAGTTATATATACACATATGCACATCACCTACCCCACCAAGGGGATTTACATCTACATACCGGTATTTACATATCAAAATAAATACAGACGATACAAACAGGGACTCAGTGCTTCATAATGATTATCCAGTGTTGTGTCCGTAAGTCCATTCATCCTGAAAAAATCCCCTCGAACAAGACAAAGGTATACTTTAGCCAAATATTCCATCGAAAATCCCATATCCATGGGACAAAAATATCCGATTCAGACCCATTTATCACAGGTGCTGAAGATGTGCCAACCGAGTTATTTCACTACCTTCCAGTAGTCCAGCACTTGATCCAATCCTCATTCACCACCCAAACGTCAGCCATATATCCCCACGGCCCAACACAGAAAGCGTATGCCTAATGTGCCGATTATCCAACAGCTCGGAACAGGAATCAGCAGTAATCAATCGTCTAAAGGGCCCTCCAATTTATCATGCAGGATCTTTCCAAAACGAAATAGGTTTATGAAGAAGACATTCATAGCAAGTACTTCAACCGTATCCACGAAATCCACCGCCGTGTAAACTAAAGAGGGATCCAGAGGTCCGTCACTCAAATAAGTGTCGATTCAGCTATACCACCAATGCAAAACCGAGTCTAATTAGAAAATAAATCAGCACAATTAGTCCATTTCTTCGTTAAGGCCACCTGGGTTTAAGGTTTTTAAGGTATAAATGAACCTGGTCTCAGCACGTAGTAATGCACTTTCCAAGTCCCCCCCTCTGATGTTCATGTTTATCTCTGACAGTCCCATACACCTTGGAAAGTGCATTACTACGTGCTGAGACCAGGTTCATTTATACCTGTGTATGGGACTGTCAGAGATAAACATGACATCAGAGGGGGGGGTATTGAAAGTGTTACTACGTGCTGAACCAGGTTCATTTATACCTTAAAAACCTTAAACCAGTGGCCTTAAGAGAATGGACTAATTGTGCTGTTGGATAATCGGCACATTAGGCATACGCTTTCTTGTGTTGGGCCGTGCGGGATATATGGCTGACGTTTGGGGGTGAATGAGGATTTGGATCAAGTGCTGGACTACTGGAAGGTAGTGAAATAACTCGGTGGCACATCTTCAGCACCCTGATGATAAAGGGTCTGAATCGGATATTTTTGTCATGGATATGGGATTCGAATGGAATATTTGGCTAAAGTATACCTTTGTCTTGTTCTGAGGGGATTTTCTCAGGATGAATGGACTTACGGACACAACACTGGATAATCATATATGAAGCTACTGAGTCCCTGTCTGTACTCGTCTGTATTTTATTTGATGTAAATACCGTGTATGATATGTAAATCCCCTTGGTGGGGTAGCGTTGATGTGCTATGTGTATATATAACTAGAGTATGTCTTTTGACACTGACAATTGGGTCCATTTACGTACTTGCCGAATTCCATATGGGTGGAGTTCAATGGATCCCAGAGTCACATGAATGTGACGTGGTGGTCAGCTGACCGGATCTAGTACATTTAAACTTCAGCGCGTACAAGCCGACGGTAGCACCATTGAAAAAGCCCCTCGTTCTTGGAAAGTGCATTACTACGTGCTGAGACCAGGTTCATTTATACCTTAAAAACCTTAAACCCAGGTGGCCTTAACGAAGAAATGGACTTTATTCCCTACATCTAATTGTGCTGATTTATTTTCTAATATAGACTCGGTTTTGCATTGGTGGTATAGCTGAATCGACACTTATTTGAGTGACGGACCTCTGGATCCCTCTTTATGTTTACACGGCGGATGGATTTCGTTGATACGGTTGAAGTACTTGCTATGAATGTCTTCTTCATAAACCTATTTCGTTTTGGAAAGATCCTGCATGAATAAATTGGATGGGACCCCTTTATGACGATTGATTACTGCTGATTCCTGTTCCGAGCTGTTGGATAATCGGCACATTAGGCATACGCTTTCTTGTGTTGGGCCGTGCGGGATATATGGCTTGACGTTTGGGTGGTGAATGAGGATTTGGATCAAGTGCTGGACTACTGGAAGGTAGTGAAATAACTCGGTTGGCACATCTTCAGCACCCTGATGATAAATGGGTCTGAATCGGATATTTTTGTCCCATGGATATGGGATTTTCGAATGGAATATTTGGCTAAAGTATACCTTTGTCTTGTTCTGAGGGGATTTTTCTCAGGATGAATGGACTTACGGACACAACACTGGATAATCATATATGAAGCTACTGAGTCCCTGTCTGTACTCGTCTGTATTTATTTTGATATGTAAATACCGTGTATGATATGTAAATCCCCTTGGTGGGGTAGCGTTGATGTGCATATGTGTATATATAACTAGAGTATGTCTTTTGACACTGACAATTGGGTTACATTTACGTACTTGCAGAATTCCATATGGGTGGAGTTCGATTGGATCCCAGAGTCACATGATATGTGACGTGGTGGTCAGCTGACCGGATCTAGTACATTTAAACTTCAGCGGCTACAAGCCGACGGTAGCACCATTGAAAAAGCCCCTCGTTCGGAGCGAAACGCGTTTGGGGTGCTCCCCCACCCAGGAATTCTTCATTTGGCTGTGGCACTGTCCCTCCTACACTCATCCTGGTGTTCTGCAAATACTCTGACTGTCCGTGCACGGACTATTGTGACTTATGACTGATAAGTATAATAGGGTTTACTGAAGAGTTATCCACATGTCTGGGTGGGAGAAACATGCTAGATGTGCATGTTTGTTGTACTAGATGAATTATTTGCACACTAAATTGCACTACTTTTTGATACATTATATTAACCTATTTTAGGATTATTTTTAATTGATGAAATAAATGTAAAGTTTTATATTAGCCAGTTTTGCCTCTAGCTTTTCTTCTTATTTACTGATATAATTATAGAGGTAGGTTTTCTTACTATCTAAGAGGTTTTTTATTTTTCCCTAGCTGCTGGCAACAAGGACAAGATGTCCACATGTTTCCCGTTTTCTATCTTCTCTCTGATTGCCTTAGATAGATGTAGCCCCAGTGGAGTTCCATCACAGGTAAGAATGTCCCTAAAATTTGATTCATGAACCCCTCCCTTCGTAACAAGTGGACTAGCTAATGGTTGCCCTTCCTTAGAACTAGGTGTAGGTGTCATTGATGTGGCATTGGCCCCCATGTTGTTGGCCGTTTCTGAGGTCGCAATTTGGCTTCCAGACGGTATTACTGGCAGGGGTATTAAAGGGGCTATAACTCCAGGGGGCCCCCTTCCCGCCACCAGAGTAGTGGTTGACATTAAGTTCTTTAAGACCTGGAATAGAGTCCATAATAGTACCTGGATTACTGGCGGAGCTCAACGGTAAAGGTGGCACCACTGCTGGCTGGGTTGTTACTGGTGTGTTGCTGGTGCAAATGGAGGGTTGGAAATTGTGTGGAACCTGCATCATTGACTGCACGCATGACATAGATGCTGCTGCAGATGACGATCCCTGTCCTGCCATTTGCGAAGCTGCTGCCAAAGTTGAGCCGGAAGGCACAGGTGAAGAAGAGAAGACTGGACACAGGTAAATATTAGACATTGTGGTTCCCGTAGCCCAAGCCACGTTCTTCACCTGACCTCCTTGTTGTCCTGTGGTCGGTAGTGGATTCCCTGCCCCCGTCTGGAGGTGTAGGCGGTAGGGGCTGGGTGTCTACTGGCTGTCCTGTAGGATGTTGCTCCCAATATTTACCTCAGGGGCTGAAAACGCTAATGCATAAGGGGGAGCTTGGCGATTGATGTTATTTCCCTAAGCGTGCACCCCCTCGGGCTGGATTGAAAACCCCGAACCCCACACTTGTGATGAGCTGCCCTGCAAGGACTGTTGAAGCCCTACACCAGCTGAAATTCATCCTTGGTAGGGGGGAACTGGCTCCTAATTTTCTGTCAGTGCCTGCCCTATCTATCCTACTGCAGGAAGGGGCTGTCCAGCCTATAGCTACCCCCCCTCTGAAGGGCCTGGTATATCTGACATGTCTGGGGATGTCGCTGGCCATAACAGGTTCCTCTCTCTGCCTTTGCCAACCCTCCTGGTGCGTGGCCGGTAGCTTTGCTTGCCTGTCTTAGGTGCAGCTTTCCTCCTCTTCTTACCCTGCTGCTGTGTCTTACCCGGAGTCGCTGTTGCCACTGAAACACTGCTTCTTCCAACTCCAGTTCTGCTTCCATTTCGGCACTTCTCTGCTCCAGCTGCATGAGGTGCTGTACACCTGCCGACTCGGTCCTGTGGAACCACTCGCGAACCTCGGGTGGAATGTCTCTGTTCCACTTTTCTTCAGAGCATCCTCAAAGGCCTGCTTCCTGCATCTTTACTCCTCCACAGAGTCTTGAGCAGAGAGGGGATCCCGTTGACCGCTGGCCACCAATAAGGGTCCTTCCACCGGTACATGACTCCGCCCACCCAGCCCTACCAACCAAGTTCCTGAGGAGGAGGAGGAGGGGGGGCAGCCCATACCACTATGGCCGTTGCCCCAACATGCCGCTGCTCAGATAAGTACTGCCCAGCTTCCATTCTGCTCCATTCCTTCTCCTTCTATATACTGAACTCACATGTAATACAGCAAGAAGTAGGATTTTTTTTATCTGCCACCTTTCTAAGTAGCCACAGGGGGCACCATGAGCAAATGTTTCAGTTTGCTTCATGGTAGAGGCTTCCCTGCCATTACATCTCTTATTAACTTAAAAGGTCAGCGTTGTCTTAAAATCCGCAATCATACAGCTTTACTGTCTCCCCTCTAGGCCCAGCCTGCGGAGACCGTGCAGGGGGGTTAATGGCCAATTTCATTCATTTTAAACCTGGCTAATCCAATGCAAGAACATGCTGACCATGATATAAAATAATTCTAATAAATTTGTAACACTAAACATTATTATAACACCAAATTGAAATGAATAGCCAAATATATTGAAGGATCAGTTGTAAAATCAGTAAGTCTATTAAAAGATATAAAGACATAATAGAGGAAGAAATGGTCTTTTATTCAAAAACTAAAAAACAAATATTATTACAGACTCTAACCTCTCTTTTACAGAACACTCACTCTGTTTACACGTCTATATCCGTGTCAATTAACACCTTCCCGCTAATTATTGTACAACGTTATTTATGGCAGGGCACGCCACCAATTTTAGCTACATACATAAAGATTCCTAAGAGATGGGATTTAGGGATATCCTCACATGAATTCAGGTGTGTTAATCAGCAAGAGATTTATTAGACAGAATAAAATCCACTTTTGCTAATGAAATTCCCTTATGGTCTTGTGGTTAATGGGCAAACAGAGTTGCAGTCTGCATTCTGGAACTATTACAGCAGTGACAAATAGCTCATTAGCAAAAATACACAATTTCCTACAAGCTAATCACTCTAACCAATGCTACAGCAGGAGTTCTACACGATTACTAATGTTTTAGGGTCTTGATCTTTTCCCAAAAACTAAGAAGGACTCTATTACTTTTGGCAAATTCCCTAAAATGTCAGGTAAAACACTGTTAAATGTCACCACCAGTTATATACTTCCTAGCCACAAAATCTTGTGGAAATTAAGGGGAAATGGTAGAACACCTTTATTGAAAACATTTGTATGGCTTTCTTACACAATCAAAAAAACAAAAAAAGCGTACAAAAATACCTTAAGATAACCACGATTCACTGGAATATAATTCATTTATCTTAAAAAAGGCTAATTGCTGTCCTTTTGGTTTCTTCTTCTCTTGTATTCCACCCATTCTTGAACTGTATCTTCTCCCACAGTTTTCGAGCTAGAAACACTAAACTTCACACAGACATGCAAGGTATACTGGAGAAACGTGCTGTCTTCTAGCTAAGGAATTCATTAAAGCATTTCTGAGTTATTTCCTTTGATGGATGTTCTTAAAGCTTCTAATGTAAGGCCATTACTGAAGGCCATACAAAATGACTTGATGTCTCCTTTTGCAGAACCTTAGTAGACAGCACCTATCAACATTTCACAACTATCAACCTAAGTTAAAGGGCATGTCCACCCCCAAAACTATAATCCCCCCAACTACTGGCCCCATCATGTAGTGTAGTTTAATCCTTACCTCACATCCCACTCCATAGGGTTCTCCTGTAGACCCCCCCCCAAAGTCCCAAAACTAACCACCAGGAGAAGCAGGGCTGCTACCTTGCCTCCGGTAGATATTTGTCATGCGTACTGCAGCCCTCTCCCCCCTCCCTCCCCCTCCCTCCCCCTCCCTCTCCCTCCCGTTCTACTATCCCTCCCCCTAGCATAAATCCCCCTTTATATGTTGTTTCCCCCCCTGTCCTCCCCACCCCAACCGCATATTTTTTATTTTCAAAAAGCTCCCCAACTCTTACTTACCTCTCCTCTTTCCTCCGCTGCACTGAATGACCGGCAGCCGCGTCCGTGATTGGCTGCCACTCAGCCAATCACAGACGCGACTGCCGGTCCCGCCCCTCTGCTTGCATTCTCGCAAGCAGAGGGCCGGCAGTGCGGGGGAGGAACGAGGGGAGGTAAGTAAGAGTTTGGGGGGCTTTCTGAAAAAATCATTCATGCGGTTGGGGCTGGGAGACATGGGGGAACATCATATTAAAAATGATGTTTTAGGGTGGACATACCCTTTAAGGTGATTTTTTGGGGGTATTCAGTTAGACAAACAAAGAAAATATAATCAAAGCACATTCCTGGGTCCCATACAATATCATATTACCTGCACACTGGCATACAGCATAAACAAAGGGGTTTTAGTATACATTACTGTGATCACATGAATGAAAATCCTTCCAACCACGTCAAGGTAACCCCAGTCTGGAAGGTCCTAACTTCTAACTTTTTTTACATTAATTATGATTTGCATTTCTCATACTTGTGCACTGGCTTTTCTGAACCAATGGCTTTTTATAGTGAGGGAAGGGCTCTGTTGGGGTGCTATTACCATATGGAACCATGCTTCCTTATAAATACATACAATAGAAGGACTATAAGCACTTTTTAGGCTAATTTACAATTACACTTTGCAGAAGTGCTACTGATCTGGTCAAACATTTATACAAACAAAGAAAATATAATCAATGCACATTCCTGGTATGATATTGTATGGGGCCCAGGAATGTGCATTGATTATCTTTTCTTTGTTTGTAATTGTAATTCAGCCTAAGGAGTGCTTCCACAATCCTTCTATTGTGGTATTCAGTTAGATTAACTGGATTTGAAGACATTTCGCTAGTCATCCAACTTTGTCAATTCAGAATGACTTGTACAAGAATATATTGGTAATAAATACCCGGAATGTATCCCAATCAGCATATAACAGCAAGGTACCAGGGACCTCCTGAACACAAGGTGGTGATTGCATAGTGGCTAAGAGGTGTTTTCAAAACTGCCTAGGGTCAAAACAGCATTGTATATGGCAGACAATTAAGTGTTGAATCCTATTCAACAAAATAGGTTATTCAATAAAAGTTCTTATCGTTTAAAATGGTGCTAATTTTGCCCCAACCAATCAGATGTTAGCTTTCAAATGTTAAATAAGATCTGATTGGTTGGGGCTAAATTAACACCATTTTAAAGGATAAGAACTTTTATTGAATCTCCCTGTTGGTTTCTTTAATTTGGCATAATGGCCTGCTTGACAACTCTTTTGAACCATTCATGCTCTTTGTCCAATAGGTTGACATTAAAATTTTCCTTTAAAAGGCATCTCCACCCCAAAATCTTTTTTCTGGTGCGTAGGGGACCTCCTCCCAACCCTAACCACCAGCATTAAAACTTAAAAAATTGCCCAGAAACATACTTACCAACCTTCATTCTCTCGGCCTCTGCCTCTAATAATACTTCTGGGAACGGAGTAGCAATAGGGGCCGGACCATCAGCCACGTCTCTGATTGGGAACAAAGGTTGGTAAGTCTGTTTCTGGACACTTTTTTAAGCCAGGTGGTTAGGGTTGGAGGGGGGTCCCCTACACTACAGAAAAAAAGTCAATTTTTTAAACATGAACTATAGAGATGAGGAATCAGGATGCCAGGTTCATCCAGGAGGACAGGGAAGGGGCAGATACCCCTTTACATACAGGAAGGCTCCTACTCTTCAGTTTCCTGGACTTTGAATAGTCACTGCAGGACAACCACATGGAGCAGAGAAGAAAGGTAAGAATTCAATAGGGCTAGCAGTGGGTGAAATTTTAGTATTGTAGTGGACCTGCCCTTTAAGATGCAAGTACACAGTAGTTCTACTTTGGTGTAGCTGATTTTTTGTTTCAATCACATACAAAGCCTAAGGTGATATCAGAAGGTATTTTATTTTATCTGCTTACCCAGTACACCAGGTACCAATTATCCAGGGTGAATAGAAGTATGTCTCATACCCAATTACATCATACTAGCACAGGAGAGGGAGGACAGAAATGTTACTCCAATATGGAAAACATATCATGAATTCACTTTGTTCCTGCTTTGTGTATGAAACAAAACCAAATCAATTAGAATCAAAGATTGTTTAAAAATTTGCATTTTTCAATTTATCATTTCAGTGAACATGTAATTAATTAAAAATAAAAACATCGTCTCATCCTGAAAAACAGCTCCTTTGAGAGACTATCTTAGATCTTTTTCAGAAACCCCCAATGATCCATTTTAGTTTAAAGAAGTATGAATAGCAAATAGAAAAAAAAGAAAGCCTGTCCTTTGTACGTGGATCTCAGCACAAAGCTTGGATACAAGTTAATAGAGGAATATGTGTCATCCAATCGGTAATTACTTCTCTTACACCATAGAAAAATTGCTCATATTAAACTCTTATATTAAAGCCCAGAATAAAAGCCCTTCTAAATATTTTATTGTAATTAATTCCAGGGTATGGAGATTAGGGAAATGTATGCCTGAAACTGCTCTTCCATTTAGCAAATAAAGGCATTGAAAATCAGTTGTATGAGTAACAATTTCTTTCATTTGGTGTGTACTTTAGAAATTACAGTGAGCAGCTTGACAGTAATGAGCAATTGTATATGTTATGCTGATGATATGAAGGTCAATTCATTGTCTAGCACAGCGCTTGCATGAATTTCTCAAGGAGAATTGTACATAGAGTTAATGTGCTGGCTGAATAGAAGATAGAAGTTGATGTAATGCTAATATGTAGAATATATTCATACAGCAAAGAAAGTTACATATTGGCTTATCTGGGCTGGAGCAGTTCATTTGAAGGCTAGATTTTTTTTCTCTTTTGGGAAACTTTTCTACTAGACAGTTTTAGCCTTTACTTAATGATATTAAAGCTCTCCTCCTTTGGGTAATTTAACTATATTAAAATGTGATTTTTCTACTAATAATATGCAGTGGGAAGTTTAGAATAAAACACTTTTTTATTCATTATACCTAAAAACTAAAGGTGGCAATACATTAGGCCAATTCGACATACAATCAGACATTTCAGTTGATCTTATGTGACATTAGATCGTAATATCGATCTTAATTACCATCGGGAAAGTCGTTTTTTTAAGTTGATTGGTAAAATGATTTAATTATTTTCTGAAGTTCTGATTAAATATAAATGTAATGTAACCTCACAATCGATGACATTAGACAATAATCACAAAACAAATGAAATGTGGAACAACACTTTTATGATGACTGCTCATATATATAGGGGTGGCCGGTTCGAGGATCCGAACCCGGATTCGTGGCAGATTTCGGAGGTCTGCAATTTGCGGATCTCACGGGTTTTCCCGAAATCCGCTTTCTGAACTTTGAACTCCGTTCGGAAATTTGTGAAAATCCTCGAACGTTCGGGGATTTTCGAACATTTAAGGATTTCCAGTTGTTCGGTAATCCTCGAACAGCTGAGGATTTCCAAATGTCCGGAAGACTCATGGCCGGACGTTCGGGGGTCCTGTGGCTCAACCCATGGCTCAAATATTCAAATATGATTGGTTAATGTGTCATCATATGAATGCAACCATTAAAATATTAACCAATCACAATTGGATTTGGTCTTTCAGCAAACCTATATAAAGAGGTGCAAGCCCCGCGGATGTATTGCATGCTGTATATCACATACTGTGCCTCTCATATTGGGCACCTCGTACTGTGCATCCAGTGCATCTCATACTGTGCCTCTCGTACTGTATCTCTCATACTGTACACCTCACACTGTACACATCTCATAATGTGTATCGCAAAATAGAATTTACCTGCTATTTATTTCTTTTTTTCAAAAAGCTAAGGATAAATATTCGTGTCTACTAGAGATAAGTCCCAGTTTCTAAAGAAACCTGTTTTTACCTGTTTGGGATTTTAAAATCCGCCTCTCGTACTGCGCCTGCCATACTGCTCACCTCATACTGGGCAACTTGTACTGTGCTTTTAAAATCGTGCACCTCATACTGTGCACCTCATAATGTGCCTCCCATTCTGTGCATCTTGTACTGTGCCTCCTGTTCTGTGCCCCCATACTGTCCATCTCGTACTGTGCCTCCTATACTGTACATCCTGTTCTGTGCCATCGTACTGTGCCCCTTGTACTGTGCCTCCCATTCTGTACATCTCGTACTGTGTCTCCCTCACTGTGCTTCTTGTAATGTGCCTCCCATTCAGTGCCTCTCATATTGTGCCTCCCTCACTGTGCCTCTCGTTCTGTTCATCCCATACTTTGCCTCTCATACTGTGCCTCCCATTCTGAACATCTTGTACTGTGCCTCTCGTACTGTGTATCTCATAATAAGTATCGCAATACCTTATTTTCTTTCCACCCGAAATGCTTAAGGATAAATACTCCTGTCCACTAGAGATAAGTCCCAATTTCTAAACAAATCTGTTTTTGCTTTGGAACTGCCGATTTCAAAAATCCACAGATCCAGGAGAATTTTCAGAAAACTACGAAAGGTGAAACATATTGAAAATCAAAAGTTCAAATATCACATTTTGAAAATTTTTAAATTTTCTCAGTATGGGTCGAATCGGATTTACGGAAGTTCTGTGGAACTGTTGGCAGAACAAAACTTACTGGTTTCCTTCATCTCTATTGTCCTCAGATTTTCTTTCACCAATCCGTATGTGCTTTTGGTGACACTGCCGTGATCTTGGGTAAGACGTTCCCAGTAATGGAAAGCACAGCAGGAATTATTGGTTTTTCATTTCAGGTCTTTTTTCATTCATGCAACATTCCTATTTATAAAATCAAATATAATAAATTCAATATGCTGACGTATCATTTCCTTTTAACTGCAGCACAAGGATAAGCATTGCTATACATAGTTTAAAGACAAAGAGATAAAATAAATAAACAATAGGCAAGAAATCCAGAAACAGTCAGTGTACAGATAACGTTAAGTGGCGCCCATTGAAACAATGATAATAAGGTCCCTGCATTGTTGAATTTTAAAGCTAAGTGGTTGTGTGACATAAGAGGGTAGGAAGTGTTGTAGTTAAACTGTGTAAGTACCAACTACACAATTGTCTACAGCTCCATTGATCTGAAAGGCAGGATTCAAGTGAGAATTTGAAGATAGATTTCCAGATGACTAGAGTAAAGTGGCAGATGCATTGATGATAGGGAGTGAGTAAAGATAAACGAATGCATCGAGTTTCATTCCATGGAATGTGTTCAAATTTAGGTCAATGGGAGCAAAATATTTGAATTTATGGAATTTATCGGATTTCCACTTTCCAATAATGAATACGGTTTTCCAACATTTGGACAGACCTTTTTGACTTTTTGAGACACTATTTTCAACTTTTTAACAGAAAGTTTTAAATTGAGACACATACTGTAAATCAAAGGGTTAATTCCATATATCCACACCTGTATGGGATCGTGCTGCACTTCAGTCTCTCTCCTCTTGGCCCCTCACACCATGTGCATGCACGACTTTGTAAAAGCATCCCAAATATGGGTGTGTTGGGGTAGACCCGGGAGGAGAGAGGCAGCAGCCATCAGGATTGCGGATAGGTAAACAGTGAGGTCTGGAAATTAATATAGGGGATAGGATCTGTTTGGCACTTCCCACCAGTCAGCCAGGACAAAGGACTGTCGGTTGAGGCAAAAGTGATGATCGTCCATGATTATTGGAAGCGTCTGATCGTCCATTTGTCCAATTCGGACGAATGAACGATTGGATGTCAGGTGTGGCCCTCTGAAAAGACATGCAATTTTTTCAGTTGATCGACCAATACACTGAATTATCAGTCCCTAAAAAATTGCATGGCATGTACACAGCCTGTTATTTTGTTATTGTACAGTGCTGCGTCTTTACAAACTATACATACATATAGAAGATATACTGTATATCACAATATTGCCTTTATCAATCCGTAGCTAGAAATTGCAGGGCCCCATAGCAAGATTTTAGATGGGGCCCCTCAACCCACAAAAAACAGTTTGGTGCAGTTCATCCCAACCTGGACAGGTATTTTAAAGGGCATGTCAACCATCCTAAGAACATTTTTATGTTACATAGTTCAGCCCCACAAACCCCGTTTTTGTTTTACATTTACCTTTTAAAGATGCTCCCAGGCTCAGATATTCTACATATAAACCCCCCGACCCCTCGCTGGCATGGACACACCTCCTCTGTAGATGTTGCAAGCTGGTTGGTTACAAGCATGCACAGAAGCAGAGGAGTCTCGTTCTGTAACAGGCATCAGCCATTGGTCATAATGTCACTATCACATTTGAAGGGAGGAGCCGCGGTTTTGTAAGTAGAATATCTGAGCCTGGCAGTCTCTTTGAAAGGTTTAAGTAAGGGGTTTGTGGGACTGAACTACAAGAGGTACATTTTTCTTAGGAGGGTGGACATGTCTGCAGGGGGGGGGGCTGTGGAGTATGAGGACCAGCAAACCCCTCCCCAGAGGATCCGTGATCAGCTGTTTTTAAACTGCTGATCGCGCGTATGCAGTACAGATACGTGCAATCACGGAAAAACTGCTGATCTTGGATCCTCTGGGGAGGGGTGTGAGTTAGGGGCTCTGCCTCCAATCTTGTGGGGGGGTCCTGGGCCCCTGCAGTTATGCACCTGGGAGCGAGGATATAGTCAGCACATAGCACATAAAAAAAATCCCCTTTTACGCTGAAAAACCATAGCACTGAAAAAACAGGGACATGATAGAGGAACTCATAGCACAACCTTAGTAACAGGCCTCACTTCAATGTATTTTAATGTCATTTTGAAACCTTACCTTTGAGTGTTCTTTGTAGATCATGTAGAGAAGGGGCAATGGGCCCATTAAGTTCTTACTCTAATAAACGGCCGGGAGGCCGGGGTACTTACGAGTACGATTTAGGAGGAGGCGACTAGTCTGGAAGGTGCTGCTGGGAACTGAAGGCTGGATACAGGTAAGGTAGGTAAATGGATACAGATGAGGTAAGTAGATGGATACTGGATACAGGCAAGGTAGTAACTGGATACAGGCAAGGTAAGTAACTGGATACTGAATATAGGCAAGGTAAGTAACTGGATGCTGGATACTGGCAAGGTAAGTAACTGGATACTGGATACAGGCAAGGTAAATAACTGGATACAGGCAAGGTAAGTAACTGGATACTGGATACTGGATACAGGCAAGGTAAGTAACTGGATACAGGCAAGGTAAGTAACTGGATACTGGATCCAGGCAAGGTAAGTAACTTGTGCAGGAAAGGAACAGGATCCAAGGCAGGTGAGTACAAGGAGCCGGGAGGTAGCAAACGCTATTATCAGGCACCGGGTCAAGGAGGATGCTGGTTTTTAAATCTTCGTGCCGCCCGGCGTGTCGTCATGATGTCTACGACGCCGCCCACCCGGAAATGCAGTGCGGCGCGGGACCAGAGCGGCAGGTAAGTTCGTGACAGTACCCCCCCCCCCAACGGGCCAGGTTTCCCTGGAAAACTTCTGTGAAAAGCTTTGACTAGACGAGGAGCATGCAAATCTGAATGTTTAATCCATGCTCTTTCTTCTGGCCCAAACCCTTTCCAGTGGACCAAATACTGAAGAGACCTCCTCAAGAATCTAGAATACAAGATCTTCTCGACCTCAAACTCCTGCTGACCATCAATGGAAATTGGAACGGGAGGTTGTAAAGATGTGGAATACTGATTAGAGCAGACTGGCTTGATGAGAGAAATATGAAACACGTTAGGAATCCGCATGCTGGAAGGAAGCTGGAGGCGAACAGCCACTGGACCGACTAATTCTTGGATAGGAAAAGGACCAATAAATTTGGGTCCCAGTTTGGAGGAAGGAACCCGTAGATTTATATGAGCAGAGGAGAGCCACACTTTATCTCCAACCGAATAAGCTGGGGGTTCTCTACGTCTCCTATCTGCTGCAGTTTTTTGTACCAGAGCAGATTTCTGAAGGCTGATTTCCGTAGCATGCCAGATAGCGGTCATCTGGGCCGCAGAGACATTGGCAGCGGGTACATGTGTGCAAAGAAAATCTTGAGGAAAACATCTAGGATTTGTCCTGAAGACACATAAAAAAGGAGATTTCCCAGTAGAAGCATGAGGTGAATTGTTATGGGCAAACTCAGCCCAAGGCAGAAGGTCAGACCAATCGTATAGGAAATGTAACAATGAAGATATTGTTCCAAAGACTGGTTAGTACGTTCAGTAGACCCGTTGGACTGGGGGTGATAAGCCGAAGAAAATTGTAACTTGATGTTCATGGATTTACAAAGTGCTCTCCAAAATTTGGAAACAAATTGAGTACCTCTGTCAGATACTATTTCAGAGGGGAGTCCATAAAAGCGGATGATATGAGAAATAAATAATTGAGCTAACTCCGTTGAAGATGGTAGTTTGGGGAGGGGTACAAAATGGGCCATTTTGCTGAAGCGGTCTACTGTCACCCATATAACCGTGTTTTTCTTGGAAGGCGGAAGTTCAACAATAAAGTCCATGGATAGGTGGGTCCAAGGTCTGGACAGAATGGGGAGGGGTTGAAGAAGACCACAGGGGAGGGTTCTAGAAGATTTGGATTGAGCACACTTGAATAAAGTCTTTAACATCATTTCTCATTTTGGGCCACCAAATGGAATGGGCAAGAATATTAACAGTTTTGTTAACACCGGGATGTCCGGCTTGCTTGGAACAGTGAGTATGAAGAAGGATAGTTTTCCGAAGTGAAGCAGGAACAAAGATTTTGCCAGGGGGTGTGTCTGAAGGTGCGGAATCTTGTGCGGCTTGAATCTCGGAGATATAGAGGCCAAGATTTTAGTGGTTGGAATAATGGAGCCCTTATCTTGATTAATACAGTCGGATGCAACAAATGATCTGGAAAGGGCGTCAGCTTTTTTGTTTTTGGAACCAGGTTGGTAAGTGATAACAAAGTTGAATCGGTAAAAGAATAAGGCCCACTGTGCTTGACAGGGATTTAACCTTTTAAGATTCTGGATGTATTTGAGATTCTTATGGTCGGTAAGGATGGTGATGGGTACAGGGGTGCATTCCAATAGATGACGCCACCCCTCGAGGGCCAGCTTAATAGCAAGAAGTTCCCTATTCCCAACATTGTAGTTCCGCTCATTGGGTAGAAACTTCCTAGAGAAATAAGCACAGGGATGGAGTTTCCTTTTAAGGCCTAGTCTTTGAGAAAGGATGGCTCCTGCACCTAAGTCCGAGGCATCGACTTCGATGTAGAAGGGGAGACTAGGATCTGGATGTACTAGAACTGGTGCATCAGCAAAGGCTTCCTTGAGTCGTTTGAAGGCTTCAAGGGCTGCAGGGGTCCATGAATGAGGCCTACCACCTTTACTGATTAGGGCTAATATCGGAGAAATTATAGAAGAGAACCTTGAATGAATTGTCTGTAATAATTGGCAAAGCCAATGAACATTTGAATAGCTTTGGTTCCCATAGGAAGAGACCAATCTTGGATGGCCGAAACTTTCACAGGATCCATCTGGAAACCTTGCGCAGATATGATGTAGCCCAGGAAGGGTACTTGCAAACACTCAAACAGACACTTTTCCAGTTTGGCATATAGGCTATTCTCTCTCAGACGTAGTAACACCTGTTTAACATGGAGGCGATGTGAGGGCAGATCTTGAGAAAAGATTAAAACGTCATCAAGATATACGACTAACGAGATCCCCAACATATCCCGGAAAATGTCATTCACAAATTCTTGGAACACCGCTGGAGCATTACAAAGGCCAAAGGGCATTACGAGATATTCATAGTGACCGTCCCTAGTGTTAAAGGCTGTTTTCCACTCGTCTCCTTTGCGTATACGGATCAGATTGTATGCCCCACGGAGATCCAGTTTGGTAAATATTTTGGCCCCTTTTATCTGGTCGAACAGTTCAGAAATGAGAGGAAGAGGATACCGATTCTTTATAGTGATTTTATTTAACCCACGGTAGTCGATGCAGGGTCGTAAACCTCCGTCTTTTTTTTCAACAAAAAAAACCCCTGGATACAGGCAAGGTAAGTAACTGGATACTGGATACAGGCAAGGTAAGTAACTGGATACAGGCAAGGTAAGTAACTGGATACTGGATCCAGGCAAGGTAAGTAACTTGTGCAGGAAAGGAACAGGATCCAAGGCAGGTGAGTACAAGGAGCCGGGAGGTAGCAAACGCTATGATCCAAGGCAGGTGAGTACAAGGAGCCGGGAGGTAGCAAACGCTATTATCAGGCACCGGGTCCAGGAGGACGCTGGTTTTTAAATCTTCGTGCCCCCGGGCGTGTCGTCATGATGTCTACGACGCCGCCCACCCGGAATGCAGTGGGCGCGGGACCAGAGCGGCAGGTAAGTTCGTGACAGTACCCCCCCCCCCCAACGGGCCAGGTTTCCTGGAAAACTTCTGTGAAAAGCTTTGACTAGACGAGGAGCATGCAAATCTGAATGTAATCCATGCTCTTTCTTCTGGCCCAAACCCTTTCCAGTGGACCAAATACTGAAGAGACCTCCTCAAGAATCTAGAATCCAAGATCTTCCGACCTCAAATCTGTGACCACAATGGAAATTGGAACGGGAGGTTGTAAAGATGGGAATACTGATTAGAGCAGACTGGCTTGATGAGAGAATATGAAACACGTTAGGAATCCGCATGCTGGAAGGAAGCTGGAGGCGAACAGCCATGGACCGACTATTCTTGGATAGAAAAGGACCAATAAATTGGGTCCCAGTTTGGAGGAAGGAACCGTGTTATTATGAGCAGAGGAGAGCCACACTTTATCTCCAACCGAATAAGCTGGGGGTTCTACGTCTCCTATTGCTGCAGTTTTTTGTTACCAGAGCAGATTTCTGAAGGTGTTTCTAGCATGCCAGATAGCGGTCATCTGGGCCGCAGAGAATTGGCAGCGGTGTACATGTGTGCAAAGAAAATCTTGAGGAAAACATCTAGGATTTGTCCTGAAGACACATAAAAAAGGAGATTTCCCAGTAGAAGCATGAGTGATGGTGAATTATGGGCAAACTCAGCCCAGGCAGAAGGTCAGACCAATCGTATAGGAAATGTAACAATGAAGATATTGTTCCAAAGACTGGTTAGTACGTTCAGTAGACCGTTGGACTGGGGGTGATAAGCCGAAGAAAATTGTAACTTGATGTTCATGGATTTACAAAGTGCTCTCCAAAATTTGGAAACAAATTGAGTACCTCTGTCAGATACTATTTCAGAGGGGAGTCATAAAAGCGGATGATATGAGAAATAAATAATTGATAACTCCGTTGAAGATGGTAGTTTGGGGAGGGGTACAAATGGGCCATTTTGCTGAAGCGGTCTACTGTCCAATATAACCGTGTTTTTCTGGAAGGCGGAAGTTAACAATAAAGTCCATGGATAGGTGGGTCCAAGGTCTGGAAGAATGGGGAGGGGTTGAAGAAGACCACAGGGAGGGGTCTAGAAGATTTGGATTGAGCACAACTTGAATAAAGTTTTAACATCATTCTCATTTTGGGCCACCAATGGAATGGGCAAGAATATTAACAGTTTTGTTAACACCGGGATGTCGGCTTGCTTGGAACAGTGAGTATGAAGAAGGATAGTTTTCCGAAGTGAAGCAGGAACAAAGATTTTGCCAGGGGGTGTGTCTGAGGTGCGGAATCTTGTGCGGCTTGAATCTCGGAGATATAGGGCCAAGATTTTAGTGGTTGGAATAATGGAGCCCTTATCTTGTTAATACAGTCGGATGCAACAAATGATCTGGAAAGGGCGTCAGCTTTTTGTTTTTGGAACCAGGTTGGTAAGTGAAACAAAGTTGAATCGGTAAAAGAATAAGGCCCCTGTGCTTGACAGGGATTTAACCTTTTAAGATTCTGGATGTATTTGAGATTCTTATGGTCGGTAAGGTGGTGATGGGTACAGGGGTGCCTTCCAATAGATGACGCCCACCCTCGGGCCAGCTTAATAGCAAGAAGTTCCCTATTCCCAACATCGTAGTTCCGCTCATGGGTAGAAACTTCCTAGAGAAATAAGCACAGGGATGGAGTTTCCTTTTAAGGCCTAGTCTTTGAGAAAGGATGGCTCCTGCACCTAAGTCCGAGGCACGACTTCGATGTAGAAGGGGAGACTAGGATCTGGATGTACTAGAACTGGGCATCAGCAAAGGCTTCTTGAGTCGTTTGAAGGTAAGGGCTGCAGGGGTCCATGAATGAGGCCTACCACCTTTACTGATTAGGGCTAATATCGGAGAAATTATAGAAGAGAACCTTGAATGAATTGTCTTGTAATAATTGGCAAAGCCAATGAACATTGAATAGCTTTGGTTCCCATAGGAAGAGACAATCTTGGATGGCCGAAACTTTCACGGATCCATCTGGAAACCTTGCGCAGATATGATGTAGCCAGGAAGGGTATGCAAACACTCAAACAGACACTTTTTCCAGTTTGGCATATAGGCTATTTCTCTCGACGTAGTAACACCTGTTAACATGGAGGCGATGTGAGGGCAGATCTGAGAAAAGATTAAATGTCATCAAGATTACGACTAACGAGATCCCCAACATATCCCGGAAAATGTCATTCACGAATTCTTGGAACACCGCTGGAGCATTACAAAGGCCAAAGGGCATTACGAGATATTCATAGTGACCGTCCCTAGTGTTAAAGGCTGTTTTCCACTCGTCTCCTTTGCGTATAGGCATCAGATTGTATGCCCCACGAGATCCAGTTTGGTAAATATTTTGGCCCCTTTTATCTGGTCGAACAGTTCAGAAATGAGAGGAAGAGGATACCGATTCTTTATAGTGATTTTATTTAACCCACGGTAGTCGATGCAGGGTCGGTAAACCTCCGTCTTTTTTTTCAACAAAAAAACCCGGATACAGGCAAGGTAAGTAACTGGATACTGGATACAGGCAAGGTAAGTAACGGATACAGGCAAGGTAAGTAACTGGATACTGGATCCAGGCAAGGTAAGTAACTTGTGCAGGAAAGGAACAGGACCAAGGCGGTGAGTACAAGGAGCCGGGAGGTAGCAAACGCTATTATCAGGCACGGGTCCAGGAGCGCTGGTTTTTAAATCTTCGTGCCGCCGGCGTGTCGTCATGATGTCTACGACGCCGCCCACCGGAAATGCAGTGCGGCGCGGGACCAGAGCGGCAGGTAAGTTCGTGACAGTACCCCCCCCCCCCCCCCCAACGGGCCAGGTTTCCCTGGAAAACTTCTGTGAAAAGCTTTGACTAGACGAGGAGCATGCAAATCTGAATGTTTAATCATGCTCTTTCTTCTGGCCCAAACCCTTTCCATGGACCAAATACTGAAGAGACCTCTCAAGAATCTAGAATCCAAGATCTTCTCGCCTCAAACTCCTGCTGACCATCAATGGAAATTGGAACGGGAGGTTGTAAAGATGTGGAATACTGATTAGAGCAGACTGGCTTGATGAGAGAAATATGAAAACACGTTAGGAATCCGCAGCTGGAAGGAAGCTGGAGGCGAACAGCCACTGGACCGACTAATTCTGGATAGGAAAAGGACCATAAATTTGGGTCCCAGTTTGGAGGAAGGAACCCGTAGATTTATATGAGCAGAGGAGAGCCACACTTTATCTCCAACCGAATAGCTGGGGGTTCTCTACGTCTCCTATCTGGCAGGTTTTTTGTACCAGAGCAGATTTCTGAAGGCTGATTTCCATAGCATGCCAGATAGGGTCATCTGGGCCGCAGAGACATTGGCAGCGGGTACATGTGTGCAAAGAAAAATCTTGAGGAAAACATCTAGGATTTGTCCTGAAGACACATAAAAAAGGAGATTTCCCAGTAGAAGCATGAGGGAATTGTTATGGGCAAACTCAGCCCAAGGCAGAAGGTCAGAACAATCGTATAGGAAATGTAACAATGAAGATATTGTTCCAAAGACTGGTTAGTACGTTCAGTAGACCCGTTGGACTGGGGGTGATAAGCCGAAGAAAATTGTAACTTGATGTTCATGGATTTACAAGTGCTCTCCAAAATTGGAACAATTGAGTACCTCTGTCAGATACTATTTCAGAGGGGAGTCCATAAAAGCGGAGATATGAGAAATAAATAATTGAGCTAACTCCGTTGAAGATGGTAGTTTGGGGAGGGGTACAAAATGGGCCATTTTGCTGAAGCGGTCTACTGTCACCATATAACCGTGTTTTTCTTGGAAGGCGGAAGTTCAACAATAAAGTCATGGATAGTGGGTCCAAGGTCTGGACAGAATGGGGAGGGGTTGAAGAAGACCACAGGGGAGGGTTCTAGAAGATTGGATTGAGCACACTTGAATAAAGTCTTTAACATCATTTCTCATTTGGGCCACCAAATGGAATGGGCAAGAATATTAACAGTTTTGTTAACACCGGATGTCCGGCTTGCTTGGAACAGTGAGTATGAAGAAGGATAGTTTTCGAAGTGAAGCAGAACAAAGATTTTGCCAGGGGTGTGTTGAAGGTGCGGAATCTGTGCGGCTTGAATCTCGGAGATATAGAGGCCAAGATTTAGTGGTTGGATAATGGGCCCTTATCTTGATTAATACAGTCGGATGCAACAAAAGATCTGGAAAGGGCGTCAGCTTTTTTGTTTTGGAACCAGGTTGGTAAGTGATAACAAAGTTGAATCGGTAAAAGAATAAGGCCCACGTGTTGACAGGGATTTAACCTTTTAAGATTCTGGATGTATTGAGATTCTTATGGTCGGTAAGGATGGTGATGGGTACAGGGGTGCCTTCCAATAGATGACGCCACCCCTCGAGGGCCAGTTAATAGCAAGAAGTTCCCTTTCCCAACATCGTAGTTCCGCTCATTGGGTAGAAACTTCTAGAGAAATAAGCACAGGGATGGAGTTTCCTTTTAAGGCCTAGTCTTTGAGAAGGATGGCTCCTGCACCTAAGTCACGGGCATCGACTTCGATGTAGAAGGGGAGACTAGGATCTGGATGTACTAGAACTGGTGCATCAGCAAAGGCTTCCTTGAGTCGTTTGAAGGCTTCAAGGGCTGCAGGGGTCCATGAATGAGGCCTACCACCTTTACTGATTAGGGCTATATCGGAGAAAATTATAGAGAGAACCTTGAATGAATTGTCTGTAATAATTGGCAAAGCCAATGAACATTTGAATAGCTTTGGTTCCCATAGGAAGAGACCAATCTGGATGGCCAAACTTTCACAGGATCCATCTGAAACCTGCGCAGATATGATGTAGCCCAGGAAGGGTACTTGCAAACACTCAAACAGACACTTTTCCATTTGGCATATAGGCTATTCTCTCTCAGACGTAGTAACACCTGTTTAACAGGAGGCGATGTGAGGGCAGATCTTGAGAAAAGATTAAACGTCATCAAGATATACGGAAACGAGACCCCAACAATATCCCGGAAAATGTCATTACGAATTCCGTGAACACCGCTGGAGCATTACAAAGGCCAAAGGGCATTACGAGATATTCATAGTGACCGCCCTAGTGTAAAGGCTGTTTTCCACTCGTCTCCTTTGCGTATAAGGATCAGATTGTATGCCCACGGAGATCCAGTTTGGTAAATATTTGGCCCCTTTTATCTGGTCAACAGTTCAGAAATGAGAGGAAGAGGATACCGATTCTTTATAGTGATTTTATTTAACCACGGTAGTCGATGCAGGGTCGTAAACCTCCGTCTTTTTTTTCCAACAAAAAAAACCCCAGCTCCAGCAAGGGAAGTGGACGGTTGTATGAAACCCCTAGACAAATTTCAGTAATGTATCTTTCATGGCTAGAGTTTCCGAGGGAGACAGTGGTTATGTGCGCCCCCGAGGAGGCATAGTACTGAGAGAAGATGGGGCAATCATAGGATCGGTGCCGGTGGTTAGCTTCAGCTCGCTTTTTACAAAACACATCAGAGAAATCACGATAACATAAGGGAGGTCTTTCTCAGATTTATTTTCACAGGTAATGGTGGTGCAATGAGTAGAAAGACAAATTTCAAAACAGAAAGGACTCCAAGAATTGAGTTCATTGTTAGATCAATATAACAGAGTTGTGTAATCTGAGCCATGGAAGCCGAGAATCAGGGGAGCAGAAGGGCTTTGGATGACAAGGAAAGACAAACGTCTTGGTGAAATATGCCAATGCGAAATAGGACTTCGTATGTAGATTTGGAGATGAATTCAGAAGCCAAAGGGTTATTGTCAATAGCCAGAACTCGAAGAGGTTGCTGCAAGTGAAGGAGAGGAAGCCCCAATTGAGCGTGATAGTAGAATCAATGAAGTTTCCAGCTGCACCAGAATCGACAAAGGCCTGGGGAGGAAAAAGTTTTACAATTAAAGGTGATAGTTGCTGGTAGAAAGATTTCAGTGGTTCAAATTTGGCAGGAGACTTAACATTACCTAGAAGGACCTCCTCCTTAACTTCTAGGTCATGGAGGTTCCCGACTTCTGGGGACAATTTCTTACAAAGTGTCCTTGCCCCGCACAATAAAGACAACCAGTTCTAGTACGTCGGCGTGACTTTTCCTCAGGAGACAGATGAGTGCCGCCAATTTGCATAGGCTCTTCTACCGAAGATATAGGTCTGAGCAGGCCTAGGGAAGGTCTTAGGGAAGCTGGAACGAGCTGCAGACCTTTCTGCCTGCCGTTCACGAAAGCGGGTATCAATCTGGATACATAGCGTAATCAAGTCTTCCAATGGGACAGGTAACTCTCTAGATACTAATTCATCCTTGAGGCGATCAGAGAGTCCTTGCCAAAAGGCTGCTGTAAGTGCCTCATTGTTCCACGAAGTCTTCGCGGCAAGGGTGCGAAATTCAATCGTATATTGTCCCATGGAACGGGACCCTTGGGGGAGCTGCAGAGGTTCTTCCTGGAGCATCGAAGACCTTTCGAAACATACACAGGATGTCGGTAACATTATTCACTAAAGGATCGTCTTTTTCCCATAGGGGAGAAGCCCAGGCAAGAGCATTGACTCCAACAAGGCGATGAGTACCCAAACTTTGCACGATCCGATGCAAAATGAGATGGTTGAAGTTCAAATTGGATTCAGCACCGATTAATGAATCCACGGCAGGCTTGGGGATCACCGTCAAACCGCGAGGGCGGAGGTATGCGGGGCTCTATCTGAAGGGAAGAATTACCGGATCCGGACGTTGAAGGAGGCGGCGTAGAACCGAGCAGAGGGAGAAGCTGGGGGTAGCGGACAGCGAGGGTATCCATGAACTGAGCCAACTGGCCCGATGGTGTTCAAAATGTCATGCGTTTGGACAAAGTCTGGAGAGTTTTGTCAACTCTGCCATAGCCCCCTCAGGCATTTCCATGGCCTGATAGTACTGTAATAAACGGCCGGGAGGCCGGGGTACTTATGAGTACGCTTTAGGAGGAGGCGAATAGTCCGGAAGTGAAGACACAGAGGCTGCTGTGATGTAGGCTGGATACTGGAACTAGATGCGCGGGAACTGAAGGCTGGATACAGGCAAGGTAGGTAACTGGATACGATGAGGTAAGTAGATGGATACTGGATACAGGCAAGGTGGTAACAAATACAGATGAGGTAAGTAGATGGATACGGATACAGGCAGGTAGTAACTGGATACAGGCAAGATAAGTAATGGATACTGAAATACAGGCAAGGTAAGTAACTGGATGCTGGATACAGGCAGGTAAGTAACTGGATACTGGATACAGGCAAGGTAAGTAACTGGATACAGGCAAGGTAAGTAACTGGATACTGGATACAGGCAAGGTAAGTAACTGGATACTGGATACAGGCAGGAAAGGAACAGGATCCAAGGCAGGTGAGTACAAGGAGCCGGGAGGTAGCAAACGCTATCAGGCACCGGGTCCAGGTGGATGCTCGTTTTTAAATCTTCGCGCCGCCCGGCGTGTCGGCGTCGTGACGTCACGACGTCTACGACACCGCCCACCCGGAAGTGCAGTGCGGCGCGGGACCGGAGCAGCAGGTAAGTTCGTGACATTATTGGGTAATCATTTTTTTGCTTTTGTTCTGAGAAACTGGTGGATCCCTTGGCTTTAGCTTTCCATTAGCTTTCTCCATCCGGGAAAACATTACATCGATAACAATGAAAGCTGTGAGCCTTACGCACAGTCTGCTAAGCTGGATTTTAATGAAATTCCGTTATATTTTTCACATTACTATGTGGTAGCACAACGTTCCATTATTTTGGGGGGGACTGTTCATTGCACTTTCCTATTTGGATTTTCTTTGCCCAAGAGAATCGGACATTGTATTTAGCATAATTGGAGGTCCGTTTGTTTGTAGGCTCCACTAAAGTCCTTTCTCCTAGCCGAACGGTCGGAAGTGCAGAAAGGACCCTCCATTAGTTTGCCCTAGTTGACCCATTAACAATGTTTTAAAGAAGATTTCCTAAAGCGGTATCTAAAAAGGGATTTGAGGAGCAATGTTCTATATTATTACTTGAATGAATGAGTTCTTATTGCACTGACCACATAGAATGTGTGTCTTGGAAATAATAAAAGGGGCTTAATATTATGTACTCTGGAAATCCTACAAATTCTATTCGTCACTCAACATCTTTAAGACCTTTAATAAAAGCTCATATACATTGTACAGTATGGAGCCGATTTACCCAGACTCACTGGGCAAATATATGGAGTTAAAGTCTCGCTAACTGGTTCGCTTCCGTTTCGCTACATATTTAATTCAATATTGCGTTAATGCTAGTTTTAGTGCTGGATTTTAACGCGCGCAAATAGCTGGCATTAAAATCCCGCAGTGGGTAAATCCCTTACCGGGATTTAACCAGATCCGCAATAGCGATATTGAATCGCGAAAGTAATATTTACCCAGAGTTATAGCGGCTCTGGGTAAATGAGCTTGTATGGATATTATATATATATATATAAATTGTAAAATGCCACAGAGTATGTTGGATGTTGGCACTAAAAAAAATCTATAATAATAATAATAATAATAATAAAACATGTTCATAGTTTTGCATAAAATCTCAGTCATAGAGCTCATTAAAACTAAATACTGTAGACGCCACACTTAGGAGAGATTGCAGAAAATCAATGGCCTGAGAATCTTAACTCACATCGTACGGCATCTCTGGCAGAGAATAACAAGCTCATACAGTTCAACATTCTTCATTAAACATATTACACCCCTAGACAACTGAAACAAATAAACACTGCACATACCTCCACATGCCCTAAATGTCATCTTTCTCATGATGACTTTATACATCTTATCTGGGAATGCCCAAAGATATATTAATACTGATGTCCTTGATTATTTAAGAGAGCTTACCCCACATCCCATCCGCCCCACGCCTACAGAGTGTATATTTGGTTAATTAGAGGTATGCATACAGTATAGTCCAGTGCTGAGAAAACTTTCCTGCAGACAACATTGTTCTATGCGCTGAAAAAAAATGTTTTGCGCTGAATGTCCAGAAAAAAACAAAAATTAAAAACATGGGTCAAGCTCATACTGATACGGATCTGCCTTGTCTAAAGAGAAAAATCAACATAGGAATTGTCCAGATAAGTTCCAAAAAATATGGGGACAATGGGTCGAATCCCCAATACAGTAGGATAGACCTGTGACTACTACGAGATAATCCTGAATACCTATGCTGGTGTAGAATTAAGCACAGATCAGGCTTCTGGCGGGTGGACAACGGACATTTAATTTATTTAAAGTTTAACAATTTTAGGCAAGTAAATAACTAAGGCTAATCAATTTTTTTTTCTTGTTTATTATTGAATTGTAAATAGTTTCATTCATAATGATGAATCGGTCAAGATAAACCCATTCTGCAATATCCAGTAACAGGAATTGTACTATGTAAAGGTATGCCTTTATACTGTGTTACAAATTATTCTTTTATGTAATTCAAAATAAAACGAATAAAAAATAAAAAATCTCTTATAGAGCCAGTATTGGCATAGAAAATGATTGTTGGTATTTAAATGCCCCAAGCAATTCTCAGCGACTATAAATAAATATTATATTTATGGGAAAATAAACAACTATGATATAAAGAATTTTTCCATTTATGATAATGTCCCTTTAACAGTAACAACAAGGCAATGTGTATATAAAGTGGTATTCCAGCTGTATGGGGAAAACAGATCTGTATTCACATCTACAAAATTGGGACAACACAATTTAGAAAATTACTTCATATAAGAATAATTAACTGGTTCCTTTAAAGTTTCACTTGTCTATTTTCCTCTCTCCGAACTTGATTTGGTGAATCAGAGTGAATTGAAGGCGCGTTGTGCATCACTGTCTAGCAAGAAACAGAGCCTGACTGTCTGACTCAGAACAGTGACAAGGGCGCTTTCAATGATGTGTACAGCTGAGCGTGGGTAATAATGAGCGAGAAGTCCTGCCAAGAATTTCTGCTTTAACAGTTTGTACAAGAACGTTTACTAAACCTGAGATCTTATCCTCACGTGAACAGGCACTTCATTTTAATCATGTAAAAAAGAAACCTCTGGCCTTACTGAGTTTACAGCTTGACAGTTTTGTGAATAATACCGTCCACAATACAATGCTAAATTAAACAACCCTGTGCTGTCCAATGTTAAACATGATATTCCAAAGAAATGCCTCCAGAGAATGATGCAATCAGAAAATATATTTGAGGTTTAGAGTTCAGTAAATATATTATAGTCAGTTATCCTTGAGTGAACCAGGAAAAAAATTCTTTGCACGTTGTTAGAAGTAATGTAACGGTGATAAATAGATTACGGTGTGGGTAGAACGCAGCAATACAGTATAGGAACCATGAAATAAACGTCCACACTTCAAAAGGTAGAAAGGGAGCACCCACAGCAATCAATACTGCAACAAATTTATTAGCACCATGTTTCGGACCACTTGAGAAAGGAACCCTGTGTGGTCCGAAACATGTTGCTAATAAATTTGTTGCAGTATTGATTGCTGTTTGCTCCCTTTCTACCTTTTTGAAGTTGTGGTCGCTTTACCACTGGGGCTACAGAGCGGTAGAGCACTGAAGTTATCCATTGGATTCACACATCTACTGATTTATTTGCATGAAATAAACGTGTATTGATCTGCAGGTATCAACTATTCGTTATGTATCTGTATAATTGCTTACTCCTTTTATTTGTATAATGTACAGCACTGCATAAAATATAAAACATACATATCTACACTCAAAATACAGAAAGGCTTGATCCAAACTAAATGACCCATCTTGATTGTTAGTGTGGACTAAATACAAACAGAAACACGTTATTACTAATGGTACCTGTGGTGCGCAATAGTGGTACCTGTGATGAAATCATTGTACCTACAGTATTATGCACTACTAATACATGTGGCACAATAATGGATCCTGTAGTGTATTAATGGTACATGAGATACAATAATGGTATCTGTAGTGTATTAATGGTACATGAGGTACAATAATGTTACCTGTGGTGTATTAATGGTATATGAGTTATAATAATGGTACCTGTAGTATAATAATGATGCAGAGATGATACCTGTTGTGTAAGTTACATGTAATGCAATAACGGTACCTACCGTGTAATAATGCTTTTTTGTGGTACAATTCTAATGGAACCTGTAGTGCACCAAAGGTACCTGTAGAGTAATAATGGTATATTAAGTGCAATAACGGTACATTAAGTGCAATTGTGGTACTTGTACCATGACCTGGATGAATGAGAACTTTCACAAGCATACTTGTAGTGTAATAATGGTACATTAAGCGAATAATGTTACCTGTAGTGAAATAATGATACTTGAGGTGGAAGATTTGGTTCCTGTGGTGTAATAATGATACATGAGATGAAATAATGGTACCTAAAGTGTATTAATGGTACATGAGATACAATACCGGTACCTGTACTGTATTAAAGGTACACAAGGTACAATAATGGTACCAATGGTGTATTAATGGTACATGAGGTACAATATTGGTACCTGTAGTGTTAACAATGACACACAAGGTACAATAATGGTACCCGTAGTGCAACAATGACACATGATTTATTTATCCCCCTTGTATGACTTTACTGTATTTTAATACTGTACAGCGCTGCGTCCCCAAGTGGCGCTATATAAATAAAGGGGTTTTAGTATACATTACTGTGATCACATGAATGAAAAGCCTTCCAACCACGTCAAGGTAACCCCAGTCTGGAAGGTTTAAAGGGCATGTCCACCCCCAAAACTGTAATTTAACCCCATACTGGCCACATTCTATAGTTTAAAAAAATCCTTACCGTAAATCTCTGCTCCAAATGGTTTTTCTGCTATGCCCCTCCATAGTCCAGGAAACTGTTGTGTAGAAGCTCTCAGTGAGTCATCCTGTAGCTGTCTGTGTCTTAACCTCATCAAGGTCTAAGCCATGCATAGGGGAGCCCTCCCCCCCCTTCCTCCCACCATCCTGATCGATCCACGAGGCCATGGCACCTAGCGCGAAATCCTCTTTATGGGAGGTAAGTAACAGCTCCCCAACCCTAACCGCCATAATATTTTTGAAAAGAACTGCCCGATAGTTACTTACGGACCCTTCTCTCCTGCGGCGTCTGCACAGACGCGGATTGTGGACCTGCCCCTGCTTGCAACTTCCGCAAGCAGGGAGCTGGATAGGAGACGGCGCGGGAGAGAATGGGCTGTAAGTAAACATCTGGGCATTTTAAAAAAAATATATTATAGCGGTTGGGGGTGGGCAGTGCTACCTACATTATATAAAAAGTTTAATTTCAGGGTGGACATGCCCTTTAACTTCTAACCTTTTTTACTTCAATTACCATTAGCCAGCTTTTGCATTTCTCATAGTTGTGCACTGGATCCATATAACAGGCTTTCTCTTCCCCCTAGCCCTTCGGCTTTTTAAAATGAGGGAAGAGGCCATCCATCCAGTGCTTTATATTAAAGGCATAGGATCTCCCATAAAAGGGGCATGTTGGGGGTGCTAATTGTATGATATTGATATTGTATGGGGCCTAGGAATGTGCATTGATTATCTTTTCTATGTTTGTATAAATGTTTGACCAGATCAGTAGCACCTCCGCTAAATGTAGTTGTAAATTAGCCTAATTGGAGTGCTTCCACAATCCTTGTATTGTACATAGTGTAATAATGGTAAATGAGGTGGAATAATGGTTCATGAGGTACAATGATGGTACCTGTAGTGTATTAATGGTACATGAGGTACAATAATGGTACTTGTAGTGTAACAATGACACATGAGGTACAATAATGGTACCCGTAGTGTAATAATGGTACATGAGTTTCAATAATGGTGGTACCTGTGGTGATGTTCCCTGGAGATCCAACTGCATCTTCTATTGAAGCAACACAATATGGAAATATAGGAATGCACACACTGTGTGAAACATCTGGAATTGTAAATATATGATTTTTTGTCATCATTTTCAGGAAAAAGTGTGTTAGGGACCTCCTGAATTCCTCCCAAGGAATTGGCTCTTCTGTGCTGGGCCATACATTGGTGCAGCACAGAAGAGCCTATTCCTTGGGTCTGGCCGTGTACCTGCATCTTAAGGAAAAAGGACATACCGTATATACTTGAGTATAAGCCGACCCGAGTATAAGCCGAAAAAAAAAATACTTTTACCTAAAAAAATAGGAAACCTGATTGACCCGAATAAAGCCGAGAGTAGAAATTATGACCACTACTGCCTTCTGATTCAGTATTGTTTTGAGGCTTAAGTTGCCCTTTAAATGGACAGCAGAATTCGCATACAGATGTTTGAAACTACAACTCCCAGCAAATAAAGCATGCTGGGAGTTGTAGTTTCCAAACATCTGTATGTAAATTCTGCTGTCCATTTAAAGGGCAACTTAAGCTTCAAAACAATAAAGAATCAGAAGGAGGATGGTATCTATTTATGGTATCTATTGCAGAAGATTGCCTTTTTGAGACTTAAGTTGCCCTTTAAATGGACAGCAGAATTCCCATACAAATATTTGGAAACTACAACTCCCTGCAACAAAAGCATGCTGGGAGTTGTAGTTTCCAAACATCTGTATGGGAATTCTGATGTTAGGTTAAAAGCTCAAAATTCTGCTGTTAGGTTAAAACCCTGCAGTGGAGATGACTAGCGAAATGTCTTTAAGAACTAAACCAAGTCCAGTTTATATAATTGAACACAACAGATATAAGTGTAGGTTTCCTGTTTCTTTATTCAAGTAGAAGATAAATAGAATGTTAGGAATTGACAGTATATAGCAGCTAGGCTTGCCACCCAGCCAGTAATAACCAACCAAGCCAATATGCATGTATTGTCTGATTCGGACAAATAAAACTACTCGCTTCATGAAAATTAAATCCAATATTTTGGGCCGAGTGAAATACAGAAATATCCGTTGGTCGGTTTGAAATATCTGCTTGTTGTATTTAGCCATATATTTTTGTAAAGGTATTTGATACAGTGCAATAAACTTGTTAAAATTATTCAAATGAAGCAAAATGTAGGATTTTTTTTGTAGAATAATTCCAGTCTGTAACAGGCACCAACATAAAGATATTTTAAAAATTCATAATATCCAGCAGATTATCCAAAGGCAAAAACTGTCTCTTTATTATATTCTGTAAGAACCTTGTGTGAAAAACATGATACATTTCTGCCCTTTGGTTCTAAATGGATGTTATGGAGAAAGGCCAAACAAGAAAAATAAATTTAATACCTAGGATGGAAGATTATGTTTGGGAAAGACTTACTGCATTATTCAACCAGGCTCAGAGTTTTGGAAAGGTAACAGAGAACCAGTCCCAGGGCAGCAGATCACAGAGCGCCCCTTGGACTACACCCTCTGTACAAAAAAGAGGAATTTCTGTGTACACTTTTAACCAGCAAAGATGTGACAGTTTCTTAAATCCACTATCCCGCAATTTAATGTGTTTTTCATGTACAACTGGGGGAAAATATTTTTTATGATAAAGTTACTGTAGGTAAATAAGTTAAAGGAAAACAATACAATTAAAGGTTCTAAAAAATTGAGCAATGTCATAAAAAAACAGTGAAAAAAACCCTGGACCCAGAAATTACACCATTCATTCCATACAAAAAAAATCCTAGCCACAAAAGTCCCGTAAAATGCATTTACTCCATCTCAGACTTAGCGAATTATACAAAAAAAATAAAATCACGTTGTCTTATAAATATCAGAGGGAAAATTCAGTGTAAGTTACATCCAGACAACAGGAAAAATGTACCAAAACTGGGCGTTGGTAACGGCCATTGACTGCCACTGCAGTTTATATATATATAATCCACCCCTTCCATGGATTCCTATGGGGCCAAACTGTAATTAATAATCTTATAATCGGCGCGCTACTACGTAGTAGAGCGCCGATTATAACTTTCCGGGACTGCCTTACCCTCTTCTCTCCCCCTGCCTCACTTCCCCCACCTCCGTATACTTGAATTTACCGTGTTCGCATTCTGTCAGTTACGCGGCTTCGGCACCACTGTGTATGGCGCGGCTCCACCTTTTCCTTTTACATGTAAAAGGAAGAGGTGGAGCCGCGCCATACACAGTGGTGCCGAAGACAGATACGGTCCTCGCTCTTATCTCCAACGACAGAATTTCTCTCTGGTCCCGCTCAAAGAGAGTCTCGCTGCCAGTGAAGCTGCTTCTACCTCACGTGGCGATCTAAGGGAGAGGGGGAGGGCCGGGCGCTCACTGTTCTCCACTGTGTCCGCACAGTCACCGGCACCTTTACTGGACTGATGGTCAATGGGAAGCAGCAGCAGGTGGTCGGGGAAATCAGGGAGACTGGTTAGGGGGCTGGGACAATAAGAGGGAAGGAGCTAGAGGCAGGGAGGGTCCCGTGGTAATGAATTGCATTACAGTCATACTGGATTGTCCCACGCTGGCCATTACTCTCTATAGGGATCTAACAACTGTAAGATTGCTGGAATGTTGGGATTATATATGAGGGGGTGGATTATACTAAATAATACACCCCCTACTGTAAAATATTCGGATATTAGAAGTCACCTTGGAGTTCCGCGCCCTGTATAAAAGGCACTCGGCCTGCGGCCTCGTGCTTTTATATGGTCACGGAACTCCTCGGTGACTTCTAATATCCTTATAATTTACAGTAGGGGGTGCATTATTCACTATATAACCTATAGTCCTAAGTTCCTTTCACTTAGGCTTATATACTTGAGGTGTTTTGATGCTTTTTAGTGCAAAGTGTACAGTACGTGAAACTCAATAGATTTTGTATAGAATTCAATCTGTTCCATTGCAATGAAGTGAGATAAGATAATGCGAAGACCAGCAGACACCAATAGAAGTCAATAAGGTTTGAATAAAATGCATAGAATCTCATTCTATGCCATGTTTATTTTCTCTATCACCAGCAAAAAATGCAAACAAAAAACCCTGGTAAAAATAAAGCAAAATGCATTTTAACATACATAATACATGCAAAAATGAATTGTACAAATGCATTGTAACAGATCTGCTTTTTTTACATGTTATAACAATCTGATAGTGTTCACAAGCCATCAGTCTAATGTTGTTTTCCAGCAGGATTTATTCATGCCCCACCCATAAACCACCCAGCCCCATCTAAATACTGTACATTACATGCCCCAATCATAGCTATTATCACCCAAGCTCCCTCCACAGGGCTAAGGCCCGAGTCTGAGCAAGGCTACTACGTCTATGAAGCAGGGGGAAAATACTCCTCAATGCCCAGGGATCCTGTACAATAGAAACCAGTAGAAGTCTATTCTAAACTGCCTCCCATTCTTTAATGTGCAAATTATGCTGAATTGAAAGACTACGTTGAGTATTCTAGTGACCTAACAGTCCTTTTTACAGGGAAGGATAGTAATTTCATTTAAATGTATACCCCTTTTTCTACATAACAACATCTTGTAGGCTCTTGCTTTTGTCTCCTGACTTTGCTGCAACCAGGCCTGCTATCTACATATATTCTTTGATCCATTTTTAACAGGGATTTACTTAGGACAGGTCCACCCCATGTGATACTAGCACCACGTAGGTAGCACATTGTTTGGAGAATGAAAATTTCATTGTTCTAATAACAAAATCCCCCTATCACTAGCATTATCCAAGTCATTTTACCCCTGTATTCAAGCTAATGTCTTCATACAAGATTGAAAATCTGTTGGTATTTTTCAATCTTTCTCTTCTGTTCCCTCCTACCTTTAAGTTTGATTGGTTGGCTGGTTGATTAAGCTTCAACTTAATCAACCAACCAATCCCCATACAGTATAGGAGGTCAGCGTAGTGTATGCGGCCACTGCATTTTGCCATTGGATTCCCATGGAATCTGCTGTAGGCAGTAGCATGTGTATCGGAACCTTTACAAGATCCCATCAAAGATGTCCATCAAAAACCGAAAACTTTGGCCACAAACTGTCACATGAAATATTAAATATTGTTCAAAACATCTGTGTTTGAAATGTTATCTACATAATTCTCAACTGTATTCTAATGAAACAATTAATCTTTAAACTGTAATTGCACATACCTATGAATTATGGGGATTCTGTACCCTAAAATCTAGGTGGGACCAGTAATTGTTTAGTGAAGAAAAGGAAGGAAAGGCTTCAGAAAAACTTGCTAATTCCTCCCCAAAAAAACACACAAATGTTATTCTGTTATTTTCTATTCCAGAAACATGCCCCAAAACATTAAACATCTGTGGAAAGTCAGATTAATACTATGAAATAAACAAGCTGTACATTTACTATTACTGTATGAGAACAAGGTTCTGGCCATTTTGGTGCTGTAAGCAAGGCTTTCCTGGTTCCCCTTTCCCAACTTAAATATCCCCCAAAGCCCCAACCACCTCTTGCATTAGTTTTTGTAGATTAGAAAACCTGAAGCAATTGACAGGGAATCACCCTGTATTTGGCTGTTTGGTTGACATTTTCATTGAGAGTACAGAGTGCTGTATTGAGCAGAATTAAGGATATTCTATCATTAATGTATACTCATTGTGTAGCAAGAGTCAAAAAAGCTAAACCCAGCCAAGTTGACTATAATGCGTGCAAACAGGGAGGCTAGAGGGAACTAGATTAAAGATGAAGGAAACTGGCGACTTTCTTTCCTATAGCGGTTCCGCAAAAACCTATTGAAGTTCCAAAAACCTTTTCTAAACCTATGGAATTGGACATTTTTTAATTACCAGTTTTCAAACACTATTTTTAAATCGGCATTTCCTACTTTTCCATCATAATATTTTACATGATTCTATTATGTGTTCCAATATGTTGAGAAAAATTCAGTCAGATCTGTGGATTTTTAAAAAGTTCCAAATCAAAACCAGGTTAATTTGAAACCTTGTCCCATCACTAAACTAGATGAGTAACAACTTATCGTTCCTCGGTCAATAAGGATCCCTTTCAATTGTGAGTTAACACACCCAGCAAATATATAAGAAGTTATGCTAAATAGTCTAACACCTCCCTAGAGAAATTCTCAGCAAAGGTTCTGTTAAATAGTCTGACATTCCCTGGAGTGGAGCATACAATCATGTTAATACACACTATGGGGAATATTCAGCAGCAGTAATGTAATGACACCTTACATAAAATAAAAGAACCAAAAAAAGTCTTCAAATATGCATTAATGGACATGAAAAATGTCTTTCCTTGTTTTTCATAGTGAAACTGTGTTTTGTTTGTGTTTTTACAAAGAATTTCCATTATTTATTTTACACTAAACTGCTGTTTTCACTCAAAATGTTGGTGCTTTTTAAATAACAGTATACAAACATCTCCTTTCTCCTTTCATTGGATGGCACGCAATATTTACAAAAAGTAGAGCTACCTGGTCCGCTCTAGCTCCACCCCTTCCCTCAGTCCAGGACCTGGATGGCCAATAGGAAGGAAGACACAAAAAAGCAAAAGAAACTGCTGTATTTTAGTCAATCTAATATACCCCCACATTTTAGGTTTTCACCATGGGTACATTAGGAGGTAGAGCATTGGTTTGGGAAATAATGGTCCTTTACACGTGAAGAAACTTTATTAAATGTTAAACGTTCTTCACGTGTAATAGGTGTGCTCGGAACAATTCTTTGTTTTCTAGAGTTTAAATACAGATTGGGGCCTCTGTGTTCCTTGTAGCACCCTGACCAAAAGAATAAAAATAAGACTGAGTGCATCATCACTACATAGACTTTGTAAAGCTATATGTCTATTTATATATAATGGGAACTGTGTTTTAACGCTTTGATTAAATAGATTTCTTTTTGTTTGCCTGTTGGTTCATCAGCCTGTATTTAATCCTTCACAGGGTGACATGGATATGTTAATTATGGGCTGTCTCCTCTGGTGGTTTGGGTGTAGTCTTTAAATTATAATCACTAGAGTACTTTAATTGGTGACAACACTATGCCCCCCGGATTAAAAAAATCTTTTATACACTCATAGACACATAGTTATAGCATTAAAATATAATGGGCGATTAGATGAAATTAATATTAAATTCCTCACAAACCATCAAACTCATGATGTGATAATGAGTTCATAGTAGTTCATAACAAGGTAACTACCCAGGGCCCCTAACTAGGTCAAGGGTTGTGTGCGGTCCAGATATATTCCCAGGGGTCTCCCACAGGCTTACAATAGATGGAGCCCTAACTGATGTTATACAACCCATAGATATTCTGACTTCTCCATGTTCTGTTCATACAATGCCGTCTCTCTCTTTCCAGGTATTAAAGAGTTTCCTTCTTTTGCATGGTTTTGTCTCTAGGCAAGAAAACAGACCAATCCAGAAATGATTGTTGTAGATTGTCAACAAAACATTAGGCTAATGACGTATAAAAACTACTACATGGTTACTAATCACATGGCTCCTGCATCAGGAACATTATCTCAGTCTGAGGTAATCCCTTTAGATCACCTCAAAGAATAAAACTTGTCAAACAAATACAGCTTGTCGTAACATGAAAAATACCCAACAGGCAGATTGAAAAACACATTATGTACAGCTAAGAAAGAATGCGCTGTGTATAGACACACTGTATTTTTTCAGCAGAAAGAATGGAAAGAAATGGCTTAAAAATTATGTCACTAGATTAATGGAAGTTAGATTGACTGTCACTTTAAAACTCTTTAGTAATAAGATTCTGTATAGAAACTACTCGCATGATGCACCAAGTAACACTTTCCCATCTTTAAATGGCATTAACCCAATATAATAATCCCAGTGTGGCTTTACCAAAGGATTAAGTTGGTCGCACCACTTTGATTTTTCACTACATGTGCATTGTCCCCCGTACATTTAGGTATCTGTGCGGAATGATAACAGATGGATACGAGTCTTAATGGGTCTCTAAACAGATTTTAACGTTATTTTTACATCAGCAGGGACAAGCTTCAGGCAGCACCCTGGGATTCTTTAACTGGAAGAAACCAAGTGTTTCCAAAAAGCTTTTTCTTGTTGCTGCAGATTTGGTTTAATCTGGAGACACCTGGTCTGTAAGAGTACAAATGGATATCTGATTACATTATGTTATTTTTATTAATTGTAGAATTTTTAATTACCAGAGGGTAGGAGCAAGTATTTCTACCTTCTGTTCCAATATATAGGTCTAGATTGCCAGCTCCTTCCACACCTTGGCCTATCCTAGGGACACTCCCTCCCACCTCTAGCACATTTGCACATGTGCATTTGTTAGAGAAGGAGGGGTTCACATGAGGGATGTGCTATGAGACACTTTGGTCATAGCTAACTTCAGAGCTACCATTCAAATTCAACCATTCAATTTAGGATGCTAGTTAAACATTTTAACCCATAAAAGAAACATGACCAAACTTCAGCCAACTGGTACCCCATGTGACCCTGACAGTCTAAGTCTGAGAATGACTGATGGTCATATTCCCTAGTTATGTAAAGCTGATATGTGCTGAATCAATAACATTGTATCTGTTGTATTCAGTTAGATCAACTGGACATAATGTTTAGTTCTTGAAGACATTTCTCTAGTTATCCGACTGGCTTTCTCAATTCAGAATGGATGACTAGCGAAACGTCTTCAAGAACTAAACTTCAAGTCCAGTTGATCTAACTGAATACAACAGATATACCATGACCTGAATGAATGAGAACCTTCACAAGCATATTGCCGTGACATTGTGTTTTTCAGGGCTCACGTTAATCTCATTTTTTCCATAAACAAATTGCACTGCCATCAGAACAGACTATTGAAAGTAAAAGTACACTTTGAAAATGTTATCACTTTCCTCCAACTCATAATTGTTTCTATTAGGGATCCCATCTGCTCTTCCTGCACATTAAATAGAGCTCAGTTTGTTGATTTTCCACTCCAGTGAATCTTCACATCAGGTCCACCATGGCTCTCTAAGGGAGCTGATAACTATGATTAGTGTCTTTACATTTTAAACATTTTTAGGCATTCAAAAGGCAAATCATTGAAAATTTTGACTTATAATGAAAAAAATAAAGATTTTATCTGAATATAAAATTCACATAAGCTAGCCATACATGGGTTGTTTTTGTTTAAGGCTGATTTGATCACTTTGACAAAATCTGTCAAAAACAGATTCCTTCCAACTACCCAATTACTGAACTTTTGGATGATTTCTGTTAGTTTACTGGCCAAATGCCTGACGGGACAAACACATTTGGTTGTAATCTAATCAAAAATATATTGTTTTAATTGCTTCCTCTAATCAGTTTGCAGTCGGTGAGTCATCGAACATTTGTACTTATGGCCAAATGTCTGAACTCGTACTGTATGGCGAGCTTGACTTCCAGTTTCCTACCACTACTGCTCCTCCCTACTAAAGCTTTCACAAACCAACAGATCATCATTACTATAAAGGCTCATTATTAGAGACTTCCGGGGGCGGGACGCCGAGAGCGGCCGCGTTTTACAGGTGCTCCTCACTTCTGAGAACCATAAGAGAGAATAACACCAAATTACTAAAACAAAAGGGGTCAAAAACACCCACATCCCAACAAACAGCTGCCACAGATACTTATCAGCTGTCTTCTCTCCAATATCCTGAAGTCAGGCCGGGCTGGCGGGAACAAACCTCCAACACCCGCCCATCAGCCGGAAGCTCACCGACTAACGAATCTCATTGCCCATCCAACATCTGAGACTCCTGCCACCTCAGTGAACGCGGTGGCCAGCGCCCGAGCACCGGGACGGAGGCCCTGCACGGAAGGACTCAACCGCGATACGGGATCCCGGGAACACCCCGCAGCCAAGGTCGACCCCAACCACAGTAATAGACATAGTAAGGGACCCCGAGGGCAGATTCCTGATCTTGGATCTGAAAATAAAAAACACAATATACACCATAGCAAATATCTACGCTAACACAGAATTCTACTCTGATCTTTTGAGACGGCTGCTGACTAAACCACACCGCCAAATTTTTATTGGTGGAGATTTCAATACGACCCTGAACAACACCATCGACAGAACAGGACCTAGACAAACACCAATTACCACATCCCCTCCTCTCCTGGAAATAATCACACAACTAAGTCTCTACAACAACACCCAACAACCAAACAATACAGCTTCTACTCTCACCCACACCACTCACACTCACGTATAGACAACATTCTAATATCTAGTGACCTATTCCCACACGTATCAAACACATTCATAAATAACATACTAATATCAGACCATGCCCCAGTCGAACTATCGATAAACCTAAATATGCAAACTACACAAACAAACCATTGGAGATTCCCAGCATATCTCTATAACTCAGAAGACTTTAAGATATTCATAACCACCCAATGGCAAAACTATGTAGACGATAATACAGATCACACCGGGGACCCGGCTCTCTTCTGGCAGGCCTCCAAGGCAGTGATGAGAGGCCATATAATAGCATATGTTACACATAAGAAAAAAGCCTATAGGGAAAGATACTCCCAACTAGACTGCGATCTTCGGGAGGCGTGCAGCCAATATATCAACGATCCCACAGAAACAAATGAAGAACACTATATATCGACAAAAAACTTACTAGATACATATCTGCTAGGACAGGCACGCTGGTCAGTAGATGCTAGGAGAAACAAATATCATAGATGGGGCAACCGAACAGGCACACTACTAGCAAAACTAACTAAACCGCAGCGCTCCCGCTGCTCCATATTGCAAATACTCAACACTAACACAAATCAAACTATAACCACCCAACCAGAATTACAACAACATTTCCTACAATACCACGAATCCCTATATGCGCCACATACAACCCCCAACCGAAGACGCCGATACATATCTGGAGTCATGCTCTCTCCTCCAACTTACAACAGAACAACAAGAATCACTCAACCGCCCAATAACTCAACAGGAAGTCTCCAAGGTCATCAAATCACTACACAACACCAAAGCCCCAGGTCCAGACGGTTTCCCAGCAGAATACTATAAATTACTAAATCCCCATATACTCTCCACCCTCACAGACCTATATAATAATATATTCAGTCAAGATATTCATATTCAAAACCTCAACGATTCCCAAACCTTTTTATTACACAAACCAAACAAAGACCCATTATTAGTTCAATCTTACAAGCCAATATCATTATTAAACCAAGATTATAAAATTCTAACAAAAATAATAGCAAATAGACTTAGCTATATCATGCCAAACGTAATCACAGACTCACAACTAGGATTCACCAAAGGCAGCAACACCACCAAAGCTATCCGCACAGCTATAGCTGCCATATCGGCTCACTCCACCAGACCCCACTCCCAGGAGATTTTACTGAGTTTAGATGCCGATAAGGCCTTTGACAGGGTTTCCTGGGAAATCCTACATAAAATCCTTACCGAACGGAACTTTGGATCCAATTTCATCAGATTAATTACATTCCTTCACAAAAACACTAACACCTCCCTGCTAATAAATAACATCAACTCACATATATTCCAAACCCACAGAGGAACGAGGCAGGGATGCCCACTCTCCCCCCCTACAGTTTAATCTTAGCATAGACCCACTACTCAGAACCATATCCAACAACAAACAATTCACAGGCATCAAAATAGGCAGGGAAGACTTTAACCTCTCAGCATACGCAGACAACATTCTCCTATTTATATCCAAGCCCCTACAATCCATACCTGCCATAATAAATGACCTAACATGTTTTGGGAGACTGTCGGGACTGCAAATCAACTACAACAAATCTGAAACCCTCCTTCGGGGAACAGGGGACACCCCAAACTGGTCAAACAACTTCCCATTTAAATGGGCCAACACAGCCATAACATATTTGGGAGTCCGTCTCCCCAGACTAATAGAATCGTTATACTCGGGAAACATCCCCCCACTTATAACCCGAATGACAAACACATTGACAGCATGGGTGAAATTCCCTCTATCCTTCACAGGAAGAGCCAATCTTATAAAAATGATCCTGTTCCCTAAACTACTTTACCTACTACAAACTCTACCAATATTCCTATCCCGAAATTACATAAAACATATAAACACTATTTTCCGCAAATATATATGGCACAACAAACCTTCACGAATCAATTTCAACACTCTCATACTCCCTAAAAACAAAGGGGGCATCAAGTTTCCCAAATATCGAACTATACAATATAGCTTCCCACCTCAGGATTGTCAGGGACTGGCTGCACGCCTCCTCCAACTACACTCACACCACCCTAGACCAACAACTATGTTGCCCCCAGTCCCTGTCCTCTATGCTACACTCTCGTTTCTTCGACCTGCCGGAGGAGACCAGGGATAACCCTCTGTTGATGTCAGGCTGTAAAGCATGGAACAAAGCCCGCCCAATGATGGGCCTGAAACAATCCCACTCACTATGGCTACCCTTTATCAACCACCCAGATTTCCAGGAGGGGAGGGCCCACACAATGTTTTATAGATGGAAAACTAAGGGAATAAAAACAATCCGAGAACTAGTAGACACAAACACCAGACATCCCCTATCCTTCTCACAGGCAAAACACAAATTCCCTATCATAGGACCTATCATAGTTTTTTTTATTATCTACAGGCCAGTAGCTATGTCTCAAAATCGATCTCTCACCTAGGAGAGACAGACTGGAACAATCAACTAGATACACTCCTCCAATGGATTGGGTGGAAGCAACAATAGATAAAGAAAACAAAGTCAGACAATTTTTCAAACTATGGGAGAGTTTTATTGCTATCCTACCAACACATATCATACAAAGTATCCACGATTGCTTCCATGTGACAATGTGGTATACAGAACAAACTCTGAGCCATAACCCCCCAATCTCCTTACCATGATTACATACACAAGTCGGCGCACGTTACTCCTCCCCACCCCTTAATCATTCGAACCATACTCCCACCCAACCCCTGGTGACTGGATAACAGCAACCTAATTGTGGTAAGTTACTTAGGTAAATAATAAAATAATAAATAAAAGTTCAGAGATGCGGACCAAATAATACCCTCAGAAATCAGACAATACGCTAAATGTTTAATATTCTATGTGAATTATATGCATAATTTACCCAACCGTTATCACCCGTGAACATACGATGATATAGACGACGCAAAATCTCTATTGTACTATTTTTATTGATTCCATTTATACAATTTTATGCCCCAATTTTTCTTCTTTTCTCTTTATTCTGTAAATCCTCATCTCTATTCTTAATAAAAACATTTTTTAAAAAAAGTTTCATTATTAGATATTGCCAATAACAAAACTTTATAAATACGGTCTAGATGTGCAGTAAATTTCTCCATCTCTGCCTGGATACAATATTTGGAATACCTGAGCTTACAACAAATTCATGGCATGTCATGCTACATTGGGGCTGTTTTAGACTGAAATCTGTTTTTTGGAGGGATTAGGGGGATCTCAATCATCTCTGAATTTCCCATAGTTTACCTGGCACCCTTCTTAAAGGGCATGTCCACCCCCAAAACTATAATCCCCCCCACTACTGGCCCCATTGTGTAGTCTAGTTTAATCCTTACTTTATGTAATCCCCTGATTTCACTGTGTAGTGGATAACCTTAGGGGTAGCGCTACCTGTCTCTACTGGGTCCTGAGCCTCCGCTTAATGGGAGAGCGGGGGTTCCGTCTAATTTGGTGTGCCTCCACCCACCCTTGGGAATATAATAACCTCCCCTGGTGGGACCATTAAATAACTTTAGAATAAACACAAAAACAACAGATAATATAACATAGTAAGGACTTTTAGTATAACATAGGCAAAAGATAATACAAAGCTGAATATATATATATTGTGAAATACTGTGAAGTACAATACGATCTTAATAACGCATATGACCATATAGCATTACAGTCTCCAGTGTCCAAGTGTCCTTATTGTAAGGTACCTGTTACTTAATGATGCACTGACAGGAAAGTGGATGGCAATTCCCTATCTTTAGTCATTTGGGCACAGATGATCCTTGGGATGGCGGATGCTGGAACAATCCCTCTAGAAAACAGAGCCCCTTTTGCAGAAAGTCAGTAATCCAGCCAGGTCAAGATGCAGGTACAGTGTCTCCCTTATTTACACAAATGCAGGCAGAAAAACAGGCTCTCAGGTCTGTGTACCTCTTCAGGAATACAGCACAGCTCTCCCACCTTGTTGCTGGAAAGTCCCAAGAGAGGGAGACTCCCCTTTTCTCTAACTTTTATAGTCTTAGAAACATATCCCATCATTCCCTTCAATGTCTCATCTTGATGACCTGGACACAATGAAGCCACAGCCTCATTCTGATACACACATAGACTTACAGATATTTTTGCCCATACAGCAGGTATATTTCAAGTCAATCCCTACATTCTCCCCCTGCTGAAAAATCTGCCATCCCGGCCAGAATATGAAAAGTGATAATACATAAATAAAACACCAAGAAACAATGATGTCGCTCCTGGCCCTCCTGGGACAGGTTACAATGGCATTGCTGTGAAGGAAATAGGTGAACTATATACTGGAATCAAATTAATTAATCTAGCATGAGCATTAATCAGTTCTGCAAAGACACAAGATTGAGTTACAATGCTAGGTTCACCCAGAGTGTCGTAAGTAAAGACTGGGGGAGGCTGCCTAACTCGACTTCCCCTCCGCAACTCCCTATGTGGAAGTCCTGGTTGCTCAGAGGTAGTTGAAAAGTCATTATTGGAGCCATGCCTAGAAGTTCCTTGACTTTCCTGGTTAATTGGTTCACTTAAAAGTTGGGGGACAAAAAGAGGAGTTTCTGGATTTAGGGAACTCCTAGAGGGGGTCCCATATTCACCATCAGAGTTCACTTCTTTTTAGGTATCCCTTTTCAATTGAGGAATGGACCAGTCTCCCTGAGCTTGACGGTTGCTGTCAGTATCCTGCTCCTCAGGATCATTACTAATCAAAGGTTCTGTTTCTGAATCATAAGGATCATCATCTTTTATAGGAACAGGTGCTTGTTGGGGCACAGGTAAGAGATGATTTCTGTGCCAAGATTTTACCCTTCCTTCAGGTCCTTTTATATTATATACAGGAATTCCCGGCAGCTTGCTGACTACTTCAAATAATTCCTGGCGCCAGCGATCAGCCAGTTTGTGTTTAGCACCAACTCCTAAATTCCGAAGTAGCACTTTGTCGCCAGGGTATAGCTCTAGATTGCGAATTTTGGCATTAAAACGTCTTCTGTTGCCTGCATTTGTTTTAGCTGCATTTTCTTCAGCTAAACAATAGGCCTTTTGGAGACTTTCTTTTAATCGAGCCACATACTGGTAATGGCTCCTATGGCCTACTCCATCTGTAGAGACACCCAGTTGCAAATTTATAGGTAATCGTGCTTCTCTCCCAAACATAAGGTAGTAAGGGGAGACACCGGTACTGTCATGGCCTGTGCAATTGTAGGCATGCACCATAGCCCCAACATGCAGACTCCAAGAACGTTTTTTCACCAACAATCAGTGTGCCAAGCATATTTAAGAGAGTGCGATTGAACCTTTCTGGTAGAGCATCACCCTCGGGGGGATAGGGGGTGGTGCGACTCTTTTTGACGTTCAGCATTCAGCAAGTGAAGTAACTCTTTGATGAGACGACTCTCAAAGTCCCTCCCCTGGTCAGAATGGAGACGTTTAGGTAGTCCATAATTCACAAAAAATCTCTCCCAGAGGACCTTACAGTTACAGCTTTTTGATCCTTGGTGGGATACGTTTGTGCATAGTGAGTATAATGGTCAGTCACTACAAGGATATTTCCTACAACACTGGAATCATCACCAATACAGAGAAAATCTATGCACACCAAATCCATGGGGCCGGCACTTTTTAAATGTTCCATAGGGGCAGCACGGACAGGAAGAATTTTCCTCTGTAGACAACGGATACATCTGCGACAATAGTCAGTCACAGTCTCTCTCATATGAAGCCAAAAGAACCAATCCTGAATCAAACCATATGTTTTCTCAATTCCCAGATGCCCATGGTGATCATGCAAGCTACGCAAGACCAACCCACGGTAATTTTGAGGTAATAGTAATTGCCTTCTTCCTGGGTGATCATGGTACAACAGAACTCTGTAAAGAAGTCCTTGTTCTATTATATACTTGTCCTATTCACGCAGGATCTTTTCTCATAACATCTTGTCTTAGTGGCCCAATTAAAGGGTCAGATTGTTGAGCATTTATCATATCCTTGGTTTTCAACTGCTGAGCTATATCTACTCCTAGAGCAGCAGGATAGCTGTATAGATTTGGAATACAATTTGCATCCGCTCCTAAAGAGTCAACAACTCGAAGTTCGGAGAAGTTTACTTTGCCCATAACTACAGCAGCCGTATTGCACAAAGCAGTCACACCAGGCCCAGTTATTTCCTTCCATTCCTCATCAGTGGCGGAAGTTGGCAATCCAGGCCGCCTTAATAAAGCATCTGCCCCGATATTCTTTGGGCCTGGTTTATATTTCAATGTGAATTGATAGTTGGACAAAGCTGCTAGCAATCTATGCCCTTTGGCATCCAATTTTGCTGTACTTAATATATAAGTAAGGGGATTATTGTCTGTCCTTACTTCAAAAGGAACTCAATATACATAATCATGAAGCTTTTCTACGATTGCCCATTTTAAAGCCAGGAACTCCAGTTTATGTACTGGATAATTTTTTTTACATTGGAGTCAGGCTTCGGCTAATATAGGCAACAGGTCTTGGCCCTGTTGGGTACTGCTGATGAAGGACTCCTCCTAACCCATCATAACTGGCATCTACATGAAGAATGTAAGGTTTATTTGGATCTGCATATGCCAGCACAGGTGCCTCGGTTAAGCTATTTTTAAGATTTAGGAAAGACTTTTCACAAGTGGAAGTCTATTTTTCTCCAAAAGGAACCTTTGGTGGTGAAACAGAAGATTTAGCCTTTAAAGGATCTTCCTTAAGCAGATCATGAAGGGGCTTAGCAAGCTTTGAATAGCCCTCCACAAAGCACCTATAAAATCCACAAAATCCAAGGAAGGATCTCAATTCAGTTATATTTACAGGACGAGGCCAATTGACTACAGCTTCCACTTTGGCAGGATCAGTAGATACCCCTTCAGCAGAAACAATATGCCCTACATAATTGACTGAGGTTCAGCCTAACTTGCATTTATCAATAGATAGCTTTAGGCCCTCTTCTCTTACTCGATCAATGACCTTTATAATTCGCTCTTCATGCTCTTTGGGTGTGGCTCCAAAAACAATGATGTCATCTAAATATCCCACACATTCACGGGGGATTAGGTCACCAAGTACTTGTTCCATAACAAGTGCTCCCGAAATACCTTGGGGCAAATGAAGGTTGTTTTTTCTTGATCTTCAAAACTCATTGGAACTTGAAAATAACCGGACCTTAAATCCAAGAGAGAGAACCAGCAACTTCCACTCAAAGCATCAAGTATATCTTCTATCCTGGGTAAATTATATTGATCCGGTATGGTGCGCTGGTTTAGGGTTCTGTAGTCGACACATAATCGTACCGATCCGTCTTTCTTGCGTACAATCACAATAGGTGAGGCATATGGACTTTTGGACTCAATTATTATTCTGTTATCTTTCATCTTTTTTATAACTTGCCGACAATCTTCAAAATCCTTTGGCGCAATTCTCCGGGACCTCTCTCGAAAAGGTTTGTTATTATTCAGACGAATGGTGTGTTGTGCACTCTTGGCACACCCTACATCCATCTCCTCAGAGGAGAATCCATCCTGTCTCTGGGAAAGAAGATGAAAGAGGCGGATTCCCCACTCTTCAGGCAACTCTGTATTTTGCAATAGAGACTCCAAAGGATTTTTTTTATCTGTAACTTCTACAGTGAAGGATCCAGTATGCTGGGCAACTTCTTTTACTGGATAGCAAGAGGCTATTCGTTGCCAGGGTTGAATAACTACAGGATGAGGAGTGACATTCTTTATTGTAACTTCATCAGTCATAGGACATTTCCTCCGCCAGTCTTTCCTTTCAGGGAGGACTTCCCAGCCATTTTTGGTTACATCTTCAGTGTTTGATTCAACTAGGAAATAGCTTCCTTCTCCCCAGCATTCAGGCAACATATTAATGAACACTTGAACATTGCACACTCTCTAGTGGGGTTCCAGGTAGTTTACCAACCCATCCTTGAGTAAACACTGGTGCAAAGATTTTACACATTTCTTTAACTTCAGGAGACACTTGCAAATCAGATATAGGTGTGGTTCTCTGTTGTTGAAGAAACTTAACGACATTTCCACATCTGGAACATTGGAGCCAATAATAACCGGAAATAAAACACCCCCTCCATAGAGTGGACTTACATAAGCTATAACTTTCATTTGGGGTCCCTTGTCGGATGTTATCCCAGGGATATGGGCCTCTATCTCTATAAACTCATCCATGTGAGCTGGAGCATCCCCAAGCCCAAACACAGTCATCTCATCAGCAGGTTTCAAAGGGAGATTTCCAAGGTGTTTACAGTAGAAGTCTCTAGAGATGATGGTGAGCTGTGATCCAGTATCGAAAGCCGTAGTCGTTAATGTCCATTAACTTCTGGAAATCCACCAGAAATATCTTCATCTTTATTAGTTTTCTTATGCTTTTTAGGGCTGCAAAACTGCATGTCTGCTTCCTGTTTTTTTACTTCCCTCATCAGTTCAGATAAAGAGGGGACCTTTTCAAGTAACATCACTTTTAGTATAGGGGAAAGTGGGTGATGTGGAAGTAGTCCTCGAACTAGATGGTTCTTTCTCATAGCATCTACCTCCCTGGGGAGGATAGCCCCATGGTACAACAGGCGAGACAAAGACAATTGCAATCTGTTAATAAAGTTGGATACTTCCTCTCCTTCCTTTTGTCGACACGTGATAATCAGCTTTCAGTTGTTCAAGATCACAATATGGTTCATAATGGTCTGATAGGATTTTTATAAAATCCCAGTTAGTAGCACTTTCATGCATGTCTCTGTGTAGACGCACCAACTCTGCAGCTGGAGATCGTAAACTCTCAATAATACGTTGCCTCTTGCCATTGTCAGAACACAACCACTCCTTCAGACACTGCAGAGCATTATACTTCCAGGCTTTAAAACCTTCCTCACCCGGTGGTACGGGCGAAATACCAGAAAACACCTTCAGTTTGCGGTAGTGGCCTGATTGAAGTCCCTGGGAGAACATTTCAGTTAATTTAAGCAAAGTTTGGTCAGCAACAGTATCATTTTTTTCTGGGCTGATAAAAGGAGCATTTTGATAAAAGTTTTTACTTTCCGCTTCAGAACTCTCAGCAGTGCCTCCAAATGTAACCCTCTGATTTCAATGTGTAGTGGATAACCTGAGGGGTGGCGCTACCTGTCTCTACAGGGTCCTGAGCCTCCGCTTAATGGGAGAGTGGGGGTTCCGTCTAAATTGGCGTGCCTCCACCCACCCTTGGGAATATAATAACCTCCCCTGGTGGGACCATTAAATAACTTTAGAATAAACACAAAAACAACAGATAATATAACATAGTAAGGACTTTTAGTATAACATAGGCAAAAGATAATACAAAGCTGAATATATATATTGTGAAATACTGTGAAGTACAATACGATCTTAATAACGCATATAACCATATAGCATTACAGTCTCCAGTGTCCAAGTGTCCCTGGGTAGCGCTACCCACACCAGTTGCAGGCCTGTGGTTTATGTATATATTGTAAGGTACCTGTTACTTAATGATGCACAGACAGGAAAGTGGATGGCAATTCCTTATCTTTATTCATTTGGGCACAGATGATCCTTGGGATGGCGGATGCTGGAACAATCCCCCTAGAAAACAGAGCCCCTTTTGCAGAAAGTCAGTAATCCAACCAGGTCAAGATGCAGGTACAGTGTCTCTCTTATTTACACAAATGCAGGCAGAAAAACAGGCTCTCAGGTCTGTGTACCCCTTCAGGAATACAGCACAGCTCTCCCACCTTGTTGCTGGAAAGTCCCAAGAGAGGGAGACTCCCCTTTTCTCTAACTTTTATAGTCTTAGAAACATATCCCATCATTCCCTTCAATGTCTCATCTTGATGACCTGGACACAATGAAGCCACAGCCTCATTCTGATACACACATAGACTTACAGATATTTTTGCCCATACAGCAGGTATATTTCAAGTCAATCCCTACACTTACATCCCACATCTGGTTCTTCTGCTATCCCCCCCTAAAGTCCCAAAAAACACCCACCAGGAGAACTGCAGATTCCATATAGGACTCTGCCTCCTGTCTCCCCTCCGGGAGAAATTTGTTATGCGCACTGCAGCCCTTCTCCCTCTCCCTCCCGATTTAGATTCCATCCCCCTAGAGTAAAAACATTTTTATATAATATTCTCCCTGTCCCCCCATCGCCAACCGCTATAGTTTTAAGTTCAGAAAGTGCCCCAAATATTACTTACCTTCCCTCTTTCCTCCGCTGCACTGAACTCCCGGCAGCCGCGTCCGCGATTGGCTGCCGCTCAGCCAATCACAGACGTGACTGCCGGTCCCGTCCCTCTGCTTGCATTTTCTCGCAAGCAGAGGGCCTGGCAGTGCGGCGGAGGAAAGAGGGAAGGTAAGTAATATTTGGGGCACTTTCTGAACTTAAAACTATAGCGGTTGGGGCTGGGGGGACAGGGAGAATATTATATGAAAAATGTTTAAGAAGGGTGGACATGCCCTTTAAAAAAACATAACTGTCCCTTCCTGATTCTATACACAACTCAGTTTCTAGATCTTTTTACATGTCTCAAAGGTCAACAGCTTTGGCTGACAATATTACATGTGTGGTGGCTCACAAATAGAACGTCAACATATATTCGGATGATATCAGAAGCTTCTTTGGATGTACATTGGCCACTTTGACCTACAGTATCTAACTTGTGTATGAGGCTGAAGTGTCTTTGTTAACAATACTCTATGCATTGAATCTGCGGTCTCTTTGCTCTGCATATACACTAACAGTATCTCTGACATTCATTAACTGGCAAACAAACCTACTGTAACAGAACCACAAAACGTGATAGTTTGTTTTGATATTCAACACGGACTTGCCTTATCCCCTCACAGAGTCACAAATTTTGGTCACTTTCTTGATACTTTATTATCTCCCAACACAAATCCTAGAAGGTAAAATGCAGTTTGTCTTACCCTCTGCTCTCGAAATCTATTGATCCTGCAAACCAAATCTATTTAAAACCATGCAGGGCCGGCCTTTTTGTATGGGCGACCTGTGCGGCCGCACTGGTTGCACTACCAGGGAGGCGCCAGCAAGAAGTGTTAGGTCACAGACCTGTAGGTAAAAGTTGTGCATCAGTGCCACAGCCCCCACAGTTACAGTCCTGCAGATCAAATGTATGTCACAGCACCCCCCCACAGACAAAGCCCCAACACAAAGTTTTCTGTATGCTGTGCTGTTCTGTCTGTGCATTTAGTGCGTTACGTTTTACGTAATGATGTACGCACGATATATAGCACGCATTGCTAATACTGTAAGGGCTCGTTCACACTAGAAACTGTCAGAAACTGCCAAACGCACATCATGTTTCTGTCAGTTTGTATCCATTTTTTAACAATGTGTATTCCATAGATTTCTATAGAAAATGCATGAAAAAACGGACAAAAATGTTGCATGCAGTGCGTTTTTTAAACGGACTGGAACGGAACGGATTATAACGCAGCAGGTGTGAACGATATTATGAAATCCTATGGGGTTTTACTGTCTGTCCATTTTTTTAAACGCACCTGCATTTGAAAAACGGATACAAACTGATGTAGCGTGAACGAGCCCTTAGACAGTAAGAGCAGGTGGCAGACTTGATTTGAAGCAGGTCAAGGCAAGCAGCATTAAGCAGTGTGCCCAGGGGGGTGTTTTGGAAGGGGTGCTAGGTGTCAGTAACTAATCTTGCACAGGGTGCTATTAATTAGTTTCCACTATCAAATCTTCCCAACTGGTCTATTAAGTTTGCAATCACAAGTTGATCTCTAAAAAGATTGGGCCAGGTGGTTCTTCTGATGTCAGAAGGTGAGTTCAGAGATTGTGGGCACCTTTAGCGAGGCTACTATACCGATCTCATGAATCCAGTCCTTTAAGGGGCATGTCCAATCACCCCCCAACTAAAATTTGCCCCACTGTTGGCCCCTTTGTGTAGTGTTAAAAAATCCTTACTATCTCCTCTGTTCCTTATGGTTGTCCTGCAGGGCCTGATGAAATTCCAGAAAAGTAAAGCATAGGAGCCTCTTTGTGTGTGTAATTTGGCACCTGCTACAAACAGCACCCAATACTTCCTTGCCCTTCAGATCCTTCAGTGTTGCATTACTCTTGTAAAAAAAATTATACCTCATATAATACAGGGGACCCCCCTCCAACCCTAAACGACAGCTTTAAAAATTTGAAATCAAAACCGAAATGTAGTTACCTGACCTCGGTCCCTCCGCTCTGGCAACCGCATCAGTGATTGGCTGACTCACAGATGCAGCTGCCAGTCTTCCTGGAAGTAACGGAAGAGGCCAAGGCCTAGGGAATTAAGGTGGGTAAGTACATTTCTGATTTTTAACTTTTAAAGCTGGTGGTTAGGGTTGGAGAGGGGGGGGGGGGTTCCTTTACATTATATAATTTTTTCAGTTTGGGGGTAGAGATTCCCTTTATTCTTTCTATGACTATCTTTCAGATATTAATGTACTTTTCTGAAAGCAATTCATGGGTCGAATCAGACATAAAAAACAAAATCAACCTGTATGTGTCTTCATCCTGAAACACCACCCTCTCCCTCTGCATAATAGTGAAAGTAAATTAACCCTGGATTGTCACAGCACACAGCGCTGTCTTCTGTACATAAGTAGCATTGCCCACTACTTTTAATGACAATGTTTCCTCCTTTAAAGGGTATCTATACTCTAAAATATCGAATTTTCAAAAATTGGACCTTTAGATCACACTGCTCCAAAACCTTTTTCAGGTATTTTAAATCTGAGCTGTACAGTCGGAGAAATCATCATTTGAAATTACAGCATTTACAAGGAAAGACCTGTCACTCCAGAAGCAGAAATTATAATATATTCCCCACCCCTGACCTCTTACTAGGATCTTTGGCTGCTTGCCACCACACTTTCTGCAACAATTGAGAGAATCAGCAGAGAAAAGAAGGCAGTGGGGAGGGAGGGGAAGATTTGTAACCAGAGCAGGATCTATGGGGAGGCTGTGAAGTCGCAGACAATTCAAGGAGGTAGTAAGTAAGGGAGGTGGGAGGCAATTAGGGGAACTCACTGAACATTAGTAATTTTCATGACAAAGCAAGCACAGATAAATATGTGAGTACCACCATTTTACTTCTCTCAAATAGTAGTTTCAGAAAATGTAAGTTTTTATGTGAGTATAGTGACCATTTAATGGGGCAAAGGTAAGTTGTCCATCATCCTTTAGTTTGGTCCTTAAAATAATGCAGTAGGTTCTTCTACCATTTAAACTTGCATGTAACCATATACACAATTATTTGCACATTGGCAATTTTTCATTTATACACAATAACATTATTTCCTTTGTGGATGCAGATTTATTTTTAGGACTGGTTTGTTTTCAATCTAAAATCTACAACGTGGTCCATTGATTTACAGGAAATTGCTTGGTAATGCACACATTAGCCATGTACAAATCCTACCTGCAGTCCTTGGAACCTGATAAGCCTCTGTTATCTGAGTCACGCATGTCATCAAACACGTCACTGTCTGTTTGTAAACATGTCCCCCCCCCTCCCCGTCCAGCAAATATTTGCTAAAAAGGCTTTGAATGAAACTACATAATGTGCTATAGTGGCGTTTCCAGGCAATTGGTACAAGCAAATATTGTTTTCAGCAAAATAAAACGCAGGAAGAATTTCTTTCAGACTCACAATCATTTAGTGTTTTTTCTCCTGCTTTCATTAAGTAAAGGCTGTTCTAGCAGAGAGGGAAGATTCATAAAGAGGATAAAAGCAGTATATAATATTAATCATTGCAATTTACTTCCGTTATGAATAGAAAGTGGAGGATGCCTGCATGGCAATTGAAAAGGTAAAATAGGAATACTTCAGGTTCGGCAATCATAGAGAATAATAACAAAACAGTAAGTGTAATGCACATTAACAGGGACAGATCATAACATTGTTGGCCCCTGGCCCAACCAGTCTATAGGGCCAACAATCCAGTTCCAAAACTACAGAATAAATCTTCTGGACCTTAGATTCTCACTCCCAATAATTCAAAATCAATGCCAAATACACCTTATGCAATTACACCCATCTGTTTATCTGTATTAATGTCCTGCCATTCATGCCCTTCTCTCTCAGTACTTCTGCTTTTAATCTTCTCCACTTTCTATAGGGTTCCCGTATTACTCATTTATTCTTCCTCTTTTATTTTACATTAAGTTATGTTTAATTTGCCTCCTATTTTTTTTTTTTCCATTACTTTTTTATTGGGTTTCTTTTCATAACAAAATCAATTATAATACAGACATTTGGAGTTATTATATTTTCCTTTAACAGTTCTCTGAAAATATCAATATTGAGATAAGGGAAATTTATATTTACACATAAACATATTTCCAAACAAAGAAATAAACATAAATTAAAACTAACTGGGGGGGTGAAAAGATGGGAGTCTTGGCTGGTTCCTATCATAATCATTTGAGGGAGATTTCTTGTCTTCTTTCTATGAGGTTCATTTTTACTGGACGTTGCTGCCCAAGAGGCCATTCAGGATTCCTCAGGCACTATCTCTAGATGGCATTCGTAGTATCCACACATCCCAGGTTTCTTTCCATTTGTTAATATTGTTTGAGAGGGTGTAAGCTAGGTGCTCTTTATCTCTTTATCATGGATCCACCAGGTTTGCGTGTTTATTTAAAGATTGGATTGGGGAATTGAAAAGCGCCGTAAACTGTGTTATTGTGACATCAGTGGATAAAATATGCTATATTAAAGGGACTGTCCACCCCTTTCCAAAAACTGATATAATGTAGATAACCCCCCAAAACCTTAACTTTGTTTTAGTCACAATTTAGAAATCAGCTCCCACACAGAGATACTGTGAATATTTGGGTTTCTGCGGAGGGTCTCTGCCAATGGCTCCATGCTCAGGGAGAAGAGCAATGGAGATAAAGGACACCCCTGCCTCGTCCTGTTACAGATGTCTATATATTTAGAGGGGTGTCCCATATTGCTGATTCTAGCTTTCGGTTTGTTGTATAGTCTCAGAAACAGTCCGTCCCCGCAGGATCGCATTGCATAGATTTGTGAGATGGGGATTAAGATGTTTGAGATTTTTTTGTAGTATAAGGCTGTAAAGCCATCGGGGCCTGGTGCTTTTCTAATTTTGAACCCTTTTATTGTATCCTTAATTTCTTCTTCCGTGAATGGGGTTGAAAGTTTGGTGGACATCTCTGGTGTTATAGTGGGAAGTTGTATATTTTGTAGAGATTGTAAAATTTGGGTAGTGGTTGATTCGGTGTAATGAATTGTCTTGCCATTGTATCATTTCTTGTAATATTCTGCAAATTGGTTCGATATCCACTGCGGATCGTGATGAAGTGTTCCTTGTTTCTCTTTGATGGGGTGGAATGCGTTTGCTGTCATTTTATGGTTTAATTTATTGGCAAGCATTGTGTCTGGTTTGTTGTATTTACAGTAGTATCTCTGGTTTGTAAACCTCAGGGCTTTCTCGGCTTTATTGGAGATTAATTTGGATAATTCCTCTTTATGTTGTTTTAGTCATTTTGCTTCTTCATCTGACCAGGCGTAGCCTACTTTTTCCCCCCTTTTTGTATAACTCTAGTATCTGTTTGTTTCTTTGTTTTTTATATATGGCTGCCATTTGTATGCCTCTGATTACGGTCTTGTGTGCTGCCCAGACTATAGATGGGGCGACCTCGGGCGTGAGATTATCCTTGAAGTAATCTGTTAATGTTTTGCTTATAGTTTCTATATCTTTTTCCTGAGATAGTAGCATTTCATTTAGCCTTAAGGTGGGTGGGAGTTTGGCTCCTATCAGATCTTGGATAGAGAGATGGATATAGGCATGGTAAGACCATGAGATTTCTGATATCTCAATATTTGGAGAGTGTGGAAGTAACTGTGGAGCAAAAAAAAAGTCTAGTCTGGTGAAAAGGGAGTGTACTGGCGAGTAAAAAGTATATTCCCGATCTGACGGGTGTAGCATTCTCCAGGCGTCTACTACCCAGCATGCTTTAAGGAAAGAGTTTAGGTGTTTGTTTGAGGGGGTGGCTGTTTTCCGAGGGGTGGTTTAGTACTATATTGAAATCACCTGCGATGATTAGTATACCTGTTGCGTTTTGAATTATTTGATTTTTTAGATGCTGTAAAAAGATTTTGTGATGAGAATTGGGTGCATACTGTATACATAGATCAGGGAAACTTTGGTATTTTGGAGTGTACCATTGAGGATTAAATATCTGCCCAGTTGATCCTTAATGTATGATTCTTCTAAAAAACCTAATTGTTTGTCCAATAGGATTGCCACCCCGGCCTTCTTTTGGGTGGAAGAGGCAAAATAATGTATTGTGTATTTTTTACCCCAGTATTTCAGTTCCTTACCTGATTTAAAGTGGGTCTCCTGGAGCATCAGTATATCTGGGCTGGGGGTTCAATAGTATTGAAGGGCCATCTTTCTTTTCTGAGAACCGTTCAGGCCTTTGACATTGTGAGTTATTATTTTTAGGTTACCATGCATGGGAGATCCCAAGTGAGCGGTCTAGTGATCTATATGGAGTGGTACTTAACGGGAGTGCGGAATTTATCTGAGAGAAATATTTCATGGTGGCTGTTGTTTTAGATGTAGTGCTCGGCCTCTCGGGACCATGATGCCCGGATTGTACCTGTACAGTAAATATAACAAGACAAAGAAATCAGAGTATTTATTTAATCCAGGTGTGTTTGACCTCTCAGGGTATATTAGTTTTTGTGGGTGAATACATGTTTTAGCATTGCAAAGTTTCAAAGAAGACATTGGTATTGATAGGAACAAGACAAAAAATACAAATAGGGGAAGGGGAAAGGGAGAAAATTGTGGATTCTCTGCCTGGTCGGGAAAGTGGTGGGAGTGGAGTAAACATACCCTCTCTAGGGGTGTCAGTTGGTGGGGTGGCCTATTGCCAGCCCACCTTTTGGGGGTGTTGTCTCTCCTTTCCGGAGAACTGGCACAATGAGGGTTCTGTCCCGTCTCAGAACCTCCATTCGAAGAGTTTAAATTGGCCTTGTTTAACTTTTTCTGAATTATATAACTGGGGCAACCATTTTGGGGTTCAGAGGAAAGAGTTTAACGGAATAAGATATTGGAGTAATAACTAGCTAGTCAAACCTGAAAGATCCCGTTTAAGGGCACGACTTATCATCATCGCTCATTCCCGTTAAGGTGAGGGCTCCTAAGTTTGATATCTATTTTACCGTATGGGGGTTTGGGTTATAGACGTTCGAAACAATTAAATCATTTATGTGGGGGGAGAAATTGTGAATCCAACTCACTTAGGGAAACAGTATTTCAATAATTATAAAACTTTTAACATAAACATGGTTATCCGTAAACAGTGTCATATACACTTGAATTTTCAGAGACCCTTCCTGTTAGACCCAATAAGGGCTAGGCCACTCTGCTGCGGGTTTTTTTTTTCTGTTTGCGTTTGCGCATGCGATAGCGTTTTTTTCAGATCTTTGAAAACGCGGCAACACACTGAAAACCCGTGTTTTAGGGTGCGTTGCGATTTGCGTTCCGCATTTTAAATCGCAATCACATGCGTTTTTCAATACTTAATGAAAAAAGGCATGCGCAAACGCAACGAAATCGCACGTGTTTGTGTTGCAGTGTGGCCGTGCCCTTAGAGAATATTTTCTAAGGGAGTGGTATTTTGACGGATAAAAATTCCTTAACATTAACCTAATTAACTGTACAGTAACTATTATCACCAATCAACTATATAAAAAACACTTTAATTACATGATTCTGTTTTATTTAATATCCCCCCTTCGCACTTTTCACACTTTTTTCTTTTTCTTTTCTTTCTTTTTTTTTTGGGTGACTGTGTGATACATATTTCCGTTTTTAATGATGCTTGTCAACCCAAATAGCCATTTTTTAAGGGAATAAAATTCAGTAGTTGAACATTTCGGCGCTTAAACATATTTTAACATTAATGAATATTGACATGTTTGATATCAACATAATAATTCCCAACTGGCAATTTCCTGTGGGAGAGAGTTGTTTTAGACCCTATCTATACCATGATGTACCCTAACTTTCCTATTTGAGTGAGGAGCAAGATCTCGAATTATCATTCCATTTTCAGTTATTAATAAGTTCGGTGCCGGTAACTGTGGCATAGTCCGGTCACCGGAAGACTCTATTTGCTAATTGTTTGCCCACTTTTTTTTTTCCCTGGTAACTGTGTAACCTATATTTAAGTTTTCAGTGATACTTATCAACTCACTTTTTTACCTGAGGGGGTGAAATTCAGCAGTTAAACATTTCAGCGATAAAACATTTTTAAAATAGAAATTATCACCACTACTGCCTTCTGATTCTGTGTTGTTTTTAGGCTTTAGTTGCCCTTTAAAAGCACAGCAGAATTCCCATACATGAATCCCATACAGTAAGAGCCAAATCCAGTACCAGTAACCTCCAATTCCTTGGCACTCCAGATGTTTGGAAACTACAACTCCCAGCATGCTTTGTTGCTGGGAGTTTCAGTTTCTAAACATGTGGAGTGGCAAGGTTCAGTAAAATTTTAATTACACTTACCATCATTTACAATTCTCCTGAACCCCTTATAGTAAAGGGCCCTCTGACCCCCATATAGTAAAGGGCCCTCTGACCCTATATAGTAAAGGACTCTCTGACCCTAATAGTTAAAAATGTCACCTGAGAGTTGTAATTTCAAGCTGTCATTTCCACTGTACTAGCAGCTGTTTTTTGCCCCAAACTGAGGAGACCCATCAGATTTACAGCATCCAGATGAGCAGTGACAGTGCTGAGTGAGTCCAGCAGCCAGACTACAGGAAGCAGGAAGTGTAAAGGCAGATCAGCTCCTGCTGATCCGCAATTGCAGAATTTGGATATTAATTAGGACTTGACCAGAGTATATGTCGAGGTTAGGTTTTCAGGCTAATTTTAAAGCCTGAAAAATTCGACTTATACTCGAGTATATACGGTACATCGACTTATACTTGTATCGACTTATACACGAGTATATACGGTAATCTTAATATCTAAAGGATTTAGTGGTGTGCACTTCTTACCGAACATTTTATAAAAGTACTTCAACACACGTTTTCTTAGAAAGGACATCCTGTGTTTCCTTGGTTCATTACTATTTAAAAACATCAGTTTATTATCACACCTTAGACTTCTCTGTATGAAGCGATGGGCGAATTATAATCCAAAAATGTTCTTGAAGTTATTGCATTAAAGGGGAACTGTGGTCCAAAAATTACTTTAGGTAAATTGATAGGAATTGCTCTCCTGAGAATTTTTGCAATTTATTTTCATTGTTTATTTTACATAGTTTTTGATAGCATAACCAGGTCCCTTGCACTTCCTGCTTCCTGCTCTGAAACCAAAACCATGTCAGTCAATCTGCCCTGTGTCTCCTCCCCTTTGCAGCCCCCCTGGTCCCTCCCACTCATGGACCCCATGGTCCCTCCAGTTGCAGGCCCCCCCTGGCTCATTCCCTTACAGCCCAATGTGGCCCCGCCCACCCGCTGGTGCCTAAGCCCCGCCCACTCTGACCCCGCCACCCCAGAAAACTCTGTGGAAACAGCCTTTTCAGGCAGAGTGCGAACTCTGCCTGAAAAGGCTGTTTTCACATAGTAAGAGAGAAGAGCTATAGATTCCCTTACCTTCTCTGCAGCTCCTTCACACAGCAGGGAGGGGGGAGGGACTTCCTGTCTCCCTCACACACTGAGAGTCTGAGGCTGTGCTCACCGTCGGCACTGTGCAGGAGAAGCCTTAGGAATGTCACATGTCAGCCTCCCATATATTAATTTTCTGGTCAGTAATTTCTTTATATCTTGGGCTGTGGAGCACGTAGAGAGGTGGTTGATGTCTCATTTTAAAGGTAGGAAACTGGCCTTTCATTTAAACTCAAATTTTTGGAGACCACAGTTCCCCTTAAAGAGTAATCAATGAATTTAATTTATTTATAGTCATTTTCACAAATATGAATTTAATCACATTATACATATTACATAAATATTCCCTACTCACAACTCCCCCCTCCAAAGAAAATAACAATTTGGAATAAAACTTTAGGATAAAAGAGTTCGAACTTGTTGTGGGGATCTATAAAGAATACTTGTGGGCTCCTTGTATCCATTAACCGGATTCATAACCGCCTCATATAGATCACTGTAGGCACTGCAAACTAATTCTGTGGACCGCTTAATGATCTGCTCTCTGCAAAATATAAACAAATAGACAACAGGGTAAATGTTTCAGTCAAATGGGGGTAAGAATAATGTGTAAAGCAAAAAAAGTAGTAATCTATGTCTTAGCTTTCATTTTGATCTGGGTTCTGGGAAATTTACCTTTCTAATACGTGGCTTATGCTTTATTTCCCAGCATTCCAGTATAGCACAGTGTGGCCACGGACCATTGTGTTATGTTACATGCCCAGTTCTAAGCTACTGCGGGAACTTGTTAAAGAGTACGTCCACTCATTTTTAAATATCAATTTTTCAGTTTAACTAAAGGACAGGTGTTAAAGGAACTATGTCATAGACCGGAGATAACTTACCGCAGATCGCTCCAGCACAGGCTTCTCAAAGGCAGTCTCTGACTCATCCACAGTCCCCTGCATTGTGCACACTGTGCAAGGGAGTGTAGATCAAGTCGGGACCTGTCAGTGAGCCATCGCTGGAACATTCGGCGATAAGTTATCTCCTGTAAGTTTTACCTCCCACTCTTCAATTAAACAGAAATTGGATAGGCAAAAACATTAGTGGACATACCCTTTAAAGAAGGTTATACCTACTAGTAGTGGAGCATGTAACTGAAATCAGGAGGTGTGACCAGACAGTTCACATACACAGTTACCATATCCAGTTCTTCACTTACTTTAATGCCATTTAAGCTGGGTACACACATTAGCGATGTATGGTCGGCACAGACTGGCCCTATATTGCTAATGTGTGTACGGCCGAAATGATAAACGTTCGGCATCTAAAACGGATGTTCTCACTGTAAAATTTCCTTTGTTGGTAGTTGGCTCCCGTTCTAAAGTATAGGGTGTTGGATGCGATTATAGGGAGTATGGCAGTAACGAACGGTCTACCTATACTTTATATTTACTTTATATAGGGAGATCGCTAATGACTGTGTGTACTCCCATCCGTCAAAGACGACAGGCATAATCTTGCAGATTCTGTCTGTCACCTTTAACAGATTGCTACTGAAGGGGTGATTTTAAATAAAAAAATTGGTTTAGTTCTCCTTTAAGTTAATAAAGTTATCTGTGCTTTAGAACAATAATGATAAAATCTGATTGGTTAGTGGAAAACTTTTACACTTTTTGTGAAAATTGCATAATTGAAAAGGGCATGTTCCTGTGATGCACTATTCATTATGCGCTGGTACTACAACGTGGGAATGGGTCAAGTAATTAGCATAGTTGTTCAAGACTCCATTGACGAAGCATTAAAATTCATGCTAGCTACATGGGATAGCGTGGGTTTTCCATGGGTGTTTGGGTTGTAGTCATGTGACCAATCTCCCATGCATTAATAGCCCCTCACCCCCACCTGTCAATTTTGTTTTCTAAAGGTTGTGCCGGTACTAATTGTCTTTCACAACATTAAAGGACAAATATAATGTAAAAATAAACGTTTTAGGAATTAAATGTACTTGGGACAGGAAGGTAGGATTGATTGATCCCACTTTCCAATATTGTTTGTTGAGGAGCTTCAGCATATACAGTTTTCATCTGCCAGGTTATAGCCCTGGGCCTTCCTGTATAAAAGATGGTGCTGAAGAACACAGGAAGCCTCACAGAAGCAGTTTTCTGTGTGCTGCCACTCCTCATAGAAATGATATTGGGAGGTTGGAAGTACCCATCCTACCTCCCTTCCCAAGGCACTTTTTTAATTTTAACCGATTTGAAAACCATTTATATGCACTATAGTACTCCTTTAAGTCTTAAATAAGCATGCTCTGCCCCAAGGTAAAGGGAAAGAGCAGAGGGTAAGTGATGTCACCCAACATTATCTGCAATATAATTTTTGCAAGCTGCAGCCAGAGATCGGATTCAGAGCTCACTTTAAAGGAAATACTGTGGCCTTTTATTTAACCCTAACTTGTTTGGAGACCACAGTTGCCCCTCGAATTAAGAATGCTAGAATCCAGTCAGGCTTATAATTATTTAAGCTTTCATTCTTAGGTAGCTAAAGCAGAATATGTTACAAAGTCAAATGACTATTTATACTCTCTATAAAAATCATAACCTATGATTCAGTAACAGAATAAAAGCTACACTATTTATCATCTGTTGTATTCAATTGATCAACTGTACTTGAGTTTAGTTCTTGAAGACGTTTCGCTAGTCATCCGACTGGCTTTCTCAATTCAGAATGACTTGTACAAGAATCTGTGGCAATTATTTACCCTGGAAAATTCAAATTAGCATATCACAGCCAGGTGTTAAGGGCGTGATTAGATAGTGGCTAAGAGGTGTTATAGGAACGCCCAGAGTAAGGTGTCAAAACAGCATTGTACATGGCCGACAGATGGTGTCGAACCCCCCCACCTCTATTTAGGCTTGGTTTCTTTATTTTCACATAAATGGCCTCCTTAACACCTCTCTTGAACCAGTCACGTTCCTTTGCCAATATGTTAACATTACAATCTTCAAAGGTATGTCCTTTATCCTTAAGATGCAGGTACACGGCTGAGTCCTGACCCGAGGAATTGGCTCTTCTGTGCTGGGCCATACGTTGATGCAGTTGTTGTTTGGTCTCCCCCACATACAAATCAGAGCATTCTACACTGCACTGCACTGCGTATATGTCGCTTTTCTTGTGTTTCGGTATTGGGTCTTTCGGATGTACCAATTGCTGCCTCAGCGTGTTGCTCGGTTTAAAGCAGACAGGGATACGGTGTTTTTTGAAAACTCTTCTTAATTTCTCTGAGACCCCTGCTACATATGGGATGACCATGTTCTTTCTCCTGTCTTGCTGGGTGTTCCTATAACACCTCTTAGCCACTATCTAATCACACCCTTAACACCCTCACCGAACGCCCATTCGTCCAACCAGGTAAGTAGCACAGATTTTTCAGCCCAGGACCGATACACTTAAGTATCATCGATTGGCCCTGAAAAATCTGCCCAGTGTACCCAGCCTGAAACATGATTTGGGGGTTAATATATAGGTTACTTTTGTAAATTTGCATATCTGTGTACACGTATGTACATGCATCCAGATGACAGCCACAAGATGGCCGAAACATGTCGATGTGACCACTATTTGAATAAAGTGTACATTGAGAAATCTAGATCACTCTGATCCTTTGCTCATTGTATTCACTTGTCGGAGAGCACCGGTTCAGCACATAAGGAGGGCTGGAGTGCTGCTGGAACCTGTTGTATAAACATATTATACATTGTGTATATTTTTTATCAGGGTGAGGGGTCTGACCTGTGTTCAGAGGAGAGATTCTCATTACTGTTTTCAATGATTCAACTCTATTGTCCTTCAGATCAAATGCTTTTGTATCTGCTTTTTGGAATATTGAATACATCAAACAAAACTCATAATGTATTTATTTGGCTATTACTGCCCTGAAAGGGTGCTTTTACACAAAGACACACTTGTGTGAAGTCAATTCCTCTTTCCTTCACAAGCTCTCACTAGGTGAACTACACTGAGCTTGCCTGTACATAGGGTAAGGGGGGAGAGAAAATATTTTTGCCGACTTCCAAAGGTACATGTGTACAGAAAGTACTTAAGAGACAAGCGATACAACATTTGGTTAGGGTTGAGTTCTGCCACTATTATTACAACCAGACGCCAAATGCGTCACGTGTGGCTGTACACACCAACATTGAACAAGTATAATTCTACCATGGCACAACCAGATTACCAAACTGCAGCTTTTATTGGCAACGTTCTGAACATTAAAAGCTGCATTTGGAATCCGGTGTGCCATGGTAGAATTATATTGTGTTTAAGCAATACATCTAGACATTTTATTAAAGCAGGTTTAAAAACAAGTAAATCATTGAGCCAGCCTTTAGGGATATATTCACTGCATTATAGAAATCTTTAACAAAGCAATGGCTAAAATTCTACCAACAAAAGCTATGGTGATTAAACCATGACCAGACCTATATTAAAAGATAGAACCACACGTTTTATTTTTATGGGACGTCTATTAATAGCAGTCTAGAAAATAAACAATGTCTGAGCACAGCTGAAAAGATTCATTGTTGTGTGATCACAGATTCCTAATTCAGCATTACTGCATATTTCTACAACTGTTTGTGGATTTGTCTACTCTACTCATTAAAAGACTGTGTACATATACACACGTAAACAAGTGCACCAGCACAATACATGCATGCATTACACACACACACAAACAAATACAAGGTCATGGTTAAATTAGGATTTCTTGAAATATCTCTCCATTTCTGGTAAATAATACCGCATTACATAAAGGACCAATGAGAATATTTCAACCCTTAGGATATGATCTCAGCATTTTGTGATATAAACAAGACAACCCCTGTGCTCTCACATAAAGGAGAAATTATCCTGTATGACATTTATATGACCTCATGTTTCTTGTGAGTGTACGGTATATGGAAATTCTGAAAAGAGGTATGGCATATGATCTATTCATCTACAGTATCTATTTTCAGGATCTATCAATCTATCTACAGTATCTATCATCTATCCATCATCTGTCCATCCATCACTCATCTACAGAATCTATTACTATTACAGTATCTATCTATCTATATTCATCTGTCCATCCATCATTCAACTATCTACAATATATATCCTCATATATAGAAAATTGGGCTGTTGTAAATCCATATTAAAGTGCAAATAGAGACCAAAAATTTAATACATACAAAAAACAGAATTCTAGTGCACAAACAATTCTAATGCATTTGGCTACCTCCATAAGGTTGCTACTACAAACAGTCTGAAACCCTGGATAAATAAAGCAATTGTTCAATAAGTTGGCCAAATTATTTAAGCCAGTCACCATGTCAAGGTGATTTCTTTAACTGGGTCCTAACCTACTGGGACTAGCCTTTTTGGCTCATCCTCTAGTTTAAAGTACTTGGCTCAAACAAGCACATGACCTAATTATGGGTGTAGAGAGTTAGGTCATGTGCTCGTTTGAGCAAAGTACTTAAACTAGAGACTCCGCTTCAAGCATCCAGGCACACAGGAGAAGCTGTCAGCTCATGTAGCCAAAAAGGCAAGTACCAGTAGGTTAGGACCCAGTTAAAGAAAGCAACCTTGACGTGGTGACTGGGCTTAAAATAATTGGGCAACCTATTGAACTAATTGCTTTATTTATCCAGGGTTTAGCAAGCTGTTTGTAGCAGCAACCTTATGGAGTAGCTAATATGCAATTAGAATTGTTTGTGCCCTAGAATTCTATTTTTTGTATCTTCTCACCATCAAAGTAACACCTCTATCCATCACAGTATCTATCATAAATAAAAAAATTTTATCTGTCCATCCATCATTCATCTATCCATCTACAGTATCTATACCTATCCATCTACAGCATATATCGCTATCATGTATTATTCATCCATCATTCATCTATCCATCTACAGTATCTATACCTATCCATCTACAGCATATATCGCTATCATCTATTATTCATCCATCATTCATCTATGCATTTACAAAATCTATCTCTATCCCTCTACAGTATTTACCTCTATCCATTTACAGTATTTATCGACATATTTATTTATCATTCATCTATCTATATTCTATGTATCCATCCATCTATCTATCTTCACACGCACACACCAATCCAAGGCATGGTGGCTAGTTTAAATGTAGTAGGTTTATTTCCAGGTTACAGCACATTCAAGTAATAGCAGGGTGTCATCCACTTGCTACATACGGTTGGTTTTCTTCTACTGTTTGTAATGAAGACAATTTATACAGAGCTGTATATGTATTCAGGATAACATTACATTTAAAGTCATCAAAGTGTTTCACAAATAATATACAGACTTTTTATATCTCTGTAAAAATATAAAAAATAAGTTAATTTATATTCTGAACACACCATGAAAAAGACTTTAAAGCAATACCGTATATACTCGAGTATAAGTCGAGGTTTTCGGGCTGTAAAAACAGCCTGAAAACTGAACCTCGACATATACTCGGGTCAGTCACTAACTTGAACGGAGGAATCCGGCTGCTGCATCCACTGACGTCAGCCAGATTCCCCCTTTCAAGTTAGTGATGGCAGCGTGCGCCTGCTCTCCTTCCTAGCGTTGTTACTCCAGAGAGAGCTGTTGTGTACCAATAGAGAGCACATTCGTCTTTCGTCAGCAAAAAGCGGACGGGGCTACATACAAGCAGGGTAGGCTGTGTGAGTATGCCAGGACAAGGGGGACGCTAAAGTCACTTACCAGAAACAGAAGCATAAACCCCCTTCCCGGTCAACGTTCCTCCGAGAGACATCGTGTCCCCCGCTTTAAACGCAAATAAATCAGTTTTCTCGTTCCTGTGTGTGGCGGAGAGAGATCTCGAGGGATTGAAAGGAAACTCCCGGGATTACCATAATGTAGTGGGCTGGTTGGGCTCAGTTGATGTATTGAGGCCGTTAGTCGAGCAGCAGTCACTGGTCACCGCGTAAAATAACACTAAACATCTCTAATCCCTGTAGGAGCTCAGGTAATCCAGCCACATCCCTTCCTTCCTCTGCAGAGCAGTGTGCTCTCAAACCAGGACTCATGTTTCAAGCAATTGGCAAAATATTAGCTGTGGCCATGTCTATAGTGTTTTTATTTTTAACAGTGTGCTAATGTTATGGGTAAGGAAGGATGTTTACGTGTGCAGTTCCACTGCAGATGTTTGTAAACTACAACTCCCAGCAACTAAAGCATGCTGGGAGCTGGAGTTTTCAAACATCTGGAGTGCAAAGGAATTAGGGATTACTGTTAATTTAAAGGGCAACTAATGCCTGAAAACAATACAGAATCAGGAGGATGGTATCTATTGTTAATAGGCTTTAGTTGCCATTTAAATGGACAGCAAAATTCCCATACAGTAGTCCCATACAGTAATAACCATACTGGATTTGGCTATTACTGTATGGGATTACCGTATGGGAATGCTGCTGTCCATTTAAAGGGCAACTAAACCCTCAGAACAATACAGAATCAGAAGGCAGTAGTGGACATATTTCCTACCTTCGACTTATACTCGAGTCAATCAATTTTTACTCATTTTTTAGGTAAAAATAGGTACTATATACTCGAGTATAAGTCGAGGTACCTATTTTTACCTGAAAAATTTGTAAAAACTGATTGACTCGAGGATAGAAATTATCACCACTACTGCCTTCTGATTCTGTGTTGTTTTTAGGCTTTAGTTGCCCTTTAAAAGCACAGCAGAATTCCCATACATGAATCCCATACAGTAAGAGCCAAATCAGTACCAGTAACCTCCAATTCCTTGGACTCAGATGTTGAGAACTACAACTCCAGCATGCTTTGTTGCTGGGAGTTCATGTTCTAAACATGTGGGGGTGGCAAGGTTCAGTAAAATTTAATTACACTTACCATCATTTACAATTCTCCTGAACCCCTTATAGTAAAGGGCCCTCTGACCCCCATATAGTAAAGGGCCCTCTGACCCTATATAGTAAAGGACTCTCTGACCCTAATAGTTTAAAATGTCACACTGAGAGTTGTAATTTCAAGCTGTCATTTCCACTGTACTAGCAGCTGTGTTTTTTGCCCCCAAACTGAGGAGACCCATCAGATTTACAGCAACCAGATGAGCAGTGACAGTGCTGAGTGGAGTCCAGCAGCCAGACTACAGGAAGCAGGAAGTGTAAAGGCAGATCAGCTCCTGCTGATCCGCAATTGCAGAATTTGGATATTAATTAGGACTTGACCAGAGTATATGTCGAGGTTAGGTTTTCAGGCTAATTTTAAAGCCTGAAAAATTCGACTTATACTCGAGTATATACGGTACCTCGACATTATACACGAGTATATACGGTAATCTTAATATCTAAGGATTTAGTGGTGTGCACTTCTTACCGAAAATTTTATAAAAGTACTTCAACACACGTTTTCTTAGAAAGGACATCCTGTGTTTCCTTGGTTCATTACTATTTAAAAACATCAGTTTATTATCCACACTTAGACTTCTCTGTATGAAGCGATGGGCGAATATAATCCAAAAATGTTCTTGAAGTTATTGCATTAAAGGGGAACTGTGGTCCAAAAATTACTTTAGGTAAATTGATAGGAATTGCTCTCCTGAGAATTTTTGCAATTATTTTCATTGTTTATTTTACATAGTTTTTGATAGCATAACCAGGTCCTTGCACTTCCTGCTTCCTGCTCTGAAAACCAAAACCATGTCAGTCAATCTGCCCTGTGTCTCCTCCCCTTTGCAGCCCCCTGGTCCCTCCCACTCATGGACCCCATGGTCCCTCCAGTTGCAGGCCCCCCCTGGCTCATTCCCTTACAGCCCAATGTGGCCCCGCCCACCCGCTGGTGCCTAAGCCCCGCCACTCTCGACCCCGCCACCCCAGAAAACTCTGTGGAAACAGCCTTTCAGGCAGAGTGCGAACTCTGCCTGAAAAGGCTGTTTTCACATAGTAAGAGAGAAGAGCTATAGATCCCTTACCTTCTCTGCAGCTCCTTCACACAGCAGGGAGGGGGGAGGGATTCCTGTCTCCCTCCACACTGAGAGTCTGAGGCTGTCTCACCGGCGGCACTGTGCAGGAGAAGCCTAGGAATGTCACATGTCAGCCTCCCATATATATATTTTCTGGTCAGTAATTCTTTATATCTTGGGGTGGAGCACGTAGAGAGGGGGTTGATGTCTCATTTTAAAGGTAGGAAACTGGCCTTTCATTTAAACTCAAATTTTTGGAGACCACAGTTCCCCTTAAAGAGTAATCAATGAATTTATTTATAGTCATTTCACAAATATGAATTATCAACATTATACATTACATAAATATTCCCTACTCACAACTCCCCCTCCAAAGAAAATACAAATTTGGAATAAAACTTTAGGATAAAAAGATTCGAACTTGTTGTGGGGATCTATAAAAGAATACTTGTGGGCTCTTGTATCCATTAACCGGATTCATAACCGCCTCATATAGATCACTGTAGGCACTGCAAACTAATTCTGTGGACCGCTTAATGATCTGCTCTCTGCAAAATATAAACAAATAGACAACAGGGTAAATGTTTCAGTCAAATGGGGGGGAAGAATAATGTGTAAAGCAAAAAAAGTAGTAATCTATGTCAGCTTTCATTTTGATCTGGGTTCTGGGAAATTTACCTTTCTAATACGTGGCTTATGCTTTATTTCCCAGCATTCCAGTATAGCACAGTGTGGCCACGGACCATTGTGTTATGTTACATGCCCAGTTCTAAGCTACTGCGGGAACTTGTTAAAGAGTACGTCCACTCATTTTTAAATATCAATTTCAGTTTAACTAAAGGACAGGAGTTTTAAGGAACTATGCATAGACCGGAGATAACTACCGCAGATCGCTCCAGCACAGGCTTCTCAAAGGCAGTCTCTGACTCATCACCAGTCCCCTGCATTGTGCACACTGTGCAAGGGGTGTAGATCAAGTCGGGGACCTGTCAGTGAGCATCGCTGGGACATTCGGCGATAAGTTATCTCTCTGTAAGTTTTACCTCCCGCTCTCAATTAAACAGAAATGGATAGGCAAAAACATTAGTGGACATACCCTTTAAAGAAGGTTATACCTACTAGTAGTGGAGCATGTAACTGAAATCAGGAGGTGTGACCAGACAGTTCACATACACAGTTACCATATCCAGTTCTTACTTACTTTAATGCCTTTAAGCGGGTACACACATTAGCGATATATGGTCGGCACAGACTGGCCCTATATTGCTAATGTGTGTACGGCCAAAAGATAAACGTTCGGCATCTAAAACGGATGTTCTCACTGTAAAATTTCCTTTGTTGGTAGTTGGCTCCCGTTCTAAAGTATAGGGTTTGGATGCGATTATAGGGAGTATGGCAGTAACGAACAGTCTACCTATACTTATATTTACTTATATAGGGAGATCGCTAATGACTGTGTGTACTCCCATCCGTCAAAGAAGACAGGCATAATCTTGCAGATTCTGTCTGTCACCTTTAACAGATTGCTACTGAAGGGGTGATTTTAATAAAAAATTGGTTTAGTTCTCCTTTAAGTTAATAAAGTTATCTGTGCTTTAGAACAATAATGATAAAATCTGATTGGTTAGTGGAAAACTTTTACACTTTTTGTGAAAATTGCATAATTGAAAAGGGCATGTTCCTGTGATGCACTATTCATATGCGCTGGTACTACAACGTGGGAATGGGTCAAGTAATTAGCATAGTTGTTCAGACTCCATTGACGAAGCATTAAAATTCATGCTAGCTACAGGGATAGCGTGGGTTTTCCATGGGTGTTTGGGGTGTGTCATGTGACAATCTCCCATGCATTAATAGCCCCTCACCCCCACCTGTCAATTTTGTTTTCTAAAGGTTGTGCCGGTACTAATTGTCTTTCACAACATTAAAGGACAAAATAATGTAAAAATAAACGTTTTAGGAATTAAATGTACTTGGGACAGGAAGGTAGGATTGATTGATCCCACTTTCCAATATTGTTTGTTGAGGAGCTTCAGCATATACAGTTTCATCTGCCAGGTTATAGCCCTGGCCTTCCTGTATAAAAGATGGTGCTGAAGAACACAGGAAGCCTCACAGAAGCAGTTTTCTGTGTGCTGCCACTCCTCATAGAAATGATATTGGAGGTTGGGAGTACCCATCCTACCTCCCTTCCCAAGGCACTTTTTATTTTAACCGATTTGAAAACCATTATATGCACTATAGTTCTCCTTTAAGTCTTAAATAAGCATGTTGCCCCAAGGTAAAGGGAAAGAGCAGAGGGTAAGTGATGTCACCCAACATTATCTGCAATATAATTTTTGCAAGCTGCAGCCAGAGATCGGATTCAGAGCTCACTTTAAAGGAAATACTGTGGCCTTTTATTAACCCTAACTTGTTTGGAGACCACAGTTGCCCCTCGAATTAAGAATGCTAGAATCCAGTCAGGCTATAATTATTTAAGCTTTCATTTTAGGTAGCTAAAGCAGAATATGTTACAAAGTCAAATGACTATTTATACTCTCTATGAAAATCATAACCTATGATTCAGTAACAGAATAAAAGCTACACTATTTATCATATCTGTTGTATTCAATTAGATCAACTGGACTTGAAGTTAGTTCTTGAAGACGTTTCGCTAGTCATCCGACTGGCTTTCTCAATTCAGAATGACTTGTACAAGAATCTGTGGCAATTATTTACCCTGGAAAATCCAAATTAGCATATCACAGCCAGGTGTTAAGGGCGTGATTAGATAGTGGCTAAGAGGTGTTATAGGAACGCCCAGAGTAAGGTGTCAAAACAGCATTGTACATGGCCAACAGATGGTGTCGAACCCCCCCCCCACCTCTATTTAGGCTTGGTTCTTATTATTCACATAAATGGCCTCCTTAACACCTCTCTTGAACCAGTCACGTTCCTTTGCCAATATGTTAACATTACAATCTTCAAAGGTATGTCCTTTATCCTTAAGATGCAGGTACACGGCGTGAGTCTGACCCGAGGAATTGGCTCTTCTGTGCTGGGCCATACGTTGATGCAGTGTGTTTGGTCTCCCCCCAATACAAATCAGAGCATTCTACACTGCACTGCACTGCGTATATGATGTCGCTTTTCTTGTGTTTCGGTATTGGGTCTTTCGGATTGTAACAATTGGGCCTCAGCGTGTTGCTCGGTTTAAAGCAGACAGGGATACGGTGTTTTTTTGAAAACTCTTCTTAATTTTTCTGAGACCCCTGCTACATATGGATGACCATGTTCTTTCTCCTGTCTTGCTGGGTGTTCCTATAACACCTCTTAGCCAATCTAATCACACCCTTAACACCTGGCTGTGATATGCTAATTGGGATTTCCAGGGTACATAATTGCCACAGATTCTTGTACAAGTCATTCTGAATTGAGAAAGCCAGTCGGATGACTAGCGAAACGTCTTCAAGAACTAAACTTCAAGTCCAGTTGATCTATTGAATACAACAGATATACCATGACCTGGATGAATGAGAACCTTCATAAGCATACACTATTTATCATGTATTCATGGTCAAGTGTGCTCTAATTTAGGATAATGCCATACTTAAAGGAAAGTTCCATATTGTATACTATTTGCAGCTTACAATATTCCCTCTTTCAGAACTATAAAATACACTTCAGGTATGTTTTCTGCTGTTTGATCTTACTCTACACTTCCCACATTACATGCAACAACATTATGCTTGTTTGGTAGGCTAGGTGAAAGCTTCATGCATCATTACGGATAAAAATCAATGCTTTGATAAATCTACATCAAGTTCCTCAAATAGAAAAGCTTCAATAAGAACCGATTTCTCTTTTAAACATTCCGTTCTGTTTTCACTTTCCAGTCTGCACTAAATTGGGATAAAAGTGCAGTACTCTAAATAAGCCCTAATACAAATGGCTTAGTATGTGAAATTACACACATTCAGAACTGAAAGAGACTGAAAAATCTTGAAAAAAAGTATGTATAATGTAGAAGGTTTAAAATGCAGGATTTAGCCAGATTTCTGGCAACTTATATTGTGTATTAAAGCCTAAAATTGCATCTTTGCAGAAAACAAGACAGCCATTCAGCATTCGGGTTACTATAGAGAATCCTACCTCCCTTCAGCTCTTGAACCCAAAAAGTGAGCAGTCAACGAGACATTCCACAGCTTTCTAAATAAGTCCAGTCAGGCAGGATGGGGGAGAAGTTGGACAGCGGTCAGCATTGCAAGTCTCTTTGATATCTTATAGCATGGGTGTACAGATAAGAAATAACTCTTTAAATGCAAGTCACCTTTTTTTAAACCTAAAAAGTTCTGTTATATTACTACATTTGCAATTCACCTTGCAATTCATGCAAAAATGCATGAAAAAAAACCTTCTCTTCAAAAGTCAGTCCAATATGGCTGAAATAATTCCCATGCCCCAAAAATGCCCACAGTAACCCAAAACAAAATGCCAAAATGCACCATGCCTTTAAAATTCTAACTTTTTTTTGCCCAAAAACTAATAAATATAGCTAGATATATGGCAGGTCATGGAAAACTGAGTATAAGAAACCAATGTTATTCTAAAAATATTATTTTCTGACATACTTCTGATAAGGGAACCTCACCACACAATGGCAGAATTAGACAACAATTTAGGGAAAAATAAGAATGTTTTAAATATTCATTAAGCATGCAAAACGTTTTTGTATCCAGAACTGTTAATGTAGATGCCTAATTCTACAATCTTCTGAATAATTAAACAAACATTTCATTTATGGACCCCAGGTCAAAGCAATCATATATAAAGCAGAAATCTTGTATGTATGTACCGTATATACTCGAGTATAAATCGAGGTTTTCAGGCTTAAAAAAAGCCTGAAAACTTACCTTGGTATTACTCGAGTCAATGTTTCCCTACCTGTCGGCGGCAGCGCGATCCGCATCCGCGCTCCACAGCCTCTGCGCATCGGATGATGTCACTACCCGGCGCCACAAACTGAGAGGGTAGTGACATCATCCGGATGCGCAGAGGCTGTGGAGCGAGGATGCGGATCGCGCGCGCCGGCCGGACAAGGTAGGAGAAACATTGATTGCACACACTTAAATGGCAAATACATACAAATACAAGTAAAACCTTCTTATTTGTGCATACTGTATGCACAAAAATAAGGAGAATTTACCCCTATTTGCAAATATTTGACACTTAAGATGTTTGAAACACAACTCCCACCAATAAAGCATGCTGGGAGTTGTAGTTTCCAAACATCTTTAGTGGCAAATAATACCCCCTCGGTTTATACGAGTCAGTGTGGTTTTCCTCCTTTTTTACCTAAAACTAGGTACCTCAGTTTATAATCTGGACCGTTTATACTCGAGTAATAACGGTATGTGGTCACCTCACAGCCACCACAACTGAGCATCCACATAACAAAGACGCACTCTGAAAGGGCCGACACCATGAAGTCCAATTTGAACAGCAAAAAGTCTGCAGTCACTACAGAGTGTGATTCCCCAATTAAGTAACTCCGATAAAGAGTCCATTTCAGTGACACAAAAACAGTGTAATGTACGGCTACACACTCTGCACACACTGAACAACAGCTTCTATAACAGAGGGAACCAAACATTTCCCTTAAGGTCTGTAAGACATTACAATTGCTCCTGGAAGGTCTTAAATAAACCCTGGAAAGATGATGTACTATTGGTGATATGAATGACATTATTACATATAAACCATGGAAAGACTATGTATATAAATGCCATTCATATCCACAATATTAACATAGTCTTTCACGGGTTTATATTTTATATAAATGTCATACATATCACCAATAGTAACAAGCAAGGAGAGGAGGGGGCGGAGCCTGCTAGAGCAGCGTTTCAGTAACGCTGTGCTTTAACTTTCGTGAACCCAGGGGTGAGGACCTAGCGGTTTAGGTCCTCGCCCTGGGTAAAAGGTACTGACCTAAGAAGAGGAGCGGAGGGAAGGTGAGTATAACTGTCCTTTAACAACACAGGCAAAGAGCCAGCATGTCACATGCTTCAGAGACATTGACGCCCATCAGTCACTCCAGTGCTGAGATATATTCAGTCACTCCAATGCTGCAATATTCAGTTGCAATCAACACGTACATAAGGTTTTGCTATAAACATATGTGCTATACGTCCCTCAAGCAATGTCACTTCCTCAACTCATAACTATTAAATATATGACGTACATTACCAACTGTGCACTTCTTTTTCTGTCTGTCTCTTCTATCTAAGCCAAACACACACCAGCACAGAAAAAATACTATACCCACAAGTGTACACGGGCAACGCCGGGTACAACTGTTAGTAATATATAATTGCAAGATGCACTGTCAGGGAGATATAATAAAAGTTCTTATCGTTGCTTGTTTTGTCCTCACCGATCTTTCAAATGTTAAATAAGATCTGATTGGTTTGGGCAAAATTAGCACCATTTTTAATAATAAGAACTTTTATTACATCTTCCTGTATGTGTAACCTTAAAGGGAATATTCACACCTCTCAAAAGCGTGTAAACATAGGTTAAAAGGTAACTAATTTTTTTATTTTAAATCCTAATGTTAAAGCTTTTCTTCAATGTCTATGGAAGGAGCCTGAAAGAAGTATTTTTTTTTTTTGCGAATCACATGCGATTCAATTCTCAACTATTGCTCAAATCACAGCGCAAATGGACGGCAAAACAAGTGAAACACACGCAACGTAAAAACGTAAAGTAAAGTCATCTAGTCCCTCTCTGCTCTGTGCTGCCTCCTTAACATCATAGCTTAGACTGATGGCTAACACCCAGGAAGAAAATGCCAAAGGACCAGAGGACTGCAAGGTAAAATATATGGACTAAGGAGTGCCGGGGAGAAAGGTAAGTATTGCAAAGACAGGGTTTGGGGGAACTTAACCTATGTTTGAAAGTTTTTGAAGGTGGTGAATATGCCCTTAAATTTGTTAGTATTTAACAGGGAGATTCAATAAAAGCTCATATCATTAAAAATGGTGCTAATTTTGCCAAAATCAGATTCAATGTAACATTTGAAAGCTAACATCTGATTGGTTGGGGTAAAATTAGCACTATTTTTAACGATAAGAACTTTTATTGAATAACCCATAGCATTTATAATAGCCATGTAAAATATATTTGTACATGTATAGGATAAATCTTATTTATCATGTTTTTAAGCACTTATATAGTGTTCTGGTTACAGATGCTTGCAAATTTCTGGCTAACAAAATAAAACATTCAAATCTTATTTATTCCTCCAATCAAACATGCATTAGAATTTGACCAATCATTTTCTCAATACTGCTTTATTTTCCATTGAGGTCATTGGTAATGCACAAGAAGCTATTCTGAAGCACTCACTGCATTAAGGTAAATATGATTCGTTTTAAAAGGTCACCTCCATAAAAGAATTGGTAAAGATGCTTAATGGTTTTACCAAATGTCATCATGCAGTAAGTAAAAAGCAATGCTACACATTACTTCTATTCTTGCCTTGTTAAATAGCAACAAATGGAAAAGGACAAAACATTTCTAGCCCGTTACGTCAGTGCCCACCGCAAACAAGCTACATACAGTATACTAGGCTCAATAATACAAGCAGAGATTCCACTTTTAATGCTATTATTTGCACAGTGGATAACATTGTATGCCCCTCCCCCTCCTGTATTACTTAAATTCCTCAATAAAAGAAACACAACTAGGCATTAAATCAAAGGACCGTGCATAATACATTATACAGTGCAGCTTACACGATAGACCTGTCGAGTTTGACCAAACTGTAGACAGCGTGTAGTCAGATCCTATGCGTGCATTTTCACAAGTTTAATGAACGAACATGTTATTCATGCTGCTTTGGGTTGTGCATCCACTCTTGGCTGTTTGCCATTAAATCTAATGACTGGAATTAGTAAATACGGTCGAATTCACATACTACTGACTCATGCTCTCTTACTAACAATAGAGCTCTAATCAAAACATGATGGTATAGGCTCACTTTATTTCAAATTAGCTTAATGGGTAGATTCAATATGTACATTTGCATTCACTGTAATTAATATAGCCAAGCATCAAGGCTGCAAGTTAAACTACATTGCAGTTTTCATTTAATAATCTTATAAGCAATAAGCACTAACCAATAAATGTTTGCTATAGTTTGATTAGTATGAATGACCCTCTTTCTTATTTTATTCTAAAGTAGATATGGACAACAAGACCTTGCAGCCAACATATAGTTAACTGGCTAATCCCCAGTCATCCCATTTATTGTGTAACTGGTAGAATGCTAAACAGATCACAAAACAAATGGGGATGTGGAATAAGTATAAATAGAGATAAGAGAAAATTAATGCTGGGTGTCAAACTGCAGGGAAAAATGCCTGTCGGTCATGGCAATAGTGGCCACGACTGATCGGGAGGTCTCATAGGGAACCGCCTGATCGGCCATGATTTACCAACAGCTTTGATCGCCTGTTCATCCGATACGGATGAACTGGCGATCGAGCTCAGTCGCGGCCAGCCGCCCCACACCATCAGATGTTTCCGGCTAACTGACCGATACACGTCACCATGGGTCACACGGACGGAAATATCTGCTGGTGTGTACCCAGCCTAAGATAGAATTTATGCTAAATTTGAGCAAGCTAGATAAAATAGATGCTCTGCCATTTACAGTGTTCCTATCAATTACAATACTTTCATTTTTCTAAAACCAGTGCATACAGCAGGCTCCACTGGTTATTTATGCAACCAACCATGGCAATTTAACATGCGACTGGGCCTCTTCAGTGGCTCTGCATTTGGCTTACCCAGACTCCTCCCCAGGCCCATAAAAACCCTGCTCACGTTCTGCCAAGACAATGACCATAACACTGCTTACCCCACGAACCTTACTTGCTTTACTCATGTATATATTTACTTACTTTATGGTGGCACTTAAAAAGTAATTCAGCTGTGGCATTTGCAGATTGTCTGGAGAAGCCAAATAACGATCAAATTGCACCTGGCATTGAAGACAGATACTGAGTATGATCTATCTAGTTTTTATTATTTCAAAAAACAATAAACTGCATTGAAAAGAAATTAAATGTTTTTATACTATTCAGTTATTCCCTAACATGCAACAACAGAACGATTACAGTGCAATTTTTTTTTATTAACAAGGCATATTTATAAAGTTTTCGCTGCGGTTATCACCACTGTTTTCCGTAGAATTGGACTTTATAAAGCAGTGTTAATTGGCGGTGAAAACATTTTCAGCCATGTATCATCTTTTCAAAAGCTTATTTTCATCTTATTCAAAAGCACATCATACTTATTTATAAAGCACTGAAAGGTGTCATTAAAGGGTGTCTCCACTCAAAAAAATAACTTCCCTTTTTTTAGTTTAATTGAAGAACGGGAGGTAAAGGAGCTATGTCTTACCTCCCATTCTTCAATTAAAGGATAAGTACACTACAAAAACAACTTAAGTGTAATTGGAAGCTGCAGCTTTAACTAATCAGCTTTTTTTCTTCTAGGTCCCTTCTGAGCTTACCTGTGGTCCTGTAAAGCTCTGCCCTCGAGACTTCCTAAAACTTCTTCCACAGTGTGTCCCAAAATGCAAGGTCAGTTAGCACGCGCAACGGCATCATGCCGCGAAGTGCTTGTAATAGTACGGCGTGGCAACATCACGTGCGCAGCGGGGGGGGGTTGGGAGCGTAGCTAACTGACCTTGCATTTTGGGACACACTGTGGAAGGCGATCTAGAAAGTCTCGGGGACGGAGCTTAGATGGCTGCAAAGGATATCCAAGATGTCAGGAACTTTACAGGACCACAGGTAAGCTTAGAAAGCAATAATAATGCAAATTGTCCTTATAAAGTCAAAAACTGCAATATTAGCGCTCCTTTATAAATATGCCCAATATACTATCCAAAAATAAAAAGCTCAAAAAGGAAATAGTCCAAAACAATAATAATTTTTTGCTTGAAAAAGTTTAAATTTTTAACAATAAGGGTTAAACTAAACCTATAAAGTATAACATTCAAGGCAGGATCCACTGTCTAAAGTACACAGCATGATGACCTAAAACACTAGAGTGTTTTAAGTCCCACTTAAATGTGATATTGAATCACTAGCTGTTGCTGTTCGGGTGTCCTTTGTAAAAGTTGCGCAGATGCCACAATTACGGTCTTAAAGTCACGCTACCCCATATTAAACAGCGTGACTTTAGAACCAGGACCAATGCACTGCAATTCCCGGTAAATTGCCAAGCAGGTATTCACCCCGGGAGTATATACACCAGACAGTACTTCTCCCCTTTGTGCTCCAGCCCACGACGCTTCACAAGGAAGGCAGGACAACCAAGGGAAGGACACACTTTGTGAGTATGCCCTCCTATCTCCAATGCATCCTCTGGATCACCGGTCCAGGGGAGAAGGCAGGATGGAAGCAGTACTATGGGTAAGTGCTCAGTACAATCTACTGTACTCTTGGGGGTGATGACCTACTGTTTTAATTCCTCAACGTGGGAAGGTCAGAATAATGGAAAAGATGGATTCAGAGTAAAGTTCTCTGTAATTTATATTTGTTTAAAAAGAGGTATATTCGAATATGTATTGCTATAGTGAGATAAAAGTATACCATGGCAGCCTTGATGGATACAGAGTCCATGCTGGGTATGTTCACTAGTGGCCCCTAAAAGAAAGAAAATAGTAATCATTGAAAATATCATATCAGCAAGTAACCATCACCTTTCTGTAATTTCTTTAAAAGATTTCACCAAAAACAATTCTCCTTTATTTAGGAAGTATTTTTTTAGCAATTCTAAGAGAAAACAACATACACTGGACAATAAAGCTTTGTTACTGGCTAGTAGACTGATGTAAACCTTCAAATAGATGACAATAAATGAATATCACTGTAATGGGCTAAGGGCTTACTGCCATGTGTGACAGCCCTTTTAAGGCCCAATATTTTCCTCAATTGAAGAAGTGGTATTGGCTTCCTGGCAGAGTTATGTATAGCTCGCCTATTGGTCTAGTATACAACAAAAAAATTAACTTAATCTTACGGATTGATGGAAAATTTAATGTCAGGTTAGTTTGAGTGTGAGAAGGTATAGGTGCTATTAATCTGAAGCAACCAACCAGACATTACTCTTTTTACTGGTACACAGTAAGAGAACATCTAATTAGTTGTCTTAGATTACTAGCACAGGAAACTCTTCTTAAAAAAGCCCCAATTAATTTTCAACATAAAATGCAGGTCCCATACACTAGTCTATTTACCGGACATTCCAAAACCCAACTGGGTTGACTATTATGTGGCCACATTCAATTGCAAAATAAAGTATCCATTACTTAGAATGTTGGTATGTCACCAGCTGAGTAATCTAAACTAGATGGTCCAATAATAGATTGGTTTGACAGACGAATATCTGCACAGAGTATTGCCAGCATTAGACACCAGATCCCCTGCGGTTTTAGATTGTCATTTTAATTATTTGAAATGTTAAAGTTCTTACCTGCTCAGGCCTGTGCTGCTGTGCATAGCTATATATTTGGCTTAATCCAGCTCTTGTTAATACATAAGAGGCCTGCTCATTTACAAGTGTGTCCTGATGAGCTTCAATCTATGGATAAATAAACATAAGTTAATTCCCAATTATTTTCAGTGAAAAATAAATTTAAAAGCACATTCTCACACCTAGAGAACTCCCCAAACATGTATGTAATGAATCCCTAGAACCTATTTATTGGGCAGTGGCATCAGTGATTGCCTAAAACATCGCGTCTTTGCCAATCACTGACATCTCTGCTGGTCTGGCCCCTTCTGCTGCAGTTCCTTTGTATGGAAAAGGTACAGAGCAGCAGCAGAAGACAGCCGAATGAACAAGCTTCAAGGTTTAGTCTAACTATAGCGTGCATGCACGATTATGAATAACTAGACCCGGAAATAAACTTCTGGACATATAAATTTTTTAGGATAGTGCACATACGATTTTAGCACGACTAATTAAAAGCAAGGCTTGCCTGGAACTGTAGCATTTCCAGACGTTTGTCAGTAAACTCAAATAGAGCGAGAGTTGTCTTCATTATGTAGAGGCAATTGACCATATACGTGGCCATGTCAGCTGTGCCTAAATTACTGGCAGACACTGTGCACATCTGAAGTAATGGGTCCAGCACACAGGATAGTACCTAAAAGGACAATCATCAAAATAAAGAACATGAAAGTGTCTTTCGTGCCTCTCTCTCTGTTGGTGTCATTTAATCACAGACGACATCTGCAGGATAATCTCAAGTCAGATAATAGATACTTTCTTTGATTTTAGAATGTTAATAGATATATAAAAGAAAAAAGCTCCTATCCAATGACTGGAAACCCTAGGGAGAAAAATTCTATACAACCAGTATGATCTTATTTAAGTTAATTTGCAGTATACTTCTAACGTTTAATGCATATTTAACTTTTAACTTTCATCTCTTTCGAAGCTGCCTGTGGCTTAAATGAAATCATCTTCTACATGTAACAGCTCTTTTTCTTTACCATCATTGGTAGCTGCCCATTTAACCGTAGAGTAATTAACCAATCAGGAAGTAGAAAGGGGTTAAACACCTCACTGCAGTCTCCTGCATGCATACAGTACAAATCAATTTATTCCCTCCTGCGGTCCAAGTAAGAACTTATAATATTAGTTTTTAAACCCCCCCCCATGGTATCCTTGATTAAGAATGTGATTACCATATATACTAGAGTATAGGCTGATCCGAGTACAAGTGGAGGTATTTTTACCTGAAAAACGAGTAAAACGGATTGACTCAAGTCTAAGCAGAGTTGACTTTCTCCCATAGAAAGCCCCAGATAGTTCCACAGACAGCCCCATATAAAGTCCCATACACAGCCCCATAGAAAGTTCCATACACAGCCCCATAAAAAGATCCATATACAGTCCCATACACAGATGTGCCCTGCATACTTTTTTTCCATTTCCTTTGCAGTCTGGGCTGATCTATGAGTGAGCAGGACAACAACTGCCTAACCCTCCGAAATCAAAAGGATTCTGTGTGTTAGAGGGTACACCTTTTGTTTTCACAGGGATATGTGTTTTTGTCCAGTTGCTCCTTCAAGTATCCAGATCAACCCAGACCAGAGTATAAGCCGAGGGAAGACTTTCAGGATGATTCTATAGGTAAAATTTCTCGGCTTATACTCAAGTATATACGGTAGTACTTATAATTCCCATAAAGAGGTGGGAGCAGAAAGAATAGGAATGAAAGATTGCAAAATATGAATCATAATCACTGATTATAGTAGCAGGATTGGGAAACATGATTTAAAATATACTAGCACTACACAAGTGTTCCCTAGCTGTTAGTTCCCCTTTAAAGGTAAATTATTGGCCCAGATGTCCTAAAACAATGTGTAGTCTTTCATCAGCTTTCATTTAGCCCGCCACACTGACCCTCTGGTAGCTGAAACAAAAATGTGCCTTTATAATGAGAGTTTGAACAAGACTGTTCCCTCCTCAACTGTCAAATGCTTAGAACATACATACACAACTCAGGTAAAAGGCTGAAAGATGTGTTACCTGTACAAAATCAGCCTGGCGGGCATCAAGAGGCACAACAGAGGAATCATGGGAAACAAGAATCTCCCTCAATAATGATAAAGTTTGGTTTAGTGCAGAACTTGGCCCAAGATCTACAGGGGGCAACTCCACCTACAGAAAAAAAAACATTGTTGCATTATTTATAAACTGTTTAAACAGGGAAAAGGTAAAATGAGAGCAAAATTAATTTTCCCCTTTTAAAATATTTAGGGATGTAGCAATACTTGTATACTATAATATACAGGAAATTAAAGTTTATGAAAGTCTTTAATTTTCTTTCCAGAATCCTAACACTGATCACTGCCCTGTGACATCTTGTATGTGCTCAGTACAACCAATAGTTTGGGAAAATCGATGATAGGGCTGACCTCTGTAGAGATGTAACGGATAAATTCGATTGCATTGGACTACAGTCACATTTACAGATGGTCAGTCAACATTTTTAGTGCATTTTAATATTTTATCTAATAGGAGATTTACAGAGAAGCAGCACCATTACTCCAATTAGCAAAGGGTTAGCACGATTTTATGAATGGAATAGCTGGGGCTTGGCAGAATTCCCAAGTCAAGTGTGCAGCCACAGTGAGCAATTTAATATCGTGTTTGCAACTTTTTGGATGTGACTTAAATATTCAGTAAATATGTTATGGATCCTGTACCGATCAGACCATTTAAAAAAAAAAAAAAATAGGAAGATTCAATCAAAGTTCTTTTCATTAAAAATGGTACTAATTTTGCACCAACCAATTAGATATTATTTAACATTTGAAAGCCAACATCTGATTGGTTGGGGCAAAATTAGCACCATTTTTAACGATAAGAGCTATATTTGAATAACCCTGTAAGATAATGCTATATGAGTTATACAGGAAATACATATGTCCCTGTTGTATACCAATACCAGAATCACGGGTTTGCTGAACATCTTTTTACTTACCGTACTTGTTAACGTTCTTTATTTCTACAAAAAAAAAAAGAGTTCTAGGAAGAAAAGGATCACAGACGTAAAGGAAAATAATGAATCTAACTTGACACTAAAAAGTGAAGTTCGCCATTGTACATCCGTATCAAATTAAGCCCAATCTATCTGTGACCACGCAGATAAAGGCTAAGAACATCTTGTCCAGGGAGCAATCAATACTAATAACCAACCACCTAGAACATCATCTTTTCTTACATGTTACACTATAAACCACTAACAAGTCAGAATATATTTGCGATACAAATGTATAACCTTGTTATGGAGAGGTCAACAGGTGTATACTATGATGAAAATAATGTTCTAAAAGCGCACTAATGGTTTTAATTGCAACAGAGAAAAAAACTTAAAAGATATTTTGTCACAGTTAAAGGGACTGTCCACCCCTTTTCAAAAATTCATATATTGTAGATAACCCCCCAAAACTTAGAGATCGTTTTAGTCAAAAGCTTTAAATCTGCTCCCAGACAGAGTTATTATACTCACAAGCTCCTTGCTCCACCGCCGCTTCCTGGTTCCTCAGTCAGTCTCCACTGTTCTTATTATGTTCCTGAGCAGCCGCAGTGGAGACTGCTCCAGTAATGGCAGTCAGTGATTGGCCGTGACGTCACAGTCCCGGCCGATCACCGACTGCCTTACCCGGAAGTGCAGAGCCGCGGCAGTGGATCGAGGAGGAGCTTGTAAGTATAATAGCTCCGTGTAGGAGCTAAATTAAAGCTTTTGACAAAAACAAACTTTAGGTTTTGTTTTTTTTTTTTTTAATCTACAATAAATGTATTTTGGAGAAAGGGGTGGACATTCCCTTTAAAGGGATATAAAGGATTTTGCGATCGCATGTCGGTCAAATATAAGATCGGGAGAGGCGGTTCGGGCAGAATCGATGAACATCGTGAGAGCGCTTGGTCGGGTAAGTAATATCGCATAGATGTATGGCCACCTTTACGTACATGCCTTTCAGTTACTAGTACAGAACAGGACATGAAAAGCAGCTGTCCGTGTGTTTGACTGAGGCCCCAAATACATTGCTGTGCTTCTGGGTTCCTTCAGTCCCGTCAGTCTATTAGATTCTCAGTTTATTACTGTTACAGTCTGGGAGCTATGGGTCTTTGAAAGAAGCTAAGTGCAGAGCAGTGTATGAGGGGTCTCATCACCCAGTGTTACCATCCCTTCCACTGCTTCTGTTAAAAACAGCCCTCCGTTCATTAGCCAGAGCCCTTCAGTTCCTTAACCAGTGTTGGCAGCCTCTCCAGTTCATTACCCAGAGTAATCAGCCCCTCCAGTTCATAAGCCAGTGTAGTCAGCTCAACAATGTAAAATGGCATGTTGATCTGTGACAGGGATAGGTAGCCAGTAGTTATCCAGATGTTTTAAAAAACGGCAACTCTATAGTCAAAGAATGCTGGGAGTTATAGTTTTTAAATATCTAGAGATCTACTAGTTACCTATCCACGGTTTTATAACTATGTCCTGCAGAATATACATTTCAATCTCCACACACTGTCTAAACTTGAATTATGGGAGATAGTACAATAAGCAGGTACCATAACAGGATTATGGGTAGGGTGCAAGAGGAGCTGCAGTTAAATATCTACACCTTTATATGGGTGTAGATATTTATGCTGTTTTGAAAACTACAAATCCCAGCATTCCCTGTTTGCACTCTGCTGTTGTACAATGCTTGGGAGTACTAAATGTCAAACATCTGGAGGTCCACATACCTGCTGTAGTTATAGCTGAACCTCATGAAGTTATAGATTGTTATTATCATCACTAGAATCATACACATCCCCATAGATCAGATCTGAGCAAAGTAAGGCCTGGGGGCCACATGCGGCACATTGACTGCCCGACTGGCCCCTCAAGACTAGAACTGTTCCCAAAAAATCTTAATATTAATTGATTGTCTCAGGCTGGATAACTGATTTATTTCTTTTAAATTTAATTTCACGGGAGAAAAATAACCCGATCAATTGATTAACTGAATTTGATGGAATAGATCTAAAATATTACACACCTTACTAATAATAATAATAAAAAAAACAATGACATATGTATATTAATTTAATCTTTTTCTAAAATGCAGTTTTTGCAATCTCTATAAGAACTTGTGAAATTAAATTGCCCATCCCTGCCATAGATCATTATGGCCAGAAGGATTTTCATTTTCTTTTGGCTTACAAAGAAATGAAAATCACATCTCATCTGGTTTCATGCATACACTTGCTTTGTTCTGCTCATGCATAGGGACAGGTACAGATAGAAGTTTGTTTCTTTATTCTATGGGAGATTGTTAGTTTGCTGGCTCTGACTGTTAAACAGAGGTCAGAGGAGTTTAACCTCTGCCTTTCCAGTCACTCCAGCATTACAAGGGCATGTCCACCCTAAAACCAAATTTTTAATTTAATGTAGCTCCCCCCTGCCCAGACGGCTAAAGGCAATATTATTTCTTTGAAAAAACAAATCCAAAGCATACTTACAGCCACTTCACAGTGACATGCTCCTCACAGCTCCGTTTGCAGGAAGTTGCAAACAGGGGCCAGACCGGCAACCGCGTGTGTGATTGGCTGAGAGGCAATGGAGAGTGCAGCGGGACCAAAGGCATGTACAGTATGATTACAGGTTAGACGTGAGAAATATCCATCGCCAAGGATGAATCCGGATGGTGGGAGGGAAGGGGTAAGAGCACCCCTGCGCATGCCAGAAACCCCTCAGAGCACGCATCAGAGGCAGAAACCTTTCCCAAAGGAAGACAGCTCCCACTCCTCGGTTTCTTGGACTTTGGAAAGACTGCAAAAGAACCCTAAGGAGCTGGGATGTAATGTAGGGATCATTTTAAACTACACAGTGGGGCCAGTAGTGGGTTAAATTATAGTTTTGAGGGTGGACATGCCCTTTAACTGCTTTTTTTCCCCAGTGATCTCTGCAAAACTTACCAAGGCACCACAACAGTTAAAGTTCAACATAACTGCCTGTGTTCCTAAGTACAGTGGCATCCTGTATAAGATTCTAAGTACATTAGAGCTGCTGATAACTCAATATTCACCCAGCCACAAACATAAGAAGCTAAGAGCTTTTGCATCTAAATTTATCTACCCTTTATCTGGCATAGTGTGATTTAGTGTAAGTTGCTATGCATACTGCACATTGTCTTGGATTGATAACAATGTACAAACTTTTTTTTTTCTCTTACAGACTGGGATTCTTCTACCTAGGACTTGACCCAACCCGCAGTTCTCTTTACCCGAACTCTACCCACAACTGCTTATGAAGGTTCTCATTCATCCAGGTCATGGTATATCTGTTGTATTCAATTAGATCAACTGGACTTGAAGTTTAGTTCTTGAAGACGTTTCGCTAGTCATCCGACTGGCTTTCTAAATTCAGAATGACTTGTACAAGAATCTGTGGCAATTACGTACCCTGGAAAATCCCAATTAGCATATCACAGCCAGGTGTTAAGGGCGTGATTAGATAGTGGCTAAGAGGTGTTATAGGAACGCCCAGAGTAAGGTGTCAAAACAGCATTGTACATGGAAGACAGATGGTGTCGAACCCCCCCACCTCTATTTAGGCTTGGTTTCTTTATTTTCACATAAATGGCCTCCTTAACACCTCTCTTGAACCAGTCACGTTCCTTTGCCAATATGTTAACATTACAATCTTCAAAGGTATGTCCTTTATCCTTAAGATTGTAATGTTAACATATTGGCAAAGGAACGTGACGGTTCAAGAGAGGTGTTAAGGAGGCCATTTATGTGAAATAAAGAAACCAAGCCTAAATAGAGGTGGGGGGGTCGACACCATCTGTCTGCCATGTACAATGCTGTTTGACACCTTACTCTGGGCGTTCCTTATAACACCTCTTCCCTACTAATCACGCCCTTAACACCTGGCTGTGATATGCTAATTGGGAATTTCCAGGGTAAATAATTGCCACAGATTCTTGTACAAGTCATCTGAAGTTGGAGAAGCCAGTTGGATGACTAGCGAAACGTTTATAGTTTATAGTATTTGAGGTTGAATAAAGACATACGTCCATCCAGTCCAACCCATCTAGCAATATCCTCATTTCCTGCCTAACTTTTGATCGAGAGGAAGGCAAAAAAAAACCACGAAATTTATGAAGGGGGAAAAAATTCCTTCCTGACCCCAAGTGGCAATCGGAAATTTCCCTGGATCAACTCTACTTTATGTATCAATACCAGTAACTTGCAACATTCCTTGTTTGCAGAAACTCATCCAGCTTTTTTTTGAAACTGACCAATGAACCTGCCATTACAATGTCCACTGGAAGACAGTTCCATAGCTTTACCGTTCTCGCAGTAAAAATCCCTTTCCGAGCTTGAAGCCTAAACCTTTTTTCTTCAAGTCTTAAGGGATGTCCTCGTGTCCTGTGACATGTTCTATTGGTGAACAATGCCCCAGATAGTTTATTTTATGGCCCGTTAATGTATTTATACACAGTAATCATATCCCCACGCAAGTGCCTTTTCTCCAGCGTACATAATTGTAACTTTTCCAGTCTCTCTTCATATTCAAGCTCCCCCAATCCACTTTTTAATTTAGTTGCCCTTCTCTGAACCCTTTCCATTTCAAAGATGTCCTTTTTGTACACAGGATTCCAAAATTGCACTGCATATTCCAAATGAGGCCTTACCAATGCTTTGTAAAGAGGGAGAATTACATTTTCCTCCCTTGAATCCATACCTCTCTTTATACAAGACAATACCATGCTGGCTCTGGCTGTTGCCGCCTGGCACTGCTTGCTACCTTTAAGTTTGTTATCCACCAAAACTCCAAGATCCCTTTCCAACAGGGATTCACTTAACACAGAGCCATTTATAGTATAAGTAGCACAAGTATTTTTAAGTCCAAAATGCATCACCTTACATTTATCAACATTGAATTTCATCTGCCACTTAGCAGCCCAATGTGATAATCTATCTAGATCCCCTTGCAACGATTGCACCTCCTCTGAAGTTTTTAATGGTCGACAAAGTTTTGTGTCGTCAGCAAACACAGAAACCTTGCTGACAATACCCACTTCCAAATCATTAATAAATAGATTAAATAGAAGCGGCCCCAACACAGAACCCTGTGGCACCCCACTTAGCACTTTAATCCATAATGATGAAGCCCCATTAACAACTACACTCTGCATCCTATTCATTAACCAATTTTCTATCCATGTACAAATGTGACTCCCCAGACCAACAGACCTTAGCTTATTCATTAGTCGCCTATGGGGGACTGTATCAAAAGCCTTTGCAAAATCCAAGTAAACTACATCTACTGCCATACCAGAGTCTAAATTTCTACTTACTTCCTCATAAAAGCCAAGCAAGTTAGTTTGACAAGATCTATTCCTCCTAAATCCATGCTGGTTACTACTTATAATGTCAGTCCTTGAAACATACTCTAGAACATGTTCCCTTATTAAACTTTCCAGGATCTTCCCCACCACTGAAGTTAAACTTACAGGCCTGTAAAAACCCGGCTGTGAACGACTACCCTTTTTGAATATTGGAATAACATCAGCCTTTTTCCAATCCAGAGGCACACCACCGGACATGAGGGAATCAGCAAAAATAAGAACCTGCCTAGATAAAACTGAACTTAGCTCCTTAAGTACCCGAGGATGTATTTTATCCGGTCCAGGAGATTTATTAATATTAGCCTTATTTAGTTCTTTCTGTACCATATCCTCAGTTAACCAAAGTGAACTTGAATCTTGTATACTATTATTGCTACTATACTCTATGATATCTGTACTTGGATCTTCTATAGTGTATACAGAGGGGAAAAAATTATTCAAGATATTTGCTTTATCGCCATCCTCCGTAACTAACTTATCCCCATTAATTAATGGTGCCACATTCTCAGTCCTCATCTTCTTACTATTAATATACTTAAAAAAATGTTTAGGCTTAGTGATGCTTTCTTTAGCTATCCTAACTTCATTATTAATTTTAGCTAGTTTGATTGCTTTCTTACACTCCTTGTTACAGTTTTTATAATCCCTAAAGGCCCTTTCCGTTCCCTCGGCCTTAAAGGTTTTAAATGCCTTTTTCTTCCTTACCATTTGCCTCTTTACATCAGAATTCAGCCACATGGGCGCGGATTTATTTTTTTTACATTTATTTCCCAAGGGTATAAATTTAGATGTGAACTGGCTTTAGATCCCCTTGAACACAGTCCACTTCTGTTTAGTACCTTTACCTGATAATACATTATCCCAGTTGACATTCTGAAGAGCTGCTTTTAACCTGGGAAAATTTGCTTTCCTGAAATTAAATGTCTTTGTTAACCCAGCGCACTTTTCCTTTCGATAACAAAGTCCAAATGCCACTATTTCATGGTCACTATTCCCTAAGCCTCCAGTTACCTTTATATCTATAATGCGCTCCACAATGTTAGATATTACCAGATCCAACACTAGCTCCTTTTCTAGTAGGAACCTCAACCACCTGTGAGAGAAAATTATCCTGCAGCAAATTCAGGAACTCATCGCCTTTTTCTGTGATGGCAGTTCCACCACACCAATCAATGTCAGGGTAATTGAAGTCCCCCATAATGAGCACACTCCCCAAACTTGCAGCCCTTGCCAGCTGCATATGAAGTTGACTCACCTCCTCTCTGCTAGCATTTGGCGGCTTATAGCAGACACCAACAATGACATTACCCCCTTTCCTGTTGCCTAATTCCACCCATATTGCCTCCACTTTATCATCCGTATCACCAGTTATCTCTTCTTTTAAATTTGGCTTCAATTCTTTTTTAACATAAAACACATACTCCTCCCCCTTTCCTTTTTTTCCCGTCCTGCCTAAACAAGGCATATCCTTCTATATTTACAGCCCAGTCGTGAGAACTGTTCAACCACGTTTCTGCTATACCTATTACATCATACTTTTCATTCAATGCCATCATTTCCAATTCACCCATTTTGTCAGCCAGGCTTCTCGCATTTGCAAACATACATTTTAGATTATGATCCTGTAATTTATTCTTACACTTTAATACACATTCCTCCCTATCCCCTATGCTAGCCCCACCCCCCTTTCCGCCCACCACTGGCCTATCTACACCCTGCTTTCCTCCTGGACTATCTATCCCAGTGAGACTGCTAATACCCTCCCCCCCAAACCTAGTTTAAAATCTCCAACCCTCTAGCCATCTTCTCCCCTAAAACCGCTGCACCACCATCAGTGAGGTGCAACCCATCCCAACCCATGCCCAGTTCTCAATAAACCCAAACCCTTCTTCCTTACACCACTCTCTTAGCCACGCATTAATGCTCCTAAGCTCCCGCTGTCTCCCTGGCTTAGCACGTGGCTGCGGTAGTATTTCTGAAAACACTACCCTGGAGGTCCTTGCTTTTATCTTGGCCCCTAGTTCTCGGAAATCATGTTTAAGGACCTCACCTTCACCTCTAACTTTGTCATTGGCACCAATGTGAACCAAGACCGCCGGGTCACACCTGGCCCCACCCAATAATCTGTCTACACGATCCACCACATGCCGAAGCACCAGGCAGGCAACACACAGTTCGGCATGTAGGGTCTTGGCGGCAGATTACCCTATCTACCTTCCTTATAATGGAGTCCCCTACCACTACCACCTGCCTTGCATTCCTGACCCTTCGTTCCTCCTCCCTTGTATCAGAGATGGCAGTCCCCTGGGTGCTCAAGGGACTAGCCCCCTCCATACACGCTAATTCCGAGGTGTCCTCCTCCACTTCATTACCTAAGGCGGCAAATCTGTTGAGATGGACAATCTGGGAAGAAGCCCCCCTACTCTTCTGTCCCCCACTTCCCCTAGTAACCCTAACAAAACTACCTCCTTCCTCATCCTTTCTTGTCCCTCTTCCACCCACCTCTATACTGGCCCCAGCCAGTGTCTGCTGACCCCCCAGTTCTGCCAATCCCCGCAATGCTGCAAGCTGCCCCCTTAGACTCTCCACCTCAGCTTCCAAACAGGCAACCCACTCACACCTGACACAGACATAGGTTCCCCAGAACATCTGCTCCAGGTTCCTATACATGTGGCACGATGCACATTGCATGGAACTGACAAAACTGTCCCTTCTAATACACCACACTAACACAGTGACGCACAAACCTTGTTTAATTGCCCTTCTTGATTAACTGTCCTTTTTCTATGTCCTTGAGATCAAGGTCTTTAAAGAGAAAGGGACACTCACAAGTTCGTTACACTCACAGGAAACTTCCTTTTGTTAGGTCCAAACCACAGGCCCCACAACTGTGAATCCTATTTAACTAATAGGCCCCAACCCCCACACTAATTAGTGCAAGAGCCAGAAAGAGAGGGAAAAAAAAACCAAACACTTATTAACCCTTTCACAGCCTGTTTGTGATTACAACAGGTACAATACTAGAATATAGAAGTCCAGCACACCCCTTTAACTGGAAGAAAGATTAGTCTGCTTACTGCACACTCAGTCCTGCACACATAGTTCTTAACAGTACAACAATCCTTATTTTCAAACTTTCAAACAATCCTTATTTTCAAACTTTCACACACACCATACAACCATCAAATGATTAAGTGTCCTTCTTTTTCTATGTCCTTGAGATCAAGGTCCTTAAGAGAAAGGGACACTCACAGGAAACTTCCTTTTGTTAGGTCCAAGAACTAAACTTCAAGTCCAGTTGATCTAATTGAATACAACAGATATACCCACAACTAATTTAAACCCAATGTGGTTTACCCGAACCAATGCAAGACTCTACCATGATGCCTCAGCATTGACTGATGGCAGAGAGTGGTGAAGAACCTCAATGTAAAATATCTGGAGTGTCAGGTAGAAAGTATTGCAAAAAAAAAGGATCGTTGTCTTTAGTAATGTTTTGTAATAAAATGACATTATCTCTGAAAGTCACAATCTTTTTGCTTGCAAGTGGAAATAATTACTGGTACTAGTGTAACTAGTGTAGAACTCCCTTACAATCAAAGATCTACTGTATATGTGACAGACCTTTTTAGAGAGGATAAAAGGATCCTGGGAAGATGGTCCAAAAGCAGAGATAATAGATGACTTTGTGGGTGTTTGTATGGGCCTCACATGTTACAAAGACTAATTAAAGGGCAACAATAAACTCCAAAACCACCTTCCTTCCCCTAATAATACCCAGTGTGAGGACCAGCATTTGTTTTTTTTCATACTCATTAGGTTTTTTTCCATGTAGTGCTCCCCCTATCAATGTCCAGGACTCCTTCCTCCCCCCGAGGGTCGGTTATCAAGGTCCTAAAATTGCCTAACGTATCTACAGTAAGACATGTAACTATGGAAACTCTTGATATAAAAGAGGTATCTTATTAATTTTAAAGGAACAACCCAAATTAAAGTTAATATTAAGGTACGGACCCCCTCAAACTATAAGAGCATAATGACATCAAGGAAAATGGTAAGTAATAAGTATTGGGGTTTGAGGTGGTGTTGTTTTTTTGTCCTGTTACCCTACCATACCTTACCTTTAGCGCTTGAATGTTGCTTACTTCCTCCTCCACTCTAATCAGGTTTTTAGGACTGCCCTCACAGATTCTCCAAATCTCCAACATGCCCTTTGCTGCAAGTGTGCGCCTGTGACATCACAGGGACACACCTTGCGGCAACGTCACTACAGCACGCATGATGACTTCATGTTGCACGCTCTTCAAAGGCCGCACTATTATCTGGCAAGGGCATGTTGGAGATTTGAGAATCTTGTGGGCAGTCCAAAAACGTAATTAGACTAGAGGAGGAAGCCAACAACTTCATACTAAAAGTAGGGTACGGGAGTAATGGAACAAATAAACTAAAAATAGAACAGAACAACCTCTTTAGATTTAAAGTCACAGCTATCCAGTATAAATTTTACAGTGTGCATACCCTTTAAAAGCATCCATTATTTAATAAAGAGTTTCAGTTAGACTATCTGGGAGATCTAATAAATGTTCTTATTTAAAATGGTGCTAAATTGCCCCAACCAACCAGATCTTAATTTAAAGACTAACATCAGATTGGTTAGGGCAAAACGAGAACCATTTTTAACGATAAGAACTTTTCTTGAGTATTCAATAATACTGTATGTGTTTTAGCCATCTTTAAGTTACTATTTTAATTTAATCCAATCAACACTTAAAGGGTATCTTTATTCTAAAAAATCGAATTTTACATTTACAGGGAAAGACCTGTCACTCCAGAAGCAGTAATTAGAATATGTAACCCATGCTTGACCTCTTTGCCTGCCTGCCAGCACACTTTCTGCAACATTTAAGAGAATCAGCAGAGAAAAGACAGCAGGGGGAGGGAGGGGGGGATGTGTAAGCAGAGAAGTGTCTATGGTGAGGCTGTGCAGAACACATAAGTGTCGCAGACACTAAAAGGCGGCAGTGAGTAACAACGGAGGGTGGGGGGAATTAGGAGTACTCACTAAACATTAATGATTTAATGACAAAGCAAGCACAGATAAATATGCGAGTACCATCATTTTACTTGTCTCAAATTGTAGTTTCAGAAAATGTAAATTGTTTCAGTGAGTAAAGGGACCCTTTAAAATAAGCACGGCTAAAATCTATGCAGGCCTGTATATGTTTCAATTAACATTTCAATCTAACAGGCAGGGAACGCACTGACCAAACTATGGTTAAAGATGAAGAAGAAAAGAAAAGGCATCTAAGACTCCTGCTTGGCGGATATGGTCTAATAAAGATATGTCTTTTTAAAGGAAGTGCGGCCCTTCCTTATGTTCTACTTCTGTTAAACACGGGACTGCAGCCTGCTAATTGGTTTGCGGCCTGCATTGGAGAGCCCCCTTATTGCATGGAGCGCCATTCTTTGGTTGGTCTATATGGGTAAAGATGGAATCATCAAACATGCACAGTGTACTTCAAACATTTGCTTTTCTTTTTCTCTAAATATTTGATACATTTGAGGCAGCAGTATCTGACCCCTCCTAAACCACTGCATATATGTATGGAAACAAACAAATACGCTATTTCCAGGAATTAGAATTGTGCTCCCCAACACACATACTTTTGAACCAATTTGTGCTATAAATATGCAATAGAACAAACATGTTAAGTCTGAGACACAATATACCACTCTGTGAGACTACATGGAAAAAAACCTAATGAGTATGAAAAAAAACAAATGCTGGGCCTCACATGTTACAAAGACTAATTAAAGGGCAACAATAAACTCCAAAACCACCTTCCTTCCCCTAATAATACCCAGTGTGAGGACCAGCATTTGTTTTTTTGGAAGAAAGGAAGAAAGATTAGTCTGCTTCTGCACACTCAGTCCTGCACACATAGTTCTTAACAGTACAACAATCCTTATTTTCAAACTTTCAAACAATCCTTATTTTCAAACTTTCACACACACCATACACAACAAATGATTAAGTGTCCTTCTTTTTCTATGTCCTTGAGATCAAGGTCCTTAAGAGAAAGGGACACTCACAGGAAACTTCCTTTTGTTAGGTCCAGAAACTAAACTTCAAGTCCAGTGATCTAATTGAATACAACAGATATACCCACAACTAATTTAACCCCAATGTGGTTTACCCGAACCAATGCAAGACTACCATGATGCCTCAGCATTGACTGATGGCAGAGAGTGGTGAAGAACCTCAATGTAAAATATTGGGTGTCAGGTAGAAGTATTGCAAAAAAAAAAGGATCGTTGTCTTAGTAATGTTTTGTAATAAAATGACATTATCTCGAAAGTCACAATCTTTTTGCTTGCAAGTGGAAATAATTACTGGTACTAGTGTAACTAGTGTAGAACTCCCTTACAATCAAGATCTACTGTATATGTGACAGACCTTTTTAGAGAGGATAAAAGGATCCTGGGAAGATGGTCCAAAAGCAGAGATAATAGATGACTTTGTGGGTGTTTGTATGGGCCTCAATGTTACAAAGACTAATTAAAGGGAACAATAAAAACCAAAACCACCTTCCTTCCCCTAATAATACCCAGTGTGAGGACCAGCATTTGTTTTTTTTCATACTCATTAGGTTTTTTTCCATGTAGTGCTACCCCCTTATCAATGTCCAGGACTCCTTCCTCCCCCCAGAGAGTCGGTTATCAAGGTCCTAAAATTGCCATTAACGTATATCTACAGTAAAATGGTAAGTAATAAGTATTGGAGTTTGAGGTGGTGTTGTTTTTTTTGTCCTGTTACCCTACCATACCTTACCTTTAGCGCTTGAATATGAATTATTTATAGTCATTTTCACAAATATGAATTTATCAACATTATACATTTTACATTAAATATTCCCTACTCTCACAACTCCCCCCCCAAAGAAATAACAATTTGGACTAACTTAAGGATACGAGTCGAACTTGTTGTGGATCTATAAAAGACTACTTGTTGGGCTTTCCTTGTATCCATTACCGGATGTTCATAAACCGGCCTCATATAGATCACTGTAGGAAAAACACTGCCAACTATTCCTGTGGACCGGCTTAATGATCTGCTCTCCTTGTCAAAATAGAAACAAATAGACAAACAGGTAAAATGGTTCATCAGTCAAATGGGGGTAGAATAATGTTGTAAAGCAAAAAAAAGTAGTAATCGATGCTTAGCTTTCATTTTGATCTGGGTTCTGGGAAATTTTACTTTTCTAAACGTGGCTTATGCTTTAAATTTCCCAGCATTCCAGTTATACACAGTGTGCACGGAACCATGTGTGGTTATGTTACATGCCCAGTTCTAAGCTAAACTGCGGGAACTTTTAAAGAGTTACGTCCACTCATTTTAAAATATCAATTTTTCGTTTAACTAAAGGAAGGAGTTAAAGAAGTCTAGGTCATAACCGAGATAACTTACCAGCAGATCGCTCCAGCACAGGCTTCTCTCAAAGGCAGTCCTCTGGACTCATCCCAGTCCCCTGCATTTGCCAACACTGTGCAAGGGAGTGTAGATCAAGTCGGGACCTGTCAGTGAGCCATCGCTGGAAACATTCGGCGATAAGTTATCTCCTGTAAGTTTTATCCTCCGCTCTTCAATTAAACAGAAAATGTGTAGGCAAAAACATTAGTGGACATACCCTTTAAAGAAGGTTATAACCTACTAGTAGTGGAGCATGTAACTGAAATCAGGAGGTGTGACCAACAGTTCACATACACAGTTACCATATCCAGTCTTCACTTACTTTAATGCCATTTAAGCTGGGTACACACATTAGCGATATATGGTCGGCACAGACTGGCCCTATATTGCTAATGTGTGTCGGCCAAAATGATAACGTTCGGCATCTAAAAGGATGTTCACACTGTAAAAATTCCTTTGTTGGTAGTTGGCTCCCGTTCTAAAGTATAGGGTGGTGGATGCGATTATAGGGAGTATGGCAGTAACGAACAGTCTACCTATCTTTATATTTACTTTATATAGGGAGATCGCTAAGTGACTGTGTGTACTCACTCCATCCGTCAAGACGACAGGCCATAATCTTGCAGATTCTGTCTGTCACCTTTAACAGATGCTACTGAAGGGGTGATTTAAATAAAAAATTTGGTTTAGTTCTCCTTTAAGTTAATAAAGTTATCTGTGCTTTAGAACAATAATGATAAAATCTGATTGTTAGTGAAAACTTTTACACTTTTGTGAAAATTGCATAATTAAAAGGGATGTTCCTGTGATGCACTATTCATTATGCGCTGGTACTACAACGTGGGAATGGGTCAAGTAATTAGCATGTTGTTCAGACTCCAGTGACGAAGACATTAAAATTCATGCTAGCTACTGGGATAGCGTGGTTTTCCATGGGTGTTTGGGTTGTATCATGTGACCAATCTCCATGCATTAATACCCCTCACCCCCACCTGTCAATTTTTGTTTTCTAAAAGGTTGCCGGTACTAATTGTCTTTCACAACAATTAAGGACAAAATATGTAAAATAAACGTTTTAGGAATTAAATTACTTGGGACAGGAGGGAAAGGATTGATGATCCCACTTTCCAATATTGGTTTGTTGAGGAGCTTCAGCATATACAGTTTTCATCTGCCAGGTATAGCTGGGCCTTCCTTATACAAAGATGGTGCTGAAGAACACAGGAAGCCTCACAGAAGCAGTTTTTCTGTTGGCTGCCACTCCTCATAGAAATGATATTGGAGGGTTGGAAGTACCCATCCTACCTCCCTTCCCAGGCACTTTTTAATTTTAACCGATTTGAAAACCATTATATGCACTATAGTTTCTCCTTTAAGTCTTAAAAGCATGCTCTGCCCCAAGTAAAGGGAAAGAGCAGAGGGTAAGTGATGTCACCCAACATTATCTGTCTAATTAATTTTTGCAAGCTGAGCCAGAGATCGATTCAGAGCTCACTTTAAAGGAAATACTGGTGGCCTTTTTTTAACCCTAACTTGTTTGGAGACACAGTTGCCCCTCGAATTAAGAATGCTAGATCCAGTCAGGCTTTAATTATTTAAAGCTTTCATTCTAGGTAGCTAAAGCAGAATATGTTACAAAGTCAAATGACTATTTATACTCTCTATGAAAATCATAACCTATGATTCAGTAACAGATAAAAGCTACACTATTTATCATATCTGTTGTATTCATTAGATCACTGGACTTGAAGTTAGTTCTTGAAAAGCTTTCGTAGTCACCGACTGGCTTTCTCAATTCAGATGACTTGTCCAAGAAATCTGGGCCAATTATTTACCCTGGAAAATCCAAATTAGCATATCACAGCCAGGTGTTAAGGTGCGTGATTAGATAGTGGCTAAGAGGTTGTTAGGACGCCCAGAGTAAGGTGTCAAAACAGCATTGTACATGGCCAACAGATGGTGTCGAACCCCCCCCCCACCTCTTATTTTAGGCTTGGTTTCTTTATTTTCACATAAATGGCCTCCTTAACACCTCTCTTGAACCAGTCCCGTTCCTTTGCCATAGTACATTACAATCTTCAAAGGATGTCCTTTATTCCTTAAGATGCACAGGTACACGGCTGAGTCCTGACCCGAGAATTGGCTCTTCTGTGCTGGGCCATACGTTGATGCAGTTGTTGTTTGGTCTCCCCCACATACAAATCAGAGCATTCTACACTGCACTGCCTGCGTATATGATGTCGCTTTTCTTGTTTTCGGTATTGGGTCTTTCGGATGTACCAATTGCTGCCTCAGCGTGTTGCTCGGTTTAAAGAACAGACGGATACGGTGTTTTTTGACATCTCTTCTTAATTCTCTGAGACCCCTGCTACATATGGGATGGACCATGTTCTTTCTCCTGTCTTGCTGGGTGTTTCCTATAACACCTCTTAGCCACTATCTATCACACCCTTAACACCTGGCTGTGATATGCTAATTGGGATTTTCCAGGGTACATAATGCCACAGATTCTGTACAAGTCATTCTGAATTGAGAAAGCCAGTCGGTATGACTAGCGAAACGTCTTCAAGAACTAAACTTCAGTCCAGTTGATCTATTGAATAAACAGATATACCATGACCTGGATGAATGGAACCCTTCATAAGCATACACTATTTATCCTGTATTTCATGGTCAAGTTGTGCTCTAATTTAGGATAAATGCCATACTTAAAGAAAGTTCCTATATTGTATACTATTTGCAGCTTACATATTCCCTCTTTCAGAACTATAAATATACACTTTAGGTATGTTTGTCTGCTGTTTGATCTTACTCTACACCTTCCCACATTAATGCAACAACATTATGCTTGTTGGTAAGGCTAGGTGAAAGCTTTCATGCATTCATTACGATAACTCAATGCTTTGATAAATCTACATCGTTCCCAAATAGAAAACCTTCAATAAGAACCGATTTCTCTATTTTTTTAACATTCCGTTCTGTTTTTCACTTTTCCAAGTCTGCACTAAATTGGGATAAAAGTGCAGTACTCTAAATAACCCTAATTACAACTTGGCTTAGTCATGTGAAATTACACACACATTCAGAACTGAAAGAGACTGAAAAATCTTGAAAAAAAGTATGTATAATGTAGAAGGTTTAAAATGCAGATTTTAGCCAATTTCTTGGCAACTTATAATTTGTGTGTATTAAAGCCTAAATTGCATCTTTGCAGAAAACAAGACAGCCATTCAGCATTCGGGTTACTATAGAGAATCCTACCTCCCATCAGTCTCTGTAACCCAAAAAGTGAGCAGTCAACGAGACATTCCACAGCTTTCTAAATAGTCCAGTCAGCAGGATGGGGGAGAAGTTGGACAGCGGTTCAAGCCATTGCAAGTCTCTTTGATATCTTATAGCATGGGTTACGATAAGAAATAACTCTTTAAATGCAAAGTCACCTTTTTTTAAACCTAAAAAGTTTGTTATATTACTACATTTGCAATTACACCTTGCAATTCATGCAAAAATGCATGAAAAAAAACCTTCTCTTCAAAGTCAGTCCAATATGGCTGAAATATTCCATGCCCCAAAATGCCCACAGTAACCCAAACAAATGCCAAAATGCACCATGCCTTTAAAATTCTAACTTTTTTTTTTGCCCAAAACTACATAAATATAGCTAGATTAATGTCAGGTCATGGAAAACTGAGATAAGAAACCAATGTTATTCTAAAAATTTATTTTCTGCACCTTACTTCTGATAAGGGACACTCACCACAATGGCAGAATATAGACAAACAATTTAGGAAAATAAGAATGTTTTTAAATATCATTTAAGCATGCAAACGTTTTTTTGTATCAGAACTGTATCAATGTAGATGCCTAATTCTACCAATCTTCTGAAATTTAAACAAACATTTTCATTTATGGACCCCAGGTCAAAGCAATCTACTACTATATAAGCAGAAATCTTGTATGTATTACCGTATATACTCGAGTATAATCGAGGTTTTCAGCTTTAAAAAAGCCTGAAAATCTTACCTTGGTTATACTCGAGTCAATGTTTCCCCTACCTTGTCCGGCGGCGGCACGCGATCCGCATCCGCGCTCCACAGCCGCTGCGCATCCGGATGATGTCACTACTACCCGGCGCCACAAACTGGAGGTAGTGACATCATCCGGATGCGCAGAGGCGTGGAGCGAGGATGCGGATCGCGCGCCGCCGGACAAGGTAGGAGAAACATTGATGCACACACTTTAAATGGCAAATACATACAAATACAAGTAAAACCTTCTTTATTTGTGTCAACTGTATGCACAAATAAGGAGAATTTACCCCTATTTGCAAATATTTGACTTAAGATGTTTGAAAACTACAACTCCCACCAATAAAGCATGCTGGAGTTGTAGTTTCCAAACATCTTTAGTGGCAAATACTACCCCACTCGGTTTATAACTCGTCAGGTGTGGTTTCCTCCTTTTTTACCTAAAACTAGTACCTCAGTTATACTCTGGACAGTTTATACTCGAGTATATACGGTAGGTCTCACCTCACAGCCACACCACTGAATGCATCCACATAACAAAGACGCCTCTGAAAGGGCCGACACCCATGAAGTCCAATTTAACAGCAAAAAGTTCTGCACTCACTTACAGAGTTGTGATTCCCCAAATAATTACCTACCGATAAAGAGTTCCATTTCAGTGACACAAAAACAGTGTAATGTACGGCTACACAACTCTGCCACACCTGAACAACAGCTTCTATAACAGAGGGAACCAAACATTTCCCTTAAGGTCTGTAAGACATTACAATTTGCTCCTGGAAGGTCTTAAAATATAAACCCTGGAAAGATGATGCTACTATTGGTGTATGAAAACATGTTTATACAAAATATAAAACCATGGAAAGACTATGTTATATAAATGCCATTCATATCACCAATATTAACCAAGTCTTTCCAGGGTTTATTTTTATATTAAATGTTCTACATATCACCATATTAACAAAGGGGGCGGGAGCCTGCTAGAGCAGCGTTTCAGTAACGCTGTGCTTTACTTCGTGAACCCAGGGGTGAGGACCTAGCGGTTTAGGTCCTCGCCCTGGGTAAAAGGTACGACCTAAGAAGAGGAGCGGAGGGAAGGTGAGTATAACTGTCCTTTACAACACAGGCAAAGAGCCAGCATGTCACATGCTTCAGAGACATTGGACGCCATCAGTCCTCCAGTGCTGAGATATATTCGTCACTCCAATGCTGCAATATTCAGTTGGCAATCAACACGTATCATAAGGTTTTGCTATAAACATATGTGGCTATACGTCCCTCACGCATGTCACTTCCTCAACTCATAACTATTAAATATATGACGTACATTACCAACTGTGCATCTTTTTCTGTCTGTCTCTTTATCTAAGCAAACACACACCAGCACAGAAAAAATACTATACCCACAAGTGTACACGGGCAACGCCGGGTACAAACTGTTAGTAATAATAATTGCAAGATGCACTGTCAGGGAGATATAATAAAAGTTCTTACGTTGCTTGTTTTGTCCTCACCGATCTTTCAAATTTAAATAAGATCTGATTGGTTTGGGCAAAATTAGCACATTTTTAATAATAGAACTTTTATTACATCTTCCTGTATGTGTAACCTTAAGGAATATTCACACCTCTCAAAAGCGTGTAAACATAGGTTAAAAGGTACCTAATTTTTTTATTTTAAATCCTAATGTTAAAGCTTTTCTTCAATGTCTAGGAAGGAGCCTGAAAGAAGTATTTTTTTTTTTTGCGAATCACATGGCGATTCAATTCTAACTATTGCTCAAATCACAGCGCAAATGGACGGCAAAAACAAGTGAAACACACGCAACGTAAAAACGTAAAGTAAGTCATCTAGTTCCTCTCTGCTCTCTGTGCTGCCTCCTTAACATCATAGCTTCGACTGATGGCTACAAACCCAGGAAGAAATGCCAAGGACCAGAGGACTGCAAGGTAAAATATATGGACTAAGGAGTGCCGGGAGAAAGGTAAGTATTGCAAGACAGGGTTTGGGGGAACTAACCTATGTTTGAAAGTTTTTGAAGGTGGTGAATAGCCCTTTAAATTTGTTAGTATTTAACAGGGAGATTCAATAAAAGCTCATATCATTAAAAATGGTTGCTAATTTTGCCAAATCAGAATTCAATGTAACATTTGAAAGCTAAACAATCTGATTGGTTGGGTAAAATTACACATTTTTTAACGATAGAACTTTTATTGAATAATCCATAGCATTATAATAGCCATGTAAAATATTTTGTACATTTATAGGATAATCTTTTTATCATGTTTTAAGGCACTTATAGTGTTCTGGTTACTTGCTTGCAAATTTCGGTAACAAAAAAACATTCAAATCTTATTTATTCCTCCAATCAAACATGCATTAGAATTTGACCAATCATTTTCTCAATACTTCTTTATTTATTCCATTGAGGTCATTGGTAATGCACAAGAAGCTATTCTAAGCACTCACTGATTAAGGTAAATATGATTCGTTTAAAAGGTCACCTCCATAAAAGAATTGGTAAGATGCTAATGGTTGTTACCAAATGTCATCATGCATAGTAAAAAGCAATGCTACACATTACCTTCCTATTCTTGCCTTGTTAAATAGCAACAAATGGAAAAAGGACAAACATTTATTCTAGCCCGTTACGTCAGTGCCCACCGCAAACAAGCTACATACAGTATACTAGGCTCAATATACACAGCGAATTCCCCACTTTAAATGCTATTATTTGCACAGTGGATAACATTGTATGCCCCTCCCCCTCCTGTATTATTTAAAATTCTCAATAAAAGAAACACAACTAGGCATTAATAACAGTACCGAGCATAATACATTATACAGTGCAGCTTACACGATAGACCTGTCGAGTTTGACAAACTGTAGACGCGTGTAGTCAGATCCTATGCGTGCATTTTCACAAGTTTAATGACGAACATGTTTATTCGCTTGCTTTGGGTTGTGCATCCACTCTTGGCTGTTTGCCATTAATCAATGACTGAATTAGTAATACGGTCGAATTCACATACTACTGACTCATGCTCTCTTACTAACAAATGAGCTCTAATCAAAACATGATGGTATAGGCTCACTTTATTTCAAATTAGCTTAATGGGTAGATTCAATAGTCATTTGCATTCACTGTAATTAATATAGCCACTCAAGGCTGCAAGTTAAACTACATGCAGTTTTCATTTAATAACTTATAAGCAATAAGCCCTAACCAATAAATGTTTGCTATAGTTTGATTAGTATGAATGACCCTCTTTTCTTATTTTATTCTAAAGTAGAGTATGGACAACAAGACTTGCAGCCAAACATATAGTTAACTGGCTAATCCCCAGTCATCCCATTTATTGTGTAACTGGTAGAATGCTAAACAGATCACAAAACAAATGGGGATGTGAATAAGTATAAATAGAGATAAAGAAATAGATGCTGGGTGTCAACTGCAGGGAAAAAGGCCTGTCGGTCATGGCATAGTGGCCCACTGATTCGGGAGGTCTCATAGGGAACCGCCTGATCGCCATGATTTACCAACAGCTTTGATCGCCTTTCATCCGATACGGATGAACTGGCGATCGAGCTCAGTCGCGGCCAGCCGCCCCACACCATCAGATTGTTCCGGCTCAACTGACCGATACACGTCACCATGGTCACACGACGGAAATATCGGCTGTGGTACCCAGCCTAATATAGAATTTATGTCTAAATTTGGAGCAGCTAGATAAAATAGACTGCTCTGCCATTTACATGTGTTCCTATCAATTACAATACTTTCATTTTTCTAAAACCAGTGCATACAGCAGGCTCCACTGGTTATTTATGCAACCAACATGGCAATTTAACATGCGACTGGGCCTCTTCAGTGGCTCTGCATTGGCTTACCCGACTCCTCCCCAGGACCCATAAAACCCTGTCTCACGTTCTGCAAAGACATGACACATACACTGCTTACCCCACGAACCTTACTTCTTACTCATGTATATATTACTTACTTTTGGTGGCACTAAAAAAGTATTCAGCTGTGGGCATTTGCAGATTGTCTGAAAGCCAAATAACGATCAAATTGCAACCTGGCATTGAAGACAGATACTGAGTATGATCTATCTAGTTTTTATATTTCAAAAAACAATAACTGCATTGAAAAGAAATTAAATGTTTTTATACTATTCAAGTAATTCCCTAACATGCAACCAGAACGATTACAGTGCAATTTTTTTTATTAACAAGGCATATTTATAAAGTTTTCGCGCTGTGGTTATCACCACTGTTTTCCCGTAGAATTGGACTTTATAAAGCAGTGTTAATGGCGGTGAAAACATTTTCACGCCATGTAATCATCTTTTTCAAAAGCTTATTTTCATCTATTCAAAACACATCATACTTATTTATAAAGCACGAAGGTGTCATTAAAGGGTGTCTCCACTCAAAAAAATAACTTCCCTTTTTTTAGTTTAAGAAACGGGAGGTAAAGGAGCTATGTCTTACCTCCCATCTTCAAGTAAAGGATAAGTACACTACAAAAAACAACTTAAGTGTAATTGGAAGCTCAGCTTTAACTAATCACTTTTTTTTTCTAGGTCCCTTCGGAGCTTACGCTGTGTCCTGTAAAGCTCTGCCCTCGAGACTTCCTAAAACTTCTTCCACAGTGTGTCCCAAAATGAACGGTCAGTTAGCACGCGCAACGGCATCAATGCCGCGAAGTGCTTGTAATAGTCGGGCGTGGCACATCACGTGCGCAGCGGGGGGGGTTGGGAGCGTAGCTAACTGACCTTGCATTTTGGGACACTGTGGAGGCGATCTAGAAAGTCTCGGGGACGGAGCTTAGATGGCTGCAAAGGATATCCAAGATGTCAGGGAAACTTTACAGGACCACAGGTAAGCTTAGAAAGCAATAATTGCAAATTGTCCTTATAAAGTCAAAACTGCAATATTAGCGTCTCCTTTATAAATATGCCCAATATACTCTCCAAAAATAAAAAGCTCAAAAAGGAAATAGGCCAAAACAATAATAATTTTTGCTTGAAAAAAGTTTAAATTTTTAAACAATAAGGGTTAAACTAAACCTATAAAGTAACATTCAAGGCAGGATCCACTGTCTAAAGTACACAGCATGATACCAAAACTAGAGTGTTTTAAGTCCCACTTAAATGTGATATTGAATCACTAGCTGTTGCTGTTGGGTGTCCTTTTGTAAAAGTTGCGCAGATCCACAATTACGGTCTTAAAGTCACGCTACCCCCATATTAAACGCGTGACTTTAGAACCAGACCAATGCACTGCATTCCCGGTAAATTGCCAAGCAGTATTCACCCCGGGATTATAACCAGACGTACTTCTCCCCTTGTGCTCCCCCACGACCCTTCACAAGAAGGCAGGACAACCAAGGGAAGGACACACTTTGTGAGTATGCCCTCCTATCTCCAAGCATCCTCTGGATCCCGGTCCAGGGGAGAAGGCAGGATGGACAGTACTATGGGTAAGTGCTCAGTTACAATCTACTGTATCTTGGGGGTGATGACCTACTGTTTTAGTTCCTCAACGTGGAAGGTCAGAATATGGGAAAAGATGATTCCAAGTAAAGTTCTTATAATTTATATTTGTTTAAAAAGAGGTATATTCGAATATTTATTGCTATAGTGAGATAAAGTATACCATGGCAGCCTTGATGGATACGAGTCCATGCTGGGTATGTTCACTGAGTGGCCCCTAAAAGAAAAAAAATAGTAATCATTGAATATCATATCAGCAAGTAACCATCACCTTTATTAATTTCTTTAAAGATTTCACCAAAACAATTCTCCTTTATTAGGAAGTATTTTTTTAAGCAATTCTAAGAGAAAACAACATACACTGGACAATAAGCTTGTTACTGGCTAGTAGACTGATTTAAACCTTCAAATAGATGACAATAAATGAATATCACTGTAATGGGCTAAGGGCTTCTGCCATGTGTTGACAGCCCTTTAAGGCCCAATCATTTTCCTCAATTGAAGAAGTGGTATTGGCTTCCTGGCAGAGTTATGTATAGCTCGCCTATTGGTCTAGTATACAACAAAAAAATTAACTTAATCTTCCGGATTGATGGAAAATTTAATGTCGTTAGTTTGAGTGTGAGAAAGGTTAGGTGCTATTAATCTGCAGCAACCAACCAGAACATGTACTCTTTTTACTGGTACACGTAAGAGAACATCTATTAGTTGTCTTAGATTACTAGCACAGGAAACTCTTCTTAAAAAAGCCCCAATTAATTTTCAACATAAAATGCAGGTCCCATACACTAGTCTATTTACCGGACATTCCAAAACCCAACTGGGTTGACTATTATGTGGCCACATTCAATTGCAAAAAGTATCCATTACTAGAATGTTGGTATGTCACCCAGCTGAGTAATCTAAACTAGATGGTCCAATAATAGATTGGTTTGACAACGAATATCTGCACAGAGTATTGCCAGCATTAGACACCAGATCCCCTGCGGTTTTAGATGTCATTTTAATTATTTGAAAGTTAAAGTTCTTACCTCTCAGGCCTGTGCTGCTGTGCATACTATATATTTGGCTTAATCCAGCTCTTGTTAATACATAAGAGGCCTGCTCATTTACAAGTGTGTCCTGATGGGCTTCAATCTATGGATAAATAAACATAAGTTAATTCCCAATTATTTCAGTGAAAAATAAATTTAAAAGCACATTCTCACACACCTAGAGAACTCCCCAAACATGTATGTAATAGATCCCTAGAACCTATTTATTGGGGCAGTGGCATCAGTGATTGCCTAAAACATCGCGTCTTTGCCAATCACTGACATCTCTGCTGGTCTGCCCCTTCTGCTGCAGTTCCTTTGTATGGAAAGGTACAGAGCAGCAGCAGAAGACAGCCGAATGAACAAGCTTCAAGGTTTAGTCTAACTATACGCTGCATGCACGATTATGAATAACTAGACCCGGAAATAAACTCTGGACATATAAATTTTTTAGGATAGTGCACATACGATTTTTAGCACGACTAATAAAAGCAGGCTTGCCTGGAACTGTAGCATTTCCAGACGTTTGTCAGTAAAACTCAATAGAGCGAGAGTTGTCTTCATTATGTAGAGGCAATTGACCATATACGTGGCCATGTCAGCTGTGCCTAATTTACTGGCAGACACTGTGCACATCTGAAGTAATGGATCCAGCACACAGGATGTACCTAAAAGGACAATCATCAAAATAAAGAACATGAAAGTGTCTTTCGTGCCTCTCCTCTCGTTGGTGTCATTTATCACAGACGACATCTGCAGGATAATCTCAAGTCAGATAATAGATCTTTCTTTGATTTTAGAATGTTAATAGATATATAAAAAAAAAAGCTCCTATCCAATGACTGGAAAACCTAGGGAGAAAAATTCTATACAACCAGTATGATCTTATTTAAGTTAATTGCAGTATACTTCTAACGTTTAATGCATATTAACTTTAACTTTCATCTCTTCGAAGCTGCCTGTGGCTTAAATGAAATCATCTGCTACTTGTAACAGCTCTTTTTCTTTTCCATCATTGGTAGCTGCCCAGTTACCGTAGAGTAATAACCAATCAGGAAGTAGAAAGGGGTTAAAAACACCTCACTGCAGTTCTCCTGCATGCATACAGTACAAATCAATTTATTCCCCCTGCGGTCCAAGTAAGAACTTATAATATTAGTTTTAAACCCCCCCCATGGTATCCTTGATTAGAATGTGATTACCATATATACTAAGTATAGGCTGATCCAGTCACAAGTGGAGGTATTTTTACCGAAAAACGAGTAAAACGGATTGACTCAAGTCTAAGCAGAGTTGACTTTCTCCATAGAAAGCCCCAGATAGTTCCACAGACAGCCCCATATAAAGTTCCATACAACAGCCCCATAAAAGATCCATATACAGTCCCATACACAGATGTGCCCTGCATACTTTTTTTCCATTTCCTTTGCAGTCTGGGCTGATCTATGAGTGAGCAGGACAACAACTGCCTAACCCTCCGAAATCAAAAGGATTCTGTGTGTTAGAGGGTACACCTTTTGTTTTCACAGGGATATGTGTTTTTGTCCAGTTGCTCCTTCAAGTATCCAGATCAACCCAGACCAGAGTATAAGCCAGGGAAGACTTCAGGATGATTCTATAGGTAAAATTTCTCGGCTTATACTCAAGTATACGGTAGTACTTATAATTCCCATAAAGAGGTGGGAGCAGAAAGAATAGGAATGAAAAGATTGCAAAATATGAATCATAATCACTGATTATAGTAGCAGGATTGGGAAACATGATTTAAAATATACTAGCACTACACCAGTTGTTCCCTAGCTGTTGTTCCCCTTTAAAGGTAAATTATTGGCCCAGATGTCCTAAAACAATGTGTAGTCTTTCATCAGTCTTCATTTAGCCCGCCACACTGACCTCTGGTAGCTAACAAAATGTGCCTTTATAATGAGAGTTTGAACAAGCTGTTCCCTCCTCAACTGTCAAATGCTAGAACATACATACACAACTCAGGTAAAAGGCTGAAAGATGTGTTACCTTACAAAATCAGCCTGGCGGGCATCAAGAGGCAAACAGAGGAATCATGGGAAACAAGAATCTCCCTCAATAATGATAAAGTTTGGTTTAGTGCAGAACTTGGCCCAGATCTACAGGGGCAACTCCACCTACAGAAAAAAAAACATTGTGCATTATTTATAAACTGTTTAAACAGGGAAAAGGTAAAATGAGAGCAAAATTAATTTTCCCCTTTTAAATATTTAGGGATGTTAGCAATACTTGTATACTATAATTACAGGAAATTAAAGTTTATGAAAGTCTTTAATTTTCTTTCCAGAATCCTAACACTGATCACTGCCCTGTGACATCTTGTATGTGCTCAGTACAACCAATAGTTTGGGAAATCGATGATAGGGCTGACCTCTGTAGAGATGTAACGGATAAATTCGATTGCATTGGACTACAGTCACATTTACAGATGGTCAGTCAACATTTTTAGTGCATTTTTAATATTTTATCTAATAGGAGATTTACAGAGAAGCAGCACCATTACTCCAATAGCAAAGGGTTAGCACGATTATGAATGGAATAGCTGGGCTTGGCAGAATTCCCAAGTCAAGTGTGCAGCCACAGTGAGCAATTTATATCGTGTTTGCAACTTTTTGGATGTGACTTAATATTCAGTAAATATGTTATGGATCCTGTACCGATCAGACCATTTAAAAAAAAAATAGGAAGATTCAATCAAGTTCTTTTCATTAAAATGGTACTAATTTTGCACCAACCAATTAGATATTATTTAACATTTGAAAGCCAACATCTGATTGGTTGGGGCAAATAGCACCATTTTAACGATAAGAGCTATATTTGAATAACCCTGTAAGATAATGCTATATTGTTATAGAAAATCATATGTCCCTGTTGTATACCAATACCAGAATCACGGGTTTGCTGAACATCTTTTTACTTACCGTACTTGTTAACGTTCTTTATTTCTACAAAAAAAAAAGAGTTCTAGGAAGAAAAGGATCACAGACGTAAAGAGAAATAATGAATCTAACTTGACACTAAAAAGTGAAGTTCGCCATTGTACATCCGTATCAAATTAAGCCCAATCTATCTGTGACCACGCAGATAAAGGCTAAGAACATCTTGTCCAGGGAGCAATCAATACTAATAACCAACCACCTAGAACATCATCTTTTCTTACATGTTACCTATAAACCACTAACAAGTCAGAATATATTTGCGATAACAATGTATAACCTGTTATGGGAGAGGTCAACAGGGTTATACTATGATGAAAAATAATGTTCTAAAAGCGCACTAATGGTTTAATTGCAACAGAGAAAAAAACTTAAAAGATATTTTGTCACAGTTAAAGGGACTGTCCACCCTTTTCAAAATTCATATATTGTAGATAACCCCCAAAACTTAGAGATCGTTTAGTCAAAAGCTTTAAATCTGCTCCCAGACAGAGTTATTATACTCACAAGCTCCTTGCTCCACCCGCTTCCGGTTCCTCAGTCAGTCTCCCTGTTCTTATTATGTTCCTGAGCAGCCGCAGTGGAGACTGCTCCAGTAATGGCAGTCAGTGATTGGCCGTGACATCACAGTCCCGCCGATCACCGACTGCCTACCCAAGTGCAGAGCCGCGGCAGTGGATCGAGGAGGACTGTAAGTATAATAGCTCCGTTAGGAGCCATTAAAGCTTTTGACAAAAACAACTTTAGTTTTGGGTTTTTTTTTTTTAATCTACAATAAATGTATTTTGGAGAAAGGGGTGGACATTCCCTTAAAGGGATATAAAGGATTTGGCGATCGCATTTCGGTCAAATATAAGATCGGGAGAGGCGGTTCGGGCAGAATCGATAACACGTGAGAGCGCTTGGTCGGGTAATAATATCGCATAGATGTATGGCCACCTTACGTACATGCCTTTCAGTTACTAGTACAGAACAGGACATGAAAAGCAGCTGTCCGTTGTGTTTAACTGAGGCCCAAATACATTGCTGTGCTTCTGGGTTCCTTCAGTCCCGTCAGTCTATAGATTCTCAGTTTATTACTGTTACAGTCTGGGAGCTATGGGTCTTTGAAAGAAGCTAAGTGCAGAGCAGTGTATGAGGGGTCTTCACACCCAGTGTTACCATCCCTTCCACTGCTTCTGTTAAAAACAGCCCTCCGTTCATTAGCCAGAGCCCTTCAGTTCCTTAACCAGTGTTGGCAGCCTCTCCAGTTATTACCCAGAGTAATCAGCCCCTCCAGTTCATAAGCCAGTGTAGTCAGCTCACAATTAAAATGGCATGTTGATCTGTGACAGGGATAGGTAGCCAGTAGTTATCCAGATGTTTTAAAAAACGGCAACTCTATAGTCAAAGAATGCTGGGAGTTATAGTTTTTAAATATCTAGAGATCTACTAGTTACCTATCCATGGTTTTATAACTATGTCCTGCAGAATATACATTTCATCTCCACACACTGTCTAAACTGAATTATGGGAGATAGTACAATAAGCAGGTACCATAACAGGATTATGGGTAGGGTGCAAGAGGAGCTGCAGTTAAATATCTACACCTTTATATGGTGTGATATTTATGCTGTTTTGAAAACTACAAATCCCAGCATTCCCTGTTTGCACTCTGCTGTTGTACAATGCTTGGGGTACTAAATGTCAAACATCTGGAGGTCCACACCTGCTGTAGTTATAGCTGAACCTCATGAAGTTATAGATTGTTATATCATCACTAGAATCATACACATCCCCATAGATCAGATCTGAGCAAAGTAAGGCCTGGGGCCACATGCGGCACATTGACAGCCCGACTGGCCCCTCAAGACTAGAACTGTTCCCAAAAATCTTAATATTAATTGATTGTCTCAGGCTGGATACTGATTTATTTCTTTTAAATTTAATTTCACGGGAGAAAAAACCCGATCAATTGATTAACTGAATTTGATGAATAGATCTAAAATATTACACACCTTACTAATAATAATATAAAAAAACAATGACTATGTATATTAATTTAATCTTTTTCTAAAATGCAGTTTTTGCAATCTCTATAAGAACTTGTGAAATTAAATTGCCCATCCCTGCCATAGATCATTATGGCCAGAAGGATTTTCATTTTCTTTTGGCTTACAAAGAAATGAAAATCACATCTCATCTTGTTCATGCTACACTTGCTTTGTTCTGCTCATCATAGGGACAGGTACAGATAGAAGTTTGTTTCTTTATTCTATGGGAGATTTTAGTTTGCTGGCTCTGACTGTTAAACAGAGGTCAGAGGAGTTTAACCTCTGCCTTTCCAGTCACTCCAGCATTACAAGGGCATGTCCACCCTAAAACCAATTTTTAATTTAATGTAGCTCCCCCCTGCCCAGACGCTAAAGGCAATATTATTTCTTTAAAAAACAAATCCAAAGCATACTTACAGCCACTTCACATGACATGCTCCTCACACCTCCGTTTGCAGGAAGTTGCAAACAGGGGCCAACCGGCAACCGCGTGTGGTGATTGGCTGAGAGGCAATGGAGAGTGCAGCGGGACCAAAGGCTGTACGTATGATTACGGTTAGACGTGAGAAATATCCATCGCCAAGGATGAATCCGGATGGTGGGAGGGAAGGGGTAAGAGCACCCTGCGCATGCCAGAAACCCCTCAGAGCACGCATCAGAGGCAGAAACCTTTCCCAAAGGAAGACAGCTCCCATCCTCGTTTCTTGGACTTTGAAAGACTGCAAAGAAACCCTAAGGAGCTGGGATGTAATGTAGGGATCATTTTAAACTACACAGTGGGGCCAGTAGTGGGTTAAATTATAGTTTTGAGGGTGGACTGCCCTTTAACTGCTTTTTTCCCCAGTGATCTCTGCAAAACTTACCAAGGCACCACAACAGTTAAAGTTCAACATAACTGCCTGTATTCCTAAGTACAGTGGCATCCTGTATAAGATTCTAAGTACATTAGAGCTGCTGATAACTCAATATTCACCCAGCCACAACATAAGAAGCTAAGAGCTTTTGCATCTAAATTTATCTACCCTTTATCTGGCATAGTGTGATTTAGTGTAAGTTGCTATGCATACTGCACATTGTCTTGGATTGATAACAATGTACAAACTTTTTTTTTTCTCTTACAGACTGGGATTCTTCTACCTAGGACTTGACCCAACCCGCAGTTCTCTTACCCGAACTCTACCCACAACTGCTTATGAAGGTTCTCATTCATCCAGGTCATGGTATAATCTGTTGTATTCAATTAGATCAACTGGACTGAATGTTTAGTTCTTGAAGACGTTTCGCTAGTCCCGACTGGCTTTCTAAATTCAGAATGACTTGTACAAGAATCTGTGGCAATTACGTACCCTGGAAAATCCCAATTAGCTATCACAGCCAGGTGTTAAGGGCGTGATTAGATAGTGGCTAAGAGGTGTTATAGGAACGCCCAGAGTAAGGTGTCAAACAGCATTGTACATGGAAGACAGATGGTGTCGAACCCCCCCACCTCTATTTAGCTTGGTTTCTTTATTTTCACATAAATGGCCTCCTTACACCTCTCTTGAACCAGTCACGTTCCTTTGCCAATATGTTAACATTACAATCTTCAAAGGTATGTCCTTTATCCTTAAGATGTAATGTTAACATATTGGCAAAGGAACGTGACTGGTTCAAGAGAGGTGTTAAGGAGGCCATTTATGTGAAAATAAAGAAACCAAGCCTAAATAGAGGTGGGGGGGTTCGACACCATCTGTCTGCCATGTACAATGCTGTTATGACACCTTACTCTGGGCGTTCCTATAACACCTCTTAGCCCATCACCAATCACGCCCTTAACACCTGGCTGTGATATGCTAATTGGAATTTCCAGGTAAATAATTGCCACAGATTCTTGTACAAGTCATTCTGAATTGAGAAAGCCAGTTGGATGACTAGCGAAACGTTTATAGTTTATAGTATTTGAGGTTGAATAAAGACATACGTCCATCCAGTCCAACCCATCTAGCAATATCCTCATTTCCTGCCTAACTTTTGATCGAGAGGAAGGCAAAAAAAAACCACGAAATTTATGAAGGGGAAAAAAATTCCTTCCTGACCCCAAGTGGCAATCGGAAATTTCCCTGGATCAACTCTACTTTATGTATCAATACCAGTAACTTGCAACATTCCTTGTTTGCAGAAACTCATCCAGCTTTTTTTTGAAACTGACCAATGAACCTGCCATTACAATGTCCACTGGAAGACAGTTCCATAGCTTTACCGTTCTCGCAGTAAAAATCCCTTTCCGAGCTTGAAGCCTAAACCTTTTTTCTTCAAGTCTTAAGGGATGTCCTCGTGTCCTGTGACATGTTCTATTGGTGAAACATGCCCCAGATAGTTTATTTTATGGCCCGTTAATGTATTTATACACAGTAATCATTCCCCACGCAAAGTGCCTTTTCTCCAGCGTACATAATTGTAACTTTTCCAGTCTCTCTTCATATTCAAGCTCCCCCAATCCCCTTTTATTTAGTTGCCCTTCCTGAACCCTTTCCATTTCAAAGATGTCCTTTTTGTACACAGGATTCCAAATTGCACTGCATATTCCAAATGAGGCCTTACCAATGCTTTAAAGAGGGAGAATTACATTTTCCTCCCTTGAATCCATACCTCTCTTTATACAGACAATACCATGCTGGCTCTGGCTGTTGCCGCCTGGCACTGCTTGCTACCTTTAAGTTTGTTATCCACCAAAACTCCAAGATCCCTTTCCAACAGGGATTCACTTAACACAGAGCCATTTATAGTATAAGTTAGCCACAAGTATTTTTAAGTCCAAAATGCATCACCTTACATTTATCAACATTGAATTTCATCTCCACTTAGCAGCCCAATGTGATAATCTATCTAGATCCCCTTGCAACGATTGCACATCCTCTGAAGTTTTTAATGGTCAACAGTTTTGTGTCGTCAGCAAACACAGAAACCTTGCTGACAATACCCACTTCCAAATCATTAATAAATAGATTAAATAGAAGCGGCCCCAACACAGAACCCTGTGGCACCCCACTTAGCACTTTAATCCATAATGATGAGCCCCATTAACAACTACACTCTGCATCCTATTCATTAACCAATTTTCTATCCAGTACAAATGTGACCCCCAGACCAACAGACCTTAGCTTATTCATTAGTCGCCTATGGGGGCTGTATCAAAGCCTTTGCAAAATCCAAGTAAACTACATCTACTGCCATACCAGAGTCTAATTTCTACTTACTTCCTCATAAAAGCCAAGCAAGTTAGTTTGACAAGATCTATTCCTCCTAAATCCATGCTGGTTACTACTTATAATGTCAGTCCTTGAAACATACTCTAGAACATGTTCCCTTATTAAACTTTCCAGGATCTTCCCCACCACTGAAGTTAAACTTACAGGCCTGTAAAAACCCGGCTGTGAACGACTACCCTTTTGAATATTGGAATAACATCAGCCTTTTTCCAATCCGGCACACCCCGACATGAGGGAATCAGCAAAAAAGAAAACAATGGCCTAGATAAAACTGAACTTAGCTCCTTAAGTACCCGGGATGTATTTTATCCGGTCCAGGAGATTTATTAATATTACCTTATTTAGTTTCTTTCTGTACCATATCCTCAGTTAACCAAAGTGACTTGAATCTTGTATACTATTATTGCTACTATACTCTATGATATCTGTACTTGGATCTTCTATAGTGTAAACAGAGGGGAAAAAAATTATCAAGACATTTGCTTTATCGCCATCCTCCGTAACTAACTTATCCCCATTAATTATGGTCCACATTCTCAGTCCTCATCTTCTTACTATTAATATACTTAAAAAAAAATGTTTAGGCTTAGTGATGCTTTCTTAGCTATCCTAACTTCATTATTAATTTTAGCTAGTTTGATTGCTTTCTACACTCCTTGTTACAGTTTTTATATCCCTAAAGGCCCTTTCCGTTCCCTCGGCCTTAAAGGTTTTAAATGCCTTTTTCTTCCTTACCATTTGCCTCTTTACATCAGATTCACGCCACATGGGCGCGATTTATTTTTTTTACATTTATTTCCCAAGGGTATAATTTAGATGTGAACTGGCTTAGATCCCCTTGAACCAGTCCACTTCTGTTTAGCCTTTCCTGGATAATACATTATCCCAGTTGACATTCTGAAGAGCTGCTTTTAACCTGGGAAAATTTGCTTCTCTGAAATTAAATGTCTTTGTTAACCCAGCGCACTTTTCCTTTCGATAACAAAGTCCAAATGCCACTATTCTGGTCACTATTCCCTAAGCCTCCAGTTACCTTTATATCTATAATGCGCTCCACAATGTTAGATATTACCAGATCCAACAGAGCTCCTTTTCTAGTAGGAACCTCAACCACCTGTGAGAGAAAATTATCCTGCAGCAAATTCAGGAACTCATCGCCTTTTTCTGTGATGGCAGTTCCACCACACCAATCAATGTCAGGGTAATTGAAGTCCCCCATAATGAGCACACTCCCCAAACTGCAGCCCTGCCAGCTGCATATGAAGTTGACTCACCTCCTCTCTGCTAGCATTTGGCGGCTTATAGCAGACACCACAATGACATTACCCCTTTCCTGTTGCCTAATTCCACCCATATTGCCTCCACTTTATCATCCGTATCACCAGTTATCTCTTCTTTTAAATTTGGCTTCAATTCTTTTTTAACATAAAACATACTCCTCCCCCTTTCCTTTTTTTCCCGTCCTGCCTAAACAAGGCATATCCTTCTATATTTACAGCCCAGTCGTGAGAACTGTTCAACCACGTTCTGCTATACCTATTACATCATACTTTTCATTCAATGCCATCATTTCCAATTCACCCTTTTGTCAGCCAGGCTTCTCGCATTTGCAAACATACATTTTAGATTATGATCCTGTATTTATTCTTACACTTTAATACACATTCCTCCCTATCCCCTATGCTAGCCCCACCCCCCTTTCCGCCCACCACTGGCCTATCTACACCCTGCTTTCCTCCTGGACTATCTATCCATGAGATTTTAAAGGTAGGAAACTGGCCTTTCATTTAAATCTTGAGACCACAGTTCTCCTTTAAAATAATCAGACCTGCTTTTATTATATTCCTCACTTCATCTCCTCCTTAAAGGGTATGTCCACCCTTGAAACACATTTTTGCCATAGCATTCCCTCCCCCTAGTGTAAATCCCTTTTGCCATAACAATCCCCCTGTCCCCCCAGCCCCAACCACTATATTTATTTTATTAGACAGTTCCCCAAACTTTACTTACCTCCCCTCTTTCCTCCGCCGCGCTGACGGCCCTCTACTTGCGAGAAAATGCAAGCAGAGGGGAGGGACCGGCAGTCGCGTCTGTGACTGGCTGAGCGGCAGCCAATCACGGACGTGGCTGCCGGTCATTCATTGCGGCGGAGGAGAGGGAAGGTAAGTAATGCTTGGGGCACTTTCTAATAAAATAAACATCTATTTAAAGCAATTTTAAAAAAAATGCATTGCGTATAATAATACAGTAATTTAAGAAAGGGCAATTATAGTGAGAAAATTGTTTTTTTTTAATTTCTTCTAATGTATCTATTAAGTCATCCCATCCACCAGGGTACCTTTAGTTTCTTTAAATTCTACATAGTCCCCGAGATATAAGCCTTTGAATATGCGGTGATTTGTAGGAGCTGCTACACTCATCTGTCACTCAAAGGCACACACCCACACAATCCAAAGCTCCCCTGCAGTACTGTCACACACTCTCTCACCCACACTATATGTACCATGTGCAACATATAGTCAAATGCTGTAGTGCTAAACACAATCAATAAACCATTAACCCAGCAATATGAGCAAAACACACATAAAACAGCCCCTCCCCCCCAAAAAAATCTTATATACATACAAACCAGTGACTCAAATGGAACACTAATACAGTATATATAAACAGTAATTACAGACTATATACCAACAGACACCACATGCAATCTATGAAATATATAGACTAAAGCAACTAAAATGTAAAAGGACAAACAAGCAGTGTCACTGTGTTGGGAAGGTATCATACAAGCTGCTGTTACACTGACTCTCTCTTCAGTGATTATGATCTCAGCTAAGCAGGGGAGAGATATGAACTTTAGTAAAAAGTAAATAACAATTAGCAAGTTAGAGAACGCGCGAGTCAGTAAATTACTTGTAAAGAATCTCAGCACCATGTCCTCCTCTCTCCCCCTCTGGCCCTCCTTCGCAGCATTGCTACTGTATTCCACACTTTGAAGGGAGGGGTCAACAGGATGTCAGCACTTCATTTAAAGTCCTTTCAAATGACAATGCTCGGACTCTGTATACAGCCCGTCACTGCTGAGGGGAGTAGACGAGAGGGGAGGGGGACTACACAGTTGGTACAAACTTCTGCCAGTGTGAAGAAACGAAAGCCAACCGAAACTGAAAGTAAGGCTAGTTTCTTATACTAACTTTTTTTTGTGATCATACATGTATACAGACAAAGTTTTTTTTTCACTATAGGTTGCCTTTAAGGTTTGTGGTTTTGGTGCCATCCAGACCAATATTATAGTTTGTCTAGCATAATATAGGGTTTCTCTAAGGAAGGAGGGTTGGTTTTGATCCCATGTATCCACCTCCGGTATACCCATATACATAGGCCAGGGTCCATTGGGACTAGGATTGGTAACATAGTGGAAAGGTGATCCTATTCCAAAATCTTTGTAGTTTGGGGCAGATCCAAATCATGTGCCAAAAGTCAGCTATTTAGGGCAGTTTGAACTATGTGTAGGGGACCCACTGTATATGATTTCCTCAGTGGTGTAATATATGCTTGGTGAAGAATATAAAACTGCATAAGTTTATTAGCAGCAGAGGGGGATACCCTGAGGTGTGATTCCATCAGATCTCCGTCATCTGTGTTTCACAGGGCAGGGATTAGTATGTGCCACCTGGCTATATTTAGTGTTAGAATAAAAGGTATGCAGACCTTCCCATACATTTTTTTCTTGATTTCGAGCCTCTCTCTGCCTTCAATTAGCTGTGCTGTGAAAGGGGGCGTAACAATTCTTTCTGCATCTAACGGTCACTCAAAGCTAGCATGTGAGAAAACACTCTACCCACACTTGATCAGCTTGATTATGTACGCTGTAACCTAGCAACAGGACATTTCAAGTTTGTTTAACTGGCAGAGGAGGAGGAGAGAGGTTGTAACAGACATTTCCACCAGACAAAGACAAGTGTTAAGTTAATCATGTCCCTGGGACATCTAGGAGGCAGGCTTTTATCACTCATCTTTGCTGTGTGATACCTAAGGGAGGGCAGCACAGTTGTAAACATGAGTAAGTGATTTCAGCTGCTGGAAGTGTGGACATATAATGGGGTGATGTTTTTTTTTTATATTGTTGTCCTTTAAAACATGGAAACTAATGATTCAAAAATTTTTTACCATTGCTAAGAATAATATACCTAGGTTGGGGCACTATCACTAAATTCAACAAAATTTGGTCTCCATGGTATACTAACTTAGGCGATCCAACACAAACCAGATCCTAATGTAATAAGAATTAGGCGATACAATACAAACAAGGAACCGACCTGAAAAAAACTGAAATTTACAACAAATAGAAATCCTTGGAGACAGATTACACATTTGAGATAGTCTGTAAATACCTAATACAGAGTACAAAGAACCTAAATAATCTGAACCGACAACCAGAACTAAGAAAAAGTATCCCATGACTATCAACATAATTTGATAGGATAAATCACAATGTCACATAAATAGGTCCTTATACTTAAACGCAATATACAGTATAACTAAAATATAAGATAATACATAAGAACATGCATTTTTCTTTTTAAATATATGTTTAATACTGCGATGTATAATACCCAATATTCTACTTAATGTATATCCGAGTTTGTTACACTGTTTTTGTTTTAATAAACAGTCTAATAAAAACATTTAAATGAGTGGACAACCAGCACAAGCCCTTTTTATGAGAATGAAAAACATTTAGGGCTAGGCCACACTAGTGCGATTTTCGCTAAGATAGAAATCGCGGGAACGTGAAAATTCCAGCGATTTCTGATGAGAATAAGAGTTTTGGCAAGGCATTCGTTCACCATATTTGGTGCGTTAACGCATGCGTTTCTATAACGGAATCCATCAAAATGGCATGCGCAAAACGCACAAGAATTGAGCACACAATAGATTGCGATAACGCTCGCGATTTTGAGCGCGATTCCTGTGCGTTGCAGCGTAGCCTCAGCCTTACCAATGTTTTCCATGGAATTCTACTTTCTTTGCCCCAAATAACATATTGACATCAATTGAAATAAAGTGCATTCCTTGAAGTACTTTTATCCAGCACCTTTACAACCTCCCATTCCTGAAGAAGCCTGAGATCTAAATGGCATTGAAGGGATGTGTCATTTCTGAATAATGTGATTTAAATGTTGCCAGAATAACTGTCAGGCAGAAAAACAGTGGCAGCTGGTGAGAGGAGCTGGGAAAAACATACTGGATAGGAGTTGTTGGAGGACATGCAGAGGATTCATTCACCTGGATGAATAACTGAGAACAATAATCATCAATACTTGATATCTACTAGCACAGCACAGTGTTACATTTTTAGAGTGATGGTTTGTCCACATCCCCAAACACCCTACACTGTGTACGACTATCTAAGAAACTTTTCAGTTTCATCCCCCCAGAAATTGCAGAAAATCTGTTTCTTTTTAAACAGATCTATAGACACATTTCCCACTAAAGGTCCAGGCATTTGTGTTGTAACTGTGTTAATTAGTAAATCTGTTCCCTCTGGGGGAAGTACAGTTGACTGCAAGCCATCATCTTTTATTTTAATAAATGGTTTGGTGTAATAGAAGTGATAGTTAATGGATAATAAAAGGTTTAAGGCTGTACAAATGTTAGATTTATGTCGGGAGCAGGTGCAGAATAATGACGTACGGCCACATCACCCGACAATTGCACATGTGTGGCGGATCACTTCACACCAATCATTGATCTGGCAGACAGATTCCCAATGACATCGATGAATAGGGATGGTTGTTGACTGAAGAGGTAGTGTGTGGGTCATTTGTTGGGCTGTATGTTGTGCTGGCAGAAAAAAATGTATTTTCCAGTTTGAGACTTTAGGTCTATAATAGGCCCCTGAAGCCTCAATGGCAGTTTTCCTGTGAAGGCACACAAGCCAATCATAATAAATCAATTAAAGGGCCAGGGTGAAAATGTTAAATAAAATCACATGTTCACCCCCAAACAAAATGTTAACCCAAGGCTTAACACACACACTTTCAATACTAACCTTTCTTCCCTCCGCTCCTAACATCAGATATCTAACATTGAAGTCTGCCAGTCCCTCCCCCGCTATTGCCATGTCCATTATGACTTTGGGAGCTCAATGTGAGCTTGCACAGCCATCAACCTTCTAGATTTTGGCGCCATCATAAGTCAAGGGCTGTAACTTAAGCATCACGTTCTTGACTGGCAGTTGCAACCTGCAAGAGAGGTAATTTGCAGCAAAGGACCATGAGAATCAAGATTAGATATCTGATGTTAGGAGCGCAGGGGAGAAGGTAAGTACTGCGCAAATAAGATTTGGAGGTGTTAAGCCTGGGGTTGAATTTTGTTAGGTGGATGAAATACCCTTTAAATTTTCCGCAATAATATTAAAACATTCTAACAATAGCAAACTGACTGGCTTGTCTACCATTAATGAATCACTGCCTACACCACACATGGCCAGAAGTTTAGGTTTTATGGCAATAAAGATCAATAAAGAGCAATAAAGAGCAAAGGGACATAAAATTTCATGAGGTATAATTATTGGGGAAAAAGTCAACAAACATTTAAGGTTAATATAGAGCATTAATGCTTTCACCCAAACAATTATGGTATAGGCATTATATCAACTATAAGTATATCATACATAATAAAAAGGCTTTTAACCTTTAATGGTCTGCAGACACCCTCTGTAATGTGGCCAACTACTTCCTGGATATTGTCCTCGACTCCTGTAAAAAAAAAACAATTAAATTGCATTGAATATAATTTGATGTAGAATAATAGAAACGCTGCACGTGGAACACACATAAACAAAATATAATAAAATAGATAATAACAATATTATTTCAATGCACTTTATTGGTGTTACTGCTCATTTAAAAAGTAGGAGAATTAATTTCTCTCATTTAAAGCACACGAGAGCAAACAGTTTCTGAAAATTCTCACACAACTCAAAAAAAAAATGTGAATCATATGATATTCATATTGAGGGAGGTGACTTTGAAATTGGGACCAATAATTCAGTCTCATTATTATGGGGAATTTTTTTTAGATGAGCAAATATTATTACACATGGAATCATTTCCTCAATAAGTAAATAAACAAATAAAATGTTTGTCTTGTTATTTTTTAATTGGTTGTCTCTAGTTTTAGGTAAAATCTGGTCATGCTTTATTTTAGAAAAGCTAAGTACTGCTGTATCTGTTGATTGCTCATTCCTTTGCACAAACTTGTTGATAAAAGAAGTAATTATGAAGGGAAAATTCTCACCAAGGTCACATTTATAAAAATGATATTCAGTTTGCAATGTTTTAACATTCCAAAAATCCTCCTTCACCAGATTTCAAAAGGGCAACTGTGGTCAAAGCCCTTTTTGTATATTTAAAATGAACCCTGAATCACATCTCTAGGTAAAATTTGTGAGAAGCTTTATTGCTGCAAAGGTTTAGCAATATACAGTAACTTCCTGAACTATTCTTGCTTTCAGCAGCTTATAGTCATGTGACCAGTCTCTGCCTGCAATAATAGGCTCCCTAAATCAACTGTCATTTTTTTTTAAAAAAAATTCTGTGCAGAGGGTCAAATAATCCCTTTAATACGAACTTAAAGCAACTCCCAAAGTGAACTTTTCCCTTAACGTATTGATAGAAGCCAGGGGGGTTAAGGAGCAATGCGTTACCTCCCGTTCTTCAATCAATATCTCAGGAGCCAGGGACAAAGGGAAGTAAATATTTACCTTTCGCACGATCCACCGCTGCAGAACTCCAAATCTCTGATTGCATCGTAGTTCTAATTTTCTTTAGCACGCATGCATGATAATGCACACTATAGAGAATTAGAACAAGAAGTGGTCGGAGTTCTGCAGCGGTGGATCCTGCGAAAGGTAAATATACTTACCTGTGGCCCTGGTCCAATGATGTACAATCATAAATTTATAAAGGCAGAGAAGGGGTTTAAACAAGCCTTTCATTTTAACAGCATTTAACAGATACAATTAAAGGGCATGTCCACCCCCAAAACTATAATCCCCCCCACTACTGGCTAGTGTAGTTTAATCCTTACCTCAGCCCAGCCCACATGGTTCCCTGTAGTCCCCCCCCCCCCAAAGTCCCAAAAACTGCCCACCAGGAGGATAGCAGAGTACATATAGGACTCTGCCTCCTACCTGGCCTCTGGGAGAAGTTTGGCATGCGTACTGCAGCCCTTCTCCCCCTCCCTCTCCCTCTGGATTCCCTCCCCATAGCATAAATCCCCTTTGATATAGTATTCCCCCTGGTCTCCCAGCCCCAACCGCTTCATTTTTATGTTTAGAAAGTGTCCCAAACTTTACTTACCTCTCCTCTTTCCTCCGCTGCACTGAATGACCGGCAGCCGGTCCCGCCCCTCTGCTTGCATTTTCTCTCAAGCAGAGGGCTGGCAGCGCGGCGGAGGAAAGAGGGGAGGTAAGTAAAAGTTTGGGGCACTTTCTAAACATAAAAATGAAGCGGTTGGGGCTGTGAGACCAGGGGGAATACTATATCAAAAAATAGTTTTAAGGGTGGACATACCCTTTAAATTAAAAAATAATACAATATAACATAAAGGGATCAGGTGGCAACATTGTCCAAGTAAAACTTAACATAAATATCCACATATGTTAAAAATAACAGGTACATATGTGGGCGCCCACCGAAAGTGACACACATGCAGTAATGTCAACACAGCCTATGAATAAGCTCTCAAAACACGTTTTAACGTGCACCTGGACCATTATCTAATCAGAGTGAGCATTACCAGGCAGTTAAATAAATTTGATAGTGTATGGGTATAGGGAGTAGTGCACCCTTTTGTATATTTTATATACATCTTACTATGTTAATCTGTAAGGATTTTAAATGTGTATGAATTAGGGCCAATGAGTAATAAGGGTTTTTTTGTGCTTGTGTCTGAATACCCCAACCTGCAGACAGATATTTTATATTGCAATAGATGACCTGTAATGCTATATATTTTTACTAATGTTTGTATTATTCCTTTCTCTAAGCATATCGCCAAACCTTATGAATATTCTTCAGTTCCCACAATGAGGATGACTGTGTTCCTGTGTTTAGGTAAGTAGCATTGCTTTTAAAGGGTAAATATGCCCGCCTCCCCTCCAATAGGTTGCCATTTGCAGAAGCAGTGAGCTGGTAATACCACTCATGCAGTGGCTGACCGCTCACTGCAATTTTCACTGTGCTCCTATATGGAAAATAATTACCCAACTTTTTTTGTTTTACTTTAGTTTTCCTTTACCATATAACACACATCCCACATCCAGTTATAACAATAGAATGGAGATCAATACACAGTAATAGTTCTGATCATACCTTGAATATTTACAAGCTTTAGCAATGATTCCAAATGTTCTTTTTCTGATGCAGTTGCTTGATGCAGCCAAGCCAACATATCCCCAACATACCTTGTTAAGAAGAAAATAGCTTTCAATTCATAGATCTATTCATCTTACAGCATCTTTCAGGAGATTATTGCCAGGGCTTGGCCACATTAATGTGAGAATCAATATGGATGGCCACATGGCATGCACCCATAAAACGGATAGCAGAGCATGCAATCACCATTTTTTTGCAGATCGATTGCAAACATGTTATTGCAGGTGATTTGGATTCCCTATATTGCTCATTTGCGTAACGCTCGCGATTTTGTGCGCGATTCCTGTGCGTTGCAGCGTACCTCAGCCTTACCAATGTTTTCCATGGAATTCTACTTTCTTTGCCCAAAAACATATTGACATCAATTAAATAAAGTGCATTCCTTGAAGTACTTTTATCCAGCACCTTTACAACCTCCCATTCCTGAAGAAGCCTGAGATCTAAATGGCATTGAAGGGGATGTGTCAGTTCTGAGTAATAAGTGTGCATTTAAATGTTGCCAGAATAACTGTCAGGCAGAAAAACAGTGGCAGCTGGTGAGAGGAGCTGGGAAAATAACATACTGGATAGAGGTTGTTGGAGGACATGCAGAGGATTCATTACACCTGGATGAATAACTGGAACAGAAATATCACAATCAAGCTTGATATCTACTTAGCAGCAGCACAGTGTTACATTTACTTAGAGTGATGGTTTGTCCACATCCCCAAACACCCTACACTGTACTGACTATCTAAGAAACTTTTTCAGTTTCATCCCCCCAGAAATTGCAGAAAATCTGTTTCTTTTTAAACAGATCTATAGACACATTTCCCACTAAAGGTCCAGGCATTTGTGTTGTAACTGTGTTAATTAGTAAATCTGTTCCCTCTGGGGGAAGTACAGTTGACTGCAAGCCATCATCTTTTATTTTAATAAATGGTTTGGTGTAATAGAGTGAGTTTAATGGATAATAAAAGGGTTAGGGCTGTACAAATGTTAGATTTATGTCGGGAGCAGGTGCAGAATAAATGACGTACGCCACATCACCCGCATTGCACATGTGTGCGATCACATCACACCAATCATTGATCTGGAAAGACAGATTCCCAATGACATCGATGAATAGGATGGTTGTTGACTGAAGAGGTAGTGTGTGGGTCATTTGTTGGGCTGTATGTTGTGCTGGCAGAAAAAAATGTATTTTCCAGTTTGAGACTTTAGGTCTATAATAGGCCCCTGAAGCCTCAATGGCAGTTTTCCTTTGAAGGCAGCACAAAGCCAATCATAATAAATCAATTAAAGGGCCAGGGTGAAAATGTTAAATAAAATCACATGTTCACCCCCAAACAAAATGTTAACCCAAGGCTTAACACACACACTTTCAATACTAACCTTTCTTCCCTCCGCTCCTAACATCAGATATCTAACATTGAAGTCTGCCAGTCCCTCCCCCGCTATTGCCATGTCCATTATGACTTTGGGAGCTCAATGTGAGCTTGCACAGCCATCAACCTTCTAGATTTTGGCGCCATCATAAGTCAAGGGCTGTAACTTAAGCATCACGTTCTTGACTGGCAGTTGCAACCTGCAAGAGAGGTAATTTGCAGCAAAGGACCATGAGAATCAAGATTAGATATCTGATGTTAGGAGCGCAGGGGAGAAGGTAAGTACTGCGCAAATAAGATTTGGAGGTGTTAAGCCTGGGGTTGAATTTTGTTAGGTGGATGAAATACCCTTTAATTTTTCCGCATATATTAAAACATTCTAACAATAGCAAACTGACTGGCTTGTCTACCATTAATGAATCACTGCCTACACCACACATGGCCAGAAGTTTAGGTTTTATGGCAATAAAGATCAATAAAGAGCAATAAAGAGCAAAGGGACATAAAATTTCATGAGGTATAATTATTGGGAAAAAAGTCAACAAACATTTAAGGTTAATATAGAGCATTAATGCTTTCACCCAAACAATTATGGTATAGGCATTATATCAACTATAAGTATATCATACATAATAAAAAGGCTTTTAACCTTTAATGGTCTGCAGACACCCTCTGTAATGTGGCCAACTACTTCCTGGATATTGTCCTCGACTCCTGTAAAAAAAAAACAATTAAATTGCATTGAAATTTTTGATGTAGAATAATAGAAACGCTGCACGTGGAACACACATAAAACAAAATATAAAAAATAGATAATAACAATATTTTTCAATGCACTTTATTGGTGTTACTGCTCATTTAAAAGTAGGAGAATTAATTTCTCTCATTAAAGCACACGAGAGCAAACAGTTTCTGAAAATTCTCACACAACTCAAAAAAAAAATGTGAATCATATGATATTCATATTGAGGGAGGTGACTATGAAATTGGGACCAATAATTCAGTCTCATTATTATGGGGAATTTTTTTTAGATGAGCAAATATTATTACACATGGAATCATTTCCTCAATAATTAAATACAAATAAAATGTTTGTCTTGTTATTTTTTAATTGGTTGTCTCTAGTTTTAGGTAAAATCTGGTCATGCTTTATTTTAGAAAAGCTAAGTACTGCTGTATCTGTTGATTGCTCATTCCTTTGCACAAACTTGTTGATAAAGAATTAATTATGAAGGGAAAATTCTCACAAGGTCACATTTATAAAAATGATATTCAGTTGCAATGTTTTAACATTCCAAAAATCCTCCTTCACCAGATTTCAAAAGGGCAACTGTGGTCAAAGCCTTTAATTGTATATTAAAATGAACCCTGAATCACATCTCTAGGTAAAATTTGTGAGAAGCTTTATTGCTGCAAAGGTTTAGCAATATACAGTAACTTCCGTGAACTATTCTTGCTTTCAGCACTTATAGTCATGTGACCAGTCTCTGCTGCTGCAATAATAGGCTCCCTAAATCAACTGTCATAGGCAGAGGTCAAATAATCCCTTTAATACGAATTAGACTTGATTAAGAAACAACTCCCAAAGTGAACTTTTCCTTAACGTATTGAAGAAGCCAGGGGGGTTAAGGAGCAATGCGTTACCTCCCGTTCTTCAATCAATACTCAGGAGCCAGGGACAAAGGGAAGTAAATATTTACCTTTCGCACGATCCACCGCTGCAGAACTCCAAATCTCTGATTGCTCGTAGTTCTAATTTTCTTTACACGCATGCATGATAATGCACACTATAGAGAATTAGAACAAGATTGGTGGAGTTCTGCAGCGGTGGACCCTGCGAAAGGTAAATATACTTACCTGTGGCCCTGGTCCAATGATGTACAACATAAATTTATAAAGGAGAGAGAGGGGTTTAAAACAGCTTTCATTTTAACAGCATTTAACAGATACAATTAAGGGCATGTCCACCCCCAAAACTATAATCCCCCCCCCCACTATGCAGTGTAGTTTTAATACTTACCTCAGATCCCAGCTCCACATGGTTCTCCTGTAGTCCCCCCCCCCCCCAAAGTCCCAAAAACTGCCCACCAGGAGGATAGCGAGTACATATAGGACTCTGCCTCCTACCTGGCCTCTGGAAAGTTTGGCATGCTTACTGCAGCCCTTCTCCCCCTCCCTCTCCCTCGGATTCCCTCCCCATAGCATAAATCCCCTTTGATATAGTATTCCCCCTGGTCTCCCAGCCCCAACCGCTTCATTTTATGTTTAGAAAGTGTCCCAAACTTTACTTACCTCCCCTCTTTCCTCGCTGCACTGAATGACGGCAGCCGGTCCCGCCCTCTGCTTGCATTTTCTCTCAAGCAGAGGCTGCAGCGCGGCGGAGGAAAGAGGGGAGGTAAGTAAAGTTTGGGGCACTTTCTAAACAAAAATAAGCGGTTGGGGCTGGTGAGACCAGGGGGAATACTATATCAAAAAATAGTTTTAAGGGTGGACATACCCTTTAAATTAAAAAATAATACAATAACATAAAGGATCAGGTGGCAACATTGTCCAAGTAAACTTAACATAAATATCCCTATGTAAAATAACAGGTATATGTGGGCGCCACCGAAAGTGACACACATGCAGTAAGTCACACACGCCATGAATAAGCTCTCAAAACACGTTTTATACGTGCACCTGGACCAATCTAATCAGAGTAGCATTACCAGGCAGTTAAATAAATTTGATAGTGTATGGGTATAGGGATTAGTGCACCCTTTTGTATATTTTAATACATCTTACTATGTTAATCTGTAAGGATTTTAAATGTGTATGAATTAGGGCCAATGAGTAATAAGGTTTTTTTTTTTGTGCTTGTGTCTGAATACCCCCAACCTGCAGACAGATATTTTATATTGCAATAGATGACCTGTAATGCTATATATTTTTACTAATGTTTGTATTATTCCTTTCTCTAAGCATATCGCCAAACCTTATGAATATTCTTCAGTTCCCACAATGAGAGATGTGTTCCTGTGTTTAGGTAAGTAGCATTGCTTTTAAAGGGTAAATATGCCCGCCTCCCCTCCAATAGGTTGCCATTTGCAGAAGCAGTGAGCTGGTAATACCACTCATGCATGGCTGACCGCTCACTGCAATTTTCACTGTGCTCCTATATGAAAAATAATTACCCAACTTTTTTTGTTTTACTTTAGTTTTCTTACCATATAACACACATCCCACATCCAGTTATAACAATAGAATGGAGATCAATACACAGTAATAGTTCTGATCATACCTTGAATATTTACAAGCTTTAGCAATGATTCCAAATGTTCTTTTTCTGATGCAGTTGCTTGATGCAGCCAAGCCAACATACCCCACATACCTTTGTTAAGAAAATAGCTTTCAATTCATAGATCTATTCATCTTACAGCATCTTCAGGAGATTATTGCCAAACCTTAAAGGACAACCTATACTCACCTCACCCTCGCTCCTCTTCCTCCATAGCAGCATAGCCCAGGGTGAGGACCTAAAATCGCTAAGTCCTCACCCTGGGTACTTTCCCTAACTCCTGCACTACTTACCCGCAAATCTGCTTCGCCGATCGCTCCATTCCTCCGCTCTTCCTGCTTCAGTGAGAGATCGTGAGGCAGCCAATAGGAAGATACGCTCTGCAAGGAGGCGTGTCTTCCAATTGGCTGCCTCGCGACTGTCACTGACAGTAGAAGAGAGGTGGAACAGTGTGGATTGGCGAAGCAGATTTGCGTAAGTAGTGCAGGAGTTAGGGAAAGCCCCAGGGTTAGGACTTAGCGATTTTAGGAGTCCGCACCCTGGGTACTATGCTGCAGTGGATCGGGGAAAAGGTGAGTTAATTGTCCTTTAAGGGCTTGGCCACATTAATGTGAGAATCAAAATGGATGGCCACATGGCATGCACCCAAAAAACGGGCAGAGCATGCAATCACCATTTTTTTCAGATCGATTGCAAACATGATTTGCAGGTGATTTGGATTCCCTATATTGCTCAAAAATGTCTATCTATTAAAATGCTGCTCATCTCTATCAGTCTCTCTACTGGCTGCCCATCACATACAGGATCCAATTCAAGCTTCTAACCCTTTTATACGAGGAACTCTCTGGCCCCTCCATACATCTCAGAGCTCATATGCAGATAATATCTGTAACTTCCACTCGAACGGTCTTCTTTGCTCTATTCGTCACCTCAAAATCTCTTTATAACTTTAACTTCAACCTTTAGCTGGGTACACACAGACGATAAAGCCACGATACTGTCAGATCCGACGGTATCAGGGTTCTTATCGGTACTGTGTGTACCTTTGTTTTCCGAATGAGCACGTGGCTGCCGAACGTTGGGTCGGCCGAACGCTCGTTTGGGAAAGACAGAAAATTTCCTTCGCCTGCGCTAACTCCTATAGAGGGAGTCTCCATGGCCGACTCCTGTCTGTCATCTTTCAATGATCTGTGTGTGTGCGTACCCAGCTTAAAACTTCCCCTTTACAGAAAGAACTGAACTACCCCACAACTGATCCGGCATGACCCAATCCTCATCTGCTACTCTTTAAGAACCTCACCTTTGTTTCAACCCCATTTTTCTTCAGACTGTCAGCTTACTTTCTTCTTATTGTATATTGTGTATATACATAAATACATAAAAATAACTTATATTTACTACTTCATCATACCGAATCATTTTGTATTGCATGTACTAACCCTGTTTGTAATATAATTACATAGTACCTTGGAAGATGTTGGCACTATATACAGTAAATCTATAATAAAAAACGCACAAAAAATAGAAAGTTTAGTTTAGTGCAACTTTCCAGCCTAAGTGCTACAGTCTGAAGGCTCACAGGTTTGCCATTTTGCAGAGTAAAAAAACAGTCCAACTGTCCTCCAGAAGTTCACAAGCGGAACTTTTTAACCTACTTTGTAGTTTAGCTGTTCAGGATTCCATATGGAGGATCATTGCAAACTACAAATATTATTTTCTTTACTTAACCTCCCTTAATATGGTTTAAATTTACTGTAAGTTTAATATACTGGAAGAAAAAAAAAAAAGGAGGGGGGGCATGCTTTGCATTTTGAGATTCAAGCTCAAAATTCAATCTTAACTGTCACAGTGCACTCCAGCATTTCACAGGCACTTAAATGAGTTATCAAAGTAAGAATTGGGCCATACAGCAGGGATCCATAAATCATGAAATGAAACAAAATGACCTAGTCTATGTTAAACAATATTAATCCAATACTAAAGATTTAACTCAAATTTTTTTTTAAAGTACTTCCAAAATGCAATATTCCAACTCAGTAGAGTGGTAAACGACACACCCACTTGTGAACAATCAAGATGATGATAATCTCCATAATATCCGTGTTTAAGTCTCACGTCCTTACCTCAAAGGATCATGGGAATGCATTTCATTGGACGAGGAGTACCCCCAGGCCCTCCCCTTGTTAGGGCATCAATAAATCCTCGACCACTGCACTTCTTCTCCAGTCCCATATTCATCTAAAGTGTACCTAACACACAAGTTAAAGGTGACTTTGTTTTAAAAGGTAAGACAGGTAAAAACAATGTATAATGTACACTGGGCTTACTCTTTTAGATAAAAAGCACATCTGTGTATGAAAGGGACTGTATATAACATGGCTTTACATTTCTAACGCTGCAAGAAGCCAGATGATATAGGTATAATTATATCCTTTTAATTCCTAATCAAAAGGGGGAGAAAATGAATCAGTATTGAAAGCCATTTCACAACAAATTTAGACTCCTAAATAGCATACCATAATCAAAAACATGGCTTTACATTAACGACATGTTGCTGCTTATACTGTATTGAATTATGTAGAATCTATAACAATGTAATTATAATGGCAGATGAAGAACTTAATTACATAGGCCTGATAGTGTTGTTAGATCATGTTATAGGAGAACTACAGAAATACAGTTTAGTTGATTCCCTATTTTTGTAAGAACTAAATGGCTATGATTTTAAACTTTAACACCTTTGGATCAAGCAGACATATAATAAGTTATTTTACTGAAAAACCACTGAAGTGTCCCCTTCTGCATACATATGTGACTATATATATATATATTTAGTGCGTGTCTTTGCAGTTCCACTAGGGATAAAATGAAATGAACTTTTGTCATGTGACAGCCCAACTAGGAGTAGAAATTCAGAATACAATACAAATAGCCTTGGATGGAATTTAATGAAAATTTGTGGATTTTGTCTTGAATAGAAAAAGCTTTCTGGTTCCACTTATTTAAGACCTCAATGGAAAACGACAATGAACACAAATATTTTTCAGGCTGAGTGTTTCCTGGGGTAAGAGCAGAAGAATATTATAAAATCTGACGGAAAATCCATTTTGTACACTTCGCATGTAACAAGGACAAGCCAAGTTACAAATATGTCAATTACATGACAAATTCTTCAGGATTCATTGTGCTACACTCTTTGAAAAACACAGAGACACAGACTTCTCAACACAGTTTACACCTGTCATTCTGGGATGTAAATTCTCAATATATTGACTGAAATACCTTTTAAGAGGCCAAAGATAAAGCTATTAAGGATTTGATGAGAATAAACAGTTTTTAAAGTCAGGTTAGTAACTGTACAGAACAAAGCACATAGATCCCAAGGATTGTCTTTATATTGATAAAATATGTTAGAAGATGGTAGCCTGTTCCAGCAAAAAAACAAAACTAGCACACAATGTACCAATGCTTATTTTCTCCTAACCATCTCCATCACCACCCTTCTAGGGATTAAAGAACAACTATATGGTAGCTGGGACAGGGAGTAAGGATGATTAGGAGCTACAGCACATACAGTTTTCCTCTGTCAGGTCATGTCCCTGTGCATTTCTGTATTAAAGATATTGCTGAAGCACCCGGAAGCCTGGCAAAGCGAAGTTTTCTTTGTGCTGATGCTCCTCATAGAAATATAATTGGGAGGTAGAAAGTACCAATCCTACCTCCCTGCCCCAGTAACTTTTCATTTTAACTGTTTTGAAAAAACTTTTTACGCACTATAGTTCTCATATGTTAAAGATACATGCTGTCCCTGTAATTAAAAATCTTTTCCCCACATGGTCAGACAGATTTACAGCTGACAACCATGCCTTTACATGACATCAGGTGACTCCTTTTGGCTGAGATGTGTTGCTACCATCACAGAGTAACCCTTTTGAAATAAAAAAAACCAAAAGTGGTATAAAGGTGATACCTTTATTGGCTAAGATAAATAGCAAGCTTTTATAACATTCTAGTTCCTTTTTCAAGATTACCTTTAAGGGTGAACCAACTATTTTCCCCATAGGTACCACTCAGACAACATTAGGAGCCAATCAACATTTTTTTAAGGGCATTCCACCCATCCAAAGTGGAAAAAAAACAAGCCAGTTAAACACTCTCCTTCATCCTTTCTCTATGTGCATTGAGACCTGGCTTCTGGAATTTGTCTGGTACGGTCTTAATAAATGTAAACTAATAGCTGAAGATTTACCACTCATTTATAATATCTAATTTGGCTGAATATAAAACCTATTACTTAAGGAAGATTGCTAATTGGCATGTATGCTGCAAAATGCATAGATTTCTGGAAATGTAAACATACTATTTTTTAAGGGCTGTCCACCCTTAACCCTTTTACTGCCAGGAGAATTTCATTTTTTTTTTGCGTTAACTGCCAGAAGAATTTTCAGGATTTTGCCCTTAATCGCTTTAGACTAATTTTACAGTAGGAAACTTGCAGTAAATCGGGAATATTATACATTTTTTTTTCAGCACAAAGTCTACTTTAACATGGTAACAAAATTTTGTACTTTTCTAGAAATTTTACTGAATTATGGGTAAAATATGTAAAAAAAAATGAAAAATTAGCAAATTTTCATATTTTTCCCATTTTTACTTACAGTTATCTTAAGGTTACGCACAAAATCTTACGTTTTCTAAAAGCTCTGATACTCCCGAGTACAACGATACCAGATATATGTAGGTACTCGACTTTTCCTGTACAGGAGACCCCCCCAACTAAAACTGCACCTTCAAGAATATTACACCAAATTAAAATGATAACACTACTGACAGTTAACATAGAATATCTACCAAATTAACTAAATATCCCCACAAGTGAGATATTTTAGAAACTACACACCCCAGAATTTTTACGAGTGAGGTTAGTTTCGATCAAAATTCAGATACCCGGACGCAGCTCTTTGTCAAATTGTAAGTTATTTTCTCATTTTCATTTTCTTTTTTCCTCAACTGTAAAATCAGAGACAAAATCAAATGCGAATTTCAGCTAAAAACTGTGGAGGAAAGTTCAAACGCATCTCAAATATGAAACCTAACCCCTCCCGAATAAAACGGTATGCCACATTCATGGGTGTACTCAGAGACATGGCTACCAACTAACCCAGAGCGTGACCAGTGCCAAATGCAGTAGCAGCAAAAAAAATTAGCCAGTTTTGTATTTGAACAGTCTGCAGTTTTTCCACAAAACACCCCCCAACTCAAAATACCCCCACAAACTATATATTCCTGAAATCTGCACACCTTTAGCTATGTAACGCTGTAGTTTGTTCATTCATACCATCAATGGTGTGGGCGCAGTTCTTCGTAGAAGTTTGCACTTTACCAGATTTTCAAAAAAAATGAACATCAAACAACATCAAAAAGGTAAAATCATGCCAAAACCCCATGGAATGTAAAAAAGTTACCAAATATCAATCTCCCAATGTCCTGAATCAACGGTATGCCATATGTGTGGTTACACACGCAGACGGAAAGCGAAAAGCCACAAAGTGAGACAATGCACGATGGCTCGAAACAGCGAAAATATTTAGCCAACTCCGATTTGGACAGTCTGCAGTTTTTTCCACAAAACACCCCCGTACTTAGAAATAACCCCCACAAACTATATATATCTGAAATCTACACACCTTCAGCTATGTAACGCAGTAGATTATTCATCATACCATCAATGGTGTGGGCGCAGTTCTTCGTAAAGTTCGCATTTGTCTAATAAATGAACAAAAACAATCAAAAGGTAGAAATCATGCCAAAACCCATGGAATGTAAGAAAAAGTTACTAAATATCAATCTCCCAAATGTCCTGAATCAAACGGTATGCCATGTGTGGTTACACTGCGGACGTGGAAGCCAAAAGACACAAAGTGAAACAATGCACAATGGCTCAGAAAACGCAAAAATATTCAGTCAAACGAATTTGAACAGTCTGCAATTTTTCCCCCCACAACAACCCCCCCAAACCATAATTTCTCGAATCCAAAACCATAATGTACGAAATTCTGTAGTTTGTTCATTTGTACCATCAATGTGTGGGGCGCAGTTTCTTCGAAGTTCGCAGTTTAAGCAGATTTTCTAAAAAAATGAAAAAAAAACACTCTCAAAAGTAGAAATCATGCCAAAATCCAAAGTATGTAAAAAAAGTTACCAAATATCAATTTCCTAAATGTCCTGAATCAAACGGTATGCCCTATGTATGGTTACACACACAAATGTGGAATCAACTAGCCCAAATGAACAATGGCCCAATTACAGCAACTTTTCAGATTGTCAGACTAAACACCCCTCTATATTACAAATACCCCCCAAAACTATATATTCTTGGAATTTACACACTTCAGCTACGTTACGGTGCCATGCTTTCATACATACATGAAGAATTCCAGACCCAGTATCCAAAGAACTCCGTGTTTTTAGGAGGTTTTGTGAAAAATAAAGATAAGATTCAAGGGTTGAAATCCTACCTAAACCCACTTGCCAAGCAAAAAAACCACACTTAATGTCAATCTCCCACATGTTCTGAATCAAATGGTATGCTATATGCGTGGATGCACACGGGACGTGGTCACCAACTAGCTCAAATTGGACGCATGCACAAGTGTAATTACAAGAAAAAAAATCAAAGTGCTCTGTAATTTCAAACAGCCCCAAAACTTGGAAATACCCCCCACAATAAAACCCCCCTAAATATCAATCTCCCACATTTCTGAATCAAACGGTATCCCTATGTGTGGATGTACACAGAGACGTGGCCACAAACTAGCTCAAATTGGACGCATGCACAAATGCAATTACAAGAAAAAAAATCAAAGTGCTCTGTAATTTCAAACAGCCCCAAAACTTGGAAATGCCCCCCACAAATAAAACCCCCCACTAAATATCAATCTCCCAAATGTCCTGAATCAAACGGTATGCCATATGTGTGGTTACACACGCAGACGTGGAAGCGAAAAGCCACAAAGTGAGACAATGCACGATGGCTCAGAAAACAGCGAAAATATTTAGCCAACTCCGATTTGGACAGTCTGCAGTTTTTTCCACAAACACCCCCGTAACTTAGAAATAACCCCCACAAACTATATATTCCTGAAATCTACACACTTCAGCTTGTAACGCAGTAGATTATTCATTCATACCATCAATGGTGTGGGCGCAGTTCTTCGTAGAAGTTCGCATTTGTCTGAATAAATGAACAAAAAACAACTTCAAAAGGTAGAAATCATGCCAAAACCTCATGGAATGTAAGAAAAAGTTACTAAATATCAATCTCCCAAATGTCCGAATCAAACGGTATGCCATATGTGTGGTTACCATGCGGACGTGGAAGCCAAAAGACACAAAGTGAAACAATGCACAATGGCTCAGAAACAGCAAAAATATTCAGCCAAATTGAATTTGAACAGTCTGCAATTTTTCCCCACAAACCATATATTTCTCGAATCCAAACACCATTATCTACGAAATTCTGTAGTTTGTTCATTTGTACCATCAATGGTGTGGGCGCAGTTCTTCGTAGAAGTTCGCAGTTTAAGCAGATTTTCTAAAAAATTTGAAAAAAAACCACTCTCAAAAGTAAAAATCATGCCAAAATCCAAAGTAATGTAAAAAAAAAAGTTACCAAATATCAATTTCCTAAATGTCCTGAATCAAACGGTATGCCCTATGTATGGTTACACACGCAAATGTGGAATCAACTAGCCACAAATGAACAATGGCCCAATTACAGCAACTTTTCAGATTTGTCAGACTAAACACCCCTCTATATTAGAAATACCCCCCAAAACTATATATTCTTGGAATTTACACACCTTCAGCTACGTTACGGTGCCATGCTTTCATACTACATGAAGAATTCAGACCCAGTAATCCAAAGAACTCCGTTGTTTTAGGAGGTTTTGTGAAAAATAAAGTAGATGATTCAAGGGTTGAAATCCTACCTAAACCCTTGCCAAGCAAAAAAACCCACTTAATGTCAATCTCCCACATTTTCTGAATCAAATGGTATGCTATATGCGTGGATGCACACAGGGACGTGGTCACCAACTAGCTCAAATTGGACGCATGCACAAGTGTAATTACAAAAAAAATCAAATGCTCTGTAATTTCAAACAGCCCCAAAACTTGGAAATGCCCCCACAAATAAAACCCCCCACTAAATATCAATCTCCCACATGTTCTGAATCAAACGGTATGCCTATGTGTGGATGTACACAGAGACGGGCCACCAACTAGCTCAAATGGACGCATGCACAAATGCAATTACAAGAAAAATCAAAGTGCTCTGTAATTTGAACAGCCTACCCTTTTTCTAAGGAAACAGTCCCGAAACATGGAAATCCCCCCACAAACTATATATTTTTGGAATCTACACACCTTCAGCTACGTTACGGTGCCATGCTTTCATACATACATGAAGAATTCCAGACCCAGTGATCCAAAGAACTCTGTGTTTTAGGAGGTTTTGTGAAAAATAAAATAAGATGATTCAAGGATTGAAATCCTACCTAAACCAACTTGACAAGCAAAAAAACCCCACTAAATGTCAATCTCCCACATATCCTTCATCAAACGGTATGCCATATGTGTGGTGCATAGAGAGACGTGGCCACCAACTAGCTCAAATGGGACGCATGCACAAGTGTAATTACAAGAAAAAAAATCAAAGTGCTCTGTAATTTCAAACAGCCCCAAAACTTGGAAATGCCCCCCACAAATAAAACCCCCCACTAAATATCAATCTCCCACATGTTCTGAATCAAACGGTATGCCCTATGTGTGGATGTACACAGAGACGTGGCCACCACTAGCTCAAATGGGACGCGTGCACAGTGTAATTACAAGAAAAAAATCTGCTCTGTAATTTCAAACAGCCCCAAAACTTGGAAATGCCCCCCACAAATAACCCCCCCCACAATATCAATCTCCCACATGTTCTGAATAAAACGTTATGCCATATGCGTGGATCGCACAGAGACGTGGCCACCAACTAGCTCAAATGGGACCATGCACAAATGCAATTACAAGAAAAAATCAAAGTGCTCTGTAATTTGAACAGCCTACACTTTTTCTAAGGAAACAGTCCCGAAACATGGAAATTCCCCCCCACAAACTATATATTTTTGGAATCTACACACCTACAGCTACGTTACGGTGCCATGCTTTCATGCATCCATGAAGAATTCCAGACCCAGTGATCCAAAGAACTCCGTGTTTTTAGGAGGTTTTGTGAAAATAAAATAAGATGATTCAAGGGTTGAAATCCTACCTAAACCCTTTTGACAAGCAAAAAAACCCACTAAATGTCAATCTCCCACATATCCTGCATCAAACGGTATGCCATATGTGTGGGTGCACACAGAGACGTGGCCACCAACTAGCTCAAATGGGACACATGCACAAGTGTAATTACAAGAAAAAAATCAAAGTGTTCTGTAATTTGAACAGCCTAATCAATTTGGAAATACCCCCCACAAACTATATATTTTGGAAGCTACACACCTTCAGCTACGTGATGGTATCATGCTTTCGTATATACGTGAAGAATTCCAGACGCTGCTATTCACGAACTCCTGCTTTTAGGAGATTTTGTGAAAAAATAAAATAAGAGGACTCAATGGTTAAAATCCTACCTAAACCCACTTGGCAAGTAAAAAAACCCACTAATGGCAATCTCCCACATGTCCTGAATCAAACGGTATGCCATATGGGTGGGTGCAAACAGTGACGGGGCCACCAACTAGCTCAAATGGGATCCATGCGCAATTGCAATTACAAAAAAACGCCACAACCCACCCCCCAACCCTATCCCCACTCCCCCTTTTACTGGTATTTTAGTGAAAACCAGTTAGTACGGAGAGTCACACAAGTTTTGTGTGACTCCTAAAAATTCAATACGGTCTTTTTTTGGTACCTCTGCAAAATTTCCTGCTAAAATAGGCTTAGTTTCCTTGAAATCCAACAAATAATGATCCGCGTTTACTTACCGTATATCACCGGGAAATTGGAAAGCTTGGAGAAGACAAAGTTTTTCGCTAATTTATAGTTTTAGGGTAAAAAAAAAAGGTGTGTGTATCACTAAGATTTTTTTTGTGCATTTCCCCTTTTTTGGGGGATCATTCCCAAAGATGATCATCAAATCATCTAGGGAATGATACCGAACTTGGAATACAGGCATAAATGCCCGTTTCCAATTCGAAATCCGATCGGAAAAATCACTTCCCGAAATCATTTCCAGGAATGATTTTTCATTCATTGGCAAAGATCAAAAATTGGTGATCAGAAGTGATCACCAAATTTTGATCTCTGTCCCCATTTTTTTTTCTAAGTCTTCGCTAAGTAGCAAAGACTTAGAAAAAAATCCTATTTGTGAATGGAACTTTGAGTTCCATTCACAAATGTATAGTAAAAGCTGTCAGCATGACAGCTTGTACTATACTAGGTACTGCAGCATGATCTATATGGAGATCAGACTGCAGTACCTCAACTAGACCACCAGGGGCAGTCTCTTACCACTTCAAGGGAAGACCCCGGTGAAGGAGGAAGCTCAGCGACATCACCGCGGTCTCCCTTTCCGGATACAAGCAACTTCCTCCACGTGGGACCGGCTTCAGCTGCGGGGGCCATGTTCAGGTACTGTTATCTCTACTGGATTGGACCAAACCGAGGGGGGATCGAGGGGGCTAGGGGGCAGTTGAATGCTGCCCCCGATCACCCCTAGCGGGGACAAATTTTTTTTGGAGGGGGGAAGCCACAGATCATGTATTCACGATATGTGGCAGTTTGGTCATTCACTGCACAGATCGTGAATATACGATCTGTGGCAGTGAAAGGGTTAAAACAAAAAACTGTGACTTTTTAGTTATCTGCCTGCAATCCCACTGCTAATTTTCCAAATTCTATGAATTTGTAACCAGATATTTAATACTTCTCTTCATTCTGGAGATGGTATCGTCTCCCTCCCTCTGCTCTAAGAGCTTTTTATAAGCTTGAGCATGTGAGGAGGAGGCAGCAGGGAAAATGGATGTGATGTTAGCAGTCACAGCTTTCATTAACTGCATGAAGGGAGGAGCAAGCTTACTCTGTCAAAACTGAGGCAATAATTATCCTTAAATATCTGGTTAGCAATGAGTCTAATAAAGTGCTGAATATATAATTGGGTTGGGGGCAAGTAACTGACCAGTAAGTTACCAGTAAGTAAGTGACCAGGGTGGAGATGGCCTTTAAAAGGAACATTATTTTAGCAATAACTATCAAAAGAAAAACCCATCAAAAAAATGTCTGTAAACATTATTTGCTAGAACTGAATGTTCTCATTCCTCCATGTCAGGTATATCTGTAATATTCACAAACACTCTTCTAAATAATAAAGTGATACTGAATACGAGGCAAAAAGATAAGAACCATTATTACAGAAAGAAAATAAATATTGCCACAATTAATTATGACTTAAGTTAGCACCACAGGCCAATATATTTAATTGTTTTACATTTCCATTGACTTGTTTAAAAGAATAACAATATTAACGCTTTACTAGGGATGTTCAGAGGAAAATATCATTATTTTGAAATTCTTTGTTTATTTTATGCATACCTAGTTATTCTACATATCTCTTCCATTTGAAAAATCAGTTAAATTTATACCCTTTGCTATTCCCTGCTGTTGAAATTAGTGAGCTAACATTTTAGGTTCTGTAACAGTCCTTCTTCCCAGAATGCACATCACCATGGAATGTTCTAACAGTAATTTCTACTGATTGGCTTTTGGATGGGTCAAACATGCTCAGGTCTCTACTGAGCGTGAATAAACTCAGGCACTTGGTCAAGGGCAAGACCATAACGGTCTCTTATTAGGGGTCCTGCAAACAGGAAGTCATATTTCAGAAACATTTATTTCTACACAGACAAATGTCTGAATGGGCACGTTAAAAATCATAGGATAGAAAGCCAATGACAATGCACTGGGCAATGACTTATCACAGAGACAGACATGCTGAGCAGCAAATTATACTGGCCTTTTTAGGGGACTCAACGTTCAATCATTGCTAAATGTTGGGTGGGCACAATATATTAACTCCGATATTAGATATTAATAAATATAATATCATGGTAAGGAAACATACACTCTGTTCATTGCAAGTGGTGGGAAATTCTCTCCTTAGTGTGTTTGCTGTGCAGAGAGAAGGTTTGTACCCAGTCCTATACAATGAATATTCGATACTGATTACACCATATTATGGCAAGAGACATTTAACTAAGTTAAAGGACATGAACGACGGTCAGAGCTAGGCCACACTAGCGGTTTTGAGCACGGTTGCTTATGCAGTTTCCTTATAAATGAAGTCTATGAAAACGTAGGGATTTCCATTGCGGTGTGATTTGGATTTGGTAATGCGTGCGATCACCATTTTTGCTCAATCTCACGCGTTACCATAGCGTACATTGCCGAATCGCGCCCTAATCACTCACGCAGTCCTATGCGATAACAAGTGCCATTCTGGTGCCTTGCCCTCAATCCAGTAGTTCTCAAAAAACTCTGGATGACACCACACACCCTATTGAGATGGATTGTGAGAGTTTGGTCCAAGAATAAGGGAAAATAGCCAACAAGTGCTTAACCTCTTGGGACTAGCCAACAAGTGCTTAGCACCTCTTGGGACTAGCCAACAAGTGCTTAGCACCTCTGGGATCCTTTCCGACTATTGGAAAACCATTCCAGGTGACTCTGAGAGAATAAGGTGGCTACTTTAAAGAATGTAAAATATAAAAAAAATATTCGGTGGTGTTTTGTTTATACTCTTCCCAACGTCCCCTGCTACCGGCGGTTCTGGCTTCTTTTCCCACCATCCCAGATTTCTTAATAGGAATAAATGCTCACAAGAAACGGATCTTCCCATTGGTTAGTCTAGGAACAGTCTGGGATGAGAAAGGGGGCGGTGGCCAAAACTAACAGCAGTAGGGGGACTTTGACAGCAGTGGGGACCTTACCCTAGGTACTGTTATGTGGGTTGGGGGTACAAATACAGTATAATTTTATATTAATCCATACCATGGGAAATAATGATAAAGCATTGAATTAAAAGGTGGGTTGAAACTTTACTGGTTTATATATATATTATATCTCTGTTAAATCAATCAGGTTCATCTGCAGTGAAATTCTGCATTTCTAACCATTTCTGTCCTTTAAGATCTGCAGGCTCACAGAAAAGCAGCGATTATTTCACTCATCATTCCAGTGACAAATTAATAATGTTATAACCGAGGCACAGAAGGTGACAGCCGAGGAGACGACGGATAGGAGGGGGGGGGGGTGGGGTGGAGGCTCTCTGTGCACGGCAACTTATTAAAGGAATTTAAGCACAGGATAAAACTAGGTGCAAGGGGGAATAGCACCTGGGGCAGGGGATAGGAGATTATTCCAACCTCCCAATATTGTTTTGTTGAGGAGCTACAGTACATACTTTTTTCATCTGCCAGGTTATGGTCGTGGACCTTCCTATATTAAAGATAGTTGTGAAGCATTCAGGAAGACTGTCAGAAGCAGTTTTCTTCCTGCTGCCACTCCTCATATAAAGAATATGGTAAGTAGAAAGTATTAATTCTACCTCCCTGGCATGATCTTTTTATTTTTTACTGTTTTTGATATAAAACTTTATACGCAGTAGAGTTCTCCTTTAATGACTTAACAAAAGTAAGGTTATACGTGGAGCTGCAGATTCAGTGAAGTTCTGTCCTGGCTCAATCCAATTGTAATTCCACCTTACCCCAGAAATGATCATAACACTAGCAACCATGGACACAAGGGAGCCTTCAGCATAGTAGCTTGTGAGTATTTATTGGATAAAGCACATATTTCGAACCATAAGATGGTTCTTCTTTCTGTACTGATAAGAACTCATCTAAGGTTTCGTAACATGTTGTATTTTCCCAACTCGCAAACAACTATGATGAAGGCTCATTGTGTCAATATTGCTGGTGTCATGGTAACTTAATGTAGATGTTTTAGGCACTGGGAAATGGTCGGGGGAACACATATACGAGTCACCAAAACTTAAACAAATGAACTTCCTACACACATTTTTTTTCGATTTACAGTTTCTCCTAATAAAGTATCTTGACACAAATGGATTGAAATCAACACTTGGCTCTCTCCAATATTTTCTTCTTGGCATGTACATTTGAGGCTACACGGTAAACCTTGAAAGTTTCCTCAAACATTTGGTAACCCTTGAAAGTAGCCTCAAGATATGATAACCCTCGAAATCTCTGCAATCACAAGTTACCTGAAGATAAGAAGCAGATCTAGCACCCGGATTACAGCCTTTTTCTTCTTTAATTCCTGTCCTGGGGGCTGGACTGTCTAAAGGAAGGACAATATGGGTTAATATTTTAGCCCATTCAATCATCCAGGCCAATATTTTAGTCAGATCAATGGTCTATAGGAAATGTCAGAAAAACACAGCTGATTGGTGTGTTTAGTAGGTCAAACAAGTGGCCAGTTTGAAATATCAGATGTGTGACTCTTGTCTGACATCCCATCAATCAATACAACAATTGGAAAAAATGATTGGGCCAGGCCAAGCTGTGTGCACCAGCCTTTAGGTTTGGGTTTAGAAATATTTTTGTCTTCCTTCCCTTAGATTATTCCCTGATGTGACGCTCAGTGGTTGGAGGAAGCTTGACTGCAATTATTGGAGATGCCGGGAGAATTTATAAGCACAGAGACATATTGTCATTATTTTACAAAAGACTCGACTCTCTACATTCCCTGCCATTGTGTGGCTCTATGTTTAGAAAAGTCCTTTGTTCTAAAATATAGACCCCAGAGAGTGAACACAGCGATTTGAAATGTTCTCTGTACTCCATTCTTTGTGGCTTCCGCACGTCATCAATCTACCATTGACTTTATTTGATCGACATCGGGTTCCTGCACACAGAGAAATATAAACTGTATTTCTCACATTTCCTGTAGCAGAGAGAGTAAATGCTTAACTGGTTGTTGGCATAACTCTATTTCAAGACTGGGTATAGGGACATTATGTTCTATATTGTCGATAAGATTCTATTGCAATGACATTATCTCAATTGCACTGAAATACCAGCCATGAGAGGTAGAACAATCATTTTTAAGAGGTACAATAAGTCTATAATCTATAAAAACAAGGACCCATGTGTAGTATTCATATCTTGTTGGACGGCATACTTTCTATGATATGTTCAATTTATATTCAACTGCTGAATACATTTAAACAGATTTACCCAATGGGTAAGTCACCCATCGAAAAAATATCACCTTAAAGGGCATCTATACTGAAAAATAGGCATTTAAATTGACCATAACTGGAATCTATAATCTTCCCAATCACCACAGTATCATTTTTTGTAATCTGCCCCCTATTTATAACTATTCTTCTGTGAGTAGATTTACTGTAGCTGGAATGGTGACAGGTTTGACAGTTGGAATGCTGTATGCTGTGTGCAGGGTGACAGTTGGTTTGTGGGAAAAAGTCAGGTCAGATGGAAGTGGGAGTGGTTAAAAGAGGGGGAGGGGGGATACTGCTCCTAAACCACATGTGTGCTGGAATGAAGTCATGCAGCAACACACGCAGATCAGAGTAAGTGCTACTTACATGTATTCAATTATAGATTAAGATGAGGCAAAGTCTTTTTCAGTATTGTGTCCCTTTAATATATCTGTTGTATTCAATTAGATCAAATGGACTTGAAGTTTAGTTCTTGAAGACGTTCGCTAGTCATCCGACTGGATCTCTCAATTCAGAATGACTTGTACAAGAATCTGTGGCAATTATGTACCCTGGAAAATCCCAATTAGCATATCACAGCCAGGTGTTAAGGGAATGATTAGATAGTGGCTAAGAGGTGTTATAGGAACGCCCAGAGTAAGGTGTCAAAACAGCATTGTACATGGATACAGATGGTGTCGAACCCCCCCACCTCTATTTAGGCTTGGTTCTCTTATTTTCACATAAATGGCCTCCTTGACACCTCTCTTGAACCAGTCACGTTCCTTTGCCAAAATGTTAACATTACAATCTTCAAAGGTATGTCCTTTATCCTTAAGATGCAGGTACATGGCTGAGTCCTGACCCGAGGAATTGGCTTTCTGTGCTGGGCCATACGTTGATGCAGTTGTTGTTTGTCTCCCCCACATACAAATCAGAGCATTCTTCACTGCACTGCACTGCGTATATGATGCGCTTTTCTTGTGTTTTGGTATTTGGTCTTTCGGATGTACCAATTGCTGCCTCAGTGTGTTGTTCGGTTTAAAGCAGACAGGGATACGATGTTTTTGAAAACTCTTCTTAATTTCTCAGAGATCCCTGCTACATATGGGATGACCATCTGTCTGCCATGTACAATGCTGTTTTGACACCTTACTATGGGCGTTCCTATAACACCTCTTAGCCACTATCCAATCACCCCCTTAACACCTGGCTGGGATATGCTAATTGGATTTTCCAGGGTACATAATTGCCACAGCTCTTGTACAAGTCATTCTGAATTTAGAAAGCCGTCGGATGACATATGTGAAACGTCTTCAAGAACAAACTTCAAGTCCAGTTGATCTAATTGAATACAACAGATATACCATGACCCGGATGAATGAATATTACAGATATACAATGACCTGGATGAATGAATATTACAGATATACCATGACCTGGATGAATGAATATTACAGATATACCATGACCTGGAATAAATGAATATACAGTATACCTGACCTGGATGAATGAATATTACAGATACCATGACGGATGGATGAATATTAAAGATATACTGTGGACTGGATGGATGAATATTACAGATATACCGTGACCTGGATGGATGAATATTACAGATATACCGTGACCTGAGTGAATGAATATTACAGATATACCATGACCGGATGAATGAATATACGATATACCGTGACCTGGATGAATGAATACAGATATACCATGACCTGGATGAATGTATTACAGTATACCATGACCTGGATGAATGAATATTACAGATATACCGTGACCTAGATGAATGAATATTACAGATATACACCTGGATGGATAAATATTACAGATATACCGTGACCTGGTAAATGAATATTACAGATATACCGTGACCTGGATGGATGAATATTACAGATATACCGTGACCGGATGAATTAATATTACAGATATACCATGACCTGGATAAATGAATTACAGATATACGTGACGGATGGATGAATATTACAGATATACCATGACCTGGATGAATTAAATTACAGATATACCATGACCTGGATAAATGAATATTACAGATATACCATGACCTGGATAAATGAATATTACAGATATACCATGACCTGGATAATGAGAACCTTCACAAGCCCCATTAGATTTAGTTCTTGTTGAACCGGATTCTACAGATTGACATTGGAGTCAGGAAGGAATTACTTTTTCCTTCCTCTGGATTATACGTTAGGCAGTTATCGGTAGGGTAAAAAAGTTGAACTAGACTGAGGTACTGTAGTCTTAATTTAAGGGTATCTTTAAATTTACTTTTTACATGACAAAAGAATTTTTTTTCTTAAAGTACAATTATACCCATACTAACACCCTACACGCCAAACCTGATAACAAGCAGTCAAACTCCGCCCGCTGTCCCAGTGTCTCCCCACTACCAGGACTGTTCTGAGATTCTGCCAATCTGTGCACTGCAAGGAGCGGGTCTCCCCCATTGGTCGATTTCGGGAACAGTCCTGGACTATTTCCACAGGGTGCAAGATGAGATGAGGGACGTTTCAGCTCTTATGGACCCTTTACAGAAAATCCAGGGATGAGGACAGTATTTGAGCCTGATTGACCCCCTGGACATAATACTTTGATCATCGGACCTAAATATCATCTGTAATTCTGACAAATCAATCCCGGAAAAACGGCCTGTCAGAGAGAGAGGTCATGATGGTAAGATCACGATTGCAATATTGGTGCAGCCACTTAATTTCTAACCAACCAACAGTATAACAATTAGTAGATATAATGGTGAGAATTTAGGAAGACATTTGCCCGTGGTTAAGCCTTAATCTTGCCATACACTGTTCCAAACTGTTAAGTGGCTCATACAGCATAACGATTGCAGCATCCTAGATCGGAATTAGATCATTTTCTGACATGTTCCCGATATTGTACGACTTGGATCTTTTTGTAGACCCTGTAACGTTATGGAGTGGCCCTACTACATGCACTGAGCTCTGAGCCGTTTTTGGTGTGTGTTGCATGCGCTCCTGATTGGGTTAAATTACTGGAAGCGTGCATGATTGTGCATTCTTCCTGTGCCCTGTGTAGCCTCAGCCTAACGGTAAAACTTCTGTATAGACGGCAAACTGCAGGCCACAGATGACTTATGTATTAATCTCATTCTCGTTGACTCTTAGCTATAAGCCAGAGAGGTTAAACATTCCTACTAAAGGCTTCTAGTCCTGATCTCATTGATCAATTTTTCTTCTTATGCTTTTCTTTCAAATATCTGAATGAATTAACCCCCGATAGGGATAATGTAGTTTACCTTGAAATGAGGGTTATTATAAATAGATTGAAAATCCAGACGGAGAAAAAATAAAATGATCTCTCCCCAAGGGAGATGCAATCTCGGAATAATTCTATGGTTTGGATCATTTTCAACTTGGGTTTATTAGATTTCTTTGCCACTTCTTTGCTGAATTGATGAATACCCGGATTAAAGTAGGTAAAGCTTGGAACTATTCTTATTATTGGCACATATTGATATATAAAGGGTAGGTAAACTGAAAATTGAATTTTATAAATGAATACACGTAAGAAGCATTACTCTGGTGTGTGTGTGTGTGTGTGTGTGTGTGTGTTGCTGCATGCCTTTATTCCATACTTGATTTCCTCAGGGTCAGTATCTCTCTCCCTGACTAATCTTAAAATTCTGAAAAATTTGTAAGGGCAAGCATGCTAGTAGTCATGAGGCAGCACTGGGAGAGGAGGTTTCCCATCATGAATTCAGCAATTCACACATTATTCACCGTTCCAGTTATGCAATACTGCACACAGAGAAGAGTTTATGATAATATGGCACTTGTTGACAGCTGAAATATAAATGTTTCAGATTGGATATCTAAGAAATAGGGGACAGATTAACAAGTAAATTCTACAGTGAAAGTTGGGGGGGAAATATAGTTTCCAGAAGGGCAATATAATAAAATCCAATGTAATAAATATGGTTTTACTGCTTACATTTAAATCATTATTCCTGGCCCTATTCTATACACGGACAGGCTAGGCTATACAAAACAATATGTACATTACCAGAATCCTTTGCTGTAACAAACTGACAACTGTGTATATGGTTCAAGACACATACAAAATAATAAAATGGGTCACAAAACCAATTTCTAAGCATTTTACTGACCTACATTTGATGTAGCCTTTGTTAATATAAGACATGGAGGGACAATATGCAATTGTAGTGCAGCATCCATATAATAAATAAGGCATGTATGGGCATGGCAGGCTGTGTTCATTAAAAAAAAATACTACAATTGCAAAGGACATCTTGTTTTTGTCTTTATTCTCTCCATATTAAAGAGTGTAGTCAATATGTTGGGTACCTACCACTTTTTCTCCCCACATATCCTAATTTGCTGTAAAGCCGTAAATGGTTTTTTGAATCAAAATGATCAAAAATTAATAATTAGTAATACTTCTTACAGATTTATGTGGCAAACCAGACAGACCTGCCCCCAGGTTCTTTAGATTTATGTGACATCAAAGAACTGCCCCCAGGTTCTTATAGATTTATGTGGCACACCAGACAGACCTGCCCCCAGGTTCTTATAGATTTATGTGCACACCAGACAGACCTGCCCCCAGGTTCTACAGATTTATGTGGCAAACCAGACAGACCTGCCCCCAGGTTCTTACAGATTTATGTGGCAAACCAGACAGACCTGCCCCAGGTTCTTATAGATTTATGTGGCACACCAGACAGACTGCTCCCAGGTTCTTATAGATTTATGTGGCACACCAGACAGACCTGCCCCAGGTTCAAGATTTATGTGCACACCAGACAGACTGCCCCCAGGTTCTTAGATTTATGTGGCAAACCAGACAGCATGCCCGGTTTTATGATTTGTGTGGCACACCAGACAGACCTGCCCCAGGTTCTTATAGATTTATGTGCACATCAGACAGACCTGCCCCCAGGTTCTATAGATTTATGTGGCACACCAGACAGACTTGCCCCAGGTTCTTATAGATTTTGTGCACACCAGACAGACCTGCCCCCAGGTTCTTACAGATTTATGTGGCAAACCAGACAGACCTGCCCCCAGGTTTATAGATTTATGTGGCACACAGACAGACCTGCTCCCGGTTCTTACAGATTTATGTGGAAAACCAGACAGACTTGCCCCAGGTTCTTATAGATTTATGTGCCACAGACAGACCTGCTCCCAGGTTCTTACAGATTTATGTGGAAAACTAGACAGACCTGCCGCAAGGTTCTCATAGATTTATGTGGCACACCAGACAGACCTGCTCCCAGGTTCTTATAGATTTTGTGCACAACCAGACAGACCTGCTCCCAAGTTCTTATAGATGTATGTGGCGCACCAGACAGACCTGCCCCCAGGTTCTTATAGATTTATGTGCACACCAGACAGACCTGCCCCCAGGTTCTTACAGATTATGTGGCACACCAGACAGACCTGCCACCAGGTTCTCATAGATTTATGTGGCACACCAGACACGACCTGCCCCCAGGTTCTTATAGATTATGTGCACACCAGACAGACCTGCTCCCAGGTTCTTACAGATTATGTGGCAAACCAGACAGACCTGCCCCAGGTTCTCATAGATTTATGTGGACACCAGACATACCTGCCCCAGGGTTCTTAAGATTTATGTGGCACACCAGACAGACTCCCCAGGTTCTACAGATTTATGTGCACACCAGACAGACTGCTCCCAGGTTCTTATAGATTTATGTGGCAAACCAGACAGACCTGCCCCCAGGTTTTTATAGATTTATGTGGCACACCAGATAGACCTGCTCCCAGGTTCTCATAGATTTATGTGCACACCAGACAGACCTGCCCCCAGGTTCTTATAGATTTATGTGGCACACCAGACAGACCTGCCCCCAGGTTCTTATAGATTTATGTGCACACCAGACAGACCTGCCCCCAGGTTCTTATAGATTTATGTGGCACACCAGACAGACCTGCTCCCAGGTTCTTATAGATTTATGTGGCAAAGCAGACAGACCTGCCCCCAGGTTCTTACAGATTTATGTGCACACCAGACAGACCTGCCCCCAGGTTCTTAAAGATTTATGTGGCACACCAGACAGACTGCTCCCAGGTTCTTATAGATTTATGTGGCAAAGCAGACAGACCTGCCCCCAGGTTCTTACAGATTTATGTGCACACCAGACAGACCTGCTCCCAGGTTCATATAGATTTATGTGCACATCAGACAGACCTGCTCCCAGGTTCTCATAGATTTATGTGCACACCAGACAGACCTGCTCCCAGGTTCTTATAGATTTATGTGGCACACCAGACAGACCTACCCCCAGGTTCTTATAGATTTATGTGGCACACTAGACAGACCTGCTCCCAGGTTCTTATAGATTTATGTGGCACACCAGACAGACCTGCTCCCAGGTTCCATAGATTTATGTGGCAAAGCAGACAGACCTGCTCCAGGTCTTATAGATTTATGTGGCAAAGCGACAGACCTGCTCCCAGGTTCTCATGATTTATGTGCCATCAGACAGACCTGCCCCCAGGTTCTCATAGATTAATGTGCACATCAGACAGAACTGCTCCCAGTTCTTATAGATAATGTGCACATCAGACAGACGGCCCCCAGTCACTATTTCTGTCCTGACTGATATAAGGACATTTATACAGTTGGGATAAGTGGGAGAGTTGATATAACATACAGTACAGTATCTGGATGTCAGTGACAATAGATGTCAGTGAGCAATAGATGTAGTGAGCAATAGATACTGGATGGTTTATATCATGGGTGTGCTGGTTGAGATGATATATTGGATCTCAGTGGCATCAGCAATAGATACTGGATGGTTATATCATGGTGTGCGGTTGAGGATATATTTGGATCTCAGTGACATCAGCAATAAATACTGGATGGTTTATATTCATGTGTGCTGGGTAGATGATATATTTGGATCTCAGTGACATCAGCAATAGATACTGGATGGTTTATATCATGGTGTGCTGGTTGAGATGATATTTGGATCTCAGTGACAGTAGCAATAGTACTGGATGGTATATATCATGGTGTGCTGGTTGAGATGATATATTTGGATTCAGTGACAGCATAGACTGGATGGTTATATCATGGTGTGCTGGTTGAGAGATATATTTGGATCTCAGTGACATCAGCAATAGATATGGATGGTTTAATCATGGTGTGCTGGTTGAGATGATTATATTTGGATCTCAGTGACATAGCAATAGAGACTAGGGTTTATATCATGGTGTGCTGGTGAGAGATGATATATTTGGATCTCAGTGACATCAGCAATAAATACTGGATGGTTTATATCATGGTGTGCTGGTTGAGATGATATATTTGGATCTCAGTGACATCAGCAATAAATACTGGATGGTTTATATCATGGTGTGCTGGTTGAGTTGCCCTTCTCTGAACTGCCTCAATTTCCAAGATGTCCCTTTTGTAGATGGGATTCCAAAACTGCACCGCATATTCCAAATGAGGCCTTACCAGTGCCTTGTAAAGAGGGAGAATAATATTTTTCTCCCTTGAATCTATTCCCTCTTTATACAAGACAATATCTTGCTAGCTCTAGCTGTTGCTACCTGGCATTGTTTGCTACAGCTAAGTCTGTTATCTACCAGAACCCCCAAATCTTTTTCCATTTCAGATACACTTAACACAGAGTTATTTATGGTGTAGGGGGCACAGGGATTATTAAATCCCAAATGCATCACCTTACATTTATCTACATTGAATCTCATCTGCCATTCTGCTGCCCATTTTGATAATCTATCTAGGTCTGCTTGCAGCACTTGCACATCATTGGAAGTTTCCAAAGCTCTGCATAATTTAGTGTCATCAGCAAACACAGAGACCTTGCTCTCAATGCCCCCTTCTAAGTCATTTATAAACAGATTAAACAGAAGCGGCCCCAGTACAGAACCCTGAGGAACTCCGCTTAGAACTTTAGCCCACATAGATGTAGCTCCATTAACCACCACTCTCTGTTTGCGGTCCAATAACCAGTTCTCTATCCATGAACAAATGTTTTCTTCAAGGGCAACAGTCCTCAGTTTATACATTAGTCGCCTATGTGGCACAGTATCAAAAGCTTTTGCAAAATCCAAATATACCACATCCACTGCTGTGCCTGAGTCCAACTTCTTACTCACTTCTTCATAAAAACCAATTAAATTTGTCTGGCATGATCTATTTCTCATAAATCCATGCTGACTACTACTAATAAGATGATCTCTGGAGACAAAGTCAAGGATATGATCCCGGGGGGGGGGGCCAAAAATGTCTATCTATTAAAATGCTGCTCATCTCTATCAGTCTCTCTACTGGCTGCCATCTCTACTGGCTGCCCTCACATACAGATCCATATCAGCTTCTTAATACCCAGGGTGAGGACTTAAAATCGCTAAGTCCTAACCCTGGGTACTATGCTGCAGTGGATCGGGGAAAAGGTGAGTATAATTGTCCTTTAAGGGCTTGGCCACATTAATGTGAGAATCAAAATGGATGGCCACATGGCATGCACCCATAAAACGGATAGCAGAGCATGCAATCACCATTTTTTTGCAGATCGATTGCAAACATGTTATTGCAGGTGATTTGGATTCCCTATATTGCTCAAAAATGTCTATCTACTAAAATGCTGCTCATGTCCATCAGTCTCTCTACTGGCTGCCCATCACATACAGGATCCAATTCAAGCTTCTAACCCTTTTCAACGAGGAACTCTCTGGCCCCTCCATACATCTCAGAGCTCATATGCAGATAATATCTGTAACTTCCACTCGAACGGTCTTCTTTGCTCTATTCGTCACCTCAAAATCTCTTTATAACTTTAACTTCAACCTTTAAGCTGGGTACACACAGTAACGATAAAGCCACGATACTGTCAGATCCGACGGTATCAGGGCTTTATCGGTACTGTGTGTACCTTTGTTTTCCGAATGAGCACGTGGCTGCCGAACGTTTGGGTCGGCCGAACGCTCGTTTGGGAAAGACAGAAAATTTCCTTCGCCTGCGCTAGACTCCCTATAGAGGGAGTCTGCCATGGCCGACTCCTGTCTGTCATCTTTCAATGATCTGTAGTGTGTGCGTACCCAGCTTAAAACTTCCCCTTTCAGGAAAGAACTGAACTACCCCACCAACTGATCCGGCATGACCCAATCCTCATCTGCTACTCTTTAAGAACCTCACCTTTTGTTTCAACCCCATTTTTCTTCAGACTGTCAGCTTACTTTCTTCTTATTGTATTATTGTGTATATACATAAAATACATAAAAATAACTTATATTTACTACTTCATCATACCGAATCATTTTGTATTGCATGTACTAACCCTGTTTGTAATATAATTACATAGTACCTTGGAAGATGTTGGCACTATATACAGTAAATCTATAATAAAAAACGCACAAAAATAGAAAGTTTAGTTTAGTGCAACTTTCCAGCCTAAGTGCTACAGTCTGAAGGTCTAACAGGTTTGCCATTTTGCAGAGTAAAAAAAACAAGTCAACTGTCCTCCAGAAGTTCACAAGCGGAACTTTTTAACCTACTTTGTAGTTTAGCTGTTCAGGATTCCATATGGAGGATCATTGCAAACTACAAATATTATTTTCTTTACTTAACCTCCTCCTTAATATGGTTTAAATTTACTGTAAGTTTAATATACTGGAAGAAAAAAAAAAAAAAGGGAGGGGGGGGCATGCTTTGCATTTTGAGATTCAAGCTCAAAATTCAATCTTAACTGTCACAGTGCACTAACAGCATTTCACAGGCACATTAAATGAGTTAATCAAAGTAAGAATGTGGCCATACAGCAGGGATCCATAAATCATGAAATGAAACAAAATGACCTAGTCTATGTTAAACAATATTAATCCAATACTAGAAGATTTAACTCAAATTTTTTTTTAAAAGTACTTCCAAATATGCAATATTCCAACTCAGTAGAGTGGTAACTAGACACACCACTTGTGAACACAATTCAAGATGATGATAATCTCCATAATATCCGTGTTTAAGTCTCACGTCCTTACCTCAAAGGATCATGGGAATGCATTTCAATTGGACGAGGAGTACCCCCAGGCCCTCCCCTTGTTAGGGCATCAATAAATCCTCGAACCACTGCACTTCTTCTCGCAGTCCCATATTCATCTAAAGTGTACCTAAACCACACAAGTTAAAGGTAGACTTTTGTTTTAAAAAGGTAAGACAGGTAAAAACAATGTATAATGTACACTGGGCTTACTCTTTTAGATAAAAAGCACATCTGTGTATGAAAGGGACTGTATATAACATGGCTTTACATTTCTAACGCTGCAAGAAGCCAGATGATATAGGTATAATTATATCCTTTTAATTCCTAATCAAAAGGGGGAGAAAATGAATCAGTATATTGAAAGCCATTTCACAACAAATTTAAGACATCCTAAATAAAGCATACCATAATCAAAAACATGGCTTTACATTAACGACATGTTGCTGCTTATACTGTATTGAATTATGTAGAACTATAACAATGTAATTATACATGGCAGATGAAGAACTTTAATTACATAGGCCTGATAGTGTTGTTAGATCATGTTATAGGAGAACTACAGTAAATACAGTTTAGTTGATTCCCTATTTTGTAAGAAACTAAATGGCTATGATTTTAAACTTTAAACCTTTGGATCAAGCAGACATATAATAAGTTATTTTACTGAAAAACCACTGAAGTGTCCCCTTCTGCATACATATGTGACTATATATATATATATATATATGTGCGTGTCTGTGCAGTTCCACTAGGGATAAAATGAAATGAACTTTTGTCAATGACAGCCCAACTATGAGTAGAAATTCAGAATACAATACAAATAGCCTTGGATGGAATTTAATGAAAATTTGTGGATTTGTCTTTGAATAGAAAAAGCTTTCTGGTTCCACTTATTTAAGACCTCAATGGAAAAACGACAATGAACACAAATATTTTTTTCAGGCTGAGTGTTTCCTGGGGTAAGAGCAGAAGAATATTATAAAATCTGACGGAAAATCCATTTTGTACACTTCGCATGTAACAAGGACAAGCCAAGTTACAAATATGTCAATTACATGACAAATTCTTCAGGATTCATTGTGCTACACTCTTTGAAAAACACAGAGGACACAGACTTCTACAACACAGTTTACACCTGTCATTCTGGATGTAAATTCTCAAATATATTGACTGAAATACCTTTTAAGAGGCCAAAGATAAAGCTATTAAGGATTTGATGGAATAAACAGTTTTTAAAGTCAGGTTAGTAACTGTAGCAGAACAAAGCACATAGATCCCAAGGATTGTCTTTATATTGAATTAAAATAATGTTAGAAGATGGTAGCCATGTCCAGCAAAAAAACAAAACTAGCACACAATGTACCTAATGCTTATTGTCTCCTAAACCATCTCCATCACCACCCTTCTAGGGGATTAAAGAACAACTATAGTGTAGCTGGGACAGGGAGTAAGGATTGATTAGGAGCTACAGCACATACAGTTTTCCTCTGTCAGGTCATGTCCCTGTGCATTTCTGTATTAAAGATATTGCTGAAGCACCCAGGAAGCCTGGCAGAAGCAGAAGTTTTCTTTGTGCTGATGCTCCTCATAGAAATATAATTGGGAGGTAGAAAGTACCAATCCTACCTCCCTGCCCCAGTAACTTTTCATTTTAACTGTTTTGAAAAAACTTTTTACGCACTATAGTTCTCATATGTTAAAGATACATGCTGTCCCTGTAATTAAAAATCTTTTCCCCACATGGTCAGACAGATTTACAGCTGACAACCATGCCTTTACATGACAATCAGGTGACTCCTTTTGGCTGAGATGTGTTGCTACCATCACAGAGTAACCCTTTTGAAATAAAAAAAACCAAAAGTGGTATAAAGGTGATACCTTTATTGGCTAAGATAATCATAGCAAGCTTTTTAGAACATTCTAGTTCCTTTTTCAAGATTACCTTTAAGGGTGAACCAACTATTTTCCACATAGGTAGCCACTCAGACAACATTAGGAGCCAATCAACATTTTTTTTAAAGGGCAATTCCACCCATCCAAAGTGGAAAAAAAACAAGCCAGTTAAACACTCCTTCATCCCTTCTCTATGTGCATTGAAGACCTGGCTTCTGGAATTTGTCTGGTACGGTCTTAAATAAATGTAAACTAATAGCTGAAGATTTACCACTCATTTATAATATCTAATTTGGCTGAATATAAAACCATATTACTTTAAGGAAGATTGCTAATTGGCATGTATGCTGCAAAATGCATAGATTTCTGGGAAATGTAAACATACTATTTTTTTAAGGGCATGTCCACCCTTAACCCTTTTACTGCCAGGAGAATTTCATTTTTTTTTGCGTTAACTGCCAGAAGAATTTTCAGGATTTTGCCCTTAATCGCTTTAGACTAATTTTACAGTAGGAAACCTTGCAGTAAATCGGGAATATTATACATTTTTTTTTCAGCACAAAGTCTACTTTAACATGGTAACAAAATTTTGTAACTTTTCTAGAAATTTTACTGGAATTATGGGTAAAATATGTAAAAAAAATGAAAAATTAGCAAATTTTCATGGATTTTTCCCATTTTTACTTACAGTTATCTTAAGGTTACGCACAAAAATCTTACTGTTTCTAAAAGCTCTGATACTCCCGAGTACAACGATACCAGATATATGTAGGTACTCGACTTTTCCTGTACAGGAGACCCCCCCAAACTAAAACTGCACCTTCAAGAATATTACACCAAATTAAAATGTATAACCACTACTGACAGTTAACATAGAATATCTACCAAATTAACTAAAATATCCCCACAAGTGAGATATTTTTAGAAACTACACACCCGCAGAATTTTACGAGTGAGGTTAGTTTCGATCAAAATTCAGATACCCGGACGCAGCTCTTTGTCAAATTGTAAGTTATTTTCTCACATTTTACTTTTTTTCCTCAACTGTAAAATCAGAGACAAAATCAAATGCGAATTTCAGCTAAAAACTGTGGAGGAAAGTTCAAACGCATCTCAAATATGAAAGCCTAACCCCTCCCGAATAAAACGGTATGCCACATTCATGGGTGTACTCAGAGACATGGCTACCAACTAACCCAGAGCGTGACCAGTGCCAAATGTCAGTAGCAGCAAAAAAAAATTAGCCAGTTTTGTATTTGAACAGTCTGCAGTTTTTCCACAAAACACCCCCCAACTCAAAAATACCCCCCACAAACTATATATTCCTGAAATCTGCACACCTTTAGCTATGTAACGCTGTAGTTTGTTCATTCATACCATCAATGGTGTGGGCGCAGTTCTTCGTAGAAGTTTGCACTTTTACCAGATTTTCAAAAAAAATGAACATCAAACAACATTCAAAAAGGTAGAAATCATGCCAAAACCCCATGGAATGTAAAAAAGTTACCAAATATCAATCTCCCAAATGTCCTGAATCAAACGGTATGCCATATGTGTGGTTACACACGCAGACGTGGAAGCGAAAAGCCACAAAGTGAGACAATGCACGATGGCTCAGAAACAGCGAAAATATTTAGCCAACTCCGAATTTGGACAGTCTGCAGTTTTTTCCACAAAACACCCCCGTAACTTAGAAATAACCCCCACAAACTATATATTCCTGAAATCTACACACCTTCAGCTATGTAACGCAGTAGATTATTCATTCATACCATCAATGGTGTGGGCGCAGTTCTTCGTAGAAGTTCGCATTTGTCTGAATAAATGAACAAAAAACAACTTCAAAAGGTAGAAATCATGCCAAAACCTCATGGAATGTAAGAAAAAGTTACTAAATATCAATCTCCCAAATGTCCTGAATCAAACGGTATGCCATATGTGTGGTTACACATGCGGACGTGGAAGCCAAAAGACACAAAGTGAAACAATGCACAATGGCTCAGAAACAGCAAAAATATTCAGCCAAATCTGAATTTGAACAGTCTGCAATTTTTCCCCACAAAACAACCCCCACAAACCATATATTTCTCGAATCCAAACACCATAATGTACGAAATTCTGTAGTTTGTTCATTTGTACCATCAATGGTGTGGGCGCAGTTCTTCGTAGAAGTTCGCAGTTTAAGCAGATTTTCTAAAAAAATTGAAAAAAAAACACTCTCAAAAGTAGAAATCATGCCAAAATCCAAAGTAATGTAAAAAAAAGTTACCAAATATCAATTTCCTAAATGTCCTGAATCAAACGGTATGCCCTATGTATGGTTACACACACAAATGTGGAATCAACTAGCCACAAATGAACAATGGCCCAATTACAGCAACTTTTCAGATTTGTCAGACTAAACACCCCTCTATATTACAAATACCCCCCAAAACTATATATTCTTGGAATTTACACACCTTCAGCTACGTTACGGTGCCATGCTTTCATACATACATGAAGAATTCCAGACCCAGTAATCCAAAGAACTCCGTGTTTTTAGGAGGTTTTGTGAAAAATAAAGTAAGATGATTCAAGGGTTGAAATCCTACCTAAACCCACTTGCCAAGCAAAAAAACCCACTTAATGTCAATCTCCCACATGTTCTGAATCAAATGGTATGCTATATGCGTGGATGCACACAGGGACGTGGTCACCAACTAGCTCAAATTGGACGCATGCACAAGTGTAATTACAAGAAAAAAAATCAAAGTGCTCTGTAATTTCAAACAGCCCCAAAACTTGGAAATGCCCCCCCACAAATAAAACCCCCCACTAAATATCAATCTCCCAAATGTCCTGAATCAAACGGTATGCCATATGTGTGGTTACACACGGAGACGTGGAAGCGAAAAGCCACAAAGTGAGACAATGCACGATGGCTCAGAAACAGCGAAAATATTTAGCCAACTCCGAATTTGGACAGTGCAGTTTTTTCCACAAAAAACCCCCGTAACTTAGAAATAACCCCCACAAACTATATATTCCTGAAATCTACACACCTTCAGCTATGTACGCAGTAGATTATTCATTCATACCATCAATGGTGTGGGCGCAGTTTCGTAGAAGTTCGCATTTGTCTGAAATAATGAACAAAAAAACAACTTCAAAAGGTAGAAATCATGCCAAAACCTCATGGAATGTAAGAAAAAGTTACTAAATATCAATCTCCCAAATGTCCTGAATCAAACGTATGCCATATGTGTGGTTACACAGCGGACGTGGAAGCAAAAGACACAAAGTGAAACAATGCACAATGGCTCAGAAACAGCAAAAATATTCAGCCAATCTGAATTTGAACAGTCTGCAATTTTCCCCACAAACCAATATATTCTCGAATCCAAACACCATTATCTACGAAATTCTGTAGTTTGTTCATTTGTACCATCAATGGTGTGGGCGCAGTTTTTCGTAGAGTTCGCAGTTTAAGCAGATTTTCTAAAAAATTGAAAAAAAACCACTCTCAAAAGTAAAATCATGCCAAAATCCAAAGTAATGTAAAAAAAAAGTTACCAAATATCAATTTCCTAATGTCCTGAATCAAACGGTATGCCCTATGTATGGTTACACACCAAATGTGAATCAACTAGCCACAAATGAACAATGCCCAATTACAGCCAACTTTTCAGATTTGTCAGATACTAAACCACCTCTATATTAGAATAACCCCCAAAACTATATTCTTGGAATTTACACACTTCAGCTACGTTACGGTGCCATGCTTTCATACATACATGAGAATTCCAGACCCAGTAATCCAAGAACTCGTGTTTTAGGAGGTTTTGTGAAAAATAAAGTAAGATGATCAAGGGTTGAAATCCTACCTAAACCCACTTGCAAGCAAAAAAACCCACTTAATGTCAATTCCCACATGTTGAAAAAATGGTATGCTATATGCGTGGATGCACACAGGGACGTGGTCACCAACTAGCTCAAATTGGACGCATGCACAAGTGTAATTACAAGAAAAAAAATCAAAGTGCTCTGTTAATTTCAAACAGCCCCAAAACTTGGAAATGCCCCCCACAAATAACCCCCCCCACTAAATATCAATCTCCCACATGTTCTGAATAAAACGTTATGCCATATGCGTGGATGCGCACAGAGACGTGGCCACCAACTAGCTCAAATGGGACGCATGCACAAATGCAATTACAAGAAAAAATCAAAGTGCTCTGTAATTTGAACAGCCTACACTTTTTCTAAGGAAACAGTCCCGAAACATGGAAATTCCCCCCACAAACTATATATTTTTGGAATCTACACACCTTCAGCTACGTTACGGTGCCATGCTTTCATACATACATGAAGAATTCCAGACCCAGTGATCCAAAGAACTCTGTGTTTTTAGGAGGTTTTGTGAAAAATAAAATAAGATGATTCAAGGATTGAAATCCTACCTAAACCAACTTGACAAGCAAAAAAACCCCACTAAATGTCAATCTCCCACATATCCTTCATCAAACGGTATGCCATATGTGTGGGTGCATAGAGAGACGTGGCCACCAACTAGCTCAAATGGGACGCATGCACAAGTGTAATTACAAGAAAAAAAATCAAAGTGCTCTGTAATTTCAAACAGCCCCAAAACTTGGAAATGCCCCCCACAAATAAAACCCCCCACTAAATATCAATCTCCCACATGTTCTGAATCAAACGGTATGCCCTATGTGTGGATGTACACAGAGACGTGGCCACCAACTAGCTCAAATGGGACGCGTGCACAAGTGTAATTACAAGAAAAAAATCAGTGCTCTGTAATTTCAAACAGCCCCAAAACTTGGAAATGCCCCCCACAAATAACCCCCCCCACTAAATATCAATCTCCCACATGTTCTGAATAAAACGTTATGCCATATGCGTGGATGCGCACAGAGACGTGGCCACCAACTAGCTCAAATGGGACGCATGCACAAATGCAATTACAAGAAAAAATCAAAGTGCTCTGTAATTTGAACAGCCTACACTTTTTCTAAGGAAACAGTCCCGAAACATGGAAATTCCCCCCACAAACTATATATTTTTGGAATCTTACACACCTACAGCTACGTTACGGTTGCCATGCTTTCATGCATACATGAAGAATCCAGACCAGTGATCAAAGAACTCCGTGTTTTAGGAGGTTTTGTGAAAAATAAATAAGATGATCAAGGGTTGAAATCCTACTAAACCCTTTTGACAAGCAAAAAAACCCACTAAATGTCAATCTCCCACTATCCTGCATCAAACGGTATGCCATATGTGTGGGTGCACACAGAGACGTGGCCACCAACTAGCTCAAATGGGACACATGCACAAGTGTAATTACAAGAAAAAAATCAAAGTGTTCTGTAATTTGAACAGCCTAATCAATTTGGAAATACCCCCCACAAACTATATATTTTGGAAGCTACACACCTTCAGCTACGTGATGGTATCATGCTTTCGTATATACGAAGAATTCCAGACGCTGCTATTCACAGAACTCCGTGCTTTTAGGAGATTTTGTGAAAAAATAAAATAAGAGGACTCAATGGTTAAAATCCTACCTAAACCCACTTGGCAAGTAAAAAAACCCACTAAATGGCAATCTCCCACATGTCCTGAATCAAACGGTATGCCATATGGTGGGTGCAAACATGGACGGGGCCACCAACTAGCTCAAATGGGATCCATGCGCAATTGCAATTACAAAAAAAACGCCACAACCCACCCCCCAACCCTATCCCACTCCCCCTTTTACTGGTATTTTAGTGAAACCAGTTAGTACGGAGAGTCACACAAGTTTTGTGTGACTCCTAAAAATTCAAACGGTCTTTTTTTGGTACCTCTGCAAAATTCCTGCTAAAATAGCTTAGTTTCCCTTGAAATCCAACAAATAAATGATCCGCGTTTACTTTACCGATCACCGGGAAATTGGAAAGCTTGGAGAAGACAAAGTTTTTCGCTAATTTATAGTTTTAGGGTAAAAAAAAAAGGTGTGTGTATCACTAAGATTTTTTTGTGTGCATTTCCCCTTTTTTTGGGGGATCATTCCCAAAGATGATCATCAAATCATCTTAGGGAATGATACCGAACTTGGAATACAGGCATAATGCCCGTTTCCAATTCGAAATCCGATCGGAAAAATCACTTCCCGGAAATCATTTCTCCAGGAAGTGATTTTTCATTCATTGGCAAAGATCAAAAATTTGTGATCAGAAGTGATCACCAAATTTTGATCTCTGTCCCCATTTTTTTTTCTAAGTCTTCGCTAAGTAGCAAAGACTTAGAAAAAATCCTATTTGAATGGAACTTTGAGTTCATTCACAAATGTATAGTAAAGCTTCAGCATGACAGCTTGTACTATACTAGGTACTGCGCATGATCTATTGGAGATCAGACGGCATACCTCAACTAGACCACCAGGGGAGTCTCTTACCACTTCAAGGGAAGACCCCGTGAAGGAGGAAGCTCACGACTCACCGCGGTCTCCCTTTCCATACAAGCAACTTCCTCCACGTGGGACCGGCTTCAGCTGCGGGGGCCATGTCAGGTACTGTTTATCTCTCCTGGATTTGGACCAAAACGGGGGGATCGAGGGGGCTAGGGGGGCAGTTGAATGCTGCCCCCCGATCACCCCTAGCGGGGGACAATTTTTTGGAGGGGGGAAGCCACAGATCATGTATTCACGATCTTTGGCAGTTTGGTCATTCACTGCACAGATCGTGAATATACGATCTGTGGCAGTGAAAGGGTTAAAACAAAAAACTGGTGACTTTTTAGTTATCTGCCTGCAATCCCAACTGCTATTTTACCAAATTCTATGAATTTGTAACCAGATATTTAATAACTTCTCTTCCATTCTGGAGATGGTATCCGTCCTCCTCCCTCTGCTCTAAGAGCTTTTTATAAGCTTGAGCATGTGAGGAGAGGCAGCAGGGAAAATGGATGTGATGTTAGCAGTCACAGCTTTCATTAACCTGGCATGGGAGGAGCAAGCTTACTCTGTCAAAACTGAGGCAATAATTATCCTTAAATATCTGGTTAGCAATGAGTCTAATAAAGTGCTGAATATATTAATTGGTTGGGGGCAAGTAACTGACCAAGTAATTACCAGTAATAAGTGACCAGGGTGGAGATGGCCTTTAAAAGGAACATTATTTTAGCAATAACTATCAAAAGAAAACCCCTCAAAAAAATGTCTGTAAACATTATTTGCATAGAAACTGAATGTTCTCATTCCTCCATGTCATGGTATATCTGTAATATTCACAAACACTTCTCTAAATAATAAAGTGATGACTGAATACGAGGCAAAAAGATGAAACCATTATTACAGAAAAGAAAAATAATATTGCACAATTAATTTGACTTAAGTTAGCCCCACACAGGCCAATATATATTTAATTGTTTTCATTTCCATTGACTTGTTAAAAGGAATAACAATATTTAACGCTTTACTTAAAGGGATAGTTCAGAGGAAAATATCATTATTTTGAAATTCTTTGTTTATTTTATGCATACCTAGTTTTTCACATATTCTCTTCCATTTGAAAAATCAGTTAAATTTATACCCTTTGCTATTCCCTGCTGTTGAATTAGTGAGCTAACATTTTAGGTTCTGTAACAGTTCCTTCTTCCCAGAATGCACATCACCATGGAATGTTCCTAACAGTAATTTCTACTGATTGGCGGTTGGATGGGTCAAACATGCTCAGGTCTCTACTGAGCGACTGAATAAACTCAGGCACTTGTCAAGGGCAAGACCATAACGGTCTCTTATTAGGGGTCCTGCAAACAGGAATCAGTATTTCGAAAACATTTATTTCTACACAGACAAAATGCTGAAGGGCACGTTAAAATCATTAGGATAGAAAAATACTTTTTTTTCTTTCTTAAAGGACAACAATACCCAAAAAAACAACATCACCCCCATTACATGTCCCCAATTCCAGCAGCTTGAAATCACTTACTCTCATTTACAACTGTGCTGCACTCCCTTAGATATCACACGCATAGATGAGTGGCTAACAGCCCGCCTCCTAAAAAGGCCAAGGGCCATCGTTAACATATCACTTGTCATTGGCTGGTGGGAATGTCTGTTACAACCTCTCTCCTCCTCCTCATCTGCCAGTCAAACAAACTTGAACTGTCCTGTTGCTAGAATACAGCCTACATTATCAAGTTTATCAAGGGTGGGTACAGAAGTGTTTTCTTGCATGCTAGTGACAGTTAGAGCTAGACAGAATCGTTACACCCCCTTCACACGCATGGCTAATTGAAGGCGATAGAGGCTCAAAATCAGGGAAAAAAAGTATAGGGGAGGGCTGCATACCTTTACTCTTTTTAAAGTAGTTTTTTTTTTACAAAATGCATTGAGGCAATACTTATACCTTTAAAAGTATATGTATTTGCACTGAACTCCCTTTAAGGTTCTTGCATGATATTACAACAAATGTGCTACCTGTTAATGTGATCCAACAGAGATTGATCAAACATTCAAGCATACTGCTTAACTTTACACATCTTCCTTCAATAGTCATGGAACCTTTTTGCCATATAGTGAAACCTACAAGAGTATTTTTTCATCATCAGCAATTTTTGCCTTACGCTCCATTTTTAGCAGAACGCAGACAATTGTAACATAGAAAAGAACCAAATAATACTGAATTGTATTTGCATGGTTATTTTTTTGATACGGTTAATTTAACACAGTTAAGGCTGTGTAATTATAAGGGCCATTTAGACATCAAGTGGAAATGTTTTTCTTCATATTTCTATTTCTGGTTCTATAGCTAGCATATATACAGGAAAAGGTTCTTTAAAAATCAGGTATAAAGATAATGTAACCTCATTTTCCATTATTATTTCTCCATATACAAACACAGCACAGCTGGATAGTAATCAACGTTAAGGCAAACCAAACAAAAATCATCTGGTACCTGCTCAGTCTTGTGTATTACGTACCAGTTTACTGCTAACCTGATGCTTCTTCCAAGAAATTAGAGTATTTTGGACATGAACACGGGACAATGTTTTAATCCAAGATACAATTTGCAGTTTTATTAGTGATATTTGTTGAAATTTGGATGAACAATTTCAAGAACATGAATTGTCCATTTTTGAAGTGAGGAGGACAATACATTCTATTATTCTTTTCCCTCCTGATATAATGGAAGATAATTAAACTAGTTCGGTATAAACGTCTTACCAAATACATAATAAAGCTCTATCTAATCATTGTCCCTTCAGTTAAAATGACTGAGCCACCTTCAGTCCTGAGGAACTGAATTTTATATGAACTTGTGTTTACTTTCACTTGAAATGATGACAGTTGTTTTGTTGCCTATCTTTCGGCTTCCTGGTTTTGGAGAAACTTAAATAGTTGGCAAAAACCTTTGGAGAGCATAAGGAAGGGGAGACGGCATTTTGCTGGATAACAGATTAGCCCTAGGTCTATCAGCTTTCTTACTACTGTAGTTTGTGTGGGGTAATTTCCTATGTATAATTTTTCATTTAAGAGTGAAGAAAGCATACATTCTGCTTGTAACAACTGCATACCCTGGAGCAGGGGACAGTGATAAGCAGCCCACCATGATAAGTAAATTAGGATTTGGGATGGACATTGTTGAGGTTGGTCAGGCCAAGTAACAACATCATGAGTCAAAACCCCAGCAGATAGAACACTTGCATAGCCTCATAACGAGCAACCTGCCCTGGAGCTTAGTGATGATTCTCCTTTAAAGACATGTTAACAGCATCTGCAATTTCCTAGCTTCAATTCACTTATTAGTTCAGCACAATTTGTTTGTACAATTTACTTTGTATTTAGTGGGTGGGTGAAGCAACACCTACTGGCCTCTAGCCATAATGTTACTTTTCAGGCCAGAAGAATAACTCAAAGTGATAGCAAGAAAGGATACTAGTGGAATGTAAGAATCACCCATTTAGCCAGTTTAAAACAGCTCATAGCATTGGAATATTTTACATGATGGGAAAAAAGATATTGTTTAAATGAAAATTCAGAATGTGATCAGAATCATTTTTATCCCCATTACATTTGAAAGCTCAAAGACATTTGACTGATAAACCTGATATATATTATATATTATACAATACAATTCACTAACCCTAAATCCTTTACCATAAACCACATATAATAAATATACATGCCAACATACAAGTTTAGCAATGGCTTTCTCACTTGACGAGAAAACTAAACTTAAGATAACAAAAAACATTATTTCAGTGTACAAATGCAACAATGCTGTTAAAAAAGCTAGTGGTGTCTATTTCCTCAAACATATATATAGTTTGTTTGGGTATCTTACAGGTAAAGGGCCAACATAATTTCAATCATCGCAGCACAAATTTTTACTTTAAGACTGCCGCAACCCGTGCGAGCGACCTTGTATGATCTTCTGGGTGAGCATTTGGTGCCCTTCTTGTTTTCTACTTCCTTCTTGGGTAGTGGGTACACACAGTAACGGGAAGGGGTCGATACCATTGAATTGGACGGTATCGTCCCTTTCTCGCTACTCTGAAAAATGCATTAAAAACAAAAAATAACAAGGGTGTATATTTTCCAAATATATATGTTTGCTAGGGCATTTGACATTTAAAGGGGTGTTTAGACTAAATTCCACAAGCTGTTCACTCAGCGCTGATTGTATTACCAAGTCACTAAAAAATAATTCCAGTTTAGTAGGAGAGGTAAGCCTTTGTATTTGCTATGGTTTTGTAAATCCATTATATTTCTAAAATAAGTGCTACCATGTGGCCAAATGTAACATTTACAGGGAAATTCAATAAAGTTATTGTAAAAATGGTGCTAACTTTGCCCCAACCAATCACATCTTATTTAACATTTGAAAGCTAACATCTGATTGGTTGGGGCAAAATTAGCACCATTTTAACATAGAACTTTTATTGAATAACCCTTATAGATACTAATAAAACATTTTTAGATAAAAACTGTTTCCGGTTTTACTTAACTATAGTGCATATTAGTGTGCATGCGCATTATAGTTATATGTGAAGCCGGAAACAGTCGGGGCCTGTCAGAGGAGCCAGCAATGGATCACAAAAAATTCTTTTCCTTCGCCTTGTTAGATGTAATTGAAAGAACAATTATGCCTTTACCTCCTGTCTTCAATAAATACAATAAACTAATAACTGACTTTCTACAGTTACTGTTCTGTCCTAGCACAAATGCACAGTGCAAGCTTCACCATTGCAACTGGGGCAGAGCTTAACCCAATGATGTCAGAAAAGGGAAGTACAAGATAAAAACTTTTACAGCGCCAAACTCTAGTCGCTTACACATAGAGGTGTGGTACAGGACTCATTTCAAAGGTAAGAAAGAGGGCTTTTAAATAAATGTGCACAATAAGCAATATCCTATATTTTTCATTTAAAAAAAAAAAACTAATGTTTTTACTTCACAAAGGTTTCCATTCAAATCCTTTCTGCTGGTACTAAAGGGGATAAAAATGCTTTTAATATAACCTATTTCTTATTAATACACCTTTATTCTCCTTAACTCTTTTTTTGGCCATTTCCCCAATAACTGAAAAAGGATTAGTAGGCACACAGTGTGCTAAACTATAATTCACAAAACAAATTCCTATTTTACCATAGCAAATTGCTGGGTCAATACCAGTCAGAGACCCTCTGTATGACTAGAGAAATGAATTTTTATCATTGCAATGGTGCTTAGAACGTTTAGTTATAAATCCACCCTACATTTCTTAAAAAGGTAAAATGATTGCATGTGTCGTAGTGAAATATTTAGATTTCACCATATTCTTTTTTATACTAATAATACAAAAAACAAGTCTGACTGTATAGTCTTACACAACTAGCTTTGGCAATGTGAGAAAAGAACATACCACTCTTCAAAAGAAAAAACTCTTCCGTTCTATTAGTGCCACCTTGGGGCCAAATGTACATTTAGACCAGTAAAATGATTTTACACCTTGGACGCTCTATTGCTAACATATTCAATTCAAAATTTATGTGAAGGACTGAGCTTGTTAAACAGTCGATATCCGCCCTATTCATACTTGATATTGATATTGATATGCTATTTAATGTCTTATCTGCTCTTTCACAATGAATTTATTGGGGGGGGGGGATGATTTAAACTATTATTTCTCATTTAGAAATAAATCATAGTAACAGGAAAGGATACTAAGCAATACCTTTAAAGCCATTGAGAAGCAGTACTAGCACGCATCAGTGTGTGACAGCCCTCCCACAACCCCTCTTTGCAACACAGTGTAATTTAGTAACATTTGAACGTGTGCCTCTATGTTTAGAAGGGCAGGGGGTGCAGGTTGGTGGACAGCTGGGAGTCTCTCAGACTGTATGGATGCAGTCCAGCAAACCAATCAAATAAAGAATAAATCCTGATTTCTAGAGCAGAGGGGGCACACAGCAATGACAGGTTTTCCAGGGCATATTATAAAGGTAAGATGCAGCTTTCCTTTAACCCTAACTTTTCTTTTTCTTCCCAAATTATTTAGCCTGAAGAGTTTCTGCCCAAATTATAGCCTCAAGAACAAAATCTGAATAAAAATAAAAATAGATAAAAACTGACTTGTTACAATACAGGTCTGTCTGTAGAGCATCCATAGCTTTAGCCAGAGTAGGAGAAATATCACATGATTCTTGAGTTAATGTCCGACATTCATCTGTAAGTAGAAGTAAAATCTTATTACGTAAAGCTGGAATTCAATGTGAAGTGATTATCCAAGCAAGTAAACTTATTATGATTGCTTACAAGTATAAATGCAAGTAAAGGGGAACTATGGTCATATAAAACATAAATAAAACTTCCAACATCAGTGTCCTTAGTCTTCTGGTATCAACCTTAAAGGCATTCCACCCCAAAAAATTTTTGATAAAACACCCACCATGTCTTAAACCCCAACTACTCTCTTAGCCCAATACTGCTGGTAGAGAAGGAGCTTCCTTATCTGGTTTGGTCGCAGCTCCCCTCTTCAGGGTTATCTCTGCAGTTTAGACCTCGACATATGATGTCATGGCCCATGGCCGCGCATAGTTTCCCAGAGCTTTCTCTCTTGAATGCTGCAAAAGCACAGTGAGGGTGCAAAGAAGGTCTTAGCCCTTTCACAATGCTAATCTGAATTAACTAGTTCTTCCTGATTTTCTGAGCCAACACAAACAAGCAATATCCTTATACTTTATGCATTCATGGCAAAACAATAAATACCTTACTCAATAGAATATAATTACATTTAATATAGATTTATTTTAAAGAGGAAGGGAATAACTAACTTACTTTGAGTCCAACGGTAAAGACGCTCGTAAGAGGTTCTTGGAGCAAAGCCATTGTTCCATGATTTCAAGTCTGTGAAAAACACACCGTTATAAAGGGAAACTCAAGTCATCAGATAACATTGTCCCAACAGACAGCTCCCATATACAAAAATACAAGAAGCAGTGTCTAACCTCTTCCTTTGCTGTGGCTGTTGGTTGGCTAATTAACCTATAAATAGTAAACTTTTTTGTGGTGCCGGGAATGTGTGTGTATAGCTCGTTAAACACTGCGATTGTGGGGCCGACCCGCGATGAACAAGTGGAAAACAAAGCCCTTTTTGGCGGACTATAGATTGGTGTACCGCCATACAGCATGACCAGCACCATACACTAAATGTTTATTGGCCTAAATGGCCGTACATCACAGGTCAGCCGCGATACAAAGCTTAAACCATATCTAGCACATGCTCTATCCCTCCTCAATTGTCACATTGTAAGGGTCAACTACGAATTTACTGATTTGGCAACAAAAATAATGTATAGTGCATAATTAACCAGGTCCATATAATGTTGTTCAACAAGTAAAAAAAAAACTTTAAATTCTACAACTTACCCAGCAGTCTGTTGATTTTACGCAAAAGTAGCTTTACGTCATTGTGATCTTTTGACTCTTCCCAAAACCTTAAAAAAATCCTGGAAACAAAAAGCAAATAATCTGATCATAAGGCTGGTTTTTAACTGAGCAGTAAAACTTCCAGTAGAAGTAGATAATTCTTGCATAAAATAAGGATATAAAAGAAACATTGTAAACCTATAAGAAATAAAAAAAATAGGTTATATAAAGATCTTTCATATAAACTTCCATCTGTTAAAACCTTTAAACACTTTCTATTGCCTATCCACCAATTGCAGCTTTTATTCTGTGCTGTTTCTGTTTGCTTGCTGTTCTGTATAACCCTAAAAACATGAACAGTTGCTTACAAACATTAATACCGCAATTAATAAAAAAGAACTAATCTTGCAGGAACAGCCCAGTGGCAGTTTGTGTAGTTGCACCTCAATGCTTATGATGTGGCCCCTTTAAGTTGCGTTTTAAGTTTTTTAACACATAAAAATGTGTCATTTTAAACAATTAATTTTTTTACAGATCATTTTGTTCCAACCTATTTTTATCTCCTACCCCTTTCCCCAAGTTTATACCCAATTTCGTGGGACAACTTGATACCTCACAATGTTTTTTCCGGGACTGTAACTTGTTTGAAGGGCCTTGACAATGGGCAATGAACGTGACATTGGGGGCAGAGCCTAGTCTGTACTCCACTTAAACATGAAGTCAAAAGAATACATACATCTGAAATAAAAGCTGTAAATCTCATTTGAACTAAAACCCTACTAGGGACCATGACCAGCTCGTAGTTGACCAACAGTCGAGGGGGAGGAGGACACTATGTCAGATGCCCGCAGCACAATCAGCATTTGCAAATTGCCAAAACACAGTGCAAGAGAACTTAGAGTAGGAAAGGACCAGAGTGAACAAAGCCTTTTTTTTTTCAGTCACTTGGTAAAGAATTTAGCAGAAAATAAAGTTGTGACACTGCACTATAGATCTACTGCACTACTTTTCTACTCTACAGCCCTTATTTTTGCTTAATTCTTTCCAAGCTAATTTTAAAAAAAGGCTTTTTTCGGTCTACTTGGACAAACCAGAATGAAACGCAGTTTGTGTTTTTCGCCATCGGTTGTAGTGGTTCGGTTTTTTCTATCTCTAAAATAAAAAACATTTTTGTCCATCTTCGATAAATGTTTGCAGCAGTGTTGTCTTTTTAATGGACCAGATCAGTCCAATCCATTTAGAATAAAAACGAAAAGCTGTTAACTATAAATTACCAGGCTTACCTCAGTTAAAGGTCCTTCTCGGGCCTCTAAAATGTTCATCTCATCAGAAGTAAGCTGGAATTTTTCTAAAAAGGCTTTTGCAACTTGGCTCGAATATCCAATCGCTGACTGCATGAAAACACAGGAAATTATTATCACATTGTTCAATATATTTAGTACAACTGCACTCATCCAGTATATCATTTACTATATCCAGGTGCCTCCAGGTCCACACAGCTCCCATCCACTATTGTAGTATTGTAAATCAAACTCTATATACTCCCGGGCACACTGTTGTATGTGAAATCAAATCACCGCTTTATTCACGTTTGACGTCTCGCAGACGTTCTTCATCAGGACATCATGTTGGTGTCCTGTGAAGACGTCCTGCAGACGTCGAAACGTTGAATAAAGCGTGAATTGATTTCACATACAACAGTGTGCCCGGGAGTTATCTTGGAGTTTTATCACATGTTGAGCCCTCTTGCATTTACCAGGGTCTGTACATATACACTAGAGTTTAAAAGGTTTAACGGGAATTCGATAAAAGTTTTTATCATTTAATGGTGCATTTTTGCCCCAACCAATCAGATCTAATTTAACATTTGAAAGACTAAGATCGATTGGTTGGGGAAAAATTACAACTAAGAACTTTTATTGAATAACCCTGTAGTTTGTATTAAATTCACACAGGACCTGTTTCTCTCTTATAGATTCTAATGCTTTTTTATCATTATCCGGAATGAAGCAATAACTTAACAATGAACTTACCTTTATCCAAACTGTACGATCAGTTTCTAAAAGGGAATTTAGATCAAAAATGCTTCTATTTGGAAGGCCCCCACAAATGGGAATTTGTTTAAACAGTGAAAGTTAGTCATCTGGAACTTTTTTTACTTCTTAAAACTACAAGAATAACAAGGTCCCCTAACTAATTCGGGGCAGTGACAGAATATACAAATTATCCTGTGTGTGATGGGGGTGTGGTGCAGTCCTCAGTAGAATTGGGTGGAGTTAGATCGCCCATTGTTCTCGCTCTATCTTCATAGGCAGGAGTTTTTATATGCTATTAGTTGGGCACCCCGGGGTTTAAAATTTCCATTACCATTATTTATCTATGTAACTTGGGACTTCACATACATGCGTTTCAGACCATGAAAAAAACATAGGCTACTTAACACTCTTGTTCTAAAACAAACCCTTAACATTCTGACAACCTTTTTAAGTTAGTTGGGGATGAGATCTGACCTGATCCTGCATTGGGTCCTATAACCCTGTGTTTACTCAATTTGCGGGTTGGTTTCAGGGTAAACTCCAGTGAGTTAAATGTTGTGTGGGTCGCTTTAGATTACAAAGCTGCCAATGGACCCATTCACAATCGGGTCCTAGGATTGTCCAGTTGGCAGTTCCCTCCAGTTTTCACCTTCAACCACCGTATAGAGATACTGCAATGGGGGCTTGACAACAACTATCCACAGCACTAAGGGTATTTCAAAGATGGTTTTTCTTCAAAAATATATCTGATTGTGTTGCTTCAAAATGTTATGTTCAGTTCAGAAACCGGAGCACTTACTAAGGTACAACTAAAAAATGATGCCAGGCACTATCCATGGATTAAACAAATCAGACTACTGTTTAAGAGGTTTTGTGAAAAATAAAATAAGATGATTCAAGGGTTGAAATCCTACCTAAGCCCTTTTGACAAGCAAAAAAACCCACTAAATGTCAATCTCCCACATATCCTGCATCAAACGGTATGCCATATGTGTGGGTGCACACAGAGACGTGGCCACCAACTAGCTCAAATGGGACACATGCACAAGTGTAATTACAAGAAAAAAATCAAAGTGTTCTGTAATTTGAACAGCCTAATCAATTTGGAAATACCCCCCACCAAGCAACTTCCTCCACGTGGGACCGGCTTCAGCTGCGGGGGCCATGTTCAGGTACTGTTATCTCTACTGGATTTGGACCAAACCGAGGGGGGATCGAGGGGGCTAGGGGGGCAGTTGAATGCTGCCCCCCGATCACCCCTAGCGGGGGACAAATTTTTTTTGGGAGGGGGGAAGCCACAGATCATGTATTCACGATCTGTGGCAGTTTGGTCATTCACTGCACAGATCGTGAATATACGATCTGTGGCAGTGAAAGGGTTAAAACAAAAAACTGGTGACTTTTTAGTTATCTGCCTGCAATCCCAACTGCTAATTTTACCAAATTCTATGAATTTGTAACCAGATATTTAATAACTTCTCTTCCATTCTGGAGATGGTATCCGTCTCCTCCCTCTGCTCTAAGAGCTTTTTATAAGCTTGAGCATGTGAGGAGGAGGCAGCAGGGAAAATGGATGTGATGTTAGCAGTCACAGCTTTCATTAACTGCATGAAGGGAGGAGCAAGCTTACTCTGTCAAAACTGAGGCAATAATTATCCTTAAATATCTGGTTAGCAATGAGTCTAATAAAGTGCTGAATATATTAATTTGGGTTGGGGGCAAGTAACTGACCAAGTAAGTTACCAGTAAGTAAGTGACCAGGGTGGAGATGGCCTTTAAAAGGAACATTATTTTAGCAATAACTATCAAAAGAAAAACCCATCAAAAAAATGTCTGTAAACATTATTTGCATAGAAACTGAATGTTCTCATTCCTCCATGTCATGGTATATCTGTAATATTCACAAACACTTCTTCTAAATAATAAAGTGATGACTGAATACGAGGCAAAAAGATGAAACCATTATTACAGAAAAGAAAAATAAATATTGCCACAATTAATTATGACTTAAGTTAGCCACACACAGGCCAATATATATTTAATTGTTTTACATTTCCATTGACTTGTTAAAAGAATAACAATATTTAACGCTTTACTTAAAGGGATAGTTCAGAGGAAAATATCATTATTTTGAAATTCTTTGTTTATTTTATGCATACCTAGTTATTCTACATATTCTCTTCCATTTTGAAAAATCAGTTAAATTTATACCCTTTGCTATTCCCTGCTGTTGAAATTAGTGAGCTAACATTTTAGGTTCTGTAACAGTCCTTCTTCCCAGAATGCACATCACCATGGAATGTTCCTAACAGTAATTTCTACTGATTGGCTGTTGGATGGGTCAAACATGCTCAGGTCTCTACTGAGCGACTGAATAAACTCAGGCACTTGGTCAAGGGCAAGACCATAACGGTCTCTTATTAGGGGTCCTGCAAACAGGAAGTCAGTATTTCAGAAACATTTATTTCTACACAGACAAAATGCTGAATGGGCACGTTAAAATCATTAGGATAGAAAAATACTTTTTTTTCTTTCTTAAAGGACAACAATACCCAAAAAAACAACATCACCCCCATTACATGTCCACAATTCCAGCAGCTGAAATCACTTACTCTCATTTACAACTGTGCTGCACTCCCTTAGATATCACACAGCATAGATGAGTGCTAACAGCCCGCCTCCTAAAAAGGCCAAGGGCCATCGTTAACATATCACTTGTCATTGGCTGGTGGGAATGTCTGTTACAACCTCTCTCCTCCTCCTCATCTGCCAGTCAAACAAACTTGAACTGTCCTGTTGCTAGAATACAGCCTACATTATCAAGTTTATCAAGGGTGGGTACAGAAGTGTTTTCTTGCATGCTAGTGACAGTTAGAGCTAGACAGAATCGTTACACCCCCTTCACAGCATGGCTAATTGAAGGCAGATAGAGGCTCAAAATCAGGGAAAAAATGTATAGGGAGGGCTGCATACCTTTACTCTTTTTAAAGTAGTTTTTTTTTACAAAAATGCATTGAGGCAATACAGTTATCCTTTAAAAGTATATGTATTTGCACTGAACTTCCCCTTTAAGGTTCTTGCATGATATTACAACAAATGTGCATACCTGTTAATGTGATCCAACAGAGATTGATCAAACATTCAAGCATAGCCTGCTTAACTTTACACATCTTCCTATCAAATAGTCATGGAACCTTTTTGCCATATTAGTGAAACCTACAAGAGTATTTTTCATTCATCAGCAATTTTTGCCTTACGCTCCATTTATTAGCAGAACGCAGACAATTTGTAACATAGAAAAGACCAAATAATACTGAATTGTATTTGCATGGTTATTTTTTTGATACGGTTAATTTAACACAGTTAAGGCTGTGTAATTATAAGGGCCATTTAGCACATCAAGTGGAAATGTTTTTCTTCATATTTCTATTTCTGGTTCTTATAGCTAGCATATATACAGGAAAAGGTCTTTAAAAATCAGGTATAAAGAGTAATGTAACCTCATTTTCCATTATTATGTTCTCCCATATACAAACACAGCACAGCTGGATAGTAATCAACGTTAAGGCAAACCAAACAAAAATCATCTGGTACCTGCTCAGTCTTGTGTATTACGTACCAGTTTACTGCTAACCTGATGCTTCTTCCAAGAAATTAGAGTAATTTGGACATGAACACGGGACAATGTTTTAATCCAAGATACAATTTGCAGTTTTATTAGTGATATTTGTTGAAATTTTGGATGAACAAATTTCAAGAACATGAATTGTCCATTTTATGAAGTGAGGAGACAATACATTCTATTTATTCTTTTCCCTCCTGATATTAATGGAAGATAATTAAACTAGGTTCGGGTATAAACGTCTTACCAAATTACATAATAAAGCTCTATCTAATCATTGTCCCTTCAGTTAAAATGACTGAGCCACCTATCAGTCCTGAGGAACTGAATTTTATATGAACTTGTGTTTACTTTCACTTGTGAAATGATGACAGTTGTTCTGTTGCCTATCTTTCGGCTTCCTGGTTTTGGAGAACTTAAATAGTTGGCAAAAACCTTTTGGAGAGGCATAAGGAAGGGGAGACGGCATTTTGCTGGATAACAGATTAGCCCTAGGTCTATCAGCTTTCTTACTACTGTAGTTTTGGGGGGTAATTTACCTATGTATAATTTTTTCATTTAAGAGGTGAAGAAAGCATACATTCTGCTTGTGAAACAACTGCATACCCTGGAGCAGGGGACAGTGATAAGCAGCCCACCATGATAAGTAAATTAGGATTTGGGATGGACATTGTTGGAGGTTGGTTCAGGCCAAGTAACAACATCATGAGTCAAAACCCCAGCAGATAGAACACTTGCATAGCCTCATAACGAGCAACCTGCCCTGGAGCTTAGTGGATGATTCTCCTTTAAAGACATGTTAACAGCATCTGCAATTTCCTAGCTTCAATTCACTTTATTAGATCAGCACAATTTGTTTGTACAATTTACTTTGTATTTAGTGGTGGTGGAAGCAACACCTACTGGCCTCTAGCCATAATGTTACTTTTCAGGCCAGAAGAAATAACTCAAAGTGATAGCAAGAAAGGATACTAGTGGAATGTAAGAATCACCCATTTAGCCAGTTTAAAACAGCTCATAGCATTGGAATATTTTACATGATGGGAAAAAAGATATTGTTTTAAATGAAAATTCAGAATGTGATCAGAATCAATTTTTATCCCCAATTACATTTGAAAGCTCAAAGACATTTGACTGATAAACCTGGATATATATTATATATTAGTACAATACAATTCACTATACCCTAAATCCTTTACCATAAATCCACATATATAAATATACATGTCCAACATACAAGTTTAGCAATGGCTTTCTCACTTGGCACTGAAGAAACTAAACTTAAGATAACAAAACATTATTTCAGTGTACAAATGCAACAATGCTGTTAAAAAAGCTAGTGGTGTCTATTTCCTCAAACATATATATAGTTTGTTTGGGTATCTTACAGGTAAAGGGCACAACATAATTTCAATCATCGCAGCACAAATTTTTACTTTAAAGACATGCCTGCAACCCAGTGCGAGCGACCTTGTATAGATCTTCTTGGTGAGCATTTGGTGCCCTTCTTGTTTTCTACTTCCTTCTTGGGTAGTGGGTACACACAGTAACGAGAAGGGGTCGATACCATTGAATTGGACGGTATCGTCCCTTTCTCGCTACTCTGAAAAATGCATTAAAAACAAAAAATAATCAAGGGTGTATATTTTCCAAATATATATAGTTTGCTAGGGGCATTTGACATTTAAAGGGGTGTTTAGACTAAATTCCACAAGCTGTTCACTCAGCGCTGATTGTATTACCAAGTGCACTAAAAAATAAATTCCAGTTTATGTAGGAGAGGTAAGCCTTTGTATTTGCTATGGTTTTGTAAATTCCATTATATTTCTAAAATAAGTGCTACCATGTGGCCAAATGTAACATTTACAGGGAAATTCAATAAAAGTTATTGTAAAAATGGTGCTAACTTTGCCCCAACCAATCACATCTTATTTAACATTTGAAAGCTAACATCTGATTGGTTGGGGCAAAATTAGCACCATTTTTAACAATAAGAACTTTTATTGAATAACCCTGTATAGATACTAATAAAACAATTTTTATAGAAACTGTTTCCGGTTTTACTTAACTATAGTGCATATTAGTGTGCATGCGCATTATAGTTATAGTGAAGCCGGAAACAGTCGGGGCCTGTCAGAGGAGCCAGCAATGGATCACAAAAAAGTTCTTTTCCTTCGCTCCTGTTAGATGAATTGAAAGAACAATTATGCCTTTACCTCCTGTCCTTCAATAAATACAATAAACTAATAACTGACTTTCTCAGTTACTGTTCTGTCCTAGCACCAAAATGCAACAGTGCAAGCTTTCACCATTGCAACTGGGGCAGAGCTTAAACCCAGATGATGTCAGAAAAGGGAAGTACAAGATAAAAACTTTTACAGCGCCAAAACTCTAGTTCGCTTACACATAGAGGTGTGGTACAGGACTCATTTCAAAGGTAAGAAAGAGGGCTTTTTAAATAAATGTGCACAATAAGCAATATCCTTATATTTTTCATTTAAAAAAAAAAAATCTAATGTTTTTTACTTCACAAAGGTTTCCATTCAAATCCTTTCTGCTGGTACTAAAGGGGATAAAAAATGCTTTTTAATATAACCTTATTTCTTATTAATACACCTTTATTTCTCCTTAAACTCTTTTTTTGGCCATTTCCCCAATAACTGACAAAAAGGATTAGTAGGCACACAGTGTGCTAAACTATAATTCACAAAAACAAATTCCTATTTTACCATAGCAAATTGCTGGGTCAATACCAGTCAGAGACCCTCTGTTATGACTAGAGAAATGAATTATTATCAATTGCAATGGTGCTTAGAACGTTTAGTTATAAATCCCACCCTACATTTCTTAAAAAAGGTAAAATGATTGCATGTGTCGTAGTGAAATATTTAGATTTCACCATATTTCCTTTTTTATACTTAATAATACAAAAACAAGTCTGACTGTATAGTCTTACACAACTAGCTTTGGCAATGTGAGAAAAGAACATACCACTCTTCAAAAGAAAAAACTCTTCCGTTCTATTAGTGCCACCTTGGGGCCAAATGTAACATTTAGACCAGTAAAATGATTTTACTACCTTGGACTGCTCTATTTGCTAAACATATTCAATTCAAAATTTAATGTGAAGGACTAGCTTGTTAAACAGTCGATATCCGCCCTATTCATACTTGATATGATATTGATATTGTACTGATTGAATGTCTTATCTGCTCTTTCACAATGAATTTATTGGGGGGGGGGGATGATTTAACTATTTATTTCTCATTTAGAAATAAATCATAGTAACAGGAAAGGATACTAAGCAATACCTTTAAAGCCATTGAGAAGTACTAGCACGCATACAGTGTGTGACAGCTCCTCCCACAACCCCTCTTTGCAACACAGTGTAATTTAGTAACATTTGAACGTGTGCCTCTATGTTTTAGAAGGGCAGGGGGTGCAGGTTGGTGGACAAGCTGGAGCTCTCAGACTGTATGGATGCAGTCCAGCAAACCAATCAAATAAAGAATAAATCCTGATTTCTAGAGCAGAGGGGGCACACAGCAATGACAGGTTTTCCAGGGCATATTATAAAGGTAAGACTGCAGGCTTTCCTTTAACCCTAACTTTTCTTTTATCTTCCCAAATTATTTAGCTGAAGAGTTCTGCCCAAATTATAGCCTCAAGAACAAAATCTGAATAAAAAATAAAAATAGATAAAACTGACTTGTACAATACAGGTCTGTCCTGTAGAGCATCCATAGCTTTAGCCAGAGTAGGAGAAATATCACATGATTCTTGAGTTAATGTCCGACATTCATCTGTAAGTAGAAGTAAAAATCTTATTACGTAAAGCTGGAATTCAATGTGAAGTGATATTATCAAGCAAGTAAACTTTATTATGATTGCTTGCAAGTATAAATGCAAGTAAAAGGGGAACTATGGTGCTATAAAAAACATAAATAAAACTTCCAACATCAGTGTCCTTAGTCTTCTGGTATCAACCTTAAAAGGCATGTCCACCCCCAAAAAAATTTTTTGATAAAACACCCACCATGTCTTAAACCCCAACTACTCTCTTAGCCCAATACTGCTGGTAGAAGGAGCTTCCTTATCTGGTTTGGTCTGCAGCTCCCGGCTCTTCAGGGTATACTCTGCAGTTATGACCTCGACAGATGATGTCATGGCCAATGGCCGCAGAGTTTTCCCAGAGCTTTCTCTCTTGAATGCTGCAAAAGCACAGTGAGGGTGCAAGAAAGGTCTTAGCCCTTTCACAATGCTAATCTGAATTAACATAGTTCTTCCTGATTTTCTGAGCACACAACAAGCAATATCCTTATACTTTATGCATTCATGGCAAAACAAATAAATACCTTACTCAATAGAATATAATTACATTTAAATATAGATTTATTTTTAAAGAAGGAAGGGAATAACTAACTTACTTTGAGTCCAACGGTAAAGACGCTCGTAAGAGGTTTCTTGGAGCAAAGCCATTTGTTCCATGATTTCAAGTCTGTGAAAAACACACCGTTATTAAAGGGAAACTCAAGTCATCAGATAACATTGTCCCAACAGACAGCTCCCATATACAAAAATACAAGAAGCAGTGTCTAACCTCTTCCTTTGCTGTGGCTGTTGGTTGGCTAATTAACCTATAAATAGTAAACTTTTTGTGGTGCCGGGAATGTGTGTGTATAGCTCGGTAAACACATGCGATTGTGGGGCCGACCCGCGATGAACAAGTGGAAAACAAATGCCCTTTTTGGCGGACTATAGATTGGTGTACGCCATACAGCATGACCAAGCACCCATACACTAAATGTTAGTTGGCCTAAATGGCCGTACATCACAGGTCAGCCCAGCGATACAAAGCTTAAACCATATCTAGCACATGCTCTTATCCCTCCTCAGTAATGTCACATTGTAAGGGTCACTACTGAATTTACTGATTTGGCAACAAAATAATGTATAGTGCATAATTAACCAGGTCCCATATAAATGTTGTCAACAAGTAAAAAAAAAACTTTAAATTCTACAACTTACCCAGCAGTCTGTTGATTTGTACGCAAAAGTAGCTTTACGTCATTGTGGATCTGTTTGACTCTTCCCAAAACCTTAAAAAAATCCTGGAAACAAAAAGCAAATAAAATCTGATCATAAGGCTGGTTTTTAACTGAGCAGTAAACTTCCAGTAGAAGTAGATAATTCTTGCATAAAATAAGGATATAAAAGAAACTTGTAAACCTATAAGAAATTAAAAAAAATAGGTTAATATAAAGATCTTTTCATATAAACTTCCATCTGTTAAAAACCTTTAAACACTTTCTATTGCCTATCCACCAATATTGCAGCTTTTATTCTGTGCTGTTCTGTTGCTTGCTTGGTCTGTATAACTCCTTAAAAACATGAATACAGTTGCTTACAAACATTAATACCGCAATTAATAAAAAAGAACTAAATCTTGCAGGAACAGCCCAGTGGCAGTTTGTTGTAGTTGCACCTCAATGCTATGATGTGGCCCCTTTAAGTTGCGTTTTAAGGTTTTTAACACATAAAAATGTGTCATTTTAAACAATTTATTTTTTTACAGATATTTTGTTCCTAACCTATTTTTTATCTCTACCCCTTTCCCCCAAGTTATACCCAATTCAGTGGACAACTTGAATACCTCACAAATGTTTTTTCCGGGACTGTAACTGTTTGAAGGGCCTTGACAATGGGGCATGAACGTGACATTTGGGGGCAGAGCTATTCGTACTCCACTTAAACATGAAGTTCAAAAAGAATACATACATCTGAAAATAAAAGCTGTAAATCTCATTTGAACTAAAACCTCTACTAGGGACCATGACCAGCTCCGTAGTTGGACCAACAGTCGAGGGGGAGGAGACACTATGTCAGATGCCCGCAGCACAATCAGCATTTGCAAATTGCCAAAACACAGTGCAAGAGAACTTAGAGTAGGAAAGGACAGAGTGAACAAAGCCTTTTTTTTTCAGTCACTTGGTAAAGAATTTAGCAGAAAATAAAGTTGTGACACTGCACTATAGATCTACTGCACTACTTTTCTACTCTACAGCCTTATTTTCTGCTTAATTCTTTACCAAGAAGCTAATTTTAAAAAAGGCTTTGTTCAGTCTACTTGGACAAAACCAGAATGAAACGCAGTTTGTGTTTTTTGCCATCGGTTTGTAGTGGCCGTTTTTTTCTATCTCTCTAAAATAAAAACCATTTTTGTCCATCTTCAGATAAATGTTTGCAGCAGTGTGTTCTTTTTAATGGACCAGATCAGTCCAATCAATTTAGAATAAAAACGAAAAGCTGTAACTATAAATTACCAGGCATTACCTCAGTTAAAGGTCCTTCTCTGTGGCCTCTAAGAATGTTCATCTCATCAGAAGTAAGCTGGAATTTTTCTAAAAAGGCATTTGCAACTTGGGCTCGAATATCCAATCGCTGACTGCATTGAAAACACAGGAAATTAATTTATCACATTGTTCAATATATTTAAGTACAACTGCACTCATCCAGTATATCATTTACAATATCCAGGTGCCTCCAGGTCACACAGCTCCCATCCACTATTTGAGTATTGTAATTCAAAATCCAATATAACTCCCGGGCACACTGTTGTATGTGAAATCAAATCACGCTTTATTCAACGTTTCGAGTCGTCCGCAGGCGTCTTCATCAGGACATCAGGTTGTGTCCTGATGAAGACGTCCTGCGAGACGTCGAAACGTTGAATAAAGCGTGATTTGATTTCACATACAACAGTGTGCCCGGGAGTTATATTGGAGTTTTATCACATTGTTGAAGCACTTCTTGCATTTACCAGGGTCTGTACATATACACTAGAGTTAAAAGGTTTACAGGGAGATTCGATAAAAGTTTTTATCATTTAAAATGGTGCTAATTTTGCCCCAACCAATCAGATCTTATTTAACATTTGAAAGCTAAGATCTGATTGGTTGGGGAAAAATTAGCAACGATAAGAACTTTTATTGAATAACCCTGTTAGTTTGGATTAAATTCACACAAGGACCTGTTCTCTCTTATAGATTCTAATGCTTTTTTATCATTATCCTGAATGAAGCAATAACTTAACAATGAACTTACCTTTTATACCAAACTGTAAGATCAGTTCTAAAAAGGGAAATTTTAGATCAAAAAATGATTCTATATTGGAATGCCCCCACAAATGGGAAATGTTTAAACAGTGAAATGTAATCAATGGGAACTTTTTTACTTCTTAAAACTAAAAGAATAAACAAGGCCCCTAACTAATTCGGGCATGGACCAGAATATACAAATGAATCCTGTGTGTGATGGGGGTTGGTGCAGTCCCAGTAGAATTGGGTGGAGTTAGATCCGCCCAATTGTCGCTTCTATCTGGTCAGAGGCAGTGTTTTATAGTGCTATTAGTTGGGCACCCCTGGTTTAAAATTTCCATTACCATTTATCTATTGTAACTTGGGACTTCACATACATGCGTTTCAGGACCAGGAAAAAAACATAGGCTACTTAACTACTCTTGCAAAACAAACCCCTTATACATTCTGACAACCTGTTTTAAGTTAATTGGGGATGAGATCTGACCTTGAGTCCTGCATTGGGTCCTATAACCCTGTGTTTACTCAATTTGCGGGTTGGTTTCAGGGTAAACCACAGTGAGTTTAAATGGATTGTGGGTCAGTTTAGATTACAAAGCTGCCAAATGGACCCATTAAAATCGGGTCCTAAGGATTGTCAGGGCATTCTCCAGTTTCACCTTCAACCACCGTATAGAGATACTGCAATGGGGGCTTGACAACAACTCATCCACAGCACTATAGGGTATTTCAAAGATGGTTTGTTCATTCAAAAATATATCGGATTGTGTTGCTTCAAAATGTTATGTTCAGTTCAGAAACCAGGAGGCACTTATAAGGTAAACTAAAAAATGGAATGCCAGGCACTATCCATGGATTAAACAAATCAGACTACTGTAAAAGGGGATGATCCTACCATTTAAACCATTAAATTCATTTCAAGAAATCTCAGAAGCGGGTTTAACAAGGAACAGCCAAATATCAAATGAAAAGTAAAAATCATTTATTATCCAAAGTGAATTGCATCCCGACAAGCAGGGTGCATAGACAGTGCATGGAAATAGTTTAAAGACACTTCCATTTCCCTATATCACTACCGTTAAAGAAAATCAGAAATCAAAATATCACTCACAGTGATTTCGGTTTTTCCAGTCACCATAAATGGCAGCATTCACTAACGGGTTAACCCCCCTACTGCATTGGGCAGGAAATCTTCTTAAGCCCCTCTCACCTCTTCCACTCTGTCTTAATTACAAAGCTGCAGAATAAGAGAGAAAATATACAGGGCGGGTAATAGTGAATGCTGCCATTTATGGTGACTGGGAAACCGAAATCACGGTGAGTGATATTTTGATTTCTGATTTTCCCCAGTCACAAATGGCAGCAATCACTAACGGGACTTACCAAAGCTAAAGAAATCAGGGTGGGCCATACATTTTGCTTTAACACACCACAATTTATTTTATCGAATGTACAACCGACTGTAAAACTCTCCTTCCGAATTTTGCATCATTGGAGGAAAGTACATTAAGCTTATAATGTTTAACAAAAGTCTTTGCAAAAGACCATCTTGTTTGTTCGCACAACTCCTTCATAGAAGAATCGGCCTGCCAGGCCCATAAACACGCTATGGCTCTGGTGGAGTGAGCTCGTAAACCCCTTGGAACCTCTAAGCCTTTTATTGTATATGCTTTCTGGATACAGGCCCGTATCAAACTACTCAGGGTGTTCTTTGCGGGTGACTGACCCTTCCTTCTGCCATTTGGTACGATGAACAGCCTTTCAGATTTTCTCCAAGTTTTTGTTCTTTCAAGATAAATCTTCAAAGCCCTGACCAAGTCTAAAGTATGCCAGCTTTCCTCTCTCTTCGGCAAGAACTCAAAAGAAGGCCTTAATTTCACCTTATCTTCCAATATAAGTGTGTCTGGCGGATCTGCTGCCAGGGCCCCTAGTTCTCCTGCACATCTACAGAGCTGCTTGGTTGGGGAAAAATTAGCAACGATAAAGAATTTTTATTGAATACCCTGTTGTTTGGATTAAATTCCGCACAAGGACCTTTTCTCTCTTATAGATTCTAATGCTTTTTTATCATTACCCTGAATGAGCAATAACTTGTTAACAATGACTACCTTTTATACAAAACTGTAAGATCAGTTCTAAAAAGGGAAATTTTAGATCAAAAATGATTCTATATTGGATGCCCCCACAAATGGGAATGTTTAAACATTGAAATGTAATCAATGGGAACTTTTTTACTTCTTAAAACTAAAGAATAAACACGGCCCCTAACTAATTCTGGATGGACCGATATACAATGAATCCTGTGTGTGATGGGGGTTGGTGCAGTCCTAGTAGAATTGGGTGGAGTTAGATCCGCCCAATTGTCGCTTCTATCTGGTCAAGGCATGTTTTATATAGTGCTATTGGGCACACCCCTGGTTTAAATTTTCCATTACCATTTATCTATTGTAACTTGGGACTTCACATACATGCGTTTCAGGACCAGGAAAAAACATAGGCTACTTTACTACCTTGCAAAACAACCCTTATACATTCTGACACCTGTTTTAAGTTAATTGGGGGTGAGATCTGACCTTGAGTCCTGCATTGTTCCTATACCCCTGTGTTTACTCAATTTGCGGGTTGGTTTCAGGGTAAACCACAGTGAGTTTAATGGATTGTGGGTCAGTTTAGATTACAAAGCTGCCAAATGGACCCTTAAAATCGGGTCCTAAGGATTGTCAGTGCATTCTCCAGTTTCACCTTCAACCACCGTATAGAGATACTGCATGGGGGCTGACGACAACTCATCCACAGCACTATAGGGTATTTCAGAGATGGTTTGTTCATTCAAAAATATTCGGTTTGTGTTGCTTCAAAATGTTATGTTCAGTTCAGAAACCGAGGCACTTATAAGGTAACTAAAAAATGGATGCCAGGCACTATCCATGGATTAAACAAATCAACTACTGTAAAAGGGGATGATCCTACCATTTAAACCATTAAATTCATTTCAAGAAATCTCAGAAGCGGGTTTAACAAGGAACAGCCAAATATCAAATGAAAAGTAAAATCCTTTATTATCCAAAGTGAATTGCATCCCGACGCAGGGTGCATAGACAGTGCATGGAAATAGTTTAAAGACACTTCCATTTCCCTATATCACTACCGTTAAAGAAAATCAGAAATCAAAATATCACTCACAGTGATTTCGTTTTTTCCAGTCACCAAAATGGCAGCATTCACTAACGGTGAACCCCCCTACGCATTGCAGGAAATCTTCTTAAGCCCCTCTCACCTCTTCCACTCTGTCTTAATTACAAAGCTGCAGAATAAGAGAGAAATATACAGGGCGGGTAATAGTGAATGCTGCCATTTATGGTGACTGGGAAACCGAAATCACGGTGAGTGATATTTTGATTTCTGATTTTCCCCAGTCACAAATGCACAATCACTACGCGGACTTCACAGCTAAAGAAATCAGGGTGGGCCATACATTTTGCTTTAACACACCACAATTTATTTTATCGAATGTACAACCGACTGTAAAACTCTCCTTCCGAATTTTGCATCATTGGAGGAAAGTACATTAGCTATAATGTTTAACAAAAGTCTTTGCAAAAGACCATCTTGTTTGTTCGCACAACTCCTTCATAGAAGAATCGGCCTGCCAGGCCCATAAACCGCTATGGCTCTGGTGGAGTGAGCTCGTAAACCCCTTGGACCTCTAAGCCTTTTATTGTATATGCTTTCTGGATACAGGCCCGTTCAAACTACTCAGGTGTTCTTTGCGGGTGACTGACCCTTCCTTCTGCCATTGGTACATAAACAGCCTTTCAGATTTTCTCCAAGTTTTTGTTCTTTCAAGATAAATCTTCAAAGCCCTGACCAAGTCAAAGTATGCCAGCTTTCCTCTCTCTTCGGCAAGACTCAAAGAAGGCCTTAATTTCACCTTATCTTCCAATATAAGTGTGTCTGGCGGATCTGCTGCAGGGCCCCTAGTTCTCCCATATCTTCCCGCCGAAGTTATAACAACAAGAAAGAATACTTTTAGAGTCATCCACCATAGTGAGACCGTCTCTAATGGTTAAAAGGGGTGTTGAGGTTAGAGCGTCTAACACCAACACAAATTCCATTTGGGAACATTGGAAAACTTACTAGGCCTGATGCGTAGCAATGCTTGAAGAAATCTCTTTATGATGGATTAGCCGCCCAGTCCTTTATCTGTCATAGCTGAAAGAGCTAATCTGACCTTTCGGGTGCGGATTTGTAAACCTCTCTGGATACCTTTGTACAAAAAGACTACTATTGGGTAGCTGAGGGATGTAGGGGCGAGAAATTTTCTTGCTCCGCTAAGTCGCTAAATTGTTTCCAGGTCTTATGTATTTGTTAGATGTGGACCATTTCTAGATCTTAAGAGAAAGTCAATGATTTCAAAGAGAAAAATAAATTGGTAAATTTTTTTCCGCTCTACCCAGGCCATCATGGACAGATGTTTCCAATCTTGATTTAGCAGAGGTCCTTGCATCGACCAATCTTGACTGAATGGGATTTTCATTGGTTCGTCTACGGAGTGACAGAAGGAGAGGAAACCACGGTCTCCTCGGCCAGAATGGAATGACTGCTATCACTTCCACTCTGTCCTGACGAATCTTCAGAAGCGATCTCCATATAAGGGAAAAGGCGGAAAAAGATAGGCTAGACTCCATGTCCAGGATTGACTCAGTGCGTCCACGGCCAACGCTTTCTGGCTGAAGGTGCGAGCATAACATTTTTTGCATTTGGTGTTTGTCTGTGGCCATTAATCGATCTGGGGGCTTCCCCATCTTTGGTTAACTCCAGGAATATTTTTTGCCCTAGGCACCATTCCCCCGATCCACGTCTTGACGACTTAAGAAGTCGGCCTCCTTGTTTTGCCTTCCGGGAAGATAGATAGCGGATAAAGAGCGTAGGTTTCTTTGAGCCCACACGAAGACCGGGTTCTACTTCGTGAAGAAGATTTATACTTCTTGTGCCTCCCTGGTTCTTGATATATCTTACTGCCATGGAGTTGTCTGTTTTTATATCCACTACATTTTCCCCTCGAAGATCTTCTTCAAATGCCTAAAGCTAGGTTTATGGCTTTTAACTCTATATATGGAATTTTTTCCTCTCATCTGCCAATGACCTTGCGTTGTCATATTTTGCATTGGGCACCCCAGCCGGTTTCTGACGCGTCGGTCGTCAGAAAGATTTGTGGACCTAGAACAAGAGGCATCCCTAGCTGTAGGCTGTCTTTGGCACCACCATCCTAGTTCCTTTCTTATACTGTTGGGAGTTTTAACATCTTGTACATGTTTAAATGCGGACAGATGCCACAATGGCCTTCTTTAGATTGAACTCTATTCTACGTTCCATCGGCTCCTTGAAAACCGATGCGTCTTCCACCGGCAGGGTTTTCCTGCGAGCCAGCCTTACGTCTGCCGCATCTACTTTAGGAGAGGCATCCACTTCTTAGCTATGGTTTCATCAAAGGGTATTTCTTAAGAAACTTCCCCGAGGTAACAGGCCTTTTCTCAGTTCTTCTCCACTCCGCCGCAATTATTTCTGAATAGATGATGCACAGGAAAGGTTACCGTCTTCTTTTTGACGGATGGAAAAAGCTTGTGCCCCACTGAAGCCTTAGTTCTTCCATAGACAGAGACAAGGAATTCCTGACCACTTTAATCAATGGTTCTATAATTGATACATCGAAATCTGAATCAGCCTGCAAATCTTCTTCATCATCTTGAACTGCACTATGAGAGGGAGTCTGAATCTTCAGTTAGCTCCCCTTCTAAATACTCGGATTCTGAAACCAGTTGTTTAAATGAACAGAGCGAGATCTTTTTTTAGCCGACCCTTCCTCAACTGCCTGAACCACTGCCGTCTTTAAAACATACCAGGTTATCAAGCTGAGAAGTTGAAGTAACGAGGAAAGTTGCTCAATTGACTTCGTCGTATTTCTCACATCCTTGTCTGTACTCTTGAACTTTTTCAGATGAGGAAGCTGCAAAACATAAGATAGACAAATGCCACAAGCTAAGCTTCTAACACCTTCAAAAACAAAAAATAACTTTATTCTTATATGGTCCAGCTCACCTAGGTCCCTTGGGGTGACCCTTACTCACACCACCAGACTCCATACTGGAGCTAAAAGAAATCCAAACATATGGATTAGACCTGGCTAAGTAAGGCAAGGAACACATAAAAAAGCAACAAAAAATAAAAGTAAGTCTAATAAAGACTTACCAACCTGCACAAATCAGCAGAGTTACAGCAAAAATACAGTCCAGCAGCCGCACGCCGCAAACCCAGGGAGCTATCCCATACGCTTCCTGTTTTTTTTTTTTTGCGACGCCGATGACGTCATGACGTTCGGCGCATGCGCAGCGCCGAACCCGGAAGTAGCCGTGATATACCTAAACGGCCGAACTCTGGAACCAGAGGCAACGCGGCTGGAAGGAAACTGCCTACCTTCCAACTGCACAGCAGGGAACATGGCCCCTACACCCAGGACTCTCCCCACAGGCATACCCGGTAGCACACGAGATCTTCAGAGAGGAAGGGACAAAAAACCTCCCTGGACACGGCCCTTCTGGCCAGGTAAGCCTGCAGTGACAGGAAAAATAGACAGAGTGGAAGAGGTGAGAGGAGCTTAAGAAGATTTCCTGTCCAATGCAGTAGGGGGGAGGATTAACCCGTTAGTGATTGCTGCCATTTGTGACTGGGAAATCCAGTATGCGTATGAAGCACATTCAGATTATATTTTAACCAGTTCCCTCTCCATATTACCTATCACCAGTAGGTTTGTTTAGATGAGATCCGCCAGCAACCTCTGATCTGCCATTAAGTTAATTAGCTTGACCTGTTGTATTAGGGTTATTAGATATTCATATATGTGAGAACAGTTGAGTTAATTTATTTTTTCTATTTATTAAATGCAATGAGTGATAATTTACTATGCCTTTGTATGTGCGAGTGGGTGCAGCTATACTGGTATATCATGTTGTTCTATCACTGTATGTGATTATTTATTGATATTTCCGGTTATATGGCAAGAATGGATGTGTTTCTTTTTAACTATTTCCATGCACTGTCTAGGCACCCTACTTGTCAGGAACAATCCACTTTGAATAAAAAGGAGATTTTTGTTTACTCACCGTAAAATCTTTTCCTCTGAAGCCGAAGGGGACCCAGGCAAAGCTCCAGAGGCGGACACTTGAATATTGAAGTTTTGCATAGGCTTTGGTGCTCCTCCCCTTACCTTTTATTCTGCAGCACACCAGCAGCCTGCTTCAGTTTTGTCCCAAAGAGGTAGCAAAGGAGTTGCCATAAGAACTTACAACATTATTAAAAACACACTTCAACTTAATCTAAACTGATATAACACACACCAATAATCTACATAACTAGACTAATGGTTTTTTAACAACTTGGCAGTCATAACCATAGGGAGGGTATTGCCTGGGTCCCCCTTCGGCTTCAGAGAAAAGATTACGGTTGAGTAAACAAAATCTCCTTTTCTCTTCGCTTTAGCCTTGGGGATCCAGGCATAGCAGGGGACATCCCAAAGTCCTGACAGTAGGGGGGCAAAGAAATGAATCCTCTGTATTGCAGCACCAGTCTACCTACGGTCATCTCTGCTGAAGCAAAACATCCAACCTGTAGAACTTTATAAATGTGTTGATTGAAGGCCAGGTGGCTGCCCTGGTAGAGTGACTGCAACCCGCAAGGGGAGCAGCCCCAGCTTCAGTATTACATCTTGAGATAACACTCCGAATCCATCTTGCCAGGTCTGAGGCGACGCTCTGGAGCCTTTGTGAGGCCCTGTTAGGAGGATAACAGTGCCTTGGAAGAACGAAAAGATTCTGTTCTGAAGATGTATATCCGGAGAGCTCTGACTACGTCCATTGAATGCAACCTCTTTTCTTGAAGAGAAACTGGCCATGGATATAGAGCTGGGACGACGATTTCCTGACTGGGTGAAAGGAGGAAACAACTTCGGTAGAAAAGTTGGGTGAGGCTGAAGAACTGACTTGTCCTTGAGGAAGGAGAGACAGCCATTTCCTCAATACGCAGGGCGTCAGAGCTGGCAGCTCTGTCGGTGGAACCATCCTAAGAGAAAAAGCGTTTTCCAAAGAGGAGAAGCGCTACCGATCTTAAGGTTAGAAGGTGGTCCTTGTAGAACTCGAAGAACCAGGGAAGATCCCACAGTTGTACTGACCGTCTGCGCGGAGGATGAATGTGAGCCACTCCTTGAAGGTTTGCACATCCTTTCATGATCCAGCCGCCGATGAAAAAATTGACAGGGCTGCAATCTGGACCTTTAAAGCACTGAGGGACTGTCCCTCATCCAATCCTGACTGTAGAAAAGTAGTAGTCTAGACGGGACCAATTTCCTAAGAGGAAAACCCCCTGGAAGAGGTGGTAGACTTTTGCGGACGATAATTTATGTGCGGCCACCATGGTGGGAATGACCGATGAGGAATGCCTCTCTTCCTCAGAATGGAGGATTCAATAGCCACGCCATCAAATTTAACCATTGAAGTGGAAGACAGACCCTGAAAAGAAGGTCTGAACGAGGGGGGACATGGTTCGCCCCGTGACATTCTTAGAAGGTCTGTGAACAGAAGCCCTTCTGGGCCACCTGGGAGCTATGAATATGGTCGTGGTTCCTTCCAACTTGACTTAGTACACGGAATCATGGCTATTGAAGGGAATGCATCCACTAACTGGAACTGCCATGGAACCACCAGTGCATCTATGAGGTGCGCCAAGATCTCACTATCTCACACACAAACGAGGGGAACCTTGCGGTTGAGGCGCATCGCCATGATGTCCATTTCCGGAGTTCCCCACTGACGACTTAGATTCGTGAACACCTCCTGATGAAGAAATCATTACACACGGATCCAATGTTGGCGGCTGAGGAAGTCCACTTCCACGTTCAGAATCCATGGAACGAAGACCAAAAGATCACCAGAACAGTGTTCTGCCCAGGACAGAATGTGGGTGGCTTCCTCCATGTCACTCCGAGTGCCCCCTTGGTGGTTGATGTATGGCATTGTCCAACTGGATTCTGACAAAGCTGTTTGTCAGTTTTTCTATCCAGTGAGAAAGGCCAGGTATATGGCCCGTAGTTCCAGAAGGTTGATCAGAAGGAGGGACTCTTGTGTTGACCAGATGCTTAGCGTTGTGAGAGGGTCGTACACTGCCCGCCCCCATCCTGACAGATTTGCGTCTGTGGAAATCACCGTCCACAGAGGCAGGCAGAGAGTGTTTTTCCTTCTGAAGGTTGCGGTCCTGCATCCACTATACCAGGGACTCCCAGATTGGGTGAGGTAAGGGGATCAAGGAGTCCAGGGAATCCAGAAATCCTTTTCAAAACTGTCAACATGTGGTGTGAGGGCGGTGCAGATGGAACATGGTATATGGGACTGCTTGGATGGCTGATACCATCTTCCCTACTAAGCGCATAGTTGTCGGTTGAGATCCGAGCTTTGCAGAGTCTGGTGGTGGTAGTAGCTTGATTGCTTGGATTTTCTCAGCGGAAGGAGAATTTGTTGTCGGGAAGTGTCGAACAACATGCCCAAAAGTCATGATGACTGGCGAGGGTTGATAATCCAACTGAAGGAGGTTAGGTTTGAGCACAAGTTTTCACATGTGTTGAGGCCACGCAAGGGATAATGCTTTGATCAGCAGATTGTCTAAGTAGGGTAGGAGGAAAATACCTTGCAGCGAATGAAATCTGCCTGACAAGCCATCACTTTGGTAAAGACCCGAGGGCCATGCAGGTCGAAGGTGAGGCCATAAACTGATAGTGATGCTTTCCCACTGCGAATCTCAGAAAGCGATGGTGGCCCTGCCAAATGGCGTGTAGATAGGCGTCCTGTATGTCGAGTGACGCTAAAATCTCCCGGCTCTATGGCCAGAATAACTGTAGAGATTCCATCTTGAATGGACCATCCTGACACACACGTTTAGCTCTTTGAGGTCTAAAACCGGGCAAAATGTTCCGTCTTTCTTGGGAACTAGGAAGAGGTTTGAGTGGAAACCTAATGTGTGAAAACCTAATCTGTGAAAAGTAGGTACTGGAACATTACCTGGACCGCAATGTAAGCTATTGCCTGGTTTAGGACTTGCCTTTTGGATGGGCGCTCTGGACAGGTTGGACGGAAAGAAACGTCTGGAAGACCTTTGTCTCTTGGAGGGGCCTGGACTGATTGCTCTTAAGGATGTTCTGGGGTGGGGAGGAAGGGGCGAAAGGAGGGTGCCTATGGGAGGTAGGTAGCCTGCGGAGTCTGTTTTGGGGAAGAAAGAAATTTTTCCCCCCATTGCTTGAGAGATTATTTTCTCTAGTTCGGGTCCAAACTGTTGTCCCCCTGAAAAGGGGAGACTGGTTAGGGCCTTTTTTGAGGCAGAATAGGCTGCCCAGGCTTTCAACCATAAGATCCTCGTGTTGTTGCCGTTACTGAGGCGGAAGCCCAGCTATTAGCCGGCTGGATTCTAAAGCTGCATCTCCAATTTAAACTGCCGCATCTGATCGATCCTGAATTTTATCTAATAGGTGGGATTTTGTTGGTCGGATAGAGATCTTTGGTATAATTGGTTGAGCCATACCTCCATAGCTTTAGCCACCCAGCGGAGGCAAAGGTGGGTCTTAGAGCAGACCCGAGGCCAAAAGGATGTTTTTTTAATAGTGCCTCAATGCGGTGATAGTTTGGGTCTTAAAGGTCGCTGCTTCAGAAAGGGAATGGTGGGGCTCTAGAAAGTCGAGCCACTGGAGGGTTGACTATGGGAGGGGAGGCCTGCCTGGGGAAGGGGACATAGTGTTAAAGAGCGGGACTGACGTTCGGCACTATGGTTCGGACCATTTTGTAGACAATTTTGTCTAACTGTTCGAAAAGGGGAATTGAACTGAGACTTTTTTAACTCGAGAAGAGTTTTTTGGAAGGGTCCTCTTGGGATTCTGAGCCCTGAATGTTAAGAACAGTAAGGACTGACCTTATGAGTGAATCTACAGCTTCTGGAGTAAAGGTAGATTGTGACTTCTGTTCGGGGTGTCGTACTCAATTTCATCTTCCTCTGTGATCATTGCAGAGAATCCTCAGTAAAACAGGAGCCATAGGTTCCGTGGCCTTTCGGGTCTGGAGTCTCTGTCTGTAGTCACAGCTGTCCGGATTGTAGGACCTGTGAAATGGAAGCAACAGGGAGGACATAGAGGCGGCTAATGACTTAGCCCAAGCTGGTTCCTGCTCCTGAGGGGCCCTGAGGAGCTGAATTCAGAGTACCCTCAGGTAGATGTTTTAGGAATTTTAAAGATTCCCAATGGCTCTTGCCCATCTGCTCTTGACTTTGTCAGTAGGCACAGACAGAGGGTCATTGGTAGCGTTACAAGAAGCGCACCATGGACCAGATTGGCCTGCAGGCAGTTTTGATTGGCCTTCACGCATACATATGGTACTGGGACCGGAGGTTGTTTATTTCCCTTCTGCCGGGACATGAGCGACCCCTTACTGCCATGTATGTAGAAGGAAGAGAGGACAGAAGAAACTTTTTTTTTTTTTTTAACTAGAGGAGAGGGAGATCCCCACCCCAGGCTGTCCCCCAAAATTTAATATCTGTCTGCCTGGAGCGAAGGAGCTAAGCAGATGCAGGACTGGAAAGATGCAGAATAAGTAAGGAAGAGGGAGAGCTGACTGGATTAGAGCTGGATATGGAGCTGACAAGGCCGCAGGAGAGGTCCTGGAGAGAGCCGATCGTCAGTGGGCAGGCAGAGACGTGGGAACCGGAAGTCCCGTCCCGTGCGTATAGGATTAAAGTCGCGCCAAAAGAAAAAGCAGGCAAGGCCATGAGAGCTCCCCGCCCCCCCTGAGGACCCCTAGGCCTTACCGGCAAGTAGGGGCAACTGTGCAAGTGCCAGTCCCAGTACTGCAAGGGATATATTGTACTCCTTTTACATAGATTATTTGGCCTGTTTGATTCAGTGCCAACCCTGTGCAGAGACTTTCAGTTTTAAGGCCCAGGTGAGAGTGGAAAACACATTGAGGAGGGGGGCGTGCCCTGATCTGTGTGCCCAGATGCTGTGAAAGGGCTGGAGGGGGTTACCCTCCAGCTGTTCCATGAAGGTGAAAGCTTTCAGTTCTATGCAGCAACGGGGGACAGCCAGGTCTGTGCAGATATGGAGGGAAACGCTGGAAGCGGTTACCTTCCAGCTGTTCCTTGAAAAAAATCCAGCTAATCCATTGAAAAAAGCTTGCTAGTAGAGGACAGTAGTTCAACTCCTGAGCGGACACTTGAAAAACTGAAGCAGGCTGCTGGTGCTGCAGAATATAAAGTAAGGGAGGAGCACCAAAGCCTATGCAAAACTTCAATATTCTAGGTTCCACTCCTGTGTGCAATAGTTAACCCGGATGTTGCCTGGGTCCCCAAGGCTGAAAAGAAAAATTTTTTTTTATTTTCACATTAAGGTGTGCCCTTTTCAATCTACTTCTAAGTTTTTTGTAATGAATTCTGGAAACCAGGAGGTGTCAGTAAAGTGTCAGCTGTAGTGAAACAATTTAAAAACAAAATTCCCCACAATTCCCCAAATGTGCTATTTATTCCTTGTATACACTATAGAGCAACCTAGTCCTAATAGCAAGACTGTAATAGGAATGGTAAAAGAAAAATCTTCACTCTGGCTGACAGAAGTAAGGTAAAAAATAAATTAACAAAGTTAAACTCAATAAGGTAGACCAAATGAAATACTTGGGTCCCTGAGAGCTTAGTTCAGTTTTTCTAGACCACTGTCCTTATCTTTTCACTTTTATCTGGTGATGTGCCACTTGTTTGGAAAAATGTTAATGTAATACCAATATCGAAAAAGTAACTATAGACCCAGTGACGTAACATCAGGGCACGCAACTGCAGGGGCCCAGAAGGTAAGAGGGCCCGCAATCCCCACTCGAGAAGATCCACATCAGCTTGTAAACAGCTGATCACTGTATGAAGTATCTGTTTAAAAGACCAGAACCGAACCAAAAGTAAAAGGCAGCTGGTAACAGAAATTAGCCTGATACAGATGGTAGCAGTTTGTCAGCTTCAGGACTATCCATACAAATTCTGTTGGATCCATCATTAACATCCTATTGAGCTTGGAGGTAAACCATTGAAACCCCCCATTGAAAAGGACTGCCCGAGTGTTGTATTACTTACTTTTCTGACTGAAGCTTTGTTGTCTTTACAATCAAATCTTGTGTCTGTTCTTTTTGCAGCCTAAATAATAAAAATATCAATAATATTGTATTTCTGTACAGGGGTGTACCTGAAGGGACCCGGTCCCCCCGCGAGATTGTGGGCTGGCCCCTGACTCCCTTCAACCACTGCAAGATCTGAGCGGCGACGTGCAGGTTTTAATCAGTTGATGGCACCAACGGCACGTCGCCACACAATTAGGGGGCGTGTGGTGGGCCTTACTACCTTCCGGGCTCCCCGAGGTCACGGGGGTGGCGGGGGCAGTAGTTATGCCACGTTTCTGTATATCATAGGGTAAAATGTTAATATATCTTTCATGGTTTACAATGCTAGTCTTTGAAAACCATTATATATTATTATCCATTGAAAAGGGCAAGCTTATAACTGCACAATATATAGAATGTTAACAATTGAGTCTGGGATGTAATGATTAAAAACAACTTCCTACCGGTCTGGATCAGTTCATTAAAGGGCTAAAAATATTCAAGAACCCTGAATTTTATAAAGCAAAAAAAACTAAAGGTGCTCTCACAACTACATTTTAAAGCACAGGTTTTTGTATGTATGTATAGTTTATTCCATAGAAAATGGGAAAACTTTTAAAGGGAACTAAACTAAAGTCTATAGATGAACAACCTCAAAATACTAAATAATTGCCCCAATAGACAAGCTTATTCACAAAGATACAAAAAGCTGCTTCTAATCCTTTTTTTTTGCTGTGGCTACTAGACCAACTAAGTGTATGCAATAACTTATTAAAACCAATTATTTTTTATCTCTATATCCCCCCCTCTGAAACTTCTGTGCAGTTTATTTGTAAACTCATGTCCTTAACAATGATTATCATTCCTTTCTTCCTTTTCATTTAAAAAAGAAAAGTAATTTCAATAAAATAAAAGTCTGGGAATAAAACCTGCAACCTAGTATTCTAAAGCAAAGCTTTACACCACTATCACAGAGCTGCTGTCAGTACATGAAGAACCAGTATGGTTAATCATAAAATTTTGGCCCATCCTTATGCAAGATAATAGTTGGGGCCCATTTCAAGCCCCCCCCCCCACTAATTTAACTAATCGGCACTGAGGGATATACTTTTGCCCATTGGATATTTTCACAACCCCTAAATAAGATTCCTCGCAAAGAAAAAGTGTGTACCTTCCCTTGCCTCAGTTGTAACTGTGCCTCTGGTTTTGAAAAGAATAGAGTTTACCACCCCACTGTAAGAGCCTCCAATTAAATAGACTGGCTAGGCCACATGCGAAACATCCATGTTATATACATGTTAAAGTGTCCTTGTAGTAAAGTCTATGTTGGCTAAACTGCTTGACCAGTCATAGGGAACATCAAGAATTTCATGGTTGATACCCACACAAACAGCCGTGTCTAGACACTTCACTATACTGGAAACAACCAGAATCAACTTAAATGGTCCAGTACTAAGGTAATCACTCAACTTAAGAGGGGGAGATATTGTACATCCTCTTACAAAGAGTGACACGGTAAAAAATTGAATAGTCTTCCCCCATGTGGCTTAAATAAAAACTTTAGGTTAGTACACGCATGGCTGATCGTGGGTGCCGCATGTTTTTTAATTCCACCTCAATACTATGTATGTTACTTGATGGACACTGGGGGTGGGTTTGTGTGACTATGTAATTTCCTGTGACACTCCTTAAAGGAGAAAGTTTTTTTCTCCCCAGAACACCTTACATTGTAAATTACTTTCTAGTAAGTTGCATTTAGTACATGTGAGAAATAGATTCTGTAAATAAGAAGAAGGTTTCCATGTTGTTGCTAGAACCACGACCCTGACCCATTCTTCACTGTCTATGCACAGTATTTTCTATACAGATGTCTCCACACACAATTGTAGAAGTCCCGAAACGACTTGAAACTGCTTGTTACCCTGTACAGTCAATGTGAGTTGCTGGTAAATAAACTGGCAGGTAGCAAGTCTTATCAGGGACTTCCATATCCCATTTTTTTCAATTCTTTTCCTAGCAAAAGATAAAGCTTCCAAATGTCGCTGTATTCTCTCCATATTCAGTGTTGGCGCAATGGAAGGCCCCAGGTTTAGAAATACACAGTTCAGAAGGTCACAAGTTCAATACCCCAGACTTACCTATTTTTATGTTTCTATTATCTTACAAGCAGAATATAAAGCTTCTTAATTTACCTAAATCTCAGCTTTTCAGTTGTGGCTCCCTAGTAAGACACCAGTTTATGAAACATGCAGTTCTGAAGGTTACAAGTTCAAATCCCCAGACTTACCTTTATTTTTTGTTTCCATTACGTCCTAGTAAAAGATTCTAAACGTACCAGTGTTCAATATAGTAACTCTGAGTAACCTAGAGTAAGAGCTCTGCTTTTAGCAAGACATGTAAATTATTGCAGGTTCTATTCCCCAGACTTTTACATTTTTTATTTTTGCCGAAAAGTTAATATTCCGTTTCTTACATCCATGCAATCAAATACAATGCAAAATTACTTTTCTTTTTGTATGTAAAGTAAAATAATTATATCATTGTTAGGACAGGAGCATTGAAGTGTGATTGAAAAAAAAAACTGAAATCCCTTTCTGTGTTAGGGAGAGGGAGGATCTCTGTGCTGTAATTGATTGGCCGACAGCTTCTAGGAACAAGGCTGCAACTTCTTTATTTGATCTGTTGAGAACTACAGAGCATGTGCCTGTGCGCAGACCTTAGCTGGGGGTTTTACCCAGCTAAGGCGATTGTGGGAGCTGACCCTTAGTAACAAACAGGTTAATTTCATAAATCATCCACTGGCCACAGCAAAGGGATAGGTGAGACGCGCATGATGTATGTTTGTGGATGTGCTCTGTCTATTGGGACAATGTCGTCTTGTAGACTTTTTGTTCTCCTTTAAAAGGAATGTCTCCAGCTCGTAATGTTACACTTGAGAAAGGGTGTTCGGACCCAAAACATACTTTGTCTCATTAACACACCTTCAGCAACTTCCTCTTGTCCAGTTCTCCTTCCTTTACTATGGGAATAAATGATTAGATTAAGTAAATTTTCTTTTAGCTGTAGGGGTTTGATGGTGTGTGTATAAGTGTGGGAGGGAGGGAGGGGGAATTTAAAATTGATTCTTTAGGTACATTGCTACATTGGGACTTCACTAACAGAGAGCAGGATTGGGCGTTAGTGGTAAACCAGAAAGAGCAGAGCACAGGTAATGCTTAGTCTTTTCCTGATCTTAATGTTGAATCAATTAGCCATGCAGTGACAAAGCTTTACTTTTATAGAATAGATCTGTAGTTTCTACATGTATGGTGTGAGGGGGAGGGGCTGGGTGATTGATGGTTCTTTACCGCTGATCCCACCTAAAGTAAAAACTTCCAAGCTAAAAAATACAAGGGATAGGAAGGTTAGAGAAGAAAAAAAAAAAAGCATGATTTAAGATGGTGGGAATTAATACAAATATGTTGTTATTGTTAAAAAATGATTTGGCACGTTTCCATGTACTTAAAATGCCACATAGTTGGTTCATACTACTGTGAAGTATGTTAATAATATAAATATATTGTAACTCGTGTTGCTGTCTAACCTATAAGATCTTGTTAAGACAAGTAGTAACAATACATAAGAAAAGTGTAACTTTACCTTCAACGACTGGTCATGTCCTGGCAACAGCTGCTCATTGCTTGTACATCTTCATTTATACTTTCAAGCTCCTGGAAATTCAAACATCAAGCACAATAATAACCAGATTACCAACACTGGATGAAGACCATAATACTGTGAGAAATTGCAACATTTTAGAAATTATTGCAGCATTCATTCATATAAAATTAGATTTGACTTGATACTTGAATTCCTCCAAAACAAACATGACTTTCTTTTTTTAATGACAAAACATTCATATAGAATATTACTTTGAAGCAAGGAAATTTACGGTAACATTATTGTGGCTCCATATTTTTGAAATAAAAATTCCAGCAATCCATAAAGTAAATCTGTGTACCTCCTGTTTTAAACTACATAATCATTGCAGCTGATGACAACAGCACTTGGGATGTTGAGATGTTGTGAATGAAATAAACAGACAGAAGATAAGGCAATGATCCATTCTGGTTGCAACCTAATACACAGATAATGACTGTTTCTAATCTTTGATTATGTACAATGTGCCCCAATATCTAAACGCTGCAATACAAATGTCAAAATTAGCACTTCCTTATAGACCACAGTCCATTGTATCTTTTTGTGGCTTTTGTAATAGCATTCTGATTCCTTAGGTGAAGAAAGGAATGTAAGTTTAAATGACATGGAGTATAGTTTAACCCAAAAAACACTTACCTCCTGAACATTTTTAAATATTGCTACAAATTCTTCATTAATTGACAGACTACGTCGTTCTATATCTCCACGTAGGTTCCTCCTGCTTCTCAGACTGTTTTCAGTAAAGAAACTGGAAAGAGATTTCAGCCGCTTCCAGCATATCCTGTGATAAAAGGAATTTTACATTTGAATGATGTAATGTTTAAAGGGTATGTCCACCCCTTAGAAAAAATTTAATATGATAAGCAGGACTCCTTGAAACTAAGTTGCCAAATTTGTTAATGTTATTAAAGGGCAACTAAAGACACTAACAACACTGAACCAAAGGCAGAACACCTTGAATAATAAACCAGTAATCTGTGTCTTCTTACCCTCACTTTTGATACAGGCGCTGGGAAATTTTACCTAAAATAACATATGGCTTGTGCTTTATTTCTCAGCATTCTAGTATCACACACGTTTGTGTGAACGACCATTATGTTTCGCACTGCTCAGTCCTTAGCTATGGCATAAACTTGTTACAGTTGGTCACACACCCATTAATAATATCTAGCCAATCCTTTTACAGGACAGAAAAAGCAAGGAAGCTGTGACTGACGTCGTTGTGGTCTGACACTGCCCATACACACAGATACTCCATCCAGTTCTTACACAGGCTAACATTTATTTAAACGGTTTACTAAAGTGGAATTTTATAGTTTATTGGGTTTTTTAGGGGGTTCTTTTCAGATTCTGGAGTGTAAAAATTTGGGTTAGTTCTCCTTTAAATATGCTGCCCAGACAGAGAGAGCATACTTACAAGTTCACAATCCACCGCTGCTTTCTCCCCCCTCTGTACTGCTACTAACTCTTTTTTTTTTTTTTCCCCCGTTCCCGAGCAGCAGCAGTGGAAGCACGTCCGGGAATGGCAGTCAGGCCATTGGCCGTGATGTCACGTCACGGCTGTGACTGCAGCATTACTGGAGAGCGAAACCCACAAGTGGATCAAAAAACTGGTAAGTGAGATCTCCATCTGGAGCATATTTAACAACTAATTCGGAAATAATGTTTTAAGGGGTCCTGCTTATCAAACTAAAAGTGTTTTCTAAGGGGTCGACATACCTTTAAAAATAAAAAAAGTAAAGTTTTATATACAGAGATTGCACTTGCTAACTACTAAGACTTGTCTCTTCTACTAACAGGGCCTGTGGAGTCATAGAAAGCAATTACCAAACTACTATTGTTAACTCTGGAATGGAGTAAGAAAGAACTCCAAAAAAAAACTGATTATCTTTGCTGCCCTCTGAAGTCAGACTAGATTGACACTCTCCCTTTAAAAAGAAAAAGTTCACTATTTATGTAATGCAGATTAAAAACCTAAAGACAATCACAGACATTTCAGGATAAACAATAATGTATTGGATAATGCTTGCTTTAACGATCTTACAGAGTTGTAAAATGCAAATGTTCCTGATTGTAACGATATGTAACTTAATATGATTCTTTTTCAATAAAAATGAGGAGGAAAAAATGAAATTCACCTTGCCAAAAATAAAGCAATCTTTGGTGTGCAAGCAACCCCAACAAATCCCAAGTCCACAAATATTACTGACAGCTGATCCCCATGCTGCTTCTCACGCATCGTGTGGCAAGCTTTAAAAGGAGACCGCAACCTTTCTATAAAGGTCGAGGAGATCAGGGCTATAGGTTTAGTTTCCGGGAGATTGTGTGTGAAGAGGTACCTATTGGTGAATGGTTTGGGGTGCTACATCTAAAGAACCTTTTATTTAATTATTTTTATTATGCCACTCTATCATGGTGTTTTAATGAATGTACTTCACCTTGAAGAATTTCACAAGTAAGTGAGAAATGTTCCAAACCCTAATCAGACACTATTATGTTGGTAGGAAGATGACCCCTTTTTCATCTAGGATTAATGGCATAAAAGATCAACTTATAGAGCGATCTGTGTACACCCCTAGTTTGCTAACTGATGGTACCATTTAATCACATGTAAGGCAGTTAAGGGTTTTAACCATTAAAACAAATCACCTTGTCCATGTTTCCAGCCGATCCTCCAGAATTTTGTTCAGCTTCCTAGACAGGGGATTGCCGCTTACTGGCTGAGTATTGCCTGTTGATGTTAAGAGAGTGTAAAACCGCCTTCAGTACCACATCTGCCAATCTTTGTTCTGCTGCCAGGGCCCCTAGTTCTCCTACTCTTCCCGCCGAAGTTATAACCACAAGAAAGAATACTTTTAGAGTCATCCACCATAGTGAGACCGTCTCTAATGGTTCAAAAGGGGTTGAGGTTAGAGCGTCTAACACCAACGGCAAATTCCATGTGGGAACATTGGAAAACTTACTAGGCCTGATGCGTAGCAATGCTTGAAAGAATCTCTTTATGATGGGATTAGCCGCCCAGTCTTTATCTATCATAGCTGAAAGAGCTGAAATCTGACCTTTCAGGGTGCTGATTTGTAAACCTCTCTGGAAACCTTTGTACAAAAAGACTACTATTTGGGTAGCTGAGGGATGTAGGGGCGAGAAATTTTCTTTCTCCGCTAAATTGTTTCCAGGTCTTATAGTATTTGTTAGATGTGGACCATTTTCTAGATCTTAAGATAAAGTCAATGATTTCAGAAGAGAAAAATAAATTGGTAAATTTTTTCCACTCTAGCGCCAGGCCATCATGGACAGATGTTTCCAATCCTGATTTAGCAGAGGTCCTTGCATCAACCAATCTTGACTGAATGGGATTTTCATTGGTTCGTCTACGGAGAGTGACAGAAGGAGAGGAAACCACGGTCTCCTCGGCCAGAATGGAATGACTGCTATCACTTCCAATCTGTCCTGACGAATCTTCAGAAGCGATCTCCATATAAGGGAAAAGGGCGGAAAAAGATAGGCTAGACTCCATGTCCAGGATTGACTCAGGGCCACGGCCAACGCTTTCTGGCTGAAGGTGCGAGCATAACATTTTTTGCATTTGGTGTTTGTCTGTGGCCATTAAATCGATCTGGGGGCTTCCCCATCTTTGGATTAACTCCAGGAATATTTTTTGCCCTAGGCACCATTCCCCCGGATCCACGTCTTGACGACTTAAGAAGTCGGCCTCCTTGTTTTGCCTTCCGGGAAGATAGATAGCGGATAAAGAGCGTAGGTTTCTTTGAGCCCACACGAAGACCGGGGGTTCTACTTCGTGAAGAAGATTTATACTTCTTGTGCCTCCCTGGTTCTTGATATATCTTACTGCCATGGAGTTGTCTGTTTTTATCACTACATTTTCCCCTCGAAGATCTTCTTCGAAATGCCTTAAAGCTAGGTTTATGGCTTTTAACTCTATTATATTGTAATTTTTTCCTCTCATCTGCCAATGACCTTGCGTTGTCATATTTTGCATTAGGGCACCCCAGCCGGTTTCTGACGCGTCGGTCGTCAGAAAGATTTGTGGACCTAGAACAAGAGGCATCCCTAGCTGTAGGTTGTCTTTTTGGCACCACCATCCTAGTTCCTTTCTTATACTGTTTGGGAGTTTTAACATCTTGTACATGTTTAAATGCGGACCAGATGCCACAATGGCCTTCTTTAGATTGAACTCTATTCTACGTTCCATCGGCTCCTTGAAAACCGATGCGTCTTCCACCGGCAGGGTTGTCCTGCGAGCCAGCCTTACGTCTGCCGCATCTACTTTAGGAGAGGCATCCCAATTCTTAGCTATGGTTTCATCAAAGGGGTATTTCTTAAGAAACTTCCCCGAGGTAACAGGCCTTTTCTCAGTTCTTCTCCACTCCGCCGCAATTATTTCTGAAATAGAATGATGCACAGGAAAGGTTACAGTCTTCTTTTTGACGGATGGAAAAAGCTTGTCAGCCACTGAAGCCTTAGGTTCTTCCATAGACAGAGACAAGGAATTCCTGACCACTTTAATCAATGGTTCTATAATTGATACATCGAAATCTGAATCAGCCTGCAAATCTTCTTCATCATCTTGAGACTGCACATATGAGAGGGAGTCTGAATCTTCAGTTAGCTCCCCTTCTGAATACTCGGATTCTGAAACCAGTTGTTTAAATGAAGCAGAGCGAGATCTTTTTTTAGCCGACCCTTCCTTAACTGCCTGAACCACTGCCGTCTTTAAAACCGATACCAGGTTATCAAGCTGAGAAGTCGAAGGTAACGAGGAAAGTTGCTCAATTGACTTCGTCGTATTTCTCACATCCTTGTCTGTACTCTTAGAAGCTTTTTCAGATGAGGAAAGGCTGCAAAACATAAGATAGACAAATGCCACAAGCTAAGCTTCTAACACCTTCAAAAACAAAAAATAACTTTATTCTTATTATGTCCAGCTCACCTAGGTCCCTTGGGGTGACCCTTACTCACACCACCAGACTCCATACTGGAGCTAAAAAGAAATCCAAACATATGGATTAGACCTGGCTAAGTAAGGCAAGGAACACATAAAAAAGCAACAAAAAATAAAAGTAAAGTCTAATAAAGACTTACCAACCTGCACAAATCAGCAGAGTTACAGCAAAAATACAGTCCAGCAGCCGCACGCCAAACACAGGGAGCGATTCCCCATATCGCTTCCTGTTTAAATAAAGGGTTTTTTTTGCGACGCCGATGACGTCATGACGTTCGGCGCATGCGCAGCGCCGAACCCGGAAGTAGCCGTGATATACCTGAAACGGCCGAACTCTGGAAGCAGAGGCAACGTGGCTGGAAAGGAAAACTGCCTAGCCTTCCAACTGCACAGCAGGGAACATGGCCGGTCCTACACCCAGGACTCTCCCCACAGGCATACCACAGGTAGCACACGGAGGATCTTCAGAGAGGAGAGGGACAAAAAACCTCCCTGGACACGGCCCTTCTGGCCAGGTAAGCCTGCAGTGAACAGGAAAAAAAGACAGAGTGGAAGAGGTGAGAGGATCTTAAGAAGATTTCCTGTCCAATGCAGTAGGGGGGAGGAGTTAACCCGTTAGTGATTGCTGCCATTTGTGACTGGGGAAATCCAGTATGCGTATGAAGCACATTCAGATTATATTTTAACCAGTTCACTCTCCATATTACCTATCACCAGTAGGTTTGTTTAGATGAGATCCGCCAGCAACCTCTGATCTGCCATTAAGTTAATTTAGCTTGACACTGTTGTATTAGGGTTATTAGATATTCATATATGTGAGTACAGTTGAGTTAATTATTTTTTCTATTTATTAAATGCAATGAGTGATAAGATTTACTATGCCTTTGTATGTGCGAGTGGGTGCAGCTATACTGGTATATCATGTGGTTCTATCACTGTATGTGATTTATTTATTGATATTTCCGGTTATATGGCAAGAATGTTTCTTTTTAACTATTTCCATGCACGGTCTATGCACCCTACTTGTCAGGAAGCAATCCACTTTGAATAAAAAAGAGATTTTGTTTACTCACCGTAAAATCTTTTTCTCTGAAGCCAAAGGGGGACCCAGGCAAAGCTCCAGGAGCGGACACTTGAATATTGAAGTTTTGCATAGGCTTTGGTGCTCCTCCCCTTACCTTTTATTCTGCAGCACCAGCAGCCTGCTTCAGTTTTGTCCCAAAGAGGTAGCAAAGGAGTTGCCATAAGAACTTACAACATTATTAAAAACACACTTCAACTTAATCTAAACTGATATAACACACACCAATAATCTAAATAACTAGACTAATGGTTTGTTTAACAACTTGGCAGTCATAACCCATAGGGAGGGTAGTGCCTGGGCCCCCCTTCGGCTTCAGAGAAAAAGATTACGGTGAGTAAACAAAATCTCCTTTTCTCTTTCAGCCTTGGGGATCCAGGCATAGCAGGGGACATCCCAAAGTCCTGACAGTAAGGGGGGGCAGAAGAAATAAATCCTCTGCTATTTGCAGCACCAGTCTACCTACGGTCATCTCTGCTGAAGCAAACACATCCAACCTGTAGAACTTTATAAATGTGTTGATTGAAGGCCAGGTGGCTGCCCTGCAAATCTGATCTATGGAGGCTGCCCTGGTAGAGTGAGCTGCATACCGCAAGGGAGGAGCAGCCCCAGCTTCAGTATTACATCTTGAGATAACACTCCGAACCCATCTTGCCAGGGTCTGAGGCGACGCTCTGGAGCTCTGTGAGGCCCTGTTAGGAGGATGAACAGTGCCTTGGAAGAACGGCTGGCAGCTCTGTCGGTGGAACCATCCTAAGAGAAAAAGCGTTTTCCAAGAGAGGAGAGAGCGCTACCGATCTTAGAGGTTAGAAGGGTGGTCCTTGTAGAACTCGAAGAACCAGGGGAAGATCCCACAGTTGTACTGACCGTCTGCGCGGAGGATGAATGTGAGCCACTCCTTGTAAGATTTACACCTCCTTTCGTGATGCCAGTCGCCGATGAAAAAATTGACAGGGCTGCAATCTGAACCTTTAAGGCACTGAGGGACAGTCCCTCATCCAATCCTGACTGTAGAAAACGTAGTAGTCTAGACGGGACCAATTTCCTAGAGGAAAACCCCCTGGAAGAGGTGGTAGACTTTTGCGGACGATAATTTATGTGCGGCCATTATGGTGGGAATGACCGATGAGGGAATGCCTCTCTTCCTCAGAATGGAGGATTCAATAGCCACGCCATCAAATTTAACCATTGAAGATACAGGTGGAAGAACAGACCCTGAGAAAGAAGGTCTGGACGGAGGGGTAGGGGACATGGTTCGCCCCGTGACATTCTTAGAAGGTCTGTGAACCAAGCCCTTCTGGGCCACCTGGGAGCTATGAATATGGTCGTGGTTCCTTCCAACTTGACTTAGTACTCACGGAATCATGGCTATTGAAGGGAATGCATACACTAACTGGAACTGCCATGGAACCACCAGTGCATCTATGAGGTGCGCCAGAGGATCTCACATTCTCACACAAACGAGGGGAACCTTGCGGTTGAGGCGCATTGCCATGATGTCCATTTCCGGAGTTCCCCACTGACGAGTTAGATTCATGAACACCTTCTGATGAAGAAATCATTACACCGGATCCAGAGTGTGGCGGCTGAGTAAGTCCATTTCCACGTTCAGAATCCACGGAACGAAGACCAAAGAGATCACCAGAACATAGTGTTCTGCCCAGGACAGAATGTGGTGGGCTTCCTCCATGGCCATGTCACTCCGAGTGCCCCCTTGGTGGTTGATGTATGCCACCACCATGGCATTGTCCAACTGGATTCTGACAAAGCTGTTTGTCAGTTGTTCTATCCAGTGAGAAAGGGTCAGGTATATGGCCCGTAGTTCCAGAAGGTTGATCAGAAGGAGGGACTCTTGTGTTGACCAGATGCTTAGCGTTGTGAGAGGGTCGTACACTGCCGCCCCCATCCTGACAGACTTGCGTCTGTGGAAATCACCGTCCACAGAGGCAGGCAGAGAGTGTTTCCTTTCTGAAGGTTGCGGTCCTGCATCCACTATACCAGGGACCTCCAGATTGGGTGAGGTAAGGGGATCAAGGAGTCCAGGGAATACAGAGATCCGTTTCAAACTGTCAACATGTGGTGTTGAGGTGGGTGCAGATGGAACATGGTATATGGGACTGCTTGGATGGCTGATACCATCTTCCCTACTAAGCGCATAGCTTGTCGGATTGAGATCCGGGGCTTTGCCAGAGTCTGGCGGGGTAGTAGCTTGATTGCTTGGATTTTCTCAGGCGGAAGGAGAATTTGTTGTCGGGAAGTGTCGAACAACATGCCCAAAAATGTCATGATGACTTGCGAGGGTTGATAATCCAACTGAAGGAGGTTAGGGTTTGAGCACAAATTTTCACATGTGTTGAAGCCAGGGCGAGGGATGATGCTTTGATCAGCAGATTGTCTAAGTAGGGTAGGAGGAAAATACCTTGCAGGCGAATTAAATCTGCCTGACAAGCCATCACTTTGGTAAAGACCCGAGGGGCCGATGCAAGGTCGAAGGGGAGGGCCATAAACTGATAGTGACGCTTTCCCACTGCGAATCTCAGAAAGCGATGGTGGCCCTGCCAAATGGGAACGTGTAGATAGGCGTCCTGTATGTCGAGTGATGCTAAGAAATCTCCCGGCTCTATGGCCAGAATAACTGTAGAGATTCCATCTTGAAATGGACCATCCTGACACGCCCGGTTTTAGACCTCAAAGAGCTAAACGTGTAAAATGTTCCGTCTTTCTTGGGAACTAGGAAGAGGTTTGAGTGGAAACCTAAAAATCTGTGAAAAGTAAGTACTACCTTGGACCGCAATAGTAGAGCTATTGCCTGGTTTAGGACTTGCCGTTTGGATGGTGCTCTGGACAGGTTGGACGGAAAGAAAGTCTTGGGGACGAGAAATGGACTCTATTCAATATCCTTGGGAGATAACATGCAGAGTCCAGGAGTCTGTGGATGGGTGGTTCCAAGCTTCCCGAAAAAATCTCAGTCGTCCTCCCACCCAAGTAGTCATGCCCATTTTGGTTTTCTGCCGGTGGCACAAAAGGATCCCCTCTTATTGGACCAGGGTCTGGAAGACCTTTGTCTTCTTGGAGGGGCCTGGACTGATTGCTCTGAAGGAGTTCTTGGGGTGGGGAGGAAGGGGCGAAAGGAAGGGTGCCTATGGGAGGTAGGTAGCCTGGGATAGTCTGTTTTGGGGAAGAAAGGAACTTTTTCCCCCCGTTGCTTGAGAGATTTTCTCCAAACAGTTGTCCCCCTGAAAAGGGGAGACTGGTTAGGGCCTTTTTTGAGGCAGAATAGGCTGCCCAGGCTTTCAACCATAAGATCCTTTGTGTTGCCGTTACTGAGGCGGAAGCCCGAGCTATTAGCCGGCTGGATTCTAAAGCTGCATCTCCAATTTAAACTGCCGCATCTGATAGAATTTTATCTAATAGGTGGGATTTTGTTGGGTCAGGATAGAGATCTTGGTATAATTGGTTGAGCCATACCTCCATAGCTTTAGCCATCCAAGCGGAGGCAAAGGTGGGTCTTAGAGCAGACCCTGAGGCCAAAAAGGATGTTTTTAATAGTGCCTCAATGCGGTGATAGTTTGGGTCCTTAAAGGTCGCTGCTTCAGAAAGGGGAATGGTGGTGGCTCTAGAAAGTCGAGCCACTGGAGGGTTGACTATGGGAGGGGAGGCCTGCCTTGGGGAAGGGGAACATAGTGTTAAAGAGCCGGGACTGACGGGGTCGGCACTATGGTTCGGACCATTCTTGTAGGACAATTTTGTCTAACTGTTCGTAAAAGGGGAATTGAACTGAGACTTTGTTAACTCTAGAGAAGAGTGTTTTGGAAGGGTCCTCTTGGGATTCTGAGCCCTGAATGTTAAGAACAGTAAGGACTGACCTTATGAGTGAATCTACAGCTTCTGGAGTAAAGGTAGATTGTGACTTCTGTTCGGGGGTGTCGTACTCAATTTCATCTTCCTCTGTGATCATTGCAGAGAATCCTCAGTAAAACAGGATGCCATAGGTTCCTGTGGCCTTTCGGGTCTGGAGTCTCTGTCTGTAGTCACCAGCTGTCCGGATTGTAGGACCTGTGAAATGTAAGCAGACAGGGAGGACATAGAGGCGGCTAATGACTTAGCCCAAGCTGGTTCCTGCTCCTGAGGGGGCCCTGAGGAGCTGAATTCAGAGTACCCTCTGGTAGATGTTTTAAGGAATTTTAAAAATTCCCAATGGCTCTTGCCCATTCTGTCTCTTGACTGTGTCAGTAGGCACAGACAGAGGGTCATTGGTAGCGTTTACAAGAAGCGCACCATGGACCAGATTGGCCTGCAGGCAGTTTTGATTGGCCTTTCACGCATACATATGATACTGGGACCGGAGGTTGTTTATTTCCCTTCTGCCGGGACATGAGCGACCCCTTACTGGCCATGATAGTAGAAGGAAGAGAGGACAGGAAGAAACTTTTTTTTTTTAAACTAGAAGGGAGAGGGAGATACCCACCCCAGGGCTGTCCCCCAAAATTTAAATATCTGTCTGCCTGGAGCGAAGGAGCTAAGCAGATGCAGGACTGGAAAGATGCAGAATAAGTGAGAGGGAAGAGCTGACCGGATTAGAGCTGGTTATGGAGCTGCCAAGGCCGCGAGGAGAGGTCCTGGAGAGAGCCGATCGTCAGTGGGCAGGCAGAGACGTGGGAACCGGAAGTCCCGTCCCGTGCGTATAGGATTAAAGTCGCGCCAAAGAAAAAAGCAGGCAAGGCCAGATGAGAAGCTCCCGCCCCCCCTGAGGACCCCTAGGCCTTACCGGCAAGTAGGGGCAACTGTGCAAGTGCCGGTTCCAGTACTGCAAGGGATATATTGTACTGCCTTTTACATAGATTATTTGGCCTGTTTGATTCAGTGCCAACCCTGTGCAGAGACTCTCAGTTTTAAGGCCCAGGTGAGAGTGGGAAACACATTAGAGGAGGGGGGAGCTGCCCTGATCTGTGTGCCCAGATGCTGTGGAAAGGGCTGGAGGGGGTTACCCTCCAGCTGTTCCATGAAAGGTGAAAGCTTTCAGTTCTATGCAGCAGACGTGGGGGACAGCCAGGTCTGTGCAGATATGGAGGGAAACGCTGGAAGCGGTTACCTTCCAGCTGTTCCTTGAAAAAAATCCAGCTAATCCATTAGAAAAAAGCTTGCTAGTAGAGGACAGTAGTTCAACTCCTGAGCGGACACTTGAAAAACTGAAGCAGGCTGCTGGTGCTGCAGAATATAAAGTAAGGGGAGGAGCACCAGAGCCTATGCAAAACTTCAATATTCTAGTGTCCACTCCTGTAGGTGCAATAGTTAACCCCTGATGTGCCTGGGTCGCCCAAGGCTGAAAGAGAAAAAGGTTTTTTTATTTTCACATTAAGGTGTGCCCTGTTCAATCTACTTCTGAGTTTATTTGTAATGAATTCTGGAAACCAGGAGGTGTCAGTAAAGTGTCAGCTGTAGTGAAACAATTTAAACAAAATTCCCCACAATTCCCCAAATGTGCTATTTATTTTCCTCTGTATACACTTTAGAGCAACCTATTCCTAATAGCAGAGACTGTAATAAGAATGGTAAAAAAAAAATCTTCACTCTGGCTGACAGAAGGTAAGGTACAAAATAAATTAGACAAAGTTAAACTCAATAAAGGTAGACCAAATGAAATACATACTTGGGTCCCTGGAGAGCTTAGTTCAGTTTTATCTAGACCACTGTTCCTTATCTTTTCACTTTTATCTGGTGATGTGTGCCACTTGTTTGGAAAAATGTTAATGTAATACCAATATTCGAAAAAGTAACTATAGACCCAGTGACGTAACATCAGGGCACGCAACTGCAGGGGGCCCAGAAGGTAAGAGGGCCCGCAATCCCCACTCGAGAAGATCCACAATCAGCTGTAAACAGCTGATCACGTGTATGAAGTATCTGTTTAAAAGACCAGAACCGAACCAAAAGTAAAAGGCAGCTGGTAACAGAAATTAGCCTGATACAGATGGTAGCAGTTTGTCAGCTTCAAGACATATCCATACAAATTCTGTTGGATCCATCATTAACATCCTATTGAGCTTGGAGGTAAACCATTTAAACCCCCCATTGAAAAGGAGACTGCCCGAGTGTTGTATTACTTACTTTTCTGACTGAAGCTTTGTTGTCTTTACAATCAAATCTTGTGTCTGTTCTTTTGCAGCCTAAAATAATAAAAAAATATCAATAATATTGTATTTCTGTACAGGGGTGTACCTGAAGGGGCCCGCGTCCCTGCGCGAGTTTGTGGGCCGGGCCCCTGACTCCCTTCAACCACTGCAAGATCTGAGCGGCGACGTGCAGGTTTTAATCAGTTGATTGCGCGTATGAATGAAACATACGCGCAATCAGCGGTTTAAAAGACCGGAACCCGAACTTCCAGAAGTTCGGGTCCAGTTTTAAATAGCTGATTGCGCTTATGTTTCATTCATACGCGCCATCAACGGCACGTCGCCACACAGATTAGGGGCTTGTGGTGGGCCTTACTACCGTCCGGGCTCCCCCGAGGTCACGGGGGTGGCGGGGGCAGTAGTTATGCCACTGTTTCTGTATATCATAGGGTAAAATGTTAATATATCTTTCATGGTTTACAATAGCTAGTCTTTGAAAACCATTATATATTTGAATTATCCATTGAAAAGGGCAAGCTATAATACTGCACAATATATAGAATGTTAACAATTGAGTCTGGGATGTAATGATTAAAAAACAACTTCCTACCTGTCTGGATCAAGTTCATTAAAAGGGCTAAAAATATTCTAAGAACCCTGAATTTTATAAAGCAAAAAAAACTAAAGGTAGCTCTCACAACTACATTTTAAAGCACAGGTTTTGTATGTATGTATAGTTTATTCCATAGAAAATGGGAAAACTTTTAAAGGGGAACTAAACTAAAGTCTATAGATGACAACCTCAAATACTAAATATATTGCCCCAATAGACAGAGCTTATTCACAAAGATACAAAAAGCTGCTTCTAATCCTTTTTTTTTGCTGTGGCTACTAGACCAACTAAGTGTATGCAATAAACTTATTATAAACCAATTCTTTTTTATCTCAGATATCCCCCCCCTCTGAAACTTCTGTGCAGTTTATTTGTAAACTCCTGTCCTTAATGATATATTCATTCCTTTCCTTTTCATTTAAAAAAGAAAAGTAATTTTCAATAAAAATAAAAGTCTGGGAAATAAAACCTGCAACCTGTAATTTTCAATAAAAATAAAAGTCTGGGAAATAAAACCTGCAACCTTGTATTCTAAAAGCAAAGCTTTACACCACTATCACAGAGCTACTGTCAGTACATGAAGAAACCAGTATGGGTTAATCTAAAAATTTTGGCCCATCCTTATGCAAGATTCTATATTTTTAGTTCTGCCAGGAACTTGATCTCTTTTTGCTCTCAGAGCTCCGTGTCACTAGATCTCCTCATGTCCTGTTCAGCTCACTCCTAGTTATTATGCATGTCTCCTCTCTCTGTACCCACCCTCTCCCAAAACTGGGGCACATATTGATTGTGGTGCATGTGCAGTGAGGATGATCTTTGCCCTCATTAAGCCAATGGAATTCACCCAGTGAGTTTGTGTTATAGTGAAAGTGAAACTGCTTTGCTGTGGAACAGGCCCTCCTTGATACAGATTTACCACATAACCTTATCTATTTCCTACTTGATTGTTTCAACTTTATGTAAGAATTTTTTTTAATTTGAAAATGAGTAGTACTGGCAGACACAGGGGACCAGTATGGGTTAATCTAAAAATTTTGGCCCATCCTTATGCAAGATAATATGTATGGGGCCACATTTCAAGCCCCCCCCCCACCCACCCCCCCCCCCCCCCCCCCCCCCCCGCCCCCCCCCCCCCCCCTCCCACCCCCACATTAACTAATCTGCACTGAGGGATATACTTTGCCCATTGGATATTTTCACAACCCCTAAAATAAGATTCCTCGCAAAAGAAAAAGTGTGTACCTTCCCTTGCCTCAGTTGTAACTGTTGCTCTCTGGTTTTGAAAAGGGAATAGAGTTTACCACCCCACTGTAAGAGCACTCCAATTAAATAGACTGGCTATGCCACATGCGAAACATCCAATGTTATATACATGTTAAAGTGTCCTTGTAGTAAAGTCTATGTTGGCTAAACTGCTTGACCAGTCATAGGGAACATCAAGAATTTCATGGTTGATACCCACACAAACACAGCCGTGTCTAGACACTTCAATATAATGGGACACAACCAGAACCAACTTAAATGGTCAGTACTAGAGGTAATCACTCAACTTAAAAGAGGGGGAGATATTGTACAATCCTCTTACAAAGAGTGACTAACTGGATTAAAAAATTGAATAGTCTTACCCCATGTGGCTTAAATAAAAACTTTAGGTTAGTACACGCATGCGATCGTGGGTGCCGCATGTTTTTATTCCACCTCAATTACTATGTATGTTACTTGATGGACACTGGGGGTGGGTTGTGTGATATGATGTAATTTCCTGTGACACTCCTTAAAGGAGAAAGTTTTTCTCCCCAGAACACCTATACATTGTAAGATTACTTTCTAGTAAGTTGCATTTAGTACATGTGAGAAATAGATTCTGTAAATAAGAAGGTTTCCATGTTGTTGCTAGAACCACGACCCTGACCCCAGTATTCACTGTCTATGCACAGTATTTTCTATACAGATGTCTCCACACCAATGTAGAAGTCCCTGAAACGACTTTGAAAGCTGCTTGTTACCCTGCACAGTCAATGTGAGTTGCTGGTAAATAAACTGCAGGGTAGCAAGTCTTATCAGGGACTTCCATATTCCATTTTTTTCAATTCTTTTCCTAGCAAAAGATAAAGCTTCCAAATGTAGCTGGATTCTCTCCATATTCAGTGTTGGCGCAATGGGTAAGGCACCAGGTTTAGAAATACACAGTTCAGAAGGTCACAAGTTCAATACCCCAGACTTACCTATTTTTATGTTTCTATTATCTTACAAGCAGAATATAAAGCTTCTTAATGTACCTAAATTCTCAGCTTATTCAGTTGTGGCTCACCTAGTAAGACACCAGTTATAGAAACATGCAGTTCTGAAGGTTACAAGTTCAAATCCCCAGACTTACCTTTATTTTTTGTTTCCATTACGTCCTAGTAAAAGATTCTAAACGTACCAGTGTTCAATATAGTAACTCTGAGTAACCTAGAGTAAGAGCTCTGCTTTTAGCAAGACTAAATGTACAAGTTGCAGGTTCTATTCCCCAGACTTTTACATTTTTTATTTTTGCCGAAAAGTTAATATTCCGTTTCTTACATCCATGCAATCAAATACACTGCAAATATTACTTTTCTTTTTGTATGTAAAGTAAAAGAATTATATCATTGTTAGGACAGGAGCATTGAATGTGATTGAAAACAAAAAACTGAAATCCCTGTTCTGTGTTAGGGAGAGGGAGGATCTCTGTGCTGTAATTGATTGGCCGACAGCTTCTAGGAAGCAAGGCTGCAACTTCTTTATTTTGATCTGTTGAGAACTACAGAGCATGTGCCTGTGCGCAGACACTTAGCTGGGGGTTTACCCAGCTAAGGCGGATTGTGGGAGCTGACCCTTAGTACAAACAGGTTAATTTCATAAATCATCCAATGGCCACAGGAAAGGGATAGGTGAGACGCAGCATGATGTATGTTTGTGGATGTGCTCTGTCTATTGGGACAATGTCGTCTGTAGACTTTTGTTCTCCTTTAAAAGGAATGTCTCCAGCTCTGTAATGTTACACTTGAGAAAGGGTGTTCGGACCCAAAACATACTTTGTCTCATTAAACAGCACTTCAGCAACTTCCTCTTGTCCAGTTCTCCTTCCTTTACTATGGGAATAAATGATTAGATTAAGTAAGATTTTCTTTTAGCTGTAGGGGTTTGATGGTGTGTGTATAAGTGTGGGAGGGAGGGGGAATTTAAAATTGATTTCTTTAGGTACAGTGCTACATTGGGACTTCACTAACAGAGAGCAGGATTGGGCGTTAGTGGTAAACACAAAAAGAGCAGAGCAACAGGTAATGCTTAGTCCTTTTCCTGATCTTAATGTTGAATCAATTAGCCATGCAGTGACAGAAGCTTTACTTTTATAGAATAGATACTGTAGTTTCTACATGTAGTGTGTGAGGGGGAGGGGCTGGGTGATTGATGGTTCTTTACCGACTAGCCCACTCTAAAAAGTAAACTTCCAGAGCTAAAAAATACAAGGGATAGGAAGGTTAGAGAAGAAAAAAAAAGCAGATTTAAGATTGGTGGTAATTAATACAAATGATTGTGTGATTGTTAAAAAATGATTTGGCACAGTTTACATGTACTTTAAAAATGCCAACATAGTTGGTTCATACTACTGTGAAGTAAGTAATAATATAATATATTGTAACTCGTGTTGCTGGATCTAACCTATAAGATCTTGTTAAGACAAGTAGTAACAATAATAAGAAAAGTGTAACTTTTACCTTCAAACGACTGGTCATGTCCTGGCAACAGCTGCTCATTGCTTGTACATCTTCATTTATACTTTCAAGCTCCTGGAAAGTTCAAATCAGCAAGCACAATAATAACCATGATTAACCAACTGGATGAAGACAATAATACTGTGAGAAATTGCAAACATTTTAAGAAATTATTGCAGCATTAATTCAATATAAAATTAGATTTGACTTGATACTTGAATTCCTCCAAAACAAACATGACTTTCTTTTTTTAATGACAAAACATTCATATAGAATATTACTTTGAAGCAGAAGGAAATTTACGGTAACATATATGTGGCTCCATATTTTTGAAATAAAAATTCCAGCAATCCATAAAAGTAAATCTGCGTACCTCCTGTTAAACTACATATCATTGCAGCTGATGACAACAGCCCTAGGGGATGTTGAGATGTGTGAATGAAATGAAACAGACAGAAGATAAGGCAATGATCCAGATTCTGGATTGCAGCCTAATACACAGATAAATGACTGTTTCTAATCTTTGATTATGTACAATGTGCCCCAATATCTAAAACGCTGCAATACAAAATGTCAAAATTAAGCACTTCCTTATACAGACCACAGTCCATTGTATCTTTTTGTGGCTTTTGTAATAGCATTCTGATTCCTTAGGTGGAAGAAAGGAATGGTAAGTTTAAAAAGGGTATGTCGACCCCTAGAAAACACTTTAGTTTGATAAGCAGGACCCCTTAAAACATTATTTCCGAATTAGTTGTTAAATATGCTCCCAGATGGAGATCCATACTTACCAGTTTTTGATCCACCTCTGTGGGTTTCTGGCTCTTCCAGGTAATGCAGTCAGTCACAGCCGTGACAGTGACATCGGCCAATGGCTGACTGCCATTCCCGGACGTGCTTCCACTGCTGCTGCTCGGGAACGGGGGAAAAAAAAAAAAAAGCAGTAGTGCAGTACAGAGGGGAGAAAGCAGCGGTGGATTGTGAACTTGTAAGTATGCTCTCTCTGTCTGGCAGCATATTTAAAGGAGAACTAACCCAATTTTTACACTCCAGAATCTGAAAAGAACCCCCTAAAAACACCAATAAACTATAAAATTCCACTTAGTAAACCGTTAAAGTAAAGTTAGCTGCCTGTGTAGAACTGGATGGAGTATCTGTGTGTATGGGCAGTGTCAGACCACACACCCCCTGACGTCAGTCCATGCTTCCTTGCTTTTCTGTCCTGTAAAAGGATTGGCTATTATATTAATGGGTGTGACCAACTGTAACAAGTTTAGCCATAGCTAAGGACTGAGCATTGCGAACATAATGGTCGTTCACCAAACTGTGTGATACTAGAATGCTGAGAAATAAAGCACAAGCCATATGTTATTTAGGTAAATTTCCCAGCGCCTGTATCAAAATGAGAGGTAAGACACAGATTACTGGTTTTATATCAAGGTTGTTCTGCCTTGGTTCAGTGTTGTTATGTCTTTAGTTGCCCTTTAATAACATTAACAAATTTGGAACTTAGTTTCAAGGAGTCCTGCTATCATATTAAATTTTTTTCTAAGGGGTGGACATACCCTTTAAACATTACATCATTCAAATGTAAAATTCCCTTTTATCACAGGATATGCTGGAAGCGCTGAAATCTCTTTCCAGTTTCTTTACTGAAAACAGTCTGAGAAGCAGGAGGAACCTACGTGGAGATAGAACGACGTAGTCTGTCAATTAATGAAGAATTTGTAGCAATATTTAAAAATGTTCAGGAGGTAAGTGTTTTTGGTAGAAATCATCTCCCATGTCATTAGCACATACCTGGCGAAAGATCGCAAATACCTGGGAAAGATTAGCACATACCGTGATCTATTTCCAGGCATGCCCTATTTCTTTCTGAAGACCTCATTTTCTGTCTCCTATCAGGTCAGCAATTAAACCCCAATTGGCTAGCATTAAGAAGTGATATCTTGACTGCTAATGGATACACTTGCCCTACGGTCTGCATAAAGAAGTGCTTAATGTTTAAAAATTTTAAATGCATTAATTAGGATCACCTGGCAATTTGGGAAAAATTAAATGTAATCAAAGCTTTAGAAAGTCATTTATTGTGTCTTAGGCAGCATCCAGCATCTGGATCCTTGCCTAATCTTCTGATGGTTTCATTTTTAATCTTCTACCTATTTTCGCACAATCTCAACATCACCAAGTGAACGGTAGGTGCCAGATTTACTTTCAGTGAATTGTATTTTAAAATTCTGTAAGAAGAATGTTTTGTCATTAAAAAAAGAAAGTCATGTTTTTTTGGAGGAATTCAAGTATCAATCAAATTAATTTTATTATTGAACGGACTACTGCTTGCCATCATGTATTAAGGGAATGTCCACCATCTAGAAACAAATATGAGTATGTTATTGAAGCACCTCCAAATTACCAGACTTCGCTTTTTGGGTACCACTATGCACTTCTTGGGTAAGGTAGTCAGTCTCGGCCAGACCAGGGACGTCAACGCAATATAACTGACCTGCAATCATGCTGGGGGACAACGAAAAGGACACAGTTAGCCGCAGGGGAGAGGGAGGGGCACAGGAGCCACGGAACCGCGGGCCCAACTGGAGACAAACTTGCTAAGTATGATCTAATGATGCCGAGATTAAAAGCTGTAACTTACTTTTAAACAAAGTCGGGTTAGGGGGTGCCTGTTTTTACTGTACATATCGAATTTTTTTTAGAAGGGTGCGAAATTTTGATTTTAATTTCTCACATTTTAGTATTTATTGTCTTCATCACGGGTAAGTCTGTGTTGTCTGCTGATTGAACTTTCTAGGAGTATGTAAAGTATAAAATAAATGAAGAACGGTTGAAGGTAAACGTGATACTTCCCTCTAACCAAGTTACCATTATTAACTTTCAGGTTCCTATTAAATCACTGCTATGTGGGCAATGTATTCCTTTATGAAATCCAGAAGCTGGTAACACCAGTGCCTTAATGATTCGCTTTCTAGGCGGTCGTGTCTATTTGGTTACGATCTTGTCTTAAAGGGGATTTGTTTTTACATGTATAGATAACTTTAAAGGGTACTTTAATGTTCGTGTTACAAGACCGTTAGAGGACTACGGTGGAGGAGGTGACTGCGTGATTCGGCTTACGTTTGTTCTGAATTTCTCCTCCAGCTAATGCAGGTTTTACTTAAAGAACGGGAGGTAAGACCCACCAGCTCCTTACATCCTTTTCTTCAATAAATCTGAATGCAAAAAAAAAAACTGATTGTACCAGTGGCGATACCCTTTAATGTTATTTGATAGCTGTGGTCTAAATGTAAATCTGTTGTATTCAATTAGTTTAATTGACTTAGTTTTAGTTCTTAGTGGCAAAGGAACGTGGACTGGTTCAAGAGATGGGTGTTTTTTTAAGGACGGCCAGTTACTGTGAAAATAAAGGAACACAGACCAACAACCAGCTAAATAGAGGTTGGGGGGTTCGACACAATCTGTTTGCCATGTACAATGCTGTTTGACACCCTTACTCTGGGCATTCCTCTAACCACCTCTTAGCCCACTATCCAAATCAACATCCCTTAACACCGGAGTTGGATATTGCTAATTGGGGATTCCGTCCGGGTAAATAATGCCACAGATCCTTGTTACAAAGTCATTCTGAATTGAGAAAGCCAGTTCTTGTATATATGCCCCTAACCTCTCTACGTAGGTCCCCCTGAATCACCTTAAGACAGAGAAATATTGACGGACACAACGAGCTGCGAATTTAAAACTGCCTTTTGGGACAACAATATGCCCCAAAACCGGCTGGCTATCATGTTTGAAAAAACACACATCAGTGATCTTTCCCCTTTCTCCTCACTATCTACCCCTTAAATCACCTTGATCATTGCATCCTTTTATTTGGCCCTCAATCCTAAAGCAGGGGCGGGGAGATCGAAGCCCTAAAGTGTATCCCAGAGAGAGGTCTAGGATAAAGAAGTTGGTTAGGACCTTCACACCATCGGATCTTAATGAATCATTTCGTTTAGATGCCTCCTTTTTTAAATGAAAGATAATTTCCCTGTCATGTTTAGCATCCTAGCTAGATATGAATTTACCTACAAGACTATATACAATTTATGAATAGCATCCTATACTCCTTACGTTTTACGGATACAGAATTAGTCTGGCAATTGCCTCTTTCCCCTTCACTACACACACAGTATTTTCACCAGGCCCCCCCATTTAACCTATGATGTTTATATTTATAATTTTATATTTTTATAGTGGTGTATAGTGCTAATCTTCTAAGGTTGGTTATTAGTCCACAGTTAGGTTAATACTTTATTTATTCGAGTTTGGTTATTGGGAAGAGGTCCACTAAGCAGGAATATCAATTAGCGTGACGCCCTTGTCGGCCTTTGCAGATCCCCGACTAGAGATACCAAGATGTATCTACGATATATTAAGGCCCCATATTCTACGTTTTCACAACTTCGTCTATTCGGCTTGTATCAGAAGAGTTAGAGTTGTTGTGTTAGCACAAGTTTTTTACCACACTTTTATATGGATATTAACCCTTAAGCAAATGAACTCTTTTTTTAATACATACAAACATATGTAGTTCACATAATTCCTTTATATTTATACTACTTCATGGTAAGTGCCCAATTAAGTTTACACTTATTCTTAAACTAGTTTTAGCACTAGCAATTTAAATCTTGTGATCGTTTTGAGATGTCACTATTGGAGCAGGGCGGTGGTAAAGTGGCAGTTGAACATTGGAATCGTTTGTACCATGTGCTATGATGGCTGTGGAAAGGGACCTAGAAAGGTCACTGAAAACGTGATATCCATCGTGATGTATTAAATAAAAATATTTTGGATGAAGAAGTCCTGAAGAGTGCCGTTGTAATTTACAAAACTATCTATATGCATATTTGATATACACAACAGCACCCCAGGTGTGAAATAAGAGGGTGGTGGAGAGAGGCTTGACTCACACTACATATATATATATATTTATATATAGTTTGCCTGATGCTACTTAAGTTGACAGCAGCCAATCAGATGTTGTCTTTTTTAATTGGGTTTGCCTTACCAGGAAACCTGCCATTGGTGCTGGTGATTAAAAGCACAGACAAGTTCAAGTTAAGTACATTTCATTTTACATCAAGTCCAATGTATGCTTAGGATGACATGGTTGATGGTGGTTCTTGTAGCTTACGTACCGAATTTTACAGAAACTTCTTAGTAGCTGGATACAAAAACCTTGTAGTGTAGTGGTACTCTGTTTAGAACACTTGTATATTTGTCACAGCGTAACGTATCTACGTGATTTTGCATATTTTTGCCCCTAATGCGGCCTTATGTCATTAGCATTCAAAAACATTCCTGGTAATTAGAAGGCTAATGCGACGTGGTAATAACACCATGCATTCACAATTTCGTGCCCCGTTAACGCATGCCGTTCCACCATGTAAGCAAAAATTTCGAAAACAACTTAAACCAGCTATGCGCATAACCACGCAACGCAAATGTACAAAGAATCGCAGCACACATGCGATAACGGAACCTCGATCCTGTGCATTTGCAGTGTGGCCTCCCCTTACCGTGAAACCAAGTTTGCATTGAAGAGATTCCGTACGCTTGATTTAATTCAGCAGTTTTGCTATCGGAAATGGGGAAGTCGTTCTGAGAAAGTTTAACACCCAGATAGAGCTAAATGCAAATCAGTAGTTGTTCCAAAAGCTACTGTATATGGTAATTGCTTTGTGGTGGTTTCACCGTTCGCTTACTGTTCTTCCCCCTTCCTCTTGGTGGAAACCGCCATCTGTGGTTAAATGATGCACTTTATGTTTTATGTGGACAATTTCTGTGCTTTTGAACGTGATCACGTTTTCTGCTGTAGGCATAATTAAGATTTTGATGGTCCCTTCTTAAAGGGCATGTCCGCCTTGATAAACATGTTTATTATTTTCGTTCAGCCTACCACCAAAACCCAATTTTGCATTACTGCAAAAAGTTTCACGTGCCTCATCTGCCGCGCTTTCTTCTTTCTGGATCCTGGTCGCAGCTGTCAGTCAAAAAGCAAATGGTGACTATCACCCAAAACATTACCTGACAGCCAATAAAAAAGGGAGCCCCTGCACCCAGGCAATGAGTTGTTTCCCGGGTCAGGTAAGTCGCTTCAGAGGAGATTGGCGGCTTTTCAATAATGCAAATATGGGGGTTGGGGGGCCAGAAAATTGGACATATAAAATGTTATTTTAGGGCTCGCGACTTGTCCTTTAAGGCAGCAATGTTCAAACCTGCAGACTGTTCCAGTTGCTTGAACCACCTCAACTCGCAAGCATCCTGGCTGGTTGCTTCTCAATGAGATGATATTGGGAAGTAGATAGTATTATCAATCTCTACCTCTCTGCAAAAAGGTACTTTCATTATTAAAAAGTTCCAGTTTTCCGTGTAGTGTCCTTTATAATTAATTTGTAAGGCATATTAGGACCCTTTACGGAGGCGGAGCTGCAGATATTTGTGTATGAGTCGTATTACAGCACACCCTAAACAGTTGTAATTGTCAACGAAAAATACGGCACACGGTTTGATACTGGTCGGTTTAAATCTCTCTAAGCCGTTTAGAAAAAAATACAAACTTCTGTCACGTTTATTCACCCATTTTCATGAATAGAATAATTGAACTGGGTGACCTAGAACAAAGGACCAAAGCGTACAACTCCAGCTGACCTCAAATATTCAACTGATTGTTTAGAAGCTGACGGCTATAACCAGCGAGGCACTTAAACAGTTAGTTTTTTGTCATTATCAACTAGTTCCTGCCTTGCATTCAAATTGACTTGTATTACAGTATTAAGTGTAATAATGAGAAACTCTTAATAGGGTTTTGGTGTTAATTTACCTTGTGGTACTTCAAAATGAGAATGACGAGTGAAAACTTCTTGTGCTAAGCCAGGATTTTTTAAAGTGGTAACTAAGGGTTAAAGGGTTATGTCCACCCTAAAATTGAAATGCTTAATATAAGATCCCCCCTGGGATCCCAGCCAAACGCTTATATTTTTTTTTTAGATAGCCCCCCAAAACTCCTACTTACCATCACCCCATAGTTCCTCCGCCGCGCTCCCGGCCCTCTGCTTGCAAAGGAAATGCCAAGAAGAGGGGCGCGGACGGCAGCCGCGGCTGTGATTGGTGAGCGGGAGCCAATCACAGACAGCTGGCTTGCTAGGCAGCTCATCGTTCGCCGGAGGAAAGCGGAGGAGGTACCAGTAGAGTTTGGGGACGCTTTTCACAAAATAAAAACTATGCGGTTGGGGCTGCGGAGGACATGGGGGAATCTTGCGCTGAAGGGGTTTATGGTGGGGCGGGATAGCGAGAAAGGGAGGTGGGAGGGAGGGAGAGGGGGGGGACGGAGGTGGAGGGGAGAAGGGCTGCAGTACGCATGGCAAAATATATATTCCTGAGGCAGCTAGACAGGCTAGTTGTCCTATATGGAGCTCTAGCTATCCTCGCGACGTGGGACAGTTTTGGGACTTTGGGGGGGGATCACGGAGAACCATATGGAGCTGGATGTTGGAGGTAAGGATTAAACTACACTACATGACTGGCCCGGCCAGTAGTTGGGTTGGGGCGGGAATTATAGTTGTTGCGGCTTTGTGGACAGGCCATCATTCAACAGGGACAAAGACCACTCTATCATAAGAAAATCTTTTACAAAGAATGGCCTCTTTAACTGCTTCTCTATTTGGCATGGTTATATCTTGTTGTCTTCAATGTAGATTAATTGGACTTTTTGAAACGTTAGTCTTGAAGACATTTCGCTAGTCAGCCCCCACCGCAATGGCTTTCCCCCTAAATTCACGACACACGAACCTCACGATTTAATGATTCTTGGAACGCCGTTCCAGGCAGGATAAGCGCAACGTCTTAATTAGAACTAATATCAAGTCAGTTGACCCCTCCCGCAACCTGGATTCATTTGAAAACACCCAAATAGGCCTCTGTTAAAATAGGTGATATATCATCGATTGTCCTTATGCCAATTCATTATGCTTCATATATGACTGGCTTTGCTTCTGGGTGCCTCATGGATAAACTGAAGCCTTTAGAAACCTTAGTGAGCCTGTACGAGCTGGCATGCTCAAAGATTTTGGACACAGCTAGGGGGATCTGAGTCACGTCATTGGCTGTAAATGTCAAATGTCAAATCCCTACCTGACAGTTGCTAATTGGAAGAACCCGGAAGCAGAAACTCAGGTTCGGGCAACAGGACATTGTTGCGGATTTCAAGCGTTAGCAATTATATATTTCAGATGTTCAAAACTATACAGTTAGTGGTTTGGAGGGTGGGATTACCTGATATAAGTGTGTCATTGTCAGATTATGGACCTGTTTAACTGTCCATTTCCGCGTCTGGACGCACTTGTGTTTGCCTGCCTAGTCTGCAGGATTTAACCAACAAGAACATGCGGTTCCGTTTAATCGTCCCTCAAGTAAGAGGCGAAAACAAGATCTGGACCATAAGCACTCCGTCCTGTATTATCTTTCCCAGGTATGTGCTATCTTTCCCAGGTATGTGCTATCTTTTCCAGGTGTGCTATCTTTCTCAGGTATGTGCTATCTTTCCCAGGTATGTGCTATCTTTTCCAGGTGTGCTATCTTTCCCAGGTATGTGCTATCTTTTCCAGGTATGTGCTATCTTTCCCAGGTATGTGCTATCTTTCCCAGGTATGTGCTATCTTTTCCAGGTCTGTGTAATCTTTTCCAGGCCTGTGCAATCTTTTCCAGGCCTGTGCAATCTTTTCCAGGCCTGTGCAATCTATTCCAGGCATGTGCTATCTTTTCCAGGTATGTGCAATCTTTTCCAGGCCTGTGCAATCTTTTCCAGGCCTGTGTAATCTATTCCAGGCATGTGCTATCTTTTCCAGGTCTGTGCTATCTTTTCCAGGTCTGTGCAATCTTTTCCAGGCCTGTGCAATCTATTCCAGGCATGTGCTATCTTTTCCAAGCATGTGCAATCTTTTCCAGGCCTGTGCAATCTTTTCCAGGCCTGTGCAATCTTTTCCAGGCCTGTGCAATCTATTCCAGGTATGTGCTATCTTTTCCAGGTATGTGCAATCTTTTCCAGGTATGTGTAATCTTTTCCAGGCCTGTGCAATCCTTTCCAGGCCTGTGCAATCTATTCCAGGCCTGTGCTATCTTTTCCAGGTCTGTGCTATCTTTTCCAGGTCTGTGCAATCTATTCCAGGTATGTGCTATCTTTTCCAGGTCTGTGCAATCTTTTCCAGGTATGTGCTATCTTTCCCAGGTATGTGCAATCTTTCCCAGGTATGTGCTATCTTTTCCAGGTGTGCTATCTTTCTCAGGTATGTGCTATCTTTCCCAGGTATGTGCTATCTTTTCCAGGTATGTGCTATCTTTCCCAGGTATGTGCTATCTTTCCCAGGTATGTGCTATCTTTTCAAGGTATGTGCTATCTTTTCCAGGCCTGTGCAATCTATTCCAGGCCTGTGCAATCTTTTCCAGGCCTGTGCAATCTATTCCAGGCATGTGCTATCTTTTCCAGGTCTGTGCAATCTTTTCCAGGCCTGTGCAATCTTTTCCAGGCCTGTGCAATCTATTCCAGGTATGTGCTATCTTTTCCAGGTCTGTGCAATCTTTTCCAGGTATGTGCTATCTTTTTAAGCTTTTATAACAGCATTTGATTCCCCAGGTGAGGGAAGGGAAAGGTAAGTTTAAAATGACATGGGAGTATAGTTCTACCAAAAACACTTACCTCCTGAACATTTTTAAATATTGCTACAAATTCTTCATTAATTGACAGACTACGTCGTTCTATATCTCCACGTAGGTTCCTCCTGCTTCTCAGACTGTTTTCAGTAAAGAAACTGGAAAGAGATTTCAGCGCTTCCAGCATATCCTGTGATAAAAGGGAATTTTATACACTTTAAACATTACATCATTCAAATGTAAAATTCCTTTTATCACAGGATATGCTGGAAGCGCTTGAAATTCTTTCAGTTTCTTACTGAAAACAGTCTGAGAAGCAGGAGGAACCTACGTGGAGATTAGAACGACGTAGTCTGTCAATTAATGAAGAATTTGTAGCAATATTTAAAAATGTTCAGGAGGTAAGTGTTTTTGTAGAACTATACATCCCTGTCATTTTTAAACTTACATTCCTTTCTTCACCTAAGGAATCAGAATGCTATTACAAAAGCCACAAAAAGATACAAGGACTGTGGTCTGTATAAGGAAGTGCTTAATTGACTTTGTATTGCAGCGGTTTAGATATTGGGGCACATTTTACATAATCAAAGATTAGAAACAGTCATTATCTGTGTATTAGGTTGCAACCAGATCTGGATCATTGCCTTATCTTCTGTCGGTTATTTCATTCACACATCTCACATCCCAAGTGCTGGTTGTCATCAGCTGCAATGATTATGTAGTTTTAACAGGAGGTACACAGATTTACTTTATGGATTGCTGGAATTTTTATTTCAAAAATATTGGAGCCACATATATGTTACCGTAAATTTCCTTCGCTTCAAAGTAATATTCTATATGAATGTTTTGTCATTAAAAAAAGAAAGTTCATGTTTTGTTTGGAGGAATTCAAGTATCAAGTCAAATCTAATTTTATATGAATGAATGCTGCAATAATTCTTAAAATGTTGCAATTTCTCACAGTATTGTCTTCATCCAGTTGGTAATCATGGTTATTATTGTGCTTTGATGTTTGAACTTCCAGGAGCTTGAAGTATAAATGAAGTGTACAAGCAATGAGCAGCTGTTGCCAGGACATGACCAGTCTGTTGAAGGTAAAAGTTACACTTTTCTTTTTATTGTTACTACTTGTCTAACAAGATCTTATAGGTTAGATCAGCAACACGAGTTACAAATATATTTATTATTACATACTTCACAGTAGTATGAACCAACTATGTTGGCATTTTTAAGTACATGTAAACGGTGCCAAATCATTTTAACAATCACACAATCATTTGTATTAATTACCACCAATCTTAAAATCTGCTTTTTTTTTTTTCTTCTCTAACCTTCCTATCCCTTGTATTTTTAGCTCTGGAAGTTTTTAATTTTAGATGGGTAGGGTGGTAAAGAACCATCAATCACCCAGCCCCTCCCCCCACACAACTACATGTAGAAACTACAGATCTATTCTATAAAAGTAAAGCTTCTGTCACTGCATGGCTAATTGATTCAACATTAAGATCAGGAAAGGACTAAGCATTAACCTGTTGCTTCTGCTCTTCTGTTTTACCACTAACGCCCAATCCTGCTCTCGTTAGTGAAGTCCCAATGTAGGAATGTACCTAAAGAAATCAATTTTAAATTCCCCCTCCCTCCCTCCCACCACTTATACACACACCATCAAACCCTACAGCTAAAAGAAATCTACTTAATCTAATCATTTATTCCCATAGTAAAGGAAGGAGGAACTGGACAAGAGGAAGTTGCTGAAGTGTTGTTTAATGAGACAAAGTATGTTTTGGGTCCGAACACCCTTTCTCAAGTGTAACATTACGAGCTGGGACATTCCTTTTAAAGGAGAACAAAAGTCTACAGACGACATTGTCCCAATAGACAGAGCACATCCACAAACATACATCATGCGCGTCTCACCTATCCCTTTGCTGTGGCCATTGAGGATTTATGAAATAACCTGTTTGTGTAATAAGGGTCAGCTCCCACAATCCGCCTTAGCTGGGTAAAACCCAGCTAAGTGTCTGCGCACAGGCACATGCTCTGTAGTTCTCAAAGATCAAAATAAAGAAAGAAGTTGCAGCCTTGCTTCCTAGAAGCTGTCGGCCAATCAATTACAGCACAGAGATCCTCCCTCTCCCTAACACAGAACAGGGATTTCAGTTTTTTGTTTTCAATCACATTCAAGCTCCTGTCCTAACAATGATATAATTATTTTACTTTACATACAAAAAGAAAAGTAATTTTGCATTGTATTTGATTGCATGGATGTAAGAAACGGAATATTAACTTTTCGGCAAAAATAAAAAATGTAAAAGTCTGGGGAATAGAACCTGCAACTTGTACATTTAGTCTTGCTAAAAGCAGAGCTCTTACTCTAGGTTACTCAGAGTTACTATATTGAACACTGGTACGTTTAGAATCTTTTACTAGGACGTAATGGAAACAAAAAATAAAGGTAGTCTGGGGATTGAACTTGTAACCTTCAGAACTGCATGTTTCTAAACTGGTGTCTACTAGGGAGCCACAACTGAAAAGCTGAGAATTTAGGTACATTAAGAAGCTTTATATTCTGCTTGAGAAGATAATGAAACATAAAAATAGGTAAGTCTGGGGTATTGAACTTGTGACCTTCTGAACTGTGTATTTCTAAACCTGGTGCTTACCCATTGCGCCAACACTGAATATGGAGAGAATGCAGCTACATTTGGAAGCTTTATCTTTTGCTAGGAAAAGAATTGAAAAAAATGGAATATGGAAGTCCCTGATAAGACTTGCTACCCTGCAGTTTATTTACCAGCAACTCACATTGACTGTACAGGGTAACAAGCAGCTTTCAAAGTCGTTTCAGGACTTCACATTGGTGTGGAGACATCTGTATAGAAAATACTGTGCATAGACAGTGAAGAATGGGTCAGGGTCGTGGTTCTAGAACAACATGGAAACCTTCTTCTTATTTACAGAATCTATTTCTCACATGTACTAAATGCAACTTACTAGAAAGTAATCTTACAATGTATAGGTGTTCTGGGGAGAAAAACTTTCTCCTTTAAGGAGTGTCACAGGAAATTACAATATCACACAACCCACCCCCAGTGTCCATCAAGTAACATACATAGTCATTGAGGTGGATTAATAAAACATGCGGCACCCACGATCGCATGGGTGTACTAACCTAAAGTTTTTATTTAAGCCACATGGGGTAGACTATTCAATTTTTTATCCAGTTGTCACTCTTTGTAAGAGGATTTACAATATCTCCCCTCTTTAAGTTGAGTGATTACCTCTAGTACTGACCATTTAAGTTGATTCTGGTTGTGTCCAGTATAGTGAAGTGTCAGACACGGTGTTTGTGTGGTATCAACCATGAAATTCTTGATGTTCCCTATGACTGGTCAAGCAGTTTAGCCAACATAGACTTTTACTACAAGGACACTTTAACATGTATATAACATGGATGTTTCGCATGTGGCATAGCCAGTCTATTTAATTGGAGGCTCTTACAGTGGGGTGGTAAACTCTTTCCCTTTTCAAAACCAGAGAGGCACAGTTACAACTGAGGCAAGGGAAGTACACACTTTTTTTTGCGAGGAATCTTATTTTAGGGGTGTGAAAAATCCAATGGGCCAAAGTATATCCCTCAGTGCAGATTAGTTAAATAAGGGGGGGGGGGCTTGTGAAATGTGGCCCCATAATATTTATCTGCATAAGGATGGGCCAAAATTTTAGATTAACCCATACTGGTTCTTCACTGTACTGAAGCAGCTCTGTGATGTGGGGTAAAGCTTTGCTTTTAGAATACAGGTTGCAGGTTTTATTTCCCAGACTTTTATTTTATTGAGAAATTACTGTTTCTTTTTAAATGAAAAGGAAAGGGAAGGAATGATATATCATGTTAAGGACATGGTGTTACAAATAAACTGCACAGAAGTTTCAGAGGGGGGGGATATCTGAGATAAAAAATAATTGGTTTAATAAGTTTATTGCATACACTTAGTTGGTCTAGTAGCCACAGCAAAAAAAAAGGATTAGAAGCAGCTTTTTGTATCTTTGTGAATAGCTCTGTCTATTGGGGCATATTTAGTATTTTGAGGTTGTCATCTATAGACTTAGTTTAGTTCCCCTTTAAAGTTTTCCCATTTTCTAGGAATAAATATACATACATACAAAAACCTGTGCTTTAAAATGTAGTTGTGAGAGCGTACCTTTAGTTTTTTTTGCTTATAAAATTCAGGGTTCTTAGAATATTTTTAGCCCTTTTAATGAACTGATCCAGACGGTAGGAAGTTGTTTTAATCATTACATCCCAGACTCAATTGTTAACATTTTATATATGTGTGCAGTATTATAGCTTGCCCTTTCAATGGATAATTCAAATATATAATGGTTTTCAAAGACTAGCTATGTAAACCATGCAAGATATATAACATTTTACCCTATGATATACAGAAACGTGGCATAACTACTGCCCCCGCCACCCCCGTGACCTCGGGGGAGCCCGGACGGTAGTAAGGCCCACCACACGCCCTAATTGTGTGGCGACGTGCCGTTGATGGCCATCAACTGATTAAAACCTGCACGTCGGCTCAGATCTTGCAGGGGTTGAAGGGAGTCAGGGCCCAGCCCACAATCTCGCGGGGGGACCGGGTCCTTCAGGTACACCCGTACAGAAATACAATATTATTGATATTTTTTTTATTATTTAGGCTGCAAAAAAGAAACAGACACAAGATTTGATGTAAAAGACAACAAAGCTTCAGTCAGAAAAGTAAGTAATACAACACTCGGGCAGTCTCCTTTTCAATGGGGGGTTCAATGGTTTACCTCCAAGCTCAATAGGATGTTAATGATGGTCCAACAGAATTTGTATGGATAGGCCTGAAGTGACAAACTGCTACCATCTGTATCAGGCTAATTTCTGTTACCAGCTGCCTTTACTTGGTCGGTTCTGGTCTTTTAAACAGATACTTCATACACGTGATCAGCTGTTTACAGATGATTGTGGATCTTCTCGAGTGGGATTGCGGGCCCTCTTACTTCTGGGCCCCTGCAGTTGCGTGCCCTGATGTTACGTCTCGGGGTCTATAGTTACTTTTCGAATATGGTATTACATTAACATTTTTCCAAACAAGTGGCACATCACCAGATAAAAGTGAAAAGATAAGGAACGTGGTTAGATAAACTGAACTAAGCTCTCCAGGGACCAAGTATTTATTTGGTCTACCTTATTGAGTTTAAACTTGTCTAATTATTTTTTACCTTAACCTTGTCAGCCAGAGTGAAGATTTTTCTTTTTTACCTTCCTATACAGTCTCTGCTATTAGGACTAGGTTGCTCTATAGTGTATACAGAGGAAAATAAATAGCAAATTTGGGGAATTGTGGGGAATTTTTTGTTTAAATTGTTTCACTACAGCTGACACTTACTGACCATCCTGCGTTTCCAGAATTCATTACAAATAAACTTAGAAGTAGGATTGAACGGCACACCTTAATGTGAAAAAAAAAAAACCTTTTTCTATTCAGCCTTGGGCGAACCCAGGCCACTCAGGGGGTAACTATTGCACTACAGGAGTGGACACTAGAATATTGAAGTTTTGCATAGGCTCTGGTGCCTCCCCCTTACTTTATATTCTGCAGCACCAGCAGCCTGCTTCAGTTTTTCAAGTGTCCGCTCAGGAGTGAGTTGAACTACTGTCCTCTACTAGCAAGCTTTTTTCTAAGGATTAGCTGGATTTTTTTCAAGGAACAGCTGGAAGGTAACCGCTTCCAGCGTTTCCCTCCATATCTGCACAGACCTGGCTGTCCCCCACGTCCTGCTGCATAGAAAATGAAAGCTTCACCTTTCATGGAACACTGGAGGGGTAACCCCCTCCAGCCCTTTCCACAGCCTCTGGGCCACCAGATCAGGGCAGCTCCCCCCCTAATGTGTTTTCCACTCTCACCTGGGCCTTAAAATGAAAGTCTCTGCCACAGGGTTGGCACTGAATCAAACAGGCAAATAATCTATGTAAAAGGCAAGTACAATATACCCTTGCAGTACTGGGACTGGGACTTGCACAGTTGCCCCTACTGCCGGTAAGGCCTAGGGGTCCTCAGGGGGGGGGGGGAGCTTTCATATGGCCTTGCCTGCTTTTTTCTTTGGCGCGACTTTAATCCTATACGCACGGGACGGGACTTCCGGTTCCCACGTCTCTGCCTGCCACTGACGATCGGCTCTCCCAGGACCTCTCCTCGCGGCCTTGTCAGCTCCATATCAGCTCTAATCCAGTCCGCTCTTCCTCTCTCTTACTTATTCGCATCTTTCCAGTCCTGCATCTGCTTAGCTCCTTCGCTCAGGCAGACAGATATTTAAATTTTGGGGGACAGCCCTGGGTGGGGATCTCCCTCTCCTTCTAGTTTAAAAAAAAAAAAAAAGTTCTTCCTGTCCTCTCCCTTTCTATACATGGCCAGTAAGGGGTCGCTCATGTCCCGGCAGAAGGAAATAAACAACCTCCGGTCCCAGTACCATATGTATGCGTGAAAGGCCAATCAAAACTGCATGAGGCCAATCTGGTCCATGGTGCGCTTCTTGTAACGTACCAATGACCCTCTGTTCGTGCCTACTGACAAAGTCAAGAGACAGAGGGGCAAGAGCCATTGGGAATCTTTAAAATTCCTTAAAACATCTACCTGAGGGTAACTCTGAATTCAGCTCCTCAGGGCCCCTCAGGAGCAGGAACCAGCTTGGGCTAAGTCATTAGCCGCCTATAGTCCTCCCTGTCTGCTTCCATTCACAGGTCCTACAACCCGGACAGCACTGCTGACAGCAGAGACTCCAGACCCGAAAGGCCACAGGAACCTATGGCATCCTGTTTTACTGAGGATTCTCTGCAATGATCACAGAGGAAGATGAAATTGAGTACGACACCCCCGAACAGAAGTCACAATCTACCTTTACCCAGAAGCTGTAGATTCACTCATAAGGTCAGTCCTTACTGTTCTTAACATTCAGGGCTCAGAATCCCAAGAGGACCCTTCCAAAAACATCTTTCTTAGAGTAAAAAAGTCTCAGTTCAATTCCCTTTTCGAACAGTGTAGACAATGTCCTACAAGAATGGTCCGAACCATAGTGCCGAAATCAGTCCCGGCTCTTTAAACACTATGTTCCCTTCCCAAGGCAGGCCTCCCCTCCCATAGTCAACACCTCCAGTGGCTCGAATTCTAGAGCCACCACCATTCCCTGTCTGAAGCAGCGGACCTTTTAAGGACCCAAATATCACCGCATGAGGCACTATTAAAAAAACATCCTTTGGCCTCAGGGTTGACTCTAAGACCCACCTTTGCCTCGCTTGGGTGGCTAAACGCTATGGAGGTATGGCTCAACCAATTATACCAAGATCTCTATCCCGACCCAACAATCCACCTATTAGATAAAATTAGATCGATCAGTGCGGCAGTTTAAATTGGAGATGCAGCTTAGAATCCAGCCGGCTAATAATAGCTCGGCTTCCCCTCAGTAACGGCAACACGAAGGATCTTATGGTTGAAAGCCTGGGCAGCCCTTCTGCTCAAAAAAGGCCCTTAAACCAGTCTCCCCTTTCAGGGGACAAACAGTTTGGACCCGAACTAGAGAAAATAATCTCTCAAGCAATGGGGGAAAAAATTGCCTTTCTTCCCAAAAACAGACTCCGCAGGCACCTACCTCCCATAGGACACCCTTCTTCGCCCCTCCTCCCACCCCAGAAAACTCTAAGAGCAATCAGTCCAGGCCCCCTCCAAGAAGACAAAGGTCTCCAGACGTTTTTTCCGTCCAACCTGTCAAGAGCGCCTCCCAAACGGCAAGTCCTAAACCAGGCAATAGCCTACTATTGCGGTCCAAGGTAAGTTCGAGTACCTACTTTTCACAGATTAGGTTTCACACATTAGGTTTCCACTCAAACCTCTTCCTAGTTCCCAAGAAAGACGGAACCATTTGCCCGGTTTAGACCTCAAAGAGCTTAAACGTGTGTGTCAGGATGGTCCATTCAAGAGGAATCTCTACAGTTATTCTGGGCCATAGAGCCGGGAGAAGATTCTTAGCGTCACTCGACAATAGGACGAATCTACACGTTCCCATTTGGCAGGGCCACCATCGCTTTCTGAGATTCGCAGTGGAAAGCATCACTATCAGTTTATGGCCCTCACCTTCGACCTGCATCGCCCCCGGGTCTTTACCAAAGTGATGGCTTGTCAGGCAGATTTCATTCGGCCTGCAAGGTATTTTCCTCCTACTACACTTAGACAATCTGCTGATCAAAGCATCATCCCTTGCGTGGCCTCAACACATGTGAAACTTGTGCTCAAACCCTAACCTCCTTCAGTTGGATTATCAACCTCGCAAGTCATCATGACATTTTGGGCATGTTGTTGCGACACTTCCGACAACAAATTCTCCTTCCGCCTGAGAAAATCCAAGCAATCAAGCTACTACCCCACCAGACTCTGGCAAAGCTCCGGATCTCAATCCGACAAGCTATGGCCTTTAGAGGGAAGATGGTATCAGCCATCCAAGCAGGTCCCATATACCATGTTCCATCTGCACCGCCTCAAAACCACAGTTGAAAGTTTTGAAACGGATCTCTGGATTCCCTGGACTCCTTGATCCCCTTACCTCACCCAATCTGGGAGGTCCCTGGTATAGTGGATGCAGGACCGCAACTTCAGAAAGGAAACACTCTCTGCCTGCCTCTTGTGGACGGTGATTTCCACAGACGCAAATCTGTCAGGAGGGGGGGCGGCAGTGTACGACCCTCTCACCACCGCTAAGCATCTGGTCAACACAAGAGTCCCTCCTTCTGATCAACCTTCTGGAACTAACGGGCCATATACCTGGCCCTTTCTCACTGGATAGAACAACTGACAAAACAGCTTTGTCAGAATCCAGTTGGACAATGCCATACATCAACCACCAAGGGGGCACTCGAGTGACATGGAGGAAGCCCACCACATTCTGTCCTGGGAGAACACTATGTTCTGGTGATCTCTTGGTCTTCGTTCCATGGATTCTGAACGTGGAAGTGGACTTCCTCAGCCGCCCACACTCTGGATCCGGTGTGAATGATTTCTTCATCAGGAGGTGTTCACGAATCAAGAGTCAGGGGAAACTCCGGAAATGGACATCATGGCGATGCGCCTCAACCGCAAGGTTCCCCTCGTTTTGTGTGAGATAGTGAGATCCTCTGGCGCACCTCATAGATGCACTGGTGGTTCCATGGCAGTTCCAGTTAGTGGATGCATTCCTTCAATAGCCTGATTCCGTGAGTACTAAGTCAAGTTGGAAGGAACCACGACCATATTCATAGCTCCCAGGTGGCCAGAAGGGCTTGGTTCAAGACCTTCTAAGAATGTCACGGGGCGAACCTGTCCCCTACCCCTCCGTTCAGACCTTCTTTCGGGTCTGTTTCTTCCACCTTCAATGGTTAAATTGATGGCGTGGCTTTGAATCCTCCATTCTGAGGAAGAGAGGCATTCCTCATCGGTCATTCCCACCATGTGGCCGCACATAATTATCGTCCGCAAAAGTCTACACCTCTTCCAGGGGGTTTTCCTCTAGGAAATTGGTCCCGTCTAGACTACTACGTTTCTACAGTCAGGATTGGATGAGGGACAGTCCCTCAGTGCTTTAAAGGTCCAGATTGCAGCCCTGTCAATTTTTTCATCGGCGACTGGGATCATGAAAGGATGTGCAAACCTTACAAGGAGTGGCTCACATTCATCCTCCGCGCAGACGGTCAGTACAAACGTGGGATCTTCCCCTGGTTCTCGACGGTCTACAAGGACCACCCTTCTAACCTCTAAGATCGGTAGCGCTCTCTCCTCTCTTGGAAAACGCTTTTTCTCTTAGGATGGTTCCACCGACAGAGCTGCCAGCTCTGACGCCCTGCGTATTGAGGAAATGGCTGTCTCTCCTTCTAAGGACAAGTTCAGTTCTTCAGCCTCACCCAACTTTTCTACCGAAGTTGTTTCCTCCTTTCACCTCAGTCAGGAAATCGTCGTCCCAGCTCTATATCCATGGCCAGTTTCTCTTCAAGAAAAGAGTTGATTCACTGGACGTAGTCAGAGCTCTCCGGAATCTATCTTCAGAACAGAATCTTTTCGTTCTTCCAAGGCACTGTTATCCTCCTAACAGGGCCTCACAAAGGCTCCAGAGCGTCGCCTCAGACCCTGGCAAGATGGATTCGGAGTGTTATCTCAAGATGTAATAATGAAGCTGGGGCTGCTCCCTCCCTTGCGGGTTGCAGTCACTCTACCAGGGCCACCTGGCCTTCAAATCAACACATTTATAAAGTTCTACAAGGTTGGTTGGATGTGTTTTGCTTCAGCAGAGATGACCGTAGGTTTAGACTGGTGCTGCAAATAGCAGAGGATTATTCTTCTGCCCCCCTACTGTCAGGACTTGGGATGCCCCTGCTAGTGCCTGGATCCCCAAGGCTGAAAACGAGAAAAGGAGATTTGTTTACTCACCGTATTTTTCTCTGAAGCCGAAGGGGGACCCAGGCAATACCCTCCCTATGGTTATGACTGCCAAGTTGTTAAACAAACCATTAGTAGTTTGTAGATTATTGGTGTGTGTTATATCAGTTTAGATTAAGTTGAAGTGTGTTTTTAATAATGTTGTAAGTTCTTATGGCAACTCTTTGCTACCTCTTTGGGACAAAACTGAAGCAGGCTGCTGGTGCTGCAGAATAAAAGTTAGGGGAGGAGCACCAAAGCTATGCAAAACTCAATATTCAAGTGTCCGCTCCTGGGAGCTTTGCCTGGGTCCCCTTCGGCTTCAGAGGAAAAGATTTTACGGTGAGTAAACAAAAATCTCCTTTATCAAGTGGGATTGCTTCCTGACAAGTAGGGTGCATGACAGTGCATGGAAATAGTTAAAAAGAAACACATCCATTCTTGCCATATAACCGGAAATATCAATAAATAAATCACATACAGTGATAGACACCATGATATACCAGTATAGCTGCACCACTCGCACATACAAAGGCATAGTAAATTATCACTCATTGCATTTAATAAATAGAAAAAAATAAATTAACTAACTGTCTCACTATATGAATATCTAATAACCCTAATACAACAGTGTCAAGCTAAATTAACTTAATGGCAGATCAGAGGTTGCTGGAGGATCTCATCTAAACAAACCTACTGGTGATAGGTAATATGGAGGGGAACTGGTTAAAAATATAATCTGAATGTGCTTCCTACGCATACTGGATTTCCCCAGTCACAAATGGCAGCAATACATAACGGGTTGTTAACTCTCCCCCTACTGCATTGGACGGAAATCTTCTTAGCTCCTCACCTCTTCCACTCTGTCTATTTTTCCTGTTCACTGCAGGCTTACCTGGCCAGAAGGGCCGTGTCCAGGGAGGTTTTTTGTCCCTCTACTCTCTGAAGATCCTCCGTGTGCTACCTGGGGTATGCCTGTGGGGAGAGCCGGGTGTAGGACCGGCCATGTTTCTGCTGTGCAGTTGGAAGGCTAGGCAGTTTCCTTCCAGCGCGTTGCCTCTGGTTCCAGAGTTCGGCCGTTTCAGGTATATCACGGCTATTCCGGGTTCGGCGCTGCGCATGCGCCGAACGTCATGACGTCATCGGCGTCGCAAAAAAAAAAAAACAGGAAGGATAGGGGAATCGCTCCTGGGTTTGGCGTGCGGCGCTGCTGGACTGTATTTTTGCTGTAACTCTGCTGATTTGTGCAGGTTGGTAAGTCTTTATTAGGACTTTAATTTTATTTTTGTTGCTTTTGAGTGTTCCTTGCCTTACTTAGCCAGTCTATCCATATGTTGGATTTCTTTTAGCTCCAGTATGGAGTCTGGTGGTGTGAGTAAGGTCACCCCAAGGGACCTAGGTGAGCTGCGCAATAATAAGAATAAAGTTATTTTTTGTTTTTGAAGGTTGTTAGAAGCTTAGTGTGGCATTTGTCTATCTTATGTTTTGCAGCTTCTCATCTGAAAAAGCTCTAAGAGTACAGACAGGATGTGAGAAATACGACGAAGTCAATTGAGCAACTTCTCGTTACCTTCAACTTCTCAGCTTGATAACCTGGTATAGTTTTAAAGACGGCAGTGGTTCAGGCAGTTGAGGAAGGGTCGGCTAAAAAAAGATCTCGCTCTGCTTCATTTAAACAACACTGGTTTCAGAATCCCGAGTAATTAGAAGGGGAGCTAACTGAAGATTCAGACTCCCTCTCATATGTGCAGTCTCAAGATGATGAAGAGATTTGCAGGCTGATTCAGATTTCGATGTATCAATTATTAGAACCATTGATTAAGTGGTCAGGAATTCATGTCTCTGTCTATGGAAGAACCTAAGGCTTCAGTGGCTGACAAGCTTTTTCCCATCCGTCAAAAAGAAGACGGTAACCTTTCCTGTGCATCATTCTATTTCAGAAATAATTGCGGCGGGAGTGGAGAAGAACTGAGAAAAGGCCTGTTACCTCGGGGAAGTTTCTTAAGAAATACCCTTTGATGAAACCATAGCTAAGAAGGGAGCCTCTCCTAAAGTAGATGCGGCAGACGTAAGGCTGGCTCGCAGGACCCACTGCCGGTGGAAGACGCATCGGTTTTCCAGGAGCCGATGGAACGTAGATAGAGTTCAATCTAAAGAAGGCCCTTGTGGCATCTGGTCCGCATTTAAACATGTACAAGATGTTAAAACTCCCAAACAGTATAAGAAAGGAACTAGGATGGTGTGCCAAAAAGACAGCCTACAGCTAGGGATGGCCTCTTGTTCTAGGCCACAAATCTTTCTGACGACCGACGCGTCAGAAACCGGCTGGGGTGCCCTAATGCAAATATGACAACGCAAGGTCATTGGCAGATGAGAGGAAAAAATTCAAATATAATAGAGTTAAAAGCCATAAACCTAGCTTTAGGCATTTCGAAGAAGAATCTTCGGGGGAAAATGTAGTGATAATAAAAACAGACAACTCCATGGCAGTAAGATATATCAAGAACCAGGGGGCACAAGAAGTATAAATCTTCTTCACGAAGTAGAAACCCGGTCTTCGTGTGGCTCAAAGAAACCTACGCTCTTTATCGCTATCTATCTTCCCGGAAGGCACAAAACAAGGAGGCCGACTTCTTAAGTCGTCAAGACGTGGATCCGGGGGAATGGTGCCTAGGGCAAAAAAATATTCTGGAGTTAATCCAAAGATGGGGAAGCCCCCAGTCGATTTAATGGCCACAGGACAAAACCAAATGCAAAAAATGTTATGCTCGCACCCAGCCAGAGAAAGCGTGGGCGTGGACGCACTGAGTCAATCCTGGACATGGAAGTCTAGCCTATCTTTTTCCGCCTTTCCCTTATATGGAGGATCGCTTCTGAAGATTCGTCAGGACAGAGTGGAGTGATAGCAGTCATTCCATTCTGGCCGAGGAGACCTGGTTTCCTTCCTTCTGTCACTCCGTAGACGAACCAATGAAAATCCCATTCAGTCAAGATTGGTCGATGCAAAGGACTCTGCAATCAAGATTGGAAACATCTGTCCATGATGGCCTGGCGATAGAGCGAAAAAAAAATTTACCAATTTATTTTTCTCTTCTGAAATCATTGACTTTCTCTTAAGATCTAGAAAATGGTCCACATCTAACAAATATATAAGACCTGGAAACAATTAGCGACTTAGCGGAGCAAGAAAATTTCTCGCCCCTACATCCCTCAGCTACCAAATGTAGGTCTTTTTGTACAAAGGTATCCAGAGAGGTTTACAAATCCGCACCCTGAAAGGTCAGATTTCAGCTCTTCAGCTATGACAGATAAAGGACTGGGGGCTAATCCATCATAAAGAGATTCTTTCAAGCATTGCTACGCATCAGGCCTAGTAAGTTTTCCAAGTTCCCACATGGAATTTGCTGTTGGTGTTAGACGCTCTAACCTCAACCCCCTTTTAACCATTAGAGACGGTCTAACTATGGTGGATGTAACTCTAAAAGTATTCTTTCTTGTGGTTATAACTTCGGCGGGAAGGGTAGGAGAACTAGGGGCCCTGGCAGCAGACGCCGCAACACACTTATATTGGAAGATAAGGTGAATTAAGGCCTTCTTTTGAGTTCTTGCGAAAGAGAGAGGAAGCTGGCATACTTTAGACTTGTCAGGGCTTTGAAGATTTTCTTGAAAGAACAAAAACTTGGAGAAAATCTGAAAGGCTGTTCATCGTACCAAATGGCAGAAGGAAGGGTCAGTCACCCGCAAAGAACACCCTGAGTAGTTTGATACGGGCCTGTATCCAGAAAGCATATACAAAAAGGCTTAGAGGTTCCAAGGGGTTTACGAGCTCACTCCACCAGAGCCATAGCGTGTTTATGGCCTGGCAGGCGATTCTTCTATGAAGGTTGTGCGAACAAACAAGATGGTCTTTGCAAAGACTTTGTTAAACATTAAAGCTTAATGTAATTTCCTCCAATGATGCAAAATTCGGAAGGAGAGAGTTTTCAGTCGGTTGTTACATTCGATAAAATAAATTGGTGGTGTGTTAAAGCAAAATGTATGGCCACCCTGATTCTTTAGCTTTGGTAAGTCCCTTTGTGATTGCTGCCATTTGTGACTGGGGAAAATCAGAAATCAAAATATCACTCCCCGTGATTTCGGTTTCCAGTCACCATAAATGGCAGCATTCACTATTACCCGCCTGTATATTTTCTTCTTATTCTGCCGCTTTGTAATTAAGACAGAGTGGAAGAGGTGAGAGGGCTTAAGAAGATTTCCTGCCAATGAGTAAGGGGGTTAACCGTTAGTGAATGCTGCCATTTATGGTGAATGGAAAAACCGAAATCACTGTGAGTGATATTTTGATTTCTGATTTTCTTTAACGGTGATGATATAGGGAAATGGAAGTGTCTTTAAAAATTTTCCATGCACTGTCTATGCACCCCTGCTTGTCGGGATGCAATTCACTTGGATAATAAAGGATTTTTACTTTCATTTGATATTTGGCTGTTCCTGGTTAAACCCTTCTGAGATTTCTTGAAATGGAATTTAATGGTTTAAATGGTAGGATCATCCCTTTTACAGTAGTATGATTTGTTTAATCCATGGATAGTGCCTGGCATTCCATTTTTAGTTTACCTTATAAGTGCCTCACTGGTTCTGAATGAACATAACATTTTGAAGCAACACAATCGATTATTTTTGAATGAACAAACCATCTCTGAAATACCATTAGTGCTGTGGATGAGTTGTCGTCAAGCCCCCATTGCAGTATCTCTATACGGTGGTTGAAGGTGAAAACTGGAGAATGCACTGACAATCCTTAGGACCCGATTTTATGGGTCCATTTGGCAGCTTTGTAATCAAAACTGACCCACATCCATTAAACTCATGTGGTTTACCCTGAAACCAACCCGCAAATTGAGTAAACACAGGGTTATAGGAACCAAGCAGGACTCAAGGTCAGATCTCACCCCCAATTAACTTAAAACAGGTTGTCAGAATGTATAAGGGTTTGTTTTGCAAGAGTAGTAAAGTAGCCTATGTTTTTTTCCTGGTCCTGAAACGCATGTATGTGAAGTTCCAAGTTACAATAGATAAATGGTAATGGAAATTTAAACCAGGGGGTGCCCAAACTAATAGCACTATAAACACTGCCTCTGACAGATAGAGCGACAATTGGGCGGAATCTAAATCCACCCAATTCTACTAGGACTGCACCACCCCCCATCACACACAGGATTCATTTGTATATTCTGGTCCATGCCAGAATAGTTAGGGGCCGTGTTTATTCTTTAGTTTTAAGAAGTAAAAAAGTTCCCATTGATTACATTTCACCGTTTAACATTTCCCAATTGTGGGGGCATTCCAATATAGAATCATTTTTTGATCAAAATTTCCCTTTTTAGAAATGATCTTACAGTTTTGTATAAAAGGTAAGTCATTGTTAACAAGTTATGCTTCATTCAGGGTAAGATAAAAAAGCATTAGAATCATAAGAGAGAAACAGGTCCTTGTGGAATTTAATCCAAACTAACAGGTTATTCAATAAAAATTCTTATCGTTGCTAATTTTCCCCAACCAATCAGATTTAGCTTTCAAAGTTAAATAAGATCTTGATTGGTTGGGGCAAAATTAGCACCATTTTAAATGAATAAAAACTTTATGAAAGCTCCCTGTAAACCTTTTAACTCTAGTGTATAGTAAGACCCGGTAAATGCAAGAAGTGCTTCAACAATGTGATAAAACTCCAATATAACTCCTGGGCACACACTGTTGTATGTTGAAATCAAATCACGCTTTATTCAACGTTCGACGTTCGCAGGAAGTCTTCATCAGGACAACAACCTGAGTCCTGATGAAGACGTCTGCGAGACGTCGAAACGTTGAAAAGCGTGATTTGATTTCACATACAACGGTGCCCGGGAGTTATATTGGAGTTTGATATTACAATACTACAAATAGTGGATGGGAGCTGTGTGACCTGGAGGCCCTGGATATGTAAATGATAATACTGGAGGAGTGCAGTTGTACTTAAATATATTGAACAATGTGATAAATTAATTTCCTGGTGTTTCAATGCAGTCAGCGATTGGATATTCGAGCCCAAGTTGCCAAATGCCTTTTTAGAAAAATTCAGCTTACTTCTGTGAGATGAACATTTAGAGGCCACAGAGAAGGACCTTTAACTGATGGTAATGCCTGGTAATTATGAGTTACACTTTTCGTTTTATTCTAAATTGATTGGACTGATCTGGTCCATAAAAAGAACACACATGCTGCAAAAATTATCTGAAGATGGACAAAAATGGTTTTTATTTAGAGAGATAGAAAAAACGGCCACTACAAACCGATGGCAAAAAAAACACAAACTGCGTTTCATTCGGTTTTGTCCAAGTAGAATGAAACAAAGCCTTTTTAAAATTGAGCTTTTGGTAAAGAATTAAGCAGAAAATAAGGCTGTGTAGAGTAGAAAAAGTAGGTGCAGAGATATCTATAGTGCAGTGTCACAACTTTATTTTGCTTAATTCTTTACCAAGTGACTGAAAAAAAAGGCTTTGTTCACTGTCCTTTCCTACTCTGCTAAGTTCTCTTGCACTGTGGTTTTGGCATTTGCAAATGCTGATTGTGCTGCGGGCATATGACATAGTGTCTCCTCCCCCTCGATGTCGGTCCAACTAAGAAGGGTCATGGTCCCTAGTAGAGGTGTTAGTTCAAAGAGATTTACAGCTTTATTTTCAGATGTATGTATTCTTTTAGAAACTTCATGTTTAAGGGGAGTAGAATAGCTCTGCCCCCAAATGTCAGGTTCATGGCCCCATTGTCAAGGCCCTTCAAACAGTTACAGTCCCGGAAAAAAAACGTTTGTGAGGTATTATCAAGTTGTCCACTGAATTGGGTATAACTTGGGGGAAAGGGGTAGAGATAAAAATATAGGTTAGGAACAAAAATCTGTAAAAAATAAATTGTTTAAAATTGACACATTTTTATGTGTTAAAAACCTTAAATCGCAACTTAAAGGGGGCCAATCATAGCAATTGGGTGCAACTACAACAAACTGCCACTGGGCGGTTCCTGCAAGATTTAGTTCTTTTTTATAATTGGTCGGGTATTAATGTTTGTAAAGCAAAAAACTGTAGTCATGTTTTTAAGAGTTATACAGACAAGCAAAGCAACAGAAACAGCAGAATAAAAGCGCACAATTTTGCAATATGGTGGATAGGGAATAGAAAGTGTATTTTAAGGTTTTTAAACAGATGGAAAGTGTATATGAAAAGATTCTTTATATTAACCTATTTTTTTAATTCTTATAGGTTTACAAGTTTCTTTATTCCTTATTTTATGAGGAATTAAGAATTATCTACTTCTAGATGAAGTTGACTGTCAGTTAAAACCAGCCTTATGCTCACGATTATTATGTGCTTTTTGTTTCCAGGATTGTTTTTTAAGGTTGTTGGGAAAAGAGTCAACAGAATCCACATGAAGTAAAGCTACTTTTGCGTTACACAACAACAGACGGCGGGTAAGTTGTAAGTAGAATTTAAAGTTTTTTTTTTTACTTGTTGACAACATTAATATGGGACTGGTTTAATTATCACTATACTATTTGGTGCCAAATCAGTAAATTCAGTAGTGACCCTACAATGTGACATTACTGGGAGGGAGAAGAGCAGGTGCTAGATATGGGTTTTAAGCTTGTATCGGTGGGCTACCTGTGAGTACAGGCATTCTTAGGCCAATAACATTTAGTGTATGGGTGCTGGTCAATGCTGTTATGGCATTGACACCAAATCTATAGCCCGCAAAAATGGCATTGTTTTCCAACTTGTTCATCGCGGGCGGCCCACAATCGACATGTGGTGTTACCGAGTATACACACAACATTCACCGGCACACAAAAAAGTTTACTATTATTAGGTTAATTAGATTAGCAACCAACAGCACAGGCACAAGGAAGAGGTATAGACCATGACTTCTTGTAGTTTGATAGGGAGCTGTCTGGTTGGACAATGGTCTATCTGGGGTGACGTTGAGTTTCCCTGTAATGAACGTGTGTGTTTTTCACCAGACTTGAAAATCATGGGAAACAAATGGCTTTGCTCCAAGTAAACCTTCTTCGACGAGTTCTTTACCGTTGGAACTCAAAGTAGAGTTAGTTATCCCTTCCTTCTTTAAAATATAATCTCGATATGTAAAGTAATTATATTCATTGAGTAAGGTATTTATTTGTTTTGCCCTGAATGCATAAAGTTAAGGATATGACTTGTTGTGTGCTCAGAAAATCAGGAAGAAAAGAACTATTGTAATCAGATTAGCATTTGAAAGGGCTAGGACCTTTCTTGCAAACCCTCCCCCACTGTGCTTTTGCAGCATATTCAGAAGAGAGAACAGAAAGAAACTCTGGGAAAAAACTCTGCGGCCATTTGGCCACTGAATTCATCTGTTCGACGGGTCATACACTGAGAGTATACCCTGAAGAGCCCGGGAGCTGCCAGACCAATAGATAAAGGAAGCTCCTCTACCGCAGTCTGGGCTCAGAGAGTAGTTGGGATTAAAGGACATGTGGGTGTTTTATCAAAATTGGTATTTGGGGGTGGACATGCCTTTTAAGGTTGATTACCAAGAAGGGAACTAAGGACACTGAGTTGAGAAGTTTATTTATGTTTTTTTATTAGCACCATAGTTCCCCTTTTACTTGCATTGAATTGCAGGCAATCAAATAAAAGTTTACTGCTTGATTTAATTCACTTCACATTGAATTCCAGCTTTTAGCTAATAAGATTTTTACTTCACTTACAGATGAAGTCGGACATTAACTCAAGAATCATGTGATATTTCTCCTACTCTGGATACGGCTATGGAATGGCCTAAGGACCAGGAACTGTATTGTACAAAGTCAGCGTTTATCTATTTATTTTTATTCCAGATTTATTCCTGTGAGGCAATAATATTGGGCAGAATTCGTCAGCTAAAATAATTGGAGAGAAGATAATAAGAAAAGTTAGGTAGTTTTAAGGAAAGCCTGCAGTCTTACTCTATAAAAGCCCTGGAAAACTCTGTCATTTGTGTGTGCTCCCTCTGCTCTAGAAACCCAGGATTATTCTTTATTTGATTGGTTTGCGGGCTGCATCCATACAGGTTTTGGAACTACATTTTACGTCATTTCTTAACAGAAGCGGCATCAAGATCTTGCGCGATTTTCTGTTTTAAAGGCGATTTTCTGTTTTTAAGGGAATGAAGAACAAAAAATGCTAGTTTCCTTGCTGTTTTATTGCAATTTCATGCTGTGGATGCTGTTCCTGGGTCTCTGCTGTGTATGTGTTTGCCTGTGGTCTGTGTGTATCTGTGCTTGTGTAATTGTGTTTAGTATGGACAGTTGTTGTTGGGGGGCCGTGCAATGTGCATCCTGCCGCATTATGGGAACTGGGAGAAGCCGCCCCAGGGGACACTATGTATGTGTCGATGTGAGTGGGTGACCATTGGAATCTAAAGGAGCGTCCAGGAACTAAGGGGGGTAAACTGCAGCATGTGCAGCGGTCTTGGAAATCCGGGGGAAGCAGCAGGTTACTGCAGGGCCAGTAAAACTGGAGGGTGGAACATGGGGCAGATAAGGTGGGAGGAGAAGATTAGATTTGTAAGGGTCACCAGGCGGGGAAGATAGGGGATCGGAAGGGTAGGGACACTTCTTCAGCTGGTCGACTCGAACAAGATTTGCCATTTTAGGCGAAGATGTGGAGGCCGTGGCTCGGAAGCAGCATGTAGTGAGCGGGCCTTTCCCTTGAAACACCCAGGGGGACGGCCAATCTCCAAAACAATTACAAGGGAGGGAGAATGGGGGTAAGGAAGGAATAGGCAGGTGGTAGTGGGAGGGGAACTCCATATTAGAAGGTGTAGATAGGGTAATTCTGTGCCAAGACCCTACATGCCGACAGTGTGTACAGCTTGTGTTGTTCTTGCCTTGGTGCTGGGTTCGAATGTGGTGGATCGGGGTTGATTTGTAGACAGTTAGGGTGGGCGGGACAGTCAGTGACCGGCGGGTTGGGTCTTGGTTTCAATTGGATGCAATGACAAGTTAGTTAGAGGTGGAGGTGAGGTCCTTAAAAATGATTTTCCGGAGATAGGGGCCAAGTTATTAAAAGCATAAAGGAAACTCCAGGAGTAGTGATTTCAGAAATATACCGCAAGCCACGTGCTACGCTAGGGGAAGGACCCAACGGGAGCTCAGGAGTATAAGTGCGTGGGGCTAAGAGAGTGGTGTAAGGGACGATGGGGTGGTGGTTTTAGGAAACTGGGGTGAATTTTTCTGTGGCACAGGCTTCGTTAGTTACAGACGGATTGCATCTCAATGGTGGATGGTTGCAGCTGTTTTGGAAAGAGAGGGCGAGAGATGGCGGGAGGAGAAGAGGCTAAAGGGTGGGTGGAGGAATTTTGAAACTAGGTTGGGGGGGAGGGATGTTAACTACACAGGGGTAGATAGGAGTAGAGAAGTTAGGGATTGGGGCGAGTAAAACAAGGAGGAGGGGAGGAAGAAGGGGGGAGGGGGAGGAGCATAGAGGATAAGGACGGCATGTACGACCAGGTATGGAAAGAAATCAATTGCTAATCTAAAATGTAGTTACAAATGGCAAGGAGTCTGACTGGAACAAACCAGGCGAACTTGAAATAATAAGCATTTAAAGGAAGGTATGTATGTAATGTATAGCAGAATCCATGGCTTTATTGATTCACACGACTGGACCAGTTAAATATGAAGGATCTTCTTATTTAGAAACATGACCGAGTGTAATAAGAAAGGAGGAGGAGTAGTGTATGTATGTTAAACAGGAATTGAAAGCCACATATGTAAAAGATCGGAATAAGATGGGGGCAGCAAACGATACGGCAGAAACATTATGGGTGGAAAACTTGTGTACAGGAAGCAAGAAGGGTGGTAACAGTAATTGTTGGAGTATGTTAAAGCCGCCAAATGCAGAGGAAGAGGTGGTGGAGTGGAAATGAATCTCCATATGCAGTTGGCTACGGCTGTCTGGTATGGGGATGTTCTGGTCATGGGGGATTTTAACTACCCTGACACTAGATTGGAGAAGGGAACCTGGCAAGCACCTCTAAAGGTAATACAAGTTTGAAATTTTCCGATATGAGCATTCTTTCACAGATGGTAGGACGGTTCTTACTTGACAGAATGCGTTGTTGGATCTGGTTGAACTAATAACACTGAGCTCCAGTTATGGAGAGATAAAGGTAAGGGAAGCTCGGGAATAGGTGACCATGAATAGTGGTCATTTAACATTATAGGTTGCAAAAAAAACTAAAGTGCACTGGGGTTAACAAAAACTTTTACTTTAGGAAAGGCTAATTTTCATGCTTTAAGGAATTCGCTCTTTCTGCTATAGGACTGGGGGGGGGAACTGTTTCTAGGTAAAGAAACTGGGCAGATGTGGACCACTTTTAAAGGATATAAACTATACATATTCCCAAATGGTACCTTTAGGTTAACAGTGTAAAAAAATTAGGTCGCAGTCCTGCATGGCTGCTATAGCTAGGTAATAAAAAGGGAACATGGAAAAAAAAAAGAAAAGGGCTTTTGGAAATTTTGAAACCGAAGGCACAGAACAGGCTTACAGGGAGTCAAAAAGCTTGGAATAAAGAGTGCAAAGAAAGCAATTATTAAACTAGCTAAAATAGAAAATGAAATACGGATTGCGAACAAAGAAAGTCCAACCCCAAAATGTTTTTTTAAAGTATTATAAATGGAAAAAATGAGGACTCTGAGAGGTGTAGGACCATTAAATAATGAGCTGAGTTGGTGGTAGAGGATGCCGAAAAGGCTAATCTGCTAAACCGTTTTTTACATCGGTTTTTACTGTTGAGAAGCCTTGTCCTTACGGGAGGGATTGTACAATATGCAGGGAGGGAAGAAATGAAGAGTTTTCAACTTGGTAACGGGATAGGGCGGAAAACAATTAGAAAAAGGTTAATATCAATAAAGCGCCAGGACCAGATGGATTGCATCCTAGGATTTTAAAAGGATTAGTTCAGGTTCTAGCTAGACCACTTGTTTTCGCATATTTCAGGATTCGCTTTTGTCTGGGGATGTGCCGCTGGCTTGGAAAAAAGCCAATGTAATAACAATATTCAAAAAAGGTAGTGTTCACGCATGGTAATATAGGCTGTAAGCCTAACATCAGTGGGTAGGGAAGGTGTGGAAAATTGTTAAGGGATCCATATCCTGGACTTTGTCTCCAGAGATATCTTATTAGTAGTAGTAAGCATGGGATTTATGGAGAAAATAATCATGCCAGACAAATTAAATGGTTTTTAGGAAGACGGAGTAAGAAGTTGGACTCAGGCACAGCAGTGGATGTGGTTTTTCTAGGTAGATTTGGATTTGCAAAAGCTTTTGATTACGGGGCCAATAGGCCGACTAATGGTATGAAACTGAGGGAACTGGTGGCCTTGAAGAAAACATTTGTTAATGGGGGATGAGAGACTGGGTTATTGGACGCAAACAGAGAGTGTTGGTTAATGGAGCTACATCTATGTGGGCTAAAGTTCTAAGCGGATCCTCAGGGTATTACGGGGGGCCGTTTGTTAATCTGTTTATATAAATGACTTAGAGGGGGGCATGAGAGCAAGGGTCCTCTGTGTTTGCTGATGACACTAAAAGTATGCCGAGCTTTGGAAGACTTCCAATGATGTGCAAGTGCTGCAAGCAGACCAGATAGTTATCAAAATGGGCAGCCGATGGCAGATGAGTCAATGTAGATAAAATGTAAGGTGTGCAGTTGGGATTTAATACCTGTTGCAACCTACACCATAAATAAAAAAAACCAAAAAAAAAACTCTGTGTTAAGTGCAGCTTGAATGGCAAAAGCTTGGGGGTTTTGGTAGATAACAGAATTAGAGGTAGCAAACAATGCCAGGTAGCAACAGCTAGAGCTAGCCAAGATTATTGTTGTATAAAAAAGGGAATAGATCAAGAGAGAAAAATATTATTCTCCCTCTTACAAGGCATGTTAGGCCTCATTTGGAAATATGCGGTGCAAGTTTGCGATCCCTACAAAAGGGACATCTGGAACTGAGGCAGTTCAGAGCAAGGGCAAACTAGAGATTTCAGCGCTTCCAGCATATCCTGTGATAAAAGGGAATTTTACATTTGAATGATGTAATGTTTAAAGGGTATGTCCACCCCTTAGAAAAAAATTTAATATGATAAGCAGGACTCCTTGAAACTAAGTTCCAAATTTGTTAATGTTATTAAAGGGCAACTAAAGACACATAACAACACTGAACCAGAAGGCAGAACACCTTGATATAAAACCAGTAATCTGTGTCTTACCTCTCATTTTGATACAGGCGCTGGGAAATTTACCTAAATAACATATGGCTTGTGCTTTATTTCTCAGCATTCTAGTATCACACAGTTTGGTGAACGACCATTATGTTCTGCACATGCTCAGTCCTTAGCTATGGCATAAACTTGTTACAGTTGGTCACACCCATTAATAATATCTAGCCAATCCTTTTACAGGACAGAAAAAGCAAGGAAGCATGTGACTGACGTCAGGGGGTGTGGTCTGACACTGCACATACACACAGATACTTCATCCAGTTCTTAACAGGCTAACATTTACTTTAACGGTTTACTAAAGTGGCATTTTATAGTTTATTGGTGTTTTTAGGGGGGTTCTTTTCAGATTCTGGAGTGTAAAAATTGGGTTTAGTTCTCCTTTAAATATGCTGCCAGACAGAGAGAGCATACTTACAAGTTCACAATCCACCGCTGCTTTCTCCCTCTGTACTGCTACTGCTTTTTTTTTTTTTTCCCCCGTTCCCGAGCAGCAGCAGTGGAAGCACGTCCGGGAATGGCAGTCAGCCATTGGCCGTGATGTCACTGTCACGGCTGTGACTGACTGCATTACCTGGAAGAGCCAGAAACCCACAGAGGTGGATCAAAAAACTGGTAAGTATGAGATCTCCATCTGGGAGCATATTTCACAACTAATTCGGAAATAATGTTTTAAGGGGTCCTGCTTATCAAACTAAAAGTGTTTCTAAGGGGTCGACATACCCTTTAAAATAAAAAAAGTAAAGTTTTATATACAGAGATTGCACTTGCTAACTACTAAGAATTGTCTCTTCTACTAAGAGGGCCTGTGGAGTCATAGAAAGCAATTACCAAACTACTATTTGTTAACTCTGGAATGGAGTAAAGAAAGAACTCCAAAAAAAAAAGAAACTGATTATCTTTGCTGCACTCTGAAGTCAGACTAGATTGACAACTCTCCCTTTAAAAATAAAAAGTTCACTATTTATTTAATGCAAGATTAAAAAACCTAAAGACATCACAGACATTTCAGGATAAAACAATAATGTATTGGATAAAATGCTTGCTTTAAAGATCTACCAGAGTTGTAAAATGCAAATGTTCCTGGTGTGTAACGATATGTAACTTAATATGATTCTTTTCAATAAAAATGAGGAGGAAAAAAAAGGAAAGTTCACCTTGCCAAAATAAAAGCAATCTTTTGGTGCAGCACCCCAACAAATCCCAAGTCCACAAATAATTACTGACAGCTGATCCCCAGCTGCTTTCACTGCACGTGTGCAAGCTTTAAAAGGAGACAGCAACCTTTCTATAAGAGGCCGGAGGAGATCAGGCTATAGGTTTAGTTTCCGGGAGATTGTGTGTGGAAGAGGGTAACTATTGGGGAATGGTTTGGGGGTGCTACATCTAAAGATCACTTTTATTTAATTATTTTTATAGCCATATAGCATGTGTTTAATGAATGGGTACTTCACCTTGTGAAGATTTCACAAGTAGTGAGAAGATGTTTCAACCCTAAATCAGACACTATAGATGTTGGTAGGAAGATGACCCCTGTTCTCAGCTAGGATATTAATGGCAGTAAAAGATCAATGTATAAGAGCTGATCTGTGTACACCCCTAGTTGCTAACGGATGGTACCATTTAATCACATGTAAGGCCAGTTAAGGGTTAACCATTAAAAGCAAACTCACCTTGTCATTTTCCAGCCGAGTCTCCAGAATTTTGTTCAGCTTCCTAGACAGGGGATTGCTGCTACTCTGAGTATTGCCTGTTGATGTTAAGAGAGTGGAACCGCCATTCAGATCCACATCTGCCATCTTTTTTCAACAAGACTGTACCACTTGCTTACTTTCTCCCAGTTCTCAGTTATGGCTGTGGAACAGACACAGAGAACCTTCAGTGACAGAAGCAAATGCAAAGCATAGCTCAGGTAAATTAGCAAATGAGTTACAAGGGACATCACCTACAGTAAAACTAGCAAATGAGCTAGAGGAGACAGGTCACCTACAGGAAAGTGTAGATAGTCTAAATGCTTAGTATGTTACAGAGAAAGTTGGGAGAGTAGATAGGAGAATGGTTATAGTGTCATTGGGTTTTTATTTTATCTAGCTGAGGATATAATGATAAGATAATAATAATGTCTGAATAGTGTGCAAAAAGAAGCAGAAGGAATGGTACATTATATAGCAGGAGATGTAAGTATATAATAATATAAAATACAAAAGGTGGTTCCCGGTAGAATTTTTGATCAAAACACCCTAGAAAACTACATGCCGCAAGACTAATGGTGGCCATACTTTAAGCGTTATTAATTTCTCCTACACAATTAAACCATTAGTTGCTCCATGTGTTGTGTGCACAGACCGAACCAACCAAAATTCTTAACAATTGGCTGATAATATCAGTCCATCTATGGACCCCGCAGGCTGATGAAATATGTCTTTGTATTTAAATGGAAGAGGGGGGCCTATATCCTGGACTCCAATGCCGAGTGGCAAGGTGGGGAAGTTCAGTAAAAAAAAATAAAAGGGTGTCTGCACCCACCCTCAAAAAAAATATATAATGTAAGGTAAACCCCACCCTAAATGCTAGGCTTAAAAAACAAATTTAAAAAGCCCATAAATGTACTTACCAGCCCTTATTCCCGGCTCTCCTACAGAAGGGCCTGGACCGGCAGCCGTGTCTGTGATTGGCTGAGACTGGGGTTGGGTAAGTACATTTAGGGGCCGATTTAAATTAGGGAAAAGGGAAACTATAGTGCGTCTAAAGTTTTTTTTTTTTAAAAACTGTTAAAATAATAAGTACCTGATGCAGGGAAGTAGGATCTGTGCTTTTTACCTCCCAATATAATTTCTATGAGCTACAGTAGGACGAAGAATACTGCTTCTGCCAGTCTTCCTGTATGCTTCAGCACTATCTTTAATATAGAATAGCCCCGGGCCATAACCTGGTACATGAAAACTGTTCTGTAGCTCCTCAACAAAACAATATTGGGAGGTGGGAATAATTAATCCTATCTCCTTGCCCCAGGTGCTTTTCATTTTTAAAAAGTTAATTTTTGCAGTATAGTTGTCCTTTAAACATAGTGTTTAGGGTTGGGGGGTTGCCTTACCTTGAAGGATTTTTTTCTTCTAAAGATGGATGCAGCTGCCAAGGGATCCAAAGGCAGGGGGCGAGAGCTCCACTGCGTATGCAAGTGTCCTATAAGAGGAGCAGGAAGTGGTAGGTACGGATTACACGTAGACAGTCTCTTATTCTTTTTTTTTCATCCAGGGCCTACAGGACAACCATAGAGAAAGTTAAGGAGCAGAAGAGAAAGTTAAGGATCTTTTTACACTACACAGTGGGGCATATTTTAGTTGGGGGGTGGACATGCCCTTTAATGTAATATTCTTCAGTATATTGTATATACCTGGGTATTCTAGATAGTCTCTTCATTTACGAAAAATCATTTGATTTTACATGTTTTGCTATGCCCTACTGTCGTTAAAGGAGAACTAAAGTCTCCACACAACATTGTCCCAATAGACAGAGCACATTCACAAACATACAACAAGCTGTGTCTCACCTCTCCATTTGTTGTGGCCATTGGGGTATTTATGAAAATAACCTGTGAGTACTAGGGGTCAGCTCCCACAATCCACCTTAGCTGGGCAAACCCCCAGCTAAGTGCTATCTCCTTGCCCCAGGTGCTTTTCATTTTTAAAAAGTTAATTTTTGCAGTATAGTTGTCCTTTAAACATAGTGTTTAGGGTTGGGGGGTTGCCTTACCTTGAAGGATTTTTTACTTCTAAAGATGGATGCAGCTGCCAAGGGATCCAAAGGGAGGGGGCGAGAGCTCCACTGCGTATGCAAGTGTCCTATAAGAGGAGCAGGAAGTGGTAGGTACGGATTACACGTAGACAGTCTCTTATTCTTTTTTTTTCATCCAGGGCGAACAGGCCAACCATAGAGAAGGTTAAGGAGCAGAAGAGAAAGTTAAGGATCTTTTTACACTACACAGTGGGGCATATTTTAGTTGGGGGGTGGACATGCCCTTTAATGTAATATTCTTCAGTATATTGTATATACCTGGGTATTCTAGATAGTCTCTTCATTTATGAAAAATCATTTGATTTTACATGTTTTGCTATGCCCTACTGTCGTTAAAGGAGAACTTAAGTCTCCACACAACATTGTCCCAATAGACAGAGCACATTCACAAACATACAACAAGCTGTGTCTCACCTCTCCATTTGTTGTGGCCATTGGGGTATTTATGAAAATAACCTGTGAGTACTAGGGGTCAGCTCCAACAATCCACCTTAGCTGGGCAAACCCCCAGCTAAGTGACTGCGTACAGGCACATGCTCTGTAGCTGATGAATGGCACGTCCGGATGGCGTCAGGGGCACCTCACTTTTCTGCTCCCACACTTGCAGACCATAAATTGTACCCGATTTATATAATGAGGAGGTGTCCACACAGATACTATCTGCTGATAATTTTAATGCAACATGTTTCGGGTCCAAACCGACCCTTTCTCAAGTGCTTGAGAAAGGGTCGGTTTGGACCCGGAACATGTCGCATTAAAATTATCAGCAGATAGAATCTGTGTGGACGCCTCCTCATTATATAAATCGGGTACATGCTCTGTAGTGCTCAACAGATCAAAACAAGGAACTTGCAGCCTTGCTTCCTAGAAGCTGACAGCCAATCATGTAGACTGCACAGAGATCCTCCCTCTCCCTGACACAGAACAGAGATTTCAGTTTTTTGTTTTCAAATACATTCAATGTTCCTCCTAACAATTATATAGTCCTTTACTTTTCATACAAATAGAAAAGTCATCTTTGCAGTGTATCATAGATAGATGGATGTAAGAAAACAGATGTACATTTCAAGCAAAAATAAAAAAAAATAAAGTAAGTCTGAGGAAAAGAACCTGCCACCTTGTACATTAAAAGGAACAGTTCACTGTTAAAACAACTGTAGTCTCAACACAAAACACATCTTTGTGCTCTATACCTGTTTTCAGATCCTGTAATCTGATCAGCAGGTGCCCCCTAGTAATATACTTCCGATAGAAGGCACCCTTCTCCGTCATCTTAACTCTCACTCTGCCCCTCGCTGATTTAAGCCGACCCGTCACCACGGCGCTTCAGGCATGCGCAATGGCCCGCGGACTAATGCAGTCGCAATCTGTGGCCTGAGGAAGGGAGACAGCTTCACGTAGTATGATGATCCGATGTGCGAGTTGCGCGCGCGGTCCCCACACGCGCCGCCGCGTTGTTTCTTTTATGGGCTAAATGTGATAAAGCTGAGGACCGTTGTAGGGGTGCCTGTGTGTGACATGGTAGTATGTGGAATGGGGACTACAGCCCCTTCCCTGCCCCTGATGGAACCGTATATAACTCAAAGGCAGTGCAGTCATGTCAGTCTTCATGCTGGCTGGGAATTGTAGTTTACCAAACCACTGGAGTGCCAAGGTTGGTTTATCCCTGTGTTGTTGTGTGGTTTGTATTAGTAATGGACAGCCACAGGACCCCACAGCTCCCAGGTTAAATACCTGCTCTATAGGCCTGCTGTTGTGAGTTCAGATCCCAGAAAGGGAAACTTTATTGCTCTATTGTTACAGTAGTATTCTGCTGGGAATAGTACTGGCACACACCAGCACATCCCTCGTCCCATTTTATGATTATTGGTTATCTGGTGGTTGGGAGTATAAATAGTGTACAGGGACAGACCAACAGATGATTGTTCTGCCAATGATAAATAAAAGTAAAATATAAAACTAATCTTAGTCTGTGTCCTTGTATCCTATATATAGACATAGAATCCTCAGTGACTTCTAATATCCTTAATTTACAGTAGGGGTTGATCTACCTATAATAGATTAGTGGTATCCAGAGTTCCCTGTATAACCTCGTCTGTGTCCTTGTACTTATATAGGCACACAGATCTCATCAGTGACTTCTAATATCCTTATAATTTACTTTTGAGGGGATACATTATCCCTTTATATACATGAGTGGTACAGATTTCCATGACGTGTATAACAGTCTGTGTGGTTGTACCTTATTTTGACACAGAATCCTTAGTGTCCACTAATATCTTATACAATATACACAGTGTTCCATGAAAATTGCATTGTGAGTTCCCCAGAGTTGAAGTAAAAAATAAAAAATTCAATTCTAAATAGGGAATACAACATAAACCACTACACAAACACACAATGCCAAGTCACACAAACACACACTGCCAGTCACACAAAACCACACACTGCCAGTCACACAAACACAAACTGCCAGCCACTGGGGCTTCTCTGTTCTTTTCTGTTCTGAGAGCCGCAGTGGAGAGACTGCTCCGGGAATGGCAGTCAGTGATTGGCCTTGACGTCACTGTCATGGCCAACACTGACTGCCTTACCCTGAAGTGCAGAGCCGCGACGGAGGATCGAGGAGAAGCATGTAAGTATAATAACTGTCTGGGAGCCGATTTAAACATTTTATATTAAAGGATCTCCTGCTTTTGGGGGTTAATCTACAATACATAGATTTTTATAGAGAGGGGTGGACATTCTCTCCAAAACGTTTACCAGTAATTAGCTATTAAATACAGTATGGTGCCTGTTATGGTGTTGGATTGAAGTAATAATAAGGTTATTTTAATCTACGGTATAATAACTAGAGATGGACCTATCTGAACTAGTTCGGGTTCGTACTAATTTGTTTTTTTTTTTTCGAATTTACAAACCATTCGGTAACCCTAGAATGTTCCGTTAGGTCACCCTCAAATGTAATGTTCTTTTCGCTAACCCTCAAATGTAATGTTCGTTTTCGCTAATCCTCAAATGTAATGTTCATTTTTGCTGACCCTCGAATGAATCGTTCGTTTTTTTAATGTTTTTTATTTCAAAAGGGTTACCCTGTAAACATTTTGACTGCTAACACGGTAAACCAAAAACATGTACAGATATGTGTGTGATGTGACTGTTATGGACAGTTGATTTCAAGCCTACGGTTTGATGGCTTCCCTTACGGGTAGGATCCCATGGTAATTACAATATTTTCTCTCCTCCCCGAAAACTTAGCCAAGGAAACACTTACAGATTAGGGGTGAGGCCACAGTGCAGCGTGTCCCAGCACACCGGAAGCACGCGTGATTGCAATCGGAGCACCTGCAATTGCGCAAAAAATGCTGATTGCAGGTGTCCAATTTGCGGATCACAGCCCAATGCAGGGGAGTGAACTTAGCGTGGCCAGACCAAATGGCCCACACTAGTGTGACCTAGCCCTAAACATCCCCCCACTACTAAGTAGGTAAAGTCATGGGTGTCCACACATAGGGGCAAGGTAGGTCATTTGCTCCCCCCTGGAATTCTGTCCCTCTTTTCTTTTCCTATTATGTTGGATGCGAATGGTGAGCAGAGACGGATTTCCTAGGCACAATAGAAGCCCGAGTTGCAGCTATTATTCAATTTTAAGCACTTCTCTTTCGGGTCGCACCATTTATCAACTCAAATTCCAGTTCTCCTGTCTGTGCGCGCCACATAACACATGTGGGCAAACTTGAGTATACCAGTCACTGTGGGCAAACTTGAATATATCAGTCACCCGTAGCAAACTTGAATATACTAGTCGCTGTAAGCAAATTTGTATATACCAGTCACTGTGGGCAAACTGGGGTGGGTTGTTGAAGCTGCCCACTGGGTTTTTTTTAAAGAAAACAATTTATCCTTACTTTGAGCCCAGTGCCTGGGGTGGGCTGTTGTTGCAGCTGCGTGACTTTCCTAAAGTCAGGGATAGGCAACCAGTAAACCTCCAGATGTTTGAAAACTACAACATTCCCTATATATAGAGGCATGCTGAGAGTTGTAGTTTTTTTAATATCTGGAGCTACTGGTTGCCTATCCCTGCTTAAGCCTTGTGCCTGTGTAAAAGTGTGGGGTCATAGGAGTGGGTTGTTGCTGCCTGCTGTTTTGTTTTATTGCCCTGTGGATGGGAGGGAAATTTTAAATATCCCATTCATGTGTTCAAGGACCGCCCATTCACAAGTCACACCCACATAATACATCAACACCCACTTGCCTGTAGCAGGGTGCATTTCTTGCCTTGTGCCCCCCCTGGAAAATTTTCTGCAGACACCCATGGGTAATGTGTGTCTTGCATTCCCCGTTTTAATAACTGATAAACATAAACGGGGCAGGAATTAAAAGCTATAAAATTCAACAATATTGTTAAAGGGCATGTCCACCCCCAAAACTATAATCCCCCCTCACTACTGTCCCCATTGTGTAGTGTAGTTTAATCCTTACCTCACATCCCAGCTCCATATGGTTCTCCTGTAGTCCCCCCCCCAAAGTCCCAAAAACTGCCCACCAGGAGGATAGCAGAGTCCATATAGGACTCTTGCCTCCTACCGGCCTCCGGGAGAAGTTTGGCATGGTACTGCAGCCCTTCTCCCCCTCCCTCCTGATTAGGATTCCCTCCCCTTGTGTAAAAATATTTTTACCTAACATTCCCCCTGCCCCCCCAGCCCCAACCGCTTATTAGTATCATCAGAGAATGCCCAAAACATTACTTACCTCCTCTTTCCTCCACCGCACTGAAATCCCGGCAGCCGCGTCCGTGATTGGCTGCCGCTCAGCCAATCACAGACGCGACTGCCGGTCCCGCCCCTCTGCTTGCATTTTCTCGCAAGCAGAGGGCCTGGCAGCGCGGCGGAGGAAAGGTAAGTAAAGTTTGATACTAATCTATAATAGAAGCGGTTGGGGCTAGGGGACAGGGGGAATGTTTGGTAAAAATTTTTAGAGGGTGGACATACTCTTTAAGGCAGCAAAACAAATCTTTTAATAGTCAAACTAAAACATTTTGCCGTTCAGTGACAACGTTACAAATTAAAGCAAGCAGACATTTTCTTTTCTGCCTATATGAAGGTTTTTAAGGGGAAAAAAAGCGCAAAAGCTTTGTGTATAAAAACAGCCTAGTTCTAAACGTCTCTTCTAATGTTACGTCACATTAGCTCCTTACACCAGCGTTCTATAAAGGTGAGTGGGAGCCTTGCCTAATTTCCACTTACAAACACCTTAGGAGCCTGTAGGCCCAAATAGCCTGGTGCCTTTAGCCCCACCCCTAAACACACATCACACCCTAAACCACACCTGTTTCTTTTGGGGGGGCAGAAAATAGACTATAAAGGGGTTGGATTGGTGGAGGAGATTGACAGCGCCCCTCCAACCTCAGGCACGTGCTACTGTGCCTAATGCTAAATCCGGCCCTGTTCATTGGGGTGCACAATTCTAATTTGTAAAACAAAATGATCTTGTATAGTAAGAAATATTGTAATTGAGGTTGATAAAAAAAAAAAACTACATCCATCTAGGTCCAACCTGAACTAGATGGAACTACAAACTGTGGTAAACTCTGAGGTAAGGACACTGGATGAAAGAAGTTTTCATTTTCAGGTTAGAAAGGTTTCTTTACAGTGAGAATGGTGAAACAGCAGATGTGTAATGGCAAGTTCACTGAATAGTGAACCTGGATAAGTTTCTAAAACTAAAAAATATAGAGAATTACTGGTATTAATACATATACTGTGTGATTCTGGTGATCCAGGGATACTATAAATATTGAGATTATACTGGTATTTAATCCATATACTGTAGTTCTGTGGTACAGGGTACTATACAATTTGAGAATAATGGATTAACATATACTAGTTCTGGTTGTACAGGGATACTATATATATTGAGAATTACTGGATTAATAAATTTACTGTAGTTCTGGTTGGTACAGGGATACTAAATAATATTGGAGAATACTGGCTTGTGAAGGTTCTCTTCATCCAGGTCAGGTATAACTGTGTATTCAAAACTTCAAGTCCAGGTTTGATCTAATTGAATACAAACAGATATTGAGAATTACTGGATTAATACATATAGATCGGTTGATCCAGGGAATTTCCGGATGCCATCGGAGTCAGGAGGCCATTCCCCCCTTTTTGCTGTTTTGTTTTTTTTGCCTTCCTCTGGATCAACTTTAGGTTGGTAAAAAAAAAATGTGTTTTAAAAAAGGGTGATAGGTTGGACTTGATGTCTTTATTTAACCTCAATTACTATGTTAATATGGATGGTGTGAAGGGTTGATTACAGGGTCTTTATTCAACCATAGTGTACCTGGAATACACCAAGGGAAGTGTAGCAATCCCAATGGAATGTGAATGAAATACAGCCAATTACTAAGCAGCAGCTGATAATGTAGGTATTTACTAACAAGTGGGGGTCTGAAGGACTTTTTGCTTTGAGGGAATGACCCACATAGTAACAGTGACAATCATGGATTATTCTCATCTTTACCTGCTGGGAAGGGATCCGCTTTCCTTTTTGGTTATTGATTTCCTACAGAACCCGATATCGCCAACTTACCTGAGGATCCGGTCCAGCGCGCTCAGATCAGTTTGGCGTTCCGGGTGGGCGATGCCATGACGTCAGACGCCGACGAACGAGCGGCGCGATGATTTAAATGCTTCCTGCTCGTAGCGTTCCCTGCCGTCCCGGGTCTACAACTTACCTGGGCTGCACTTAGTACAGTTACTTACCTTGTCTGCACCAGCTACTTACCTAGCCTGCACTAGTACAGTTACTTACTTGCCTGCATTTAGTAAAATACTTACCTTGTCTGCACCCGGCTACTTACCTGACCTGTATTTAGTATACAGTTACTTACCTTGTCTGCACCCAGATACTTACTGGCCTTCATTTAGTACAGTTACTTACTTGTCTGCACCCAGCTACTACCTTCTTACCTGGCCTGCATTAGTATAGTTACTTACCTTGTCTGCATCAAGCTACTTACCTGGCTGCATTTAGTACAGTTACTTCTTGTCTGCACCCAGCTACATACTTGCCTGCATAGTATAGTTTACTTACCTTGCTGCACCCAGCTACTTACCTGTCCTGCATTTAGTATAATTACTTACCTAGTCTGCACCAGCTACTTACATGTCCTGCATTTAGTATAGTTACTACCTTGTCTGCGCCCAGCTACTTACCTGTCCGCATTTAGCTATAATTACTACCTAGTCTGCACCAGCTACTTACCTGACCCATTTAGTATAGTTACTACCTTGTCTGCACCCAGCTACTTACTGTCCTGCATTTAGTATAATTACTTACTAGTCTGCACCACAGCTACTTACATGTCCTGCATTCGTATAGTTACTTACCTTGTCTGCGCCAGCTACTTACCGTCCTGCATTTAGTATAATTACTTACCTAGTCTGCACCAAGCTACTTACCTGACCTGCATTTAGTACAGTTACCTTGTCTGCGCCCAGCTACTTACCTGGCGCATTTAGTATTCAGCTACTTACTGGCCTGCATTTCGTATTCAAGCTACTACACTTGTATCGCCCAGCTACTTACCTGGCCTTCATTTAGTACAGTTACTTACTTGCTGCCACCCAGCTACTTACCTGGCCTTCATTTAGTACAGTTACTTACCTTGTCTGCACCAGCTACTTACCTGCTTCATTAGTGACAGTTACTTTACCTTGTCTGCACCCAGCTATTACCTGGCCTTCATTTAGTACAGTACTTACCTTGTCTGCACCAAGCTACTTACCTGGCCTGCATTTATAGTTACTAACCTTATCTGCACCCAGCTACTTACTGGCTGCATTTAGTAAGTTACTTACCTGTCTGCATCAAGCTACTACCTGGCCTGCATTTAGTTACAGTTACTTACCTTGTCTGCACCAAGTACTTATCTGGACTGCATTTAGTACAGTTACCTTGTCTGCGCCCAGCTACTTACCTGTCTGCATTTAGTATTCAGTTACTTACCTTGTCTGCCCAGTACTTACCGGCCTGATTAGTATTCAGTTACTTCCTTGTTGCACCCAGCTACTACATGGCCGGGCCTGATTTAGTATAGATACTTGCCTTGCCTGTGTCCAGATACTTGCCTTGACTGTGTCCAGCTACTTGCCTTGCCTGTGTCCAGCACTTGCCTTGCCTGGTCCAGCTATGCCTTCGTGTCCAGCTACTTGCACTTGCACTGTGTCCAGCTACTTGCCTTGCCGGCAGCTTGTTGGTTAGGTCTGAGATGGGGAAATTCTCATTCTCTTCATTTGATAGCACCCCGATTTCTCAGAGTTGGTTTCAACTTCCACCCCGTCAGATGAGTTTGGTCTAAATCTGGTTGACTCAAGTTTCCCTGAGACCTCAGTGCAGTATTTTCAGTAGCCTAATTGGGGGATAGTGAGCTATTGACTGGACCCAGGCCAACCATGTTGGTCTCTGCCACCGAAGAAGTGTATTCTAATAATTTCTTATTATTGTGTCCTCCTCGATCTCCTGAGACACTCTTTGTATCCTAGATATAGGTGGAAAATAAAACATCCGGAAAGACCACTCACAAGAATGCATTGGGACCACGCAAGAGTCTGGAAACCATAGCAGAATTTCCTGACTTTGAAATTGTACCTGGTCACCATTAAGGGTCGGCAAGCCCACTTGCTGGTTATCTGATTGAACACCGTTCTGTCACCAGGATGATAACATGTCTGCTTGAACATTGTTTCCCCAGATGTGTATACTGTAGCTCTTATGCACTTAATATTTTTCTCTGCCAAGTAAAAATTTCCAACACTTGTATCCAGAAACCTGACACTCCACGTTCCCCCTGTTTGTTGATAAATATACTACAGCCATGTGGTCTGGCTGTGATATTTAGAGGCTGATTTGGATCAATCTCCTTGAATGCTTTCATTGGCAAAAATACAGCTTTTATTTCTTTTACTTCTGATGTTTCTTCTTCCAAGTAAACAATTAGTATTATTCTTACTTTGCAGTGTAAACTGCACTATTGCAGTATTACCAAAGAAAACACTCAAATTGAGACAAGGTTCACAGTTATCCTGATCGGGTGGAACCACCCTACTGCAGAGCTCACATCTTGAGTCAAGATCCAAGGATCTGGGAGACATGTTTAAAGTCTACAGATCCGAACAATCACCTGCACCACCACACAGGCCAGCAAGGGGATGTGTCTGAGTAGTGACGTCACAACCTTTGAAAGAAGTCCACAAGCCTGTGACAGAGGAAAAACAGATAAATTAGCTGGGGAGGGATCCAGGGTGTGTACTTTGGGTTATAGTTTTGGGGGAGTAATATTCGATTGGTTTCAGGGGGGTTCTAGGTCCCAACGAGTCCATTTCTATCAAATAGTGAGACATCCTCTGCTTATAATTACTCTTAGGAGTGGAATTATTTGTGATATCATACTTTTCCAGGTTGTCAGTTTAGGGGCAGCAGGGGCCATCCAAGATAGGACTATAGTTCTCCTTGCCATAGAATAGGGCTTCAAAAATAATATCTGTCGCATTATTACATGATTCGGTTTCTGAGATTCCCAGTATACATAGTTTGGGGTCTAAGGGCACTGAGAATGATAATTTGGATGTTAAGTAATTTGTGACCTTGTACCAGAATCTGGCTATTCAGACAATTCCACAATAGCTGCCAAAAATCAGTGGTGTGTGGTAACATTTGGGACAGTCAGGGGGGTATGAGCGAGAGATGTGTGAGAGCCAATGCGGAGAAAGATAGACTGGTGCACTATGCAAAATTGCATTCATTTGTTCGGAGCAGAAGGGGACACTAGCAGGTGGCTCTCAGCCAAATCTTCCCATCTCTGTGCTTAAGGAGGGAATACATTTTCCCATTTGTTGAGAATCTCCGTGGAGTCTGCTTCCAGGGTGGGTGAAAAGGCAGGCGTATAGTTTAGATACTATGAAGCTCTTGGAAGGAATTAGTTTATTTTGTACGAGGTGGGAAAGAGGGTAATTCTTTGGTACCCAAAAAAAGCTGATGGGAGTGTAGCGAAGGAGGGGTAATAGTGGGTTATGCCAAATAGGGGTAAGTTCAGAGGACCTTTCGAATTGAGGATTCGATTGACTACTTTCCAAGTCCGTGGTGGCTTTGGTAATAGGGGTGTGAGGGGTGGGAGCTACTCCCCCAGGGCCCCTGACAGCATGGGGTGCCGTAGTGAGGCCCCCAAAATTGCAGTTGGTTACCCTTGGTGTTAGAGCATAGAGGGCTATTAGAACAATTGGCAGTAGTTTCTTGATTGAATAGAATTTTGTACGGTAACTTTTCTGAAGATTTCACTGGATTTTGGGGTCAAATATGTAAGATGTAATTGATTTTGTTTTGGGTTTTTTTGCATTATTTGTAGAGAACTTTAAAAAAACTAAAAGCAAATACTGTACAGTATGTGGGTTTGCAGGAGCGTACAGCCAGGTGGTCCAATGGTGGTTTGCTACCCTCCATGTTTAATGGGCCCCCAACCTCCACTTTACAACACTTGCTCGTACCAGAAGAAGCTGGTAAAAAAAAGCTGATCGCAATACGGCCAGCACCACATTGCTGCAAACATCTGTAATGTTATAGGTATATTACCTGTTCAAAACTAACATAGAAATTCAACAACAAACCTACAGAATCCAGTTTGTAACCCAGGGACTGCCTGTAAACACCCCTCAAACTTAAGAAATACCCCCCCATGACTATATATTTTTAGAACCTACACCCCTTCAGTATGTAATGGGGCAATTTTTTATTCATATATGCAGAATTACAGATTCTGCTCTTTGTTGAAATGTTCATTTCAGCATATTTCCTAAAGGGGAAAAAAGCAGTTGGAATTAAAAATCTTACTAAACTGCCAGTACAAATAAAAATATCTACTAAATATCGATCTTTACATGTCCCAAATAAAATGGTACCTACTGCATCGTAACACAGAGACACAATTGGCAAATAGCTGATCCATAAGTGAGCCAATACATAACTTTGTGACTGTGCATATTTGGGAAACTTAACAACAATCCCTGAAACAATGGGCGATATTATAAAGGTCCTTTATTTTTGCCAAAAAATTATCGCAGTGAAAAAAATCTTTATTATCGCTACATTTATAAAGGCAATCAATACCGCGGCGGTAATTGAGCTTTTGCCGCAATAATGATTAGCACAAGCGTTAAGTATTTATCTGGCTAGGGGCTCAATCCCAACATACGGAGCAGGGGTTGGGAGGAGCTGCAAGTAAAGTATTGTGCTGCGGGTGGTCGCATTCGCCAGAGGGGAGTGGCTGGATGTACGCGGCCCTTGCCCCCCGTGGCGAGGGGGGGGGGTGTACGCCCACCCCGTGGCGGAGACCACACTGCGATTCCTTTCAGCCCACTGCCCTATACAACCCCTTTGCGGCATAAGGGGTCCGCAGCTTGTACGGGGACCCCCTCCCTGGTACTGAGAAGTGCTTTGTTTGGGTCCTGCAGGTCGAACCAGGATGCCCTGTTGGCTCTTACAAGACGTGTCTTCTTTCTTACATCCGGTAACACCAACCAGCCCTGTGAAGTGGCCACACCGGGCCAACCTACGGCCGCCAGGGGAACCTCCAGTGCTGGTACTTCAGCGTAGCCGATGTCACCGTGTCTTGATCCCGGTCTTCTTCTTCACAGTCAGCGACACCAACTCCCTGAAGCAAGCGGATGCTTTTTTTCCAGATGCAATTTTCCTAGACCTTCAAAGACTGACATTATAAGTAGTAACCAGCATGGATTTAGGGCTAGACCCACTGCTGCGTTTTTTGTTGGTTTGCTTTTTTCACATCATTGAAAACGCAGCAACGCACGAAAACACGCTTTTTCGGGTGCGTTGCGATTTGCGTTCCGTATTTTAATCGCCATCGCATGCATTTCCTATACATAACTAAAGAAAAACACATGCGCAAACGCAATGAAATCGCATGCGATTCCGTGTGCGATTGCGTTTGCGGCGCAGTGTGGCCGTGCCTTTAAGGAGGAATATTTTATCAAACTAACTTGCTTGGCTTTTATGAGGAAGTGAGTAGGAATTTAGACTTTGGATAGCGTAGATGTAGTTTACTTGGATTTTGCAAAGGGTTTTGATACAGTCCCCCATAGCCGATAATGTATATAAGATAGGTTGTGGTCTGGGGAGTCACCATTTGTAAATGGATAGAAAATTGGTTAATGAATAGGATGAGAGAGTAGTTGTAAATGGGGCTTCATCATTATGGACTAAAGTGCTAAGTGGGGTGCCACAGGGTTCTGTGTTGGGGCGCTTCTATTATTTATTAATGATTTTGCTGACGACACAAAACTTGTCGACCATTAAAAACTTCAGAGGATGTGCAATCATTGCAGGGGGATCTAGATAGATTGTCACATTGAGCTGCTAAGTGGCAGATGAGATTCAAGTTGATAAATGTAAGTGATCATTGTTGGACTAAAATCCTTGTGCTGTATTACTATAAATGGCTCTGTGTAAGTGAATCCGTTCGAAAGGGATCTCTGGAGTTTTGGTGGATAAACAAACTTAAAGAAGCAAGCAGTGCCAGGTGGCAACAGCCAGAGCCAGCATGGTATTGTCTATATAAAGAGAGGTATGGATTCACAGGTGGAAATGCTATTCTCCCTCTTTACAAAGCAGAGAAAGTTACAATGATGTATGCTGGAGGATATGATTACTGTGTATGCATACATTAAGGGCCATACAATAACTATCTGGGGAATTGTTCACCAATAGAGCATGTCAGAGGACCACGTGGCCCATCCCTTAAGATTTATAGAAAAAAGGCTTAGGCTCAGTGGCAATCCAGCTCCGAGTTTTGGGGAGGCACAAACGGGGCAAATGAAAAAAATACCATATAATCATGGCAGTATAATGGAAGCTATTACATACCTTACAGTTAAACTGTGTGTGGTTTTCAACTAGAAATTTAAGTTTTATGAATTTAACTACAAGATAGTTGAAGAGCATTGTCTGGCTGCATACCATTTAAAAAAAAGCACAACATACCTTCTATGCCCCAGGCAGCAAATAGAGTAGAGGGATGAGTTGGATTGTGTTAACCTTAAGCAGGGGTGTATCTAGACCTTTTGTTACAAACATAACAACCAGTCTTAAACATGGCTGGAGGGCTGGTTTAACATTGGCAGGGGGCTTGTTAAAACACTGGCTGGGGGGAGGTTGAATCTGACTGGGGGCTGGTTTAACCACTGGCTGGAACATTGCTAGAGGGCTGGTTTAAAACTGGCTGGAGGGCTGGTTTAACATTAGCTGTAGGGGGTTCAACACTGCCTGCGAGGACGGTTTACACTAGCTGTAGGGGTGGTTAAACACGGTAGAGGGCTGGTTTAAAGTCCAGCTCCCAAATGAAAACTTCATACAGTAAATCACTCCCAAACCCTAAACTATAATAGTTTGAAATGTGAAATATATAAGTCTAACTTGAATGCTGTACAATGTCATGTTTCCCATTTTCTGCTTCCTGGTTCTTCCAGTTAGTAACTGTCAGTTGACATCACAGCCAATGACTGAATGTTTACCCATCTGCTTTTCTGAGCATGCCCAGGCTCAGTACAGGCTAGTACAGGTTCTTAAATTGCCCGTTTTCTGAGGCATCCAGAAGCATAGCAGGCATACAGTAATGAATTCATAGGACAAAATATGATATATCAACATATTAAAGATGTTTATGAGGTGGAGTGCCCTTTAACAACTAACTGGAGGGCTGGTTAATCATAAATTCACAGTTTATAATCATAAATGAACCCATATTTAATAATAGAACTTTGGTGATACTGAATAAGAAGTTGCTGCATATTACTGTGTTACCTGAAAAAGACATGGACCTTTAATTATTGGTTGAGTTTTTATTTAAAATGGGTCCCTCCCTGGGTGGTGGTCCAGAAAAACCCGGATGGTCTGCTGTAAAATGTCCTTGCTTGTCTTGAGGACTATATAATTGGGTTTGGGCCTAGTGAGATCCCAACACGGGTATTCTATGGATGCTTGAGGCCTTACACAGCCTAATGCCTTACAACATAGATTGTAGTGAGTGGGTCCCAATACTGCCTCCACCACTGGATGGTTCTTGTGGCTAAGCTGGCCCTGCTGGTTAGAACTAAACCAGAGTGAGGCCTCAAAGTAGTTTGGTAAAGATTCATTGGAAATATCATTATCTTTAAATTCTTAGTATCACATACCTCCACACATACCTTACAAGAGTTATCTACATATTTCTTAAATTTTGAAAAAAAATTTATACCCCTTGCTGTTATGCTGTTGTGAGCTGCCATTTAAGGTTCTGCATTGGTCCTTCTTCCCAGAATGCACACTAAACTGGAATGTTCCTAACAGGAATTTCTACTGATTGGCTGTCGGATGGGTCAAACATGTCAGATCTCTCTGAGCACTGAATCAACCTAGGCACTGGGTCAAAGGCAGACCATAACAGTTTATATTAGGGGTCCTGTAAACAGGAAGTCAGAATTCAGAAGCATTATTCTACACAGCAAAAAGTAATGGCAGTTAGATAAGGCTAGAAAATTCTGTTCCTTTTCTAAAAGTATATTGTTTGCACTGAAACTTCCCTTTAAAACAGCCTAAGGGGCCTTATTTATTGAGGTCAGTCAACTCCTGGTCTGTGACCGTCAAGCCACACTCGTCTTTCACCATGTGTGTGAGGCAACCATCGACAGCTGGGGCAGTTGATAGGCCCACTTTAGAATAGGCCTCTGCCTACACATAATATGTCAAGCGGTTATGCTTAGCGCAGTACTAGTCCAAAATCCTGCGAACGCACTGGCATATTCACCCGTGAGGGTGCCTCAACCCCACCCACCGTGAGGCTACGGGGTAGTGTTGGACAGCAAGTCCTCCTAATGAGCGTTGGGGGGTTTTTGCTGCCCAACATTGACCCCCCAGGATGGATAGTGCTTAGGGGGGTTTGCTGCCCAGCCAATGGCCTCCCCCCCCCCTTGATTGGTCCTATAATGGGGGTTTCTTTGCTGCCCACCAAACAAGTGACTGCCACCTTTGGATGGAGATATGGATGGCGCAGGACACAAGTGTTAAGGTGTGCCTCAGTGCCGGGCTGGGCCATGGCCTAGCCGGGTACCAGGGCCAGGCAAGGCTGATTTTAATTAGAAGTGTTGAACTCAACTTGAGCGTTACTCTACTCAAGTCCTCATACATAACATTTGGGCCCTGCTAGTTGCAAGCATTTCCAACTTTGGTAACTTAGGTGAAGGATATATCTGTGTATTCATTAGATCAACTGCGACTTGAAATGTAGTTTTGAAGACGTTTCGCTAGTCATCCGACTGGCTTTCTCAAGCTTTTGAAATGGAGAAGCCAGTCGGAGATGGACTAGCGAAACGTCTTCAAGAATACATTTCAAGTCCAGTTGATCTAATTGAATACAACGATTATACCATGACCTGGAGAATGAGAACCTTCACAAGCTTAGGTGAAGGACCAAGACAGGGGGCCAGTCAGACATCGCAATTCAGTTCAGGCCCTGGCCCGTGGCACAGCTCCTCAGTCCCACTCACCAACCCTCCTTCCTTACCTCTGTGCTGTGAGTAGATACTAGTAATAGTAGACTAAAGCAGACAGACAGTCAGGACTCTCTCCAGACGCTGTGCAGAGCAGCAGAAGAACTCTGGCGTGCAGACACAGTGCAGAACTCTTAAAAGGCGCGCACCCTCCCATGTCACCTACCTTGTTTTAATGGGCGGAGGCTGAACCTCGCGCAGCCAGTGAGCTACGTGATGTGAATGACGTCAAGTAGCGACCATTTCCACAGCAGGCCAGCAGGTGGCGTTTGTTCATATGCCAGTGCCTGAGCCGCTGAGCACAAGAGAGCGGGCGGCGAGCGGCTTCACTTTAGGCAGCAGTTGAGAGTGATGTCAGAATTACACCATATACGATCAGGGAGATGGCCAGCTGTGGCGTGGGGGGGGCACATGAGGGGGCACTACATCATGTGAGTGGGGCACATGCCCCATTGTGCCCCGTGTAGCGCCGCCACTGCTTAGGCTTCCAAGTTCAGAAAGGGTTTTCACTGTGAGAACGGTAAAGCTATGGAACTGACTTCCGCAGATGTTATCTCCTACATCTTCTGTCAAGAGTTTGCTACATGTGGGTGTGCAGAGACACAGCCACCAACTTATAACAAAAGGCATAAGTGCAATCAGACAAAAAAAAAAACAAGCTCTTAGTTAACATAGCTGCCAGTTTTTCAAAATAAAAACAAACCTCAAACTTTGTAAATGCTTCCAGAAAACAATATCGGGGAGATATTTAAAAGTTCTTATCGTTAAAATGGTGCTAATTTTGCACCAACCAATCAAGATGTTATGTACCATTGAAATCAAACATTTTGATAGTTTTGGCAAATTAAGCACCATTTTAATGATAAGAACTTTATTACATCCCTGTATATTTCATAGGACATACACACCTTTGCTTTGTGACAGTATAATATTTTATAAATACAAGCAGAATTCTGCACACAGTTCTTTTAGATTTGTGCAGATTTTCGGAAAAAGAAGTGGGAAACGATGGTTCAAACTTAAATCTTGACATTCCCCCTGTAGAAAATAATAAAAAAAAGCCTAAATCAGGCCTGGGAAAGTAAGGCCTGTTGACAGAGAAAATTAACATGGCAAAATAAAAAAGACAAGAGAGTGAAATTAGTATGTATACGTCCTTAAAGGGAAAGTTTCAGTGAAAAAAAAATAATATTTTTTAAACTCTCAGTTTTATTAGGCATACCTACGGTATTTAGTCTACATATCTTCCATTTTGAAAAATCACTTGAATTTATACCCCTTGCTATTTCCAGCTGTTGACATTAGTGAGCTGACATTTCAGGTTCTGTAAATCTGTCATCCTTTTCCCAGAATGCACCACTATCCAGAATGCACCAATACCTTGGAGTGTCCTACAGTTTTTATACTGATTGGCTGTTGGATGGGTCAGACATGATCAGATCTCTACTGAGCAACTGAATCAAACCAGGCGATGGGTAAAGGGCAAGACCATAACGATCTCTTAGGGGAAAGTAAGTATCAGGCAAGCGGCCAGACTCTGGACTAACTTAAAACATTAATTCATTTAACAAACATATAAAAACTGGAACTGGTAATATTTCACAGGACCCGTAGAGGAGCACAAGCTCCACTGTGCATGTTTTGTTGCCACACACGCCACTCCTAGGGGTCAGAGTGTGTTGCATCACCTCCTATCTTATGGTTAAAACAGTAACCCCTGTTTGCAGGAATTACACATAATAAGAAAAAGGGACAGTATGAATTACCCACATTAAAGACAATTTTCTATAGGAGATAGAAAAAACTTACCTTTTGTGCTCAAATTACTAGAGACATTGTTACAGACATTTGACTGAAAAAAATCTGCTGTGCTGAATCCACGCGCTTCTATTCCATATTTGCAACAATGTAGGGGGTCCTTACCAACAGGAAATCCATATTTTTTTACAGATTGTTGATCTTAACCTATTTTATTATTTTTTTATCTCTACCCCTTTCCCCCAACCATGGCCTGAGCACACACAAACCTTAAAGGACAAACTCCACCCTCATAAGAACTTCTTTTAGAAGGAATGCCTCTTTAAAATATGTTGGATATATCATATTTGTCCTATGAATTCATTACTGTAGGCTGCTATGCTTCTGGATGCCTCATAGAAACTGAGCAATTTAGAAACCTGTACTGAGCTGGGCATGCTCAGAAGGCAGCTAGGGCATTAGCATTTCAGTCATTGGCTCTGATGTCAACTGTCAAATCCATAACTGACAGTTGCTAACATGAAGAACCAGGAAGCAGAAACAGGGGGAACAGGACATTGTGCAGAATTTCAGGTAGACTTAGATATTTCAGATTTCAAACTATTACCGTTTAGGGTTTTGGAGGGTGATTTACCTGTTTCTTTTTGGGGCTGGACTTGCCCTTTAAGGCTGGGTACACATAATGGACCATTTGTCTCAAATAGGACAAATGACTGTCGGTCTCGCGGCGTTTGTGCGGTCCCAAAACGTCCCAAATTTACCAAACAGGCATCTGGACGAAGGGGCAATCGGGCTCGGTTGTGGCCGCAGCAATAAACCAACACAGATCTTACGGCCCCACCGACCGACATATGGAGGATTTTATACACCAATTCAGTGGACTAGCAGTCAGTCACTAAACTAAATAACAATTCCCTATATGACAAGTGAGTACCCCTTCTAACAGTTAAATTTCATTTCACCATTAAGCTTCTCAAACATGTATGGAAAGGGGATGTAGCACACTGTGATATCCACGATGTGTATGCATGGCTATTTTGGGCAATATGTGCTGTGTATGGGCATTTGTCATAGATGAAGATCCACCTGGCCGGTGGACCCCAAACTGAATGGGCGTTTCGCCTGACAAAGTGCCCATACCACGGCACGATTATCGCCCGAAACGGCCATGCATACACATGTGGGTTCGCGGGTCAGCCTACGATCGCACGTGTGTATGAAGTGAACTGATGAAGGTACGCAACTATACATTTCCATCTCCGTAGTTTCTCATTATTTTTATTTTTATATAGCGCCACTTGGGGACGCAGCGCTGTACAAGTAATAAATACAATATAAGTCAATTAAAGGGGGTGAATACATAGATAGTTCAGTACATAAATATAAATTATATAAATGCTCGAGCTTTGCCACAAGAGGTAATGAGGTCCCTGCCGTAGAGCTTAATCTAGTTAGGTGGTAAACATACAGATACAATGGAATGGGTATAAGTGCTGGAGTTGAGACGGATGCAGTGCCAAATAAAACAATCATATACTGTGTGTGTTACCAGATAGTTAGGAGTAAGGCTAGATTTAACAATGGTAATTAGGTTTCTTGACATAGAGAGAGGGGAATAGAATTCCAGAGGACAGGAGCTGCAAAGAGAGAAAGGTTTAAGGCGAGAGGAAGCAATACGAGAAGAGGGCGGCAAAGCTGGTTCTGCGATGAGCGGAGGGTACGGGCAGGAAAATATGGGGAGGACTATAAGGAATGGATGGAAATATAAGGAGGAGCAGCGCGAGCGAAGGGATTAAAATGTTGGAGAAGGATTTTGTATGCAATGCGCTGTTTAACGGGGGAGCCATATTGTTGTCTGTACAGAGGAGATTTGGGATCCTGTTAAAAAGCAGAACAATACGTGTGGCAGAGTTAAGTATAGAATGAAGGGGAGAGAGGTGGGAAGCAGGAAGACCAGAAAGTAGTCAGGTTGCAATAGTCCAGGTGGGATAGGATGAGAGCAATGCAGGTTCCCACACCTCCCGGATTGTCTGGAGTCTCCTCATTCTGCAGTGGTCTCCGCGAGACCACCCAGACTCCCAGACTTGAGAGGAGACTGAGTCTCCTCTCCAGTCACGCCCCCTTTCGGTGACCATGCCCCCAGAATGCCCCTAACTCGCCCTAACCCTGCTTCCCACTACCCGGGAATGCTGGCCCTGCCTGTGTGATTTCACGCCCTGCCCATGACATCACACCTGCACACCCCCTTTCCAACCCCCTGCCCAGAAGCCGGAAAGGGCAGGGAGGGATGTCTGGAAAATACATTAGCATAGCGGGTGATCTGGAGAGAAATGAACCTGCGGATTTTGGCTATATTGCAAAGGAAAAAGCGTCCGGTTTTTAGAAAAGGAGAGAGAGGAGTTAATAATTACCCCTGGCAGCATGCCGATTGGATAGGGAAAATGGGGGTGTGGTGGTATTGTAAACAGAGATGGAGAGAAAATGGGACGGACCAGGTTGAGGTGGAAAAATGATCCGTTCAGTTTTAGAAAGATTTCATTTGAGGTACGTTGAGACATCCAGGAGGAGATGGCAAGGAGGCAGGCGAGACACGTGATTGGATGTCAGGAGTTAGCATAGGTTGTGAGAAGTAGATCTCTGTATCGTCTGCATATGAATGATAATTGAAGCCAAAAAGAAGCTAATGACATCTTCAAAGTAGATAGTGTAGAGGGAGAGAATAAGGGTCCAAGTACAGACCCCGTGGGACCACCACACCAAGGGAACCGGAGAAGAGGTGTTGGTTAGCATAAGAGATACGAGTAAGTTCGGTTAGAGATGTAGGATAGAAACCAGGATGTCACTTATTTGGAATGCCCAAAGAGTGAAGTATTGCATTAGGAGGGAATGATCGAACGTGTCGAAAGCAGAGGAGAGGTCAAGGAGGATAAGAATAGAAAAGTGACCATTAGCCTTTGCCGCCTTATTAATTTGGCTTGAAAAAACAAGTTCCTGTTCTTACTATTTTTTTATCTTTTATTTTGTGATTATTTGGGACTGTATCTCATCCCACGTTTTGAGCTAGAAACATGATATTTGGTACAGACGTTGCAGGACAAATAGGATAAGAGTGCCGTTACCTACTAAGGAATCATGGAAGCATTCCACGTTATCCATAAATTTTGGGGCAAATTTTTCTTATTGACTATAATGGGTTAGAGCCACAAACATACTGAGGTTTCAGGGTCGTGGTCAAATCAAATGCACTTTCTTAAACCCTTAAATGAAAAAAATTATATTATAGTAAAATATGACCACCCCAACCCCAATACTGCATTAGTTAGAAGCTGCAAGATTTAAAATAACCGAAATGCGTGCACACAATGTGTCACTCATGATATGAAAGTTGAAAACACAGCCAATGCAAATCTCCTAGCTGCCCCTTGAGCATGTTTCAAGCTCATAACCAGCTCACTACATTTCTGAAGGGGGATCGAATAAATATAGCCGCTAACACACACTACCAGAGCATAGCAGACATAAACAAATGATCCTAAGGTCAAGGTCATTTTTTAAAGGGCCGTGTCTTTTTAAAAATATCATTATGAGGGTGGAATAGTCTTAAATAAAAGCACCGGGTCAAAGATATACTAACACTACAACTATTGGCGGGATGACTCCAGAGCCGCAGTGTGTGAAAATGTAATTCCCGGAGGAGAGACGGAGGCAGACTCCTATATGGACTCTGCTAGGTCACTGGTGGCCCAGTTTTGGGACTTTGTCGGGACATTACAGGAGAACCATTGAAGCTGGGATATGTGACGTAAGGATTTATACAAATACACAGTGGGGCCAGAGAGTGGGTTAAATTATATTTTGGGGGTGGACTGCCCTTTAATATAGCTTGCTACCTGGTGTTTTTGGGTTAATTGAGATTTGTATATGTGCTACAGTAGAGTTAATTATATTTGAATATTATCAATTAGTGATAAATTGGTGTAATGTGATTAATCATGCCTATGTATGTGTGGAGTAGATGCAGCTATACTTGTATAAAATGTGGTTCTATCCACTATATGTGGGTTTTTTTAGGGATGTGGTTTGTTTTGTTTTTTTGTTACTATTTTCATGCACTGTCTATGCACCCTACATGTCAGGAAGCAATGCAATTTAAAACAATAAATTATTTGTAACTTTTTTTCTGGTAAGCATAGAAACCAGGAAGGTGCAAGTAAGTATCGGATGTAATGGAAACATATAAAGGGCAAATACCCTTCCATCATCCCCCCCAAGTTAATTATACCAGGGTAAGATCCTGGTCTCACTTGTTTTGAGAGGGTCTGCAAAGTCAGCTTTGTGAGAACAAAACAAAACAAAAAAAAAAAAATAGATATATAGCAATATCTATAATGAAATACAGCAATAAACCATATTGCCCCATGTACAGTGATACAGATAAAACCATATCGACCATTGTTATACAGAATAAACACTATCGCCCATTTTACAGTTATACAGAATATACAACATAAGCCATTATCACTCATTATACATTATGACAGAATAAACCGAAGCGCCCATTATACGTATACAGAAATAAACCATATGACATTAACAGTTATACAGAATTAAACCATATTTACATATTACAATATACAGAAATAAATGACAATAACAATTTCAACCATATACAGTTATACAGAATAAACCATATCGCCATTTACAGTTATACAGAAATAAACCATATTTCCCATTAGACAATTATACAGAATAAGACATAAACCATATCGCCCATTATACAGTTATACAGAATAAAACCATATCGCATTATACAGTTATACAAAATAACCAACGCCCATATACAGTTTTACAGATAAACCATATTTACCATTATACAATTATACATGAATAAATGTCAATAAATCATATCACCCATTATACAGTTATCAGAATAAACCATTCGCCCATTTATAACAGTTATAAAGAATAAACCATATTGCCCATTATTACAGTTATACAGAATAAACCATATTTCATTCTACAATTATACAGAAAAAGACAATACATCATATCACCCATTATACAGTTATACGAATAAACCAATCGCCATTATACAGTATTACAGAATAAATGGCAATAAACACAATATTGCCCATTATACAGTTTATACAGAATAAATGGCAATAAACCATATTGCCCATTATACAGTTATACAGAATAAATGGCAATAAACCTTGCCATTTATACAGTTTGCAGAATAAAGACAATACGTCCATTATACAGTTATACAGAATAAACCATATTTCCATTATACAGTTATACAGAATAAATGGCAATAAACATATCACCCATTATACAGTTATACACGAATAAAACATATCGCCCATATACAGTTATACAGAATAAAGTGACAATAAAACCATATCGCCCATTATACAGTTATACAGAATTAAACCATATGCCCATTATAGTTATACAGAATAAACCATATTTCCCATTACACATTATACAGAATAAATGACAATAAATCATATCGCCCATTATACAGATGATAAGAATAAACCTATCGCAATTATACAGTTATACAGAATAAACCATATCGACCATTATACAGTTATACAGAATAAACCATATTCCCATTATACAATTATACAGAATAAATGACAATAAATCATATCACCCATTATACAGTTATACAGAATAAACCATATCGCCATATACAGTTATACAGAATAAACCAATTGTCCCATTCTATACAATCATACAGAATAAATGACAATAAATCATATTCACCCCTTATACAGTTATACAGACTAAACCATATTGCCCATATACAGTTATATACAGAATAAATGGCATAACAACCATATTGCCTGATACAGTTATACAGAATAAATGGCATAAACCATATCGCCCATTATACAGTTATACAGAATAAACCAGATTGGCCCATTGATATACAGTTTACAGAATACAATGGCAATAAACAATATCGCCCATTATTACAGGTTAAGAAATAAAACCATATTGCCCATTATACAGTTATACAGATAAATGGCATAAACTAACGCCCATTTACACAGTATACAGAATAAACACATATTGCCCATTATAACAGTTTACAGATAAATGGCAATAAACATATCACCATTATACAGGTGAACGAATTAAAGGGCCAATATAAAACCATATACGCCCATTATACAGTATACCGAATAAATGGCAATAAACCATATCACCCAATTTGACAGTGATACAGAATGAACCATATCGCCCATATACAGTTATACAGAAAAAAATGACAATACCATATCGCCCATTATTCATTATAAGAATAAACCATACTGCCCATTATACAGTTAACAGAATAAATGTCAATAAACCAGATCGCCCATTATTTAGTATACAGATAAAGGGCAATAACCAGTACGCCCATTATACAGTTATAAAGATAAAACCATATCGCCCTTTACGTGTATCAGAATAAATGGCAATTAAACCATATCGCCCGATATACAGTTATAAAGATAAACCATATCGCCCATTATACGTATTATACAGAATAAAACATATCGCCCATTTATACAAGTTATACAAAATAAAGTGGACAATAAACCATATCGCCATTATATCAGTAACAGAATAAACCCAATCGCCATCTATACAGTTATACAGAATGAACAATTCACCCATTATAAGTTTATTACAGAAATAAACACATTATCGCCCATTATAAGTATACAGCAAAAAACCATATCGCCATTATACAGTTATACAGAATTACACCAATAAACATTATCACCCCATTTATACAGGTATACAGACTAAATGGCATTAAAACAAATGACCATTATACAGTTATACAGAAAAAGGGCAACACGCCTTACAGTTTAAGAATAAACCATATTCGCCATAGACAGTTATACGACATAGATTATTATAAAGAAATAATCATATTCGCCCCATATACAGTTATACAGAAAAGCAATAAAACCATATCGCACCATTTATAACAGTTAAAGATAAACCATTATCGCCCATTTACGTTATACAAATAAGGCAATAAAGGTAACAGTATAAAAAACCATTATCGCCCCCCTTTATACAGTTATACCAAATATGCAATAAACCATATCGCCCATAGACAGTATACAATAATAGAATAAAAACCATATTGCCCCCATTATACAGGTATAACAGAGATAAATAAACCATATCGCCCATTATACAGTTATACGAATAAAATTTGTACACAATAACATATCGCCCATTATACTAGTTATACCGAAATAAAGGCAATAAAACCATATTGCCCCATATACAGTTTATAAAAGAAATCACCATACGCCCATTATACAGTTAAAGAATAAATGGCAAGAAAACCTATCGCCTATTAACCGTTATAAAGAATAAAAAACCATATCGCCCATTATCCAGTTATACAGAATTAAATCATATCGCCCAGTATACAGTTCTACAAAAATAAATGGCAATAAACCATATCGCCGATTATACAGTTTTATACAGAATAAAACCATATCGCCCATTATACGTTATTTCCAGAACCCCCCTATCGCCCCCTTCTCCCGTCTCCCGCCTCCCCCCTCTCGCCCTTCTCCGCGTTCTACAGGCCCCCCCTCGCGCCCATTCTTTTTTACCAAACATTCCCCCTGTCCCCCCAGCCCCAACCGCTCTATTAGTATCATCAGAGAATGCCCAAAACATTACTTACCTTCCCTCTTTCCTCCGCCACACTGAACTCCCGGCAGCCGCGTCCGTGATTGGCTGCCGCCAATCACAGACGCGACTGCCGGTCCCGCCCCTCTGCTTCATTTTCCTGCAGCAAGGGCCTGGCAGCGCGGCGGAGGAAAGGTAAGTAAAGTTTGATACTAATACTAATTAATAGAGCGGTTGGGGCTGGGGGGACAGGGGGAATGTTTGGTAAAAAATTTTTTAGAAGGGTGGACATACCCTTTAAGGCAGCAAAAGAAATCTTTTAATAGTCAAACTAAAACATTTTGCCCGTTCAGTGACAACTGTACAAATTTAAAGCAAGCAGACATTTTTCTTTTCTGCCTATATGAAGGTTTTTAAGGGGAAAAAAAAGCGCAAAAGCTTTGTGTATAAAAACAGCATAGTTCTAAAACGTCTCTTCTAATGTTACGTCACATTAGCTCCTTACACCAGCGTTCTATAAAGGTGAGTGGGAGCCCTTGGCCTCCTAATTCCACTTACAAACACCTTAGGAGCCTGTAGGCCCAAATAGCCTGGTGCCTTTAGCCCCACCCCTAAAACACACATCACACCCCTATAAAACCACACCTGTTTCTTTTGGGGGGGCAGAAAATTAGCACTATAAAGGGGTTGGATTGGTGGGAGGAGATTGACAGCCGCCCCTCCAACCTCAGGCACGTCTACTGTGCCTAATGCTAATCCGGCCCTGTTCATGTGTGCACAATATCTAATTTGTAAAACAAAATGATCTTTTATAGTAAGAAATATTGTAATTGAGGTTGATAAAAAAAAAAAACTACATCCACTAGTCCAACCTGAACTAGATGGAACTACAAACTGTGGTAAACTCTGAGGTAAGGACCACTGGATGAAAAGAAGTTTCATTTTCAGGTTAGGAAAGGTTTCTTTACAGTGAGAATGGTGAAACAGCAGATGTGGTAATGGCAAGTTCACTGAATAGTGAACCTGGATAAGTTTCTCAAAACTAAAAAATATAGAGAATTACTGGTATTAATACATATACTGTGTGATTCTGGTGATCCAGGGATACTATAAATATTGAGATTATACTGGATTAATCATATACTGTAGTTCTGTGGTACAGGGTACTATACAATTTGAGAATAAGGTATAAGCATATACTGGAGTTCTGGTTGGTACAGGGATACTATAATATTGAGAATTACTGGATTAATAAATTATACTGTAGTTCTGGTTGGTACAGGGATACTAAATAATATTGGAGAATACTGGCTTGTGAGGTTCTCATTCATCCAGGTCAGGTATAACTGTGTATTCAAAACTTCAAGTCCAGGTTGATCTAATTGATACAACAGATATTGAGAATTATGGATTAATACATAAGATCGGTTGATCCAGGGAATTTTCCGGATGCCATCGGAGTCAGGAAGGCCATTTCCCCCCATTTTTGCTGTTTTTTTTTTTGCCTTCCTCTGGATCAACTTTAGGTTGGTTAAAAAAAAAATGGTTTTAAAAAGGGTGAATAGGTTGGACTTGATGTCTTTATTTAACCTCAATTACTATGTTAATATGGATGGTGAAGGGTTGATTACAGGTGTGCTTTATTCAACCATAGTGTACCTGGAATACACCAAGGGAAGTGTAGCAATCCCAATGGAATGTGAATGAAATACAGCCAATTACTAAGCAGCAGCATAATGTAGGTATTCTCACTAACAAGTGGGGGTCTGAAGGACTTTTTGCTTTGAGGGGAATGACCCACTAGTAAACAGTTGACAATCATGGATTATGTCTCATTTTACCTGCTGGGAAGGGATCCGCTTTTCCTTTGGTTATTGATTTCCTACGAACCCGATATGCCAACTACCTGAGGATCCGGTCCAGCGCGCTCAGATCAGTTTGGCGCTTCCGGGTGGGCGATGCCATGACGTCCAGACGCCGACGAACGAGCGGCGCGATGATTTAAATGCTTCCTGCCTCGTAGCGTTCCCTGCCGTCCCGGGTCTACAACTTACCTGGCGCTGCACTTAGTACAGTTACTTACCTTGTTGCACCAGCTACTTACCTAGCCTGCCTTAGTACAGTTACTTACTTGACTGCATTTAGTAAAATACTTACCTTGTCTGCACCCGGCTATTACCTGACCTGTATTTATATACAGTTACTTACCTTGTCTGCAACCCAGATACTTACATGGCCTTCATTTAGTACAGTTACTTACCTTGTCTGCACCCAGCTACTTACCTTCTTACCTGGCCTGCATTAGTATAGTTACTTACCTTGTCTGCATCAAGCTACTTACCTGGCTGCATTAGTGACAGTTACTTCTTGTCTGCACCAGCTACATACTTGCCTGCATTAGTATAGTTACTTACCTTGTGCACCCAGCTACTTACCTGTCCTGCATTTAGTATAATTACTTACCTAGTCTGCACCAGCTACTTAACATGTCCTGCATTTAGTATAGTTACTACCTTGTCTGCGCCCAGCTACTTACCTGTCCGGCATTTAGTATAATTACTACCTAGTCTGCACCAGCTACTTACCTGACCCATTTAGTATAGTTACTTACCTTGTCTGCACCCAGCTACTTACTGTCCTGCATTTAGTATAATTACTTAACTAGTCTGCACCACAGCTACTTACATGTCCTGCATTGTATAGTTACTTAACTTGTCTGCGCCCAGCTACTTACCGTCCTGCATTTAGTATAATTACTTACCTAGTCTGCACCAAGCTACTTACCTGACCTGCATTTAGTACAGTTACCTTGTCTGCGCCCAGCTACTTACCTGGGCGCATTTAGTATCAGCTACTTACCTGGCCTGCATTCGTATTCAAGCTACTTACCTTGTATGCGCCCAGCTACTTACCTGGCCTTCATTTAGTACAGTTACTTACTTGTTGCCACCCAGCTACTTACCTGGCCTTCATTTAGTACAGTTACTTACCTTGTCTGCACCCAAGCTCTACCTGCTTCATTAGTAACAGTTACTTTACCTTGTCTGCACCAGCTACATTACCTGGCCTTCATTTAGTACAGTACTTACCTTGTCTGCACCAAGCTACTGTACCTGGCCTGCATTTATAGTTACTAACCTTATCTGCACCCAGCTACTTAACCTGGCTGCATTTAGTAAGTTACTTACCTTGTCTGCATCAAGCTACTACCTGGCCTGCATTTAGTTACAGTTACTTACCTTGTCTGCACCAAGTACTTATCTGGACTGCATTTAGTACAGTTACCTTGTCTGCGCCCAGCTACTTACCTGTCTGCAATTTAGTATTTCAGTTACTTACCTTGTCTCGCCCAGCTACTTACCTGGCCTGATTAGTATTCAGTTACTTACCTTGTCTGCACCCAGCTACCTGACCATGGCCGGCCTGCATTTAGTATAGATACTTCCTTGCCGTGTCCAGATACTTGCCTTGCACCTGTGTCCAGCTACTTGCCTTGCCTGTGTCCAGCTACTTGCCTTGCTGGTCCAGCTACTGCCTGCGTGTCCAGCTACTTGCACTTGACTGTGTCCAGCTACTTGCCTTGCCGGCAGCTTGTTGGTTAGGTCTGAGATGGGGAAAATTCTCATTCTCTTCATTTGATAGACCCCGATTTCTCAGAGTTGGTTTCAACTTCCACCCCGTCAGATGAGTTTGTCTAAATCTGGTGACTCAAGTTTCCCTGAGACCTCAGTGCAGTATTTTCAGTAGCCTAATTGGGGGATAGTGAGCTATTGACTGGACCCAGGCAAACCATGTTGGTCTCTGCCACCGAAGAAGGTATTCTATAATTTCTATTTTGTGTCCTCCTCGATCTTCCTGAGCACTCTTTGTATCCTAGATATAGGTGGAAAATATAAACATCCGGAAAGACCACTCCACAAAGAATGCATTGGGACCACGCAAGAGTCTGGAAACCATGAGCAGAATTTCCTGACTTTGAAATTGTACCTGGTCACCATTAAGGGTCTGGCAAGCCCACTTGCTGGTTATCTGATTGAACACACGTTCTGTCACCAGGATGATAACATGTCTGCTTGAACATTGTTTCCCCAGAATGTGTATACTGTAGCTCTTATGCACTAATATTTTCTCTGCCAAGTAAAAATTTCCAACACTTGTATCCAGAAACTGACACTCCACGTTCCCCCTGTTTGTTGATAAATATACTACAGCCATGTGGTCTGGCTGGATATTTAGAGGCTGATTCTGGATCAATCTCCTTGAATGCTTTCATTGGCAAAATACAGCTTTTATTTCTTTTAACTTCTGATGTTTCTTCTTCCAAGTAAACAATTAGTATTATTCTTACTTTGCAGTGTAATACTGCACTATTGCAGTATTACCAAAGAAAACACTCAAATTGGACAAGGTTCACAGTTATCCTGATCGGGTGGAACCACCCTACTGCAGGCTCACATCTTGAGTCAAGATCCAAGGATCTGGGAGACATGTTTAAAGTCTACAGATCCGAACAATCACCTCACCCACCACCACAGGCCAGAAGGGGATGTGTCTGAGTAGTGACGTCACAACCTTTGAAAGAAGTCCACAAGCCTGTGACAGAGGAAAAACAGATAAATTAGCTGGGGAGGGATCCAGGGTGTGTACTTTGGGTTATAGTTTTGGGGGAGTAATATTCGATTGGTTTCAGGGGGGTTCTAGGTCCCAACGAGTCCATTTCTATCAAATAGTGAGACATCCTCTGCTTATAATTACTCTTAGGAGTGGAATTATTTGTGATATCATACTTTTCCAGGTTGTCAGTTTAGGGGCAGCAGGGGCCATCCAAGATAGGACTATAGTTCTCCTTGCCATAGAATAGGGCTTCAAAAATAATATCTGTCGCATATTACATGATTCGGTTTCTGAGATTCCCAGTATACATAGTTTGGGGTCTAAGGGCACTGAGAATGATAATTTGGATGTTAAGTAATTTGTGACCTTGTACCAGAATCTGGCTATTCAGACAATTCCACAATAGCTGCCAAAAATCAGTGGTGTGTGGTAACATTTGGGACAGTCAGGGGGGTATGAGCGAGAGATGTGTGAGAGCCAATGCGGAGAAAGATAGACTTGGTGCACTATGCAAAATTGCATTCATTTGTTCGGAGCAGAAGGGGACACTAGCAGGTGGCTCTCAGCCAAATCTTCCCATCTCTGTGCTTAAGGAGGGAATACATTTTCCCATTTGTTGAGAATCTCCGTGGAGTCTGCTTCCAGGGTGGCGTGTAAAAGGCAGGCGTATAGTTTAGATACTATGAAGCTCTTGGAAGGAATTAGTTTATTTTGTACGAGGTGGGAAAGAGGGTAATTCTTTGGTACCCAAAAAAAGCTGATGGGAGTGTAGCGAAGGAGGGGTAATAGTGGGTTATGCCAAATAGGGGTAAGTTCAGAGGACCTTTCGAATTGAGGATTCGATTGACTACTTTCCAAGTCCGTGGTGGCTTTGGTAATAGGGGTGTGAGGGGTGGGAGCTACTCCCCCAGGGCCCCTGACAGCATGGGGTGCCGTAGTGAGGCCCCCAAAATTGCAGTTTGGTTACCCTTGGTGTTAGAGCATAGAGGGCTATTAGAACAATGGCAGTAGTTTCTTGATTGAATAGAATTTTGTACGGTAACTTTTCTGAAGATTTCACTGGATTTTGGGGTCAAATATGTAAGATGTAATTGATTTTGTTTTGGGTTTTTTTGCATTATTTGTAGAGAACTTTAAAAAAACTAAAAGCAAATACTGTACAGTATGTGGGTTTGCAGGAGCGTACAGCCAGGTGGTCCAATGGTGGTTTGCTACCCTCCATGTTTAATGGGCCCCCAACCTCCACTTTACAACACTTGCTCGTACCAGAAGAAGCTGGTAAAAAAAAGCTGATCGCAATACGGCCAGCACCACATTGCTGCAAACATCTGTAATGTTATAGGTATATTACCTGTTCAAAACTAACATAGAAATTCAACAACAAACCTACAGAATCCAGTTTGTAACCCAGGGACTGCCTGTAAACACCCCTCAAACTTAAGAAATACCCCCCCATGACTATATATTTTTAGAACCTACACCCCTTCAGTATGTAATGGGGCAATTTTTTATTCATATATGCAGAATTACAGATTCTGCTCTTTGTTGAAATGTTCATTTCAGCATATTTCCTAAAGGGGAAAAAAGCAGTTGGAATTAAAAATCTTACTAAACTGCCAGTACAAATAAAAATATTACTAAATATCGATCTTTACATGTCCCAAATAAAATGGTACCTACTGCATCGTAACACAGAGACACAATTGGCAAATAGCTGATCCATAAGTGAGCCAATACATAACTTTGTGACTGTGCATATTTGGGAAACTTAACAACAATCCCTGAAACAATGGGCGATATTATAAAGGTCCTTTATTTTTGCCAAAAAATTATCGCAGTGAAAAAAATCTTTATTATCGCTACATTTATAAAGGCAATCAATACCGCGGCGGTAATTGAGCTTTTGCCGCAATAATGACTTAGCACAAGCGTTAAGTATTTATCTGGCTAGGGGCTCAATCCCAACATACGGAGCAGGGGTTGGGAGGAGCTGCAAGTAAAGTATTGTGCTGCGGGTGGTCGCATTCGCCAGAGGGGAGTGGCTGGATGTACGCGGCCCTTGCCCCCCGTGGCGAGGGGGGGGGGTGTACGCCCACCCCGTGGCGGAGACCACACTGCGATTCCTTTCAGCCCACTGCCCTATACAACCCCTTTGCGGCATAAGGGGTCCGCAGCTTGTACGGGGACCCCCTCCCTGGTACTGAGAAGTGCTTTGTTTGGGTCCTGCAGGTCGAACCAGGATGCCCTGTTGGCTCTTACAAGACGTGTCTTCTTTCTTACATCCGGTAACACCAACCAGCCCTGTGAAGTGGCCACACCGGGCCAACCTACGGCCGCCAGGGGAACCTCCAGTGCTGGTACTTCAGCGTAGCCGATGTCACCGTGTCTTGATCCCGGTTTCTTCTTCACAGTCAGCGACACCAACTCCCTGAAGCAAGCGGATGCTTTTTTTCCAGATGCAATTTTCCTAGACCTTCAAAGACTGACATTATAAGTAGTAACCAGCATGGATTTAGGGCTAGACCCACTGCTGCGTTTTTTGTTGGTTTGCTTTTTTCACATCATTGAAAACGCAGCAACGCACGAAAACACGCTTTTTCGGGTGCGTTGCGATTTGCGTTCCGTATTTTAATCGCCATCGCATGCATTTCCTATACATAACTAAAGAAAAACACATGCGCAAACGCAATGAAATCGCATGCGATTCCGTGTGCGATTGCGTTTGCGGCGCAGTGTGGCCGTGCCTTTAAGGAGGAATATTTTATCAAAACTAACTTGCTGGCTTTTATGAGGAAGTGAGTAGGAATTTAGACTTTGGATAGCGTAGATGTAGTTTACTTGGATTTTTGCAAAGGGTTTTGATACAGTCCCCCATAGCCGATAATGTATATAAGATACGGTTGTGGTCTGGGGAGTCACCATTTGTAAATGGATAGAAAATTGGTTAATGAATAGGATGAGAGAGTAGTTGTAAATGGGGCTTCATCATTATGGACTAAAGTGCTAAGTGGGGTGCCCACAGGGTTCTGTGTTGGGGCGCTTCTATTCATTTATTAATGATTTTGCTGACGACACAAAACTTGTCGACCATTAAAAACTTCAGAGGATGTGCAATCATTGCAGGGGGATCTAGATAGATTGTCACATTGAGCTGCTAAGTGGCAGATGAGATTCAAGTTGATAAATGTAAGGTGATCATGTTGGACTAAATCCTTGTGCTGTATTACTATAATGGCTCTGTGTAAGTGAATCCTGTTCGAAAGGGATCTGGAGTTTTGGTGGATAACAAACTTAAAGAAGCAAGCAGTGCCAGGTGGCAACAGCCAGAGCCAGCATGGTATTGTCTATATAAAGAGAGGTATGGATTCACAGGTAGGAAATGCTATTCTCCCTTTACAAAGCAGAGAAAGTTACAATATGTATGCTGGAGGATATGATTACTGTGTATGCATACATTAAGGGCCATACAATAACTATCTGGGGAATTGTTCACCAATAGAGCATGTCAGAGGACCACGTGGCCATCCCTTAAGATTATAGAAAAAGGCTTAGGCTCAGTGGCAATCCAGCTCCGAGTTTTGGGGAGGCACAAACGGGGCAAATGAAAAAAATACCATATAATCATGGCAGTATAAGGAAGCTATTACATACCTTACAGTTAAACTGTGTGTGGTTTTCAACTAGAAATTTAAGTTTTATGGAATTTAACTACAAGATAGTTGAAGAGCATTGTCTGGCTGCATACCATTTTAAAAAAAAGCACAACATACCTTCTATGCCCCAGCGCAGCAAATAGAGAGAGATGAGTGTGGATTGTGTTAACCTTAAGCAGGGGTGTATCTAGACCTTTTGTTACAAAATAACAACCAGTCTTAAACATGGCTGGAGGGCGGTTTAACATTGGCAGGAGGGCTTGTTTAAACACTGGCTGGGGGGAGGTTAATACTGACTGGGGGCTGGTTTAACCACTGGCTGGAACATTGGCTAGAGGGCTGGTTTAAAACTGGCTGGAGGGCTGGTTTAACATTAGCGTAGGGGGTTACAACAACTGCCTGCGAGGACGGTTTACACTAGCTGTAGGGGTGGTTAAACACGGTAGAGGGCTGGTTTAAAGTCCAGCTCCAAATGAAAACTTACATACAGGTAAATCACTCCCAAACCCTAAACTATAATAGTTTGAAATGTGAAATAGTATAAGTCTAACTTGAATGCTGTACAATGTCATGTTTCCCATTTCTGCTTCCTGGTTCTTCCAGTTAGTAACTGTCAGTTGACATCACAGCCAATGACTGAATGTTTACCCATCTGCTTCTTCTGAGCATGCCCAGGCTCAGTACGGCTCAGTACAGGTTCTTAAATTGCTCCGTTTTCATGAGGCATCCAGAAGCATAGCAGGCATACAGAATGAATTCATAGGACACAAATATGATATATCAACATATTAAAGATGTTTATGAGGGTGGAGTGCCCTTTAACACTAACTGGAGGGCTGGTTAATCATAAATTCACAGTTTATAATCATAAATGAAACCCATATTTAATAATAGACTTTGGTGACTACTGAAATAAGAAGTTGCTGCATATACTGTGTTACCTGAAAAAGACATGGACCTTTAATTATTGGTTGAGTTTTTGATTTAAATGGGTCCCTCCCTGGGTGGTGGTCCAGAAAAACCCGGATGGTCTGCTGTAAAATGTCCTTTGCTTGTCTTGAGGACTATATAATTGGGTTTGGGCCTAGTGAGATCCCAACACGGGTATTCTATGGATGCTTGAGGCCTTACACAGCCTAATGCCTTACACATAGATTGTAGTGAGTGGGTCCCAATACTGCCTCCACCACTGGATGGTTCTTGTGGCTAAGGCTGGCCCTGCTGGTTAGAACTAAACCAGAGTGAGGCCTCAAGATTGCGTAAAGATTCATGGAAATATCATTATCTTTAAATTCTTATTTATCACCTACCTCACACAGTACCTACAAGAGTTATCTACATATTCTCAATTAAATTTTGAAAAAAAATTTATACCCCTGCTGTTCATGCTGTTGTGAGCTGCCATTTAAGGTTCTGCATTGGTCCTTCTTCCCAGAATGCACACTAAACTGGAATGTTCCTAACAGGAATTTCTACTGATGGCTGTCGGATGGGTCAAACATGCTCAGATCTCTCTGAGACTGAATCAACCTAGGCACTGGGTCAAAGGCAAGACCATAACAGTTATATTAGGGGTCCTGTAAACAGGAAGTCAGAATTCAGAAGCATTATCTACACAGACAAAAAGTAATGGCAGTAGATAATAGGCTAGAAAAATTCTGTTCCTTTTCTAAAAGTATTTGTTTGCACTGAAACTTCCCTTTAAACAGCCTAAGGGGGCCTTATTTATTGAGGTCAGTCAACTCCTGGTCTGTGACCGTCAAGCCACACTCGTCTTTCACCATGTGTGTGAGGCAACCATCGACAGCTGGGGCAGTTGATAGGCCCACTTTAGAATAGGCCTCTGCCTACACATAATAGGTCAAGCGGTTATGCTTAGCGCAGTACAAGTCCAAAATCCTGCGAACGCACTGGCATATTCACCCGTGAGGGTGCCTCAACCCCACCCACCGTGAGGCTACGGGGTAGTGTTGGACAGCAAGTCCTCCTAATGAGCGTTGGGGGGTTTTTGCTGCCCAACATTGACCCCCCAGGATGGATAGTGCTTAGGGGGGTTTGCTGCCCAGCCAATGGCCTCCCCCCCCCCTTGATTGGTCCTATAATGGGGGTTTCTTTGCTGCCCACCAAACAAGTGACTGTCCACCTTTGGATGGAGATATGGATGGCGCAGGACACAAGTGTTAAGGTGTGCCTCAGTGCCGGGCTGGGCCATGGCCTAGCCGCGGTACCAGGGCCAGGCAAGGCTGATTTTAATTAGAAGTGTTGAACTCAACTTGAGCGTTACTCTACTCAAGTCCTCATACATAACATTTGGGCCCTGCTAGTTGCAAGCATTTCCAACTTTGGTAACTTAGGTGAAGGATATATCTGTGTATTCATTAGATCAACTGCGACTTGAAATGTAGTTTTGAAGACGTTTCGCTAGTCATCCGACTGGCTTTCTCAAGCTTTTGAAATGGAGAAGCCAGTCGGGATGGACTAGCGAAACGTCTTCAAGAACTACATTTCAAGTCCAGTTGATCTAATTGAATACAACGATTATACCATGACTGGAGAATGAGAACCTTCACAAGCTTAGGTGAAGGACCAAGACAGGGGGCCAGTCAGACATCGCAATTCAGTTCAGGCCCTGGCCCGTGGCACAGCTCCTCAGTCCCACTCACCAACCCTCCTTCCTTACCTCTGTGCTGTGAGTAGATACTAGTAATAGTAGACTAAAGCAGACAGACAGTCAGGACTCTCTCCAGACGCTGTGCAGAGCAGCAGAAGAACTCTGGCGTGCAGACACAGTGCAGAACTCTTAAAAGGCGCGCACCCTCCCATGTCACCTACCTTGTTTTAATGGGCGGAGGCTGAACCTCGCGCAGCCAGTGAGCTACGTGATGTGAATGACGTCAAGTAGCGACCATTTCCACAGCAGGCCAGCAGGTGGCGTTTGTTCATCATGCCAGTGCCTGAGCCGCTGAGCACAAGAGAGCGGGCGGCGAGCGGCTTCACTTTAGGCAGCAGTTGAGAGTGATGTCAGAATTACACCATATACGATCAGGGAGATGGCCAGCTGTGGCGTGGGGGGGGCACATGAGGGGGCACTACATCATGTGAGTGGGGCACATGCCCCATTGTGCCCCGTGTAGCGCCGCCACTGCTTAGGCTTCCAAGTTCAGAAAGGGTTTTCACTGTGAGAACGGTAAAGCTATGGAACTGACTTCCGCAGATGTTATCTCCTACATCTTCTGTCAAGAGTTTGCTACATGTGGGTGTGCAGAGACACAGCCACCAACTTATAACAAAAGGCATAAGTGCAATCAGACAAAAAAAAAAACAAGCTCTTAGTTAACATAGCTGCCAGTTTTTCAAAATAAAAACAAACCTCAAACTTTGTAAATGCTTCCAGAAAACAATATCGGGGAGATATTTAAAAGTTCTTATCGTTAAAATGGTGCTAATTTTGCACCAACCAATCAAGATGTTATGTACCATTGAAATCAAACATTTTGATAGTTTTGGCAAATTAAGCACCATTTTAATGATAAGAACTTTATTACATCCCTGTATATTTCATAGGACATACACACCTTTGCTTTGTGACAGTATAATATTTTATAAATACAAGCAGAATTCTGCACACAGTTCTTTTAGATTTGTGCAGATTTTCGGAAAAAGAAGTGGGAAACGATGGTTCAAACTTAAATCTTGACATTCCCCCTGTAGAAAATAATAAAAAAAAGCCTAAATCAGGCCTGGGAAAGTAAGGCCTGTTGACAGAGAAAATTAACATGGCAAAATAAAAAAGACAAGAGAGTGAAATTAGTATGTATACGTCCTTAAAGGGAAAGTTTCAGTGAAAAAAAAATAATATTTTTTAAACTCTCACGTTTTATTAGGCATACCTACGGTATTTAGTCTACATATCTTCCATTTTGAAAAATCACTTGAATTTATGACCCCTTGCTATTTCCAGCTGTTGACATTAGTGAGCTGACATTTCAGGTTCTGTAAATCTGTCATCCTTTTCCCAGAATGCACCACTATCCAGAATGCACCAATACCTTGGAGTGTCCTACAGTTTTTATACTGATTGGCTGTTGGATGGGTCAGACATGATCAGATCTCTACTGAGCAACTGAATCAAACCAGGCGATGGGTAAAGGGCAAGACCATAACGATCTCTTAGGGGAAAGTAAGTATCAGGCAAGCGGCCAGACTCTGGACTAACTTAAAACATTAATTCATTTAACAAACATATAAAAACTGGAACTGGTAATATTTCACAGGACCCGTAGAGGAGCACAAGCTCCACTGTGCATGTTTTGTTGCCACACACGCCACTCCTAGGGGTCAGAGTGTGTTGCATCACCTCCTATCTTATGGTTAAAACAGTGAACCCCTGTTTGCAGGAATTACACATAATAAGAAAAAGGGACAGTATGAATTACCCACATTAAAGACAATTTTCTATAGGAGATAGAAAAAACTTACCTTTTGTGCTCAAATTACTAGAGACATTGTTACAGACATTTGACTGAAAAAAATCTGCTGTGCTGAATCCACGCGCTTCTATTCCATATTTGCAACAATGTAGGGGGTCCTTACCAACAGGAAATCCATATTTTTTTACAGATTGTTGATCTTAACCTATTTTATTATTTTTTTATCTCTACCCCTTTCCCCCAACCATGGCCTGAGCACACACAAACCTTAAAGGACAAACTCCACCCTCATAAGAACTTCTTTTAGAAGGAATGCCTCTTTAAAATATGTTGGATATATCATATTTGTCCTATGAATTCATTACTGTAGGCTGCTATGCTTCTGGATGCCTCATAGAAACTGAGCAATTTAGAAACCTGTACTGAGCTGGGCATGCTCAGAAGGCAGCTAGGGCATTAGCATTTCAGTCATTGGCTCTGATGTCAACTGTCAAATCCATAACTGACAGTTGCTAACATGAAGAACCAGGAAGCAGAAACAGGGGGAACGGACATTGTGCAGAATTTCAGGTTAGACTTAGATATTTCAGATTTCAAACTATTACCGTTTAGGGTTTTGGAGGGTGATTTACCTGTTTCTTTTTGGGGCTGGACTTGCCCTTTAAGGCTGGGTACACATAATGGACCATTTGTCTCAAATAGGACAAATGACTGTCGGTCTCGCGGCGTTTGTGCGGTCCCAAAACGTCCCAAATTTACCAAACAGGCATCTGGACGAAGGGGCAATCGGGCTCGGTTGTGGCCGCAGCAATAAACCAACACAGATCTTACGGCCCCACCGACCGACATATGGAGGATTTTATACACCAATTCAGTGGACTAGCAGTCAGTCACTAAACTAAATAACAATTCCCTATATGACAAGTGAGTACCCCTTCTAACAGTTAAATTTCATTTCACCATTAAGCTTCTCAAACATGTATGGAAAGGGGATGTAGCACACTGTGATATCCACGATGTGTATGCATGGCTATTTTGGGCAATATGTGCTGTGTATGGGCATTTGTCATAGATGAAGATCCACCTGGCCGGTGGACCCCAAACTGAATGGGCGTTTCGCCTGACAAAGTGCCCATACCACGGCACGATTATCGCCCGAAACGGCCATGCATACACATGTGGGTTCGCGGGTCAGCCTACGATCGCACGTGTGTATGAAGTGAACTGATGAAGGTACGCAACTATACATTTCCATCTCCGTAGTTTCTCATTATTTTTATTTTTATATAGCGCCACTTGGGGACGCAGCGCTGTACAAGTAATAAATACAATATAAGTCAATTAAAGGGGGTGAATACATAGATAGTTCAGTACATAAATATAAATTATATAAATGCTCGAGCTTTGCCACAAGAGGTAATGAGGTCCCTGCCGTAGAGCTTAATCTAGTTAGGTGGTAAACATACAGATACAATGGAATGGGTATAAGTGTGGAGTTGAGACGGATGCAGTGCCAAATAAAACAATCATATACTGTGTGGTTACCAGATAGTTAGGAGTAAGGCTAGATTTAACAATGGTAATTAGGTTTCTTGACATAGAGAGAGGGGAATAGAATTCCAGAGGACAGGAGCTGCAAAGAGAGAAAGGTTTAAGGCGAGAGGAAGCAATACGAGAAGAGGGCGGCAAAGCTGGTTCTGCGATGAGCGGAGGGTACGGGCAGGAAAATATGGGGAGGACTATAAGGAATGGATGGAAATATAAGGAGGAGCAGCGCGAGCGAAGGGATTAAAATGTTGGAGAAGGATTTTGTATGCAATGCGCTGTTTAACGGGGGAGCCATATTGTTGTCTGTACAGAGGAGATTTGGGATCCTGTTAAAAAGCAGAACAATACGTGTGGCAGAGTTAAGTATAGAATGAAGGGGAGAGAGGTGGGAAGCAGGAAGACCAGAAAGTAGTAGGTTGCAATAGTCCAGGTGGGATAGGATGAGAGCAATGCAGGTTCCCACACCTCCCGGATTGTCTGGAGTCTCCTCATTCTGCAGTGGTCTCCGCGAGACCACCCAGACTCCCAGACTTGAGAGGAGACTGAGTCTCCTCTCCAGTCACGCCCCCTTTCGGTGACCATGCCCCCAGAATGCCCCTAACTCGCCCTAACCCTGCTTCCCACTACCCGGGAATGCTGGCCCTGCCTGTGTGATTTCACGCCCTGCCCATGACATCACACCTGCACACCCCCTTTCCAACCCCCTGCCCAGAAGCCGGAAAGGGCAGGGAGGGATGTCTGGAAAATACATTAGCATAGCGGGTGATCTGGAGAGAAATGAACCTGCGGATTTTGGCTATATTGCAAAGGAAAAAGCGTCCGGTTTTTAGAAAAGGAGAGAGAGGAGTTAATAATTACCCCTGGCAGCATGCCGATTGGATAGGGAAAATGGGGGTGTGGTGGTATTGTAAACAGAGATGGAGAGAAAATGGGACGGACCAGGTTGAGGTGGAAAAATGATCCGTTCAGTTTTAGAAAGATTTCATTTGAGGTACGTTGAGACATCCAGGAGGAGATGGCAAGGAGGCAGGCGAGACACGTGATTGGATGTCAGGAGTTAGCATAGGTTGTGAGAAGTAGATCTCTGTATCGTCTGCATATGAATGATAATTGAAGCCAAAAAGCAGCTAATGACATCTTCAAAGTAGATAGTGTAGAGGGAGAGAATAAGGGTCCAAGTACAGACCCCGTGGGACCACCACACCAAGGGAACCGGAGAAGAGGTGTTGGTTAGCATAAGAGATACGAGTAAGTTCGGTTAGAGATGTAGGATAGAAACCAGGATGTCACTTATTTGGAATGCCCAAAGAGTGAAGTATTGCATTAGGAGGGAATGATCGAACGTGTCGAAAGCAGAGGAGAGGTCAAGGAGGATAAGAATAGAAAAGTGACCATTAGCCTTTGCCGCCTTATTAATTTGGCTTGAAAAAACAAGTTCCTGTTCTTACTATTTTTTTATCTTTTATTTTGTGTTATTTGGGACTGTATCTCATCCCACGTTTTGAGCTAGAAACATGATATTTGGTACAGACGTTGCAGGACAAATAGGATAAGAGTGCCGTTACCTACTAAGGAATCATGGAAGCATTCCACGTTATCCATAAATTTTGGGGCAAATTTTTCTTATTGACTATAATGGGTTAGAGTCCACAAACATACTGAGGTTTCAGGGTCGTGGTCAAATCAAATGCACTTTCTTAAACCCTTAAATGAAAAAAATTATATTATAGTAAAATATGACCACCCCAACCCCAATACTGCATTAGTTAGAAGCTGCAAGATTTAAAATAACCGAAATGCGTGCACACAATGTGTCAGTCATGATATGAAAGTTGAAAACACAGCCAATGCAAATCTCCTAGCTGCCCCTTGAGCATGCTTCAAGCTCATAACCAGCTCACTACATTTCTGAAGGGGGATCGAATAAATATAGCCGCTAACACACACTACCAGAGCATAGCAGACATAAACAAATGATCCTAAGGTCAAGGTCATTTTTTAAAGGGCCGTGTCTTTTTAAAAATATCATTATGAGGGTGGAATAGTCTTAAATAAAAGCACCGGGTCAAAGATATACTAACACTACAACTATTGGCGGGATGACTCCAGAGCCGCAGTGTGTGAAAATGTAATTCCCGGAGGAGAGACGGAGGCAGACTCCTATATGGACTCTGCTAGGTACTGGTGGCCAGTTTTTGGGACTTTGTGGGACATTACAGGAGAACCATTGAAGCTGGGATATGTGAGTAAGGATTTATACAATACACAGGGGGCCAGTGAGTGGGTGAATTATATTTTGGGGGTGGACTGCCCTTTAATATAGCTTGCTACCTGGTGTTTTTGGGTTAATTGAGATTTGTATATGTGCTACAGTAGAGTTAATTATATTTGAATATTATCAATTAGTGATAAATTGGTGTAATGTGATTAATCATGCCTATGTATGTGTGGAGTAGATGCAGCTATACTTGTATAAAATGTGGTTCTATCCACTATATGTGGGTTTTTTTAGGGATGTGGTTTGTTTTGTTTTTTTGTTACTATTTTCATGCACTGTCTATGCACCCTACATGTCAGGAAGCAATGCAATTTAAAACAATAAATTATTTGTAACTTTTTTTCTGGTAAGCATAGAAACCAGGAAGGTGCAAGTAAGTATCGGATGTAATGGAAACATATAAAGGGCAAATACCCTTCCATCATCCCCCCCAAGTTAATTATACCAGGGTAAGATCCTGGTCTCACTTGTTTTGAGAGGGTCTGCAAAGTCAGCTTTGTGAGAACAAAACAAAACAAAAAAAAAAAAATAGATATATAGCAATATCTATAATGAAATACAGCAATAAACCATATTGCCCCATGTACAGTGATACAGATAAAACCATATCGACCATTGTTATACAGAATAAACACTATCGCCCATTTTACAGTTATACAGAATATACAACATAAGCCATTATCACTCATTATACATTATGACAGAATAAACCAAGCGCCCATTATACGTATACAGAAATAAACCATATGACATTAACAGTTATACAGAATTAAACCATATTTACATATTACAATATACAGAAATAAATGACAATAACAATTTCAACCATATACAGTTATACAGAATAAACCATATCGCCATTTACAGTTATACAGAAATAAACCATATTTCCCATTAGACAATTATACAGAATAAGACATAAACCATATCGCCCATTATACAGTTATACAGAATAAAACCATATCGCATTATACAGTTATACAAAATAACCAACGCCCATATACAGTTTTACAGATAAACCATATTTACCATTATACAATTATACCATGAATAAATGTCAATAAATCATATCACCCATTATACAGTTATCAGAATAAACCATTCGCCCATTTATAACAGTTATAAAGAATAAACCATATTGCCCATTATACAGTTATACAGAATAAACCATATTTCATTCTACAATTATACAGAAAAAGACAATACATCATATCACCCATTATACAGTTATACGAATAAACCAATCGCCATTATACAGTATTACAGAATAAATGGCAATAAACACAATATTGCCCATTATACAGTTTATACAGAATAAATGGCAATAAACCATATTGCCCATTATACAGTTATACAGAATAAATGGCAATAAACCTTGCCATTTATACAGTTTGCAGAATAAAGACTATACGTCCATTATACAGTTATACAGAATAAACCATATTTCCATTATACAGTTATACAGAATAAATGGCAATAAACATATCACCCATTATACAGTTATACCGAATAAAACATATCGCCCATATACAGTTATACAGAATAAAGTGACAATAAAACCATATCGCCCATTATACAGTTATACAGAATAAACCATATGCCCATTATAGTTATACAGAATAAACCATATTTCCCATTATACAGTTATACAGAATAAATGACAATAAATCATATCGCCCATTATACAGATGATAAGAATAAACCGTATCGCAATTATACAGTTATACAGAATAAACCATATCGACCATTATACAGTTATACAGAATAAACCATATTCCCATTATACAATTATACAGAATAAATGACAATAAATCATATCACCCATTATACAGTTATACAGAATAAACCATATCGCCATATACAGTTATACAGAATAAACCAATTTCCCATTAACAATTTACAGAATAAATGACAATAAATCATATCACCCATTTATACAGTTATACAGGACTAAACCAATATTGCCCATATACAGTTATATACAGAAATAAATGGCAATAAAACCATATTGCCCCTATACAGTTATACAGAATAAATGGCAATTAAACCATATCGCCCATTATACAGTTATACAGAATAAACCAGATTGCCCATTGATATAAGTATTACAGAAATACAATGGCAATAAACCATATCGCCCATTATTACAGTATAAAGAAATAAAACCATATTGCCCATTATACAGTTATACAGAATAAATGGCATAAACCCGACGCCCAGTTTATAAGTTACAGAATAAACCATATTGCCCATTATACAGTTATACAGATAAATGGCAATAAACATACACCATTATACAGGTGATAGAATAAAGGGCCAATATACAAACCATTCGCCCCATTATACAGTTATACAGAATAAATGGCAATAAACCATACACCAATTTGACAGTGTACAGAATGAACCATATCGCCCATTATACAGTTATACAGAATAAATGACAATACCATATCGCCCCATTATTACATTAGACAGAATAAAACCATATCTGCCCATATACCAGTTATACAGAATAACATGTCAATAAACCATATCGCCCATTACTAAAGTATAAGATAAAGGGCAATAAACCAACGCCATTATACAGTTTATAAAGATAAAACCATATCGCCCATTTACAGTTATATCAGATAAATGGCAATAAACCATATCGCCCGATTATACAGTTATAAAGCATAAACCATATCGCCCATTATACGAGTTATTACAGAATAAACATATCGCCCATTACTACAGTTATACAAAATAAATGGCCAATAAACCATATCGCCCATTATATCAGTTAGACAAATAAACCATATCGCCATTATACAGTTATACAGAATTAACATATCTCACCCATTATAAGTTTATTTACAGAATAACACCATATCGCCCATTATAGTTATACAGAAAAAACCAATCGCCCAGTATACAGTTATACCAGAATATACACCAATAAACAATATCACCCCATTATTTACAGGTATACAGAATAAAGGCATTAAACAATAATGACCATTATTACAGTTATACAGAATAAAGGGCAACTAAACCATATTCGCCCATTATGACAGTTATAAAGAAATAACATATCGCCATTAACAGTTATACAGAACAACTCATATCGCCCATTATATACAGTTAACGAATAAATCATTTCGCCCATTTACGTTATACAGATAAAGGCATAAAAACCATATCGACCTCTATACAGTATATAGAATAAACCATATCGCCCATTATACAGTATACAAAATAATGGGAATAACCATATCGCCATATACAGATATACGGAAATAAACCATATCGCCCATTTATACAGTTATACCAGAATAAAATTTGGTACCAATAACCATATCGCCCATAGACTAGTTATACACGAATAAAGGGCAATAAAACCATATTGCCCCATATACAGTTTATAAAAGAAATCACCATACGCCCATTATACAGTTAAAGAATAAATGGCAAGAAAACCTATCGCCTATTAACCGTTATAAAGAATAAAAAACCATATCGCCCATTATCCAGTTATACAGAATTAAATCATATCGCCCAGTATACAGTTCTACAAAAATAAATGGCAATAAACCATATCGCCGATTATACAGTTTTATACAGAATAAAACCATATCGCCCATTATACGTTATTTCCAGAACCCCCCTATCGCCCCCTTCTCCCGTCTCCCGCCTCCCCCCTCTCGCCCTTCTCCGCGTTCTACAGGCCCCCCCTCGCGCCCATTCTTTTACACCAGCGTTCTATAAAGGTGAGTGGGAGCCCTTGGCCTAATTTCCACTTACAACACCTTAGGAGCCTGTAGGCCCAAATAGCCTGGTGCCTTTAGCCCCACCCCTAAACACACATCACACCCCTAAACCACACCTGTTTTCTTTTTGGGGGGGCAGCGACTACCTTCTACCTGGCCTGCATTTTAGTATAGTACTTACCTTGTCTGCATCAAGCTACTTACCTGGCCATGCATTTAGACAGTTACCTTCCTTGTCTGCACCAGCTACATACTTGCCTGCATTAGTATAGTTAATTACCTTGTCTGCACCCAGCTACTACCGTCCTGCATTTAGTATAATTACTTACCTAGTCTGCACCCAGCTACTTAACATGTCCTGCATTTAGTATAGTTACTTACCTTTGTTGCGCCCCAGTACTTACCTGTCCGCATTTAGTATAATTACTTACCTAGTCTGCACCAAGCTACTTACCTGAACCTGCATTTAGTATAGTTACTTACCTTGTCTGACACCCAGCTACTTACTGTCCTGCATTTAGTATAATTACTTACCTAGTCTGCACCCAGCTACTTACATGTCCTGCATTTGTATAGTTACTTACCTTGTCTGCGCCCAGCTACTTACCTGTCCTGCATTTAGTATAATTACTTACCTAGTCTGCACCAAGCTACTTACCTGACCTGCATTTAGTACAGTTACCTTGTCTGCGCCCAGCTACTTACCTGGCCTGCATTTAGATCAGCTACTTACTGGCCTGCAGTTAGTATTCAGCTACTTACCTTGTATGCGCCCAAGCTACTTACCTGGCCTTCATTTAGTACAGTTACTTACCTTGTCTGCACCACAGCTTACTGGCCTTCATTTAGTACAGTTACTTACCTTATGTCTGCAGCACCCAGCTACTTTACCTGGCTTCATTAGTACAGTTACTTACCTTGCTGCACCAGCTACTTACCTGGCCTTCATTTAGTACAGTACTTACCTTGTCTGCACCAAGCTACTTACCTGGCCTGCATTTAGTATGTTACTACCTTATCTGCACCCAAGCTACTTACCTGGCCTGCATTTAGTAAGTTACTTACCTTGTCTGCATCAAGCTACTACCTGGCCTGCATTTAGTACAGTTACTTACCTTGTCTGCACCAAGCTTACCTTATCGGACCTGCATTTAGTACAGTTACCTTGTCTGCGCCAGCTACTTACCTGTCCTGCATTTAGATATTCAGTTACTTACCTTGTCTCGCCCAGCTACTTACCTGGCCTGACATTAGTATTCAGTTACTTACCTTGTCTGCACCCAGCTACTTACCTGGCCGGGCCTGCATTTTAGTATAGATACTTGCCTTGCGTGTCCAGATACTTGCCTTGCCTGGTCCAGCTACTTGACTTGCTGTGTCCAGACTTGCTTGCCTGTGTCCAGCTACTTGCCTTGCCTGTGTCCAGACTTACTTGCCTGCCTGTGTCCAGCTACTTGCCTTGCCATGCAGCTTTGTTGGTTAGGTATGAGTAGGGGGAAAATTCTCATTCTCTTCATTTGATAGCCCCCGATTTCTCAGAGTTGGTTTCAACTTCCACCCCGTCAGATTGAGTTTGTCTAAATCTGGTTGACTCAAGTTTCCCTGAGACCGCAAGTGCAGTATTTTCAGTAGCCTAATTGGGGGATAGTGAGCTATTGACTGGACCCAGGCAAACCATGTTGGTCTCTGCCACCGAAGAAGTTATTCTAATAATTTCTTATTTTGTCCTCCTCGATCTTCCTGAGCACTCTTTGTATCCTAGATATAGGTGGAAATATATAAACATCCGGAAAAGACACTCCACAAGAATGCATTGGGACCACTGCAAGAGTCTGGAAACCATGAGCAGAATTTCCTGACTTTGAAATTGTACCTGGTCACCATTAAGGGTCTGGCAAGCCCACTTGCTGGTTATCTGATTGAACACGTTCTGTCACCAGGATTGATAACATGTCTGCTTGAACATTGTTTCCCCAGAATGTGTATACTGTAGCTCTTATGCACTTAATATTTTTCTCTGCCAAGTAAAAATTTCCAACACTTGTATCCAGAAACTGACACTCCAGTTCCCCCTTGTTTGTTGATATAATATACTACAGCCATGTGGTCTGGCTGGATATTTAGAGGCTGATTCTGGATCAATCTCCTTGAATGCTTTTCATTGGCAAAAATACAGCTTTTATTTTTTAACTTCTGATGTTTCTTCTTCCAAGTAACAAATTAGTATTATTCTTACTTTGCAGTGAAATACTGCACTATTGCAGTATTACCAAAGAAAACACTCAAATTGGGACAAGGTTCACAGTTATCCTGATTCGGGGTGGAACCCCCTACTGCAGAGCTCACATCTTGAGTCAAGATCCAAGGATCTGAGGAGACATGTTTAAAGTTACAGATCCGAACAATCACCTTCACCACACACCACAGGCCAGAAGGGGATGTGTCTGAAGTAGTGACGTCACAACCTTTGAAAGGAAAGTCCACAAGCCTGTGACAGAGGAAAACAGATCAAATTAGCCTGGGGAGGTTATCCCAGGGTGTACTTTGGGTTATAGTTTTGGGGGAGCTAATATTCGATTGGTTTCAGGGGGGTTCTAGGTCCCAACGAGTCCATATTCTATCAAATTTAGTGAGGACATCCTCTGTTATATATATTACTCTTAGGAGTGGAATTATTTGTGATATCATACTTTTCCAGGTTGTCAGTTTAGGGGCAGCAGGGGCCATCCAAGATAGTACTATAGTTCTCCTTGCCATAGAATAGGGCTTCAAAAATAAATATCTGTTCGCATTTATTCCATGATTCGGTTTCTGAGATTCCAGTATACATAGTTTGGGGTCTAAGGGCACTGAGTATGATAATTTGGATGTTAAGTAATTTGTGACCTTGTACCAGAATCTGGCTACTTTCAGACAATTCCACAATAGCTGCCAAAAATCAGCTGGTGTGTTTGGTAACATTTGGGACAGTCAGGGGGGTATGAGCGAGAGATGTGTGAGAGCCAATGCGGAGAAGAAAGAAAGATAGACTTGGTGCACTATGAAAATTGCATTCATTTGTTCGGAGCAGAAGGGGACACTAGCAGGTGGCTCTCAGCCAAATCTTCCCAGTCCTCTGTGCTTAAGGAGGGAATACATTTTTCCATTTGTTGAGAATCTCCGTGGAGTCTGCTTCCAGGGTGGTGGTGTAAAGGCAGGCGTATAGTTTAGATACTATGAAGCTCTTGGAATGGAATTAGTTTATTTGTACGAGGTGAAGAGGGTACTGGTTACCCAAAAATTAGCTGATGGGAGTGTAGCGAAGGAGGGGTAATATAGTGGGTTATGCCAAATAGGGGTAAGTTCAAGAGTACCTTTCGAAATTGAGGATTCGATTGGACTACTTTCCAAGTCCCGCTGGTGGCTTTGGTAAATGGGGTGACGGGGGTGGAGGCAGCTACTCCCCAAGGGCCCCTGACAGCATGGGGTGCCGCTAGTGGGCCCCAACATTGGCAGTTTGGTTACCCTTGGTTTAGAGCATAGAGGGCTATTAGAACAATGGCAGAGTAGTTTCTTGATTGAATAGAATTTTGTACGGTAACTTTTCTGAAGATTTCACTGGATTTTGGGGTTCAAATAAGTAAGAATGTAATTGATTTTGTTTTGGGTTTTTTTGCATTATTTGTAGAGAACTTTAAAAAAACTAAAAGCAAATACTGTACAGTATGTGGGTTTGCAGGAGCGTACAGCCAGGTGGTCCAATGGTGGTTTGCTACCCTCCATTTAATGGGCCCCCAACCCTCCACTTTACCCACCTTGCTCTTACCAGAAGAAGCTGGTAAAAAAAAGCTGATCGCAATACTGGCCAGCACCACATTTGCTGCAAACATCTGTAATGTTATAGGTATATTTACCTGTTCAAATAACATAAGAAATTCACAACAAACAAACTACAGAATCCAGTTTGTAACCCAGGGACTGCCTGTAAAACACCCTCAAACTTAAGAAATACCCCCCCATGAACTATAATTTTTTAGAACCTACACCCCTTCAGCTATGTAATGGGGCAATTTTTATTCATATATGCAGAATTACAGATTCTGCTCTTTGTTGAAATGTTCAATTTCAGCTATTTCCTAAAGGGAAAAAAAGCAGTTTCGGAATTAAAAATCTTTACTAAACTGCCAGTACAAATAAAAAATATCTACTAAATATCGATCTTTTACATGTCCCAAATAAAATGGTTACCCTACTTGCATCCGTACACACAGAGACACAATTGGCAAATAGGTGATCCATAAGTGAGCCAATACATAACTTTGTGACTGTGCATATTTGGGAAACTTAACAACAATCCCTGAAACAATGGGGCTATTTATAAAGGTCCTTTATTTTTGCCAAAAAATTATCGCAGTGAAAAAAATCTTTATTTCGCTACATTTATAAAGGCAATCAATACCGCGGCGGGTAATTTGAGCTCTTTGCCGCAATAATGCCATTAGCACAATGCGTAAGTATATTATCGTGGCTAGGGGCTCAAATCCCAACATACGGAGCAGAGGGTTGGGAGGAAGGCAGTAAAGTATTGTGCTGCGGGTGGTCGCATGCCAGAGGGGAGTGGCTGGATGTACGCGGCCCTTGCCCCCCGTGGCGAGGGGGGGGGTGTACGCCCACCCCGTGGCGGAGACCACCCACTGCGCATTCCTTTCAGCCCACTGCCCCTATACACCCCTTTGCGGCATAAGGGGTCCCGCAGCTTGTACGGGGACCCCCCTCCCTGGTCATGAGAAGTGCCTTGTTTGGGGTCCTGCAGGTCGAACCAGGATGCCCTGTTGACGGTCTTTTCTTACATCCGGTAACACCAACCAGCCCTGCTGAAGTGGCCAACACCGGGAATCCCTCGGCCGCCAGGGGAACCTCCAGTGCTGTGTACTTCAGCGTAGCCGATGTCACCGGTCTTGATCCGAGGTCTTCTTCTTCACAGTCAGCGACACCAACTCCCTGAAGCAAGCGGATGCTTTTTTTCCAGATGCAATTTTCCTAGACCTTCAAAGACTGACATTATAAGTAGTAACCAGCATGGATTTAGGGTAGACCACACTGCTGGTTTTTGTTGGTTTGCTTTTTTTTCACATCATGATTGAAAACGCAGCAACGCACGAAAACACGCTTTTCGGGTGCGTTGCGATTTGCGGTCCGTATTTTAATCGCATCGCATGCATTTTCCTAACTTAATACAGACCTGTATTAAGTATACAGTTACTTACCTTGTCTGCACCCAGCTACTTACCTGGCCTTCATTTAGTACAGTTACTTACCTTGTCTGCACCCAGCTACTTACCTGGCCTGCATTTAGTAAACTTACTTACCTTGTCTGCACCCGGCTACTTACCTGACCTGTATTTAGTATACAGTTACTTACCTTGTCTGCACCCAGCTACTTACCTGGCCTTCATTTAGTACAGTTACTTACCTTGTCTGCACCAAGCTACTTACCTGGCCTGCATTTAGTATAGTTACTAACCTTGTCTGCATCAAGCTACTTACCTGGCCTGCATTAAGTACAGTTACTTACCTTATCTGCACCCAGCTACTTACCTGGCCTGCATTTAGTATAGTTACTAACCTTATCTGCACCCAGCTACTTACCTGGCCTGCATTTAGTATAGTTACTTACCTTGTCTCGCTACTGTACCTGGGCGTTTAAAACATCAAGAACATACAGTTACGTATACCTCCTGTCTGCAACCAAGCTACTGTAGACCTGGCTCATGTAGTATATGATTATCTAACCTTATCTGCATCCAGCTACTTATCCGTGAAAGCAACTGCATGTTAGTATTAGTTACTTACCTTGTCTGGCATCAATCTACTGTACCTGAACCGCATTTAGTACAGTTCTACTTACCTTGTCTAGCAAAAAAAACAGCTCCAATTCTGACTGCATTTGAGACAGTTACGCTTGTACTGCGCCCAGTCTACTTACCTTGTCCTGCATTTAGTAATCAGTTACGTATTCCTTGTAGGTGCGCCCGTGCTTAACTCTCGGACTGCCTGCTTTAGTATTCAGTTCTTCACTTCTTGCACCCAGCTAAGACTAGCCGGCACTGCATTGTAGTATATTACTTACCGTGTGTCTGCGCCCGAAAAAACTAAGGTGCCTTGCCTGTGTCCCATCTACTTGCCTTGCCTGTGTCCAAAAAAGCTCACTGTGCTGTACTGCAAACTCGTTCCGGCTATTGCCTGCGCTGTCCGTCGTGCTGTGCCTGTGTCAGCTCTTGATGCCAAGCTACTTGCCTTGCCTGTGTCCAGCTACTTGCCTTGCCTGTGTCCAGCTACTTGCCTTGCCTGCAGCTTTGTTGGTTAGGTCTGAGATCGGGAAAATTCTCCAGGCCTATCGAGCCACATGGATGGTTTTTAACACCAGCAAAATCATTTGGGTCAGTTCATGGTGCCAAGGTTTGAAATCACTGCATTACCTTATTTATTGTTCTAACCTTGTGGCAGAGATGATATACTTTGCAGCCCTACAACGCTGATCATACAGAGCACTAGTAACATCAGACATTCCATAGGTTTCCACTGGCAGTAACAATGATGGCTCAATCCTCATTGCACTTAATGATCAGCCAAATGTGCAACAAGCGTTGACAAGGAAAGACCCATTGCTGGTGCTTGTTTCCCACCACGACACGATTATCAATGTCTAGAACGCCAATATATCCCAGCATGATTATAGCGTGTGATTGAGATCTATGTGTATATATATAAAACATTTTATTACACATCTACTCGTTTCAACCACCGTGTGGCCTCGAGAGGACGACTACGCGGTGGTTAAACGCGTAGATGTGCTAATATACTGTTTTTTGATAAAGACCAGTGGAGTGCTCCATTGTAACATTTGCTAGTTTATCTGTGGGATGCACTCTGGACAAGTAGGAGTGCTTCCATATACACGTGTGTGTATGTATATAATATATATGGGTAAAAAAAAAAAAGTTTTTAAAAAAAGGGTGAATAGGTTGGACTTGATGTTTTTATTTAACCTCAATTACTATGTTAATATGGATGGGTGAAGGGGTTGATTGACAGGTGTCTTTATTCAACCATAGTGTACCTGGGAATACACCAAGGGAAAGTGTAGCAATCCCAATGGAATGTGAATGAAATACAGCCAATTACTAAGCAGCAGCTATAATGTAGGTATTCTACTAACAAGTGGGGGTCTGAAGGACTTTTTTGCTTTGATGGGAATGACCCACATAGTAACAGTGACAATCAATGGATTATTCTCATTTTACCTGCTGGGAAGGGATCCGCTTTCCTTTGTATTGATTTCCTACCGAACCCGATATCGCCAACTTACCTGAGGATCCGGTCCAGCGCCGCTTCAGGATCAGTTTGGCGCTTCCGGGTGGGCGATGCCATGACGTCACGACGTCGACGAACCGAGCGGCGCGATGATTTAAATGCTTCCTGCTCGTAGCGTTCCCTGCCCTTCCCCTGTGTCCTACAACTTACCTGGCCTGCACTTAGTACAGTTACTTACCTTGTCTGCACCCAGCTACTTACCTAGCCTGCACTTAGTACAGTTACTTACCTTGCCTGCATTTAGTAAAGTTACTTACCTTGTCTGCACCTATATATATATATATACATATATATACATGCTGGTTGCTCGCCTACCCAGCCACACCTCATAAGACCAGTTTCCCCTTACCTGAATCTGCCATATTGGGAAAAGTGTGAAAGAACAGTGTCCCAGTCACCTGTGGAAAGATCTTGCAGAACAGGAAAGTGGAGTGGGTCATGTGACACCAGCTCGTCATCTGTGGTTTGGTCTGGCTGCTGCCATGATTAAGGGGAATAATAATTGTCCTGTCCAGTAAGCGATGCAGAATGTAAATAAGGCCGTTCTATTAGAAACCAGAATATGTTGGTCTTGGCCATGAAAGGGATAGTTGGGGTCTTGTTTTTGCACCATAAGCTTGCCAAAACAAAAACTTTTTGGCATTCAGGCATCAACAGAATTAAGGGCCCGGTACTAAGGCTGGGTACACACAAGCTGATTTTGCAGGCCAACTGATTGATCTTCCTGAGTTTCATTCATTTGGCCTGAAAAATCTGGGATGTTTACATTGCTGCCAACTGTCTGTCGCCCCCCCAAACGAACAGGGGATTGGCCATGTTGGTAAATCGTATAGTGTCCTTTGGACCGCTCAGTCGGTCGTGGCGAAAACTGCCACCAAAGTCGAATGCCATGGGGGAGATTTGATTTTTAACTGAAAGCCTGGTCTGCTTTATTCCTTTAAAAACCTTATCATTAGTGGATTTAATGCCCTGTTTTTGTTTAATACTGCGGACAGTGCAGAAACTTGCCGTTTTAATGCAGACATACTAAGCTTTTGTCAACTAAAGTAATAGAAACTTTAATGTCATCAAGGAAAGTTTTCCTCAATGACATTAAAGTTTCTATTACTTCATTTGATAGCCCCCGATTTCTCAGAGTTGGTTTCAACTTCCACCCCGTCAGATTGAGTTTGTCTAAATCTGGTTGACTCAAGTTTCCCTGAGACCGCAAGTGCAGTATTTTCAGTAGCCTAATTGGGGGATAGTGAGCTATTGACTGGACCCAGGCAAACCATGTTGGTCTCTGCCACCGAAGAAGTTATTCTAATAATTTCTTATTTTGTCCTCCTCGATCTTCCTGAGCACTCTTTGTATCCTAGATATAGGTGGAAATATATAACATCCGGAAAGACCACTCCATCAAGAATGCATTGGGGACCACTGCAAGAGTCTGGAAACCATGAGCAGAATTTCCTGACTTTGAAATTGTACCTGGTCACCATTAAGGGTCTGGCAAGCCCCACTTGCTGGTTATCTGGTTGAACACCGTTCTGTCACCAGGATTGATAACATGTCTGCTTGAACATTGTTTCCCCAGAATGTGTATACTGTAGCTCTTATGCACTTAATATTTTTCTCTGCCCAAGTAAAAATTTCCAACACTTGTATCCAGAAACTGACACTCCACGTTCCCCCTTGTTTGTTGATATAATATACTACAGCCATGTGGTCTGGCTGGATATTTAGAGGCTGATTCTGGATCAATCTCCTTGAATGCTTTCATTGGCAAAAATACAGCTTTCATTTCTTTAACTTCTGATGTTTCTTCTTCCAAGTAACAAATTAGTATTATTCTTTACTTTGCAGTGTAAATACTGCACTATTGCAGTATTACCAAAGAAAACACTCAAATTGGGACAAGGTTCACAGTTATCCTGATTCGGGTGGAACCACCCCTACTGCAGAGCTCACATCTTGAGTCAAGATCCAAGGATCTGAGGAGACATGTTTAAAGTCTACAGATCCGAACAATCACCTTCACCACCACCACAGGCCAGAAGGGGATGTGTCTGAAGTAGTGACGTCACAACCTTTGAAAGGAAAGTCCACAAGCCTGTGACAGAGAAAACAGATCAATTAGCCTGGGGAGGTTATCCCAGGGTGTACTTTGGGTTATAGTTTTGGGGGAGCTAATATTCGATTGGTTTCAGGGGGGTTCTAGGTCCCAACGAGTCCATATTCTATCAAATTTAGTGAGACATCCTCTGCTTATATATATTACTCTTAGGAGTGGAATTATTTGTGATATCATACTTTTCCAGGTTGTCAGTTTAGGGGCAGCAGGGGCCATCCAAGATAGTACTATAGTTCTCCTTGCCATAGAATAGGGCTTCAAAAATAAATATCTGTTCGCATTTATTCCATGATTCGGTTTCTGAGATTCCCAGTATACATAGTTTGGGGTCTAAGGGCACTGAGTATGATAATTTGGATGTTAAGTAATTTGTGACCTTGTACCAGAATCTGGCTACTTTCAGACAATTCCACAATAGCTGCCAAAAATCAGCTGGTGTTTGGTAACATTTGGGACAGTCAGGGGGGTATGAGCGAGAGATGTGTGAGAGCCAATGCGGAGAAAGATAGACTTGGTGCACTATGTAAAATTGCATTCATTTGTTCGGAGCAGAAGGGGACACTAGCAGGTGGCTCTCAGCCAAATCTTCCCAGTCCTCTGTGCTTAAGGAGGGAATACATTTTTCCCATTTGTTGAGAATCTCCGTGGAGTCTGCTTCCAGGGTGGCGTGTAAAAGGCAGGCGTATAGTTTAGATACTATGAAGCTCTTGGAATGGAATTAGTTTATTTTGTACGAGGTGGGAAAAGAGGGTAATTCCTTTGGTTACCCAAAAATTAGCTGATGGGAGTGTAGCGAAGGAGGGGTAATAGTGGGTTATGCCAAATAGGGGTAAGTTCAAGAGTACCTTTCGAAATTGAGGATTCGATTGACTACTTTCCAAGTCCCGCTGGTGGCTTTGGTAATAGGGGTGACGGGGGTGGAGCTACTCCCCAAGGGCCCCTGACAGCATGGGGTGCCGCTAGTGAGGCCCCCAACATTGGCCAGTTTGGTTACCCTTGGTGTAGAGCATAGAGGGCTATTAGAACAATGGCAGTAGTTTCTTGATTGAATAGAATTTTGTACGGTAACTTTTCTGAAGATTTCACTGGATTTTGGGGTCAAATATGTAAGAATGTAATTGATTTTGTTTTGGGTTTTTTTGCATTATTTGTAGAGAACTTTAAAAAAACTAAAAGCAAATACTGTACAGTATGTGGGTTTGCAGGAGCGTACAGCCAGGTGGTCCAATGGTGGTTTGCTACCCTCCACTGTTTAATGGGCCCCCAACCCTCCACTTTACCCACCTTGCTCTTTACCAGAAGAAGCTGGTAAAAAAAAGCTGATCGCAATACTGGCCAGCACCACATTTGCTGCAAACATCTGTAATGTAATAGGTATATTTACCTGTTCAAACTAACATAGAAATTCAACAACAAACCTACAGAATCCAGTTTGTAACCCAGGGACTGCCTGTAAACACCCCTCAAACTTAAGAAATACCCCCCCATGAACTATATATTTTTTAGAACCTACACCCCTTCAGCTATGTAATGGGGCAATTCTTTTATTCATATATGCAGAATTACAGATTCTGCTCTTTGTTGAAATGTTCAATTTCAGCATATTTCCTAAAGGGGAAAAAAAGCAGTTTCGGAATTAAAAATCTTTACTAAACTGCCAGTACAAATAAAAATATCTACTAAATATCGATCTTTTACATGTCCCAAATAAAATGGTACCCTACTTGCATCCGTACACACAGAGACACAATTGGCAAATAGCTGATCCATAAGTGAGCCAATACATAACTTTGTGACTGTGCATATTTGGGAAACTTAACAACAATCCCTGAAACAATGGGGCATATTTATAAAGGTCCTTTATTTTTGCCAAAAAATTATCGCAGTGAAAAAAATCTTTATTATCGCTACATTTATAAAGGCAATCAATACCGCGGCGGTAATTTGAGCTCTTTGCCGCAATAATGCACTTAGCACAATGCGCTAAGTATATTATCGTGGCTAGGGGCTCAAATCCCAACATACGGAGCAGAGGGTTGGGAGGAGCTGCAAGTAAAGTATTGTGCTGCGGGTGGTCGCATTCGCCAGAGGGGAGTGGCTGGATGTACGCGGCCCTTGCCCCCCGTGGCGAGGGGGGGGTGTACGCCCACCCCGTGGCGGAGACCACCCACTGCGCATTCCCTTTCCAGCCCACTGCCCCTATACACCCCTTTGCGGCATAAGGGGTCCCGCAGCTTGTACGGGGACCCCCCTCCCTGGTACTGAGAAGTGCCTTTGTTTGGGGTCCTGCAGGTCGAACCAGGATGCCCTGTTGGCTCTTTCTTACATCCGGTAACACCAACCAGCCCTGCTGAAGTGGCCAACACCGGGAAGTTCCCCTCCGGCCGCCAGGGGAACCTCCAGTGCTGGTTACTTCAGCGTAGCCGATGTCACCGGCGTCTTGATCCGAGGTCTTCTTTCTTCACCGTCAGCGACACCAACTCCCCTGAAGCAAGCGGATGCTTTTTTTCCAGATGCAATTTTTCCTAGACCTTCAAAGACTGACATTATAAGTAGTAACCAGCATGGATTTAGGGCTAGACCACACTGCTGCGTTTTTGTTTGAGTTTGCTTTTTTTTCACATCATTGAAAACGCAGCAACGCACGAAAACACGCTTTTTCGGGTGCGTTGCGATTTGCGTTCCGCATTTTTAATCGCAATCGCATGCATTTTCCTATACCTAATAAAGAAAACACATGCGCAAACGCAATGAAATCGCATGCGATTCCGTGCGCGATTGCGTTTGCGGCGCAGTGTGGCCGTGCCTTTATGGAGGAATATTTCTTATCAAACTAACTTGCTTGGCTTTTATGAGGAAGTGAGTAGGAATTTAGACTTTGGCATAGCAGTAGATGTAGTTTACTTGGATTTTGCAAAGGGTTTTGATACAGTCCCCCATAGCCGACTAATGTATAAGATAAGGTCTGTTGGTCTGGGGAGTCACATTTGTAAATGGATAGAAAATTGGTTAATGAATAGGATGCAGAGAGTAGTTGTAAATGGGGCTTCATCATTATGGACTAAAGTGCTAAGTGGGGTGCCACAGGGTTCTGTGTTGGGGCCGCTTCTATTTATTTATTAATGATTTTGCTGACGACACAAAACTTTGTCGACCATTAAAAACTTCAGAGGATGTGCAATCATTGCAGGGGGATCTAGATAGATTGTCACATTGAGCTGCTAAGTGGCAGATGAGATTCAATGTTGATAAATGTGGACTTAAAAATCCTTGTGCTGCTTATACTATAAATGGCTCTGTGTTAAGTGAATCCCTGTTCGAAAGGGATCTTGGAGTTTTGGTGGATAACAAACTTAAAGGAAGCAAGCAGTGCCAGGTGTCAACAGCCAGAGCCAGCATGGTATTGTCTTGTATAAAGAGAGGTATGGATTCAAGGGAGGAAAATGTAATTCTCCCTCTTTACAAAGCAGAGAAAGTTACAATTATGTATGCTGGAGGATATGATTACTGTGTATGCATACATTAACGGGCCATACAATAAACTATCTGGGGAATTGTTCACCAATAGAGCATGTCAGAGGACACGTGGCCATCCCTTAAGATTTGAAGAAAAAAGGCTTAGGCTCAGTGGCGACTCCAGCTCCAGAGTTTTGGGGAGGCACAAACGGGGCACATGAAAAAAATACCAATAATCTATGGCAGTATAATGGAAGCTATTACATACCTTACAGTTAAACTGTGTGTGTTTTCAACTAGAAATTTTAAGTTTATAGAATTTAACTACAAGATTAGTTGAAGAGCATTGTCTGGCTGCATACCATTTAAAAAAAGCACAACATACCTTCTATGCCCCAGCCAGAGCAAATAGAGCAGAAGGAGGAGTTTGGATTGTGTCTAACCTTAAGCAGGGGTGTATCTAGACCTTTTGTTACAAAATAACAACCAGTGTTAAACCACTGGCTGGAGGGCTGGTTTAACATTGGCAGGAGGGCTTGTTTAACACTGGCTGGGGAGCTGGTTTAATTCTGGCTGGGGGCTGGTTTAACACTGGCTGGAACATTGGCTAGAGGGCTGGTTTAAAACTGGCTGGAGGGCTGGTTTAACATTAGCTGTAGGGGTGGTTAAACACTGGCTGGAGGACTGGTTTAACACTAGCTGTAGGGGTGGTTAAACACTGGCTAGAGGGCTGGTTTAAAGTCCAGCTCCCAAATGAAAACTTACATACAGGTAAATCACCCCCCAAACCCTAAACTATAATAGTTTGAAATGTGAAATATATAAGTCTAACTTGAAATGCTGTACAATGTCATGTTTCCCTATTTCTGCATCCTGGTTCTTCCAGTTAGTAACTGTCAGTTGACATCACAGCCAATGACTGAATGTTTATCCCATCTGCTTCTTCTGAGCATGCCCAGGCTCAGTACAGGTTTCTAAATTGCTCAGTTTTCATGAGGCATCCAGAAGCATAGCAGGCATACAGTAATGAATTCATAGGACAAAATATGATATATCAACATATTTTAAAGATGTTCTTATGAGGGTGGAGTTGCCCTTTAACACTAACTGGAGGGCTGGTTAATCATAAATTCAGCAGTTTATAATCATAAATGAAACCCATATTTAATAATAGACTTTGGCTGATACTGAATAAGAAGTTGCTGCTATATACTTTGTTTACCTGAAAAAGACATGGACCTTTAATTATTGGTTGAGTTTTGATTTAAAATGGGTCCCTCCCTGGGTGGTGGTCCAGAAAAACCCGGATGGTCTGCTGTAAATGTCCTTGCTTTGTCTGAGGACTTATAAATTGGGTTTGGGCCTAGTGAGATCCCAACACTGGGTATTCTATGGATGCTTGAGGCCTTACACAGCCTAATGCCTTACACATAGATTGTAGTGAGTGGGTCCCAATACTGCCTCCACCCACTGGATGGTTCTTGTGGCTAAGGCTGGCCCTGCTGGTTAGAACTAACCAGATTGAGGCCTCAAAGGTAAAGTTCAGTGGAAAATATCATTATCTTTAAAATTCTTAGTTTATCACATACCTACACACATACCTACAATAGTTATACTACATATTCTCTTCAATTTTGAAAAATCTGTTGAATTTATACCCCTTGCTGTTCCATGCTGTTGTGAGCTGCCATTTAAGGTTCTGCATTGGTCCTTCTTCCCAGAATGCACACTAAACTGGAATGTTCCTAACAGTAATTTCTACTGATTGGCTGTCGGATGGGTCAGACATGCTCAGATCTCTACTGAGCAACTGAATCAACCTAGGCACTGGGTCAAAGGCAAGACCATAACAGTTTATATTAGGGGTCCTGTAAACAGGAAGTCAGAAATTCAGAAGCATTTATTTCTACACATACAAAAAGCTGAATGGGCAGGTTAAGATAATAAGGCTAGAAAAATTCTGTTCCTTTTTCCTAAAAGTATATGTGTTTGCACTGAACTTCCCCTTTAAAACAGCCTAAGGTGGCCTTATTTATTGAGGTCAGTCAACTCCTGTCTCCCAACCAAACTCCCAAGTTGGGGGCAATCAAGCTGGCAGTTGCTAGGCCCACTTTATAATAAGGCCTCATCCTAATTAATATACAAGGGTTTGCTTGCACAGCAGCAAAATCCCCTAACCACCATCCATCCCAGGGAGGGGCTACAGGGGTAGTGTTGGACAGCAATCCCTCCCTAATGCAGGTTGGGGGGTTTGCTGCCCAACATTGACCCCCCTCCACCCCCCAGGATGGATAGTGCTTAGGGGGGTTTGCTGCCCAGCCAATGGCTTCCCCCCCCCCTTGATGGATGGTGCCTATAATGGGGGTTTGCTGCCCAACAAGTGACTGCCACCTTTGGATGGAGATATGGATGGCGCAGGCGATAAGTTCTTATCGTTAAAATGGTGCTAATTTTGCACCAACCAACCAGATGTTGTGTACCATTTGAAATCAAACATCTGATTAGTTTTGGCAAATTAAGCACCATTTTTAATGATAAGAACTTTTATTACATCTCCCTGTATATTTCATAGGACATACACACCTTCTGCTTTGTGACAGTATAATTATTTTATAAATACAAGCAGAATTCTGCACACAGTTCTTTTTAGATTTGTGCAGATTTTCGGAAAAAGAAGTGGGAACGATGGTTCAAACTTAAATCTTGACCATTCCCCCTGTAGAAATAATAAAAAAAGCCTAAATCAGGCCTGGGAAAGTAAGGCCCTGTTGACAGAGAAAATTAACATGGCAAATAAAAAAGACAACGGATGAGTGAAATATAGTATGTATACGTCCTTAAAGGCAAAGTTCAGTGAAAAATATAATTATTTTTTAAACTCTCAGTTTTTATTAGGCATACCTACGGTATTTAGTCTACATATCTTCCATTTTGAAAAATCACTTGAATTTATACCCCTTGCTATTTCCAGCTGTTGACATTAGTGAGCTGACATTTCAGGTTCTGTAACAGTCATCCTTCTTCCCAGAATGCACCACTATCCAGAATGCACCACTACCTTGGAGTGTTCCTAACAGTTATTTCTACTGATTGGCTGTTGGATGGGTCAGACATGCTCAGATCTCTACTGAGCAACTGAATCAAACCAGGCGATGGGTCAAGGGCAAGACCATAACGATCTCTATTAGGGGTAAAGTAAGTATCCAGGCAAGCGGCCAGACTCTGGACTAACTTAAAACATTAATTCATTTAACAAACATATAAAAACCTTGGAACTGTAATATTTCACAGGACGCTAGAGGAGCACAAGCTCCACTGTGCATGTTTTGTTGCCACACACGCCACTTCCTTAGGGGCTCAGAGTGTGTTGCATCACCTCCTATCTTATGGTTAAAACAGTTAACCCCTTGTTCTGCAGGAATTACACATAATAAGAAAAAGGGAAGTATGAATTACCCACATTAAAGACATTTTCTTATAGGAGATAGAAAAACTTCCTTTGTGCTCAAATTACTAGAGACATCTGTACAGACATTTGACTGAAAAAAATCTGCTGTGCTGAATCCACGCGCTTCTATTCCATATTTGCAACAATGTAGGGGGTCCTACAAACAGGAAATCCATATTTTTTTTACAGATCTGTTGATCTTAACCTATTTTATTATTTTTTTATCTCTACCCCTTTCCCCCAACCCATGCCTGAGCACACACAAACCTTTAAAGGACAACTCCACCCTCATAAGAACTTCTTTTAGAAGGAATGGCCTCTTTAAAATATGTTGATATATCATATTTTGTCCTATGAATTCATTACTGTATGCCTGCTATGCTTCTGGATGCCTCATAGAAACTGAGCAATTTAGAAACCTGTACTGAGCCTGGGCATGCTCAGAAGAGGCAGCTAGGGCATTAGCATTCAGTCATTGGCTCTGATGTCAACTGTCAAATCCATAACTGACAGTTGCTAACATGAAGAACCAGGAAGCAGAAACAGGGGAAACAGGACATTGTGCAGAATTTCAGGTTAGACTTATATATTTCAGATTTCAAACTATTACCGTTTAGGGTTTTGGAGGGTGATTTACCTGTTTTCATTTTGGGGCTGGACTTGCCCTTTAAGGCTGGATACACATAATGGGACCATTTGTCTCAACTAGGACAAATGACTGTCGGTCGCGGGCGTTTGTGCGGTCCCAAACGTCCCAAATTTACCAACAGGCCCATCTGGACGAAGGGGCAATCGGGCTCGGTTGTGGCCGCAGCAATAAACCACCACAGATCTTACGGCCCCACCGACCGACATATGGAGGATTTTATACACAATTCAGTGGACTAGCAGTACAGTCACTAAACTAAATAACATTCCCTATCATGACAGAGTGAGTTACCCCTTCTAACAGTAAATTTCATTTCACCATTAAGCTTTCTCAAACACTGTATGGAAAGGGGATGTAGCACACCCGTGATCCACGATGTGTATGCATGGCTATTTTGGGCAATAATCGTGCTGTGTATGGGCACTTTGTCATCAGATGAAGATCCACCTGGCCGGTGGACCCCAAACTGAATGGGCGTTTCGCCTGACAAAGTGCCCATACACGGGCATGCATACACATCGTGGGTCGCGGGTCAGCCTACGATCGCACGTGTGTATGAAGTGAACTGATGAAGGTACGCACTATACATTTCCATCTCCGTAGTTTCTCATTATTTTTATTTTTATATAGCGCCACTTGGGGACGCAGCGCTGTACAGTAATAAAATACAATAAAGTCAATTAAAGGGGGATGAATACATAGATAGTTCAGTACATAAATATATAAATTATATAAATGCTCGAGCTTTGCCACAAGAGGTAATGAGGTCCCTGCCCCGTAGAGCTTACAATCTAGTTAGGTGAGTAACATACAGATACAATGGAATGGGTATAAGTGCTGGAGTGAGACGTATGCAGTGCAAATAAAACAATCATATACTGTGCTGGTTACCAGATAGTTAGGATGTAAGGCTAGATTTAAACCTGCTAATTAAGGTTTCTTGACATAGAGAGAGGGGAATAGAATTCCAGAGGACAGGAGCTGCAAGAGAGAAAGGTTTAAGGCGAGAGGAAGCAATACGAGAAGAGGGTCGGCAAAGCTGGTTCTGCGATGAGCGGAGGGTACGGGCAGGAAAATATGGGGAGACTATAAGGAATGGATGGAAATATAAGGAGGAGCAGCAGAGCGAAGGGATTTAAATGTTAGGAGAAGGATTTTGTATGCAATGCGCTGTTTAACGGGGAGCCATATTGTTGTCCTGTACAGAGGAGATTTGGGATCCTGTTAAAAAGCAGAACAATACGTGTGGCAGAGTTAAGTATAGAATGAAGGGGAGAGAGGTGGGAAGCAGGAAGACCAGAAAGTAGTAGGTTGCAATAGTCCAGGTGCGATAGGATGAGAGCATGCAGGTATCCCACCCCTCCCGGATTGTCTGGGAGTCTCCCTCATTCTGCAGTGGTCTCCCGCGAGACCACCCCAGACTCCCAGACTTGAGAGGAGACTTGAGTCTCCTCTCCAGTCACGCCCCCTTTCGGTGACCATGCCCCCAGAATGCCCCTAACTCTGCCCTAACCCTGCTTCCCACTACCCCTGGAATGCTGGCCCTGCCTCTGTGTGATTTCACGCCCTGCCCCTCATGACATCACACCTGCCACACCCCCTTTCCAACCCCCCTGCCCAGAAGCCGGAAAGGGCAGGGAGGGATGTCTGGAAAATACATTAGCATAGCGGTGATCTGGAGAGAAATGAACCTGCGGATTTTGGCTATATTGCAAAGGAAAAAGCGTCCGGTTTTTAGAAAAGGAGAGAGAGGAGTTAATAATTACCCCTGGGCAGCATGCCGATTGGATAGGGAAAATGGGGGTATTGTAAACAGAGATGGAGAAAATGGGACAGGACCAGGTTGAGGTGGAAAAATGATCCGTTCAGTTTTAGAAAGATTTCATTTGAGGTAGCGTTGAGACATCCAGGAGGAGATGGCAAGGAGGCAGTCGGAGACACGTGATTGGATGTCAGGAGTTAGCATAGGTGTGGAGAAGTAGATCTCTGTATCGTCTGCATATGAATGATACTTGAAGCCAAAAGAGCTAATGACATCTTCCAAGTAGATAGTGTAGAGGGAGAATAAGGGTCCAAGTACAGACCCCTGTGGGACCACCACACCAAGAGGAACCGGAGAAGAGGTGTTGTTAGCATAAGATACAGAGTAAGTTCGGTTAGAGATGTAGGATAGATACCAGGATGTCACTTTATTTGGAATGCCCAAAGAGTGAAGTATCTGCATTAGGAGGGAATGATCGACTGTGTCGAAAGCAGAGGAGAGGTCAAGGAGGATAAGAATAGAAAAGTGACCATTAGCCTTTGCAGCCTTATTAATTTGGCTTGAAAAAACAAGTTCCTGTTCTTACTATTTTTTTATCTTTTATTCTTCTGCTTATTTGGACTGTATCTCATCCCACAGTTTTTGAGCTAGAAACATGATATTTGGTACAGACGTGCAGGACAAATAGGATAAGAGTGCCGTTACCTACCTAAGGAATCCATGGAAGCATTCCCACGTTATCCATAAATTTTGGGGCAATTTTTTCTTATTGACTATAATGGGTTAGAGTCCCAAACATACTGAGGTTTCAGGGTCGTGGTCAAATCAAATGCCACTTTCTTAAACCCTTAAATGAAAAAATTATATATAGGTAAAATATGACCACCCCAACCCCAATACTGCATTAGTTAGAAAGCTGCAAGATTTAAAACTAACCTGAAATGCTGCACAATGCTGTCAGTCATGGATATGAAAGTTGAAACACAGCCAATGCAAATCTCCTAGCTGCCCCCTTTGAGCATGTTCAAGCTCATAACCAGCTCACTACATTTCTGAAGGGGGATCGAATAAATATAGCCGCTAACACACACTACCAAGAGCATAGCAGACATAAACAAATGATTCCTAAGGTCAAGGTCATTTTTTAAAGGGCCGTGTCTTTTTAAAATATCATTATGAGGGTGGAATAGTTCTTAAATAAAATGCACCTGGGTCCAAAGATATACTAACTACACACTATTGGCTGGATGATCCCAGAGCCGCAGTGTGTGAAAATGTAATTCTCCCGGAGGAGAGACAGGAGGCAGACTCCTATATGGACTCTGCTAGGCTCCTGGTGGCCAGTTTTTGGGACTTTGTCGGGACATTACAGGAGAACCACTTGAAGCTGGGATATGAAGTAAGGATTTTATTACAATACACAGTGGGGCCAGTAGTGGGTTAAATTATATTTTTGGGGGTGGACATGCCCTTTAATATAGCTTGATACCTGTGTTTTGGGGTAATTAGATATTTGTATATGTGCCTACAGTAGAGTTAATTTATATTTGAATATTATCAATTAGTGATAATATTGGTGTAATGTGATTAATCATGCCTATGTATGTGTGAGTAGATGCAGCTATACTTGTATATAATGTGGTTCTATCACTATATGTGGGTTTTTTTAGGGATGTGGTTTGTTTTGTTTTTTTGTTACTATTTTCATGCACTGTCTATGCACCCTACATGTCAGGAAGCAATGCAATTTAAACAATAAATTATTTGTAACTTTTTTTTCTTGTAATGCATTAAGAAACCAGAAGGTGGCAGTAAAGTATCGGATGTAATGAAACAATATAAAAGGGCAATTATACCCTTCCATACCATCCTCCCCCAGTTAATAGTACCCAGGGTAAGGACTCCTGGGTCTCACCTTGTTTCTGAGAAGGAGTCCTGCAAAGTCAGCTTTGTGAAGAACAAACAAACAAACAAAAAAAAAATATATATATAGCAATATCTATAATGAATATACAGCAATAAACCATATTGCCCCATTATACAGTTATACAGAATAAACCATATCGCCCATTTTAGTTATACAGAATAAACCATATCGCCCATTTTACAGTTATACAGAATATACAACAATAAGCCATATCACTCATTATACAGTTATACAGAATAAACCATATCGCCCATTATACAGTTATACAGAATAACAATATGCCCAATTATACAGTTATACAGAATAAACCATATTTCCCATTATACAATTATACAGAATAAATGACAATAAACCATATCACCCATTATACAGTTATACAGAATAAACCATATCGCCATTAACAGTTATACAGAATAAACCATATTTCCCATTATACAATTATACAGAATAAATGACAATAAACCATATCGCCCATTATACAGTTATACAGAATAAACCATATCGTCATTATACAGTTATACAAAATAAACCATATCGCCCATTATACAGTTATACAGAATAAACCATATTTCCCATTATACAATTATACAGAATAAATGTCAATAAATCATATCACCCATTAACAGTTATACAGAATAAACCATATCGCCCATTATACAGTTATACAGAATAAACCATATTGCCCATTATACAGTTATACAGAATAAACCATATTTCCCATTATACAATTATACAGAATAAATGACAATAAATCATATCACCCATTATACAGTTATACAGAATAAACCATATCGCCCATTATACAGTTATACAGAATAAATGGCAATAAACCTATTGCCCATTATAAAGTTATACAGAATAAATGGCAATAAACCATATTGCCCATTATACAGTTATACAGAATAAATGGCAATAAACCATATTGCCCATTATACAGTTATGCAGAATAAACCATATCGTCCATTATACAGTTATACAGAATAAACCATATTTCCCATTATACAGTTATACAGAATAAATGGCAATAAACCATATCACCATATACAGTTATACAGAATAAACCATATCGCCCATTATACAGTTATACAGAATAAATGACAATAAACCATATCGCCCATTATACAGTTATACAGAATAAACCATATTGCCCATTATACAGTTATACAGAATAAACCATATTTCCCATTCACATTATACAGATAATGACATAAATCATATACGCCCATTATACAGTTATACAGAATAAACCATATCGCCATTATACAGTTATACAGAATAAACCATATCGACCATTATACAGTTATACAGAATAAACCATATTTCCCATTATACAATTATACAGAATAAATGACAATAAATCATATCACCCATTATACAGTTATACAGAATAAACCATATCGCCCATTATACAGTTATACAGAATAAACCATATTTCCCATTATACAATTATACAGAATAAATGACAATAAATCATATCACCCATATACATATCAACAGAATAAACCATATGCCCATATACAGTTATACAGAATAAATGGCAATAAACCATATTGCCCATTATACAGTTATACAGAATAAATGGCAATAAACCATATCGCCCATTATACAGTTATACAGAATAAACCATATTGCCCATTATACAGTTATACAGAATAAATGGCAATAAACCATATCGCCCATTATACAGTTATACAGAATAAACCATATTGCCCATTATACAGTTATACAGAATAAATGGCAATAAACCATATCGCCCATTATACAGTTATACAGAATAAACCATATTGCCCATTATACAGTTATACAGAATAAATGGCAATAAACCATATCACCATTATACAGTTATACAGAATAAAGGGCAATAAACCATATCGCCCATTATACAGTTATACAGAATAAATGGCAATAAACCATATCACCCATTTTACAGTTATACAGAATGAACCATATCGCCCATTATACAGTTATACAGAATAAATGACAATAAACCATATCGCCCATTATACAGTTATACAGAATAAACCATATTGCCCATTATACAGTTATACAGAATAAATGTCAATAAACCATATCGCCCATTATACAGTTATACAGAATAAAGGCAATAAACCATATCGCCCATTATACAGTTATAAAGAATAAACCATATCGCCCATTATACAGTTATACAGAATAAATGGCAATAAACCATATCGCCCATTATACAGTTATAAAGAATAAACCATATCGCCCATTATACAGTTTACAGAATAAATCATATCGCCCATTATACAGTTATACAAAATAAATGGCAATAAACCATATCGCCCATTATACAGTTATACAGAATAAACCATATCGCCCATTATACAGTTATACAGAATTAACCATATCACCCATTATACAGTTATACAGAATAAACCATATCGCCCATTATACAGTTATACAGAATAAACCATATCGCCCATTATACAGTTATACAGAATATACACCAATAAACCATATCACCCATTATACAGTTATACAGAATAAATGGCATTAAACCATAATGCCCATTATACAGTTATACAGAATAAAGGGCAATAAACCATATCGCCCATTATACAGTATAAAGAATAAACCATATCGCCATTATACAGTTATACAGAATAAATCATATCGCCCATTATACAGTTATACAGAATAAATCATATCGCCCATTATACAGTTATACAGAATAAAGGGCAATAAACCATATCGCCCATTATACAGTTATAAAGAATAAACCATATCGCCCATTATACAGTTATACAAAATAAATGGCAATAAACCATATCGCCCATTATACAGTTATACAGAATAAACCATATCGCCCATTATACAGTTATACAGAATAAATGTCAATAAACCATATCGCCCATTATACAGTTATACAGAATAAAGGGCAATAAACCATATTGCCCATTATACAGTTATAAAGAATAAACCATATCGCCCATTATACAGTTATACAGAATAAATGGCAATAAACCATATCGCCCATTATACAGTTATAAAGAATAAACCATATCGCCCATTATACAGTTATACAGAATAAATCATATCGCCCATTATACAGTTATACAAAATAAATGGCAATAAACCATATCGCCCATTATACAGTTATACAGAATAAACCATATCGCCCATTATACAGTTATACAGAATAAACCATATCGCCCATATACAGTTATACAGAATAACCATATCGCCCATATACAGTTATACAGAATAAACCATATCGCCCATTATACAGTTATACAGAATATACACCAATAAACCATATCACCCATTATACAGTTATACAGAATAAATGGCATTAAACCATAATGCCCATTATACAGTTATACAGAATAAAGGGCAATAAACCATATCGCCCATTATACAGTTATAAAGAATAAACCATATCGCCCATTATACAGTTATACAGAATAAATCATATCGCCCATTATACAGTTATACAGAATAAATCATATCGCCCATTATACAGTTATACAGAATAAAGGGCAATAAACCATATCACCCATTATACAGTTATAAAGAATAAACCATATCGCCCATTATACAGTTATACAGAATAAATCATATCGCCCATTATACAGTTATACAAAATAAATGGCAATAAACCATATCGCCCATTATACAGTTATACAGAATAAACCATATCGCCCATTATACAGTTATACAGAATAAACCATATCGCCCATTATACAGTTATACAGAATAAACCATATCGCCCATTATACAGTTATACAGAATATACACCAATAAACCATATCACCCATTATACAGTTATACAGAATAACTGGCATTAAACCATAATGCCCATTATACAGAATATAGAAGTGTGTACTCGAGTACACAATCGAATGATAGAGGGTCTATCTTTATAATACATAAGGCTAGGGTTTTAAAACGGGGAGATACAGTGGTGAGAATCCTTATTACAGTCACTCGGTGATGTCACTGAGTGACTTCCAGTCTTCCACTGCACCTCCCCCTGTCTCTCTCCCTCCCTGTATTAATAATTTGTATAGGAAGCCGTTTTTTCAGTATTTAAATAGTTAATTGCCAATCTTAATGGAAAGTAAAGGAAGGACCGAGCATCATCTCTCTCACCGAGTCAATTGTTTATGACTCACAGTAGCTGGGTGGGCTGCTCGGCTAGAAGAAGCTAAGGATAACATGGTCTGTAACCGTAACAAGTTACATTAATATTCACTGTACTATCACTATTTCACATGTACTATAACTATTTCACTTGTAAAATGAAGCCAAAAAAAACACCAAATATATAACATACAAAGAAACATAATGACCTACGCTCATTTGGCTCAACCTTGTTTAACCATACCTACGATGCTTGCTTAAGGAAAGTGAATACTACAAAGATAATAATCATACAATATCAAGAATTCACAACATCTTACGACAATTAGACTGTGTGTTGTAGCTGATGAAATCTGTTCAGTTTATTTCTTATCCAACATGCAGGAAAATGTTTCTTCCTGCAGAGTGCATCCTCTGATTGGTTAGCCCTGGACTAATATGGGGTGGAGCTATAAACAGGATAAGAAAATGTAAAGATTTCCAGTTCATAAAAGTAAGCCATGGGGTGAGAACATATTGATTTAGGTCCTTACCCTGGGTTTTAATTGGATGGGAGAAGTCTGAGTGGACTGTCCTTTAACAGTAGATCTTGTTATATGCAAAACAAACCAAATGCGAACAGAATCACACAAACACTGGAGAAATACCCACTTTTTACTGCTGTAAATCTGTAATAGTTGTAGCCATCAAACCATACATATATCTGTAAATGTATGCTTCGATTGCAATAACTAGATAGCAGCAACAATCCCAGGACAAGCCAAATATTTATGTTAATGTTTGTATTTGGCACCTTGCAAGCACTTCAAACCAAGCTACCATGACTGGGTCTAAAATTGAGAGTCTTGGAGAAGAGGGAAACAAAAGTTCTATTCAGGACTCAAAGATGCCACAAACACAAAGGCAGCAGATGATGGGAATGTTTCCATGGTCAGCCTTGCTTTCTGATCTCAGGAGGGTCCTAATGAAGGCTTAGTCCATAGTTTAACTTGTTTCTAGGGAAACCAGTCTCCTTTGGATGAGTAGTCACGCTGTTCCGAAAATGACAGTGCACTTTCCATTGCACTGCAAACTCATTCCTACAGATACAATACAAACCATTCAAACTGCTTTCATTTTATTTACAAATGCTGACTACAGACTACGGGAGCAGCAAGAAAACGGACAATTTAATTCATTTTCTCAGATCTGTTTTTTATTTTTTTAGAGTTTAAAAATTTTGCACAAAAATTTTTTTTCCTACACCTGTGAATTTTATTAATCTAATTTAAAGGTTTGTAAACTCTCCCAGTTTTAGGGATCAGAGGGCTAGACCACACTGCTGCAATTTTTCTGCGTTTGTGCTTGCGCAAACGGGCGTTTTCGGGTGCGATGCAATTGTGATTTGCGTTCCGCATTTTAAATCGCAATCGGTCACACAAATCTTCACCCGGTCACAGGGGTTCTGTTCGAATGCAGTGCTGCTCCAGTGTTATGTCCTGTTCCACACCATATGGATATGGTCGTAATGGAGGGTTCCACCTGCAGGTGGGACGCTTGGACTCCACATCTATATATTTTTTGGGGGGGTCGGGAGGGGGATTCCTTGTCACATAACATTGGAGCAGCACTGCATTCGAACGGAACCCCTGTGCGGGATAGGCTGTGTGACCGGGTGAAGATCGGTGGCATGCAGAGAGGGGGCGGAGACGGTACACAACGCTAGAGGAGAGAGTACTGAGTGCCTCGTGCAACGTGGAAGTCCAGTACCGTCCAACACAGCCGTAAACCCGGGGGTTGTGAGTATAATAGTACTTATATCGATTTGCAGTGTGTTGGCTTGGTCTTGCTTGTACTTTATTCTTAAGTCTGGGACGCTTGGACTCCACATCTATATATTTTTGGGGGGGGGGTCGGGAGGGGGATTCCTTGTCACGAATTTTTATTGTTGGTCCGGGGGACGCCCTGTACAGTGTATCTGGTTTTAATGATTGTCTATTGTATTTATATTTAGGAAGTATATTGTGCACGGTGTATTGTGTATGATGTATGAATTAAATTAATCATTTTGCTATTTAACAGTGCTTGTGCCTCGTTTAGTGTACTTTGAGGACCTTGAGGTCCTCTATTTTGGTTTGGGTAAGATTGCGTTTGCGTTGCAGTGTGGCCGTGCCCAGAGAGATGGTTTAGAGAGTGGACCAAGCATTACCAAACTTTGGAATGGAATGGTACAGTTAGATACGGGCTAAAAGGTTTAGAAGAAACTTTGTATCCAGACACAGATGTTTGTATAATTCAAATAGTAGGGGAAATGATGTTTTGTGATTTTGCAGATGTCCTGAAAACATTGTACATTTCATTTAGTGAAAGGCCCATTTATATTCCAGGCTTCCCATTCTAGCACTGGGTAGAGATAGACCCAAACTCAAACCCGAGTTCGAACAGACTCGGACTTCTCGAACTATTCCAGACCCGTTTTTTTCGGACTTATTGATTGTTCGAACGTTCGAGGCACGCGAATATGCAAGTAAAATGTCTATTATACCAATACGCAAGAAAATATCGAATAAACAAATGTGCAAGTAAAATGTCTATTATACCGATACGCGCATAAATATCGAATTGTCGAATATGCGTGTAAAATGTCTATTATACCAATACGCATGTAAATATCGAATTATATATATATATAGCAAAACCGATTTTTCGAAAGTCCTGGATATTGGAACATGTTCCCCAGACCATTTCCCAGGTCCCACAGCCATTTACATTAAGTTACCATTGATATTTTAATTGTATTTCATTCGAACTTTTCGAACTATTTGACTCCCATTGACTTTAATGGGTCCATTTTCGAATTTTTCATATAGTTCGAAAGTTCGGTCTGTTTTCTAACCATCTCTAGTGCTGGGGTGGACAAATTCATTTTGACACTAGGAGCCAGTCTGACAATCTTCTATGAGGCAACAGGTCAGGCAGTAGAATCACATCTCCCATATTCTGGAATAGAACTTCAAGAACTCTGCTTTTTTATGTAGCCAGTTCTATAAACATCAACTTAAAAAATATCAAGTTAATCACCAGGTAGACTTTTTTTTTGGTGTTTTGACTTTCTGGTTTCAGTCTATCCCTGTTACAGTATATTGATTATTACTGATTTCTAAATAACCAAATATTAGAAAATAATATATATTAGCAGACCTTCTTATTGAATTATTTCATTTTTCTTACCAGAGCTATTAACTGCTCCTGACCACCAGTCCATCAGTCCATTTGCCATCCTTTTGCATTTTTTGAGAATGACAGGAAATATTGAAAAAAAGGCAAAAAATAAGTTTGTCCACATGTTCCTTCTATGCTACCGACATTCGGCCGCAAAATTAATGGGATTTTGCGGTCGCATAGAAGAACGTGAGATCGAATGCCATGGGAGCGCTCGGTCGGGTAAGTAAAACTGTATATATGTAGGGCCACCTTTAGGAAACATTTCATAACATCTGATTAGTTGCTTCAGATTGTGTATTAGAGTGTAGCACACATAGAAAATAACGCATGGCCGGGCATTGCAAAACTCGCCGCACATACAAGTGGGACTTAACCCCTATTTTAGAAAAGTTCAGTTATTGTGTTTTGCAGAACACAATTGTGTGTCAAACCTGAACTTTTTTATTCCCCGAGAAGAAATGTAATTAAAAAGCAGTGTTGTAAATAGGTTTTGTATCTGAAAGAGAGAACGGATCAATATCTTATTTTGTTCGCTCTGAACATAACAGGCTTTCCCGTCACCACTAGGCCAGTATTTAACTAAACTATACACAAAAAGGCCACACAATAAAACTCAAACAGCTGCAATGAAACAAAAAAAAGTTTTACAGGCCGCCAGCATTTTCAAAGCAGTGAAATATCTATTGTTCATTCACAAAGGCAACTAATTAGTGTCTGACATCTTTACGGAATCAGCATGAAGCAGTATGGCAAATAAATAAGTGTTATTAGGAAGAGGAATATGTGCCATACTACATTTATTTATTTAGTTTGTTTTGTGTTCCTTCAAGGAGAAATAAAGGCTGAAAATTACATTAGCCCTGTTTTTTGCTTAGGCGTAGCTAAATCAAATTGTGTGACAAACTGTCAAAAGACTTTAGATCAGGGATTTCCAACCTGTGCCCCTCTAGATGCTTTAAAACAGCAACTTCCAGCATTCCATTGTTGGCAATAGTTGTTGTTTTCCAAAGGGCTGCAATTTGGACATCCTTGCTTTTTGTTCTGGTTCCAAAATGCAGCCTTGTCAAATCAGAAGATCCTACTAGTAGATGGAACACCTGACAACACAGCAATTTCTTGTAAATTCCTCATCTAAAGTATTATTTGTGTTGTCAAACTCACTTCTGTTTCAGTCTCTGCTCAGTCTCTATGGTCTTTTCCTGTGACGCTGTGAGCAGAAATTTACACTGCTTCATGGACACAGCTCCCCTTTATTTCCCTGTGAAACGTGGCACCTACTCTATAACTATACAACTGAATGAGGTCCACAGGGGACCATAGGAATAAAAAAAGAGACACAATATCAATAATCAAATATGTTGGGACTGAGGCAGCAGCAGCTAATCAGATGCTTTTACTGGGTTAAGCCTCATACACCCGTCCGACGCATGGAACGACGAAAGACCTTTTGGCGACCCCCAAGCGCACAACACAAGTATAGCCAATAGTTGCATGTGTGTTGATCGTCATTGTTCGTTGATGGCCATTCATCACGCGCTTGGATGCGCTCGGGGATCGTTCAGCTGTCCGTGTGTCGGACATGTGTTCTAGGCTTTAGTACATTTAGAAAAGATATTATCTGATTAATAGGTTGGATTAATAGCACAGGCAAACTTTTACACCTATTATTGCATCTGACCCATTTGAGTTCTAATCAGCATTAATTTGTGGTAGGGAGCACAAACACGGAGATTGGGAAATAAGCAATGCTGTATGTATAAATGTACCCACTCGGTAGGGGTATAAGAAAGAACGGAAGTTATATCACCAGCTCCTACATTTGACAGTCTGTACCTTAAGAAACGAATGGTCAAGTAAATCTCCATTTTACCATTTTCATCAAAACTCCTTGAACATCTGGTCTCTACATGCATTACTAAATACCTCCATGCCAATAACATATTGGACCCGTTACAATCAGGATTCTGACCGGGTCATTCAACTGAAACTGTCCTCTGCAAAGTCTCAAATGACCTACAAGCTGCCAAAGCCAAAAGGACAGTTCTCGGTCCTCATTCTCCTTGACCTATCGGCTGCCTTCGATACTGTGGACCACTCTCTTCTTATGCAGATTCTATATTCTCTGGGCATCCGAAATCAAGCTGCGGCATGGTTGTCTTCTTATCTCTCTAACAGATCTTTCTCTGTCTCTTTTGCTAATAAGATTTCCTCTCCTGTTCCGCTTAGTGTGGGGGTCCCTCGGGGTTTTAGGACCCTTGCTGTTTTCCCTCTACACTATCTCTGTGGGAAAAATAATCAGTTTTGATTCCCAAATTTACTTGTCCACCCCCGCGCTAAGTTCAATCCCAAATCTCTAAATGTCTGCTCTCTATCTCTTCCTGGATGGCGCACTGCCGCTTTAAACTCAATCTAAATGTCTGCTCTCTATCTCTTCCTGGATGGCGCACTGCCGCTTTAAACTCTATCCAAAACGAAATTAATAATTTCCCCCCCCAAACTGGGACCTAGTCCACCCTTCTCCATCTCTATTGACAATATGGTCGTTGAATCTGCACACTGCCTTGGAGTGATCTTTGACTCCTCTCTTACCTTCCATCATCACATTAACAATGTCGCTAGGACCTGTCGTTTTCTCCTTCGCAATATTGCCAAGATCCGCCCTTTTCTCTCTCTCTCCACTTCTAAAATGCTCATCCATGCCCTTATAATCTCCAGTCTTGACTACTGTAACAGTCTACTGCTTGGACTCCCGGCCTCTCATCTCTCTCCTCTCCTGTTTATCTTAAACTTGGCATCTCGGATCATCTCGCTCTCCTTCAAAAGAGAACCCGCAACCCCAATACTTCAGTCCATAGGGTGGCTTCTCATCAAACAAAGAATCAGATTCAATACCCTGCTTTTAACCTTTAAATCACTTCGCTCTATTGCACCTCCCTACTTATCTTCTTTCTTAGTCCCTTATGCTCCAGGCCGTGCCTTTCGTTCGTCGCAAGGAAATCTTCTCCACAGACCCCCAACTAACACTGCTGCCTCCCGCCTTTGCCTCCACCGTTCTCGCTTGCTGCTCCCTACCTTTGGAACTCTCTCTCTCGCTTCGCCTGGTGACATCCATTAATACTTTCAAATCTAGACTGTTATCCTACCTTTCTGAGCATCAGCACAACAAATGATTGTTAGCCCTTTTAAGCACTTTGTACCCATCCTCCTCACTTGTATCTGTGTTTTGTCCCTCCCACTTAGATTGTAAGCTTTTCGGGGCAGGGATTCGTAATGTGTAAGGGCTTGTTGCACTTATATCAATTTATACATAATTTATATATATACTGTATGCTTTCTTAACCGATGTATGAAATTGTATTTAATTTAATTTTTAACTATCTGTATAATGGCTTGCACTTATGTGCAAGCCATTATAAATGTTTGATTATTTTTTAATCTACAGCGCTGCGTACCCAAGTGGCACTTTATAAATCAAATTATACATACATACATACAACTATCGGTCAATTGGCCTGAAAAATTGCCTGGTGTGTTGCCTTAGTTTAGTTCTCGAAACAATACTTTTATTACCCATTACCTAAACAATCTTGATGATTTTAACTTACATTGTCAGATGCTTTTCTTTTTTTATGAGCAGGTTACTCTGTATAAACTTGTATACTCTCTTGTGTCATGAAATAAACACACTATTAAAAATATACAACACTAATGTAAAGCCCCCATTCTTTAACTGCTAGAATTCACAGCATCCTGACCTCAATCTGCAAGTATGCAAATCAACACAGCAAGACTGACTTTCAGATTCTAAAGTACAAGGGTGTATATTTTGCTTTCATTCAAATATGGGGCAACAACACGATACTATCTAGAGAGTCTGTACAATCAGTGTTCAGTCTCCTTATAAAGAACGAACTGCTCCCCGAGGACCCGTGAGCTACTGAATATTTATCAAATGGGAAAATCAAAATGATTACACAAGTTAAGAATTAGATGCTAATTAGTAAGGCAGACACTCAAAATACCTTTATAAAGTTATAAAATCAGAAATGGCTTGATAATGTAATTTTAATTACTAATTTGGCTTGAAAAGGTATCTCCTCCCACAGTTTTTGAGCTAGAGACACAAAATTTGGTACAAACGTGCGGGACACATAGAAGAAGTATACTATTGCAGGGATATCCATCCTGTGATCTTCAAAATGTCTTCAAACTACAACTCCCAGCATTTCTCGATGCCATCTGCTGTTGAATGTTGTTGTTGAGAGTTGTAGTTATCAAACATCTGCAGGGCCACATTAAAGACACATCTCTTTTATGGTCATAATCATAAAAACACACCTAATAACACCACACAGACACAGGTACACACACCTACTGATACACCCTTACAACACAACCATACCTAAACCATCAATAAAAGTTAATTTTATGGTATGAAATGCAAAAACATACCACCTATCACCACATAGATACAGGTACACATACCTACTGATATACTTCAACACCCACCACACCTTTCTGTTACCATGGCAGCTATACACACAATAATAATAATAAAATACATACGGTTGGGCCTTTTTTAATGGGGAGGTGCAGTGGCGAGAATCTATATTACAGTCACTCGGTGATGTCACTGAGTGACTTCCTGTATTCCACAGCCCCTCCCACTGTTTCCCCTGCCCTGTATTAGTCATTTATATAGGAAGCCCTGTTTACTGTTGACAGAGGATGTTCGGTCCTTCTTTCTCTTTCAATAGGAACGGTAATTAACTATTTATACACTAACCAGGGATTCCTATATAAATGACTAATCTATTATTAGGTTTTTTTTTGGCTGGCCTTATGTATTATAAGAAATAATACGCTACCTCTATAACTCCTCGGTGGCGTAATATCCTTATATTACACTGTAGGTTACGTATTATCCCTTATAAATATTTTTAATCGGAGTGGATTATGAAGTGTATACCTCTTTCATTGCCAGAGCAAGGTTATTGGGTTCTAAAACATGCAGCACAGACACACACATTCCTTTCCAAAATGCAGCATTTCAAGCTAAATATTAAAGGGCATGTCCACCCCCAAAACTGAATTTTAACCCCATACTGGCCCCACTGTGTAGTGTACAAAAATCCTTACCTTAAATCTCTGCTCCAAACGGTTCTCCTGCTATGCCCCTCCAAAGCCAGGAAAACTGCAGTGTAGAAGCTCCCAGTGACTCATCTTGTGCATGTCTCTGCCTGAACCTCGACAAGGTTTGAGGCATGCGCAAGAGAGCCCTCCCTTCCCATTTTTCTCTCCCTCCCCCTAGCTCTAAACCCCTTGTATATAATGTAGGTATAGGTCCCCCAGCCCCAATCGCCTTAATAGAATTTAGTGAAAGTCCCCCGATAGTTACTTACCTTACCTCTCTCCCCCGGAGTTCTGAGCAGTTCCGTGCAAGCAGAGGGCCGGGGAGGGCCGGCGGAGGAGAGAGGTAAGGTAAGTTAAGATAGGGGGAATTTCTATTATGGTGGTTGGGGCTGGGGGACCAATACCATTACATTATAAATAAAACCTATTACATTATATAAAAAGTTGTAAAAAGGGGTGGACATGCCCTTTAAGTAAATACTTTCCTTTCTAGTTACCATTGATACAAGCTAAACAATAAGGAACATAAGGGATCGATCATCATTTTTCTGAACATGGATTTTTAGCTCTTTAAACTGTATAGATACATATCCAATTATATTTTTCAGAATAAATGCATTTAGAGAGAGACACACACACAAAGGAAATATAGGATAACTACAAGCCACTAGGAATGTTACGTAGGACAATTACAAGACTACAAGTTTCTTTTTTTAGGAGATCAGTGGACTAGATATCCAAATAAACATCCCAATGGAATCTAGCTTGTATCTGCTACAAATGTGTAATGTATGTACCAAGCTTTACCTATGGATAAACCTTCTACAAACTAATTGCTTTGGTCCAGTCTGGGTTTCGCCTCCTTACTTGACAGGAGATTAAACGAACCGCATGTTCTTGTTGGTTAAATCTGCAGACTATCAGGCACCCAAAGTGCTCCAGACTGCGGAGGACAGTTTAAAGGTCCAGTCTGAAATGAAAACTTATATACAGGTAAATCACCCTCCAAACCCTAAACGGTAATAGTTTGAAATCTGAAATATATAAGTCTAACCTTGAAATCCTGCACAATGTCCTGTTGCCCCTGTTTCTGCTTCCTGGTTCTTTCCATTTATCAAACCTGTCATTAGGGATTTGACAGTTGACATTACAGCCAATGAATGAATGCAAATCCCCCTAGCTGCCTCTTCTGAGCATGCCCAGGCTCAGTACAGGCTCACTAAAGGTTTCTAAATGGCTCAGTTTCCATGAGGCACCCAGAAGCAAAGCAGGCATATAATGAAGCAGTAATGAATTCATAGGACAATCTATGATATATCAACATATTTTAAAGAGGCATATTTGTTGTATTCAATTAGATCAACTGGACTTGAATATTAGTTCTTGAAGACGTTTCGCTAGTCATCCGACTGGCTTTCTCAATTCAGAATTTCTGAATTGAGAAAGCCAGTCGGATGACTAGCGAAATGTCTTCAAGAACTAAACTTCAAGTCCAGTTGATCTAATTGAATACAACAGATATACCATGACCAAGCATTTTAAAGAGGCCATTCTTTGTAAAAGATGTTCTTATGAGGGTGGAGTTGTCCTTTAAAGGGCATGTCCACCCCAAACTATAATCCCCCAACTACTGGCCCTCATGTAGTGTAGTGTAATCCTTACCTCACATCCCAGCTCCATAGGGTTCTCCTGTAGTCCCCCCCCAAAGTCCAAAAACTGCCCGCCAGGAGGCTAGCGGTCCATATAGGACACTGCCTGCTAGCTGGCCTCAGGTAGATTTTGCCATGCGTACTGCAGCCCTTCTCCCCCCTCCCTCCCCTCCCTCTCCCTCCCTCTCCCTCCCGTTCTACTTCCCTCCCCCTACCATAAAAACCCCTTCAGCGCAGTATTCCCCCATGTCTCCCAGCCCCAACCGCATATTTTTTATTTTTAGAAAGCTCCCCAACTCTTACTTACCTCTCCTCTTTCCTCCGGCGAAGTGAGCTGCGCAGCCGCGTCTGTGATTGGGCCGCTCAGCCAATCACAGACGCGGCTGCCGGTCCCGCCCCTCTGCTTGCATTTCCTGAAGCAGAGGGCCGGGAGCGCGGCGGAGGAAAGAGGGGAGGTAAGTAGAGTTTGGGGGGCTTTCTAAAAAAAAAAATATAGCGGTTGGGGCTGGGAGCCCAGGGGGGATCTTATATTAAAAGTTCAATTTTAGGGTGGACATACCCTTTAACCCTTAAGTTACCCTTTAAAAAAATCCTGCTGCACAAGAAGGTTTTCACGAGTCTTCTCATTTTGAAGTACCAACAAGGTAATTAACACTCAAAACCTATTTAAGAGTTGTCTCAATTATTACACTTATACTGTATAAAGCAATTTGAATGCAAGGCAAGGAACTAGTTGATAATGACAGAAAACATAACTTAATAAAGTGCCTAGCTGGTTAATAGCCGTCAGCTTCTAAACATCAATTGAAATATTTGAAGTCAGCAGGAGTTACAGCATTTGGTCATTTTATGAGTCACCCAGTTCAATTATTCTATTCATGGGTGAATAAAATGACAGAGTTTATTTTTTTCTAAACGGCTATTAGAGAGATTTAACAGACCAGTCACCGTGTGCAGTTATTTTTCTTACAATTACAAATGTTAAGTTGTGCTTGTAATAAACCATACACAAAAATATCTGCAGCTCAGCCTCCAGGTTAAAGTCTAATGCCTTAAAAATAATAATTATAAAGGACGACTACACTGGAAAATGGAACTTTTTAATAATGAAAAGTACCTTGGGCAGAGAGGTAGGATTGATTACTTCTACTTCCCAATATCATCTCATTGAGAAGCACCAGCCAAGGAATGCTGCGAGTTGAGGTGTTCAAGCAACTGGAACGCTGCAGGTTTGACATTGCTGCCTTAAAGGACAAGTCCAGCCCTAAAATAACATTTTATATGTCCAGTTATCCCCCCAACCCCATATTTGCATTATTGAAAAGCTCCAAAGATGCCTCTGAAGCGACTTACCTGACCCTGTCACTCATTGCCTGGGTGAGGTGCTCCCTGGTTGTGGCTGTCAGGTAATGTTTTGTGATGTCACCATTGCTGTTGACTGACAGCTGCGACCAGGAAGCAGAAAGAGAAGCGCGGCAGAGAGGCACAGGAAACTTTTCAGTAATGCAAAAATGGGGTTTGGGGGTAGCTGAACATAAATATAAAATGTTATATCAAGGCTGGACATGCCCTTTAAGAGGACCATCAAATCTTAATTATGCCTAAACAAAACTGTGATCACTTTCATAAAGCACCAGAAATTGCCCATAAAACATAAAGGGCCTCATTTAACCACAGATGGCGGTTTCCAGAAGCGAACGGTGAAACCACCACAAAGCTATTAAATATACAGTAGCTTTTGCACTACTTTTGCATTATAGCTATATAGCTGGTGTTAAACTTTCTCAGACACTTCCCCATTTTCCGATAGCCACAAATGCTGAATTAAATCAGCGTACGAATCGCTTCACACTGCACGTGTTTCACGGTAAGGGTGAGGCCACACTGCAATGCACAGGAATCGAGTGCGTTATCGCATGTGTGCGCGATTCTTGTACATTTGCGTTCGTGTTTTGCGCATGCTTTTTCGAAATTTTGCGTAATGGAAACGCATGCGTTAACGCACCGAAAATTGTGAATGCATGTGTTACCAAGGCCATTAACTTCTAAGGAACAGGGAAGTGTTTGAAATGCTAATGACATAAACGCATTAGTGCAAAAATAGTGCAAAAGCTACGGTAGATTACGTTACGCTGTGAAATGACAATGAGCTAAACGAGAGTCCACTAAACTACAAGTTTTTATCCAGCTACTAAGAAGTTTCTTAAAATTACGGTAAGTAAGCTACAAGAAACAACATGTCATCCTAGAATACATTGGGACTGATGTAATAAAATGTACTTAACTTTGTCTGTGCTTTTAATCACCAGCAGCCAATCAGGTTATCCTGTTGAAGCAACCCATTAAAAAGACAACATCTGATTGGCTGCTGCAACTTAATAGCACAGGCAAACATATATATAAATATATATATATATGTAGTGTATAGTCACAGGCACTCTCTCCACCACCCTCTTATTTCACACCTGGGTGCTGTTGTGTAGATCAAATATTCATATAGATAAGTTTGTAAATTCAACGCACTCTCAGGACTTCTTCATCCAAATATTTTATTTAATACATCACTGTGTAGGCAACGTTTCAGTACCTTTCTAGGTCCCTTTCTCAAGCCTCATATCAAACGTGGTACAAACGATTCCAAATGTAAAGCCACTTACCCCTCCTCCAATAGTGACATCATCAAAACGATCCACAAGATTTAAAGTGCTAGTGCTAAAACTAAGTGTTAAAAATAAGTGTAACTTATTGCACTTACCATGAAGTATATAAATATAAAGGGAATTATGTGAACTACATATTTTTGTAGGTAGTAAAAGTCATTTCTTTAAAGTGTTAATATACATATAAAAGTGTATTAAAAAATGTGCTAAAACAACAACTACTCTTCTGATACAATCAGAATATAAAGTGTTAAAACGTATAATTGGGCCTTAATATATCTTAATACATATTTATCTATGTCACTAAAACCTCACCTAATTGATAATTCTCTGAGTGGACTCTCCCAATACCAAAACTCGAATAAATAGTATTAACCTAACTGTGGACTAATAACCAACCTGAAAATTAAACTATACACCTATAAAAATATAAATATATAAATATAAACATCATAGGGTTAAATGGGTGGCACTTCACTGTGTGTGTAGTGAAGGGAGAGGGAAATGGCCGACATAATTCTGTATCGTATAAGGGTATAGGAGCTATTCATAAAATTGTATATATCTGTGGGTAAATTCATATCTAGGCTAAGGATTGCTAAACATGAACATAGAAATTATCTTTCATTTAAAAAGCATCTAAAAGAAATTGATTCATTAAGTCCAGATGGTGTGAAGGTCTCCAACTTCTTTATCCAATAGACCTCTCTCTGGGATAACAATTTAGCTCGATCTCCCCCCTGCTTTGGATTGGGGACATGATCAATGTCAATGAATTTAAGGGTAGATATGTCATGATTTGTTTTCAGAAAATGGATAGCCACCGGTTTTGGCATTTTGTTGTCCCGAAAAGCAGTTTTAATCGCAGATCTGTGTCCGTCAATTCTCTGTCTTAAGGTGAGTTCAGTTTTACCTACGTAAGAGAGGTTACAGGGGCATGTTATTACGACTGGCTTTCTCAATTCAGAATGACTTGTACAAGAATCTGTGGCAATTATGTACCCTGGAAAATCCCAATTAGCATATCACAGCCAGGTGTTAAGGGTGTGATTGGATAGTGGCTAAGAGGTGTTATAGGAATGCCCAGAGTAAGGTGTCAAAACAGCATTGTACATGGCAGACAGTTGGTGTCGAACCCCCCCACCTCTATTTAGGCTTGGTTTCTTTATTTTCACATAAATGGCCTCCTTAACACCTCTCTTGAACCAGTCACGTTCCTTTGCCAACTAAGAACTAAACTTTAAGTCCAATTAAACTAATTGAATACAACAGATTTAACATTTAAACCCACAGCTATCAAATAACATTAAAGGGTATCTCCACTGGTAAATCATTTTTTTGCCATTCAGATTTATTGAAGAAAAGGAGGTAAAGGAGCTGTGTCTTACCTCCCGTTCTTTAATAAAACCTGCAGGAGCTGGGAGAGAAGATTCAGAACTAAGCCGAATCACTCACTCCTCCACCGTATCCTCTAACAGGTCTTGTACACTAACTTAAAGATACCCTTTAAGTTATATATACAGTGTACATCCCCTTTAAGACAAGTAGTAACAATAGACAAGAAACTCCTAGTAAAAGCGAATCATTAAGGCACTGGTGTTAGCCAGCTTCTGGATTCATAAAGGAATACATTGCCCACATGCAGTATTTAATAAGGAACCTGAAGTTAATAATGTCTTGGTTAAGAGGGGAAAGTATAACGTTTACCTTCAAACGTTCTTCATTTATACTTTCATACTCCTAGAAAGTTCAATCAGAAACACAATTACCCTTGATGAAGACAATAATACTAAATGTGAGAAATTAAAGGCAATTTCCACCCTTCTAGAAAAAAATTAGTATGTAATACAGCACCCCCTAAACCCAGACTTTGTTTAAGTTACACTTTTTAAATCTCCCAGCATGAGAAATCATACTTACAAGTTTGTCATCCATTGCCCCTTCCTGTCTCTGTGCTCCCTCTCCCCTGCGGCTACTGTGTTCCTTTTCTGTCCCCAAGCAGATGGCAGTCAGTGATTGGCCGTGACGTCACTGTCATGGCCGAGACTGACTACCTTACCCAGAAGTGCAGAGTGTAACCAAAACGAAGTCTAGGTTTGGATGGTGCTGCATAACATACTCATTTTTTTCTAGAGGGGTGGACATTCCCTTTAAGAAATGATGGCAGCATTCATTCAATATAAAATTAAATTAGATTTGATACTGAAGTCCTCCAAAAGAAACATGACTTTCTTTTTTTAATGACAAAACATTCTTCTTACAGAATTTTAAAAATACAAATTCACTGAAAGTAAATCTGTGCACCTACCGTTCAACTTGGTGATGTTGAGATGTGTGAGAAAATAGGAGAAGATTAAAAATGAAACCAGCAGAAGATTAGGCAAGGATCCAGATGCTGGATTGCTGCCTAATACACAGATAAATGACTTTCTAAGCTTTGATTACATTTACATTTTTCCCAAAATTCCAGGGATCCTAAATTATGCATTTAAAATTTTAAACATTAAGCACTTCTTTATGCAGACCGTAGTGCATTGTATCCATTAGCAGTCAGAGAGATCACTTCTATGCTAGCCAATTGGGGTTTAATTGCTGACCTGAGTAGGAGACAGAAAATGAGGGTCTTCAGAAAGAAATAGGGCAACCTGGAAATAGATCAAGGTATGTGCTATCTTTCCCAGGTATGTGCTATCTTTCCCAGGTATGTGCTATCTTTCCCAGGTATGTGCTATCATTCCCAGGTATGTGCTATCTTTTCCAGGTGTGCTATCTTCCCAGGTATTGCTATCTTTTCCAGGTATGTGCTATCTTTTCAGGTGTGCTATCTTTCCCAGGTATGTGCTATCTTCCCAGGTATGTGCTATCTTTCCAGGTATGTGCTATCTTTTCAGGTGTTCTATCTTCTCAGGTATGTGCTATCTTTCCCAGGTAGTGCATCTTTCCAGGTGTGCTATTTTCCAGGTATGTGCTATCTTTCCAGGTAGTGCTATCTTTCCCAGGTATGTGCTATCTTTCCCAGGTATGTGCTATCTTTTCCAGGTCTGTGCAATCTTTCCAGGCCTTGCATCTTTCCAGGCGTGCAATCTTTTCCAGGCCTGTGCAATCTATTCCAGCATGTGCTATCTTTTCAGGTATGTGCAATCTTTTCCAGGCCTGTGCAATCTTTTCCAGGCCTGTGTAATCTATTCCAGGCATGTGCTATCTTTTCCGGTCTGGCTATCTTTTCCAGGTCTGTGCATTTTTCCAGCCTGTGCAATCTATTCCAGGCATGTGCTATCTTTTCCAGCATGTGCAATCTTTTCCAGGCTGTGCAATCTTTTCCAGGCCTGTGCAATCTTTTCCAGGCCGTGCAATCTATCAGGTATGTGCTATCTTTTCCAGGTATGTGCAATCTTTTCCAGGATGTGTATATTTTCCAGGCCTGTGCATCTTTTCAGGCCTGTGCAATCTTTCCAGGATGGCTATTCTTTTCAGTGTGCATTTTCTGGCATCTATTCCAGGAGTGCTATCTTTTCAGGTCTGTGCATCTTTTCAGGTATGTGAATCTTTTCCCAGGTATGTGCAATCTTTCCCAGGTATGTGCTATCTTTCCAGGTTGCTATCTTCTCAGGTATGTGCTATCTGTGTATCTTTCCAGGTGTGTATCTTTCCCAGGTATGTGCTATCTTTCCAGGTATGTGCTACTTCCAGGTAGTGCTATTTTCCCAGGTATGTGCTATCTTTCCCAGGTATGTGCTATCTTTTCAAGGTATGTGCTCTTTCCAGGTTGTGCAATCTTTTCCAGGTATGTGCTATCTTTCCAGGTATGTGATATCTTTCCAGGTGTGATCTTCCAGGTATGTGCTATCTTTCCCAGGTATGTGCTATCTTTTCAGGTATGTGCTATCTTTCAGGTCTGTGCAATCTATTCCAGGATGTGACTCTTTTCCAGGTCTGTGCAATCTTTCCAGGTATGGGCTATCTTTCCAGGTATGTGCAATCTTCCAGGTATGTGCTATCTTTTCCAGGTGTGCTATCTTTTCAGGTATGTGCTATCTTCCCAGTAGTGCTATCTTTTTCAGGTATGTGCTATCTTTCCCAGGTATGTACTATCTTTCCCAGGTATGTGATATTTTCAAGGGATGTGTATTCTTTCCAGGCCTGTGCAATCTATTCCAGGCCTGTGCAATCTTTTCCAGGCTGTGCAATCTATTCCAGGCAGTGCTATCTTTTCCAGGTCTGTGCAATCTTTTCCAGGCCTGTGCAATCTTTTTCCAGGCCTGTGCATCTATTCCAGGTATGTGCTATTTTCCAGGTATGTGCAATCTTTTCCAGGTATGTGTAATCTTTTCAGGTGTGCAATCCTTCCAGGCCTGTGCAATCTATTCCAGGCCTGTGATATCTTTCCAGGTTGTGCTATCTTTTCCAGGTCTGTGCCATCTATTCCAGGTATGTGCCTATCTTTTCCAGGTCTGTGCAATCTTTTCAGGTATGTGCTATCTTCCAGGTATGTGCAATCTTTCCCAGGTATGTGCTATCTTTCCAGGTGTGCTATCTTTTCAGGTATGTGCTATCTTTCCCAGGTATGTGCTATCTTTTCCAGGTGTGGACTATCTTTCCCAGGTATGTGCTATCTTTTAGGTATGTGCTATCTTTCCCAGGTATGTATCTTTCCCAGGTATGTGCTATCTTTCCAGGTATGTGCTATCTTTTCAAGGTATGTGCTATCTTTTCAGGTCTGTGCAATCTTTTCCAGGTAGTGCTATCTTTCCAGGTATGTGCTATCTTTTCCAGGTATGTGCTATCTTCCCAGGTATGTGCTATCTTTCCCAGGTATGTGCTATCTTTTCAAGGATGTGCTATTTTTCCAGGTCTGTGCAATCTATTCAGGTATTTGCATCTTCAGGTCTGTGCAATCTTTTCCAGGTATGTGCTATCTTTCCCAGGTATGTGCAATCTTTCCCAGGTTGGCTATCTTTTCCAGGTGTGCTATCTTTCTCAGGTATGTGCTATCTTTCCCAGGGTATGTGCTATCTTTTCCAGGTATGTGCTATCTTTCCCAGGTATGTGCTATCTTCCAGGTATGTGCTATCTTTTCAAGGTATGTGCTATCTTTTCCAGGCCTGTGCAATCTATTCCAGGCCTGGGCAATCTTTTCCAGGCCTGTGCAATCTATTCAGGCATGTGCTATCTTTTCCAGGTCTGTGCAATCTTTTCCAGGCCTGTGCAATCTTTTCCAGGCCTGTGCAATCTATTCCAGGTATGTGCTATCTTTTCCAGGTCTGTGCAATCTTTTCCAGGTATGTGCTATCTTTTTAAGCTTTTATAACAGCATTTGATTCCCCAGGTGAGGGAAGGGAAAGGTAAGTTTAAAATGACATGGGAGTATAGTTCTACCAAAAACACTTACCTCCTGAACATTTTTAAATATTGCTACAAATTCTTCATTAATTGACAGACTACGTCGTTCTATATCTCCACGTAGGTTCCTCCTGCTTCTCAGACTGTTTTCAGTAAAGAAACTGGAAAGAGATTTCAGCGCTTCCAGCATATCCTGTGATAAAAGGGAATTTTATATTCGATTGATGTAATGTTTAATAAAATATTAGAATTTTACCATAGAATTCAAAAGAAGGTAAATAACATTATATAAACAGAGTTTGTACTGGTTGTTGACTAGTGGATTGTGCACTGCTACTGAAAACATGATGACAGATCACAAGATTGTTTTGCAGCTGATTTTCCTATGGACCAGTGATTACAGAGCCAGTAGGAGGGACCACGCTGCCATATTGCAAATTTCAGAGCTTCGTACAATGTAAGTCTCGTGTCTTTGTAACTTGTATGGTGCCAAAGTCCTGGGGTTCAATTTGTGGAATTGAATGGAGTTCTCTGTATGTTTTCCCTATACTAGTGTGCATTCCCTCCAGGTACTCCGGTTTCCCCTACAATCATGAAGACATTCATAGTTTGTCAATTAGAGGTGAAAATCAAATGGTTCACATCTTATATCTGTGCCAAAATTTGCTTCCTAATATGCAATTATGTTACAGTAGAAGAATAATAGAATAACCAATGTCACTTTTATGATAAAAAAAACATTTTAAGGGCTAGGCCACACTAATGCATTTGCGATTTTTTTTTCAATTATAGAAATCGCGGCAATGCAAGCGACATCGCACCGGAATCACATGGAATTGTGTGTGCGATTGCGTAACACGCAAAGTGTGGCCAGTCCATAAAAAAATCTGTTTATGAGTATGTGTATGTGTGTATTATAGCAACGTGGTCCACCCATATAAATTGTAAAAATACACCGCCATAGAATTCTATTGGTGTGGGTACCTGTACATATAGAGTGCTGTCTTGCCTCAGGTGGTTATAATATATCAACAGAGAATGATCCCCAGGCAGCAGGTATTCAAACAACCAAAGCATGCTCAACCATGTGAAGAGGGCACACCAGTCCTCAAACTCGATAATCATAAGAAGTAGCGTCACACAGGAACCACATTTTTAGTGTTCAGTGATTATTTATTGGAGATGTGGCACAACATGTTTCAGACCTTACTGGTCTTTCATCAGGTAATAGTGCACCTGGTGAGAGACCAGTAAGGTCTGAAACATGTTGTTCTACATCTCCAATTAAAAACCACTGAACACTAAAAATGTGGTTCCTGTGTGACGCTACTTCTTATGATTATTGCCTAAGATGGTGCCTTACAGGGACAATACAAGAAGGTTGATAAAGAAATTGCAATTAAAAAAGGTGATAAATGACACATTTTCTCTTAAACTTTGCACTGAATAAAGTTTGTAAATGTTAAACTTTTATACGTTTCCTTTAAGACATTGCACTGAGAGTTGATAAATTACACATTTTCCCTTTAAGGGAATCCATTAAAAGTAGATGGTCAATGACACTCTTTCCCCTTGAGACTCTTCACTAAAAAAATTATGTTTTTTTAAATTATTTGTTTATTTTATTTGTTAGCTAAAGATACCTACATTAACTCTTTATCAAACCCAGGGGGTCATTGTTTCTTGAAATAAATGACCCAACATCACTAAATAGACACCTCTGGACCATCGCTAATTGATAAAGTATGTGTTATGTGTATTTTTCTTGGCAAGTTCTTTGAATCCATCAGCCTATTAGACCAACCTAGCAAACTGCAGGAAGATCCATCCAATGTAATGTCCGTAACAAAACAATCTTTCTATATGCAATTTATTAGCACTTGAACACACAAACCAGTGATTTCCAGGGGTGGTTGCCAACAGTGGTTAGCAATATGGTCATCATAAATACATTGGTGGTTGCCCGAAAGCCCATCTTGGTGACAGTTTTGTTGTGTTTATGGCTGGCTTTAAAACCAGACCCTTTGAAATTACAAAAATATAATTATTGCTATATTCCAATTTGAGGGCTCCATGCTCTATAAATATCTTTTACACCATGCAGTGATTGGCTGATAGGCAGGACTTTCAAACTCCTATGATAATTGCTTGGTTTGAATGGATGTAAAGGGAAAAATAGCTTCCTCTAGTCCCATGTGTTCAAACAAATGTTCCTCTAATTCACACATTGTATCTCCAGATTCCCTACAGCTAGGTACACACCATACAATAATTCAGCCCAACCGACTGACATTTCAGTGTTTCAGTCAGTCAAGCCCAATTATTGTATGGTTTCTTCTCTTGTCTGCGACTGACCGCTGACTGTTCATTCATCGAACAACCATTCAGGAGGAAGGATCACACCATGTATACCTAGCTTAAGTTTACCTCAGCATTCCAGGAAGTCTACGGGTCAGCAAAGACTATCCATACTTTTTTTAGGGGGTCCACTAATTTCTAGTTACATCCCTGCTTTATTTACCTGACCAATGTAATCAGCAGCTCTAAATTCATTCAGGGTGAACCCTACAGCGACCATTTTATTAACATCTTGCTATACTTCTTCATATAAAGGAGCAAATATTACAAGGCTTTGAAGCTGTCTAAATATAACCTACATTTCCAGACATGTCTTACTCTTAATATCAGTCAGTGCTAGATACAACCAATTTCATCTACTGTCCTTAATAGACTTATTGTTTTAGCTAATAAAGAAAGAATTTCTTATCTTAATGTCATGGCCAAAAATGTGTGGAATTCATTTAACAAAAATAACCTAATGTTCTTTCACTGAACTTGGGGCTGGAGTAATAAAAGTCTTTTATTTAAAGAAGAAATCACTGCAAGAAGAACATCAAGCACACACTTAAGCTGGGTACACACATTAACGATTAAACGACAATTCTGTCAGATCCAACAGAATCGTCCCTTTAGCGTTAATGTGTGTACCTCCGTTATGAGCGTTCCCGAAGCCAACAAACGTTTACCGATCACTCAGACCTGATGGAAAATTTCCCTCATCCATGCTCGTCTCCCTGTAAAATATAGGGAGTTGGCCGCGGCTGAAGGAAATGTGCAGTGCTGAAACGTTCACCCTATCCTTTGAGCTCCATTTTGTACAAAACTGGCTCCACCAATTTAGAAACAAATGTTATTTTTGCCACTTCATTACTGCAATATTTCTCTGCAAAATTTTCACTTTTTAAAATTATTTTCCACTATATATATAAAGAGGTGAAAATGTATTATTTGCTAAGAAAACAAGGTTACGTTTTATTTTATTTGGTAAAGATAAATCGAGTCAAGCAAAAGCTGCTATTATGAGAGTAACGATTTCAATAGAAAGTTCCAGAAAAAAAAAAATCTCCTTGGTCTAATCCTATTTAAAGGACAAATCAAGTCACCATATTTTAATCCTTTTCAAAACAGGGACACCTACAGTATTAAAGAAGAAAGATGATAAGCAGATACCATTGGAAAATACAATCATTTATGGAGAACTATAGTTCGTATAAGTAATGGGGGTAGAATTGGTACTTTCTACCTCACAATATCATTTCTATAATAAGCGGCAGCATGAAAACTATTTCTGCCAGTCTTCCTAAGTGCTTCAGCACTATCTTTAATACAGAAAGGTGCAGGGCCCTGACAGATGAAAATTGTATGGTCTGTAGCTTCTCAACAAAACAATATTAGGAAGTAGGAATAATCAGCCCTACCTCCCTGCGCCATGTACATTTTTACAGTATTGTTTTACTTTAAATATTAAGGGCAAAGATTAAAGAATAAGTGATGTACTTATTATTGTTATTTATTATATAAATCTGCTAATACAAATTATTATAACAATTCAGTCATTAAAGTTATGTCCACCAATTTTCTGTTTAACTGAAGAATGGGAGGTAAATGCAGGAGAAAGGACAGAACTTACCGTGGATCACTCCAGCATCACTGACAGTCTTCCAACGGCGCTGACAATCTCCAACGCATCCCCAGTCCCTTGCATTGGACACGCATGCGCAACAGTGCAAGGGAACGAGGACGCTTCAGGGACTGTCAGAGAGAAGCCGGCGCTCAGGCGATCTGTGGTAAGTTCTTTCCTCTCTGCACATTTTACTGAAGAACAGGAGGTAAGACATAGGTCATTTTCCTCCTGTTCTTAAGTTAAACAGAAAAAAATATTATTATAATTATAAATACCGACATGCTATTCAGAAAAATTTAAGATGCAACAGTTTTTGTGACAGAAAAAGACTTTTCGTTGCTTTTTTTCACTGTTTTATAAATTTCAATAATGTAAATGTTAGTGATAAAACGTGGTAAAGCATTGAGAAAAATGAATGCCACATGTTGCACCTTTATAAGTATGCCACTTATTTCTCCTCATGGGCAACTTTAGTTAAAATGATTCCTGCCTTGCTTAACACTGTGTTTAGAGTTTTCATACTTTTATTTCACATATTTGACCTCCGTATTAAGGGCTAGGCCCCACTAGTGTGTTTTGAATCCGATTTGTAATCTGACAGTGCAAGTTGAAGCGCAGGGCATGCACTGTGCATGCACTATCCTAGCACATGTGATAACCATGCGCTCCAATAGGGCTCAATATTGGATCATCACTGAATCATGCATGGAAGCATGCTGGTCCCATAGGGTTTTACATGCACTGTGCATGCACTATCCTAGCACGTGTGATAACCATGAGCTCCAATAGGGCTCAATATCGGATCATCACTGAATCATGCATGGAAGCGTGATTGCGTGTCCTCCCGTGCGCTCAAGTGGGGCCACATCCTTAGAGCTTCATTTCAAAGTAGTGCTGTCAGGGACCTATAAATATAAACAGCACATTAGAATTTTCAGGTTTGACTATTATTAATGGCATGCCTAATGAATTTAAAATGGGTGGATGTAATTCATTAATGTATAATTTCTCTGCAACATTGTCACCTAAAGAGGTGAAAATGGAATAAATATTAGGGCCTGATGTGCCCTAATATGTTGGAAATAAATAATCATTGTGACAGGTCAGGAAAAGTATACCGGATCCAAAAGTGTATTACGTGCCAGACGAAAGGTGTGGTGTATACGTTAGGATGCAGGAGCACAAGATGGCGATTGAAAAAGGTCAGCCGGAGAGATCTAGTATCGCCAAACATATGATGGAGGTCCACAAAGGTGGTAATCCTAGTTGGAAATTCTATGGTATTGAGGTGGTAACTCTGGGAATCAGAGGAGGAGATCAAGATAAAAGCTTGGATCTATAGAATGAGAACTTTAACTCCAGTTGGCCTAAATGAGGAGTTGCAGTATTCCTGCTTCCTATAAAGTGTATATAAGACATACTAATAATGTGCTTTGGTGTAAATTACTAATTGGAGATGTATTTAATGGTTTGGTGAAGTGACACATATATATAAAAATATTGTTTCCGATACTACCATACATGTGTATAAAAAGGATACACTGATTCTTGTATATTAGCAGCAACTTGCCAGCATTTTGGTAACTATATAGCCTCTACATCGGGCGTTGGCAACAAAATGTCAGCCACTGTGGTTGGTGCTTAGTGGTAGCCTATAAAGCGTATGCTTTGTGAAAAACGCATCAATGGATTAGGAAGTGATTAATAACACCCCTTTAATACTTACCTGTTAAAAGCTCACAGGGAGATTCAATAAAAGTTCTTATCGTTTAAAATGGTGCTAATTTTGCCCCAACCAATCAAATCTTAGTTTACATTTGAAAGTTAACATCTGATTGATTGGGGCAAAATTAGCACCATTTTAAACGATAAGAACTTTTATTAAATAACCCTGTCAGTTTCTGGAACTCTTACATTGCCCTGATGAAGCCACGAAGGAGGACTTTCGCGCGCGCGGGGGGTGAAACACGTGTTGGCGTAGCGGTTTGTGATTTGTGCAGTGGTGAGGTTCTATGGCCAATTGGATGTGAGTTTGGAAAATCGATGTAGCGTGGACGGTGGCTTCCTAAGAGGTCCAGCAGTAAGTAGGAGCGGAGCCGGGTGAAGAGTGTGGCTGCCACTGGTAAGCACGTACGTCACCTTTCTCATCAGCGTGGCATGGCTTCTCACGCTAAGTACTGGCACCCAACTGGATACAGCGGTTGACACACCATCGAAGTTCTTGGACGAGTCGGAGATCGGGATACAGGAACTAAGATTGTGGGACATCTTTTTGGTATCGTATGGCCATACCTCATAATAGCTGCTAATTAGGAACAGGGACACCTGTATCCTATGAGTGTGGATAGTGTCTGATGTAGTTTCTTATTTAGTGCATTCTTATGGGTATTTGCATATTGGATATTTTGTTTTAGTGAATCATAATAAACATTTGTACTTTTTATACATTATAGTGATAGTGCACTTTGTTGGGGTACTTAGAGGGCCTATCTGGGTTCTCATCTCTCTCCAAAAAAATGGAATACTTGCCTCGAAAACAAAGTTACAGTTTATTTCAATAGATTTTATTGGGTAAAGATAAATCAAGTCCAAGAAAAGCTGCATTAGCATTTTCAGATTTGACTATTATTTGACAATATGCTCAATAAATGGCTTGCCAGTGTCCCCAAACAGCTTAAATAAACTGGCATCCTAATGAGCTTAAAAAGGGTAGATGTGTCATCATTTTCTTTATCAGTAACCCACAATCCTTTCCAAACAAATAAGTGTTTGCTAAATGTAAAGACATTTACACAGATTACAATGCCGTATACCCACACACATCTTCTGAGAGATTTTAGTACTACATTTGTAAAGCCTTATCGAAAGTCTTAAAGGTACACTCACATTCACAAAAATTAATTTAATAGCATGACATTCTCTGTATCACTAAATATAGTATAGTCCAGGGTAAATACCCTGAAATGAAGAGATATGTCATTCTATACAATATCAAGAAAGAATAGAGATGAGAGGAGCACACTACTTGCAAACAAACAATGATTTATTATGCAAATGTCATGCAATGTTTCGGGCTAAAATAAGAATGAAGTAACATTACCAAACACAAGAATATCAGTATTGTAGGGCTCAGTACACACCATACAATATTTTCGGCCGACCGACCGATATTACCATTGTATAGTGTGGATGCCAACTGCCATGACCTAACAGTTATTTGTCCCAGCTGACTGTTTGCTAGTGGCGAACGGGTCATGCAGGGCAAATGTCGGCCCATGTGTACCAAAACTTGGTATCTTGCCACAAAACATGACAAGAATCAGATATTGTAGCAACATTGTGGGTTAATTCCCCCTTTTATAATGTGTCCTGTAAAATTAACCATTATTGCCTACTGTAAAAGTAAAGTGATGGCTTGCATACCACCAGGGGCCTCTCTAGGGTCTGAGAAGATCAGTGCAGCAACAAAAAATGATGTTAGGCCACGCCCTCCCCAATTAAGCCACACCTTCTAGGTAGCAACCGGGAAATGTCAGTACATACTGCTAGTAAACTGTCATTTTCATTGTATATTGGCAATTTGAGTATATACTGGTAGCAAACTGGCAATTTCATTACATACTGGTCAGCCACCCTTCATCAGATCTAATGAAGGGTGGCTGAGGTCCCCCAAAACATTACACTATGTTGTTCCAGTGAATAAATAGGTTAAGGGCCCAATTCATAGCTAGAGGGTGTGCGGTTCCTGATTTTTCTACATTGTACTTACCTTGGAGATAAGGCAGGACGTCCGAGGACCAGCATCATTGTGAATCTACAGAGCACATGCTAGTGCTAAGGGTGTGCACTTACCTCCAAAACTTTCATTACATACTGGTAGCCATGGGAATTTTTGGTGCATACTAGCCATGGGATTTTCATTACATACTAGCAGTTAACTGGCAATTTCATCATATACTAGTAGCCATGGAAATTTAATCACATACTGGTAGCCATGGGAATTTCATTACATACTGGTAGCCATGGGAATTTCCTAACACACTGGTAGCTATGGGAATTTGTATATGTATGTATGTATATGTTTATTTATATAGCGCCACTTGTGGACGCAGCGCTTACAGTATTAAATTACAATGAAGTCATACAAGGGGGATAAATACATAGATAGTTCAGTACATAAATATATAAATTATATAAATAGAAGTGCTAGAGCTTTGCCACAAGTGGTAATAAGGTCCCTGCCCCGTAGAGCTTACAATCTAGTTAGGTGGGTAACACACAGATACAATGGAATGGGTATAAGTGCTGGAGTGAGACGTATGCAGTGCAAATAAAACAATCAAATACTGTGCTGGTTACCAGATAGGTAGGATGTAAGGCTAGATTTAAACCTGCTAATTAAGGTTTCTTGATGTAGAGAGAGGGGAATAGAATTCTAGAGGATGGGAGCCTCAAGAGAAAAAGGTTTAAGGAGAGAGGAAGCATTCCGAGTGGGGGGTCTGTACAGGAGCTGGTTCTGCGATGAGCAAAGGGTTCGGGCAAGAACATATGGGGAGACTAGAGAGGAGCAGCAGAGCGAAGGGATTTAAATGTTAGGAGAAGGACTTCGTATGTAATGCACTGTTTAACGGGGAGCCAGGTTGTTGTCCGGTACAGTGGAGATTTGGGATCCGGTTTATAAGAGAGCGAAATAATACCTGTGGCAGAGTTAAGTTTAGACTGAAGGGGAGAGAGGTGGGAAGCAGGAGGACCAGAAAGTAGTAGGTTGCAATAGTCCAGGCGCGATAGGATGAGAGCATGAATAAGCATAGCGGTGGTCGGGAGAGAAAGGAACCTGCGGATTTTGGTTATAGTTAATGTGGTTAGAAAAGGAGAGGAGTCAATAAATACCCCTTGGCAGCGTGCTGATTGGATAGGGGAAATTGGGGTATTCTCAACAGAGTTTGAGAGGAATGGGACAGGACCAGGTTTAGGTGGAAAAACTGAACTTTAGAAAGGTTTTAGAAAGGTTTAATTCGAGGTAGCATTGAGACATCCAGGAGGAGATGTCAAGGAGGCAGTCTGAGACACGTGATTGGATGTCAGGAGTTAGCGTAGGGGTGGACAAGTAGATTTGTGTATTGTCTGCATATAAATGATATTTGAAGCCAAAAAAGGTAATAACATCTCCCAAGGAAATAGTGTAGAGGGAGAACAATAAGGGTCTAAGAACAGACCTTTGCGGGACACCCACACCAAGAGGAACCGGAGAAGAGGTATTGCTAGCTTAAGATACAGAGTAAGTTCTGTCAGAGAAATAGGATAGAAACCAGGATGCCATTCCGAATGCCCAAAGAGTGAAGTATACGCATAAGGAGGGAATGATTGACTATGTTGAAAGCAGAGGAAAGGTCAAGGAGGATAAGAATAGAAAAGTGACCATTGGCCTTTGCAACCTGAAGATCATTCACAACCTTACACAGGGCCGTCTCGGTGGAATGCACAGGACGGAATCCAGATTGCAAAGGATCCAATAGGTTATGAGCATGAAGGTAGTTGGCGATATGGGAGAAGACTAATAGTTCTTGCAGTTGAGAGGCTATCAGTAAGAGAGAGACCGGGCGGTAATTGGCTTAACAGGAGGGGTCCAGCAAGGGCTTTTTTAGTATGGGCTTAACATGGGCATGCTTAAAGACGGAAGGGAAAATTCCAGATGTAAGGGAGGCGTTGAATACGTGGGTGAGTATAGGCGTAAGCACATGACTACAGTGCTTCAGTAATACAGAGGGCATGGGATCAAGAGCACAGGTCGTGAGCGGACATGATAGAAGCAGGCGAGAGACTTCTGAATGGGTCACAGGAGCAAGAGATCCAAGAATAGCTGAGGGAAGAGAGGGCAACATGATCTGAGAGTCATCCCTAGGACCAGATATCTGCACATGAATGGACTCCACTTTATGCTGAAAGTAACACGCAAAGTCCTGGGGAGGGTGCAGAGAAAGGAGAGGGTCAGTGGGAGAGGGGCGCAGAAAGGAGTTGAAGATGGAGAACAGGCGACGTGGGTTCGATTTGTTGTTATTTATAAGTTTACAGTAATAGTCCTGTTTTGCCAGCAGGAGCCCAGAGCAGAGACATTGCAGCATGAGCGCGTGTGCTGCTGAACGTGCGTGGAGAAAGTCCCGTATAAAGGCTGACTTTCTCCACGCACGTTCAGCAGCACACGCGCACCTGCGAATAAACGGGAAGTTGGATTGAGCGGACGAGGATTAGAGGTTCCTCAACTGCGGGAATGCAAGGGGTCAACAGAGTCTATCGTGTAAGTCAGGATAGAATTATAGGAATTAGCAAGTGAGTCAGGGTCATCAACTGTCAAAAGGGAGGATAGACTAGTGGACAGGGATGAAACAAGTGTCGGGAGATCTATGGATCTAGCATTACAGACAGACGCACAAGATGGAGGGACAGGAGGAAGAAGAGGGTGTTGAGCCTGAAAAGTAATAAGATGCTGGTCAGAATGCAGGAAGGGGTTAGATTGAAAAGACGAGACTGAGAGGATTTTAGTGAACACTAGGTCCAGGAAGTGGCCACCCTTGTGAGTAATAGCGTTAGTCCATTGCTGAAGATCAAACGTGGAGGTTAATTGTAGGAAGCGAGTGGGCCAGGAGAGGCAGGAGTCATTAATGTGACAGTTGAAGTCTCCCAGAATAAGAACAGAATTTCATCACAAACTGGTAGCCATGGGAATTTAGTCAGTATAATATAATATTCAGTGTGGCGTATGACAACACAGGACTGTATCTGTGTATAAAAAGCTTTATTAGACAAGAAACAGGCATGCTACATGTTTCGGACGCACGGTCCTTTCTCAAAGGGCATGTCCATCCCCCTAAACCAACTTTGGGGTAAGGTAGGTAACCCCTACCTACCCTCTGATGAAGTAATGATTATAGGGTCATGAAATGCGTCAGGGTCTCTCTCTCCAAGGTTGTTTGCTTTTAATGATCGGCTGAATAAAAGTTACATTTTACTCTAAGACGGGATGGAGTCTTGGTCCGTTCTTTTGGATTTGTAGGTAACCCCTACGCACCACCAACCGCCGCAATATTTTTTTAAAAACTCCCCCTTTTTCTACTTACACTGCCTTCTCTCCCGCGGCGATCCATTCCAGCCTCCTTCTTGCAAGCAGGGGCCGGACCTCAGCTGAGAGGCAGCCAATCACAGACGCGGCTGATGTCACTAGAAACACCGCGGGAGAGAAGGCTCTGTAAGAACGGATCAGGGGGGATTTTTTTTTAAATATTGCGGCGGTTAGGTTACTTACCTAACTAATATTGCAGGGGTTAACCTTGGTGGACTTGCCCTTCAAGGACCGTGCGTCCGAAACATGTAGCACGCGTGTTTCTTGTCTAATAAAGCTTTTTATACACAGCTACAGTCCTGTGTTGTCGTACACTACACTGAATATTATATTAAACTGACTATTGACCCAGAACAGTGGTAACTGGAACAGTGAGGCCTACAAGTATTTTTTGCCTCAGTACTTGGGCACCTCAAAGTACAAGGAAGTCATGGGAATTTCATTACATACTGCTGGTAGCCATGGGTATTTCATTACATACTGGTAGCCATGGGTCTTTTATCACATAATGGCAGCAAACTGGCAATTTCATCATATACTAATAAAAAGGTATCACCTTATCCTACAGTACTCTTTTAGTATATCATATACTGGGGTAGGCTATTATTATTAATGTACCCCAAAACATATTTTTGCTATGCTCACTACACAAAAAATATTATGCACTGATATAATGTGCTCCTCTGCTCTTCTTTTCAATGTAGGTTTGGGCTCAGGCACAGGTAATGGCAAATTACCATAGGACTTCAAGCTATAGCATAAGCATATAAATGATCAGATGTTAATTCACAATAAATTGAAAATTCACAAGAAGTAGTGTGAAAATCTGATCATTAATATGCTTAGGTAGCCAACAATAAGTGCCACTGTAATTTAAACCCATATTGACTTAACATAACATGCTAACGTAAATTATAAGCAAAAAAAAAGCAATTATCATGTCTATTTTTAATGTTCCTATTCTGTGCTTCAGAGATTCACACATCTAAGGCACCCGTTCCCAAAAACTGTTTTTAGAAACCCCACAAGCATCAGAGCATCTGTGATGAGCAACCCTGAGGCAGATGTGTGTTCTTTTATTGGGCAAACTCCAACACACAGCTGCAGCAGAAACATCCCAAGAAGCACTCCTGGAGCACATATATTGTAAATCAGAGCTTAGAAATTCTATTTGTAATATGCAGCACTGAAAATGTGCACGTCTGTCTAAACTGTACAGGGGTGATTGATATATGGAGTACATGGGAGGGTAGTGGGTAATATTATTTAAATATTTACTAGCTATAGGTATATGTTTAGTCCCAGTGCACTCTTCCTCTTATTCCACCAGGTGCCTCCAGGTAAGTATAATAATTCATAAAAACTGTCCAGATCCTTGGCACTATTGGATTTATTCACAAAAAACTTTTAATGTTATATCATATCAACGTTTCAGTGCTAAATTATGCACCTTCATCAGGATGATCCCGATGAAGGTGCATAGTTTAGCGCTGAAACGTTGATATGATTTAACAATAAAAGTTTTTTTTTAATAAATCCAATAGTGCCCAAGATCTGGACTGTTTTTATTAAATATTTACTATTTAGTATTAATTATAATAAGCAATCTGGGAAGAATAATCTGGATTTTATAGGATATAACCATGACAGGTCGTGCATGCGCATAGAAGACAGTCCGTCAGGACCTGTCAGACTACGCGGTGAAGAAGCAAGCAATCGGGTAAGTTCCTTACCTTCTTTCCCAGCTCCTACAGGTTTTATTGAAGAACAGGAGGTAAGACACAGCTCCTTTACCTCCCATTCTTCAATAAAACTGAATCCCAAAAGATGAAACTTCTTTTCTTGTAATCTTAAAGGATCTCCAACATCTGATCGGTTGCTGCAGATAAATAGTACTAGCAAATTTTGTTCCAGTTGGCACATAAGCACAATAATGTACCATAAGCAGTATTAAGTATTCCTCTATTTATATTAGACATATGAGTGGGAAATGCTATTTTACTTTCCTAAGCTGAGTTTTTTTTTTGTAAATTCCTTTTTATGACACTATAGTAAAAGATCTGTTACTGTTGATATAGATTTCCACAAATAGAGACCTATATACCTAAAGATGTGTTTTGCACACAGTATACTATATCACCAGACTTATTGACTGCTCAAGGGAAAGTAAATAAAAAAATAAATCCTAGATATTAACAGAGCAGATTTCTTTTCAGAACTTATTTACAAGGGTGCTGGGAGGACAAAAATGTGCTCAGAATATTGATCGATGAAGTAATTTACCAAATAATGGAGCCAGAAAATTGTATTTTTTTTACTTGTTGAAATGTAATTGCATTTTGGTTCAGTGTTTCTTCCGCTGAATCAATAACAATGTAAATATAGCGTCAATTTAAACAGAATAAAAGTCTGGAGTCTATAAACAGGCTATTATTTCCAGTAAGTATCCTATCATATTACAACACCAAGGTGTCACAACTAATTCTTGTTTATATAACATGGTCTTTCTCATATCAGTGGATTTCTCAATAGTAAAATGCTAGTCACATTTAACATGTTGTCACTGTACATGGTTAGCCACAGAATTGTTTTCCCTATATTATTATTATTATTATTATCAGGTGCATAACTGATCTACCACCCTTCCCCAGAGGTCCACTAACAGTTGTTTTTAAACTACTGATCACAGTAAACATACATGCAATCAGCTGTTTTAAAAGACCAGAACTGGTTCCGGTCTTTTAAACAGCTGATCACGCGGGTTTTAACTTCATATGCATTATAAGCTGGCACTTGCTATGTCTAATTCACCCAATTCACAACTTTCTTACCAGCACTTTTTTCATTGCCAGCCTTCTACTGCTTTTCTGGATCTTAACAGCAGAAGCAGAGCACTGGAAGTATCTAGATGATTTTAACATTGACAATTTTGGGCACAGAGCAGTAGCAGGAGGGATGGGGGAGGGAGGAGGGGAACTCCACTGCACATGCTAGAAATCTCTAGGAGAAAGAGTTAGAGGCAGAAACAGATTACACCAGGGAAAGGCTCCTACTTTTCACATTCCTGGACTGTATTGCGGCCATGCACGAAACCATATGCAGCAGAAGAGAAAGGTAGGGGTCATTTAACACTGCACGATGGGCCGAACATTGGGGCTAATTTAAGGTGAGAGGTTGGACATACCCTTTAATTGGTGGCCTAAAAATTTGGAGCCTCACTACACGTGGCACATACAGTCCCCTTTAATGCCCCTGATGTTTTTAGACCCTAGAAATGGCCAAAACTGAGTATGACTAACTTTTGCTTGCCCTGCTGCCCCCCACCCGAGATGCAGAATAAAGCTGGGTACACACCATACAATAATTCGGCCCGAACGACCGACATTTCAGTGTTTCGGTTGGTCGAGCCAAATTATTATATGGCGGCTCCGACCGATCAGCGACCGTTCCTTCATCTGCTTTGGCCGCGACTGACAGTCCTTCCTCCTTGCTGACTGGTCGGAAGCCTCGATCGGTCTGCCAGGAGGAAGAATAGTATGGTGTGTACCCAGCTTAACAGTGGCAATGCACAGGCGCGTGCATGTGAAAGGGTCACTTGTTTGTATTTGCGCCCTAGGCCTAACGGGCCGAGCCCTCCCCTCTTGCTGCACAATTAGTAATAAGACATATCACTGTTAACTTAGTGCTCAGAAACACAAAATCGCAGGAAACTATATTTTACTTTGTTACCCCCCAAACATTTCCCTCTCTGCTAATAGTACCCAGGGTGGGGACCTAAACTGCCCTAGTCCCCCATACTATTCCTCCAAAGTGGTCTGGTCCCACCTCCTCCCACACCCCAGCACTCTAGTCTATAGGTAAGACACACTGCAATGAGTACAGCTTAGCATTGGCCAGTTAAGGAACAGCCCTGAACTGTGAAGGGGCCAGACCCAACTGATTAGTATGGGGCATATATGGAAAACTCAGGGGCAAGGACCTAATGGTTTAGCCCATCACCCATGGTACTATTAAGGGTAGGGCAGGGCTGTTTCTGTCTATTTTGGTGCCCTAAGCAAGTCTCAGACGGTTCCCCCCTTAGGAATTTTCAAAATGTTCGGCCACCCTCTTTACCATCTCAGTTGTCAGGTAATAGAGTCCAAGCAGGGGTCAAATCAGACATTAATCATAGGTGAGACAAAGGGACCGTAGGGCCTTCTTGTCATGGAATAATCCCCAGCTGCAAAAATCTATATTAAAAAAAATCCTAATAATAATGATCTAATCAAAGTAACGGTTACTGTTTTGAGCCTGTCTACCAAGAGATGACCTTGCCAGTATGAACAGTATGGCTTGGTTGTAAGGCCTGCCCTGGATTGAGCCACATAGTAAAGCATTGTGTACTTACATTCTACAATTGCTGGCTAGAGTTGTGTTCTCAAACCAGTGTCAGCGCGAGCCTTGGACACAAGAGGTCAAATGATGCTGGGCCTATTTCAATCAGAAAAATACAAAACACATTTATATACAGTAAAAAAAAGATTAGCAAGTGTGTTTACCACAACACTAGTATAACGTACGAGATATGATCTCTAGCACTTCGTGTTTGGTCACTGTCACAGGACACCCTGTGTGAGGTTGTGGGAAATAAGGCAAACCAGGCCACACAAGCTCTTTAACAATTGGAGGAGCTTTATTATAATGCACCAGTATTAAGCAAAACCTTATCCTACCAAGCAAGCACTGTCCTTGGGATGCAGTCCCTGGGATCTCTGGGCTCCACTCTCTGGGCTCCACTGCCTTGGCTCCAAACTGCTGGGCTGCTGCTGGTTTCTCTTGGTCTGCTTCTGCCTTCCTGACTCCTGGGTCCTTGCTCTGAAGCTAAGGGACAGGGTAGTGTTTTACATCTCTGAGCATCTAGGTACTGCCTAAGCATGTGTCCCAGCTTTCTTCTCCCTTGCTCAGCTTTCCCTTCTGCCAAGCCCTAATCTGCTTCCACCTGCAGGCTTGCCTCCTGTAGCCCTTGCTCTCAAGGGGCAAGATAGAATTAATCAGCTCCTAGCTACAGAATACTGCCTCAGCATCTATCCTAGCTCTCCCTTTGTCCATGTGCTTGCCCCATGAGGACTAAAGCTGCTCTTCTTATTCCCACATTCCCTTTGAAGTTCAAATGACCAACCTTTAACCAGCAGCCAATCATAGACTTACTGAACAGCAGACCAATCAGCAATTACTTAACTTAATCCATCCACATAGCCAAATAGGCTTCATCCTAATGAGTTTACGACAGGCACTCCCAGACATTTTACCCATTGTGGACAAAGGACTAACTGCATATCCCCAACAGTGTGCTTGGTACATTTTACATACACATTATTTACACAAGATATAATACTGGTAGAGATGGTGCCTGAATGAAACAATGTTATATTATTTATTAAAGACTGGGAACCACACTCTCCCTTACATAGCATTTACTAATTCATGTTATTATAGACCCCTGGTGTTTTTCTGTTTCTATTTTTTCCATTACTTTGAAATCATTGATTAACCCATGATAAATGTTTTGTATTGCAGTAAGAACTATCCATGCAGTTCCACCAGGCCCATGTTACATGGCACTACCCCCAGTGTCTATTAAACTGCTTGGATCTTCTTCCATGTTCTTGTTACAACTTATTGCTCTCTGGGGTCTGTTTTATATATTAGAGCTCCAATGCCAATAGTTTCTCCTCACTATGGGGTTATGTTGTATTTTACCCAGCAAACGTCTTATGCTTATTCATGAAAATAAACCAAATTGTCAGGATAACAACTCCTCCTGCACACCAGTCGGACACCATTTCCCTGGACCTACCACGGCAGTGGTTAACAATGGGTTAATCCCCATGATCCTCTTGATTGACAGGCTGGTCCCTCCCCTAATTAGATAAATTTTGTCAGAGACTTACCCCCATAGTCTTTTTTTTCTCCTGTCCTCGCTTGACATGGATAGCTCCCCCATCTCATCCGGTAGTGGGTCTCTGACAAATTGCCATTAACCCTTCAGTGGCAGCAGACTTTCTTACTAATAAATTTAGTGCCAGCCATTAACCCTTCAAGGGCATGTCCACCCCCAAAACTACATTCTCCCCCACTACTGGCCCCACTGTGCAAAGTTTAAAAATCCTTACCTTACCTCTCTGATCCAAATGGTCCTCCTGCAATGTCTTCTTAAAGTCCTATAAAGTGAAGACCAGGAGCCTGGCAGGGAGGGAAACCGTTTCCGCCTCTTAGGTGTCCTCTGAGAGGTTTCTGGCTTGCTTACATCATGCTGACATCAGCATGACATCATTATTTTGTAAATAATTAAATTTTGATCCTAAAAAGCATTGCACTTGGTGTGATTTCTTATTCTATATCTTTTAATAGTGTTCAGGTGTGTATGTGTCTGAGTGCGTTTATTAGTGATGTCATTATGACATCAGCATGACGTCATAATTTTGTACATATGCATTGCATATGCATTGCACTTGGTGCTACTTCTTATTCTGTATCTTTTAATAGTGTTCAAATGTCTCTGGGTAAATTATTTTTGATGTCCCTATAACATCAGCATCGCATCATAATTTTGTATAGATTTGAATTTTGACCCCCCCCAAAAAAGCTTTGCACTTATTCTATATCTTTAATATTATTTAAATGTGTATGTGTGCAAAGTAGAGAGAATTGGGTCATAATTATCTTCATTTCAATGATGTCACTATGACTTCTGCATGACATCATAATTTTATGCAGAATAGAATTTTGAACTTGATAGCATTGCACTTGGTGCAACTTCTTATTCTATATATTTTTATATATTCAAATGTGTCTGGGTGCTTTTTATTGATGTCACTATGACATCAGCATGTCATCATAATTTTGTACAGATTTGAATTTTGACCGAAAAAAACATCACACTTGTTGCAACTACTTTTTCTATATCTTTAAATGGTGTTCAAATGTGTCTGGGTACATTTTTTAATGATGTCACTATGATATCAGCATGACATCATAATTTTGTAGGGATTTGGATTTTTACCCAAAAAAATCATTGCACTTGGTGCAACTTATTATTCTATATCTTTTAATACTGTTCAAATGTGTGTGGGGTTTTTTTTTGTCATGTCACTATGACATCAGCTTGACATCACAATTTTTCACAGATTTGGATTTTGACAGGAACAAGGACTGGAACGAGGCACAGAACAAGGACTGGAACAGGAATGAGGAACAGGAAAGATCAGGAAGCCAGTGTGGGAACAAACATCCAGCTCCAGTTCCCAACACTTCCTGCCTATTTAAAAGCGACACTTTCGTGTGAAGACCCACGTGCATGCCTGGAATAGGTTGCGTGCACATTCTAGCACATCTTCAGAAGTTTCCCAGCTTCCGTGGAACCCGGTGCAGGTAAGGAGGGGTCCTGACATGGTGCTACTTCTTATTCTATATCTTTTAATGGTGTTCAAATGTCTCTGGGTGAATTATTTTTGATGTCGCTATGACATCAGCATGGCATCATAATTTTGCACAGATTTGAATTTTGAACCCAAAAAGAGGCATTGCACTTGGTGCTACTTCTTATTCTATATTTTAATATTGTTTAAATGTGTATGTGTACATTTTTAATTATAGTAGAGAATTGTGTCATAATTATCCTCATTTCAATAATGTCACTATGACATCAGCATGACATCATACTTTTATACAGAATTCAATTTTGATCTTGATTAGAGATGTTCAAAACTGTTGAGTTTTGTTCCATTTTCGATAGTCAATAGAAGTCAATGGGAGAAAAATATTTGAAAGTTTCTGTCCATTTTAAGGGACAAATAGTCATAGTAAATGGCACAGAGACCTGGGGAATGGTCTCGGGAACCTGTAAATATAACCAAAACTTATTTTCAAACTATCTTTCCTCACGATCGGGCAGTTTTTGAGCTTCTGCATTCCATTTTCAAGAGTTATCGAAATCGATCATTACTTTCGAGGATTCAATTTTCAATAGTCATCTACTTTCGGTTTTCGATATCAAAAACTTGAAAAATCCAGGTTCCATGAAATCCGTTCTGAAAGTTTCGTCAGGACCCACATTAATCTCTAAGCTTGATAACATTGTCCTTGGTGCAACTTTTTATTCTATATCACGCCTGGACTATTTTAACCTTCAGCTTTCTGGTCTTCCTGCTTCCCATCTTTCTCCGCTTCAGTCCATACTTAACTCTGCTGCACACATTATCTTGCTCTCTAACAATCGGGAAATTAAATCTCCTCTGTGCCGCACATCTACCTGGCTCCCCATTAAACCGCACATTATCTACAAAATCCTTCTCCCATTTAAATCCCTTTACTCTGCTGCTCGTTCTAATATTTCTTCTCTAGTGTCCCCATATGTCCCTGCCCGTACCCTCCGCTCATCACAGAACTATCTCTTATATAGACCACCCACACTGCCTCCTCTCACCTTAAACCTTTTTCTCTTTTGGCTTCTGTCCTCTGAAATTCTATTCCCCTCTCTCTACGTCAAGAAACCTCAATAAACAAGTTTAAATTAAACCTTACATCCTATCTCTCTGAGCACAGGACTGTTGACACTGCACCTGTTATTACTATGGCACTTCCACCGTTTCCTATGTATCTGTATGTTACCCACCTAAGTAGATAGTAAGCTCGACGGGGCAGGGACCTCTTTCCTCATGTTTCATGTTTCAAGCACTTGAATATTTCATGATGCTCATACTTATTTATGTATTTATTTACTGTCCCCATTGTATGAAAAAAAACATATACATACATATCTTTTTATGGTGTTCAAATGTGTCTGAGTGCATTTATTAGTGATATCACTATGACATAAGCATGACATCCTAATTTTGTACAGATTTGGATTTTTACCCAAAAAATCATTGCACTTGGTGCAACTTCTTATTCTATATCTTTTACTACTGTTCAAATCTGTGTGGAGGGATTTTTTTGTGATGTCACTATGACATCAGCATGACATCATAATTTTGTATATTTGGATTTTTACCCAAAAAACTATTGCACTTGGTGCAACTTTCGAATATTTATTTAAAATAGTGTTCAAATGTGTTTAGTGATGTTACTATGACATGACACTGTTCAAATGTGTCTGGATGTTTTTATTAATGATGTCATTATGACATCAGCATGGCATCATAATGTTGTACAGAAATTAATTTTGACCCTAAAAGGGTCTTGAATTTATTCTATATCTTTTAATGGTGTTCAAATATATATATATGTGCATTTTTAATGATATTAGAGAATTGTGTCATAATTATCTTCATTTCTATGATGTCACTATGACATCAGCATGACATCATGCTTTTATGCAGAATTGAATTATGTTCTTGATAGCACTGTACTTGGTGTGACTCCTTGTTCTTTATCTTTTAATGGTGTTCAAAGGTGCCTGGATGTATTTTTTTAATGATGTCACTGTGACATCTGCATGACATCATCATTTTGCAGAGAGTTGAATTTTGAACCAAAAAAGCATTGCACTTAGTGCAACTTATTACTCTATATTTTTTAATGATGTTCTATTGTGATTGATTTTTTTTAGCTGTCACTATAACATCAGCATGTCATAATTTTGTACAAATTTGAATTTTGACCCAAAAAAGCATTGCACTTGGTGCAACTTCCTATTCTATATCTTTTATAGAATTCAAATGTGTTTGGGTAAATTTTTAGAGATGTCACTATGACATCACCATGACATCATAATTTTGTACAGATTTGGATTTTAATGCAAAAAAGCATTGCACTTGATGTGATTTCATATTCTATATCTTTTATAGAATAACGCGTTTGGTTATGATAGCACTGTACTTGGTGTGACTCCTTGTTCTTTATCTTTTAATGTGTTCAAGGTGCCTGGGTGTATTTTTTAATGATGTCACTGTGACATCTGATGACATCATCATTTTGCAGAGAGTTGAATTTTGAACCAAAAAAGCATTGCACTTAGTGCAACTATACTCTATATTTTTAATGATGTTCTATTGTGGTTGATTTTTTTAGCTGTCACTATAACATCAGCATGTCATAATTTTGTACAAATTTGAATTTTGACCCAAAAAGCATTGCACTTGGTGCGACTTCCTATTCTATATCTTTTATAGAATTCAAATGTGTTTGGGTAAATTTTTAGAGATGTCACTATGACATCACCATGACATCATAATTTTGTACAGATTTGGATTTTAATGCAAAAAAGCATTGCACTTGATGTGATTTCATATTCTATATCTTTTATAGAATTCAAATGCGTTTTGGTGTATTTTTTTAGTGGTGTCACTATGACATCAGTATGACATCATTATCTTGTACAGAATTTAATTTTGACCTTAAAAAGCATTACACTTTGGTTTTATTTATTATTTTATACATTCAATAGAGTTCAAATATGTCTTGGTGCATTTTTTTAATGATGTCACTATGACACCAGCATGGCAGAATTTATTTTTAACCTTTGCACTTGGTTCAACTTCTTATTCTATTCATTTTAATTGTGTTCAAATGTGTCTTGGTGGATTTTTTAGTGATGTCACTATGACATCAGCATGACATCATAATTTTGTACAGATTTAAATTTTGACCCAAGAAAGCTTTGCACTTTGTGTGATTTATTATTTTGTATCTTTTAATCGTGTTCATATATGTTAATGTGCATTTTTTAGGGATGTCACTATGACATCGGCATGACATCATTATATTGTACAGACTTTAATTTTAACCATATAAAGCATTGTACTTGTTGTGATTTATTATTCTATATGTTTCAAAAGTGTTCAAATGTGAATGTATCTGAGTGCATTTATTATTGATTTCACTATGACATCAGCATGACATCATAATTTTGTACAGATTTGGATTTTGACCCAAAAAACATTGCAACTTCTTATTCTATATCTTTTAATGGTGTTTAAATGTGTCTGGGTGCATTTTTTAGTGATGTCACTATGACATCAGCATGACTTCATAATTTTGTACACATTTATATTTTGTCCCCAAAAATTGCAATTGCAATTGGTGCAACTTCTTATTCTATATCTTTTAATGGTGTTCAAATGTCCTGGATGAATTATTTTGTGATGTCACTATGACAGCATGGCATTATAAGTTTGCACAAATTTGGATTTTGACCCATAAAAAGCATTGCAGTTGGTGCGACTTTTTATTCTATATCTTTTAATATTGTTCAAATGTGTCTGTGTGTATTTTTAATGATAGTAGAGAATTGTCCCATTACTATTTTCATTTCAATGATGTCACTATGACATCAGCATGACATCATAATTCTGTAAAGATTTGAATTTTGATCAAAAAAGCATCGCACTTGGTGTGACTACTTATTCTATATCTTTAAATGGTGTTCAAATGTGTCTGGGTATGTTTTTTAATGATGTCACTATGACATCAGCATGACACCATCATTTTGTACAGAAATAAATTTTGACCCTAAAAAGCATTGCACTTAGTGTGATTTATTATTCCATATCTTTTTATCGTGTTCAGATGTGTACGTGTCTGAGTGCATTTATTAGTGATGTCACTATGACATCAGCATGACATCATAATTTTGTACAGATTTGGATTTTGACCCAAAAAACATTGCAACTTCTTATTCTATATCTTTTAATGGTGTTTAAATGTGTCTGGGTGCATTTTTTAGTGATGTCACTATGACATCAGAATGACATCACCATTTTGTACAGAATTTTATTTTCACCATAAAAAGCATTGCAACTGATGTGATCTATTATTCTATATATTTATAAGTGTTTAAATGTGTCTGGGTACATTTTTTTGTGATGTCACCATGACATCATTATTTTGTACAGAATTTTATTTTCACCCTAAAAAGCATTGCAATTGATATGATCTGTTAGTCTATATATTTATAAGTGTTCAAATGTGTCTGGATGCATTTTTTAGTGATGTCACCATGACATCATTTTATTGTACAGAATTTATTTTTAACCCTAAAAAGCATTGCACTTGGAGTGATTTATTATTCTATATGTTTCAATTGTGTTCAAATGTGTATGTGTCTGAGTACATTTATTAGTGATTTCACTATGACATCAGCATGACATCATCATTTTGTACATATTTGAATATGATCTCAAAAAAGCATTGTACTTGGTGCAACTTCTTATTTTATATCTTTTAATGGTGTTCAAATGTCTCTGGGTGAATTATTTTGAGATGTCACTATGACAGCATGGCATCATAATTTTGCAGATTTGGATTTTGACCCCCCCCCCCAAAAAAGCATTGCACTTGATGCGACTTTTTATTCTATATATTTTAATATTGTTTAAATGTGCCTGTGTGCATTTTTAATGATAGTAGAAAATTGTGTCATAACTATTTTCATTTCAATGATATCACTATGACATCAGCATATCATTATAACTTAAAGATTTGAATTTTGACCCAAAAAAGCTTTGCACTTGGCATGACTATTTATTCTATATCTTAAAATGGTGTTCAAATGTGTCTGGGTACGTTTTTTAATGATGTCACTATGACATCAGCATGACACCATCATTTTGTACAAAAATTAAATTTTGACCCTAAAAAGCATTGCACTTAGTGTGATTTATCATTCTATATCTTTTTATCATGTTCAGGTGTGTATGTGTCACAGTGGATCAGTTCTTAGATATATGGAGGGGCTGTATTGGATAGTGCTTTACAGGATAGGGTAAGCAGCTTGAACTGGATTCTTTGCATAATGGGCAACCAGTGGAGGGAGATTAGAGAAGCAAGCATTAGAGAAGCAAGAAGAGAAATGAATGAGCTGGGTAGCAGAGTTGGGGATGGATTGAAGCGGTTGTTTGGTAAACCACACAGGTGGTGTGTGTTGCAGTAGTCTAGCCAGGATATGATTAGGACATGGACTAGGATTTTTGTATCTTCATTCGATAGGAAGGGTCGAATTCGAGAGATGTTTTTGAGTTGGAGCCGACAGAAGTTGGCAAGTGAATTGACATGGGGGTTGAAATAAAGATCAGAATCTAGCGTTATTCCCAGGCATGCGAGGGTGTCCATGTTCAGTCTTGTCCATGTTGAGTTTGAGGAAGCAGGAGGACATAAAGGCAGAGATGGCACTAAGGCAGTCGGGGACCTGGGATGTCAGTGTAGGGAGATCTGGGGCAAAGATGTAAATTTTGGTATCATCTGCATACAGGTGATACTGGAATCCAAATGAACTAATGAGTTGTCCAAGGCCATAGGTGTAGATGGAGAAAAGAAGGAGGCCGAGTACTGAGCCTTGCAGGACCCCCACAGGGAGGGGGTGAGGAGTTGCGCTAATTCCGGAGTGGAAAATACTAAAGGTCCTACCAGAGAGATAGAAAGATAGCCAAGAAATACCTAAGGAGGCCAGGATCTGAAGAAGTAGAGGGTGATCAACAGTATCAAAAGCAGAGGACAGATCAAGAAGAATGAGCAAAGGGTAGTGACCTTTAGCTTTAGCACTAAGTAGATCATTGGTCACTTTAGTGAGGGCAGTTTCCATGGAGTGGTTAGGGGGGAAGCCTGACTGGAAGTGGTCAAAGAGAGTGTTAGCAGACAGGTGACTGACCAATTCAGCATAGACATGTCTTTCCAGTAGTTTAGAAGCAAATGGGAGAAGACAGGCCGGTACCTGGAAAAAGCGGAAGGGTCCAGGAAGGCATGTTTAAGTATAGGGGATACCACAGCATGTGTACCAGTGGAGATGGACAAGTTAGAGAGAGAGGTTAGGGCTGGTATGAGTGAAGAGAGAGAGGGGGAATAAGATGAGTGGGAATGGGGTCAAGGAGTCTGGTGGTCCCTGTTCTGTAATAGTAGTGAAGCTCTGTCACTATGACACCATCATTTTGTACAGATTTGGTTTTTCACCCAAAAAAATCATTGGACTTCGAGCAACTTACTACTCTCTATATTTTAATAGTGTTCAAATGTATCTGGGTGCATTTTTTAGTGATGTAACTATGACATCAGCATGGCATCATACATTTTCTGCAGATTTTTATTTTGACCAAAAAATCATTGCATTTGGCACAACTTCTTATTCTATATATTTTAATATTGCTTAAATGTTTTTGTGTGCATTTTTAATGATAGTAGATAATTGTGTCATAGTTATTTTCATTTGATCATTTTTGTTATGTCACTATTTAAATCATAATTTTTTTTCAGATTTGAAATTTTGACCTTTCTTAATCTATATCTTTTAATAGTGTTTAAAGGAGAATGAATCAAAGTTTAGGTAAGTTATGAAGTACTTGCCTCAGCAACCTTCTCAGCATAGAAGTTTCCACTCAGGTACATGTGGAGCTGCCTTTGTATTTTGGGTTTCATTTACCTTTAATGAAAACCAAAAACACTACAAAAGTCTTTATTATTATTTTATGAAAACAGAATGTTTTTGTTAAAAAAAAAAAACACAATTTCATATTTTCATTAAACATAATGTATTATTTGACAATAATTTAAAGGGCATGTTCACCCCACAAAACACTTCTTGCCTAACACTTATCAGCCTCACTTTCCAATACTTACTTTTCTCCCCAGCGCTACTGAGAGAAAGAATCTTACCTTGAATTCCCTCAGTCCCTCTTCCACTCTTCTGCGTTGCAGCCATTAGTCAAGACCATAAATGTGACATCACAAGCTCACATAGAGCTCACAAAGCCTTAAAGGAGGCATGATAGAGCAGTGATGGAGCAACAGGATTCAATGTAAGACTCCTTCTTTCAGTAGTGCCAAGAAAGGTACATATTGCATGGGGTTTTGTGGGTGATTAGTGTGGGGTAAAAAGTTTTTTATGGGGGTCCCTTTAAGTGTCTTGGATCCATTTTAGTTAATTTAAATTTGGTTTAATCTTGTTATACCTTAGTTAATAATTGATATCCAATATCTTTTTGCTGCAGGTTTTGTCCTTGAAAGGTAGTTATCAGTGTGGTTGTGCAAAAGCTTTAATAGAAATTGAAAATTACATGTAACATTCCCCGTTGTATTCTTGGAAATATACATTTGACAAGAAACCAGTGGCTACATTTTATTAGCTATTAAATACAGTACGGTGCCGGTTATGGTGTTGGATTCAAGTAATAATAAGGTGATTTAAATTTGCGGTATAATAACAGAAAATAATAAATCTTCAGCTGGAAAATTAATTAATTTGATGCAATCATAATGTTACTACCTATCTATAATGATATGATTCCTACGGAGAGTCCTGTCTCTGGGGTTTACATTTCTATGTTCTTATTGCGTTTTTTTATTTGTAAAAACCTCCTTTTTACAAAAAACATTTCTTTACAAAGTTTCTGCATATTTTGTAGGGCTGAAGAGTGGAACAATCCATAATAATTCCATACGTTGTTATTACATTTCTGATTTGTTACTTTGTGTGGCCCCTAGTTGATTGTCAGAATGAAATTTTTGTAGTTCCGAATTCTTTTACATTACAAAATCAACCTATATCAATATTTCTATCACACAGTACAGGAACTTTGAGAGATGCTGAGAAACATGTACTGTACTGTGTGACATTTAAACTGTATTGTTTATTGTTATTTTTATTAATGCTATTTCCAGCTCTAAATCTGCATTGCTTGACAATTTTGCCAAGGGGGGGTACAGGGCCTGGCTGGGGATTTTATTGTTCACCGACCCACAAGCTATCCCCTGGACCACTCAAGCCATACCCAGCTCCATGCCAAGTGCTACCTATTTCCAGACATGGCTTGTTTGTCTGGAACAGGCCCCTAAAAACAAAACTGTCCCCCCAAATTCTAGGCAGTTTGGGAGCTTTAATCTGGAGCATCTTATTTTGTGTCCAAATATTTTAGATTGCACCCAGTTCCTCTTGAAACTCATTGCAATGGGAGGAGGCATGACCTCATTAATACACACACCTTTTCTTCTTTGGACCAGTGAAATATGTGGAATTAAGTGTCTTAGTGTATAATTTAAAATAAAGAATATACCTCCTGTATTAAAATTTCAAGGAAATCCATGAATATAAAAACGGTTTCATAAGAAACTTTTATAGTTATGTTATTTACAGGTTAATTATTTCTTGTATATTAAATATGTATAATAAGCAAAATTGAAAATGAACTATTAACTAATTATGTTAGATACATATCACTAGTGACCTTTAAAAAAAAATTACTACATTTTAAAAGTACAAACATACGACCTGATTTCACTCCACACACTGGCCCAACTTGCCCGGGTGTCTCTAAAAACTTCACATAATCTCCAGCATAAAGAAAGCACTCAGCAGGTCTTAGAAAAAACAGCCAACAACTTTATTCTGATCTACGCGTTTCAGCCCTCTCGAGTACTAAGTGGGGTGCCACAGGGTTCTGTGTTGGGGCTGCTTCTTTTAAATGTAAGGTGATTTTGGACTTTTAAATGTAAGGTGATTTTGGACTTAAAAATCCTTGTGCTACTTATACTATAAATGGCTCTGTGTTAAGTGAATCCCTGTTGGAAAGGGATCTTGGAGTTTTGGTGGATAACAAACTTAAAGGTAGCAAGCAGTGCCAGGCGGCAACAGCAAGAGCCAGCATTGTATTGTCTTGTATAAGGAGAGGTATGGATTCAAGGGAGGAAAATGTTATTCTTCCTCTTTACAAAGCATTGGTAAGGCCTCATTTGGAATATGCAGGGCAATTTTGGAATCCTGTGTACAAAAAGTACATCTTTGAAATGGAAAGGGTTCAGAGAAGGGCAACTAAATTAATAAGGGGATTGGGGGAGCTTGAATATGAAGAGAGACTGGAAAAGTTACAATTATGTACGCTGGAGAAAAGGCGCTTGCGTGGGGATATAATTACTGTGTATAAATACATTAACGGGCCATACAATAAACTATCTGAGGCATTGTTCACCAATAGGACATGTCAGAGGACACAAGTACATCTTATAAGACTTGAAGAAAAAAGGTTTAGGTAAGTTCGCAAAGGGTTTTTCACTGTGAGAACAGTAAAGCTATGGAACTGTCTTCCAGTGGACGTTGTTATGGCAGGTTCATTGGTCAATTTTAAAAAAAAAAGCTGGATGAGTTTCTGCAAACAAGGAATGTTGCAAGTTACTGGTATTGATACATAAAGTAGAGTTGATCCAGGGAAATTTCCGATTGCCACTTGGAGTCAGGAAGGAATTTTTTCCCCCTTCATAAATTTGGTGGGTTTTTTTTGCCTTCCTCTGGATCAACGGTTAGGCAGGAAATGAGGATATTGCTAGATGGGTTGGACTGGATGGACTTATGTCTTTATTCAGCCTCAGATGCTATACTATACTATACTATACTAAGCTGAGTGCTTTCTTTATGCTGGAGATTTAAAAAAATATATAAAAGTATATATATATTTTATATTTAGTCCCCTGTGTCTATTCTGTTAATTTGTCTAATTTGAAACCTTTATATTTGTACATCCGACTGCATGAAATTGTGCTGATGCAGGGAGCACAGTTGATTAAACTGTAATTTATCCTGAACAATCTTATGATTACATCTCATATATAAAAAAGTGCTTTACCTTTTGCTTAATATGGATTTAAACAATTATTACACTGTGAACAATATGACATTAAATGGTACCCTTCTTGGGAACATAAAGAATATATCTTGTATCTCTGTCTTAACCAGGTTACCTTTGAGGCTATCTGGCCTTTTATATGAAAACCTACAGGGAGCAAAAAAAGCTTTACTGTCAGGATGTCATAGTCCCGGTAAATTCCTTTGTTCCTTGTTAATTTTTTCCACTTCTGTTCATTTTAAAAATGTCATCCATTCTCCAGGTCTCTTTATTTCTGTGCTTCATATTGTTTAATGAATCACTGCCAGATCAAAACTGGTTGTACTATAGTAGATGGAATCTGGGAAGCACCTAGTGCACCATTGTTTAGCAGCCAATCAAATGTTTTCCAGACATGTAAAAGGGTATCATCTGCACCTCATTTTTGCACCTCTTATTAAATAAGCCTATATGGGTCTGTAGTTTCAATACATTTACCAGAAGCACTTATCTAGTAAGGTAACTTAAAGGAGTCTTTTCCCCACACCCCATCCCAGTAAAGGAACCTAGAAGTAGGACCCAAAATGATAAATCCAACACATCTGCATGTAGGTTATGACACCTGGCCTTCCAAATCCCACCACCTGGCTTCAGCCTGGGGCTTGGCCATTTAAAAGGTGTGCTGTGGTAGAAGCGTGTATTCCCATTGGTCAGGTTCCAGGCCCAAGATGGGACCAAGGAAGCCACAAAACTTTCATGCAAAAGTGCCAGTGTTACAAAGTCCTTACTTTGGGTACTTTAATTGGTTGGGAGGAGGAGGTGGGGGTGTGGGAAGGGTCCCGATGGACTTTGTACTATATGCGCAGTACATAGAGTACAAAGTGCTTCGGACCTGTCAGAAGATCAGCTGAGGAGCGTGAGACTGGGTAAGTTCTTAAACTTTGCTCCTGGCTCCAGCAAGTTTTATTGAAGAATGGGAGGTAAGAGATACCTCCTTTGCCTCCCGTTCTTCTATTAAACTGAAATCCCAAAAGTTAATTTCAGCAGTGGACATACCCTTTAAACCCCATTAAAGTGAATGGGAAGTAATCTCTTTGATGTCACATTTTCTCATGGATCCTTCTTCTTCCCAGACGTCTTCTTACTTCTGTGCAGAAACCTCCGTAGGGTTGGCTTATGTAGGGTTTCCCAACTGCCACCTCTAAATATGACCATTGGAAATCCATATCCAAATCTGATTGGTCTTTAATCTGCACCAATCACAGTTGTTTGTGAGTTGAGAGAGCGCTAAACAAATACTTTCCAAATATAATTAAAATCTAATATCACTCTCCATTTTTAATTTACCATAATGAGTATATTAAAAAAAATCCTAATATGATGCAGAAATATAATACTTTCATTTGAATTCCAGTGGAGCACTCTAGTAAAGCACGCATCCCTTGGTTTCTGGGATATGTGAAGGCCTTTACTGTGCTACTGATTTAATTCTTGCACACTACATATTTTATCCTCATTATTATTTATGAATAAGTCATCTAACATGCTGTGCTGCACAATTGCATTACATCAAAGGTGCAATAATGTTACAGTGGGGGTATATACCATGTCTGCCAATGAATGAAACAGTGAGAGCCTTCCTCACAAGGTCCTATTAAAAATCAATGTAAGTCTGTTTTATAGCTGTATATTTTACATCTTAAGAGATGCCAGATGGTGACAAATAAAAATTACTCGTGTGAATAGTTCGTAAAGGTCTCACCTCTGTTTTTCACCCAGCCTGAAAATGTATAGTTCTGCACTAAGCAGAAATGAACAATATTCATTCAAAAGAACTTTAACTTTGCAAGATGTTAAAGGGTATGTCCACCCTAAAATTTTTTTTTTTATATCCTGCTCCCCATGTCCCCCAGCCCCAACCGGGATTTTTTGTATTCAGAAAGCCCCCCAAATCTTACTTACCTCTCCTCTTTCCCCGCTGCGCTCCCCCGGCCTTCTGCTTGCAAAATGCAAGCAGAGGGGCGGGACCGGCAGTCCGTCCGTGATTGGCTGCCGCTCAGCCAATCATGGACGCGACTGCCGGTCCCGCCCCTCTGCTTGCTTTTGCAAGCAGAAGACCGGGTCGCAGCGGAGGAAAGAGGAGAGGTAAGTAGAGTTTGGGGGCTTTCTGAATATAAAAAATACCCGGTTGGGGCTGGGACATGGGGGAGCAGGATATAAAGGGGATTTACCTAGGGGGAGGGATAGTAGAACGGGAGGGAAGGGAGGGAGGGGGGAGAAGGGCTGCAGTACGCATGGCAGAATTCTCCCGGAGGCCAGGTAGCAGGCAGAGCCCTATATGGACTCGCTAGCCTCCTGGTCCGTCAGTTTTTGGGACTTTGGGGGGGGACTACAGGAGAACCAGATGGAGCTGGGATGTGAGGTAAGGATTACACTACACTACATGGTGGGGCCAGTAGTTGGGGGGATTATAGTTTTAGGGGTGGACATGCCCTTTAAAAATGCCTTGCACATCATGTTTACTATGACATGCATGAGAGACGGAGCTTGGCAATATGGGAGCACATGAGACTCCAATCAACTAATGCTGGTTATATATATCTATATTACTAAAAGAGAGTTGTAGATATAGACGGATGACGGACCCCAAATCTCACACGCAGGACATCACTGCCGGTGCCTGGGGAATACGTGTACAGTGATGCGTGTGCGCACAGGTGCACACCGCAGGGTTTGCTGGTGATTAGATATTAAATAGATTTGAGGTAAGTTTCCTAATGCCTTGAGCACTAGGGAAGAATAACTTGCTTCAGGGGCCACAGGAACAAAAGTAAGCATCGGAACTTCCTGATCAAAAAGGAAATTGGGAAGTGTAGATTAAACTACACCCCGTGACGCCATCGATTTTAAGTGTAATTCAGCTTAAAAACTGATTAAGTTTAATGTGGCCTTTGATGGGGTTGTTGGACATTTTTATGACCAACCAGCTTATGTGTGATTAACTGCCCAGATATCCCAGGCCCGGTCTATCGAACAGATGCTACACATGGGTCGACCCATGTATGCCATGCATTTAGTCTCCAAAATGACTGGTCCCATCTCTGACAGGCCATTTCCTTGGATTGGACATTTAGGAGATAAATTGTTTTAAATTCCCATTACATTCCAGGTTATAAGAGCAGATAGGAGATTTACTGAGAGCTGCAATTGCTAAATCCTGTCTGAAAGTCACACTAACCTGTTTGTGACAATTTCCAAACAATAGTGTAATATCACATTACAGTGCCACCACCCATCTGAAAGGTTATTTTATTCACCACTGAAATGTAATGGTACCTACATTCTCTTATTGCCTGGTGTTAATAATCAATTCTCACCGTGCCTAATACTGTATAATGCCAGTAGTCACTGTACTAGCTGTTAATATCTTCGCTTGCGGGTCTTTTGTGAGACTGTATGGTGTTTGGGGTCACTGCTGTCTGTTGTCACTGCTGTGTCACTGTATGGTATTACCCCTCTCTCAATGTACTTGTGTTGGGTTTGTATCCTCTTAAGACATTTTACAGTAGAATTAAATATATAGAAATTGAAAAGTCTTGGGGACAATGGCATTGTAACTATACACAGACGGTATATAAGTGGGCGTGGACTTTGGAACATTGGCACATTCAAAATTGCTGCAGCACTCCATTGTCTCTAAGTAAATGTTGGCAACTATAGAAATTGTGGGTTATCTACAAGCAAAAACACAATTAATTCCTTGTATTGGTGGTGAAGGTTGCAGTACACAATCGATTGCCATTGCAATGTACCGACAGATCACATTGGTATCTGTCAGCACATTGTTATAAGAATCAAACACACAGACCCGACCGATTGTCCATACGCGGTATGGGGATCAGTCGGCCATGAACGGCCGGGAGCCGATACCGACAGATGGAAATTTTCTGTCCTGATTGACGGCCATTTTTGGCCTCTTCACACTGCTGATATTGGGTAAATCCTGTCGGCCCACAATGGGATTCACTGAAAATTGGTAATCTGTATGGCCACCTTTAGGGTTTCCAGCTCCTCCTTTTAAAGGATTTAAGCACAAATACATATGCTTTCAAATAAAAATTGGGTATTTTCTTATTTCCATCACCTTTATCTGCCTATCGAGCAATTTCATAAATAATTAAATACTTCCAAATTAATAACTTCCTATGTACAGTCCCCCTAAATAGTGTCCATTATGGTCGCTGGGTTGATTTAGTTGCTCAGTAGAGATCTGAGCATGTTTGACCCATCCAACAGCCAATCCCTAGAAATTACTGTTAGGAACATTCCAAAGATGTGTGCATCCAGGTAAGTAAAATCATTGCTAAACATGGAGTGGCAGCTCACTACTAACCCCACAAATCATAGCAAAATAAAGACAATATGTAGAATACTACTGTAGGTAACATAGATAAAGCATGTAAATATTCTTTTTCCACTGAACTTCCAATTTAAATTTAAACACACATGGTTTCCACTGGTTTCTAACACATGGTTAGAGATGTACCATAGTTTCAACCAGAAACGGTTTAAATTTCGTCTGATGAAACTTTAAACAGAATTACAATGCAGAACACCTGGAATTTCTATGTTAAAATTTTGTCATTTCGAGGCAGAATTTTGGTTTCAACCATGTACATTTTGCACCAAAACCTTTCACTTCTCCGCAAACCCACATGTGCATACCTACTAAGGCTAATGGTGGCCATAGATGAAATGATGTGGTCGTATGATCTTTACAGCCAATAGCGGGGTAAAAGTATGATATTTGGTGATCGCCCATACACAGTACAAAGACCAAACAATCTGAATGCGATCATTGTGTGTATGGCCTCCTAAAGTGCCAGTTCATTCTATAAAGCTACAATCAGGGGCATTGGGATTACTATAGAAACCATAGTGGTTGCTATGGAGCCTGGAGCCAAAATGTTAACTCACATAGTTCCGCCCCACACAAAGTCGTAACTACCACCCCCGCCACAGGCAGCAGGACCCGACACAAGCACACCTCTTTGCCACGGATCTGCTGTTTTTAAACAGCTAATCACGCGCAATCAGCTAATAAAAAGACGGGACCCGAACTTCCGGTTTTAAGTTTGTTTCATTCAAACTCGCAATCAGCACAATCTCGTGGGGGTTACGCCCCTACCCCACAAACTCTGTTTTCCTTTCAAAGATACTCCCAGGCTCATATATACTACTTACAAAACTGCGGTTCCTCTCTTCATCATGGCCATGATGGTGACTTTAAGGGCTAGGCCACACTGCTGCACTTTTTTTGTGTTTGCGCATACGTTTTTTTTCATATCATTGAAAACGCAGCAACGCACCCGAAAACGTGCGTTTTCGGGTGCGTTGCGATTGTGATTTGCGTTCCACATTTTAAATCGCATGCGTTTTTCAATAGTTAATGAAAAAACGCATGCGCAAACGCAACAAAATCGCAAATGAAATTGTATGCGTTTGCGTTGCAGTGTGGCCGTGCCCTAAGGCCAATGGCTGACGGCCATTACAGAACAAGCCTCATCTGCTGCTGTGCATGCTTGTAACTAACCAGCTTGCATCAGCAGAAGTGGAGGTGTGTCCATGCCAGCTAGGGATCAGGGGGTTTGTAAATAGAATATCTGAGCCTGGAAGCAAGTTTGGCCAGGTAAGGTAGAACAGCACCGAACTTGTTTTTATGTGGGTTGGGAGACCCTTCTAAAATCTTGTTATGGGGCCCTGTGATATCTATCTATGCCCCTGGCTACACTAAATTCAAAGCAGCCAGCATCACACTTCTAATGGAAATATGGAGCAGGGCAGGCTGCTGATTTTACATTTTTGATTTTTAGAGGAACAGGTGGAAACCCTACTCAAGACACTTCCCTAAAGCTGGGGACATACATTCACAATACCAAAGTGTGCACCGTAAAATGGATTGGTTCTGAGGTCACCATCAGCCTTGGGAACAATCAGAACAACCCAGAACTACTTGTACTGTAGTATGGAGTGTGTGTCAGTCCTGATCTCCCTTTCTGGACAGTGTGCAGCCACAACAAACAGAATCTTAAGGCGACCATACACACGTGATTCCCACAGCATGTGTGCCAACAGATCACATTGATATCTGTGGGCACACATGCGGTGGGAACTGCACACACAGAAACGACCAATCCTCATATGTGGTAAGGGGATTGGTAGACAGTGTGGCCATATTTTCCGTCTTTCCCGACTGACCTTAAAGCTGGGTACACACAGTAACGATAAAGCCCCGATACCGTTGGATCTGACGGTATCGGGGCTTTATCGTTATGTGTGTACGTTTGTTTCCCGAACGAGCGAGCGGCCGCCGAACGCTCGTTCGGGAAAGGCCGAAAATTTCCATCGGCCACGCTAGACTCCCTATAGAGGAGTCTAGCGCGGCTGATGGAAACACAGTCCCGAGCGTTCTCCCTGTGATATTCATAGGGAGAACGCTCGGGACTGTGTGTATGCAGATCTTTGAAAGATGGCAGACAGGATCTTGCAGAGCTTAATGCTGACTACGGTCGCACTTCAGTCGGCCCCTACACACTGAGGATAATGGGTAAATCCCGTCGTTCCCCTACAGTGTCATTAGTGTGTATGGCATTTACAGATTGAGACTACTGTGGGTAGACTACAGCTTAACCCTGGTGATTGATCAGACTCTATCCCTTCTATGGTTTATAAAGGAAAGGGACTTTTTTATGAGACAAACCCCATGTCACACTCACTCACTATCTCCCTGCACAGTGCAGGCTCTCTAGGGTGGCCTCTGCTTTTAGTCATCCAAGTGGGCTGATAGGCGGGGTTAGGGGTGATCTGGGCGTGGCCTGGGCGGGAATGACGGGTCCCTAGTGAGTTTGACACTGAGTGTTCAGCCCCTCCCCCTCCCCTTCTTTGCCTCAGTCAGTGTTAGTGTTGAGGAATGTAATGCGAGCGGAGGGTCCTGGGAGAGACGGAGGGGCTGTGTGTGTCTGTGTGTGTGTATGTTAGTGAGTCTATACAGTGGAACAGCCAGAGGGGAAGGTTCTACCGTCCACACTCCACTAGTGGCTCCTGCCGGGGTCTACAGTAGCTTTAGCTACTTCCACGTGCAGATACTGAAGGAAACCGCCCGGGGAGGTAAGTGGGGATCTCTGTTCTGTCCGATATTGGTTCTCTGTGTTCACCCTGATACTCTCTAACTACAGCTCCCATCATCTCCCGCTAGCCCGAGAGTAAGTCAAAGCACGGGGAACTGCTGGCACTGTAGGGGAGACCCAGCATCCCTCTAATGGGGAATGCAACAGAACCTGGTGTATCTGGGAAATAATCTGTTATGAAGTGTATTGGTGTCAATAGTGTCTGGTGTCTGTCTATCTGTCTAATCATCTGTCTGTCTAATCATCTATCTATCATTCATTCATCTATTATCTATCTGTCTGTCTGTCTATAAATCTATCATCCATCTATCATCTATTTATCTATCTATTTATCTGTCTGTCTATCTATCTATCTTATCTATCATCCATATATCATCTATCTATCTATCTATCTATCTATCTATCTATCTATCTATCTATCATTATCATCTACCAGTCTATCTACCCGTCTGTCATCTATTTACATCTCTTTAATAGACAGATGATAGTTTCCACTATACACACAACCATGGAAGATAGAATCCCAATGTGATTGTTCCATGTGATTTGATAGAAATCCACAGTGTAGATTGTGTAGATTGTTTTCAAGCAGAGTCCAAAGTCTGGGTGTTCCTTGAGATGCAGGAGCATTGACAACAAACAGAGTTTCTGAACATTACACACATACAGTTGTTTAGAAGACAGACTGTTCCTATGATAAAAGTAAATAGTATGACATTCTTGGGTAGAGTAAGGTGACTGTGGCCATGATCACAGCCCGTAATTAGCAGGATGCTGGTATCTAATAGAGACGTCCATTCCGCTCGGGATGGTCAGAGCGAGAGAGTTTGAGCAGCCAGGTGCCCAAGGAGTGGAAAATAAAGATGGAGCTGGGTTAATAGACTTTCTAGCCTGGATTGCTTGTTGTCAGTTTTATTCTGTAAGGGGAAAAGCTTAATAGGTTTAGCTCATCCCCAAGTGACTTGACTTAGTAACAAAACAGTTACTGAGCACAAGTAGCTGTGGCAAGCAATGGGGAAATGGTAAAACAGTGAATGGAGGGCACACAAGGAAAGAATAATAAAATCATCTGACACAAGGTGGAAAGGGTTAACTGATTGTTAAAAGAATCATCTCATGCCAAACATTATTAGGGTCTGGTAACCAATTACAATGGGACTATTTAAAGGGATCTTGTTGTGTATTAAAGTTAATATGTTTTCAAAATCTGCAATGTTGTGATCCCATCACAATGTAAATCCACATATAAAGATCAGTAGTTAATGGTCCACAAATAGTGGGTAATAGAACCAGCACTGTATATGATTATTTTATAGATATGCCTACTTTTTCCTTACCTGGATGGTAACCACACAATGTCTCTATGGTACAAACCAGTCTTAGGGTTTCAAGCCTTTTTATTCCATCTGTTGTTATCTGTATTCTTTATTTATGCTATGTTGGGTTATTGTCTCCTATTGTATGAGTTCTATTTATTATTATATTGTAGAAAGTTGTGTCCCCAAGTTATCGCCTTCTGATTATCCCTCTCTCCTCATCTTCTGTACTAAAGGTAAAGACCTGTAACTCTATTCTTTCCTCACCACTGGGAGAGGGGGACAATGAGTTACCACCTATGGGGAGTTTATACCACCTATGGGAAGACTGTGCTTCTTCTACAGCTTGGCAGTGTTGGGCTGGACCAGAGAGGCTCTTGAAGCTAAAATGTCAACATATATGCTGTTCTCCCAGGGGAAGCGACTGTAGTGTTTTAGGTTCTCACCCTGGCTACAGCAAATGGTAAAGGGGCCACATTTACCCTTTAAAATAAAAATACTGATCTGTAGCTTGCCAAAATCTAAGAATGACAGGAAAGTCAAAAACATTGGCTTTTTGTGTTACCGCAACCATAAATTCATAAAATCTCTGGCGTATCAACCTAATTGATTGTATCTTGCAAGGGACTTGGATGAGGTGCATGTGCAGGAACATGGTTTGCATGAAATGCATTGGCCAAAAATCTTATTGATGTTTTGATTAACTATAGTAATGGTATAAACTAATATTCAAATAAAGTAGAGAAAGTTGGCACAATCCCTACAGGTGGTACAGTCCTACCATGTATCAATTCTTTGCCAAATAATTTTCAACAATCCCTTGTAATGTATCAGTACACAAACTGGCACGCACTTGTTAGAACTTCTCATGTGTGATGCTCTATATAGGTGATTATAAAAATGGAACAGATACTCAAGTGTTTCCACACAAAGAACTATATGACATGGAAATTACCAAGAAGTCTCTGTTCCTTATTTGCATATACTGAAGATGAGCTGCGAAGCCTTAAGGTGCGATTGCGGGTCCCGACCTGTGAGGCACGGTGTGTATGAACGAAAGTTTGTGGGCACTTTATCATCCGAAAAGGTCGTTCATTCGGGGATCGTTGCACGACCGACTTGGCGGATCTCTGAACGAACAACCGCTCGGCGCAATAGAGTGCCTACACATGGGCCGATTATCGCCCAAAACGTTTGTTCATACACTTCATGCGTTGTGGATCGGGACCCGCGATCGCACGTGTGTACGGACCTTTATTCTCTCCCTATCTTATTTCATTTATTAATGATATATGACCCCTAGCTGTCCCTAATGTTTAGAGAGGCCATTGGCTCACAATGCGATCTGGTCTCACGGTTACAAAGAAGATTCTGAGAGTTTCCCCAGTAGCTGGAAGATAACATTGTTTTACAACTGATAGGAAGCACTTTATGAATTCTTAGCAAATACACGTGTACTAATTTGTCTAAGGTATTTCTGAGAAATAACAACTTCCTCTGTATAGTTCGAATAAAAGAGTAAAGAACCTACACAGACCTTATTTGTGTCTTAGGTTTTTTTTGGCAGAGGGATAAAGCGTTCGCTAACAAAGCCATTCTTTTCTGGGTGGTGTATACTAGAGAATTCTTTATGTTGGGGCTATTGTGTCATAGCTGAATATCCCATGATCACTTTTCATTTGTGTCAGTAAATTAAATTCACTGATTAAACTGACAGTCGCAGAGCTTGCCAGTTTAGACTGAATAGCAGTGATGCTCACAGGGAGAGTGAGAGTCTTTTATGTAAGGGGGAAGTCAGCGCTAAATTACAACAGAAATGGATTGCTTAATTTTTCTTCAACATTATTGCTAGAAAGCTTTGTATGCACCAGTTATATTTTCTTCCTAAGGGCACTATGTGCGTTGCGTTGTGCTGTCTGTTTTGAGTGCGTTTAGGACAATGCATTTTGTCCACGTTCAGGTTGCAGGTTAACAGGCATGCATTTTTCTATCTAGTCCGTTTGCATGCATGTACAGTTTTTGGAAAATCAATAGGATATATTGGACAAAATGCAAAAAACCCAGCAAAAAATAAGTTTCCGAGTTTTTTTTTGCATTCCCATAGACTACTATTAAAGTGCGATTCTGACACATGCGGACCAAAAGTTGTGAACGCATGCAGATAAAAAATGGACAACATAGATTCGGAATACAAATTATACAGTGGGAACTGATTCTCGCGATTTCCATTATATTTTAAACTGCATTGCAATTTGCAAAATGCACGCAAAACGGAAAACAGAATGCAACGCGTGTAGTGGGACCTAACCCTAGATGAAATAAAGCTCTAATGGCAAAAGAGCGGTTGTTAGTTAGATTCCATTTACTGTGAAACCTTTTAATGATATTATCTGAACAAATACACTTGATAAGCTTAGCCCAATTGATCATTCTGGAATGTCGGTTATTGGGGGTGTTGCCAGCAGACAAAAAAATAATTTGCCGTAAAACTAGTTTATTTTAAAATGATTGGTCATGCTGGTTAAATGTCAAATAACACTTTTTAAAGTTTTATTGAAGAATGTGATGTAAAGGAGCTAGGTCTTACCACTCGTTCCTTAATTAAACAATCAGGAGCAAGCCTTGAACACAGAACTTACCCGCGATCGCACTCCAGCACTGGCTTCTCTCACAGGTCCTGATGCTCCCTTGCACTATATGCTCATGTACATTTTTAGGGCACGTTGGGACTAAGGATAGGTGGGTTGCGGATCCAAACTCGGATCTGTGGTGGATTCCAGGGGTCCCAAAATCTGCTTTCCGAACTTCGAGCTGCAGGACCCCTTAAGCCCCAAAGGGCATTTGTCAGTGCCACAAGGGCCCTTCCAAGGACTACAAGGGCACTTATAAGTGCTGGGGAGGGGGGTCCCGGTTCAAACTGCGGGAAACCTAAGCCCCAAAAGGCACTTGTCAGTGTCACAAGGGCCCTTCCAAAGGCCACAAGGACACTTATAAGTGCTGGTGAGGAGGGTCCCAGTTCAAGCTGCGGGACCCCTTAAGCTCTAAAAGGCATTTGTCAGTGCCACAAGGGCCCTTCCAATGACCCAGGAGGGGGTCCCGGGTTTAGCCGCAGGACCCTTGAACGTCTGACCACGGGACTTTCAGCCGTTCGGGAATACTCGAATCTGCTGTTCGAGGAGTACCAAAAACTGCCAGCGGAAACCGGAAGTAGCATGCGTGTGCGCTACTTCCATTTTTTTTGCTGTTCTTTCCGCGGGGACGTGGTCTAAATAGATTACACACAGGTGCACTCTAATGTCAATACAAATACAGCTGCTCTGTGACGGCCTCAGAGGTTGTCTAAGAGAATCTTGGTAGCACCAACACCATGAAGTCCAAATAACACACGAGACAGGTCAGGGATAAAGTTATTGAGAAATTTAAAGCAGGCTTAGGCTACAAAAAGATTTCCAAAGCCTTGAACATCCCACGGAGCACTGTTCAAGCGATCATTCACAAATGGAAGGAGTATGGCACAACTGTAAACCTACCAAGACAAGGCAGTCCACCTAAACTCACAGGCCGAACAAGGAGAGTGCTGATCAGAAATGCAGTCAAGAGGCCCATGGTGACTCTGGTGCAGAGATCTACAGCTCAGGTGGGGGAATCTGTCCATAGGACAACTATAAGTCGTGCACTGCACAAAGTTGCCCTTTATGGAAGAGTGGCAAGAAGAAAGCCATTGTTAACAGAAAAGCATAAGAAGTCCCGTTTGCAGTTTGCCACAAGCCATGTGGGGGACACAGCAAACATGTGGAAGAAGGTGCTCTGGTCAAATGCAAAACGCTATGTGTGGTGAAAAACTAAAACTGCACATCACTCAGAACACACCATCCCCACTGTCAAATATGGTGGTGGCAGCATCATGCTCTGGGGGAGCTTCTCTTCAGCAGGGACAAGGAAGCTGGTCAGAGTTGATGGGAAGATAGATGGAGCCAAATACAGGGCAATCTTGGAAGAGAACCTCTTGGAGTCTGCAAAAGACTTGAGACTGGGGCGGAGGTTCACCTTCCAGCAGGACAACGACCCTAAACATAAAGCCAGGACAACAATGGAATGGATTAAAACAAAACATATCCACGTGTTAGAATGGCCCAGTCAAAGTCCAGATCTAAATCCAATCGAGAATCTGTGGCAAGATCTGAAAACTGCTGTTCACAAACGCTGTCCATCTAATCTGACTGAGCTGGAGCTGTTTTGCATAGAAGAATGGGCAAAGATTTCAGTCTCTAGATGTGCAAAGCTGGTAGAGACATACCCTAAAAGACTGGCAGCTGTAATTGCAGCAAAGGGTGGTTCTACAAAGTATTGACTCAGGGGTCTATAATTACGCACACCCCACTTTGCAGTTATTGATTGCAGTTATTATTGTTAAAAATGTTTGGAATCATGTATGATTTTCGTTCCAGTTCTCACGTGTACACCACTTCGTATTGGTCTTTCCCATGGAATTCCAATAAAATTGATTCATGTTTGTGGCAGTAATGTGACAAAATGTGGAAAACTTCAAGGGGGCCGAATACTTTTGCAAACCACTGTACAACTGCTATTTAATCCCTTATTTTAGGTGGAAATATACAAACTTCTTTCCCCATTGACTTTAATGGCAAACTTTGCGGACTTTCGAATTTCCGAAATTTTTGGGAAATCCGTGAACCCTCGAGCGGAACGGATTTTCAGAAGTTCGTACATCTCTAGTCGCTACCTGTCAGAGAAGCCAGCTCTGTATTGTGATCAAGGGTATGTTCTCTGTGTTCCCTTCATTTCAAACATTTCCGCATATTTCTATGTGTGGTCCCCTTTCCTGGCACTCATCAGTTGGGATGTGTTTGCCCTGTGTGTATTAGGCTTATAGGGCGTGTCAACTTCTATTTTGGGCCATTTATTTCATGCATTTCTAAACAAATATTCAATAAGTTTTGTCCTAGTTCTCTCCCTTTCTAGCCGAGGTTGATACCTGCTCAAAAAGCATTTAGGAACTTGAGCATGTGCAGGCAAAAGTGCACCATGTACCATGTAATTGTATGTTTATATGGTATTTAGTAATGTACTTGTAAAACTCTGCAGAAGATGCTGTGTTCTCCCTAGCACCTTTTTAGATGGGTGTTCCACCCGGCTAATGTAAGTGTGCACCCAGGTGGCGAAGCATCAGCTGGAACTCTCTGTGGAACCCCTGCTGCCCACGGGAGATCAGCTGACCTGTGCCATGAAAGAAGGGCAAGCAGGGAAAGTAAGTATTGTGTGGCGCATTGATCTAATAGAACTGTATATGTATAGTGTATACGTTAGTGTAACATTACCGTTAGAACTGTTAGAGCCATGTGCAACACATTAATAACTTGTTTCTCTGCTTGCCCTGCTGAAATAAAATAAATATTCTGGCACAAGTGTCAAACCTAAAAAGCATTGGAAAATAATTAATAATATTTAACTAATACAAAGAGTTTACCTTTAATATTCCCCAGCACTATATTTCCCCATCTCACCCCACCTGCCCACTACTTCATGCCACCCATCTGGAAAAGGTTCCAAGGGAGAAAACTGATATTAATAATAAAATGGACTGGTGTTCAGTGCTGCACCATCTCTCTACAGCTAAAACAAATAGGTTTGGCTGCAAATTGGCCTTTGACATTTTTTTAACCTTACTTGCTTTTGCCTTACAAATATAGTAACATTGATTGCGGTTATCTCTTGAACTGGCCACATACAAGTGTCAACTAAAACAACCAGCTGTCTGAATTTTCACAGTCCCACTTACTGGAAATAGACAGTCTGTTCTGTTGCGTGGGGTTGGGGCTCACTAATCAGATTGATAACCTGTGCTCTAGCTGCTGAACGTCATCCAAAGCCCTGTAAAGCTAACTGGGATATCAGCAGAGAATTCTGCACAAAGCAAGAGAATGTCACCATGATATTGTTTAGGTTTCTGTGATACTGGTGGTCACGTTCGTGATCTTAAACTATACTTACTGCATTTCTGAAGTCTTTCTTAAACCAATTATTTTCATTGTTTCTGTATTGATCAATGGTTATCTAAAATACTGAGGGACATTTGCAGTCATAGCCCATTGCTTAGAAATGTGTCTATATTGCCCTGTATTTGTAAATGGCTCACACTGTGGGTTAGTCGATAATTCTAAGGCTACTTTCAGACAAACAAATGTTCTGGTTGCGTTTTACTTACGTTTCCAGATGATTTGCCGCTAGGAAGCGTCGCATGCATCATTTCCCTAAACGGCAACACTAAGAAACTGCCAGTAATGACGCGGCCCGAAGGACGAACAGTCGTTCTTCTGAAAGTAGCCTTATAGAGGCTACTGGTGTCCTTTCCTGCAAACCCAAACGCTATTTTTACCTTTTATTTTACCTTTCTGGCAAAGGTATGTGCCTCCTCCCTCTGCTCAATTAGCTTTTTATAAGCTTTTGCATGTGCAGAGGAGGCAGCAGGTGAAATAGCAATCAGTGGCTGTGATGTTAGCAGTCACAACCTTGATTGAGGGGCCAGCTTACTCTGCCAGAATGGGGACAATAATTATCCTTCATTTTCTGGTTACTAATGCAGGTAACAAAGTGCAAAATATTTCAGTTGGGGTTAGGGGCAGGTAACTGACAAGTGGTCAGTTTTTTGTTTTAGGGGTGGACATGCCCTTTAATGATTAATGTTGGCGGGTGGGGGATGTTGGGATTGCGATTTAGAGAAGCTTTATCACAATTTTAATCTGAAATGTATTTTCTTCTTTCTAAACAGTTGCAGCTAGAATTGCAGACATTATTGGAAGTTCTCCAGGATTGTATCACATTGGAATTCTTTTTACAGATCCTTTTTCTCTGGATATTCCTTTAGTCTACCTTTAGTTAAACTTTAATGACGTTTACTTTGTTGGAGAAACATCATGGCCTCCAGTTTAACTTGCACTGGTGTAATTTGGACCCTTCTGTCATTTCTCTGTGCTGTCGCATCTTGTGTTGGGTTCTTCATGCCATACTGGCTGCTGGGTAGCCAGCTGGATAAGCCGGTGTCCTTTGGGACTTTCCGCCGTTGCTCCTATCCAGTGTTGGATGAGAGCCGCCAGACCACTGTGATGGTAGAACAGTGTGGACGCTATGCATCTTTCCAGGCAATCCCAAGTCCAGAATGGAGAATATGTACAGTAGTTACAGGCATTGGGTGTGGTCTCCTACTTTTGGTTGCCCTAACGGCTATCATGGGATGCTGTGTGTCTGAACTCATATCCAGGACTGTTGGAAGAGTGGCTGGTGGAATACAGTTTCTGGGAGGTAAGATTCACAAAATATTTCAAATACTATATTTATAAATCACGTGCTTAATTCTGGTTGTTGAGAAATGTTTTGTCTCCCTGTGATCAGGGCCATGTATATATATATATATATATATATATATATAGACATAGTTTACCATGTGTGTAAGGTATGTGAATCATGTTTACTAAGCAAACGTCTCTTTTTCTTTTGGTCGGCAGAAACACTGGGCTCCGGAATCCTGCTTTACTATTGTTGCATGGGTCAGCTGTCCTGGGGTAGCAGGATTTGACATCTACAGCAGGACATTTGACACTCTAGAACTTGTACCGCATTGTGTTGACATATTAATATAATGCTGAAATAGGAACTCGTTATAAGATATCTACAGGGAGATTCAATAAAAGTTCTTATCATTAAAAATGGTGCTAATTTTTCCCAAACCAATAAGATGTTAGCTTTCAAATGTCAAATAAGATCTGATTAGTTGGGGCAAAATTAGCACCATTTTAAACAATAAGAACTTTTATTGAATAACCCTGCTAGTTTGTAAATGTAATATATTCTATATTCAGTGTGTAATATGGTAAGGGAAAATGGCTTTGTTCAAGATATTTTAGAAATGGTAATGTTGGTGTTGATGGATGCTGTGTTGCTTTATAATAATAATAAAATGATTTGCCATCAGCAGTCATGTAATGTAAAGTGATTTCGGACCTTTTTATTTGTGATGGCAGCAGGTCTGGGAACACTATTGTATGTTTGGCACTTTGATATCAAATAGCAAACATAATTACTTCCATTAGAATGGGTCAGGGAGGAATTTAGATGCTTCATCTCAGCCTGTTTTTACTGTCTGTTCACTAATGAAAATCTCTAAACCCGAAGACTAAGTTGGGATAAATCTCTGAAATCTTTGACTTTATACCCAAACTGTAGTTGGCTTTTATGACTGTAGATAAATGTATTATTAGGAGGCTTTATATAGACGGACAATGTTTTTTTCTCCAGGCTAGGGAGAGGAAGGGGTGCAGATGGAAAGTTGTAGTTCCAGTGTCAGATATAAGATGCTGCACAATCAAGGGATTTAGCCTCAGGCATAGAGAAATTTTCCATGCTGCTGCAGAAAGCTGTGTTTACTTTTATCTAACATCTGTCTTCCATTTGTACTTCCTGACACATGGAATGTACATAACATATACTGTACTGTATGTGTTTGCAGTTTGCAAGAGGCACTGCTGCAATTGGAGGCTTGAATTACTTTTGAACCATACATTTCATTGCATTATTTTCAGCTTGGAAGAACCATAGAACATAATTGAATTGCAAAATACTTTTCAATGAAGCATAAACTTGCATAGTTTTAATTTACATTTTTAAATTTTATTACGGTAGCTAAAAAAAATACCTGTTCAGCTTTTAAAGGACAACTATACCCACACATTCAGGGTTGGTTCTAGACATTTTAGTGCCCTAAGCAAGTCTCCCCTGGTGCCCCCCTTCCCAACTGAAACTATCTCTTGGAATAGCCTTTGGAGAGATGAAAGCTCAGCCAAGATAATTATATTGAATGATAAAAGAGAGACTAAGTTAAACTAGCCTGGTAATAGGTTGTTGAATAGTGCCCAAGCTTCGCTATGCCTAGAAATGTTGCTTAGGTCCTGAGTTAAAAGGCTGGCCTGTGATTGGGACTTTCAGTTAAAGATTAGTAGTCCCAGTAGTAAGGACCTAGTGATTAAGGTCCTCACCCTGGGTAGTTTATATGGGAAGGTATGTTCTGGGAGGATATAATTGACCTTTATCTACTTTACTTTACTCAGAGTTTTAAGTGGAGTACACAACCCCCCCCCCCGCCCAGGTCCATTGAAAAAGTAGATGAAATCTAAATATGTTTTTTTCTACAATTGCACATGTTTTCTGCAGGTTTGCAATAGAGCCTTGAGCCATAGAGAGAGATAATGGGTCTCTACAGTGAAATGATAGGACTCCTCATATCCTAATAAACATTGTTATTCCTTGCTTGTGAAGGTTCTCATTCATCCAGGTCATGGTATATCTGTTGTATTCAATTAGATCAACTGGACTTGAAATGTAGTTCTTGAAGACGTTTCGCTAGTCATCCGACTGGCTTTCTCAATTCAGAATGACTTGTACAAAAATCTGTGGCAATTATGTACCCTGGAAAATCCCAATTAGCATATCACAGCCAGGTGTTAAGGGTGTGATTAGATAGTGGCTAAGAGGTGTTATAGGAACGCCCAGAGTAAGGTGTTAAAACAGCATTGTACATGGCAGACAGTTGGGGTCGAACCCCCCCACCAACTGTCTGCCATGTACAATGCTGTTTTAACCCTTACTCTGGGCGTTCCTATAACACCTCTTAGCCACTATCTAATCACACCCTAACACTGCTCTGTGATATGCTAATTGGGATTTTCCAGGGTACATAATTGCCACAGATTTTTGTACAAGTCATTCTGAATTGAGAAAGCCAGTCGGATGACTAGCGAACGTCTCAAGAATACATTTCAAGTCCAGTTGATCTAATTGAATACAACAGATATACCATGACCTGGATGAATGAGAACCTTCACAAGCATATTTCTAATCATTTTGGGGAGAAAACCCTCAAACTTGTACGGCAATATGAAAAGACAGCAAGGAAATTGGCAGACTACAGAAACCACCTGCGATTTAACCTCCGATGCAGACAACAAAGGCTAGTACCATGCAGTATACCTCTGGATTCCACGGTTAAAGGCATCAGAGCCAAACAGATACTGCAAAAGGCTCAAACACAGCTCCTAAGTGAACGGGTACGACAGACACATTTTACAGTCGATGCTTTAATGCACAACATTAGTCAACTAGAACAGAACCTGGCCTCACAGCTACCTGTGTCCATCTGGGAAAGAGTGATGGAGTTCACCAAACAAGCACAGCTTTCTCAGCACTGTAAGGGCAAACAAAGGCAACAGAACAAGTTCTCTATTCTGTCATCCCAGAACAGCCCCAAAGGAGAACAACTACCTTGGATACAAAAGGAGGGAAGTGTCACTTCATCAAACAAGGAGGAATGGGTGAGAAACTTGTCTAACAGGACCCTGACCCAGCCAGAAATGGAAGTCCTTGGTAAGGGCTTGAATTTTGCCATCACCCCTAAAGCCATCCCTGTGGTGGATATTATAGCAGCCACAGAAGCCTCTATCCACAGTAATAAGGTATCACAGAGTGAGGCAGAACAACTTCGCCTTAAGGTATCTGCAGCCTTAGCCAGTGCTAAAACTCCTTCATCTAACCTGACTACACAGGAAAGAAGAGCCTTAACATCCCTCAAGAAAGATTCCAGTATCACCATTCTACCGGCAGACAAGGGAAGATGCACAGTGGTACTCAACACCTCAGACTACCATGATAAGGTGACCATGCTCCTGGCCGATAACAACACATATGAGGCTTTAACAAGGGATCCCACCAGCCGTTACAAGAAAAGAGTCATAGACTTACTACAACAGCTTCAAAAGGATAAAGCCATTGACCGAGCAATGTATCATCGCCTCTACCCTGGTGAGGCACATCCATGCATATATGGACTCCCAAAGATACATAAGGAAGGGGCCCCACTAAGACCAATAGTCAGCAGCATCAACTCGGTAACATACAAGGTGGCAAAATATCTAGCTAACATCTTAGGACCTTTGGTGGGAAGTTCTAAGCATCACATCCAGAACTCTCAGGATTTCACCAACAAGATTGAAGATATAGTACTCGGTGCAGAAGAAACTATGGTGTCCTATGATGTGACATCTCTCTTCACTTGTATACCCACAAAGGAGGCTGTTGACATGGTGAGAAAACGTCTGGGCCAAGACAGCACTCTTACCAGCAGAACTGATCTCAACCCAGAACAGGTGTGTTCCTTGTTGGACTTGTGCCTGAATACCACCTATTTCAAATACAGGGATAAGTTCTATAAGCAAAAACATGGATGTGCTATGGGATCTCCAGTTTCACCTATTGTGGCCAACCTTTACATGGAGGAGGTAGAAACACAGGCGCTTAATACCTTTAAGGGCATAGCACCCAGCCACTGGTTCAGATATGTTGATGACACCTGGGTTAAAATCCACCAGAAGGAAGTACAAGCTTTCACAGAACACATTAATGCGGTGGACCAAAACATTAATTTCACAAGGGAAGAGGTACAAAACAACAAACTAGCTTTCTTGGACTGCTTGGTAGAAGTTAAGGAAAATGGTAAACTGGAAGTAGAGGTTTACAGAAAACCAACACACACAGATCAGTATTTGATGTTTGACTCCCACCACCCTTTAGATCACAAGCTGGGGGTCATCAGAACCCTGCAACACAGAGCCGAGAACATCCCCACTAGCACAGAGGAGCCCTTAAAACTTGTGGATATCCAGACTGGGCCTTTGTCAAAAGAAGTAGAAGGAAAGAAAAGAACACGAATACCAACAGTGAAGGGGAAAAGCAAGACAGGAGGAAGAACATGGTCATCCCATATGTAGCAGGGGTCTCCGAGAAATTAAGAAGAATTTTCAAAAAACATCGTATCCCTGTCTGCTTTAAACCGAACAACACACTGAGGCAGCAATTGGTACATCCGAAAGACCCAATACCAAAACACAAGAAAAGCGACATCATATATGCAGTGCAGTGCAGTGAAGAATGCTCTGATTTGTATGTGGGGGAGACCAAACAGCAACTGCATCAACGTATGGCCCAGCACAGAAGAGCCAATTCCTCGGGTCAGGACTCAGCCGTGTATCTGCATCTTAAGGATAAAGGACATACCTTTGAAGATTGCAATGTTAATATACTGGCGAAGGAACGTGACTGGTTCAAGAGAGGTGTTAAGGAGGCCATTTATGTGAAAATAAAGAAACCAAGCCTAAATAGAGGTGGGGGGGTTCGACACCAACTGTCTGCCATGTACAATGCTGTTTTAACACCTTACTCTGGGCGTTCCTATAACACCTCTTAGCCACTATCTAATCACACCCTTAACACCTGGCTGTGATATGCTAATTGGGATTTTCCAGGGTACATAATTGCCACAGATTTTTGTACAAGTCATTCTGAATTGAGAAAGCCAGTCGGATGACTAGCGAAACGTCTTCAAGAACTACATTTCAAGTCCAGTTGATCTAATTGAATACAACAGATATTGTTATTCCTTCTTGGATTTTACAAATCGGAGTAAAAGCCTGCCAGTAATTGTCTTGCCAGTGGCAGTTTCCTTATTTGACCAGGATTAATGAAATTTGAACATTTGGTGAATTATACAACATGATGAGCCTTTGGATTCTAGAGCTAAAACTGGAAGCACAGAACCCCTATTAATCCTGCAGGAGAAAGTACAGATCAGTAAAACGTGAGATCCTGAATAAAGCATGGGCAATAGTTTATTTGTATAGATTAAGTTCCATAGGTGTGAATACCTGTGTATAAAACTGCTTTTATTCTGTTGCAATATATAAAACCCCTTGGAAACAGCAGGAGTTTATTATACTGTGCAGGATATTGCTACCTGGTATTCTTTATGCTGAGAAAGCAAAAAATAATGTTTAAGTACAGCCTTTAAATTTTCAATAGACGATAAATGATTGATGAGAAAACAAATGATACATTCTTTTTGAATGGGGGTAGAATCCTATAGAGTTTGTATAGAACTATAAAAAAATATTGAATTAGAGAATCAAATATCTGTGCTGTGCTTTCATACTGTAGGACATAGTAGATAAAGCTCTGTAAGTCTATATGGAAAAGCCTCTCACTGGCTGGGGGAATAAAACTTTCTACCAAAAGTAGCCATGGCCAACTGTTTACCACAACCACATGTGGTCCATTGGATGCCGCATGTTTGCTTGTGATTTACCAAAGTAGTAAAAAATGAGAAACAGTCCTCCAATGTAAGTGAAAAACATGTTACAACATCTTATTAACCCCTTCTGCACACAACAGGGCAACGTTTTGGGCTTTCTCAAGCCTTTGATTTACTGGCATGTCTTATCATCCTTTTGTCCAATTCAGATGAAAGAATAAATGACATAGGTCACCCATGCCCAAAAAATTGCAGAAGATATTTTGGGCCGACTAACCAAAATTCAGCAATATTGGGCATGTCCACCCATAAAACAAAAATTTAAGCTACTACTGGCCCCACTGTGTAGTGTTTAAAAATTCTTACCTTACTCCTCAGCTCCTTATGGTTCTCCTGAAATGTATGTTCAAAGTCCCAGAAAGTAAAGAGTAGGTACCATTTCTGGTTTAATTCGTTTCTGCCTCCAACTGTTCCTCCAGGTTTTTTTTTATAAGGGCAAACATGCTCAGTAATCATTATGAGGCAGCATTGAAAGAGGGAATTTCACATCATGCAATTCACATGATTTGCATGAACACTGTCTCCATTCTAGATATGAAGAAATCAATTGCTGCACCCATAAGAAACACAAAAATGAAAATAACTCGATAACTGTTCTAAAAAAATAATGTATATGCCATAACGTATATGGCAAAAGCACACAGGATAGCGCTCCCTACACTACAGCAGAAAATAGTTTTTGGGGTGGACATGCCCATTAATAAGAACTATTCCTCTCGATTCATCCACCTCCAATCATTAAGACAACTATTGTCCCACTGCATTCATGCCTTTTGCAGATGTGGCATTAATTCTGCAATTCTAGTTTGGTTTGAGTCTATCTTAGCTGTAGTTTTGCCTGCAGAAATGTTCAAACATGCTGATTGTAAATCAACCAGTCCCTCTGGGAACACAGTTTGACATAGGAGACGGTATCATTGTAGAATTGGTTTTAGTACTCCCTTATGTATGCTTAAGAAGCTATCTAATAGGTAACTGCTTAGTTGGGGGCTAAGAGGTTGTTTTTAGTCTATTAAGTATAAATTATGTATCGGTGATCAATTACTTGTTAATTTTAAGTTGAATTGATATTCATTAACTACCTAAATTACTGGTCATTTTTGAGTTTAAAGAGGCAATGTGATGACCAGCAACAAACAATTGTGTACCGAAATAAAACATGATTCACAGAAATATGGACTCAAGTCTATTGCACCGTAGTACTAGTTTATTACCTACTTTTTTTCCGGTGTATGGTGGACTATGCTCATTTGATGTTATGTGACTACCATAACGTACCCTGCACAAAGATTAAGTATGGTGTGCAAATGTCTAACCCTTCATACACATTTATACCGTATATACTCAAATATAAGTCGAGTTTTTTAGGCTTTAAAATGAGCCTTAAAACCTAACCTTGGCTTATACTCGGGTCAAGTCCTAATTTAGATCCAAATGCTGCAGTTGCGGATAGTAACCAGTAGGTGGCGCTGTGTTTAAAAATCATTCACGTGCATAGAAAGTTACAGGAGCTGATCTGCCTTTACACTGCTTCCTGTAGTCTGGCTGCTGGACTAACTCAGCACTGTCACTGCTTTTCTGAATGCTGGAAATCTGATGAGTCTTCTCAGTTTGTGGCAAAATGGCTGCTAATTTAATGCAAGTGACAGCTGGAAACTACAACTCTCAGGTGACACTTTTAACTATTAGGGTCAGAGTGCTTTTTATTATATGGAGGTCAAAGTGCCTTTAACTATTTGGGGGTCAGGAGAATTGTAAATGATGGTAAGCTTAATTAAAAGTTTATTGAACCTTGCCACTCCACATGTTTAGAAACTACAATTCCTAGCAACCAAAGCATGCTGGGAGTTGTAGTTTCTAAAAATCTGGAGTGCTAAGGAATTGGAGGTTACTGGTACTGGATTTGGCTATTACTGTATGGGATTAATGTATGGGAATTCTGCTGTCCATTTAAAGGGCAACTTAAGCCACAAAACAATACAGAATCAGAAGGCAGTAGTGGTCATAATTTCTACTCTCGACTTATACTCGAGTCAATCAGTTTTTACTAATTTTTCAGGTAAAAATGGGTACCTCGACTTATACTCGACTTATACTCGAGTATATACGGTAGTTCATTTATACAGTAAGAAAACCCGGGCAGGATATGGAAGTTTACAGCAGTAAACTTTGTAAAATGGCAAATCAAACAGGGTATATCTTAAAATGGCAGTGAACATACTGACACGACTGATTCCTAACAAGACAATGATGAATGAATGTACTTGAGAATGTTGAGAATGTTGAGAATGGCTCAAAATCTTCTGGAAACATAAATTATTCATACGCATTGTCAGTAAAGCTAGTCAGACAAAAGTCATTATAATATGATTACAAGGAATGCATTGCCTTGTATCGTCTGTAGGAAAGTAGTTTAAAAAGTAATGTTTATAATGTTCCTGTTAGTTCACTTATTGTTTATTGAAACCTTGTTTATTCAAGTATTTTAAGTATTGGGTGTTCATCTTGTATAACTGACAAAACTTCAAGGATAAGTGACAATATATATTTCACCGATTCCACATGATCGGACGTTGTTTTCCCAAACCCATCTGATCGCCCATTGATCCAATTTGGAAGAACGAAGAGACGGTTTGCTGGTCACGGCTGCCCAAAAAAAATTTCCAATATTTTGGCCTGATCAACGGATACACCAAAATCTTGGTTGGGCAGCCTGAAATATTGTATGGTGTGCACCCAGCTTTGGCTACAATATCCAACACAATAACCCCTTTATCATAAGTATGTGCAACATCCCTTTATCGTAAGTGTGTGCAACGTCCCTTTATTGTTAGAGTGTGTAAAGTCCCTTTAGCGTTAGTGTGTTACCGCGTTCCCTAGGCCGATGAACGTTCACAGTCAGCCTTGTGATCGTTTAGTAATGCCCCAAAATTTCCCTTTACATAAAGTGTAGGTAGTCAGTGATGCCTGGGGGAAATGCTTTACACATGGAGGACATTCTGAGTAGCGTGATCTTTAGTTTCTTTCTGCAGTTTCTTTCTGTCATTTTTTAAAGGTCTGAAGTGTGTTAAGAGTTTCCTTTGTCCCTGACATTCCTGGAGAGAGGTATTCAGCACAAGCTTTGTTCGCACCATTTTCTTGTTCCCCCAATCCTTCCAGGTAGCAGATGTCTTTCACGGCCAATGACTTACGGCTGCTTCCTTAGTGGTCTGCTTTACAGCAGCGCAAGTTTGTTAAGCCATCTTAGGACCATACAGAACAAAACCTAGAACTTAAGTCCATATTGACAAAGCCCCATTAAAGGGTATGTCCACCTGCAAAATAAACTTTAAACATATGGTAGAGAACCCTAGCCCAACCCCAACCGCTAGGTTTGTTCGTTAAAAAAGGGTGAAGAACTATACTTACAATCCTTCGATCCCCATGTGCTCTGATCTCAGCCCTCTGCTTGCCAGAACTGCAAGAAGGGGGCCGGACCGGCAGCCGTGTCTCTGAGACGCAGCTGCCGTAATACAGAACGCCAGGAGAACGAAGTAGAGGACTGCAGCTTTTATTAACAAACTGACTCAGCGGTTTGGGGTGGGCTAGGGTGTCCTACCATATGTTAAAATTTTTTAGAGTTAGGGCACCCGGCAGCAAAGAGGGCTCCATTTACCAATTTTCTACAAATGTAGCACCCCAGCCCAACAGACTTTAGTTTATACATAAATCGCCTATGGGGAACTGAATCAAAAGCCTTAGCAAAATCCACGTATACCACATCTACTGCTATGCCAGAATCCAAATTCCTACTCACATCCTCATGAAAGTCAAGCAAGTTTGTTTGACAAGATCTGATCCTAATAGATCTATGCTGATTGATACTTGTAAGGTCAGTCCTTGAAACATACATAGAATATGTTCCTGTATCAAACTTTCCATTATCTTCATTACCACTGAAGTTAAACTCACAGGTCTGTAATTACCAGGTTGTGAACGAATATTTCTGAATATTGGAATTACATCAGGTTTTTTTCAATCCAGAGGCACACTTCTGGACATGAGGGAATCTGAAAAAATACAAAACAATGGCCTGGATAAAACTGAACTTAAAGCTCCTGGGGGTCTTTTATGTGTTCTGGATCTTGCAGCAGGGAATATACTATTGGGTTTGAAAGATCGCCAGTATCATTCAGAGACTGTAACAAAATGAATTAGAGCTTGAACATAATAGGGAACGCACCAAATCTAAACATAGGAACACAAACCACAGGCACTTTGAAGTTTTGATAAATTATGTTAGTATTGTTGTGTTCTAAATTAAGAGTAAATGTTCATGACCCATTGAATACTTGACATTAAGTACTTGACACTTGGCCATGAAAGGTCCTAAAGACCAGGTGGATGGGTATCTTACAAATGTTTGCAGGCGCGGTAATAAAAATGAATATACAGAGTATATTTAGCTTTATTTACACTATTACCTTTCATCTTATGTTTATTAGGTCATGTTAGATCTTGCAGTTGTGTTTACCTAGCTTTTAAAGAACAGATTTATGTGATCAGTCAGAAAGACTTCCATAGCCAAAGGAGCTATCAGACACAGCTGGATTGCCGTCTGTATAAATTCATTTCTTAGGAGAAATATGTGATTCTTGGGGTGATCTAGATGGCTTCAACCTAAACAAAGCATTCTGGTAGTTCTGGTTGATCCATTGATCTGTTAATCGGAGAGCATACAATCTGCATTTTTTTTGCGCAATCGCAAGCGATCCGATTGAGCAACATTGAGAGATCAACAGAGAACAAGAATGCGTTGTAGTGTGACCTCTCTCATAAGGTTATTGAGAAGGCTATAAAGGTTGGACTAGATGAACAAGTGTCTTTAATCCACCAATACTATGTTACTAGGTTAATCTGTCTGCTGAAAAACCCATTGCATCCTGTAGACATTGGCCATATGTATGACACAGATGAGCCAATCAAGTATGTTTGTGCTCCCCATTATCTATCCCTGGAAGCAGGAGGTGGCCATACATGTAACAATGGTAAATGGTATTGGCTGTTAATTGTTTGTGTGTGGGTGGTTTCCAATAACCTCATTGGTCTCTCAGAATTGGTCTGTTTTTGTTATTAAACACTGAAAATTATCAGCTGCTAATATTGCTGTCTTTATGGCCACGTTTATTGGTTCTTTTCCAGTGATTTTTATTGTATGTAACTGGTGTTAGTTTACATGGCTTTGTTAAAGGATTACACTCTTATTCAAACATGAAACTCTGGTTCCATACACACAGTTGCTATTTATTGTGAAATGTACAAGAGCCACGTCCCATGAGCTTTACTTTCTTTTCTATTGGCTGTGCAGAGACGTAAGTACCACGGGACTACAGGCGGGCTAGGGGCACCCCAATTTCTTACTGCTGCAGAAATTGGGGGTGGGGGTCTTATTATAGTTTTGTAGGGCAGGTGGTGGTGTTTTCTAGTTACGCCACTGTGGCTATGTCCCCCATGACTAATGGGAATCTGGAAAGTTTGAAAAATAAATAATTTTAAACTAAACTATGTAACCCTTAAATACAGATAATTCGATTATTTCCTGTCTTGTAGTGTGTGTGGTAAGTAGAATGTGAGGCTTCCTATCTGTCAATCAGTAGGAAACAAATGCAGCAGACTACTTAAAAATAACGATTTTCCCATATACATTACAGTGAGTGGATTAGTGCGTTTTCCCTTCAGGCTAGAAGTATTTTAACCATCAAGAAATCCTTATATTATATCGACCTGTGTTCAGCATAAACACAGTAATTAGTACTAATGTGGAAACGGGGTATTGTCCTTTCTTGTCATTAACAAATCTCTGGTTTCTGATATTTTTCCTGTCACTGTGCTAGGAAAGAATAATCCTGCCTCCTATTACTTACTATGAATAAGGATTAGATCATCCGTCATATCGCGTCTGTTTTGCGCATCCCCTGGACACCGCTCTACCACTTGTCAATGCATGTGATCACCATTCTTGGTCGGCCTCACATGCATTGTCATTTGGCATATTTAAAAGAAAAATTTGTAGCTGGTGCACTAGCGTACGAGATCTTGCATCCTACCGCTCCAAAATAGAATTACGTTTTTTGATTCGGTAGGTTGCGTGATCAGTGGGGCCTGCTCTAAATGCCACAAACCTAAAGAATAAAACAGATGGCTTCTCCAAAATGCTGTAAGTTACAAGATACAGATATGTTTGCAATGACAAGATTTGTGCAGGATTATTTTTATTTACCGTAAGCTTAAGTTCTCCTTTATAAAGCCTAGGTCCCATTGTCACAGTATGGATCTTGTTATGTGATCTGATTGTGATTTGCCATGCACATGCTAATTAATATAGCTCGCAATGCATATGATTAAAATTTTTGGCACAAATCGCATTAATTATGATTTAGGACGCACATTCACATGTGTATGTGAATGTAGGAAGCACATTCACAGTGGGTCCTCAGTCTAAATGCATGTAAGGCCAATCCTTTAAGCACCACTGTCATGCCCAAAAGTACTGGTATTATTTAATATAGAATGTAGCAAATTTTAAGTTAAAGAAAATATTTATTTACTTTTTTCGTAAAAGTAATGTCTTGACATAGTTACCGTAGATAATTAAATATTTGCCTTCCTTTTTCTCTTTCGTTTAAGCCTCGTAAATACGTCTGACGAATGACCCATGAGCATGTCCATGCCCGCCGAATGGACGTTTCAGCTGATAATCGCACGTGTGTATTCGTTCGATTGGGCGCTGTTCATTGATCTGCCATGGCGTTGGACGTGTGTACAAGGCCTTAGAGTCTACTACTGAGGGCTGATGCACAGGAAACTAATTGTACAGTAGCCCTAGTTAGAGAAGTCCTGCCTACAGAAGATTTTAAATTTTTTTATTATTAGTGATGGACGCGGCTGTATTTTCGATAATTATAAAAAAATTGATAATTATCGGATTTATGGGCTGTTCGCTAACCCTAGAATGTATCGTCCGGTAATCCTCAAATGTAATGTTTGTTTTCGCTAATCCTCAAATGTATCGTTCATTTTTGGTAACCCCCGAATGTAATGTTCGTTTTCGATAACCCTCGAATGTAGCATTTGACTTTCGGTAACCCCCGAATGTAATGTTCGTTTCGATATCCCTCGAATGTATCGTTCGATTTACCCTCAAATTGGCCTTAACCCTTGAATGTAGCTTGCGGAAACCCAACTATTGCCCGATCATAAAGTAGGGAGTGTTTAAATAAGTTTTGGTGGTAGTGACATGTTCCCCAGACCATTTCCCAAGTGCCACAGCCATTAACAGTAAGTTACCATATATACTCGAGTATAAACCGACCCGAGTATAAACCGAGGTACCCAATTTCAGCTAAAAATCCTAATAAAAGTTGTTGACCCGAGTATAAACCGAGGGTAGAAATGCCAACTCACTTGGCATTCAAGATGTTTGGAAACTACAACTCCGAGCATGCTTTATTAGCTGGGAGTTGTAGTTTCCAAACATCTTGAATGCCAAGTGAGGGTGCATTCAAGATGTTTGAAACTACAACTCCCAGCATGCTTTATTAGCTGGGAGTTGTAGTTTCCAAACATTCTGAATGCCACCTCACTTGGCATTCAAGATGTTTGGAAACTGCAACTCCCAGCTAATAAGCATGCTGGGAGTTGTAGTTCCCAAACATCTTGAATGCCCCCTCCCCCTCCCACCCAGTTCAGTTTTGTACCTGTGGGCTCTCTTCTCCCGTGGGCTCCTTCTCCCTGTGGGCTCTCTTCTGCTCTTCTCCCTGTGGGCTCTCTTCTCCCTGTGGGCTCTCTTCTCCCTGTATCGGTATTCTGGCAGGCATTCCGGCAGCCCGCACTCATTCTCTGTACTGGCGCCCGGCTACGTCACTGCCCGCGCCGGGCTTGGCGCCGGGCAGTGACGTCAGGCCGGCGCGCCAGTACAGAAAAAGATCGCACGGCTGCCGGAATGCCCAGGTAAGCTCCTGACTCGAGTATAAACCGAGTCCGAGTTTCAGGCTGATTTTTCAGCCTGAAAAACTCGGTTTATACTCGAGTATATACGGTACCATTGTTAGTTTATCTGTAATTCATCTGAACTTTTTGAAGTATAAGCTCCTTTTTGACTTTAATGGGTTCATTTCTGAACTTCAGTCCTTTCGACCATCTCTAGTTGTTATATATATACGTAATAAATTTATAGTTTGGGATTTTATTTTGTAGACTAGGGTTTACTTATAGTTAGTTATTTTTTGCCTGGACATGCCATTTAAACAGTGTCCTGCCAGATGGATTTCATAGTCCAGTGCTGGTCCTTGGTAATCTTATGGGATCTTTGCTGTGGTTCAGTATAGTATAGAAAAGTGTTTACACAGAGTTTATTGCTATTAACCTCTAAGGACAGTCTCTCCCAGAAAGCTTTGCAGCAAATACATTTTTAAAGTCTTAATGACAAGCAAGTGGTGCAGGATTAACAGGCTGGTTCAATTTAAGGCTTTTAACATTCCTTCCCTTAGTTGTAAATTGTCCAGAATATCTAGGGACAGGCCCATCTTTTTAATTGTCTGTTCCTGGAAATGTTCCTCATTTAAATGTATTTTCTTTAGTATGTTCCTTTGGATCCAGTTTGGTATCAAACACTGTACTAACATAAACAAGGACAGTAAAGGTCCTGGGCACATTTATCCACTTAGAGCAACAATCTGTTTATGGAAATATACAGTTACTTCTCATCATTGGGCTTTGGTTCAGTAACTGTTTATCTGCCAAGTTTATTTTTCCCTATACACGGCATCAACATATTGAGCGATTCGGCAAATTCGATCGGATCACTAAAAATGTCAATAACTGTTTTAGAGCAGTTTATCAAAAAATGAAGATCAGGTCAGGTAGAAAATTTTCCGTTGACCCCATCTTCAAGTCCCCATGTCCTGGGGAAGGGGAAATCTGTGGAAGAACATCAGGAAAAGGTGGGGAATTTTGATTGGTTCTTCTTATCAGATTTACAATCGTATTGGCCGATGGGAAAACATCTACCCGTGTATGGGTACCATTAAAGGGCATGTCCACCCCTAAAACTATAATCCCCCCCACTAATGGCCCCACCATGTAGTGTAATAAAATCCTTACCTCACATCAAAGCTCCATATGGTTCTCCTGTAGTCCCCCGCAAAGTCCCAAAAACTGCCCACCAGGAGGATAGCAGAGTCCATATAGGACTCTGCCTCCTGTCTCGCCTCTGGGAGAAGTTTGGCATGTGCACTGCATCCCTTCTCCCTCTTCCTCCCATTTTGCAATCCCTCCCCCTAGCATAGAAACCCTTGGCCATATATTAGGGTTCCTTTCCCCAGCCCCAACCGCTAAAAAACATTTTTAAGATAGTCCCCCGAACTCTACTTACCTTCCCTCTCTCCCCCGGCGTTTGAGCAGCCGACAGCCGCGTCCGTGGTTGGCTGCCTCTCAGCCAATCACGGACCCGGCTGCCGGTCCCGCTCCCTGCTTGCAGTGTCTTGCCGGGCAGTGCGTAGGAGCAGAGAGGGAAGGTAAGTATCGATCGGGCACTTTCTTAAAATTATTTTATAGTGGTTGGTGCTGGGGGAAGGCATACTATTATATGTGAAAATTTTTTTATAAGGGTGGACATGCCCTTTAAGGTGAGTACACACCATCCAATATTTCTGGCCTGATTGACCAACACATTGCAGTCGGGTTGTTTATCGGTCGATGGGGCTGAAATATTGGATGTTTTATTCGGATGGCCAGCATCCTTCAAATGAGATGAATGTGCGACCAGAAGCGTCTGAATACTATGACAAATCATGCGCACAGTCGATTGTGGGAGCTGACGGCCGTGGCAAAAGTAGCAGTTCTGGCCAACCGCTCGCTAGTGGTGAACAGTCGGTTGGAACAAATACATTTCGTGGTGTGTACCTACCAGTAGATGTCAAACGGAGATGCAATTGCTAGGACTAATGGTAGTTTTGTTTATTAAATAACTTTATATAATAAGATTGACATGTTTTCTAGGTGCAGATGTAATGTTACAAATCAAAGAGGCCTACCCTGTGATTAGCCAAAACTAACAGCTCTGATGTACAGCACAAAAGGACTGAATGTTTTATATTAACATTACAATAAAAAAAGTGCCTGTCTGTGATTACAATTACTCATAGATGAAGCCTACACTGAATCCTTGTTATCATTATAAGTAATATATTAATACCATCTGGTTTGTGTAGGCAGTGGTATAACCTATTCTCCCTTCCTTAGGGGCTGGTATGCATGGGTCGAAATTTTAGCCCCAAATAATCATGTAGCCCAATATTCTGTTCAGAGTGCTGATGTCATTTCCAAAACAACCAATCGCTTTTGATTATATCCCCCCAACCTCCCTCCCCTGATAGTATAAAGGGTGAGGACCTGCTAGATCTTTAACCTGTGGTTTACTTTAGATGTCCTATAGCGAGTGGTTAAAGTACGGCTTGTAGCGGCACTCTAGCCTGCCCCCAACTACAGTGACCAAAATGGGCAATTGGACAAAAGGCATGCTCCTTCCCATCTGACAAATCACAGAACTATAAAGGTAGCAGGGAGAACACTACCAGCTAAAGCAGACTGTTATGGGACATCTAATGTAAGCCCAGAGGTGAGGACCCAGTGTTTTAGGTCTTCACCCTAAGTACTATTATGGGTTGGAGGGGGGGGTTAGATAACGTATAGTTCTTCGTTAAATGCAAAGTTCCCTAGCTTACCACATTCCCATGCAAAAAAAGCCATCCCAGTCTGAGACCTCAAGGTAGAAATATAATTATTATCTACAGAAAAGGGCAGTATGAATTCCACACTCAAAGTAAAGAATTTCCTTGTAGAGTAAAAAATGTCTTTGGCAAGTTCCCAGCCTTCTCCTAATGGTATCTGTGCTATGCTGTCTGAATAATTGCATTCCGGGTGAGCCGTAAGTCCTTTATTGGCAATACTGTCATCCGTTTGATTCCTGCCCAGCACGTGTCTCAGATAGCATCCGGTTATCCTTTATCACCATTTCAAAAAAAAGCTACAATTCCAGATCTCGGTTCTTCCAATTGTAAAAAAAAAAAAAAAAAAGTACAACTTTGATATCTTATCTGGATCAACTTGTAGCGGATTTCTAGAAATGAAGAGCTTGATAGTCTGTTTTTCATCGTAATTTACTGTGTTACTAAGGCTGCCTGCTTTACTGGAAACCGTGTCATACACAGAGCACAAAAAGAATTTGTGCAGCTTGATTAAAGGGCAAGTCTACCCCTCAAATGAAAAATTCATGAAAAAAAATATAAATAGTATAAAGTATAAATAATATGAGTATAAATTACGGTATACTTGTTTGGAAACACTCCCCTCTCTTTGTATTAATCCCGCAGTGTCCATCTACTGTACATGTAAATGAACACCATTCATACTGTATAATGATTAGGACTCACATGACAGGCTGCTGGAGGACTTGTATGTAGAATGCATTTTTTCCCTCTGTGTCCATACCCAGTTCAGTTAAATATGAAATGCAATGTCGTATTGGGGAGGATGCTCCTCCTACCAGTAAAGAATCAAAGAAAGAGGTACTGCATGCTTATCAGGGAGGATTATGGTTTAGGTCAGGGGTGGGCAAACTTGTTAGTCAACTCAGCCGAATATTGACAAAATAGCGATTCAAATTTCTTTTGAGAGCCAATTTTTTAAAACTTCATATATATAGCAAGGTACATTGTTATTAACTTAATAAAGGTATTTCTAACCATTCTCAACCTTTCTCAATCCCACTACTACTAACTACATAAATCATCTTTAACTCCAGAGTCCAGTTATAAAGTTAATAAACTTAACTTGTCTTAAAACTAGTTTTAATCTAACTCTAACAACTATAGGTAGGTTGGTATGTACGTTTGAATAAAATAAATGATCACAGCCATAGTCCTCACTTAATCAATATATTTATTGATAAACTCAAATTCTTTACTTACTACATTTACCTTACATTGTAACCGTAACAATAAGTAATCAACACTAGTGCACACCAGTCTTATAATAGCAAAAGTTTGTTTATTCCAATCCAGCACTTCCAGCTGGACTCTGGAGAGCTGGACAAGCAAGATAGCGGAGGAGTGGTGGAAATTCAAGTCAGGTACGTGATGTTTCGGTGTCACCAAACACCTTCTTCAGACATAATGTCTGAAAAAGGTGTTTGGTGAAACCGAAACATCACGTGTGAATAAACACAGTTTGCTATTTAAAATAAAGCCACCAACACCAAATATGAATACAGTCTACAATACAACTGATTGAATCACTGAACAAGTACCTGTAGAGCCGATCCTACCTCACCCACCTGTAGGTCAGGTCGGATTTGCAGCTTCACAGACACAGCAGAGATTCACCGTGCTGACTGTAACTGCGGCCTACCCTACCCGGAGTTAAGATGTAAGGAAGGAAGTAGTATCACTACAATTGGAAGGATCGAACTACAACTCCCCCCACTCCCGATTACTGTATCAGTGAAAATGGGATTATTTGGTGATAAAGACCAAATGTATCTGCACCTTGTAGTGACAGATCAGCTGTAAACCTACCATAACTAACAGGACTTACCGTCATTGTGTCAATCAGGATCAGTCTACAGCCAACTACTCACATGTTAAACTACAGACCTCCCCCACATTGCATGTAAAAGTTTATAACACAGAAGTGACACTTACAGATCAGATCACAAGTCGCAGCTTCGGTTTAACTTTAGCAGCTCACTCGCCGATCCTCCCCTGCACTGTGTATCACCCCCGCCTGTGGTACGTCTCCTGCGTAGCGGCCGTAAGTAGATCAAAGGAAGTTAAGGACATCCTCCCCTGCACTGCGTATCACCGCCCCTCTGCCTGTGCGTCTCCTGCGTAGTGCCGCATAGTGTTCCAAAGACCACCCACTCCTGCCCTCCTGCGTAGTGCCGCATAGTGTTCCAAAGACCACCCACTCCTGCCCGTTGCTACGGGCAACGAAAATGCAATCCAATTGCGGAAAAGCCGATGCGAGTCGGCACTTGGAAAAGAGCCATATACAAGGGGATAAAGAGCCGCATGTGGCTCGAGAGCCGCGGTTTGCCGACCACTGGTTTAGGTAATGTGGCGTATTGTATGTTGTAAGTGGTTAGTTCTCCTTTCATTTTTATTTCCTTGAGATAAATGGAATGGAAGTACTATGAGTTGTTCTGTAAAAGCTTTTGGCTTCCAAACTTCAAATTTTAACTGTAGACACTGTTCCACCCTCTGGGGAATCATGTACATGGTTATTCAATTAAAGTTCTTATCGTTAAAAACTGTGCTTATTTTGCCCCAACAAATCAGATGTTAGCTCTCAAATGTTAAATGTCTAATTTTTTTTTCCACCCCAAAAAAATTAGAATTCAACACAATACTGGCCCCACTGTGTAGTTCAAAAACATCCCTACCGTACATTCCTGCTCCTTATGGTTCTCTTGCAGTGCTTGTCCAAAATCCAGGAAACTTGTAGAGTAGTGGCTGTCTTTCTGTCCAAATGTCTCTGCCTCCTGTCTTTTCTAAGAACGCTTGGGCGTTCGAAACATGTTGTGACCCTGTTGAAGCAGCAATAAATAGTAACGTTGATTGCAAAACTGTGTTTTGCTTGTGTCTCCCTGCACCTGTTTTGGTTCCCTTTAAATATCTGATTGGTTGGGGCAAAATTAGCACCATTTTTTTCTATAGCGACACATGTGTGAGTTTTTTACACCAGGTTAAAGCTTGTATTTAAGTCATGCAAAAGATAAGGTGGGATCACAATGCACGGTATTTATAAAACTGTACTATCGTAACATACCGATATTGTTGTTTTACACAGCGTTGTAAAATAAGTATGTACTTTGTGTCTTTATTTTACATATGTGCTGCTGGTTTCTTTTAATTATTCCATTTGCATTTAAAATGCAATACATATGTCAAATAAACACACAAACTACATCCATGTTTTACAACGTAAAATAACGACCCTCGTGTAAAATACTGACTACCATGTAAAATAATAACCCCATGTACACTAATGAGTGTAGCTTAATAGTATGTCTGTGACCAGATTTAGAATAAATACTGTATTTATTTGTATATATACTAATATAGGAGATTCCACTTGTAGTTATTAATGCAGTTTCACAGGGAAGAAATGTTCTGTGCACTTAATACATTTGTGCATTCTCATTTCATAGTCTATATAAGAGACATTGAAGATCATGAAATATAGGATTGGGTCATACCTGCAAGGCACCCTGGAGTCTCATTTAACCATTATCTCTTTCTGTGCATAGGTAGTATTTTCCCTTCCAAGGTACTGAATGGATTTAATCAGTGAAGTCACTGCTATGAAGTTAGTAGTAGATTACACTCATTATTTTCTCTGTGCAATAAAAGACCTGGTTAATATTTTAGCTGTGCAGCTGGAAAAAATCCACCATTAAAAAAATCAGGTCATGACTTTTCTAATGTTTGCATTTGTTCTTAAGACTCTTTGTTCTGGCACAGTGAAGAAACTTTCCAAGCAATTTGACAATTCCATTCTCCCGAGTGAATATCACCCTCTGCAATCATTAATTCATATTCTACAACGACATTTTAGTTTTGCTGTTTTAGCTTTGATTACTGTATTTTAAATCATGGTGCAAATTGGTCTAATTAGAAAGTGAATTATTGGGTGGAAATGATTAAAAGCAAGTTTCTAAAATGACATTTAGAAACACGAACTGCTAAATTCTAATTGATAGTCTGATTGTTACCTTTCTGGATGGACCTGCACAATTGGTCATATTGGATCTTGAGATCAGAATTCGGTGTTGCAATTTAGAAATTAGGAACACACTGATTCTGGAAATTGGCCAAATCCCTTGAAATCATATATCTGTATCTCTGCCCCCGTTAAGCTGTACACTCCTTGGTGTGCAGATGACTCCCTAAGTATGTTGTGTCCACGTACATGTTTTATGGTGGCCGTAGATGCTACAATCCAAGCGTACGATCCGTGGATTTGGGCAGGGTGCTGTCCGCTTGGCAAACGTTACCTAAGGATACCTGCAATTGTAAGTATGAACGGTAGGTAGGTGTAATGTCTCCTTTCTCCCAATAAATTAAAGATTTTTATTTTTAAACATTTTTTTGTAGCGTGGCCTTTTTGTGTTAAGTAAAAATGGACGCAGAGCTGGTTTTTAGATCAGCTGTTTTGCACCGGCTAAGGCTGAATAGTGATAGAAAACTACTAACCATTCTTGACCTTTATGTATACAAACTTATCATAGTGGATTTGCCTGTATGGTAAATATGGCATTATTTTTCCTCTATAAAATAAAGCTTTATGAAGAAGATAAAATATCAGCTGGGTGCTATTGTACATGTGGCCACTTTTATAATCGGTGAGCTGTCAAAATAATGCTCCCCCACCGGCAGATTGATCTCGCTTCAGTGCTCCCCCAGCCTGGAAATCTTCAGTATCTCTAACATAGGGATACTCTAGCATTGAGATATTGGATAGTCGCATAGGGACATTTAAACACGGGGTGAGCAGTCAGTCATGTACATAAGTCCACATCCATTACGGTTAATTCATTTGTGAATATATTTGCCTCATCATGCGTCACAAGTCTGTTTACTATGAATTCCACAAACAAATATGGAAGGTACTGGCAATACATATGGTGCCTGAAATGACTGTAAATGTGCTGAATAATAATACAATTTTGGTGCGAATAAATGTGAGCATGATCTTCCAGTGACCTTTAATTACTGATTAACACCCCCCCCCCCCCCGATAAATTGGTTTCCTGGGATGGTTTTTAAAAGCCGCCTTTGTACTAAACACATTTCCATAAAGAGATTTAAGCTCAGCTGTTCCAACCTCTCTCTATTGGTAGATTCCGTTTCTTTAAATTCCCTGTGGACTGACTAATGCAAAGCAGAGCATTGCATTGTTTTAATGGGGTTTTGCTAATGAAAACACAGTTTGTAAGAAATTGGATTTCCCTTATTTTTACTTTATGATGGAGAGGTTATTTTACCAGTTTAAAAATACACCGTGTTTTTTATTACCAATTATTAATGTGGAAAATTCCTTTGCCATAGAATGAGGCCATTGAGGCTTGACTATATAATTGGAGGACATATTAGTGCATTTGATAAATTGCACTTACGGTCGCTGTTTTACTGGCCCTTGGAAATTGTTTGCAAAAGAAAAATGAAAATGTATTGTTAATGATAAAGGAAACCTATAAGTCAAAATCATCTCCTTCCCTTAGGGATGATATATTTTATTTTGGCCCATTTGACTATCACAGACATTATTATGGCTGATGGGGCTGTCCAAATGCTCAGGCATGTAGATAAATAACAGTCAATCAATGGATTACAAGACTGACCGGGGCAAAATATTTGTGCGGACACTTCTTGACCAACAGACTATTGTTTTGTAGGACTGTTGCCTGGAATATCGGGCATACATCTGCCCATGTGTACCAGACCCCCAGAATCCATTATACTAGCTTCTAACATCAAGCAGTAACATGCAACGAATGTTATTATAACAATTTTGGGGGGAACCTACTACTTACAGTGTCCCCCTGACTGCCTCACCAGCGCAAGCTCTATGACTTATTAAGGAGCCGGGGACAGATTTACGGTTTTACCATAGGGGTTGATTAGGCAATGCAGACTTTAAACCAGACCTGTCAGCAGAGCATTCTGTAATTGGGCTTGGTCTCACTAGCGGGATTCGGAGCACATTCTGTGTTCTAATCAGGCTTCCGATTTGCAATGCCATTGCAATGCTATCAGAGTGTTCCCACTATGTGCGCTGTGCTCCCATTATGCATGCGTTCCAACAACAAGATGTGTACAGGAGCGCACATAGCATATCACGCATGGCAGTGCACTGCAAAAAAATCCTGCATGCGCTGCCATGCGTGATAGTGGGACCTAACCCTTACTATGTATGTAGTTGATTGAGCTGCATGTTAGCTACATAAAATGTAGCTGACATTTTAACATTTTAAAAGGAAGGTGTGGTTTCATAAATTACATTATAATTATAATCTGGGAGGAAAGGCTACTGGTTACATAAAGTTCCCCTTTAACTTGAAGTAACATGTTCCCCTTTTTGTTTTAAAGGGCATCTCCACCCCCACAAAACCAACTTTGATGGTAAGGTAGGTAACACCTACCCACGCCTAACCACCGGCAATCTCTTTAAAAAATCCCCTGAATTCTACTTACACTGCCTTCTCACCTGCGACAATCTGATCCCGCCTTCTATTTGCAAGAGGTTGAGAGGCTGCCAATCACAGACGTGGCTGACATCATGTTAAACGCTGCGGGAGAGAAGGCTGTGTAAGTAGAATTTGGGGGACTTTTTTAAAGAAATATGTTGGGGGTGGGCAGGGGTTACCTAACTTACCCCCAAAGAATTTGAAGATAGGATCAACAATGGCTGAGGATGGATCCAGATGGTGGGAGGGGGGTTTACTGTACATGCTCCAGACATTGATGAGGACAAGGAATGATGATCAGGAGCCTCACAGACAGCTTGGAGTCTTCAGTTTCCTGGACTTTAAAGAGGCATATCTTGGGAACCATAAGGAGCAGAGATGTAAGGTAAGGTGTATTTTAAACGGCAGAGTGCGGCCAGTAGTGGGTTAAATTATGTTTTTTGGGGTGGACATGCCCTTTAAATAGAATGTTTTTTTAATTTCTGTTTTCGTGCCTGCAGTAGAATGTTCCTTGATGGTAAACCCAGCATTGTAATTGCCCAACAGCAGTACAGCTCCAGTTGCATTTCTGGTTCATGTAGAATTTTTCGCATGTTATCACACCATATGCTCTATACTTCATGCATACAATAATACCCAAAGGGCCAAGATGAAAGCAACAAATGATGTCCAGCAGCCAGAACAGTAAAGGAGCATGATAAATGATATAATAATCATTGATATGATGTCACTCCCAATATGTCACCAACACCTAATCCATGAAATCGGCCTATACATCTTAAAGGAGTTTTAACTTTTTATTTACACAAAGATCTTGTGTAATCTTCCTTTTTTTTAGATAAGTGGAGGATTTCACCCACTCATATATCGAGACATTATCTTTCATGAAACATTAACTGATTGCTTTATCTACATGACATCACTAGTTGGTTTCTCTGAATTCAATTAAAAGCAACATTCTTAATTTACACCTACACATGACATTTATAGAAATTAGAAAGAGGGAAAAAAAGTTTAGGGTTATTATGGTAACAGCCTTAATATTTACAAGATATGGAATTAAAAAGAAAGGAGAGAAAATTAGATCAATCGCCCAGGGCAGTTGAGATGCTTTGGTCTGTGTAGTCCACATCACCCTATGTTTATGTAATAGACAATGATTGTTGGTTGGTCAGGGAGGGTTTTCTTCTACACAATGGCAAATATTGACAAATCTATGTAGAGACCTGTCCCAAAACTATGAAAGATTCCAGGACCCTGCATGCCGAACAGTGTGTTGTCTGCCTGGTGCTAGGGTTCGACATGTGGTGGATCGTGTAGACAGATTATTGGGTGGGGCTGGGAGTGACCCGGCGGTCTTGGTTCACATTGGTGCCAATGACAAAGTTAGAGGTGGAGGTGAGGTCCTTAAAAATGATTTCCGAGAATTAGGGGCCAAGTTAAAAGCAAGGACCTCCAGGGTAGTGATTTCAGAAATACTACCGCAGCCACGTGCTACGCTAGGGAGGCAACGGGAGATCAGGAGTATAAATGCGTGGCTAAGAGAGTGGTGTAAGGAGATGGGGTTTGGGTTTTTAGAGAACTGGGCTGACTTTTCTGTTGGCTACAGGCTCTTTAGTAGTGACGGATTGCACCTCAATGGTGATGGTGCAACTGTTTTGGGGGAGAAGATGGCTAGGGGGTTGGAGGAGATTTTAAACTAGGTATGGGGGGGAGGGAACGTTTAACTACACAAGGGTAGATAGAGAAGTTAGGGATCTGGGGGCTAGTAACACAACGGAGGGAGGAGAAGGAGGAGGGGGGAGCATAGAGGATAAGGAGGCATGTACGACCATGTATGGAAGTAAAACAATTGATAATCTAAAATGTATGTTTACAAATGCAAGGAGTCTGGCTGGAAAAACCGGCGAACTTGAAATAATAGCGTTAAAGGAAAGGTATGATGTAATTGGTATAGCAGAATCATGGCTTAATGATTCACACGACTGGACAGTAAATATTGAAGGGTACTCCTTATTTAGACATGACCGAGTTAATAAGAAAGGAGGAGGAGTATGTATGTATGTTAAACAGGAATTGAAGCCAAATTTAAAAGATGGAATAGATGGGGGAGCAAACGATGCGGCAGAAACATTATGGGTGGAACTGTGTACAGGAAGCAAGAAGGTAGGTAAATTAATTGTTGGAGTGTGTTATAAGCCGCCAAATGCCGGGGAAGAGGTGGAAATGAATCTCCATATGCAGTTGGCGAAGGCTGCTGGTATGGGGCATGTTCTGGTTATGGGGGATTTTAACTACCCTGAAATAGATTGGAGTAATGGAACTGCCAGCACCTCAAAAGGTATAAAGTTCTTAAATTTCCTATATGAGCATTTTCTTTCACAGATGGTAGAAGTTCCTACTAGAAAGAATGCGTTGTTGGATCTGGTGATATCTAATAACCCAGAGCTCATTTTGGAGATGAAGGTAATGGGAAGCTTAGGGAATAGTGACCATGATATAGTGTCATTTAATATAGGTTGCAGAAAACTAAAGTGCACTGGCTTAACAAAAACTTTTAACTTTAGGAAAGCTAATTTTATGCTTTTAAAGGAATCGCTCCTGCTCATAGACTGGGGGGAACTGTTTCTAGGTAAAGATACTGAGCAGATGTGGACCACTTTTAAAGGGATATTAAACTATAACATTTCCAAATCGGTACCTTTAGGAAACAAGTGTAAAAAAATTAGGTCCACTCCTGCATGGCTTAATGCTCAGGTAAAAAGGGAAATGGAAAAAAAGAAAAGGGCTTTTAAAATTTTGAAAGCAGAAGGCACAGAACAGGCTTACAGGGACTTCAAAAGTTGTAATAAAGAGTGCAAGAAAGCAATTAAACTAGCTAAAATAGAAAATGAAATACGGATTGCCGAACAAAGCAAGTCCAACCCCAAGATGTTTTTTAAGTATATAAATGGTAAAAAAATGAGGACTGAGAATGTGGGACCATTAAATAATGGAGCTGAGGTGGTTGTAGAGGATGCCGAAAAGGCTAATCTGCTAAACCGTTTTTTTACATCGGTTTTTACTGTTGAGAATCCTTACAGTAGGGATTGTAACAATGTGCAGGGAGGAAATGAAGAGTTTTCACATTGGATAACAGAGGATATGGTACGGAATCAATTAGACAAAGTTAATATCAATAAAGCGCCAGGACCAGATGGATTGCATCCTAGGATTTTAAAAGAGCTTAGTTCAGTTCTAGCAAGACCACTGTGTCTCATCTTTTCAGATTCGCTTTTGTCTGGGGATGTGCCGCTGGATTGGAAAAAAGCCAATGTAATACCAATATTCGAAAAAGGTAGTCGTTCACAGCCTGGTAACTATAGACCTGTAAGCCTAACATCAGTGGTAGGGAAGGTGATGGAAACTTTGTTAAGGGATCATATCCTTGACTTTGTCTCCAGAGATCATCTTATTAGTAGTAGTCAGCATGGATTTATGAGAAATAGATCATGCCAGACAAATTTAATTGGTTTTTATGAAGAAGTGAGTAAGAAGTTAGATTCAGGCACAGCTGTGGATGTGGTATATTTGGATTTTGCAAAAGCCTTTGATACTGTGCCACATAGGCGACTAATGTATAAATGGAGGACTGTTGGCCTTGAAGAAAACATTTGTTCATGGATAGAGAACTGGTTATTGGACCGCAAACAGAGAGTGGTGGTTAATGGAGCTACATCTATGTGGGCTAAAGTTCTAAGCGGAGTTCCTCAGGGTTCTGTACTGGGGCCGCTTCTGTTTAATCTGTTTATAAATGACTTAGAAGGGGGCATTGAGAGCAAGGTCTCTGTGTTTGCTGATGACACTAAATTATGCAGAGCTTTGGAAACTTCCAATGATGTGCAAGTGCTGCAAGCAGACCTAGATAGATTATCAAAATGGGCAGCAGAATGGCAGATGAGATTCAATGTTGATAAATGTAAGGTGATGCATTTGGGATTTAATAATCCCTGTGCCACCTACACCATAAATAACTCTGTGTTAAGTGCATCTGAAATGGAAAAAGATTTGGGGGTTCTGGTAGATAACAGACTTAGCTGTAGCAAACAATGCCAGGTAGCAACAGCTAGAGCTAGCAAGATATTGTCTTGTATAAAGAGGGGAATGGAATCAAGAGAGAAAAATATTATTCTCCCTCTTTACAAGGCACTGGTAAGGCCTCATTTGGAATATGCGGTGCAGTTTTGGAATCCCATATACAAAAGGGACATCTTGGAAATTGAGGCAGTTCAGAGAAGGGCAACTAAATTAATAAGGGGAATGGAGGGGCTTGAATATGCAGGCAGATTAGACAAGTTAGGGCTATTTACATTGGAGAAGCGGCGGTTGCGTGGGGACATGATAACCTTATACAAATATATTAATGGCCCATACAGTGAACTCTCTGGTGCATTGTTCACTAATAGGTCATATCAGAGGACTCGTGGACATCCTTTAAGGTTGGAAGAAAAGAAGTTTCATCTTCAGGTTAGGAAAGGTTTCTTTACAGTGAGAACGGTGAAACTGTGGAACTGTCTTCCAGCAGAGGTGGTAATGGCAAGTTCATTGAATAACTTTAAAAAAGGCCTGGATAAGTTTCTAAAACTAAAAAATATTGAGAATTACTGGTATTAATGCATATAGATCTGGTTGATCCAGGGATACTTTCCGATTGCCGTTTGGAGTCAGGAAGGAATTTTTCCCCCCCTTTTTAGCTGGGGTTTTTTGCCTTCCTCTGGATCAACTGTTAGGTAGGGTTAAAAAAAAAAAAAAAAGTGAATAGGTTGGACTTGATGGACGAATGTCTTTATTCAACCTTAATTACTATGTTACTATGTTACTATGTAAAGATTCATTTATGACACAAACCTTTAGAACTGAGCTACATATTAATGAGTAAATGTTGTGGAGGGGTATTTCTATAAACACTGCTCAGGAAGATGTACATGTTCAATTCAATTTTTATTAAGTCTGAGTATCTGTTCATTGCTACATCTTGCCACTTTGTATTCCTAGAGTAATAAGCTCCTTTATGTGGAAATGTACTTTGCTGATCATTAAATCTAGTTAATATTGGGCCACCTAGTTGACTTACCTGTCATTGTTTCCTAGACTTATTACATGTTGGAGCATTAGTTTTGAGATAAAATGTTGATGGCAAAATGATCATCCTAGTTGGTTGATGAAATATCAACTACAGTATGGCCTGCATAATCTAACCTTAAGTCTGGGGTACACGCCATGCAGATATCGGTCACCCGTTTGCTTGGATCAGATGAATGGGCAATGGAGTATGCCGGTAAATCCCAGACGGTCATACAGTCCCGGCAAACTGTCTGACACATCAGCTTTTGCTGTGAACGCTAGTGATTTGTCCCAGTCGACCGATCGTTAGTGGTGAAAGGTCATCCGGGACAAATAGTTGTATCATGTGTACCCAGCCTTATGCTTTATGTTATGCTGCATAAACACTAGGTTAAACATGGGTTAAGATGAAGCTAAAAAAAAGTTATTATTCCATGACACAATCTGTTGGATTTCTCGGGTGTTGTTCTTTTCTTCATTTGCTTCATTTGGTGCAAAAAAAGTGCATATACGTGTACAACAAGGTTGATTATCTTAGACTGCTCAGCAATACCTGGCCATTTATTGAACTGTTATCAAAGAAATGCCATTGTTCAATAAGCATTACTTAAAAATCAGCTAGATCTTGTCTATGAAATGGTTCTTTGCTGAAAACAAGAAGAAGCATTAACACACATCTCACATATACATGTTAACATATATGCAGAAAGTGTAGGTTCTAGGTATGCCGAGCTCGGTCTGTTTAATGGAAATAAATAGAAGATAAGCTCTATGTTTGAGTATGCTATATATTTCACTTTAAATAATGTAAAGTCAATATTCTGTCTGCTGGTCGTTGTGCTGCCTGGTGTTTGGCTTCCTGATTTGCTGGCTGTGGAAAAGCTGGGACTATTTGCTTTGTACACTCTTAGTTTGCTTAGCTTGAGAGAGAATTCTCCTTTAATGTGGTTTTAACACCTCTCTGCATCGTATGTTTTAAATGGATTCAAGACCTAGAAAAGACGTAGTAAGTAAATTACCCATCAGTAAACATAATTTGCTAAGTGTATGCAGAAGCAAAGCCTTTAGCAGTTTGAAAATGTAATTTACATTAAGGTTGCAGGACCAGCAACTTAGATGGTTTTAGGAACCCACCTTATTGCAGTGATATTCAGACCCCAATAATTCTTACCCCCCCCCCCTTGGGTCAGCAAGTTGACCCAATATTATCATTACCACTGGGGACCAAATTGTATAGTTGTTTTAATTATATATAATTAAAACAATAATTATTTAATTGAACACGTGTGGAGACAATTAATGTAATAGGATACATATATTATAAGTCTAACAAAGGAAGTGACCAACTAATACATTAATGTTCACACTCTGTTACAACCCAGTCCCAACCCCATCCATCCCCTAAGTTCTCCCGTGTGCCCATCCCTTTGGGGGTCTTCGGGTGTCTTCCGCCCAATCACAATTATGTTGTGCTTCTTTAAAGGGTATCTCCACTCTCTATATCATTTATTAATAAAATGTAGGACATTCCTTCCCACCTCCAAACGCTATATTAGATTGTTAGCAGAACTCTAATTACAGACCCTCCCTTCTGCGGTGCTCTGATCCAGCCCTCTGTTTCCCGGACCTTGCAAACAGACAGCCAATCACAGCAATGGCTGCTGGCCATGAATAATACCGCGGGAGCGAAGGGCTGTAAGTACAGTTTGGATTCTTTTTTTAACTTTGGACAAGCAATGCAGGAGAACTATAAGAGATGTATGGTAAGGTTTTTTTTTTAAGTGGGTTAAATTTTAGTTTGGGGGGTGGACATGCCCATTAATAGTGGTGGATTCTGGGGAAGCCATGTCAGCTTGTTCCTAGAGCATCATAGGATTTGCAGTCTAGGATGGATGATACCAGACAAAATCTCTTAACATAGTCAAGGTGCAAGCGGCATAATCAGAGGAATGCAGCTTCATGATAAATGAAACACAGGAGTGAGAACAGAAACAATAATGAACAAACCTTTAAAATATAATGTGTAGGCCATAGCCAATACAGATATATTGATCCTAATAAAATCAAACTCCCGTCACAGTTATACTAACCTCTATCCTGCAAATTTTAAAAGTGTCACACACCTGTGTCTTGGCTTATTGGGTCTCTACTCCCATCTGCCCCGGTCCCAGCAGTTATTCAAACTGTGTGTAAAGTTTTTTGTTAAAGGAATAGTTCTGTCGTAAAGTAAACTATTTCCTTTTTGCATAAATTGAAGAACGGGAGGTAAAGGTGCTATGTAAAAATGTTTCCTCTTCCTAAGTAGTCCATAGGACAGAGAATGGTTGCAGGTCTGTAAAGCTAGTCATACACGGTTGGTCCAAATGATCAAAAATCCATTTCCCCATCCTGTGCTGATGATATTCTGTAGATTTCAGTTTGAAAACTTTGGAAGATGGAATTAACGTAAAATTTTCACGGGAAACTGTCTTCGATATTCCAATAAATTTGATTAAATTTGTCTAAACTAGTTTCAGAAAAGGTCGATTTTTGGGGGATTTCTACACAGAGCAGTGCAAGTAAATTTCCTTACCCTGGGTATTTAATGATAGAGAAGATAGATGTGCTGTGTGTGCACCAAAGCAAGTGGTGATCTGTCAGTTGCTGCAAGAACGTTACTTTGACAGCTCATCTCTCCTAACACTCAGGAGGGTGGGAATAGAATTTCCCCTGGTACTTTAAAATGTCAAACGTTCATTTGGGGTCATAGTAGCCCTTTAACTTCCACATTTCCACTAGAATCAGGAAAACAGAGCACCTAATATATATTTTACGTTTTGCACTAAATAGTACAACAAAACATCACTTGAAATATATTGCATTGGCTGACAGTGCCCGTTATTGAATTGCCCTTAGAAACTACACTGCCTCTGCCTTATGAATCCAGGCCAAAGGGTGAGAAAAAGTAAATGTTCACAGAGACAGAAGAGGTTAAATGATTTGCTACTATTTCTCTGTGTTTTTTTATTTTGCAGATGATTTTATTTGAACAGAATCAGGCAATCTGTTCTAGTGTGTTTATGTTCATTTTATTTATGATCAAAAAAAATCAAAGCATTATGGTTCACCCCCAGGGTATTCCTTTATAAAGAGCAATGTCATTTATCTGTCTCATCTGCTGATTTGACATAGAGGGATGCCTGTGGTTAGATAAGAAATAGAATCAGTGACTGCAATATATTGGGGATATCCAGATTGTTTGCTGGAAGTATAAATGCATATACAATACTTATACAGAAAGTATCCTGGAAGGTGTTTATGTCTATAAAGAATGTGTGGTGTTTTTTGGGGGGGCCCACCAGGAAGTATAAGAACTGCCAGGAAGGTGGTGGGGGCTCATTCAACTTTAATACTTATTAACTTGACATTTCTCTCCCTTTGCATTATGGTGGCCGTAGGTGATACAATCTGATTTGTGTATCATATGATCCGATTGGGCGTTGAAAAAAAAATTCCAATTCAATAAAATAACTAACACATTTTGTTAAATCCGCTGTGCGGGGTGGATTTTATATTTGTTTCTGGAACAGATACCACTGGCATTGGCATCCCAGCAGCATCCGGCAGAATTCATACTTACCTTGAAGGCAAGGTGTGCGGGGGATACTACGAAAGAACATACAATCATACGCTATAGGGATATCCTGATATCGTACGACCGTCTGTGCCCATGGTTTTTATGGGTATATACCGGTATTTGTGATTGTGGTCAAAATAAAAATCTGTTATGCTGATCGTTAGATAAAAATGTCTAAAATCTGCATTTTTCATCATACATATAACATTTAGCCAAAATGTTAAATTGGCATAGAGGGTTTGGGTGGGTTCACAATATCTGCACAAAGCAGATCTAACTAACACAATATATTTTAGCTGAATAATCACACACGAGATATGTGTGAAGATCTTTACATCTCATAGGCTCTAAGTGTGAAATGTGCTAGGACTTGATGTAGCACAAAGCAGAATGTCTGAACATTCCATATATCTCCCGTGTGTTTGGATCATATTGTGATGGAGATCGAACAGTAACCACAGGAGAAATATTTTCGTTTTTTCCTTTCATGCACCAAACTCTTATTTTCCTGGGGATTAAGGAAGGTTGCCCTGTTAAGTTCATCTTCCCCAGTAAACACACTAAATGCACACGCTCCACGACGTGTTTTTAAATTCAATTTGGCTTTGCGTGCCCTTGGCACTCAGCAGGTTTCATTAAATTTCACAGCAGTTAGTTTCAGTCGCCGGTGTTGGTACCTTTTTATCTTCATTTTACGTAAACTTGGACTTGTTTTTTCTCTTTTTTTCTTGCTTAGTGAGGAATCGTTATGATGTACTAATTGTTCATTCAGCCTAGAGCTGGTTTGAAAATACTCAGTATTTAATGCCTGTATATCGGATTTAATCAAAGAAAAACAAACACAACTGTAGAGAGATGTAGGACAATTTGTACAGCCAGGGATAAATACAAGATCATGTAGTGGGTCAGACTGGATGTGGGGTATCCAAATAGATTCTGTCCAGGAATGTATATAACTGTCTGTAGTGGTATGTCTGTAATAGACCCCTTAATACTAACTATACTGTATGGGTTACAGACAATTGGGGACTTTGTAAGATATATATACAATGATAAAGCAGCAATTATGCCTGTCGCTAGACCAAATAAAAATGGGAACTTATAGAATAGAAAGCTGCCATTTCGTTTGTATGGATTTGATTAGAGACTTGGACAGGTCTAGTTTTTACCTTGTAACTACAAACCTGTTACCTGCACTCACAAAAAATATTTACCTGAACCCACAAATGGAGTATGCGTGACCTGTACATGATTCTGACACGGTAAGAGCTAGGCCACACTATATGCGATTTCACACGCGTTCGCGCATGCAATTTTGATTTAATGGAAATCGTGGGAACGCGAAAAGTTTCTGCGATTTCCAATGTGTTGTGTTTGCAATTCCAATTCTGTTTTGGAAGTGCATGCGATCACCATTTTTAACCATTTAAGTCATTTATATCCAGTTATATACCTGTGTAATATACCTTTCTCCTCCAGTCCCGTGGTCGAACCAAGAGGAAGATGCACTGTGCTAAAAGCATGTCCTATTCCTATTGATTGTGGAGGTGGAGCGAGGTGGCCACTTGAAAAAGCCAGGGGCGCTTTAGGTGCATTTCCTGGGTTTTTCATTGGGAGGGAGTGGGTGGGAAAGGGCATTGTTGTCCTTTAATCACAGTAGATCATTTAATAGTCATGTTTCCTTAAAATGTTGCTGGCCTTGTAGATGTTTTGTACTCTGAAGCCATTTGCTACTGATAAGCCATCATTGTAAAATCCCTATTTGATTTACAGAAACATCCATACAAATCTTACCCAGCTTCTCTCATTTAAAGCAGGTTGGCACCAGCATGTGGTTAGTAAGACCAAATGATGTTGCTCTGTGGTTCCAGCATCCTGCTTATCAGTATTGCTCAGTTCACTTTAGAGCGGCTTTCCCTTGACTGATAGCACTGGGTTTAAAATGAGTCTGATTGAGTAATCTGCTGGATAGAACCCCTTAGAATTTAGAGAAAATAAACATACTGACTTGTGTTAAGCATTCTAAAATATCTAATTTATTTGGACCACCTGGAAATTTGCAGCTTGATTCCATCTATTACCCATGGAACTACAGCAATTTAATTACTTGGTATGGTAACTTTCAGCATTTTCCTTGCTCAGTGTATTTGTCCTTTCTTTAAAATCTATTAGATACAGGAATAGTATAGATATTATTTATAGGTACTGTAGATAGAGACAGGAATAGTATAGATATTTATAGGTACTGTAGATATAGACAGGAATAGTATACCGGTAGATATTTAAAGGTACTGTAGATAGAGACAGGAATAGTATAGATATTTATAGGTACTGTAGATAGAGACAGGAATAGTATAGATATTTATAGGTACTGTAGATAGAGACAGGAATAGTTGTAGATATTTATAGGTACTGTAGATAGAGACAGGAATAGTATAGATATTATTTATAGGTACTGTAGATAGATACAGGGATAGTATAGATATTATTTATAGGTACTATTTATAGGTATACTCGATAATAGACCAGATGATCGCAGCTGTCCTTATCCCAGGTTCTTGTTGCTCCGGCTCCTCTCCAGGGCTCACCGACACATGTTTCGCTAAGCACAAATCTGCCATAGCTTCCTCAGGGTTACGAGGAAGTGGGCGGTCCCTTTTAGGTCCCTTTTATAGGTTATCAAGCACTAAGACTTCACTTAAAGGGGAAGGTTCCTAAGGAATAAAGGGCAGGATATATCTGTTATATTCAATTAGATCAACTGGACTTGAAGTTTAGTTCTTGAAGACGTTTCGCTAGTCATCGGATGACTAGCGAAACGTCTTCAAGAACTAAACTTCAAGTCCAGTTGATCTAATTGAATACAACAGATATACCATGACCTGGATGAATGAGAACCTTCACAAGCAAAGGGCAGGATACTTATATGAAATTTAAAGGCGAAATACTCCTTTATATTCAACATCGCTACTCAGCTAGCTTTTATACATATCAGGTACCATGGATTTACACCTGTATCATCCTTATTATAACTGGCAACATAACCAGCAGATATATTGTATTAAATTCTACACTGGAATCATGGCTTTCACATAAATAAATGTTACAATATGCCACCTAAATAGATTACATCCATAATCTCAAACAATCTTTTAACCCATTCCTATTCTAAGAAACAGGAAAACTGGAGTTCTTCATTTAACCCAAAGGGGGAATAAGTTTTTAACCTATAGATCCAACTTAATTCCTTTTGGAGGATCAAGCATGGCAGATTCCCACCACGGATTCCCATGGAGACTGTTTCTAAGCCCAAATAATGCCAGGGAGGGCTATGTCCCCCATGCTTTTCCATAATATGTCTGGCCAGTGCTGATCTCTCAGCTTGGCCCTTCGACACTGCCCTCCTGTGTTCATTGACGCGAATGATCTTAAGGTTTTACCTATGTAACGTACTCCACAAACGCATTCTAACATATACATTACCGATTTGGTTTGACAAGTTATACATTGGTATGTACATTACCCTGAAACCCTTCAAATTTATTTGTTTGTAACATATAGGGGCACATCTCATATTTTTTATCTTTAGTAACCATTATGTGGCAGTGCTTGTTTTAGTGATGGTCTTTTTTATGGGAAGCTTTCTTCTCGGGTGTTATTTGGTTCCAGAGTGGGGTTACCTTGACGTGGTTGGAAGGCTTTTCATTCATGTGATCAGAGTAATGTATACTAAAACCCCTTTGTTTATAAAGTATGCCAGTGTGCAGATAATATGATATTGTAGGGGCCTAGGAATGTGCATTGATTATCTTTTCTATGCTTGAAATAAACAAGGTAAGACAAAGCAGGAATTCAGCACCCTGGACTGCTGCCTTAAAGGGCAAGTCCAGCCCTAAAATGAAAACTTACATACAGGTAAATCACCCCCCAAAACGGTAATAGTTTGAAGTCTGAAATATATAAGTCTAACCTGAAATCCTGCACAATGTCCTGTTTCCCCTGTTTCTGCTTCTTGGTTCTTCCAGTTGGTAACTGTCAGTTATGGATTTGACAGTTGACATCACAGCCAATGACTGAATGTTAATCCCCTGTCTGCCTCTTCTGAGCATGCCCAGGCTCAGTACAGGCTCAGTACAGGTTTCTAAATTGCTCAGTTTCCATGAGGCATCCAGAAACATAGCAGGCATACAGTAATGAATTCATAGGACAAACTATGATATATCAACATATTTTAAAGAGGCCATTCTTTCTAAAATATGTTATTATGAGGGTGGAGTTGTCCTTTAATGTTTGGTTTCTTGGCTTTGTAAGTTCTTGGAGTTTACCCAATGAACTTGATGTCTCCCAGCTCTCATAATTTTCCATGTCTCCATAGCCGGCCTTTGATATGGGCGACCTGTGCGACTGCATGACCAGGGGGGTGCCAGCCGGGAGTCTTAGGTCACAGACCTGTAGGTAAAAGTTGTGCATCAGTGCCACCCAGTCCTGCACCACCCCACATACAAAGCCCCTTACTTAAGATGTCTCTATGCTGTTCTGTCTGTGCATTTGGTGTGTTACGTAATAATATACGCTCAATATATACAAGCACACACTGAGGATACTGAAAGACAGTAAGTGCAGGTGGGGGACTTGATTTGAAGCAGGCCAAGGCAAGCAGCATTCAACAGTGTATTGTGTGTGCCCAGGGAGTGTTTTGGAGAGGATGCTAAGTGCCAGTAACAAATCTTGCACAGAGTGCTATTTATCCTAAGGCCGACCCTGCACATCTGCCCAATGTTGGGCTGGCAGTAGGGGGAGAAGGTCAGCTTCCCATGTTGTCAGTAAACTATTGGACTTATAACGGAGTCCAATAAGACAAATAAGGAAATCTGCTATTTGTTTTGCTGAATTATGTAGGCTATATCACAAACAGAGCATGAGCAGCTTTGTGTCTTGACTGCGACCAGCAAAGGGTAGAACAGGAAAATGACATATTTCATCTAGGTGCTAGTGAGACAATGAGAGACTGACTTATTAGAATAGGGATTGTATTAGAATAGACCCAGGATTGTTATATTGAGGCTTTAGTCCAAGATAATAATTTACCTTTAAAAGGCTGATCACATTTTCTTTAATCTCTATTTTCAAAGCTCCAGGTGTGGAATACATTGAAAGAAACCAGTTTGCAATCACTCTCTGAAATATTAACACTGTGCTAATGGTCACCGCTACACCCGACTTTAACAACTGCACTGGTTCTCGTGATAAAAACCCCTCCATGGTTGGTACAGAATAATAATCACGGTAATCTGATTTCACCGGGAAAGGTTTCCTGTGCAATTAACAATTAAAAGTGCCACCGAGATGAAAATAAAATCAAACGACATCTCCAGGGCGTTTACATTTTCTGTGCTGGTGACATGTCAGCGTAGTGGTGGCCTGTGGGAATGAACCTGGAATAGAAAGCGAACATTAACATACAGTATAATCGCTAAGGGAGAACTGCTAAGCACATTATACACTTTAAAGCGATTGGGTTTTTCTTTGAATTTTTTTTTTTTTGAATTTTTTTTTTTAATTTAGCATTCTTAATGCTTAGGGTAAGCTTTCTAGAACATGTTCTTCCAGTTCTGTCCAAGACGCTTGTTTTAACTAATTAACCAGTAAATCGCATTTGTTTAGATCGCTAGTATAGAAGGCCTTGTGCGCATTGATTTTAACTCCATGTTGGACTTGGGGTGCTTCAGCCTGCTGGAGATATTAGACCAGGGATCCGCCAGGATGTATTTAATCAGGGATCCACTCACTAGTTCTTATTATAGTGTTGTTCTTAGTGAAAGTTACTGAATCACTAGTAGAGAATTTTAACAATTGGTGTCACATTTACATCCCTGTGTTTGGTTCCTCTATGTTGCTTGGGGTGATGGTGATTGCTGCTTTGTATCAATCTCGCATCATGCTAGGGTGAACACAGTTAACCTATAAATGCTTTCATTCTTGCTATTTTCACATAAGAAGTCAAAATGCACCTACCTTATGGCCTGTGATACACACTGGGTGAAATCCTAGATGTAAGAAATGCACTAATCACAAGTATAATAGCAGTATTATTCAGTTAGATGTACAAAACTTTGCCTGCGCTGTTAATGTGCTTCGACCGATCAGTCTTTTCACTGGTCTAATAGAGGTAGAAAACATATGATTGGGTGCTGCAGATTAAGAACATGGGCAACATTTTGTTGAATAAACCCCACCATATATAATGCTCTTGCTTACTTACTACTTTTAGTGCTATTTTCTCATTGGTTCCACCTTGTACCCAATGGGTACGAGCCTACACATCAAATCATCATCAAACCAAGGGATGACTCTACTATTTATTTCCGTGGTTAAGAGATTGAGCCAAAGAGAAAAGCTGTCTGCTTTAGTGAAATGGTTTACTTGAATTAGCAGGGCATGATTTTGTAGGTACCACTTTAAATAGTCTAAAACACATCCTTAAAGGGGAAGTTCAATACTAATACATATTCCTTTAAGAAAAAAGAACCGTATTTTTCTATCCTAATGATCTTACCATATATACTCGACTATAAATCGACCCGAGTATAAGCTGATGTACCTATTTTTACCTGATAAATGTGTAAAACCTTATGGACTCGTGAAATTATGACCATTACTGCCTTCTGATGCTGTATTGTTCTGAAGCTTTAGTTTCTCTTTAAATGGACAGCAGAATCCCCCATACAGTAGTCCCATACAGCCATAGCCATACTGGATTTTGCTATAACTATGTGGGACTACTGTATGGGAGTTCTGCTGTCCATTTAAAGGACAACTAAAGCCCCAAAACAATACAGAATCAGAAGTTAATCTTTTTAACAATAGATACTGTACCAGATCACTGCCTTATGGTATGGTTTATGGTTTATAGGTAGCATGGCACACAGTGGGTTACTCTGGTGGTCTGGCACAAAGCAGACAGTGCACTTACTTTCCTTGAACAGGATAAAACAGTTTAATTGCATGTAACAGTAATTATTACAATGGTTTAATAACAAACATAAACAGTGTCCCCATATAAGATATCCAGTGATGAAATAGTCCCTGCCATGCACCGCACTAAATATTGACCAGGCCTGTGTATTGTTTGTCCTTACCAGTTGGTGTACACTTATCTGTTATGTCAGAGTTTGCAAGGTAACTTGTCCTTCCAGCAGGTGGAAACAGGTTCCTACACACAGGATCTTGTATTGTAGATAATCAGATCACACTGTACTAGGGATCACACCTCTCCATACACAGACTGTTTTAGGGATCACACCAAACAGATCAGTCCTGACGTGAGCACACCATCACACACTTCTATCTCCTTTCACTTTCTCCTCTCTTCCTTGTCATAGAGAGCAGGGCTGTCTTGTCTCTTATAACTCAGACACCCCCTGCAGGCTGGAGGTGGTATATAAGGAGCCTTGGTGTATCTGTCCATTACAATACCATCCTCCTTATTCTGTATTGTTTTGAGGCATTAGTTGACCTTTAAATAAACAGTAATCCCATACAGTAACCCCCAATTCCTTGGCACTCCAGATGTTTGGAAAGTACAACTCCCAGCATGCTTTAGTTGCCAGGAGTTGCAGTTTCCAAACATCTGCAATGGCAAGGAATTGGGGTTACTGTATGGGGTTACTGTCCCCTCTCACCCCCCGAGAGTCCCCCCAATTCAGTGTTAGCTTTCCTTGGCAGTCTTCAATCCTGCTGCCGCTCGCTCCGCATCTGCTGCCTGACATCACTGTGGTGGAAAGTGAGACAGGTGCCGAATAATGATGTTAGCCGAGGTTCGGTTTTCAGGCTGTTTTCAAAGCCTGGAAACCTTGCTTATAAGTATATAAGTACCATATATATATGGTAACCTGCCCATTCAGCATTGTGTCTGTGTATAAATAAATGCTTCCAAAATATTAACTTCCTGTTTGTAGGACCCCTAATAGAGACTGTTATGGTCTTGCCCTTGACCCAGTGCCTGGGTTGATTCAGTTGCTCAGTAGAGATTTGAGCATGTTTGATCCAACAGCCAATCAGTAGAAATTACTGTTAGGAACATTCCAAGGCAGTGTGCATTCTGGGAAGAAGAAGGACCATTACAGAACCTGAAATGTCACTAATGTCAACAGCAGGGAGTAGCAAGGGGTATACATTTAACTGATTTTTCTAAATAAAAGAGAATATGTAGAATAACTAGGTATTCATAATATAAAATAAGAATTTTAAATATTATGATATTTTCCACTGAACTCTCCCTTTAATCAGAAGTTTTATACTATTTATCGAGAAAAATATGTTTTAGCCTGTGACAATTAAGATAATTTACGGTAAATTTAAAGAAAAACAAATATCCAAAAAGAAAACCTTGAATCTGTTACTTATTATTATTATTATTATTATTATTAAAGGTTGAAAACTCGTTCAGATGAAAGGTGAGTATAAAGATTTGGCCTTAATGGGACTGTCCACCCCTCTGCAAAATAATTAGTATGTAATGCAGCACCCCCCCAAACCTAGACTTCATTTAGGTTACACTTTTTAAATCTGCTCCCAGCATGTGAAATCATACTTACAAGTTCTTTTTCTGTTCCCGAGCAGCCGCAGTGGAGACTGCTTCGGGAATGGCAGTCAGTGATTGGGCGTGACATCACTGTCACGGTCGAGACTGACTACCTTACCCGAAAGTGGAGCGGCGGAAGTGCAGAGCCGCGGTAGTGGGTCGCGGACCTTGTAAGTATGAGAGCTCTTGCTGGAAGCAGATTTAAAAAGTCTAATCAAAACGAACTCTAGGTTTAGGGGGGTGCTGCATAACATACAAATTTTTTGCTGAGGATGGACATTCCCTTTAAAGGGTATGTCCACCCTAAAAATGTTTTTTTAATATAAGATTCTCCCTGTCCCCCCAGCCCCAACCGCTCTATTTATATTTTTAGAAAGTGCCCCAAACTCTACTTACCTTCCCTCTTTCCACCGCCACGCTGCCGGCCCTCTGCTTGCGAGAAAATGCAAGCAGAGAGGAGGGACCGTCAGTTGCGTCTGTGATTGGCTGAGCGGCAGCCAATCACGGACACGGCTGCCGGGAGTGCATTTTGGCGGGGGAAAGAGGGAAGGTAAGTAAAGTTTGGGGAGCTTTCTAACAATATAAATATAGCGGTTGGGGCTGGGGGGACAGGGGGAGGGGGAGAAGTGCTGCAGTACGCATGCCAAACTTCTCCCGGAGGCCAGGTAGGACTCTGCTATCCTCCTGGTGGGAAGTTTTTGGGACTTTGGGGGGGGACTACAGGAGAACCATATGGAGCTGGGATGTGAGGTAAGGATTACACTACACTACATGATGGGGCCAGTAGTTGGGGGGATTATAGTTTTGGGAGTGGACATGCCTTTTAAAATTTCCCCCGGTCGCGGTCGGATCCCTGTACTGTAGTATAAAGATTTGGCCATGATCGTTAGGGTGTGTGACAGTCCCAAAATATCTCCCTACTTTTAATAGCGAGACTATTCAGGACTGTGTGTAGCTACATCTTTATAAAGGGCATGTCCACCCCTTTTAAAAAAAATGTATATGTTGTAGGGCTAGTTCCCCCAGCCCCAACTGCTATATTATATTTGTAAGAAAGTCCCCCATTCGTTACTTACCTTCCCTCTCTCCTCCGCCGCAATGCCTGGCCTTCTGCTTGCACAGAACTGCAAGCAGTGGACCGGACCGGTAGTCGCGTCTGTGATTGGCTGATAGGCAGCCAATCACAGACGCGGCTGCCGGCAGTTCAGAATGCCAGAGGAGAGAGGGAAGGTAAGTAAAGATCGGGGGACTTTCTTATAAATATTTTATTGCGGCTGGGGCTGGGGGAACTATCCCTAATATATGTACAAGGGGATTTACACTAGGGGGAGGGAGAGAAAAACGTGTGGGAGTAAAGGGCTGCTCTGAGCAATCCAAAAACCTCTGAGAGGACAGCTCAGAGGTGGAAACATTTTCACTGGTGGCCAGGCTCCTGGTGGACAGTTTTTTTAACTTTGGAGGGACATTACAGGAGAACCATTTGGAGCTGGGATGTAAGGTAAGGATTTTTATACACTACAGAATGGAGCCAGTAGTGGGTTAAATTTTAGTTTTGGGGTGGACATGCCCTTGTGTATAAAGTTTATTAAAAAAACAGTTAAACTGAAAAGTACTTGGGACAGGGAAATAGGATTGGTAATTCCTACATTCCCACACGAGGAGTTCCCTGACCATATAGAAGCACAAGTCCGTAGGCCGAGTGCTTTTATACATGGCAGGGAACTCCGAGGTGGCGTAATGTCCTTATATTATAATGTGAAGGAGCGCATTATTTCTTATAATACATAAGTTTTAGATTCCTTCACCCCATTCACATTTTAAATTCTAGCCTTGTCCCTATTCCCACCTTAATTTAAACCCCCAAGCTACCTTCTGTAACTTAAACCCAGTAGAAAGGAACATTTCAGCCCAGCATCTATGCGGTTAAACAAATCTTTGTGGCGGAGAGAGACATTGGTTATGCAGTGACAGGAAGCCGCTCCAGCAGGTTCCGTTAGCAGGTTTTCCTTTGCAATATAGCAAAACTCCGCAGGTTCCTCTAACACTATGCTTATGCGTATCAGTCCTAGACTATTGTAACCTACTACTTACTGGTCTTCCTGCTTCCCTCCTTTCTCCCTTTTAGTCTATACTTAACTCTGCCACACGTATTGTTCTGCTCTTTAACAGGATCCCAAATCTCCTCTGTACCAGACAACAACCTGGCTCCCAGTTAAACAGCGCATTACATACAAAATCCTTCTAACTTTGCTTTGCTCTGCTGCACCTCGTTATATTTCTTCACTAGTCTCCCCATATGTTCCTTCCCGTACCCTCCGCTCCACCCTTCGCAGAACCAGCTCCTGTACAGACCCCCCACTCGTACAGTTTCCTCTCGCCTTAAACCTTCCTCTCTTGTGGCTCCCATCCTCTGGAATTCTATTCCTCTCTCACTGCATCAAGAAACCTCAATTAGCAATTTTAAATCCATTCTTACATTCTACCTATCTGATAACCAGTACAGCATATGATATGCCGTGGTGTAACTACCTCCACCGCCACAATGGGGGGCCCAGGCGGTAGTAGGGCCCACCACAGTGGCACAGTCTCTGCAGCGACCAACTGTTTTTAAACAGTTGATCGCATGTATGAAGGAAACATACACGCGATCAGCTGTTTAAAAGACCGGACCCAAACCAGTTCTAGAAGTTCAGGTCCGGTCTTTTAAACAGCTGATCACGCGTATGTTTCATTCATATTTGTGATAGCTGTTTAAAAATGGATGATCGTGGAAGGAGGAGGGAGTCGGGCCCAGCCTCCAATCTCGTGGGGGGGCCCGGGCCCCTGCAGATACACCCCTGATAATATGATTGTTTTATATGCACTGCATAAGTCTTGCTAATGCACTTATACCCTTTCCATTGTATCTGTATGTTAACCTCCTAACTACCAGTTATAAAAGGGAAAGATGAAATGCACCAATAAAGTTATTAAAGCCTTTTTGTAACAATGAAATGTGTGCATTTTCTCCTCTTGAATTAAAATGAGCACATTTTGCTCACATTTAATGGTTTCTCCAACCCACTGACTGCTGCCAGATGGAATGCTAAATATGCTTTGCGTGGTTCAGATTTAGTGAGGCTGTTGCTTTCACATTCCTTCGGATTCTGGTTTCATGAAAAGCTTGATGAAGCCTGATAAATATACGAGAGTAGATTTACTTTTCTAGGAATTACCGTATAGCAATTCACCTTAATACAAGGAGGTTAAACTGGCCATAAACAGATCAATATTTTTATTAATCAAATCACTTAGATTTGATTTTTCCAGTTCCAGTTCCAGTTGATCCTATCCATAGTCGCACCATCTTAAACCTCAAGATCCAGGGTCATAACATCTGAGGGCCCAGCCCCCCCCCCCCCCCCCGATTCAGGAATGATGGACTGTCCCACTTGTTTTATTCATGCCACAGGGGTCACGGGGCAATTGTTACATTTGGACCATCGTTTAAACTATTCGAGCCAAGTACTGCCTGTGACGAAGAACAATGCCAGGAACCCTACTTCCAGAATTAATGATGCCCTGGTAGGGGAAAACTTTGTTCACAAGTAAATTAGTCTGGCTCAGATGCTTGATAAGCTGAGTCTCTAGTGACTGGTTACTTCTGCAGCTGTGTCTGACTTTAGTAATATAAAACCTGCAGCCGCCCAGTTTCTGTTGCACTGAAACTTTAGTCACAATATGTTAAATTTTGTTTGGACGTTGACATTCCAACTCTGAAACTTCCTTGAGTTCAACTAACCCTTCGGTGAAACCAAACACTGCAGGTTCAGCCATCCGTATTCTCAACTAGAGATAAAGAAAGTTTACAGGACAATGTTGAGTTTCATGCTAGATACCCACAATAAGAGTAGAAGATATCTAAATATTGGAAATCGGTGTCTTCGTTTCTTCTTGATTTGCCATATCTTATTTGAACAGAACTATCTGTTCCAAGTCAACAGCCCCCCATACTTCTTCTCTATAACAAGCCTTAATACCACCTGCCTTGTTTGACTTAGAATGTTCACAAAATGTAAATATTATTTTGTTAAATTAAAGGGTATCTATGCTCTAAAAAAATCAAATTTTCAAAAATTATACCTTTAAATACAGCAAGATTCCACTGCTTCAAAAGTTTTTCAGATTTTAAATCTGGGCTGTAGATCCTGAGAAATAATTTTAATCACAGCATTTACAGGGAAAGACCGGTCACTCCAGGAGCAGAAATTGTAATATGTGACCCATTAAGAACCTCTTACTAGGATCTTTAGCTGCCTGACAGCACACTTTCTGCAACATTTAAGAGAATCAGCAGAGAAAAGAAGGCAGGGGGAGGGAGATGCAGAGCAGGGTTCATGGTGAGTCTGTGCAGAACTTATAAGTGTCGCAGACACTAAAAGAAGGCAGTGAGTAAGGGAGGGTGGTTGCTATTAGGAGCACTCGCTAAACATTAATAATTTAGTAACAAAGCAATCACAGATAAATATGTGAGTACCACCATTTTACTTCACAGTGAGTATAGTGACCCTTTAAATGTAAATGTCCAGCAAATATTCACACTTTCATATCAGTTAATCAGTGCCAGTGGTATGTGCCATACCCTAAATCTAGTTTTGCCATATGATATTGCTGGAAAGGGACTGTTTGTACTCGCAGGACACTTGATCGTATTCCTTCCAGCTCTTCTTATCTGGAATAAACAGGGGAACTAGGAATCCACTATCTAATTTCCAAACATGCTTTGCTTTGCTTATAACGGATTTTGATTTGTAAGCTGTTTACTTCAACAGCACAATCGCCAGTACTGTTCAAACACGGATAATGGACCCTACATATTGTATATTGTTCTCCAAAGCTCAGACAGCAGATGAAGGCTTACTGGCATGAATGCAGCTCGAGCAGAGGAAGCCAGATGGAATGTTTCAAAGCCGGATAGTGTCAGATCACAAATGTTCAATGACTGTGAAATATATTGGTTTCCATTCAAACCCACTGATATGCTGTGGTTATTACATCAATACATTCTATTATGTTATGTGTCTTTTACGTGTATCAGAACAGCCATTTTTTAATAATTTTAAATGAAAAGAGAACTGTCTTGGAAATCAATCAACTTCAAACCCATATTCTTTAATATACAGTGTTTAGACAAGCAGGTTGGACATATCCAACTTAAACATAGAGTTCTCACATGTGGATGACCCTTTTATTGCCCTCTAAACCATTGTCCTGTACAGTCTGTGCATTAAAGGTAAACTGTGGTCTCCATACAAGTGCCCCTTGTTAAAATAGAGGACACTTGTATGATGACCACAGTTAAAGGGCATGTCCACCCCCAAAACTAAAATTTAACCCCTTACTGGCCACATTAAGAAGTTTAAAACAAACCTTACCTTACATTCCCCTGCTGTGCCCCTCCAAAGTCCAGGAAACTGCTGTGTAGGAGCAGTGTGTGACTCATGCTGTGTCTGAGTCTGCCTCAACCTCGTCAAGGTTTGAGGCATGCTCAGTGCAGCCCTTCCTCCCTCTCCCGTTTTTCTCTCCCTCCCCCTAACATTAAAACCTTTTGATATGCGGTAGGGCATGCTCCCCCAGTTCCAACCGCATTAATATTATTGTTAGAAAGTCTCCCAATCTTTACTTACCTTCCCTCTCTCCTCCGCTGTTCAGAACCCCCTGACCGGCAGCCGCGTCCGTGATTAGCTCAGAGGCAGCCAATCATGGTCGCAGTTGCCGGTCCTGCCCCCTGCTTGCAATTCCATGCAAGCAGAGGGCCGGAACACTGAGGCGGAGGAGAGAGGGAAGGTAAGTAAGGATCGGGGGACTTTCTAACAATTATATTAATGCGGTTGGGGCTGGGGGAGCATGCCCTACCGCATATCAAAAGTTTTTATAAGGGGTGGACATGCCCTTTAAGAAGGTTCATGTGCACTATGTGGAATTCCATTTCTGTTAGTAAACTGTTTTACTTCCTGCTAATATCATTTTGCAGAATTGCTGACAACAGAAGCAGCCAGGTGTAAAACCTGTTCTATAAAAGACCTCTTTATAAATGCCTCTTCCTAACAGGTTTTAATTAACTAAATGTTTCCTATGTTGAATCAGACAGCATGAATCTGCTTCATATGAATTTATGGCTTTTGACCTGTCTTCTAGAAAACAACAGCAGCCCTTTACATCACTGGCTTTGTTCCTCGGGCTGGATCCTGATGGTACATCAGCTGTTTGCTTCACTTGGTGCTCATGTTTCTCATTAGGGTGCAATTAGGTAACATTCCTAATGTGTCGTCGCTTATTCTGTAACCAGGCACCATGAACTGGATTTCCTTAAGCACAATGGGTGTTTTTTTCGGGAAGCAGGTTAATGATACGTATATTGTATAGATGGCTGTTTATTTAGATATGGTATATACCGTATTTACTCAAGTATAAGTCGAACCGAGTATTAACTGAAAAATTTGATTGACTTGAGTATAAGTCTAAGGGTAGAAATTATCACCACTACTGCCTTCTGATTCTATATTGTTTTGAGGCTTTAGTTGCCCTTTAAATGGACAGCAGAATTCCCATACAGTAGTCCCATACAGTAATAACCAAATCCAGTACCAGTAACCCCCAATTCCTTGGCACTCCAAATGTTTGGAAACTACTACTCCCAGCATGCTTTGGTTACTGGGAATTGTAGTGTCTAAACATGTGGAGTGGCAAGGTTTAATAAACTTTATTGCTTTGCTTGACATTTCACTACTAACAGTCTCAGGATATGCTGCTTGCTTATATACGCTAATGCCTTGTTTATGCCCTGTTGATTAACCTCTCTACAGCTTATGCATACCTACCTCATGACTTTTTACAGATTTCTAACCCTCCATCCTCATTGAACTTTGGATTACCAGCAGATTTGAATGTGGTAGGGACAGGCTGTAGTTTGTCTTTAGGTTATTTTTCAATAGTTCATTGGACTGTAGGTAAGGGAGGGGTATTTATTTTATTACCTGTCACTATTTTATATTAGGGTTTTTTACCCCGATATTATATTTAAGGGGATTTAAAGATAACAGAGTTATGTGCCCGTACCCTTAAGGGTGTGGCGGAATTTGTACTTTTTTAACCCTGTCTGTGGGGTTTTACGTCCCTGTTCATATATATAGTCTTGCAAATCTCCAGCACCGACACAAAAGTGCCGTATTTCTGTCTCCCCCTGTATATCATAGCACCTGTTTAGTGTGTGTTTATTCACACCATATTTACAGTCAAACTGTCATTTGCACTGAACTAGTAGCTTTTTTGCCCTAAACTGAGAAGGCCCATCATATTTACAGCTTCCACCTGAGCAGTGACAGTGCTGAGTCCAACAGCCAGGCTACAGGAAGCAGGAAGGAGTGTAAAGGCAGATCAGCTGCTCCTGTAACTTTCTATGCAGGTGAAGAAGGTTTTTTTAACACAGCCACCTACTGGTTACTACCCGTAATTGCAGCATTTGGATCTAAATTACGACTTGACCCGAGTATAAGCCGAGGTTAGGTTTTCAGGCTAATTTTAAAGGGCATGTCCACCCCCAAAACTATAATTTAACCCACTACTGGCCCCAATCTGTAGTTCATAAAAATCCTTACCTTACATCCCAGCTCCAAATGGTTCTCCTGTAATGTCCCCCCAAAATCCCAAAAACTGGCCACCAGGAGCCTGGCTGGGAGGGAAATTGTTTCTGCCTCTGAGGCTTCCTCTCAGAGGTTTTTGGCATGCTCAGAGCAGCCCCCCCCCTCCCTCCCGTTTTTCTCTCCCTCCCCCTAGTGTAAAAACCCTTTGGCACATAGTAGCTCTCCTTCGCCCAGCCCCAACCGCTATAATACATTTTTCAGAAAGTCCCCCGAACTCCACTTACCTTACCTCTCTCCTCTCCAGCGTTCTATGCAGCCGGCAAACACGTCCGTGTTAGGCTGCCTCTCAGCCAATCAGGGACGCGGCTGCCGGTCCGACCCCTGCTTGCAGTTTCATGCAAGCAGAGGGCCGGGCAGTGCAGCGGAGGAAAGAGGGAAGGTAAGTAGAGTTTGGGGGACTTTCTGAAAAATGTATTATAGTGGTTGGGGCTGGGCGAAGGAGAGCTACTATGTGCCAAAAAATTTCACATGGGGTGGACATACCCTTTAAAGCCTGAAAATCTTGGCTTATACTTGAGTATATACGGTAGTTATATATGCCTTTCTTGTGATTGGTTAACATTATTTCATTTGATATTTAAATAAGAGATTAGATACATTATATGATTACATAGATTTCCATCAGGAGAGACCATAGTGAATAAACGGCACAGGATAAAATAATAACGCCCATTCCTGTGCTGCATATGTCCAGGGGTTTTTATATGATAACGTATGTAAATTAATAATAAGAAAAGTGTCTGATAATTTAGCACAAAGAAATATAAAGCAGCAATTTTTTAAAACATTTAACTGGATTTGCTGCTTGAGCAACGTCTATAGATATTTTGCCATGAGGACAACAAGGAAGGCTGAATTCCACCCAGTAAAGGTTAACAGGCTGCATCAGAGGAGTCTTTCTGGTGTTGTAGAATTACATAGATCACAGGAACTATAAAAGTAAATTGGAGTCCTGGAGATCTTCTGTTGGTGCTGGTTTGTCTTATGAAGAGGGGTGATGTCCCTAAGGGCCCACAGTCAGGTGTTAGCACCAAGCCATAAAATGTGAATATTTGAATTAAAGGCATCATTCTAATTTATTTATTATAATCTAGAAAAACAAGGCCATAGCTGTCAGCTTTGGTGCAATGAATATACAGTATAGTCAGTCTGTGTTCACGATTGGGTTTGTAGCTTTCATTGATTTTTATATACTGGTTTTCAAGCCAATGAATGACAGTAATAGCAAACAAACAAGCACACCTCCATTGACATCTATATCCAACAGTTATGGCACAAATGGAATGGAGCCTTGTTGCCAAAAGGGAAAACAGTCATTGTTTCCCATCGTTAAGGGCTGCCGTTTGTGTTATTTTTGTATTGTTTGTATTTGGAATTTTGGGCTACAATACTTACATCAAGTTATCATAATTTCTTTGTGAATGACAGTGATAGCAAACAAACAAGGATGTGCACACCTCCATTGACATCTATATCCAACAGTTATGGCACAAATGGAATGGAGCCTTGTTGCCAAAAGGGAAAACAGTCATTGTTTCCCATCGTTAAGGGCTGCCGTTTGTGTTATTTTTGTATTGTTTGTATTTGGGACTTTTGGCTACAATACTTACATCAAGTTATCATAATTTCTTTGTGAATGACAGTGATAGCAAACAAACAAGGATGTGCACACCTCCATTGACATCTAAATCCAACAGTTATGGCACAAATGGAATGGAGCCTTGTTGCCAAAAGGGAAAACAGTCATTGTTTCCCATCGTTAAGGGCTGCCGTTTGTGTTATTTTTGTATTGTTTGTATTTGGGACTTTTGGCTACAATACTTACATCAAGTTATCATAATTTCTTTGTTTTCATGTTTTAATTCTCTGAACATGAAAAGTAAAACGGGGCAGATCGTAAAGGGCATGTCCACCCCCAAAACTATAATCCCCCCCACTACTGGCCCCATTGTGTAGTGTAGTTTAATCCTTACCTCACATCCCAGCTCCATAAGGTTCTCCTGTAGTCCCCCCCCAAAGTCCCAAAAACTGCCCACCAGGAGGATAGCAGAGTCCGTATAGGACTGCCTCCTACCTGGCCTCCGGGAGAAGTTTGGCATGCGTACTGCAGCCCATCTCCCCCTCCCTCTCCCTCCCGATTAGGATTCCCTCCCCCTAGTGTAAATCCCTTTTGCTATAATAATCCCCCTGTTCCCCCAGCCCCAACCGCTATGTTTATTTTATTAGAAAGTTCCCCAAACATTACTTACCTCCCCTCTTTCCTCCGCCACACTGAATGACCGGCAGCCGCGTCCATGATTGGCTGCCGCATTTTCTCGCAAGCAGAGGGCCAGCAGCGCGGCGGAGGAAAGAGGGGAGGTAAGTAAAGTTTGGGGAACTTTTTAATAAAATAAATATAGCGGTTGGGGCTGGGGGGACAGGGGGATTGTTATATAACAAAAATGTATTTAAAGGGTGGACATATATAACAAAAATTTATTTAAAGGGTGGACATACCCTTTAATCCTTGTGGTAGAGAAGATATTCAAAAGATATTCAAATGTTACCGCTCAAACCATTAAAACATGTTTCTCCTAAAACACCTGCCAGGCTAAAACTCTGAGATGGTTGACTAACTGGACACTAACAGGAATCCACACAATTGGAGTGTTCGACATGTACAGAAAGGGGGATTGTTACATTTGTAATACACAACATTGACTATAAACGAAAAATTAAACATTGGGGGCTGAAGTTATAATTTGTTTGGCCCCTCGATGTTTGTCTATAGAAGATTTATTTTGCTTTTTTAATTGTCTAAGGCCATTAGCTGTAATATGCTACATAGGGCTCTTCCTATCCTACAATGTCCAATCAGATTACAGAGGCTGCTAAAAGGGAGCATATGCTAGAAAGGAGACCTGTCTTCTCTTGGAAGCACCATGCAGAGGCTTCCCATATACTACAATTATTTATACAACACAGAGAACAAGCTGTAATAAAGCTTTATCGCAAGCTGAACTGTCCTATACAGATCTGAGTGATGAAAAAAGTTTTACTGGACTGAAGGAAAAAAACTGGCAGAAAATAAATTGCCATCTATAAAAATATTGCAATATTTTTCAATAGATACTAACTGCCATGTTTGTTAGTTGTACATGACTGAGCGTTCCCCCCATTTACCTTTATGTTTATGTTGCCTTCCTCTCCTACTAGACTGGGCTAGTTTGTCCCCGTGGACACCCATTTATGGCTCAGTTGCTTTCTGCAATAACTTCACACCGCAGTGGGTCTCTCAGTTATTTCTGGATACCATCCATTTTCCATCCTTCTCAGCACGACGCCTTCATCAAATAACATGGCAAGAGTCGTCTTCCCTTTATTGGGAGGGAAAATAAAACAATAAACTTGTCGGTTATACCCCGACAATCCCCTGCGATTTGGACTGACAGCTTTTTTTCTTTTATGATTTCCTGTTACAATTTGTAAAATAGACATTATTCCTTAATGAGAGTGCAGAGTGTGAGTACTTAATTACCCCACAGGGTGCTAACTGGTGTTCACAATATGGAGGCAATGAATTGTATTCCAGATAACACGAATGGAGATTCTGATTATGTTAATATCTTATTTTTCATAAATATTATTGTATACCTTTTAGATATGCAACTTTATAAATATTTATTGGTTGTATTAGTGGGAGAAATAAGTTTAGAAAGTACCACAAAGTCATTGTTTATGTACTGAATATATCACAAATCACTTTGAAGGTCGACTTAAAATGTTCTCTAAGCAGCCATTTTGGAATTCAAAGTTTGCCACCATTTCAGTAGAATCCATTATGACAACATGAGGTAAAAGTCAATGCTACTGAGCTACCGGATTAGTAACCACGGGTGCTTGCAGAGGTGAGTAAGAGTGGGCTCTACATAACTTGACAACCAGCTGTTTAGAGAGACAGAATACAACAAAATATTCTTTCCTGAAAGTAGTTCCTATTGAAATTTGATTCATTTTATCCTAAAAAAAAAATCTAAATTGTGTTTAATAGGTAAAAGAGAATATACTGTTTATTAAATTGTAAAAGTGTCTAGTGTATTACCAGACTCAGGGCACCAAAATAATTGAATTCTTTTTTTAAAATAATGAATTTTGGAAGGATTTAGTTTACTTGTTATGAAGGGAAAGTAAAATACTAACAGTGAAACTAAATTGCCCAGGACATAGTGCAGTTAAAATGAACATTTAGACAGCAAGTGGACAATAGGTATAGTATACAGACATTGGGAATGAGAATTAAGCACCAGTGATTATCTAACCTTGGTTTGTGCTAGATGTGCTCGTTTGACTGGTAAAAGCATTGGCTGCAGGGCAGGGGATCAGAAGGATTTACAATGTGCATGGAAAGTGGGTCAGGAAAACTTCAATCTGCAAATTTACACAGACACCTCATGTTGAAAAAAGATTTAAATCACCATTGAGATTTTACACTGGTATAGTCTGGAGTACATTATTACACATGACACGATCCAGGGCTGGCTTACCTGTGGCCCTTTATATGTAATTGGAGTACAGCTTCTAGTATTTGGGAATAATGTTACTCATATTTATTATATGTCTGATTGATGATCTTACGTGTACCTGGTTGATACCCCTGTTTTGGGTTACTTTTTTACATAGACAGCATTAGGCCATTTTATTATTTACTGCCCAATACATTCAAGCACCTAGATCCTGGTAAAACGTAAGAGAGATACAGGCATCTTTATCCAGGGGCGCTGGGCAATTTTACGCAGTTACGGTCACACTAACACCAGTCTGTGATTTACCCAGAGCCACAACCGCTATATTAAATTGCTGAGAGGCCACCGTTTGCGTCTCTCAGTAAATCCGGCCCATAGAACAGTACAGTATGAATTCTTACCCCACATGTTAAGTTATTTTGTTTGTGTGTATCTTATTCTCAAGGTTCTAGCACACGCCAGGAATAGCTTGGTACTTCCTGCTAATAAAACAAGCAGAAATTCAAATGCTGGTGGTTCAGTTCGTGGTTGGAAAGGAGATGGCTCCCAAATATCAACACATTAACATTGAAATCACTTTGCAAACTTTTGCTTTATTTGCAAATTGCTGATTTGGATTTCAGTGTCTAACACACAGTTGTATATTCATAGGCAATTTATGAATGGAAATTCATGAATTGTCTTTTCTTACCAGTAATATGTGAAATGGTACAGTCATTCAGCGCTAATGTAACCACGCATTATTACTGTAACCATACATTACTACAGTAACTACATGATACTACTGTAACCATTCAGTACTTCTGTAACCATGTAGTAATACTGTAACCATACATTACTACCGTAACCACATGGTACTACTATAACCATTTAGTACTACTGTAACCACCGCAGTACTACTCTAACCATTACGTACTACAGTAACCGTGCAGTAATACTGTAACCATACATTACTACCGTAATCATATGGTACTATTATAACCATTCAGTGCTACTGTAACCACCACAGTACTACTCTAACCATTACATACTACTCTAACTAAACAGTAATAGTGTAACCATACATTACTACCGTAACCATATGGTACTACTTTAACCATTTAGTGCTACTGTAACCACCGCTGTACTACTCCAAACCATTACGCACTACTGTAACCACACAGTAATACTGTAACCATACATTACTTACGTAGCCACATGGTACTACTATAACCATTCAATACTACTGTAACCACCGCAGTACTACTCTAACCATTATGTACTACTGTAACCATACATTTCTACTGTAACCACGGGGTACTACTCTAACCATTCTTTCTCTCATTCCTTAGACCTCACAATATATTGTAACCCTATCTTATTAATCGGAATTTACCGGTATATTGTGAGCTATAGGAAATGAGAGCTGGATGACATGTAGGATGTTTTTAACCTTTTACAGGGGGTGTTGTTTTTTTATACTGTATGATCATTTGATAGAACTTTCATTAATTATTTACAGTGAACTAATTCATTTTTGATGAACTAATGTATGTTTAGAGATAATACATATTTGTAAGAAATATTATAGTACCTACTTCCTGATCTTACCTTCTGTTTTGCTCATTTTATTCCCACCCTCTTTCCTTTTATTCCACCCTCTTTCCTTTTATTCCACCCTCTTTCCTTTTATTCCCACCCACATTCCTTGTATTCCCACCCACATTCCTTTTATTCCCACCCTCTTTCCTTTTATTCCCACCCTCTTTCCTTTATTCCCACCCACATTCCTTTTATTCCACCCCTCTTTCCTTTTATTCCCACCCTCTTTCCTTTTTTCCCCCACCACTTCCTTTTATTCCCACCCACATTCCTTTTATTCCCACCCTCTTTCCTTTTATTCCCACCCTCTTTCCTTTTTATTCCCACCCTCTTTCCTTTTATCCCATCCACATTCCTTTTATTCCCATCCACATTCCTTTTATTCCCACCCTCTTTCCTTTTATTCCCACCCACATTGCTTGTATTCCCACCCACATTCCTTTTATATTCCCCACCCGCTTTCCCTTTTATTTTTCCCACCCTCTTTCCTTTTATCCCATCCACATTCCTTTTATTCCCATCCACATTCCTTTTATTCCCACCCTCTTTCCTTTTATTCCACCCTCTTTCCTTTTATTCCACCCTCTTTCAGCCAGTGACCACAGTAAAAGAAGTGAATGAACATAACATTGGAAATATGGTATGACCATGCTGCAGGATGGGTAGAATATGTGAGATATAACACAGTGAAATCCTATATTAGGTTATTACAAGTTTTAATACCAGCTCAGCTACATAACTGGCTACAAAGAAATATTACCGTATGTCCATTGGATATGTCACCTTGAAGTTGATACCTCCATTGAAAGACTCCTAATAGTTTGTTTTATAACTGTTTATCTGCCTTGCCAGAAGTAGAAAACTCATTTATAGTCCACATTCTTAGAAAATAAAATATTATTTTGAAATAAAGCATTGACAGCTCTAATTTCAGACTTGTGTGTCACATGACCAACCCCCTATTTTTAGCTATTTCTTTGTTAAATAAACATTTTTGGGTTTCTCACTTCCTATTCACAACATTCAAGTTGGAGAATTTCTAATTAAAATGCCTGGTGCAGGTTTGTGTTCAAATTCTGATTCCCTCACAAGCTTTCCTGACACCTTTTTCTCCCATCACACACCATGTGTTTTCTTGCTAAATGCAAAGTTGCTTTAATCAGTGCTAATAATATGTTTCCTCAGACTCTAAAGTTGCCAGACTTTAAATTTATTTGAAAGACCTTGTTCACAATAATACATCCTCTCTGGCTAGGACAATCCTATGGAGTTAGAGTAGTCTTTGATCCAACTTAATGTGCCTAATAAAGTGTCTCTTTATGAACAGTTATGGAGTAAACAACTTTGAATTCATCATTTAACTAGAAATGTCAAAATTCTGTTTTCTCTAGTTGTTCTTCTTTTCTTCTTTTTAGAGGGCATGTCCACCCTAAAAATCCTTTTTTAATATATACCCCCTGGCCACCCCTAACCGCCATGTTGTTTCTTTAAATAAATTATTAGAACTGTACTTACAGCCTTTCGCTCCCGTGGCACACTGATCTGGCTCCTTGCTTGGCGAAACTTGCAGGCTGGGGGCTGGACCAGCAGCCGCGTCTGAGACGCAGCCAATCACAGACGCAGCTGCAGTCAATTTTTTTTTTAAGAAATAACTTGGCAGTTAGGGGTGGACAGGGGGTATCTGCCATATGTTAAAAGGATTTAACGCTAGGTGGAAGGACAAGCCTGATTAGTACTTTTTTGATTAGATGCGTAATAATAAAAATGCAAGTATTAAAATGTAAATGCATTTTGTTGTTAAAATAGAAATGTTATTGACTTTTAAATGTTACAGTACATGCAGACACACATTTGTGCAACAATTCAAAATGCAGCCTTCCAAGCCTAATTCAAAGTTAATCCTTTAACTTTGCCTTTACTGTACCTTTCTAGTTTATATGAATATTGCTGGTAAACCTTTCCCCATGAGACCAGTTGGATCTGATTTTACTTTAGCTGGAATGTTTTTTCTTCATAGGAATAGTATAAGTTGTAACTCAGGCATCCCACCTCTCCCTGAATCCCTCCCTAAATCTCTCCCTGAAGTTCATTGAGTCTCCCTGTTATTAAAGGCAGATCTCTGAAACTATATATGATTGGAGTAATCCATCACTATATGATAGGAGTAATATATCACTATATATGATTGGAGTGCGCAAAAATTCCAGAGCTTACTGGAGGAAAGCAAATGACAGAAACACTCCAGTTATAAGCTTGGGGACCATCAGCACTTTCAGTCTACGCATGGTAAATAGAGGGTTCTAGAGATTATTATTTAAAGGGGAACTGTGGTCCAAAAATGACTTTAGGTAAATTGATATGAATTGCTCTCCTGAGAATTTATTTCCATTGATTATTTTGCATAGTTATGAAGATATTTACATTTTTGTGTGTGATATGGCAGCAGCATCACCAGGTCCCCCGCACTTCCTGCTTCCTGCTCTGAAACCATGTCAGTCAATCTGCCCTGTGTCTCCTCCTCCCCTTTGCAGCCCGCCTGGTCCCTCCCACTCATGGACCCCATGTTCCCTCCAGTTGCAGGCCCCCTTAGCCCATTCTCTTACAGCCCCATGTTGCCCCGTCCACTTGCAGGTGCCTAAGCCCCGCCCACCTGCAGGTGCATAAGCCCCATCCACTCACGGGTGCATAAGCCTCACCCACGGGTGCATAAGCCCCGCCCAGGCCACTCAGACACCCCCCCTCCAACAGAAAACTCTGTGGAAACAGCCTTTTCAGGCAGAGTGAGAACTCTGGGAAAGAAGGGCTGTAGATTTCCTTACTGTCAGGACTTTACACAAAAGAGAGGTGGAGGGACTTACTGTCTCCCTCACACACTGAGGGAGTCTGAGGCTGTGCTCGCCTGCGGCACTGTGCAGGAGAAGCCTTAGGAATGTCACATGTCAGCCTCCCACCCATTAACTTTTGGTCAGTCATTACTTTATATCTTGGGCTGTGGAGCAGGTAGAGAGGGGGTTGATGGCTCGTTTTAAAAGTAGGAAACTGGCCTTTCATTTAAACTTAACTTGTTTGGAGACCTCTGTTCCCCTTTAAGCAGATGTATCAGAAATGTTGCTCTATTATATTATTAAAGGTTTTATAGTTGAAATGGAAGGAAATCCCATGCAGCCTCTATCAGTTGCTGTTGAGAAGCATTAGACAACTACCTTTTTATCAGTTGTTAATGCACTCTTCATTCTACCAATACTATAATAGGCTATCATTATTATTCTAGCACACTACAGCTCCCAGCATTCCTCACAGCCAATTATTGATATTTATTGCTGTATACATATGATTGCCGTACCGAGTGATGTTTTCATGTAGAGCCCTTGTCTGAAGGAAACTAATGTCCAGAGACTTTCCCTAATCAAAATAGATCTTTCTTTTATCAAATTTGTAAGATTAATTACAGAATATTTGGCCTCTGCCTACATTCATTAAATGTATGTAAAGAACAATAAAGGTTATATATTTTTAAGAAAAGTATGCTTAGGTGGCCACCATTTTTGTTGATTAGGATGTGGCCTACTGAGACTGAGAATATTAAGGATGCTGAATTGCTGTTATATTCTGTGGAAGTTTTGTATATGGCTTTTGGTTCTCTTTTTAAATATCATTATTAGTACGAATGAATTCAATTTCTAAATAGCCTTAAATATTTATCACCTTGAAATGTAAAAGGCTATCGGTAACTTCTTGGATTTTAGTTTAAGGGATGCAAAAGTCCTAGACCTTAATTAGCTCCTGTATAATTAATAACTTCAGAATTCGAACATGGTCCCCAAACAGGCCTCTTTGATGTGCTAATTACAGGGGAGTTAAGAGAAGCCCTACTTTTATCTCTTTATTAACAACGATATCTGTCTTATTCAATATTTGCTTTGTGTGTACATGTAGACTTGCCTTTGATTTTATTCTTGAATGCAATAAAGTCTATCAGTATTATAATTACTTCTGTTAAGACCGAATGGGAAAAAATAGAAAAATGTGTTTTTCTTTGCATTAAAAAATACACTGAATACAGATAAGGATTAAATGGAGGTTGGAATTCCTTTGCTCTCTAAATATTAACTTATATTAGCCATTGTTAATAATTGACAAAAGGAAAGCAGATTATTTGAATATTTTATGGGCTAAATCGTGATTTTTATTGACTTATATTTCAATGAAGTATAGTACAGACATATATATAGGACAACTTTTAAAAAATGAGAAGTACCTGGGACAGAGAGGTAGAATAGATTATTCCTACCTTTAAATAAAGGAGGATCACCAGCACATACAGTGCAGTTTTTATTTGCCAGGTTGGTGTCCTGGACTTTCATGTATTAAAGAAGTGCTGAAGCCTGGCAAGCAGTTTTCTTCTTGCTGGCGCTCTTCAATGAACAATTTTACTCATCTTAGCCCTGCTCCACTTCTCCTCTAGGTCAATTGTACCCGGTGATTTAGGTCCCTACCTCTGGATTTGCCTTGTATAAGCAGAAAGAAGTCCCCTCACTCTGCCCCCCATTTGGCCCATAACCGTGCACAGCTCTATTTCCAATGGGTCAGACCGTGAGACTGAAGGAGGGAGGGAAGTGAGGTTACCACACAAAGGAAACTTTTAAAGCTTCTTTCTTACAAGGTAAACCCAGTAGATGACCTAGTGGTTTAGGCTATTACTGGGTGCTATTAACGGGAGGGGGCAGTGGCATGGATATGAATTTGTCCTTTAAGTTTAGAAAAGAGCAAGGGTATTTTATCATTTGGGCTGTGGCTGCGGTTGGAACATCTAACCAGTAACAAAGCAGCATCTAAACAATAACCAAGACAAATTAAGTGGACAACTATAACCCACCCACCACATATATCCCCTGGGTCAACATCTGATTGGTTGGGGCAAAATTAGCACCATTTTAAACAATAAGAACTTTTATTAAATAACCCTGTATGTCTTATGGCCTGTTCTTTAATGAAACCATCAGGAGAGAAAAGATAGCGCTGAAGCATTCAGGAAGCCTGGCAGAAGCAGTTTTCTTTATTTGCCCACAATCCCAACTGCTATTTTTGCCAATTTATATTTAAAGGGCATGTCCACCCCATTTACAAAGTTTTGCTGTAGTGTAGGGCTCCCTTCCCCAGCCCAACCGCCATAGTACTTTTTGCAGAAACTCCCCCAGTCTATACTTACATTACCTCTTTCCTCCGACGTTCTGTCACGGCCCTCTGCTTGCATGAAACTGCAAGCAGGGGGCCGGACCGTCAGCCGTGTCTGTAATTGGCTGTGAGGCACCGGGGGAAATGTAAGTAGAGATTGGTTGGGGCTGGGAGCCCTACACTACAGCAAAGGGGATTTGTGCTAGGGGGAGGGAGAGCAAAATGAGAGGAAGAGGGAGGGCTGCAGTGTGCATGGCACAGGAGGCAGAGTCCTATATGGACTCTGCCAGGCTCCTGGTGGTCAATTTTGGGGACTTTGGAGGGATATTACAGGAGAGCCATTTGGACATGCCCTTTAATGATAATTTCTGTTCCTTTATGACAAAAGTATATGCCTCCTCAATTTGCTCATGTTAAAAATAGTAAAGAAATTAGAGGAGACTCCTCCCTTTTGATGAGAGCAATCGGGTATAGATGCTGGCCACACAAACTTCCCACTTTTGTCTCCTCTAGCTAAACGTCTTCTGCTCCTTTTGCATGGGCATGCATGCATAACAGCAGAGGAAGACAGGAGACAGAGCAGAGGAAATAGGAAGTGATCATAGCTAATGGCTGTTCCTGACTGCTTTTAATGGAACTGTCTCCTGCCTCCCATATTATTCTACCATTCATAGGCTTCTTTAGAAATCCTTGTTCTGGAGTGTAGTGTCCCTTTCCTGCTGAAGGACTGACAGGTCTTGATTGTATTATGCAAGATTGTTCTCCTTGTTAAAATGCTACATTCTGCAATCAGTGTATTTCAAAAAGACAGAACTACTGATGAAGATAGACTGTATAATAGATTCTGCATTTTAATGATTTCACATGACATGACCACATCATTCCGTCTTCATTTTTGTACCTTAAAGATTACCATTCTCTAAGCCATGTCAGAACTACAGATTTTAGGTGCACAAGTGGCCTTGATGGTAAAAATCAGAGAGGGATTAAAAGGCATATAACAGATTTCTATCTCCAAAACTATATCACTTTGATTGCAGGCCATACACTTACAGGGAGAAAAAGCTCGTTAAAAATGGTGTTAATTTTGCCCCAACCAATCAGATATTAGCTTTCAACTGGAAAATAACATCTGATTGGCTGGGACAAAATTAGCACCATTTTTAACGATAAGAACTTTTATTACATCTCCCTGTAAGCGTCTTACTAGTGAACGTGTCACAGTGGGGAGTATTATGGTCAGAAAGTAAAACTACCGGAGAAAACCATTTTAGATTGAGTCGATTATTTGTTACATTGACCTAATATCTATTTGATTTATGACAAGCACAAGCTTGTAGTGTGAAATTTACTACAATTATGTTTTGGCTATTCCTGATAACCAAGAACAGTAATTTTGAGACCCTGTATAGAATGTAGTGTCTTTTTCTAAGTTTCTTCCTTCAAAGGGCAAGTATACTGCCCCAAACTGCCACGTTCCCCTCTAATAGTACCCAGGGTAAGGACCTAAACCTCTAGGTCCTTACTCATGGGTTTCCACTAATTCCATTAAAGTCTGTCTCGTAGTGCCAATATGGCTCTACCCCTATTAAGAGTCCAGGACTGTTTAATGGGAAGACAGAGAGAATTGATTGAGTGTGGGAGTCTGAGCGGGGGAGGGGCCAGACCAGGAGAGGGGAGGGGTTTGTGGGGACAAGATATTTTCCCTTTAATAGCTCTGGCAATTGCAAACTTTGGGGGAGATGCAATATATTTCGCTATCGCAACCTACATGCAGTCTTTTCCGCAATGTATCAATTACTTTGCAACCGGTAATACATTGTGAAAACGCTAGCGGCAAGTTGCGACCTTTTGCGCGTATTTTAACACCATTGAAGAGGCGTTAATTGTTGCACAAAAAACTGGAGCAAAAACCGGCGCAAAATGTATTGCATCGCTTTGCGCTGCACAAAGAAAAAAAATTGGGACATGGTGCAGGCAGTGCAAAACCTTCGTTAACATGTTAGTACATGGGTTAGCGTGATTTTAGCGCTTATTTTCTCGTTAGCGCGGGATATTGCATCTCCCTGTTTATGTGTTATGTCTGTTAAACTGGATTATGGGGTCAAAGGATTAATTTTAAATGGAAAGTTGCACTATTGACCCAAATATGTAATCCTTAAAGGAAATACTAAACCTGTAAAAATAAGTATATGCCATCCATTTCTATTATTTACAGGGAGGTGAGAATAAGCATTCTCACCTCCCTGTGAATGCTTATTCTCACCGCGCTCGGTAAGGTAAGTTTGGCTGTGTCCCCCTGGCGTTTATTATTCACAGGGAGGTGAGAATAAGTGTTCTCACCTCCCTGTGAATAATAGAAATGGATGGCAAATACTTATTTTTTATAGGTTTTTACTTGTTTAGTGTTTTTTTAAAAAAAGAAGTCATTGTAAATAAAATATTACCGCTAAGCAAACTTTTTATCATTGTTTCAGTGGGACAAAGGAGACTTTCTTCTGGTTAATCTAATTTTAAAAACAAATATTGTTTGTAAACCTTAAGTTCCATATAGACGTGCAAACATGAGGCTGACCTGTAACGTAGGTCCAACTATAGCGCTTAGCGTATAGGCACCATTCATGATTAATGAGGTACGACCGAGCATCCATTCCTTAAAACGATTTTCGGCTGAAACGCCCACTAATTCTACAGTCATGTTTCGTGGGTCGTCCCTGCGGTCTTTATGGACCTTTAGAAAGAAGAATTCCACAGTATAAAAGGCTGTAATTTACTTAAAGGAACTGTAAACCAAAAAAGCAAATGTTTGCCAATCGTTTCTATTATTCACAGGGAGGTAAGAACGCTTATCCTCACCTCCCTGTGAATAATAGTTTGCTCAGGCGACACAGCCGAACTTACCTTACCTGGCGCTCCACTTGCTCGATCTGATCTGTCAGTTCAGAAGGACCTGCGAGTGGAGCGCCAGGTAAGATAAGTTCGGCTGTGTCCCCTGAGCAAACTATTATTCACAGGGAGGTGAGAATAAGCGTTCTCACCTCCAAGTTTACAGTTCCTTTAAAGTGAAAAGCTTATCCTTGGAAAGTTTATAATTGTTTTATACTCAAAATGATTTCCCGTGTTTGAATCGGCAGTCTGGCTAGTAAAATATCCCTAAGGTTACGAGGTTTTGTAGAAACCACATTTCCCCAAAAATATTGTGCAGATTTAAACCCTAATTTTAAAACAACCAGCAAAGAGTTTCTAGAAAAATTCAAAACAATAAGAATTCTGACACTGGATGAGTTGTGATGTTGCCCTAGGAAAGAATTTGAGTTGTCTGGATATTGAAAGTAGATCTAAGAATCAATTACTTAGCTGGTGGAGTGAAGTGTAGAGCTGCTGTATTACTCTAAAATCTTAATCTCTTTGAAGAGTTAAAGAAAGACGGTAGAAAGACAGACCCTGAGGGTTTAGTGAGGAATCTGGCAATATCACATTTCATTTTTTTCTACCATTTTAACTTGCCGTTATCATTAGAACCTTTTATTTATCTCGAATGTCATTATTTTTTTCATATAAATCACTGTTAACTTTGCAAAAAATATTTTTCCAGCCAAATCTGCTAATAGTACTTTTAGTAAAGCACAATTTCTGTAGTTATAAACCTTATTTTAAATAAATATATTGGCGTGGGCTTTGTTGCATAGTTCTTTTGTTTGTCTGCATTTATGGGTGGGAGCAGCCAGATGAGGAAACCTCTTTGAATTACTGTAATAGTAAAATATTAGTCAAATGTTAATCAAAGAAATTGGTTTTTGATTTTTTTTTCTATTCCGCTGTACATTCAGAATAAAATAATGTACCATTCTCCTTGTAGTGAGTCTTTGTTTCATATTAACCATTCATGTTGGCCAAGGACCCTATTGGCTTGGAAAGAATGCATTGCACAAGATTCACATTATCTCACAATGCCATTAGCAGTCACATTACAAATGAGTGAAACGTGATTTTCATTCGCATTAGTGCAACTAAATGCTAAACACTAGTGTACATAAAGCTTTAAGGGACGAATTCTTAGGATATCCTGTTAGCACAGGTTAAACTATAGGAGGATGAAACATTCTAATAGAACTACCAATTTTGTTGGATACTGTAGCTGGTTTATTGATATTAATACTTTACAGAGGCCAAATCCCTAGGAGTTTGAGGTTACCCATTGTACTGGTGCTTTATTTTATAGAGCTACATAGATATAAGGAAAATTATTAATTCCATTCTTTTGATTGTTAAATTCAACCTTTGGGAATTTGTTTTGTCTTATTCAACATTTATTGCCAGTAATTCTGGTTTCTGATATGTAAAATAGCAAATCTTACAGACACCGGTTTGTTTTCATTGCTGTTTTTTAAATTCATATTTGTACTGTGATGGTCCCAGTAACCCCATTCTGTTTGCCATCACTGGGAAGCAGGAGCTGACTGTTTTGTAACAGGGATTTGTCTGCCAAAGGTAAACATATTGAGAAAAGAGAGCACAGAGGGTTCATCGTATGCTTCAAGAAAACATTCCAATTCATGAGCATAATCACGTCTGTTACCAATGCAAATTGGTAACAACTTAGGCTACAAAATACATATTTCATTATAAAGGGTAGCACACTTGTGAACCTCATATACCAGAAAATATGGTGCTAATATAGTCACCCTGGGTAATCACATCATATTGTTACATAAATAACATTTATTTTAATGATTGACATATGTAATTTCCTGTTTCTCCTTAGAAGGGCTCCACTGTAGTATATTTTCTGCAAAATAAGATAGCTAGAGATACGTTATATTAAATTATATAATAATTAAAATACCAATGGGCATATGATTGTGAAATACTTCCTAGGAAACCCCTCACCTAATAACCACAAGGTCCTGACAAATAGGAAGGAGTTAAAGTTCTGATCCGTCCAATGGTAAGACCTGATTCAGTTAGGCCATGGACTGAAAGGGGGGGCAGAGCTATAGATGGGCCAGTGACTGAACTTTTACTGCAAAGTTCCAACTATTAAATCCAGCGGATGGGACCTTTTAGTCTTATGGGGGGTACTAACATGCATTGAATGATTCTGATTCCAGTAGAGTAAATTCACATGGATATAAACTCTTCTTATAATATGATCCCAGGGTTATGAGAACTTTCAGCTCACATGAATGTCTTGACCTATCAAGCTATTCCCCCAATCAGCCATGTTGATCGAAGCTGAACTACCAGGGCACATTTCTTCTGAATATACAGCCCTTTGTATTTGTTTTAATGTATTCTTCACAACTCCCCAGCCTTTTCATTGCATGTGCCACTAAGGTCTCTTCCAGTTTTTTTATTTTTGGAGCTAGGAATCTGGGCTGCATCTGATCCTTTCATTGATTGCAACTGCTGAGAGTATGCTGTGAACTCTTTACAATTCCTAAACTCTACCTTGGATTCTCGCCAGTAAAACATTAAAAGCTTCTCCTCTGGAACAAGAAAACCATTTACAAAGACAAAACACTAAATGGCCTGATTTTTATCATCTGACAGCCGACTTTATGAACCTTGCCAGATAAGAAATATATTCTATGTTGTGCGTAATAAATGCAAAACGGCTCAAAACCTTTAACAGCTGAAAGCCAGCAAATCTGCTGTTGGCTCTTAATTATTTTTACACTAGAGAGGAGGAAATTCGTATTAGCTGGATATTCATAGTAAAGGATGATTTAGCACCCTTATTTACAGCTAGAAAGGGGCACCTTCTGCGGGAGGGAATGAATCCTCTATTTACATAGTAGAGTTTCTAAATAAATGGCCATATATTGAGTTAGTTTTGGAAGTTTAAATATGCCTTGTGTTTAATCTACGAAAGGTTAAATCAATGTGTGTGTTGGTGGGGAGAGAAGCAGCAAAGGAACTTGGGTGATTTTGATACTTTGCCACCTTCTAGATAGGGTCTCGTCTTCCAATAATCCGTGTTTGTGAGTGCTAGCATGTATATACAGTCAGGGTTTAATAAAAGTTCTTATCGTTTAAAATGGTACTAATTTTGCCCCAACCAATCAGAACTTATATAACATTTGAAAGCTAACATCTGATTGGTTGAGGCAAAATTAGCACCATTTTAATAGATAAGAACTTTTATTGAATAACCCTGAGTATGTTTAAAGTCAGGAATATATTTTACCCTAAAAATTTCTGTTCAATAAAAACAAAGGTTTGATGGATTCAACAACTAAAGACCTAATGCTAGCCATACAGTACCTCCATGTTACATTGATTCATTGTATGATCTCATCATACCATTGAGTGAAGCGGCGGTTTTACCCAACGATGTTCCCGGCTGTTTGTGATCAATTATCCAATCATAAAATAATTAGGCCAGTCAGAAATTCGCAGGAATGTCGGAAGGTAAGTTTATAGTGTATTGCGGCTATCGCATTAACTAAAACAACTACGGTAAGAGTTTAGCATTTTTACTTATTTTGGTGATGATTCCATCTGTCTTTTTGGTGTAGGTTATCTTGCAATTCTTCTAGATTAATATGTAGCTGGATATTTAATTTTCCAACTTTCACAGAACCCTTCTCATGAGGCATCTTGGTACGGCAGAAACCAGGGAGTCAACTGTATGTAAAATAAACGAATACGTAAATGAATTATTTGAGAATATGCTTTATTTACTTGTGTAGCAAACACTGAATGTTTATTGAAAGTGATAATCTACTTTAGGTACATAATGGGTCGATATTATTTTTCGTCTGACTTTTTTGCAATTTTGGTCGAGAAATAGATCTGACGTGTTGGTTATTTGTAACTGATCATCTGTGCTTTAATACTTAAGACATTGGTGGCGAACCTATTGCACAGGTGCCAGAGGTGGCACTCAAAGCCCTCTCTGTGAACACTCATGCACAGCAGAGTTCACAAGAGTTTTTATACCAGAAACGGTCCAGTCTGCTCCCCTTTTGAAAACCCAGCCCTTGAGAAAGTGTAGCAGCTGTCCATAGCAGAAAGAGGTCAAGTAAACATTAGTCTCTCTCTCTCTCTCTCTCTCTCTCTCTCTCTCTCTCTCTCTCTCTGCTTCTGCACATTCCTGCACACAAGGATGGGGAGTGAAGTAAGTGAGAAACTGCTGCGCATGAGCTCTCTTTCCTTCTCTGTCTCATGACTGCCACAGCATGCTAAGGGCATGTCCACCCTCAAAACAAAAATATGGCCCCACTGTGAAAGTAGGAGCCTTCCTTTGTGTAATCTGTATCTACCCCTTCCCTGTCCTCCTGGGAACAGGTCTGGTAAGTGCAGAGAAATAAACTTACCAGACCTCGTTCCTTCGGCTTTCTCCATAGCTGGCAGCCACATCTGTGACTGACCGACTCTCAGCCAATCACAGACGCGTCTGCCGTTACGGCCCCAATGCTACTCCATTCCCGGAAGTAGAATTAGAGGCAGAGGCTAAAGGAAATAAGGTTGGTAAATAGGTTTCTGGGCACTTTTTTAAGATTTAAACCTGATAGGGTTGAGAGAGGGTCCCTACACTACAAGTTGATTTTGGAGATACCCTTTAGGTGTGCCATAGAACCTGAATTTTCTTTGCATCAATGCACATTAACCTTAAAGGCCCATTAACAGGCTTTGGCATTGGGAAATGCAGCATAAGGGCTAACAAAGTTGATGTTTTGTATGGACACAACTCTATTTGCTTTCATTTTTAGATTTAAGATTGAACCTAATGTGCATTAAAACGAGACACTTCAAATGCAAATGTCTTAAATCCTTGGGAACAGTCACAACTACTTCCCTGTTTCCCTGTTTCTCAGTGTACTCTGTGTATGTATACTTAAATTTATAGATAGATATGTATACGCCCTTGTATAATATCTGAGAAATATTCTTATATAAATAATGTGGCTTCATTAGTAACATATTCTTCCCCAAGATATTACTACATTTCCATGTTTCTAAGAAACTACTGTCTGATCATTTTAAAAACCAGTTCAAACTAAATGTCCCTTAAATTCTGTATTTACCTTTTAAGGTTCTTGAAGTTCGGTTGATGATCGGTTCTTAGGAGACAAATCAAGCTCTTAAAAATTGACATTTTCTTACAGGACTTGGCAGATCCCAGAGGCCATTTGCTAGTGTGCCTAGAAATGTGCTCTTGGTGATTAACCTTTCAAAAGGGGTGTCTATTGATGTCTAAGGAACTGGCTTATTCTTATATTATCCTTATTCATTTATTCCCACTTACTGAAGATACTAGTTGTTAGGTCTAATAAAAACAAGTTGGTCAGTGTGACCTCTTGCTTAAAATGCTTAAAATGTATTCTAATGAAAGGCATTACTAGGAAGGAAAGGAATGAAACGTTGTGTGATATTTAATAAGTCTTTTCTTGATTGTCAAGTGAATATTCCAGTGTTTTTAAAAGAAATACTGAATGTACTGAATTTTCCATTTTAACTTGTTGGCACAGTTCTCTGTTCTAGATTTTAGTTTTACCTCAGGAAAGTGATACAGCATTGGTATGGTAAAACCAGTTAGTTGTAGACTCATATTCTAATGGAAATCTTAGTCCACGTAGACTTTTACCTGCTACCAGTGTAGCCGTCTCTAGTTGACACCTGATGTGTGGCAATCAGATAAGTCTTTCACAATAAGAATATAACACACTTTGCTGCACTGCAGGAATATTTGTATCCAGTAAAAACATAAAGAAAGCCCAATAAAAAAGCATTTGATCATTTCCTTAAGTTGTATCTTTATTGATAGTAAATGCTTGAAGAGCGAGGATTAGTTCCTTGCCATAGCCCTCACCCTGTGTGGACCCTTAGGCTGTGTCCATACAGGCAGATATGCCTGCCAACATATCTATGGTTGGCTGTTCTGTTAGTAGGGGATGAAAGTGGCCATGCCACTATGTAGCCTGATCAAATCTGAAGTCCATTAAAGACAATATGCTCAACTGTGATCTACCAATGGATACAACATTTCGGACGCCCTGGCCCTTCCTCAGATACCTGAGGAAGGGACAGGGTGTCCCGAAACGTTGTATGTGTTGTTACAATAAATAATCTTGGATTCACCTGATTAGTGTGCTCCCCCATATCTTTCTTGTGCTAGAGAATTGCTTGGCCCCTGGAGTGGAGCGCTAGGGAGATTGCACCTACCTACCTGTCTGGCATACAGCCAACACCGGTGTGCTGGAGTGTCTCTTGGATTGTATTGATCTACCAATGGAACCTGTGTGTCTCTTGGACCGACTGATTTTGCCCAAAAATCATGCAGGAGAAATGGGTCCCAGTGTTAATTAATTTGGCATAAATATTGACCCGTGTTTATACATTTGGATCAGGTAGGACCTAGACATATCCAAGAATAGGTAGCAAAACATTACTAGAATTGAAACGCTTGATTAAAACATTCTATTTCTCAGCTAATACTTATAATAATAAGTCCCGTTAATCATTCCCATGGTGTTTTCATAGCATATCCTATGCACAAGAAGAGCATGTCTTTTTAAAGGACTTTGACGTTTCATGATATGCTTTCTTAGAAAGCTCTGGGGGTTTCCACTTGGCAGATTCTGTCACTGTCACTTAGTATCGCTTGTTAAGCGCTGTGACCTGATATCCCACTTTGTAAATGAATTGCAACACACTATTATCTGTACTGTGCTATTTATGTCAAATAAGAGATGCCTTAAAAATGATCTTGGCAATGAAATGCACAGTGCAGCATGAGTGTACCATGGCCACATATTGTTTCTTTGCTGTGTATTTGTGTTTGATTTCTTTATATGACAGTAATGTGTGTTAAATATTATATTCTAATATCCCATATGATATAAAAGGTTTTATATATATTCCATGGAGATCCTTTATGAAATTCCAGAGAAATGGAAACTTGGGACTGCATAGGAGAATACTATGAGTATACTCAGCCAATCACAGTTGCGGCTGTTGGCTATTGAGAGAGGCATGGGAACGAAGGTTGGTAAGTCTGTTTCTGGACACTTTTTAAAAAAGATTTAAACCTGGTGGTTAGTGTTGGAGGGGGGTCCCCTACACTACAGAAAAAAGTAGATTTTGGGGTGGAGATACCCTTTAATTCAAAAACTGATAGGTTTCTGAAAGAACTATTCCTTTAAAGGGGAAGTTCAGTACAAATACATATACTTTTAAGAAAAAAACAGTATTTTTCTATCCTAATGACCTTAACCTGCCCATTCAGAATTTTTTTCTGTGTATAAATAAAATGCTTCCGAAATACTGACTTCCTGTTTGCAGCGCCTGGGGTTGATTCAGTTGCTCAGTAGAGATCTGAGCATGTTTGACCCATCCAACAGCCAATGAGTAGAAATTACTGTTAGGAACATTCCAAGGTAGTGTGCATTCTGGGAAGAAGAAGGACAGTTACAGAACCTGAAATGTCAGCTCACTAATGTCAACAACAGGGAATAGCAAGGGGTATAAATTCAACTGATTTTTCAAAATAGAAGAGAATGTGTAGATGAAAAAGATAAGTATAAAAAAAATTTACTGGGTTATTCAATAAAAGTTCTTTATTTTATGCTAATTTTGCCCCAACCAATCAGATGTTAGCTTTGAAATTTTAAATAAGATCTGATTGGTTGGGGCAAAATTAGCACCATTTTAAGCGATAAGAACTTTTAATGAATTTCCCTGTAAGAATTTAAAAAAATAATATTTTACACTGAAAATTTATATTTTACACTAAAAGGTTAGTGGAATGAGAAAATACCCACTTTTTTGTCGTCAGCATATGTATTTGCCCTGAATTTGCAAATACATGTGTCTAGGTATATTGATTCATTCTCACGAACACTGGAGCGCATTCACATTATCCTCATATTTAAACTGGTTTGTTTGTAACATTGTTACTGGAATAGTAAAAGAAATGGAGCCTAATAGTTCTTTACACTTCAAACTAGGAAACTTTGTAAATATAACAATTAATTGTCAGCATGAGAATCTATTGAATGACATCCAGCTTCTTACGTTAGCTCCTTAAAAAAAAATATTTCACTTCAAAATTACACTGCTATCGTAACCCATAGCAGCCAGTGTGAGCCATTTGCTTCCATTGACTCTATTGCTTTAGACAGAACTAGGCTGATTGCTGAATTATGGCCCTGGGTTAGTGTACAGCTGCAATTGTAAACTAGATTTCATTTTTTTTTTTTAAACAGTAGGATAATGCAGATTAATAGTAAATGCTTAACCAAGAGGTTTGTTTAGTGAAGCGATTGTAAAAATTGTGTTACACATAAATGTTTTGTTAACACTTTCTTAACTGGCTTGGGTTTAAGTCTCAAACTATGTACAAGTGGTTGATAATTGTTTTTTAAAGCCTACTACCTACGTCATTAAGGGATCTGTTAAGGAATGATCCAATTGTTGTCCTGCGTTGCTAGATTAGTATCTCCACCTGCTGCAGTGTAGTGGACCCTATCCCACCCCCAATCGCCATGTTTATTTGCAAAAAAAAAAAATCCAAAATGTACTTACCGAGCTTCTATCTCCCGGCATTCTGATTCGGGAAATTGAAAGCAGGGGGCCGGACCGTCAGCTGTGTCCAGGATTGGCTGAGAGGCGGCCAATCACAGTAACGGCTGCCATTAGTGCAGCCGTTTTGGGGGTGGACATGTCCTTTAAAAAGTAAGCTGCTCACTCAGGGATGAGCAGCCTGTACAGAAATCTTCAGATAACACACAGGTGTGTTTTTATTATTGGGTGAGCTCCTAGAGTAGCCCAGTTGTGTTTTTGTTTGAGGAAGTTGCATACACTGGCTAATTGAAATCCTATAGATTCTAGTTCTAGGTTTGACGTTTCATTCTTTAAGCTAATTCTTTTAAACAAGATGATACGTGTATCTTGAGTACTGTAGAGACCCTAAAGATTGAAAGGCTATGGAAAGGGTTTTTCAAGGCTGGTTGACTTTCAAATCCACAAAATTAGAACGTAAACATTGAGGGGAAATCTAGGCTAAGGCAGGGCCCTAATCTAAACAAAGGAGGCTTCAAAGGGAACTAAAGTCTCATGACAACATTGTACAAATAGACAGAGCACATTCACATGGGTACAACAAGCCGTGTCCCGCCTCTCCCTTTCCTGGGTGATTTATAAAATGAACCTGTGGGTACTAGGGGTCAACTCCTATAATCCACCTTATTTTGGGGAATGGAACCTGCAACCTCGTGTACTCTATCTTGCTAAAAGCAAAGCAAATCAGCTAATTATTTTGTATTGCTGATGAAAGGTAAGAATCATTTTCCTTGCATACAAATATGCAACAGTTGAATATTTTCCTTAATAAAGGAACAAATATAGGGGCTGATGCCATAAAAGGTGCAAATGTTTGCCTGTGCTTTTGTTTGCAGAAACCAATCGGATTATTTTTTTTACTTGGTTAATGCAGTTACTGTAGATAACATCTGATTTGTTGAAGCAGGTGTTAGCACAGGCAATTTTTGTGCCTTTTATTGCATCAGCCCCAAAGGTTTTTAATTATTTGGGCATGTTTATGGATTCACAAACTTTCATGCACCACAGATGATAAAGCAGAAGTTTGGGCAAAAACACATTTTCCTGACATATCCCTACAGAAAGTGCTAAATAAAATAATGTATCTGCGTGGCACAAATAAAAATTTTCACTGCAGCAAGCCCTGCTATTTAAACTGTAATTCAACTTTTTTCTGAAGCTCATTTCTAATGGAAAATGTTTTGTTTTTACATTATTGAAACTCTGCAAATGGTGTCTTCCAGAACTGGTGAAGGGGGTGATTAGTGGAAAGGGGAACAAGTCCTAGTGGGGATTCTCCTGAATGAAAAGCTTGCCCGGTGCTAAACGCTGTGCGAGATCTTTCATCATATGGTGAGCAGCATTGCCTTGAAGCATGTCGGAGACAAAATGCATTAAGTGACTGTCCCTGATCAGAAGATGGATGAATCCTTTTGATTAGCTATACAGAGCACTGAACTATTTTTATAGGGAACGTTTACATTTAAATGAAAGAACAGAAAATTGCTGGGTGTAGCAGAAAGAGGATTTTTCTTTTGCCTTCTTTTTTCACTAATCAGATTTTTTATACATGAACAATGTAGGCAAGGTGAAACTAGGAACCAAAATAGCATTGCTGTTTAGGTAAGTGATAGTGGGTTTAAAGGACCACTGTATCTAAAAATGAACTAATGATAAATTGATTCTGTAATTATAGGTAAACAAACATGGAATACATTCAACTCTTGTTTTTCTTCTCTTGTTAGCTGGTACTCTGTCTGACACAGCACTCCCTCACCCCTCGATATAACCCTTCCATTAAAGTGCATCACCTGATAACAGGGCAAAGTATCTAGGCTTCATTTACAGTCATTGCACGTGTGCAGGAAGGAACAGTCAGAAGATGTCACTGTGGAGACCAACAGGTAGTGCCCTAACATAAACACTTTACAGGAGGATTTCTCTGTATTTAAAGTGAAATGAGTGGTGGGAGTGCCCCATTATAATTATTAATTATAGACTCAATGCATCTTTCATTTTTAAGTAAAATTGTCCTTTAAATTAAAAAAGCAGTTTAGGTTCCCATTACTAGGAGAATCGCCTGAATATCTTTATTTTATCCTTAGATATCTAAATATTCACTCCCATATTTCTGCTGAAATGTGTGCATTGACCTACACCAGTCAGGTGACTGGCTGACAATATTATACCTTCTAGTTTTCTTCATTCCTCAAATAGTTCTGATAGGAATCGTAATTATACTTAATACCCGGCCTTTCACCTAAATATAAGTTGCTTGATGCACTTTGTGTCTTTGTTCACAAAAGAACAGCACTTTAACTTTCAAGGTTATTTTAGTTTAGCTTTAGTTGCCCTTTCATTTCTGACCCCTAAACAGGTCATTTAGGGGGGTCATTTACTGAGAATTCTTATTGCTAATAATAAGATTGCTTAGCCCCGAAAATCAAAGGAAAATATTAAAAAGGGTTTTGTTTAGGGCAATCGCACAGCATCAACCCTCTTCCTCAGTACTGCTCTGACTTGAGGAAGAGGGTTGATCCCTCGAAAGCTTGTCTACTAAAATAAACTGTTACTCCATTAAAAGTATCACAGTACTCTACTTTTTACTACATATATTAGACTAATACGGCAAAACAATCATTATTTTTACTAATAATAATCTTGTGCAATGCCGTTTTTGTGTATTTTGCAACAATTATTAATAAAGTACTGTACGTATATGGAAAGGCTATCTATGTAAGGACTGGAGATGGCTGATCGTTTCCAAACTATAGAACTTTAGTAAAAGTTTTGTAGTTCGAAAACAAACCCATTAAAGTGAATGGGGGGAAAAGTTTGGAAAGTTCTAGTTAATTACAATGTGGGGAACATGTCCATATCACCAAAACTTGTTTGAACACTAATTTCCCCCACGATCGGTCAATTGTCTGCGTTCTGCATCACTTTTTGCTACATTCGAGGGTTATGGGCGAATTCGAGGGTTACTGAAATTGAAGGTAACATTCAAGGGTTATCAAAAATAAGTCCACAAGTTTGAAAATCCTGAACTAGTCCGGGTTTCAGACTCCGTTCTAGTTAATCTCTAGTATGGACTAACAATCCAGTGTATGTGATAAATCAGTATACAGTGTATGCACACATCAACATCCAATGATCCTTCTGTGTCCCATGACTGAACACTGGGTTTCTTTATCTAAAAGAGTAAAAGACTGTGGTAACACTTTGAAAGAACCGGATGCCATTTCAGTGGATAATTCCAATTGAAACAATCAGAAATGCTTCCTAGAGACATGTTGACGCTTAGCAACGGGACTATTGCATTTGCCAAACATGGTTTGTAGGCTTCATTGCTGAATGTGCCATTTGTTCTGCGGAACAGAGAAAACATTCTAATTTTCTTGCTGCCTTTTGCTCCCTGATTATAGCGATGTTGTTTTCTGTCTCTACCAATTTTCTTCAAGGATAACAATGCAATGCTAGATATAAGGCTAGAACACACGTCCGATCTTGGCACCGACCCACAGCGCATACCCGCACTGAAAGTCCATTTTGGCAGATAATCGCACGTGTGTATGCTTTCCGTAGGGGGTCATTTGTTGTTCCACCATGGCGGATCATTGAATGACCCCGGACTGAACGCATACACATTGCGATTATCGGCCAAAACACGCTTGTGGATCGGTGCCAAGGTTGGACGTGTGTACAAGACTATAGTCAGGGTTGCCAGATTCTTGTGGCGCTCAGGCAGATGGGGACAGAGAGTGGGCAGAGGTGGGCAAATAGAGAGGCAGGGTTAGGGGCATTCCTGGGATGAAATTGGGCATTCCTACAATGGGATTTCAGCCCTGACTGCGGGCTGTCCCTGCAGTTGGGACCATCCCGTCCAAATTGGGATGCTTGGCAACCCTGCGTAAAGTAAATGGTGCAAGGCATCAGGACTGTATTTATCCTGTGTGTAGGATACATAACGGTTTCAGTGTAGCCATACAGCATGCATTTAATGAACTACTAATTAGCCTTCACATTATTAAGATTTGTGTCTATAGTAAGTCAAGTATGTGAGTGCTATTAAGGGGTATTTCTGTTGGGGTTTCTTTCCCCATCTGTTAATCTTGGGAATCCGTTCACAATGACCCCAAGAAACCGCTCAAGTTGAGGTCTTTACATACCCGACAAGTTAATTTAGATTTGAAACATATTTGGTACTTACTGTAGCCTTGCAGAAGTTGCAGCATGTGAATTTAAAGGGGAAATTCAGTGCAAATACATACCGTATAAGTATAAGCCGACTCGAGTATAAGCCGAGGTACCCATTTTTGCCTCCAAAATTAGAAAAACATGATTGACTCAAGTATAAGCCGAGGGTATACAGTAACCCTAATACCTTTCCACTGTAGATGTTTGGAAACTACAACTCCCAGCATGCTTGGTTGCTGGGAGTTGTAGTTTCCAACCACCTATAGTAAAAAGGTAATGTGGGTGTCTGCATGGCATACTGTCCCCCCAGCCTTCCCCCCAGTCCCCTCAGCCTACTCCCCCCCAGCTCACTTACCGTACCTGGTCTTCAGTCTTCTTCTCTCTGCCGGCTGCCACAATCCAGAAGCAGCCGCGAGTCAGGCCGGCAGTTCCCAGTACTGCTTTGCGGCTGCGCGATGACGTCATCCCGCCAGGTGCGCGATGACATCATCGCGCAACCGTGAGAACTACTGGGAACGCCGGCCTGACTCGCGGCTGCTTCTGGATTGAAGGTAAGTGTCTTGTGACTCGAGTAAAAGCCGAGGCAAGGTTTTTAGTTTGATTTTTAAACCTAAAACCTTGGCATTATACTCGAGTATATACGGTATGCTTTTCAGAAAAAAGAGACATTTTTTCCCATCCTCATGACCTTAATCTGCCAATTCAGCATTTTGTTTGTGTTATAATTAAATGCAACCGAAATACTGACTTCCTGTTTGCTGGACCCCTATTAGAGACCGTTATGGTCTTGCCCTTGACTCAGCGCCTGGCTTGATTCAGTTGCTTAGTTGAGATCTGAGCATGTTTGACCCATCCAACAGCCAATCAGTAGAAATTACTGTTAGGAACATTCCAATGAAGTGGTGCATCCTGGGAAGAAGGACCGTTGGAACCTGAAATGTCAGCTCAATAATGTCAACAGCAGGAAACGGTATGAAATCGTTTTTTTTCAAAATGGAGAGAATATGAAGAATAACTAAGTATGCATTACACAAACTAATAATTTAACAAATGTTGATAATTTCCACTGAACTGTCCCTTGAAAGGAAAGTGGTGGGGACCCTACTAATGCCCAGACAGGGCCACAATCCTCATGACAATAAAGATGTCTCATTACATGCACTGTGATTGGCTGTGTTGACTTATGCCATTCTATTATTTCTCACTAATTAGGTGCTGGTGTTTTCCAAATTAGCACTGCTGTAATTGTCGGGGCTTACTGCCAAGGCTTCATAAATAAATTCATCAATAATTAATCCAGACGAAAACAATTATAATGGGAACACAAGGAAATTTAGATCTTTAGATGAAGGAGGCTAATTCTCGACACACAACCAATAATATTTCAGAATATGAAAAAAATGATTCCCTTGTAAGGTTTCAGCTGTATACGGCCTTGTGAGATTTTCCAGTATTGTGGTTTGTTTTCAGCAGCTGAAAGCAATCGCGTCCGTAAGGGTGGCAGTAACAGTCGCACAACACAGCATGGTCTCAGGCTGCATACTGTATGCTTCTAATGAGAATATTCAATGTGGTCACTAAAATTGCATTCAAAGCTACGACTGACCTACCTTCCAGTCATAAATATACATACACATGAATCACAAATGTACTTTATATATACACAAATATAAGTTATAACATTATAAACGGTGCTTAGCTATATCATCAGTGTCACATGACTGAAACTTTTATTATATAAAATAATGTAAACCTTTGGGATTCCATAATTTGTATAAAGGGGCCTCGTGCTTTTACAGCCATTTTTTATGGTCTTGGATTTGCTGGATTTATGAAAATGTTTATTTAACTTCCTTCTCTCCCTCCAAACCACAATACTTACCATTGCTAAAGGCACCTTTTCTGCCCAATGTCTGCCACCCCCTTCTGCTATAAATGCTACTCGGGAGGTGGATCAGGGGAAGTATACATTTTCATAAGGGGGGTAGACATGCCCTCTAAGTTTTACGATAGAGGGTACATAATTCACTTAATTCCTTTTGTTGTGTAAAATAATTATATTTTAGTGATATTTTTAAGCCGTAAAACAGAATTTTCATTTTGGAAGGGTAGTAATATACGGGTTAACACACCTAAAAGAAACATGACCCTAAGGGCTTGTTCACACTAGGAATCGACACCCACCTTAAAAACGCAGTGCGTTTAGTGATGTTTTTGCATCCGTTGCTAACAGTTTGCGTGTGCGTTATCTTTTTTTCTGCATTTTTGTCCGTTGCATTTTAACGTGTTTTTGGTCGCATTTTTCAAATTTAAAGGGGCAGGACCAAAGAACACTGATCACTTCCTGGGAGTGTGGGAGTTTCTGGAGCTTTTGGAGAGAGAGGTAGCAGATAGTGTTGTGGAGAGAGATCTTGCGATTTTCTGCCGATTTTGCTATTCTTCAGAATGTTTCCTATAGACCCCAGACCTGAAATGACATCACAGGAACTCCACCATCCTTTGTGAAAAATGGACAGAAACTCAAATGCATGCGTTATCCGTTGTACCGCGGTTCATGCGTTTTTAATGGACAGAAATGTGTGCAGCAGTGCGATTTTAAAACGGACTAGAACGGAACACTACGCAGCAAGTGTAAAAGATATTGTTAATTCCTATGGGGTTTTACGGTCTGTCCGTTTTTTCAAACGCACCTACGTTTGAAAAACGGATACAAACTGATGTAATGTCAACGAGCCCTTAGATTATACAATTAGCTTACTGCCAAACTTTGTCTGGGCTCCCAGAATGCCCAAGCCTCACCTGTTACTGGACATTGTTAATGACAAATGAATATGCATCATTAGGGCACGAGATGATATCCAAGAGCTAGGATGACCATTGGTATAGTTGTCTGTAAGCTGATACTGTTGTCCATAATGCCAGTTATCAGGTGATACCTATTAAAAGACCAGTACAACAACCACTTTGAAGGAGTTAAGAGTTCAATCCCATAGATAGAAGACACCAGTCAACCATATAACAGATCTGCACAACAGCATTTGTTGAAAGACCTTTATAGGAAATGCAAACAATGGGGCTTCCACTCTATATAGGTGAATAGTTAAGCTAGCCTCAAACTTGTGCGAAGAATCAGGAACTCCTCCCTGGTTCATACAGGTCCAGTTAATTGCTCAGATAAATTTAGGGGATTTCCTCAAGGAATGTTTCAGTTCATTAAATTCTAAAGCAATGCTTAATCCTGCAGAGAGATTCTGCTTGAATCACTAACCATGGCCTGTCAGGACAGCTGATATCACGGCTCCATTTGGTTTCAAAGCTTTAGAGTTCAAATGTGCCTAGGGGCAACAGAGAACCAGGATAAACATGATTTAATTTGGGGAACATTTTTACCCCAAGTAGATAAAAGAAGGAGCATTGTTTTTTCCTTTAGGTAATAATGTTACTTGGCAATTTGTACTCTCGAGACCTGCAGCCGTTCTCCTCACTGCCCGTGGGGAATGGCTAAGAAGACATTAAGACGTTTCTCAGCGGTTCAGTATTTTTCCAGGCAGTTGTTATCACACCGACATCTTCATTTTTCAAAATTAAATCTTTTTCTTTGTTTTTAAAAATCTTGTCCATTAGCATTAACTGACAAAATGCAATTATATTAAACTTTATTCATTTGGTAGATAGATGGTAGCCGGAGATAGGCCGGGCTTATCATTTAGTAACATCTTTTCAAGGTTCCTCAAAGGGAATTTGACTATTCATTTTCTGTCAGTCTACAGCTTTCAGGCAATTTTGATCTGCTTTGATAAGAGCAAAATTGTGGGCATATTGGACTTGAAAATTGTGAGATATCTCTGTAGGCACCGTAATAAAATATTTAAGCACAGTGCAAAGTTCTATAAAGAATTAAGAAAACATTTCACTATATTAAAGGAGAAGTACACCCTAAAACATTGTATTCTCCGTCTTACTGGCCAAAAACTGTTATGTAGTTGCCGATTTTCCTGGAATCGTCTGGGTTCAGTCACCCAAGAAAACGAATGAAAACTGTCCAGTCAGCTACCTTGTATCTGCCTGTGCTAAAGGTTGGTGCGGACTGACATTTTTGTAGTTAAAAATTATTTTGTAAATGGACAAACATTTTTCAATCTCTCAGACAATGCTCGGCCAACACTATCCTCCAGGAGAAGAGTTTTAAAATTCTCCACCACTGGTACCTGTCCCCTCACAGACTGAGCCACATATTCCCAACAGCCTATCCCCTGTGCTACAGGAATTGCGGCACAATAGCGGATCTGAAGCACTGCTGGTGGGGGTGCCCTGAAACACAAAAGGTGTGGCGATATTGTGAAACACTAATACACAAGGTGCTACACAGGACGGTCCAATTGGACCCCTGGTCAGCCTTATTCGACAAACATATATTATCCCTCTCTTCCACCAGCAACAAACTGATCCACAGTATATGTGCAGCAGCACGTAGCCTGCTAGCGAGCTCTTGGAAACAACCAGCCCCATCTGAGACACAACTTATAGCAAAAATCTGGTGGATATGTGAGAACGAAAAAATATCCCACACTATAAGGGGAACATTACAGGTCTATGATGAAGTGTGGTCCCCCTGGCTATCTGCCATGACTGATGTAGGAGGCCTACCTATAGGGACCTCACCCAAAGAACAAGTGTGACGCCGAAGGTGAGACGGGGGACGTAAGGAGCCGTGGGCGGCGGGCGTACTGGATCCGGAGCCTCAGGTTAGGAATGTCTAATGTTTCTACAGCTTTTATATGAATGGAACCATATAGTTTAATATTGAAATTGTTAAATGTGTTTATTACATGAATATGGACAACAACAAAAAAAAAAGAGAGACTGAGCGTTGAACTTAAAAAGATTACAAAACCACAACTACTGTTTACTGTTTACTACTAAAAATTTGTGACATATATAGAAATAATTTTAATGTTAATGTTACAAGTATGCACCTTCTACTACTCGATCTTTCTCAATAAAAAAAAAAATTACATTGTAAAGGTAGCCATACACTCGTTAGAATGTCTAATTGTCTTTAATATCTAATTGGCTGTAACGTCTACTGTCCCAGTGTTTAGCTTCCAACATTCCCTGGACGCTATACCTGTAACATCAGCCGTAAAACAATCAGACTGTACAGTACCTGCAAGAGTTTAGAAAAAATGAAGAATATCCCCAAAAGCAAAACAATTATAAGTGGTTTCAGACTGAACGCTGTAGGTGCAGTGTTTGCTTGGGCGATTTATCTTTAGATATTTTAAAATGAGTTCTTGCAGTATAGAAAATGTTTCTCATTTTTTATTTTATTCCTTTGGTTCTGACCATAAAACGCAGATGAACCGATCTAATCATCCTTCCCTAATCATCCATTTCAATATATAAAGAAGCCAAGTTTAGAGGACTTTAGACTAACCTATTACAATGTCATGGCTGAACAGGACATTGGCTGTAAAGCTTGTTGGAGCTTGAAATTTACTGTCAAAATGAAAGGCCGTGTGAAAATGATCCCATCCATTTCCATTAACGTGACATTGCCCCATGTGTTTGAACATTGTTATGGTATGCGGTAGAATAAAGGCAGCTTTGTAGTTATAACAGGTGAGAAAATCGCAGTCATTTCAATTACACCAGTATTTTTACTCTTTAAATAACCTCTCCTTTAAATGGCATTTTCACTAGGTATTTCAAAACTTAGCTGCTTCATTCTTATGTTATCTGTTAATAATCTACCCCCTTAATGGATCCCTATGGAACCCAACTGTCCGATAATAGCCTGATACAAGCATTAGGGGGGACAGCTGTTGCACACATGCCTTAAAATTAATGGGGAGGACGAGTAAATTATAACAGATAATGTACCTACTTACTGTAAATTATATGGATTTCACATGTCAGCTCGGAGTTCTGTGCCCTTTATAAAGAAAAAAAAACTCTGCTTGTGGCCTTGTCCTTTTATATGGTTGCGGAACACATCAGTAACTTCTAATATCATTATCAGTTACAGTAGGTGGTACGTTATCAGCTATATAAACCAGGGGTGTCAAACTCAAATACGTAAAGGGCCAAAATCAAAATGACCGGCTAAGTGGTGGGCTGAATTTTTTTATTAAGATACTTAGCAGGTGCAGGGTTGGGACACGCTTAGCTATGATTGGGCCTAGTGCTGGTTCTCAGCAGGGGAAGGATGTGAAGCACTGTTTTGTGCTAAAGTGGAATGCCCACCTTACTCTTCTGGTGTGGTAATGGAATGGCCATTTCCAATGGAAGGCCATTATTCCACACCTCCCTCCCAAGCGCCGGGCTAGATAGGTGTTAAAAGCGGTGACTGCATCCAAGCCTAATTACGGAGCTATCCATTTGTGTAGTTCCAAGCAGCGGCTATAGATCTGCCTGCTAGAAATCGTTTAAAAATAGCAGATTACGGTATCTAGCAGGCAGATCTCTAGTTATGCCGATGCTTGGGATTGCACAAATTAATAGCAGTGTAGGAAGTCTTGGGTGCTGTAGAGACATCGGGGGCCACAAAAAAAAGGGCCAGACGGACCTTGAGTTTCACAGTGTGGTCTAATGTGAATGGTCACACTGTGCAATTCTGTCCGATCCATTATTGGTGGACATGTGTTCACTATTTTTGGTGCGGATCTCATGCGCTCTGGTAGCAGATTATTAAGAAAACTGCTGCGCAAACGCACTGCCAACGCACTGTTATCACGCTTTTCGTGCGCATTACCATGCATTGATAGTCTAGCCGCAGTATTAATTTTGGAAATTTTGTTGAATACACTTGCACCGGGCCATTTTGTGATACTGTAGATCTGTACTATGTTGCTCGTGACCTTACCAGAGAGTTCTATTATGAGACATATTGACCTTCACAGAATTCTATTGGGTTTTGCACTTTTTTTGTTATATTTAAACAAGGTTTTTTTTTTTCTATTTTGGTAGGATGTGGCTTGGCCAGAAATCTCTATATAGTGGTTATTTTTCTTTTTGCTGCTTTGGATTTGAGAAAGCATCAACATGGAAATGTTCTCTTACAGTTTACTGCTACGTCAGCTGATTAGAGATCTCTAGTATTGTGCCACAGTTACCTATTTGCATATTTCAATTAAGGAGGAACCATCTCTTGTGTGTGTGAATAAGTCCTGTCCTGTTTTACAATTGGTTTGGCGTTTACCACACCTGCAGTATCCATTTGTTGGGTCTCAACTCCCCTGGTCCCAGCAAAAATGAAGGCAATCAAGCTGAGTTGGAAGGATACTCTGCAAATAACTTTTTATTTCAGTGCTCTCAGCAACATGTTTCGGATCTTACATGCTTGAAAAATGATCCATGTAAGCTAAGCTTAGTTGGGTAATGGGAGCAGTATTTGGGGTGTGTAGACCTGGACAAATAGTCTTTAGAACCATGGTTCTTCCTTAATTCACTTCTGAGGAAGAACAGTATGAAACTTCTATTCTCCACAATAAATAATAAAGTACTGTATATTCCTGCGTATAAGACTACTTTTTAGCCCCTTATAATGTTCTGAAAAGTCGGGGGTCGTCTTATACGCTGGGTGTCACTGCCTTAAGCCACAATTACCTGCAGTGGAGAAAACGAATGGTGCGGCGGGGCAGCTTCCTGGTTCGGCGGTCAGCTGACTGATGACGCGCGGGGAGCGTAGTGACGTTTGCTGGAGGAAACTGTGGGACGGGCTGGAGGTGGATTGCCGGATTATGTCACCAGGAACCAGGGCTGGAGGTGGTTGCCGGATTATGTAACCAGGAACCAGGAGGTTGCGTTTGGCTGCTACTCATGCGAGCGGCTGGATACAGGGGTGGGCCAGATGGATGGAGGAGGCATGATGTCAGTGTTTACCAATGTCAGAGAAGGAGGTGTTGGGATGTGTAGAAAGACGGGTAGTCTTATACGGTGAGTATCCCGTATATCTATATTTTAACTGGAAAAGTTGGGGGGTCGTCTTATACGCCCAGTCGTCTTATACGCCGGCATATACGGTAGAAGAGGTGCTGCTGTGGCTCCCTTGTGTCTTCCTTCTATCTATTTCTGTTCTTTATTGAGGATTGTTGGAAGCTGATTGAGTCTGTATATATTTATACTGCCTGCTGCCTAGGGTGCAGGTATCCGGTTTTGATTGTTTTTTACAGCTTTAAGAACAATGTTACACATTCTGAAATCTAAAAATAAATATTGAATTTAACTACTGTACCCATTAAGCAATATGCGTTTTTTTTACTTTTAATATATCTGTGTTGATAAAATGATGTATCACATACTTTACTTTGCTCTATGGTTTCGAAGATACAGCCTTTTAAAGGGCAACTAAAGCCACAGAACAACTCTTAACCAGGAGGCCGAATACCTTGATATGAAACCAGTAATCTGTATCTTACCTCTCATTTTGTTACGGGCACTGGGAAATTTACCTAAATAACATATAGTTTGTGCTTTACTTTTCAGCATTCTAGTATCACACAGTTTGGTCTACGACTGTTATGTTCTGCTCATGCTCAGTCCTTAGCTATGGCACAAACTTGTTACAGTTGGTCACACCCATTAATAATCTCTAGCCAATCCTTTTACAGGACAGATAAAGCAAGGAAGCATGTGACTGAGGTCAGGGGGTGTGGTCTGACACTGCAAATACACACAGATACTTCATCCAGTTCTTAACAGGCTTTGATTTACTTTAACAGAGTTTACTAAAGTGGCATTTTATAGTTTATTGGTGTTTTTAGGGGGGTTGTTTTCAGATTCCGGAGTATAAAAAATTGGGTTTAGTTCTCCTTTAAGCTTGCAGCATGTATTTAAATACCGTCCATCTGCACACTGGATATTAAATGTATGCTGAAAGTCCCTGTTCAGTTGTTTTGTCATCTTTAAGATTGAGTGAATTCCCCTTTACTGTGGGCCGATTGCAAGTAGGTAGAAGAGAGGCAGCTTATGTGATTTGTACTGATGGATTGTGCATTGATCATCTTTATAGTCATTATGATAATGATAGGGACTGTACAAAACCCTCCCCTCGTTTGGGGAAACCATCTGTGCTACATTAGGCTGGTGATAGATGGGACATTATCATTGGTGGCAGCATCCCACGGGTTTAGGCAAGACACACACTCTTCTAACTATTTCAATGGCAACAATAAAGTAGATCACAAGGTTTCAGGGGGTTTTGGATACCCTGTAATAAACATAAAAACCATACCAGTGTGCAGAAAGTAACCCCGCTACAATCCCTGCATTTGGTAGCACAGCTTTAAGAAAAACAAAACCCTTTTAACCCTCTTTGTAAAATGCTAGGCTCTCACCACTAGGTTTTCCTAGTAATACTGGTAAGACTTACGATTGCTGTCACAGTCTGTCCCACCCCTTGCTTGTGTCTGTGGCCTGACCAATGGGAATAGCAATCTACAATTTCACTTTATATGGGTGCATCATTTAAGTAAGCAGTACCCAGACTATTACAAAAAGTGATTCAAATTGAATTTTTCCTTTATGTGTTTTAAACACCTAATTAGGGAAGCTTTTAAGCAGTGATTGTGGCATTTTGAGATATTCCACACAGAATGATTTACATCAGTATCTGGGGCAGGTTAAAGAGAGAAAGAAAGAGAATCTCACTACTGGCAGATGAGGTTTAGTGAATGGCATAAAGCCACATTAAAACAGGTCAGCAATTGTATCCCACAGGAATGTGCTGCCAGGCACTTAGCACATTCAACTAATAGAATTCAGCTTAGTTCTCTCTGTTAAAGACAGTCTGTACTAACTTTCAATAAGCTGATTCAATTAAAGTGAAAATCTGCCTCTCTCTAGGGGATTACGTTTCATCCATCTAGTGATGCAAAAAATTGGTTAGGCACTGGATTTAAGATATATATTATGGTGAGACATATTATGGTCATCCGTCTGGTGATATCGCACTGTGGTGTAATGTTACTATGTGCATGGCCACCGTTATATAATATTGATAATGGAGTGTGAGTTGATGCAGTTAACTTTCATTCAGGGCTAGGTCGCACTGCCGCATTTTTGCACCACTGTGCATTTCAATGTTAACTTGGTTGCCACATTGCAGGCGCTGTGCTGTGATCTGTTTTTGGAGCTCATGTGATCAATTGCGGACGCTTATCTCTCACATTGCCGTCCGGCACGGTGTGGCATCCGCCTCAATGCTCGGGTTCCGGACAGTCCTATGGGTTGAGTCTGTGTGGGCTGGAGCAGCTAAATTTAAGCTGTTGGCTTTACCCGATGGAAATCTACAATGTTTGAAGCTCTGATGCAAATTAACCTGATGCAAAGTACAGATTGTCACTGGGCTCTATTTACTATTAGGTAAACTGATGTAAACTAAGAAACCATTCGTTCTTTATTTATTAGCTACTGTCTAGTTACACTGTATTCCTTCCCTGGGTGCCGAGTCCTTATTGTAAAAGATAACTAAAGGATTAAACTCTGACACACACACCCATTCCAGGTGCCACCTCCATACTTGGTGGCCATGGAAACAAATGAGAATGATCCTCTGCAGAAGGCACATATGGTTGTTGTTTGGACTACCATCCAAGTGAGATGGGGTGCAAACCCTGTAAATGACAAAGCATGACTGGTTTATTACTTTGGGATGTTTATCCAGGGGTAAAAGGAGTGCTGTTTAGGTTAAGTGTCTGGATACAGATGACAGATGCACTCTGGTCCAACATGGGTTACAGGCTCCTCAAATTCCACCCTTCAAGGAACATGAAAATCAAATAAAGCAAACAAAGGTCGCACTCCAAACATAAAATTAGTGTTAAATTGTAAACCACACATCAAAACACAAAGTTCGCCATTTTCTCTTTTCGCTGTGATACAGAACTTAACCCAATGAATACAGCAATGTGCGCCTGTAACGTCAGCGTAATCATCCTGTTAAGTCCTGTATCACGGAGAAAAGAGAAGATATCGCCATGGCCATACATTATGCAGTGAAAATGATCAGCTTTATAAATTTGTGAAAACAACGCTCTTTGCTATTGCCATGTCCTGCGATAGTTAAATGACGAAAATAGCGATCCTTTATAAATATGCTCCTTTTTGTCTTTGATAGCCAGAATCCATTTATGTGAATAAGTTGAGCCAAATACTATGATCTGAAGAAGAACATGAATTTTTAAATCTGGAGAAGCGTCACTAGTGTATAACCCAGTATGCAATATTTAAATCCTGTTTGTATTGTGTTTCATCCAAAACTATTTTGTCTAGATAATAAATGTAAATAATTTATTGGTTTCCAGCGGAAAAACAAGTGACGATTTTCCTAACCCTTACTTACACTGGGAACTATTCACAATAAAAGGTGTCTTTAATCAAATAATGCAACAACAAAAAAAAAAGCTTAAAGCTTTTTGTAAACCATGTGTCCTTAAATCTGGCAGAAAATATTGACCTTGCGTTACTGTCAGTGCGAATGTTGTCCGATGTTTTCCTGTTTTGGAACATGCACTTTTGCAATGACACTGACACAAAGAGATTTTTATATTCCTTTATAAAATGTATAAAGCATCTCCTTGTATTGCATTTGTAATTGGAAGGTCTAAATGGGCCAATTTGTTTATTTACGTTTCGGAACCCACGCGGTTCCTTCCTCAGACCAAATAATACAAGTATTATTTGTCCTGAGGAAGGAACCGCACGGGTTCCGAAACGTTACTAATAAATAATAATTTGATTCACTAGGACTGGTGTGCCCAGCGTACTTCATCTATGTATTTGTCTACTGTTGGCTACAGTGCTTGGAGCACCCAGCATTTTGGAACTGTATTTATACCTTTGGTTTAGGTGTGCAGGGTCCTATCCATTATATTTGTCTTCGTATATTTGTCTTCCACCAAACCACATTTTCGTTGTACCTACTCCTAACACGCTCCTAAGGGGACTTAAAGCTGCTGTTGTGAGCTGGTTACCATCTTGTACAGCAGCAGATGAGGCTGCTTCTGTAATGGCTATCATCTATTGGCCGTACTATTGTTGGCTGAATGAGAAGTTACAGCGAGGGGTTGTCATTACAGGATCATCTTTGGAATACAGTAAGTACAAAGAAATGGTGTTGGTGGGTCCTTAACATTTATAAAGTATTGCTTAGAGGGTTGACATGCCCTTTAAGACAGGAATGGAAATGGTTATGAGGGGGAAATGACTGCATCGAATTTGCAGAAGTGGTAAGGAGAAAATGCAGATGATACTGCATCTTCTCCAATCAGGTAAAGGCAGTACCTGCTTCAATTAAAGGAAGCAGCCCAGGAACAGAGTAGAGGGAATAAAAGCTCAGAAAAGAAAGGGGATTTCCATTATAGACATGCTGGGGATTTCCTGTGGGGCCAGATGGGGTGAGCAAAGGCTGAAATTAAGCTTTGATTATAATGTACTAAAAACTGGTATATTTAACCCTAACTCCATTCAGATCAGAATAATCCACATGGCAACATAGGCTCCTGCCCAGGGCCAATGAAGGCAGAAAGAGTATTATGTTTTGTACATCATCTGGAGCGCTTTTCATTTACAGTGATAAATTCACATCTGGCCCTGCCCCAAAGAGCTTACAATCTAGAGCACTTTATTTCACACATACAACCTATAATTTTGTCTTTATTACTGTGAGAAGAATGTGCAAGCACAGGAAGAACATACAACCTCCTTGCAGGTGTGTCCAAGGGAGGATTCGAACCCAGGACCACCATGCAGCCCATTAATAGAAATGATTGGGGGATTGCTCTCACATATGTGCGCATATACTATATGCTGTGCAAATGTGAAGCACTGTGGTGTATCAAAGAATTAATTCATTCAAATGGTCTTTTATCTGCTCCTTCCTGGTATTGATACCCTTTGCAATTATTTTCCATTATTTTGGTGTTCCATGTAGTGAAATGCAGGTGCTGCTCTTTCTTCTGATCAGGCAGGTTCTGTGAGGAGTGAGCAGCCTGGATTGTGTTTAGGATGATGAGCACCAGATGCTTCTGTTTGTTGCCACATGTTTCCTCTGTGCTCTGGGTATTTACAGCCTTTCCAGTGAAAGTAACTTTGTTCAGCATTTGGCCTTTCTAGCTTTGTCTGGAACTGCACACACACTGGTTTAATATTAATATTTCCATCTGTACACAGTGAGACTTTCATTTAATCTGGTGACGTTGCTGATGTTACATTGTCCCTTTGTAGCATTTTATGGCATTGTTCACATTACGTTTGTCTTTGTTTCTAGCAGCTGCTCTGCATATTGCATACAGACACATTGTGCTTCCCTTTCCCTGACTCCATGATCTTCCCATAAGGTTTTCTCATTACATTAGTGGTTGTAATTTGCCAAACCAGTGACCTGAATTTTATCAGCACCAGCGTTGTGTCAGCTGCTTCTGTCCCCTTTAGCAGCTGCTGGTGACAAAGTCAAAAGGATTTTAGCAGCCAAATTATCTCCTAGAGCTCTAACTGGAAACCTACTGAATGGCTTATTCTAGAGAAGGATCTATAGAACTGGAACTTTGAGCTTAGAAAACTCTTTGCTGGGTTCTTGGATTGATATTGGTCCTTATAATATGTGGGAGAACCGTAGAGACCTTTGTAGATCTGATTTCTCTGGCTCATTAAGGGATGAAAGTGCTAGCTTGCAAGTCCTTAGCCTTTTGCTTAGTGGTAAAGCTAGGCAGGTATACCAAGGATTTACTGTAATACTGAAAAAAAGCAGTTATCAGTTATTAAAATTTGCTCTGAAGCCATTTTTGTCAATAAGATCTGTATAAAAGGGTATATAAAGGATAAATCCATTTCTTTAGGTAAACTGGGAATGAGAAATGTTTGTTTATACGTTAGATTATAAGGGCAATGCTATTACAATAACATAATGCTGTGAGGTACCTTCTGTTATAATATATGAGGTACCATCACCACTTGTCGTAGTGAATACTAATAAGTATTAACCTAGCATGTTTAGTTTCAAGCACACAGTATAGCAGGATTGCCTGGGTCTACTCTGACCTGCAGGATTATCCTATTTGGTTCCTCTGGAAGATGGTGACTGAATAACAGTTTAAAATATACCTGTGTAAAGATACTATATCCACTATATCCACACATAGCAAAACATACACACACATAATTCCCATTGTGCACCAGCGGGCACACTTTTGCTAGTGTTAGTATATAAACATTTGCAGCCATCTGTGCTCTATAAATGCCAGGCCGACTCTAAAGCTGAGAAATGTTTATTCTCTCCCCAGTGTAAAACGTTACATTTATTTGTGTTACAGGATTGCTGATTGGAGCTGGATGTGCTTTGTACCCTCTGGGGTGGGACAGTGAAGAAATCCGCCAGTCATGTGGAAACCTCTCTGACCAGTTTGAATTGGGTAAGGACGCAGATTGCACTATAAAAACTATAGCAATGAAAGGGGATTTCAGTGGAGAATTCCTAATTTTTAAAGAATATCTAATATTTATTTCTAAACATAACTTCCTATTATTACAATATTAACAGAATAGCGCAGTCATAGCTTGTTATGGGGTGAACAATAGTCCACTATGGGCAACATACACCTGCTGATTGTATCACTCAAAACCCAGAATTGTTTGGAATTTATTTTCAACATGTTAATGAGGTGGTGGAAGAAATGTTAAAATTCTAATTACATGTCAGAAAGACAGACTACTACTACAATGGCTCCTCAACCCAGCCGATCTGGTAATCTGTAGTCTGCAGTGGATCAATATGTCAGGGTGACTGCCATAGTATTATTTGGATAGTTTTAGATATATCAGACCCTAGAACACACACACAGATTTTAAATTCCAATGTCATCCCGAATCCAAAAATGTTATTGTATTGTCCTATAATCTGAAAACATTTAGACCAATCTTAACCAATGATTTAGGGTCCTTGTTAGTGACCTGTGTGCACCGATTGTTTAAACAATCAATTAGATCTAATCAGTGGGTCCCATCTGCTAGGACATATCAGCAGTCCTGTACTATCCACCAAGTAATCACAATGGGAGAATATGATGAAACATGTGTCCAGTGGTTTTGTAGTGTCAGCTGACTTACAACAAACAGAGAAATACATTTATTGTGCTGCGTGATTAAGTTTAAAAATTTGCTATGGATCTCCCCTTATATACCAGCTCTGTGCTGTGCTGAGTTAAAGGGAAGAGAGTTTACATAGGCTGCAGGAAACTTTTTTTTTCCAGAATGTGTCATTTCCCTCCTTGTTTTCAATCCATCTGTATAGAGATTGTAACCATAGAAGTGTAGCATTTTCAATTTAGATGTAAGTATACAGTATCAGCAAAGATAATCTTTCATTTCTACATACATTCTCTGTGTGAATTGAACATTGAACAAAACCATTCTCTGAATAATACATCAAAGGTGTGAAAATTCGAAAGGGAGTGTTTATAGTTATAAACCAATTGAGGATTCCACTGTATGTTATGTAAAATACCCTGATACCAACATGTACCAGCAAGTCCAGTTCTACAGTCGATGATTCTTCCTATTATTCACTTTACAAACATAATTAGAAATCCCACATATTTTGTCCATTTCTTGTATGTGCATTGTCAACAATAGAGACAACTGAGGTATTCTTCATCTTCCATGCCTGATGTCTGTGACTGTGCAAGCTCATAAAGAGCTCGTAAAGCCATAATTTGGGGTGTGAACTTTCAGGACTGGGGCTGGCAAGAAAGAACAAGATGTCAATTCTAGAACGTCAAGGGCCTTTTATCTACAGGTTAGGAAAGGTTTATTTACAGTGAGAAAGGTGAAACTTCCAACAGATGTGGTAATGGCAATAAAAGTTCTTATCGTTAAAAATTGTGCTAATTTTGCCCCAACCAATTAGATATTATTTAACATTTGAAAGCTAACATCTGATTGGTTGGAGCAAAATTAGCACCAATTTTAATAATAAGAACTTTTATTAAACAACCCTGATAGAACATTACTGATATTAATACATATACGGTAGTTCTGGTTGATCCAGAGACCCTTTCTGATTTGGAGTAGGTCATTTATCCCCCCCCCCTTCTCTTCATACTATTTTTTTGTTCTGTTTTGTTTTGCCTTCTACTGGATCAAATGTTAGGCATGGACCATGGGTAGGTTAAAGGGTTGGACTAGATGGATGTCAATTCAACCTCCTATACTATGTTTTACCAGATCAAAATGGCAAAATCAGATGACACATAGCCAGGCTGGTTATATTTGGTGCATTCTAAATAAATGGACTATAAATGAACTTGTTTAGTGTCACTTTAATTGTGTCCGTTACACTACGGAAGTGATTTCTCTTGCAGTTTTAACAAATTTCTGCAGGGTTTGCAATGTGAATATCAAAACGTAAAATCTGCTTACATGAGTGCAAAATAACTGCTTATTGGAAGGGAGCAAGTATAATGTAATCCCTGAACAATTTTTCTTGTCAGTCGCCTTCTACCCATTACAGGTCTAAATATGCAGAACCAAGTTAATCAAGGATTGTTTATTTATCTTCTTTAAATTCTAAAATGCAGATAAAGCAGTGAAGCACACAGGAAAGCGAAAACTAGATTTGAAAATATTTGAAAAAATATTTATTATTAAGGAATCTATTTCATGCAGGGAATTGCTTAATCAACCAGCCGATCGGGAACGAGTATGCCGTGGCTCAATTATGTCAGGGTGACTGCCATAGTATTATTTGGATAGTTTTAGATATATCAGACCCTAGAACACACACACAGATTTTAAATTCCAATGTCATCCCGAATCCAAAAATGTTATTGTATTGTCCTATAATCTGAAAACATTTAGACCAATCTTAACCAATTGATTTAGGGTCCTTGTTAGTGACCCTGTGTGCACCGATTGTTTAACAATCAATTAGATCTAATCAGTGGGTCCCATCTGCTAGGACATTATCAGCAAGCTCCTGTACTATCCAACCAAGTAATCACAATGGGAGAATATGATGAACATGTGTCCAGTGGTTTTGTAGTGTCAGCTGACTTACAACAAACAGAGAAATACATTTATTGTGCTGCGTGATTAAGTTTAAAAATTTGCTATGGATCTCCCCTTATATACCAGCTCTGTGCTGTGCTGAGTTAAAGGGAAGAGAGTTTACATAGGCTGCAGGAAACTTTTTTTTTCCCCAGAATGTGTCATTTCCCTCCTTGTTTTCAATCCATCTGTATAGAGTATTGTAACCATAGAAGTGTAGCATTTTCAATTTAGATGTAAAGTATACATTATCAGCAAAGATAATCTTTCATTTCTACATACATTCTCTGTGTGAATTGAACATTGAACAAAACCATTCTCTGAATAATACATCAAAGGTGTGAAAATTCGCAACCAATTAGATATTATTTAACATTTGAAAGCTAACATCTGATTGGTTGGAGCAAAATTAGCACCAATTTTAATAATAAGAACTTTTATTAAACAACCCTGATAGAACATTACTGATATTAATACATATACGGTAGTTCTGGTTGATCCAGAGACCCTTTCTGATTTGGAGTAGGTCATTTATCCCCCCCCCCTTCTCTTCATACTATTTTTTTGTTCTGTTTTGTTTTGCCTTCTACTGGATCAAATGTTAGGCATGGACCATGGGTAGGTTAAAGGGTTGGACTAGATGGATGTCAATTCAACCTCCTATACTATGTTTTACCAGATCAAAATGGCAAAATCAGATGACACATAGCCAGGCTGGGTTATATTTGGTGCATTCTAAATAAATGGACTATAAATGAACTTGTTTAGTGTCACTTTAATTGTGTCCGTTACACTACGGAAGTGATTTCTCTTGCAGTTTTAACAAATTTCTGCAGGGTTTGCAATGTGAATATCAAAACCGTAAAATCTGCTTACATGAGTGCAAAATAACTGCTTATTGGAAGGGATGCAAGTATAATGTAATCCCTGAACAATTTTTCTTGTCAGTCGCCTTCTACCCATTACAGGTCTAAATATGCAGAACCAAGTTAATCAAGGATTGTTTATTTATCTCTTTAAATTCTAAAAATGCAGATAAAGCAGTGAAGCACACAGGAAAGCGAAAACTAGATTTGAAAATATTTGAAAAAAATAATTTATTATTAAAGGAATCTATTTCATGCAGGGAATTGCTTAATATAAAAAGAAAAAAAAAGATCCAGGGTTTTAAACTGTACTGATACAGTGGGAACAAACTTTTAAGCTATGGTGGCCATAAACGCTACAATCTGATTGTACTGTCTGTGAGTCGCGCAATCGCACTGCTCGTCGGGCAAAACATTTTCAACTGGCCTGATAGGGGAAATTATTAGATGATCGTGCATACACAATCAGACAAACGTACAATATCCTACGACTGGGTTCTTAGTGTCTATGGGCACCATTAGGCTTAGTCACTTAATTGCAGATGAAAAATCTGCACATGTTCTGCATAATCTTGTGTAGATTTGTTTTAATGAGTGTTTGTTTCCCTTTATATTGTTTATAGGGTTATAATACATAAGTGTGATATTTTATAATGGGAGCTGCAGTGGTATATATCCTTATAAAAATCACTCAGCTATGTCACTAAGTGACTCATTTCTTATATTTCTTATACCCCACTACTCCGCCCATTCCAGTGTTCATGCCTGGACAATGACTCAGCATTTTTTGCCGTGTTTAACTTCACTAACAGAACCTGCCGGAGCTGCTTACTGTCACTTCATAACCAATGTCTCTCTCCTCCTCCACAAAGATTTGTTTAACCGCATAGATGCTGGGCTGGGATGTTCCTTTCTACTGGGTTTAAGTTACAGAAGGTAGCTTGGGGGATTTAAGGTGGAAATAGGGACAAGGCTAGAATTTAAAATGTGAATGGGGTGAAGGAATCCAATACTTATGTATTATAAGAAATAATGCACCCCTTCACATTATAATATAAGGACATTACGCCACATCGGAGTTCCCTGTCCTGTATAAAAGCACTCGGCCTACGGCCTCATGCTTCTATATGGTCAGGGAACTCCTCGGTGGCGTAATATCCTTATATTACACTGTAAGGGGTGCATTATCCCTTATATAACCTACCCCTGTAGTGGATTTCTATGGGAGGAACTGTAAGATTATAGCCTTATAATCTAAATGTTCGTAAACACCCGCATCCGATAGTCTCGCGTGTGTATGCGCTTGGTCGGGGGTCGTTCGGCAATGTCGTTCGCGTGTACAAGGCTTTACAGTTCCAGGAGGAGAAGGAAACCAGAAGCCACAAAAGGGTAGGTTATAATAAATATCATCCCTCTCTTATTACTGGGTGTACCCACCCTTACTTCTAAGGTTACTAGAAGTCACCTTGAAGTTCTGTGCCCTGTATAAAAGGTACTCGGCCTGTGGCCTCGTACTTTAATATGGTTACGGAACTCCCCTGTGACTTCTAGTATCCTTATAATTTACAGTTGGGGGTGCATTATCCACTATATCACATGTAACAGTACATAACATTAGAGTAAGACCATCTAACGGTATGGTCCCTTTCTCATTACTGTGTGTAGCGCATTTCTGAGCGCTCCCAAGGCTGGTGAACATTCACTGTCAGCCTCAGGATTGTTCAAAATGGCCGCGCTCGTCTCCATGTACTTAAAGGGCATGTCCACCCCCAAAACTATCATTTAACCCACTACTGGCCTCATTGTGTAGTGTAATAAAATCCTTACCTTACATCCCAGCTCCAAATGGTTCTCCTGTAATCCCCTCCCCCCAAAGTAAAAAAAACTGTCCACCAGGAGCCTGGCAGAGTCCATATAGGACTGTGCCTCCGGGAGAATTTTGCGCACTACAGCCCCCCCCCCCCCATCTCCCTCCCTCCCCTTAGTGTAAATCCCTTTTGGTGTACTGTAGGGCTCCCAACCCCAACCGCTATATTAATATTTGCAGAAACTCCCCCAAATTGTACTTACCTTACCTCTTTCCCCCGGTGTTCTGGATAGTTGGAAATGCGCCTCTCAGCCAATCACGGACGCGGCTGCCGGTCCAGCCCCCTGCTTGCAGTTTCATGCAAGCAGAGGGCCGGGACAGATCGTCGGAGGAAAGAGGTAAGTAATTAGTAAAACTAATATGGCGGGTTAGGGCTGGGGGAGGGAGCCCTACAGTACACCAAAAGTTAGTAAATGGGGTGGACATGCTCTTTAATGTATAGGGAGTCAGCCGTGGCTGGGGGAATCTGCAGTCCCAAGCATTCTCCCTATGCTTTACACAGGGAAAACACTCAGAACTGTAAGTATTGCGATGGTTACAAAATTAATCTTGTAGATTCTGTCTGTCATTTTGTACCGATGGTGCATTTGTGTACCCAGCTTTACTCTGTAAAACATTTGGGTTTATATAAAGAGGTGCACACTTTTGCCTTTTCTAATAATCTGCAGCAGCTAATCAGATGTTATCTCTTTAGCAGGCTACTGCAGTTACATAGCATTTGATTGGTTGCTGCAGATTAATAGTTAAAGTAAAAATGTTAAAGCCATTAGTGAGATAAATCTTTGTCAACTGAAATTATAATTTCCTACTTGTCGCTCAAACATGCATGGTTATGTGAATTGCATTCTTCCATCTCCATTATCTGTATCTTTATTGAAAGAAATCTTTAGAAATCGCACCGTTTACATATCAACAATGAGTCCGATCACATTTTCACCCATTTCTTGTAAAAAGGTAATTGGAATTGAAAAAAGCAGTTGGTAACAATCAGGGGGATGTTGGTTTTCCTTAAAGGGGAACGGTGGTCAAAAAATGACTTTAGGTAAATTGATAGGAATTGCTCTTTTGCAATATATTTGCGAATTATTTTCATTGTTTATTTTGCATAGTTTTGAAGATATTTACATTGTTGTATGTGATATGGCAGCAGCATTACCATGTCCCCTGCACTTCCTGCTCTGAAACCATGTGACAGTCAATCTGCCCTGTCTCCTTCCTCTCCTCCTCCCTGCTCTTGCAAGCCCCCCTCTAACTCATGGACCCCTTGGCCCCTCCATTTGCAGGCCCCCCTTACCTTACAACCCATGTGGCCCCCCTACAGAAAACTGTGTAAAACAGCTTTTTCAGGTGAGTGAGAACTGTTTTCACATAGTGGGAGAGTAGGGCTGTAGATTCCCTTACCTTCTCTGTGGGGATCTTCTTACAGCAGGGAGGGGGAGGGACTTCCTGTCTCCTGTCCTGTCACTCAAGTCTGAGGCTGTGCTCGCCTCAGCGGCGAGGTGGAGGAGCAGCCTTAGGAATGTCACATGTCATGCTCCCACCCATTAACTTTCTGGTCAGTAATTTCCTTATATCTTGGGATGTGGAGCAGGTAGAGAGGTGGTTGATGGCTCGTTTTAAAGGTAGGAAACTGGCCTTTCATTTAAACTCAACTTGTTTGGAGACCACAGTTCCCCTTTAAAGGTTCTGAGAAATTCTATCAAATGATCAGATTAGGGATCAATTAAAGCTTACAAATCTGTACCCAGCCTTTGGGAATGATGAGGTAACAGTGTAGGCAGTTCCCAGTGTGTGACCAGTCTGGACCGTACCTGCAATAGCTTCATGTTTGCATTAATGTTTAGGAGCGATTAGGGGTGTTGCATTATAACTTCCGTTTCCTTTATTTCTAGATCTAGCCATCTTTGTACTGAAGCAGGACTAGGTCACTTTTCTGAGGCTCACATCACTAGGGGCAAATATAATCTACGTTTCACAATGGCTAGTTTAGCATATACAATGTTCTACCAGATGGAAATCCGAGAATGAAATGAGCAGGACCAAACATTGAACTGTAAATGGCTGAGTTGGGGTAAAACCTGCACATTGCTATGTGTTTTGTGTCATATAGATCATTTATCAAGCTTCTGCTTGAGTTGTAACTGCTGCTAACATTGCATTGACTGATAAATAAATTGAATGGATAACTGTGCCATCTTTCCCCAGGTACATGCAGACTCGGATGGGCATACTACTGTACCGGAGGAGGAGCGGCAGCTGCAATGTTAATCTGCACATGGTTGTCCTGTTTCTCGGGAAAGAAGCAAAAGCAATATCCATACTAAATCATTGGAAAACTGGGATGGTCAAGTTTGAAAAAAGAAATGACCTGCAAGGAACAGACAGATATTTCCAGACCTACACACTGGCACTTACCAGCAGGTCAGCTCCCATAACTGTTGGTGTGGACTTTTTGTGTCAGAATCCCTGACATGGACAATACCACATGTGCTCCATATTAGGAGGATGCACATTGTATAGTGTGTATGGTCTGCTCCAGAGGATTTCACAGGCAAAGCTGCCATGTATGAATATATGGCTGTGTTTGAACAAGTGGAGGGATCTCATTTATACCCTTACCGTGAAAGCACAAATATACTGCAAGCGATTAGCACAAAGGCTGGTGTGTAATGAAGCCGGTTTTATAGCTCAGGGATGTCAAACACATGACTTTCCAATTCCCGCCACAATGCTAAGAGCCAGGATTTAACAAATGGAGGAATGCAAGTTCGGACATCCTACATTTAGCAACTAGAAGGGGCCAACTGGGTCCTCCAACATCCTTGGACGTATGACCCTACATGACGGTATATTCTCCCGGGGGTCTGTTTGCATAGTGTAGTAATAGATATTATTGCATGTTGTTACTGCACCCTCTGGAAAAAAAGGGTATATACATTTCAGTATTATTGTTTTTAACACTTTTTATAAAATATTATTTACACCACTATGAGCAATATCTGTATATTCCCCTGAGGTTTATGCATTTAATGCACCCAGGGTCCATCTAACATATTAAAGGAGAACTATCTTGTGTATTACGTTTAAAAAAAAAAAAAAAAAAAACAGTTAAAATGAAAAGTACTTGGGACAGGGATATAGGACTGGTAATAACTATCTCCCAATATTTGTTTCTGTGAGGAGCACCAGCCCAAAGAAAACTGATTCTGCCAGTCTTCCTCCTGGCTTCAGCACTATCTTTAATACAGGAATAGTCCAGGAATAACCTGGCAAATGAAAACTGTTAGTGCTGTAGTTGCTCAATGAAACAATATTGTGAGTTAGGAACAATCAATTCTATCTCCCTTGCACGGGTAATTTCCGTTTTTAGAAAATTAATTTTTTGGTGTATAGGTATCTTTTAAAGGGCATCTGTGGTCTCCAAACAAATTAGGGTTAAATGAAAGCCTGCAGTATTTACTTTAAAATGAGACGACAATCACATCTCTGGCTGGAGCCTGAGAGAAATTACATCGGAGTGAATGTTTAATCTTCCTGCTTCCAGTAGGTTGAGTGACATCACCTGACCTCTGTCCCACCCGCCCACCCCGGGGGAGAAGCATGCTCAGTTAAGACTTATTGCTGGGGAAATTAGGAAGTAACTGGGGGGAAAATTGACAGTTGAGAAGGGGAGCCTATTAATGCAGGCAGAGGCTGGTCACATGGCTGAAAACAGAAAGTGTTCAAGCAGGAAGTAATTTTGCTGAACCTTTCCAGCAATAACTTCTCACAAATTTTATCTAGAGATGTGATTTAGGGTTTATTTTGAAGGTACGATGGAAGGCTTTTTATATCATTCTTACTAGTTTGGATGAATTTGAGACCACAGTTACCCATTAATGTTTAGCAGTAGAATTTACCATTTCTGAATTTCAACTCTCTGAACATTTATATTTGTATACAGTAAATGGGAGTTGCCCTACTGCTTGCGTTCACTTAGGAATTCTCCCTAAGCAACAAAAAAAAATTAAACAAGCATAATATTTTCCAACTGTTATTAAAGGGCAAGTCCCAGTTTCAAACCTAATATGTAGGCAGAACACCCCCCAAAATGTAAAAAACATTTTACTTACACATTTCATAACCCATTTGTACAAAGAGATATCATGGCAGATTCCTACCCTCCCTGAGCTTTCACGCAGGCTAAGTGCCCTTTCACAGCGCTCAGGAGAGTAATATCTGAGAATATGACTGAGAAAACTTCCTGAAGAGGAATTAAATAGAATGAGGTCCTTGTACAATTGGTTCTGAGATGTGTAAATATAATGTTTTCTGCATTTGGGGTGGGGGTATGCCCTTTAATACAATAATCTGTGCAATTATATTTAAAGGGTATGTCCAGCCCCCATAAAAACATGCCAGATGCAATAGAACACCCCCCAAAACCTGCAGTGTTTAAACCATACAATGAGGCTTGTTAGTATACTTACAAGCCTCTCAGAACGTTTTAGACCATGTGAGATCTAGGTTTTTGGGGGTGTTCTATTATGTCTGAAAATTCTGTTTGGGGGATGGACATACACTTTATTATCTCTCCAAAGAGATTAAATGGAAGATATCCGCTAATTATGTGCATTAATTGTGCATATTTTAATTATCTTATGTTTTATAAAACATTTTAAGATGTTAACAAAACTTTTTTGTTTTTGCGTTGGTACAAACTTATTGTAGGTAACATATTTAGCATTTGCTATGTTGATATTACTAAACACTTACTTGGGAAACTTTAGCTAGAATCTTACATAGACACTTTGCATTCTACATATTCTCCATAGGCACATAGGGATTGTATCCTGTGGTTTTAGTTGCCATAATCTCCTCATAATAGGTCTATTATCATTTTGTAAACCACAATCTGTACTTTGCTATAATATGTTTGTATAATAAAAGAAAAATATGTACATAGACTCCCTGTTTTTCCTTTTAATTAAGTTAATTTTTGAAATGTGAATCTCTTTACTATCTGATGCAGGGATGTCAAACTTTCAGCCCTCCAAATGTATAAAAACTACAACTACCAGCATTATAACCAGGGATTGCTGGGAGTTGTAGTTTTCAAACATCTGAAAGGGTTGCAAGTTTGATATCCCTGTTAAATAGAGGATATCTTGTTTTCAATTGTAAGGATTTAGCTGGATTAGGAGAAACACAACATTGACAAGGTTTGGGACTGACTAAACATAAAGTAACCCACACTAAATCTACTTTACTGTACCTACCAAATGGTAGAATCCATTTCTTAAAAGGGGAAGTACAGTGCAGTATTTTTTCATCCCAATGACCTTAATCTGCCCATTCAGCATTGTGTCAGTGTATAAATAAATGCAACCGAAATACTGACTTCCTGTTTGCAGGACCCCTAATAGAGACCATTATGGTCTTGTCCTTGACCCAGTGCCTGGGTTGATTCAGTTGCTCAGTAGAGATCTGAGCATCTTTGACCCATCCAACAGCCAAGCAGTAGAAATTACTGTTAGGAACATTCCAAGGATGTGGTGCATCCTGGGAAGAAGAAGGACCGCAATGGATATAGATCATAGTGACTAAACTAATATTAACTGATCGCTAAAGCTATGTATGTATGTCTGGAGTATTTAAATAATTTCCAATCCAAATTCAATAACTTTTACAGCTCTATGAAATGTAAGATTACTGCAACAGTTAAGATGGTTTAGTATCTCGACATTCACTTTTCCTTACAGATGCCGAAACCTCAGCGGAGAGATAAAATTGGAAAGAAAGCAATTATTTTGGTTTTCTGTAGCGGATGATGTTATCCAGGTAACGTTAATTACTTGTCCAGGGATTTGACAAAAATCATGTGTGAGCCGGGTGTGTGACATTTATATAGAGCGTGTTTGATGCGCGCGGTTCAAATTTCTTTGCCCCTGATGTGACGGGATCAGTGATATTCAGTTAAAGTAAAAATAGAAAGTTTTATTTTAAAGAAACTGCAGCTCACTAGATAGCGTTCGTTCATTTAAAATAAGATCAGCTTTAAAAATATCAGAGAGAAATCTTTTATTTTTCCAACCACTTATTATTATATATAATGAAATAAAGAGATAAGAAACTCACTGGAGAGATCAGTAATCAGCATAACAGAACTCAGTTTGACATTGACAGTACAGCTGTGATAGGTGCTTGCTCCCATTACAAATCATCACTGTCACCCAATTGGGACATTAGTGGAACATGGCAATCGTTTTTTATTTATGATGTCATGGAATTCAGGGGGATTTTGTCGCTTTAACATTAATTGCCTCCAACCAAACTGAATCACAGGAAAGATGCAATTAGTTGTGCCCAGGCTACCTCATTAAAGGCAAAGTCAGGGAGACATCAGCATTGTAAAACAAATACAGTACACACAGTGCTAATAATAGATCTATCCCAAGGCAGTGCACTCTACCTTTATCATTATAGCAGCAACCAAATATATTCACAAAATGAATTCTTTTCAGTAACTATCCACAATAAAATCCGAGGAGGGGGAAAGCAGCATAGCAAACATGTAGATAAGAAATAAACAAATAGGCCCAGTGTGTGAATTATGTGGGACAAACAAAACATTTGTGTGCTACTAAATTCCAATTGCCTCTTCCCTCACCCACCAATAAGGAAGGTAAACGGAATTTATACTGCTATTATTGCTTAACATGGGATCGCTGGTGCAGAGCCTAAATGGGAAGAAATGGGATTTGTATAGAATTTAAGGTAACCAATAAACCATCATTCTGTACATTATTTTATAAACTGTATTAATCGCTGGGCTTGCGTTATTCCAGTAAGACAAATTTTTCTTTGGTTTTATTTAAATACAATGTATTCTTACACAGAGGCGGTTTGAACACATTAAACCTTCCAGAGTAAATAATAAATATAAAGGTGGCTGCAGCAAACCATGTTTCTATTGATCTCTAGATTCTGTGGAATCATAGTTGTGGAATAGGCAATGAGTAAATCTCCCCGAATTTCCCCTACCGGTAGTGCTGGGATTTGTAGTTTTCAACCATCTGGAGATCTCTGGTTGCCAATCCTTGGACTCCACGTTCGGTCAGGACAAAACATCAATAGTACCACTTTAATTCCAGCAGACTAATGGTCAGTACTGTACATTGATCGGTAAATTAGTTGTTAGGAATTATCAGCACATATATGTTACATACAATATCAGCTGCTCAATTCCACTGATTTGGGATAGAAAATGTTTCCCATTGTTTAGCCAACTGACAAAACTCTGTCCATAAAACAAATGTAAATTCTATTCCAGGGTAATAACCAATAGAAAGCTATCAGAACGTTGCTTTCATTCATCTCCCTTGATCAAAGGTAATATCGGATTGGCTAATCCGATAGCCATTGCTGTATTTTTGCTACCGCAATGCATCATATGAATATAGGTTGACTGTACATTTGTTCATAAATGTACGATCATGGCTGTACATTTACGGCATAGAAGCTTAAAGGGTAACTGGGATTTCCAAACAAGTTAGTTTAATAAAAGCCTGCTGCTTTAAAATAGGCCTTGGGCAAAGTTACTGTATAAAATCACTTTTTGCAAATATGTTTCTCTGTAAATCTAAATACTCCAAAATCCTTGTGATGCAAACAAAGGGTTAAGGAAAAAGTAAGAATACTTTGTACTGCCATTCTGGGCTGATACCTTTATCCAAACTAGGACAATGTACAAAGGATATATAAATACTATAGCATTGGAACTTGTACTTTGGAATGTTGGGTATTTTATATGTAACTCTTTTTTTTCCCCCTCGATGAACTGAAATATGAATTTCCGCAGGTCTCCATGACAAAAAGCACACAGATGTTATGTACGCAGGGATCTGTTATCCACAGTGTCATCTGAGTTAAGACATCCCAGATGGCTTGTATTGCACTTTGTTCTTTCCTTTTGTACAGCCGTATCCTTGAAGATAACTGATCCACCATGAAGAAAATCCGGCATCCAGCCATGTTCCAAACTGGGAGCTTTTAAGCAAAGATCAAATGACAGCAGAGAATAGTTATGGCTTTTACATTAGAAATTGACAGCAGGATGAAGCACCCTGGCAGCTTCCCTTATCCAAAGCCTCCTAGCAGAGATTATTTTAGGAACATTTTCCTTTCATTGGGAAGTTTGTGCTTCCCATATTACTGTATATTCCATTGGTGGAATGCTGACAAATGGAAGGATGAAAATTCCTTAATATAAACACTAAAATATTAGTAAATCTAATACTTACAGTATTGGTACAAATTGTACCAAAATCTGCAGTCACTCTGTACCTCCATTCTCACAATGCATTAAATAGTCTGATATTACATACTGAATGGGTTTAAGGCATTTTGTTGCATTAAAGGACATCTAGAATAGAATAAGAAAACTTTTAAAAGGTCTTTAGGAATCTATTGTGCCTTCATATTAGTCATCATTTGTCACTGACCATTGACCTCTGTGAAACAGCCAACATTAGAGCCCAGGTGGTGGCACATTTCTACCCCTACTGAGGCGCTGGGATGTAGGCCACTCTGGGGCATAATCAGAAGTCTTCTGTCAAGAAAGGAAGCCTGGAACTCTACAGTAAAGTACCGTAACCAAAACATTAAAAGGGGTGATGTATAGAGAGCCGCTATCAGCTATTACAGTATAAAGGGCATGTCCACCCCCAAAACTATAATCCCCCCCAAACTGGCCCCACCATGTAGTGTAGTTTAATCCTTACCTCAATCCAAACTCCATCTGGTTCTCTGTAGTCCCCCCCCAAAGTTCCAAAAACTGACACCAGGAGGAGCAGGTCCATATAGGACACTGCGCTACTCGGCCTCCGGAGATTCCGCCATGCGTGCTGCAGCCCTTCTCCCCCTCCCTCCCCCCCCTCCCTCCCTCTCCTCCCGTTCTACATATCCCCCCAGAGAAATTACCCCTTAATATTCTGCTCCCCCATGTCCCCAGCCCAACCGCATGTTTTTTTTTTAAAAAAGCTCCCCCAAACTCTTACTTACCTCTCCGCTTTCCTCCGTGCACTGAATGACCGGCAGCCGCGTCCGTGATTGGGCGCTCAGCCAATCACAGACGCGACTGCCGGTCCCGCCTCTGCTTGCATTCTCGCAAGCAGAGGGCCGGCAGTGCGGCGGAGGACGAGGGGAGGTAAGTAAGAGTTTGGGGGCTTTTTAAAAAAAAAAACATGCGGTTGGGGCTGGGGGACATGGGGACAGAGATATATAATTCAATTTAGGGGTGGACATAGCCTTTAAAGCTGCGTTAACCCTTGAAGTATTGCAGCAAAGGAGTTAACACGGCTTTCATACTAGTTAGGGTGGTTGCTGAGGTGTGCATTAAAAATTGGTTGCTGCAGTTGCGCTTGGGTTATGGATGTATGGGTTGATCCTATTAGCTTTATACATTGCCTTACGTGTTAAGTTATATTATTTCTTCTACATTTTAAAAAAATAGATTTCAGTGAGGACTGCAGAATGTCTGATACTGCTCCAAGCACCACAAAACCATCTTAAACCAACACTAAACATTGGTACATTGCCAGAAATAGCCGAGTGCTATAACCGAGTGCATGCGGCTTTACAGTATGCGCAATACATACAATATGAGTGGGAAGAAGCGATAAGGATTTAGAGGGAATATTGACTATTTCTGCGTCAGTTCAGCCCAGAATGCTCCTGTAGCTCTAAGACATTGCACCGGGTACTAGAAACCAAACTGAAATCTTTCGAGTTGGGACAGTCCCTGAGACTGTAACTATAAGAACATTCAACGTTTTTCTCATTTTGGACAAGGAAATAACAACTGAAATTACTCCATTTATGGTTTAGAAAAATACTGCCTTGCTAATTAATTCTGAATGTAGGAATATTTTCACAGCTGTAAAAACATACACAATTTGACCCAGAAACGACTTTTCCTGGCTGCCTCTTCAGTTTCCATCTGTTAGAGAAGATCATATCTATGAATTTTATGAACTAACAAAAATAATTTTTAATACAGAAACAAAGAATCAGTGTAGAGCAATTGTTATTATTGTACATTTATTAATTTGGCTTGAAAAAGCCAAATTACTGTTCTTTCTATTTCTTCTTCTTCCGTTTTATTCTTCCGCTTTTTTGGACCGTATCTCCTCCTACAGTTTTTGAGCTAGAGACATGAAATTCGGTACAGACGTGCGGGGCATATAGGAGAAGTGTGCTATCTTCTAGCTAAGGAATCCGCGGATGCGGATACCTGCGAATTTCTGGACATTTTTTCCCATAGACTATAATGGTAACAATCCTCAAATGTGGATATTTCAAAACAGTTTGTTGCATGGTCATAAATACAAATGCTGATACCACCAACCCCCCACACAAAAACAGGTACACCCACCTATTGACCTACCTTTCCATTCCCATGGAAGCCATACTTAAAGGGTAACTAAAGGCAAAAAAACTAATTTAGATTTCTCATCACTAAAAGATAGTTTTATGGTTGTAAACACAAAAAGACATACCCCTCAACCAGACCCAGGTACACACATACTGATCTACTTATCATTTACGGTGGCAGCCATACGTAAAGGGTAACTAAAGTAAAAAAACTATTTTGATCAATAATCAAAAGTTGTTTTTTTTAACTTCCAACCTGATCCAGGTACACACACCTACTGACCCACCCTTCCATTCCATGGCAGCCATATTTAAAGGGTAACTATAGTAAAAAAAACACATTGACCAATCATCAAAAAAGTAGGATTCATCCCCCAACCTGATAGGAATACACACACACCAACTGACCTACCTTTAATGCATGTGACATATTTAAAGGGTAAGTAAAAAACAACAATGTCCTCTTCATTGGCATTATTGAGTTTTAAAATCTGCAGCACAAACACACATATTCCCTTCCAAAATGCAGTCTTTCTAGCCAAATTCAAAGTTTATACTTAAACTTTCCCTTTCTAGTTTCTAATTGTAATCACATACAGCAGCATTTCCCAACCACAAGTCCTGGGACCCCTAGGCGTCCCTGAGAGGTTGCATTGGGGTCCTCAAGAGATTGTGACAAACAGTATGGATCCACCATTGTGATGAATTTATCAATGTTCTATATTTGGATGAATTATGTGTTTGGTTTATTGATGTTTGAGAGATTATCCCATCCCCTGTGGTGTATTTGAGATTTTATATATATATATATATATACACATATTGTATGTATTTTGTATATTTTGTGTTGTACCTAATATAAGTCAGTGCTATACTTTATATACATTTACTGATGGTCATTTAAATGGATATAGTGAGATAGTACACACATACATATACACCTTTCCTATATGTAATATCCTATACCCCCCACCACATTGGTAGCTCCTAAAAACTCAATGCAATCTCCTATGAAGATATAAATATATTTATATAATATAAGGGATATATATATATATTTATTTTTTTTTTTTTTTAATAGAGATATATTTATAGATCTGTCATTTCTGATTGTATAAATTATGTATTTTGATGAGGAGAAAGATAAATAATAATATGTAATCATTATTTTATTTAGGGGTTTCCCAAGACACGACACTTCTTTCAAGGGTTCCCCACAGATAAACACTGATACAGTATATATATATTTAACTGTAAAGAGTGTCTGTGTGTGCTGTGAGTTCTAAAACCTGCGCATGTGACACAGGAAATCAAGGAATAAAGCCCCGTACAGACATCCAATACCACCAAGCATGATTGCGTATGCAATTTGTCCAATTTTGATCTGGAAACACATGGTTGCGCAAAAAAATGCGGATTGCATGTGTTACCAAATCGCTAACGCATGTGCACCAAAATCGCTAAATTTTGGTTATGTTGTCGAGATTTCTATAAAATTTATAAAATGTGTGCCTCCTGACTCCAAGTGGCAATCGGAAATATCCCTGGATCAACTCTACTTTATGTAGGTGAATCAAGTCAAGGGTTCATTGTGCCTGCGACAAATGTCCATTAAATTTGCAAAATGTGCATAAAAGTCTGTAAAATCACAGATAACTTGTAATGCTTTCACAGATTCCTTAGCTAGGTAATTGCACACTTCTCCTATGTGGCCTGCACGACTGCACCATTATACATTAAAGGCTATGTCCACCCCTAAAATAAAATTTAATACCATGCTCCCCCATGTCCCCCAGCCCCAACCGCATGTTTTGTTTTTTTAAAAAAAGCCCCAAACTCTTACTTACCTCCCCTCGATCCTCCGCCGCACTGCCGGCCTCCTGCTTGCGAGAATGCAAGCAGAGGGCGGGACCGGCAGTCGCGTCGTGATTGGCTGAGCGCAGCCAATCACGGACGCGGCTGCCGGTCTTTCAGTGCAGCGGAGGAAAGCGGAGAGGTAAGTAAGAGTGTGGGGAGCTTTTTAAAAAAAAAAACATGCGGTTGGGCTGGGGACATGGGGGAGCAGAATATTAGGGGATTTGTGCTAGGGGAGGGATATAGAACGGAGGGAGAGAGGGAGGGGAGGGAGGGGGGAGAAGGGCTGCAGCACGCATGGCAGGAATCTCGGAGGCCAGGTAGCAGGCATGTCCTATATGGACCTGCTACCTCCTGGTGTGCAGTTTTTGGAACTTTGGGGGGGGACTACAGGAGAACCAGATGGAGTTGGGATGTGAGGTAAGGATAAACTACACTACATGGTGGGGCCAGTAGTTGGGGGGATTATAGTTTTGGGGGTGGACATGCCCTTTAAGATATACCTGGCATTGGACATTGCCTTATTGATTGAAGAACGGGAGGTAAGGCATAGCTCCTTAACCTCCTAACTTCAATCAATACATTAAAGGAATAGTTCACTTTGAGAGTGAACTACTCCTTTAAATGTCTTGGGCTGGTTATTTAGTTTATCCATTTTATTGATTACATTTATAAATAGCTGCTACTAAAGTATTAACTAAGGGATTCCTGTCCGATTCAAACTTCTTTCCAACTCGGAACTTCCAGTTCCAAAGTTCTGTCTGAGCTTTTATATTTTCGGTATTTTCGGGTTACCAAATCTACTTTTCTGTGTTAACAAAGCTACTTTCGAGGGTTACAGAACCTTCTTTCAAGAGTTACCGAATATAGAGGCTACTTTCGAGGGTTTCCGATATACTAGTCTACTTTGAGGGTCACCGAGTATAAGAGGCTACTTTGAGGGTTACCGAATATAAGAGGCTACTTTGAGGGTCACCGAGTATAAGAGGCTACTTTGAGGGTTACCGAATATAAGAGGCTACTTTGAGGGTCACCGAGTATAAGAGGCTACTTTGAGGGTTACCGAATATAAGAGGCTACTTTGAGGGTCACCGAGTATAAGAGGCTACTTTGAGGGTTACTGAATATAAGAGGCTACTTTGAGGGTTACCGAAAGTAGCCTCGAATATACATGCGGAAGCTCAAAAATAGCTTGCATATAGTAAATTTGATTTGATTTACACTTTGGTGATATGCATGTGTTCCCTTGACAATTTTCCAGGTGCCTGAAAGTTTACTGTAAGTTACAAAGCTTTTTATAACCTTATTTTACTCAGAACTTTCCCCATTGACTTATATGGATCCGTTTTTTGGAATTTTTTTTTTCACAATTCAGACATTTCGAAAAATGGAACTCGACAGTTTAGAACATCTCTAACTAGGTATTTGCAGCCGCTTATAATAAAAAAAAAATACAATTTACCCAAGAAATAATTATAATAATTTTATAAAAAGTGGTTACTATTACTGCTTTATATAATGAGATCTAATAAATATTGTACAATTCAACATATACTATAGGTCCGGTCCTCTACAGTCCCAGTTTCTAATGTGGCCCCCTGGAAATATTATGTGCCCACCCCTGATCTAGAAGAGGACATCTCTTTCTTAGGTTAGTGACAAGTTGAAAGCTTTTTGGCACAGAACATGTCAATGTTCTTTAAAAATGAACCTAAATATTTTTTTTATGTATTTTAATCTTTATTTTATTTGCATTATAACTGAAGTGTTTGAAGCTACACTTGAAGCTTCACTTGAAGCTTCACATTTTCCCAGCATTTTTCAGATTTTATTTTAATAAAAGCAAATTTTTTCCAGACTTTCCCTGCAATAGTCTTTCCATGATGTCACACTGAGCAGACCCCAAGGGAACTGATTGAAACCGACTGTCTGGAGCTTTTTTTTTTACTCAAATGTTTTCTAGTTACAAACAATACATTTTTGCAATGAATAAACTAGAGATTTAAAACGTTAATCATTGTGTTTTCTGTATTTTTATCACTAGATTAAGATGAGTCAACTAGATTTTCATTCATTCTGGACAGATTTGTATTTTAGTTTTTCTTGGCAGTAGTAAGAGCTGATTAAAGTACATATGAAACAGATGGGGGATGGTTACACAGAAAAATGCCTTTGTTTTACTTTTTTTTTTAAAACTTTTTTTAAAGTTATAATTGGTTCCACCTGGCTAGAAACTCTTAAGAGCTTGGCGGAAATGAGTCAGAAACAATATTTATTCAATAGTAGTTATAAAGGAGCCAAAATCATTTTTTTCTTTCTCTGGGCATTGGTATAAATTTTCTGCCTTTGTGGTAGGATTGTCATCAAAATTATTAAGTGGGTACATTTTAATTTAAGCCCCAAAACTTACAAATGAAGCCAAAACATATCCAACAGGAGGTATTACAGTAAAAAGACAGCAGTTTTTTTTAAATTAATGGCTGTAAAACACTCCAAACACATTACTGTAGTTCTGATAATAGACACATTACTATATTTGATAACACATTACTGTAGTACTGATAATAAACACAATATTGTAGTTCTGATAATAATCACAATACGGCAGTTGTGATAACAAACACAATACGGCAGTTGTGATAATAAACACATTACTGCAGTTGTGATAATAAACACATTACTGCAGTTATGAAAATAAACACATTACTGCATTTATGATAATAAACACATTACTGCAGTTATGATAATAAACACATTACTGTAGTTGTGATAATAAACACATTACTGTAGTTGTGATAATAAACACATTACTGTAGTTGTGATAATAAACACATTACTGTACCTTAAAATAAGTAAAATTAACTTACCTTAACATTTCTATCATTTGCAAACTACGAGCAGCATGACATCACAGGAAATACATTCACCTTTGACTCAGTTGCAAGACTGTTTTGAGCAAAAGTCTGCATGCTCGTTTAGAAGGAGTAGCTCTCCAGGAAGCAGCAATTCTCGCTTTGCATGCAACCTTCAGCCAATTAGGATTGCTACATTTTTGGCAATTGATCACAAACTACTCCAAAGAGCATAACTTTTTATATTTGTGAGTATATTGGCATATACTTTAAAAACACGTCTTTGCTTTTCAAGGATTAGGATGGAGAATAGATTTGTTTGCCGGCATAGACACTTACTGTTAAAATGAACAGTTGTTATGTGATCAGGTCGCATCATGGGTGACGCAATTACACGAGTGTAAGTTATTTGATTGACAGCAAGCGAGGGATGAAAAGCAGTAAAGATCAGGAGGCATATCTTGGTATTAATTTTTTTTTTTTAAGTTTTAACTATATGATGCTGAATAGTGGGGCGGGGAAAGAATAAAGAGGAAAAAAATATATGTTTAATTACAGTACTCGCTTCCATCCAGTGGCATAACTAGGAGTCACTGGGCCCCACAGAAAAAATGATGCTGGCCCCTTCCCTGCTTAAAGGATATCTATACTCTAAAAATTAACTGTTTAAAAATGAAAAGTACCTGGGGAAAGGAGGTAGGACTGATTATTCCTACCTCACAATATCATTTCGTTGAGGAGCTGCAGTAACAACAGTTTTCATTTGCCAGGTTAGTCCTGGACTAATCCTGTATTAAAGATAGTGCTGAAGCCAGGAGGAAGACTGGCAGAATCAGTTTTCTTTGGGCTGGTCCTCTTTACAGAAATAATATTGGGAGGTACCAGCCCTATATCCCTGTCCCAAGTACTTTTCAGTTTAATGTTTTTTTTAAATACGGTAAACTTTATACACACGGTAGTTTTCCTTTAATCTAAATTGTTTTTCTGGGGAGGCTGAATCTGTCATAGGGAAAGTAAAAAGATGGGGCCCCTCTGTGGTTGCAGGGTCTGCTCCCCTGGTAGTTACGCCCCTTCTCCCACTGGTACTTATCACACAAGTACCAGATTACCTCCTAGTCATATGACACAAGAATAAAGTTACACCTAGGCTGACACAAAAGGTGTGTGTGTGTGTGTGTGTGTGTGTGTGTGTGTGTGTGTGTGTGTGTGTGTGTGTGTGTGTGTGTGTGTGTGTGTGTGTGTGTGTGTGTGTGTGTGTGTGTGTGTGTGTGTGTGTGTGTGTGGTGGAGAAGAGAAGGGGATCATTAATAAACAAAATGGCAGCAGACAACGATAGAAAAAAAAGTAAAAATGAAGTCAAGTCAAATGAATGACGTGCCAGGTGTTTTAGCACAACAGTACTCTTAGAATTCATTCCATTGGATGCAGGATAATATGGCAGTACAATGGACCACTGTAGCTTTATAAATCGGGACCTATTATACAATCAACTCTCAAAATTCCACCAAGGATCTGTCTTTACCCACTTTATTGTATAAGGATTATTTTCTCTGTTTATACACTTCGCCAGTCTACTGCAATCGAACTCCATGCAAAGGAACGGTTGGGCCATTTTTCTACAAATAACAGAATTGCCAAACCGTACAGAAACATTAAGCCACCACAGGATGCAGATTCTTTATTTAAAACATCCTCACTTTGCACTATTGGGAGTAGTTTAACCTTTTCAAAAGTTTGCCACAACTTTGAAACTCTGCTGTGGTTTATCCCATATGCTATATTTAAAGTACTTACTTTGCTTGTTTCCCCCAATGTTCAGTACAGCCGGAAGCCGCATCTGTGATTGGCTGTCTCTCAGCCAATCACGGACGCGGCTGCCGGTCCGGCTCCCTGCTTGCAGTTTCATGCAAGCAAAGGGCTGGGACTGAACGTCGGGGGAAACAGGCAATGTAAGTTATGATCAGGGGGGTTTTGCTGCAAATAACTATGGAGTTTGGGGTTGGGGAAGGGAGCCCTACACTACAGAAAAAAATTCTAAAAACAGGTGGACATGTCCACCCATAGAACAAAAAAATTGTCAGTTATCTTACCCTAAATGCTATTTTTCCCAGTTTATTACATGGATTTGTAAGCAGATATTTAATGATAAGTTCTATTCCTTTCTGGCAAAGGTATCTGCCTCCTTCCTCTACTCAATGAGCATGTGCAAAAGGAGGCAGCAGGTAGGAGGTGAAACAGCTGTCAATCATTGGCCGTGATATCACTTGTCACATCCTTAATTGACTGTATAGAGGGAAGGGCCAGCTTACTCTGCCAGAATGGAGACAATAAATTAAATATTTAATTTTCTGGGTAATAATGCAGGTAATAAAGTCCAAAATATATCAGTTGGGGGTTAGGTAACAATTGACCATTTTTTTTAAGGTGAACATGCCCTTTAATATTTTCATGATGATAAACTTGCTACTAAAATCCCCTATGTTTGGGGCGTGGCATGGGATGACTTGAGAGAGGAAGCATACAATTAACTTTGGATACAATCCTAAAAACATTCACACAAGAGGTGAACGAATGGCATAGCCAGTGTTTACCGTACAATACGACCTAGAGGAAATATCATTTCTAGATATAAAGGTTAAAAACTCTGTATTAAGCACTGACATATGTAAAACAACGTGTTAGAAGCAGTAAAGGCCATACCTCTGGGACAGCTGCTCAGGGTGACAAGGAACGTCTCAGATGAAGATACCTGTAAAATAAGAATAGAACAGATGTCACAAAAATTTAAACAAAGAGATTACCATAAAACAATAGTGAACACAGCAGTTAAAAAAGCCCTAGAGACACCTAGATCTACATTTCTCAACAATAAAAAACAGTACATTCTAATGACAGTAAGATAACTTTTGTATCAACCTACAATATACAATCAGAAAAAGATAAAAACATTGTGAAAAAATATTGGAATGTGTTGAGAAATGACAAGAAGGTGGGCCAACTGTTTAAACAACAACCAATATTTGCATATAAAAATGGAGGCAGTTTAGGCAAACAACTGGTCCATTCGGATTACAAAAACGAAAAGAAAACCGAAATAGAGAATAAAACTAAGAGAATAGGAACCTTCCCGCGTTTAAACTGCGCAGCAATAATTAAAGGGGAAACAGTATCACAGCCCTTGCAAGGTAACCAGATAAGACTAAAACACTTTGTTAGTTGTCTCACTATGGGGGTAATATATACCCTAAAATGTCCATGCGGACTAGCATATATAGGAAAACCAAAAAGACAAATAGGAACCCGCATAGGTGAACATAAAAGAGACATAACCAAGTGTAATTTGGAGAAAAATGAAAGTGACATCTGTATCTAAACATTTTAAAATACAGGGACACAACGCAGCCCAGGTCACATGGATGGTGCTGGAGGTGCTGGAAAAAGCATCCAGAGGAGGCAATTTTGATAGAAAGCTCTTACAAAGAGAAATACACTGGATACACCACCGTAACACCATGCACCCCAAAGGTCGAAATGAAGAAATGAATTTCAAATGCTTCTTGTAAAAGTATCAAAATTGCTAACACTATCTCACTTGGTCCACAGGAAATGGAAGGGAAGATAATCTGGAAAAAAAAGGAAAAAGAAATAAGAAGTAAATTGTAACAATGTATTAAAGTAAAAAGAAAAAAAATAGATCCAAAGGTGGTTTAAAACAATTGTTAACGTTGTGCACGTATGTCAGAAATAAACACAAATTAAAGTGAGAAACGTCTTCAGTAGTGCGTTCTTCAGATAAATTAATATGTGAAAAAAATCCTGAAAACTTACGGAGGACTTCCATCACCTTACATAAGCAGGATCTCAGCTAAATTCTACTCCGACGGAGGAAGCATACCAACGCTGTGATGTCTCCCCCCAAAAAGCTTAGGAGGCTTCTAACAAACTGCACAAATTCTGGCGCCAGATCGAGAGTGACCACATGGCAGGCCCAGATGACCTGGCCCCACAGAATCCAGATGCGCTACTTCCAGCAACTAAAGTCCTGGAGGCAATAGCTACCTGCCAAACTAAAGGAACAGCTAAAATCCAGGATTTACAACTGATTCAGCATGCTTTTTTTAGAATATAGTTGATTTAACACCACCATCATTATCCATGGAGTACACCTACCCAAGCCCCTATTATTGGACTATACCCAGAACCATCTGGCTGGCACTTCATGAAAGAACCCGTCATTATCTTTGGATTAAAATTGCCCAAACAAAAAGTTTGGAAATCACTGTTCATGGATTATGCCTATTTGATTTTTGGACACTACTTCAACCGGAGAACTATTGCCACTTCAGGATTAGAATTGTTTGGATAATACTCCGTGAGATAAAGCTATTTGGATACTACTACACTGAATAACACCCTAAGCTGGAAACCTTCGCTGCACACACAACATAAGGCCCAAAGGGAACCGCAATCACTTACGGATAACAAATTTTGGGACACTGCCTCAAGAGGAGAAATATTGCCACCTCAGGATTATAATTGTTTGGATATTACCCCGCGAGACAAAGCTACTTAGTTATTACTTCTCTGAAAAACACCCTAAGCTGGAAACTTCTGCTGCACACACAGCACAAGGTCCAAAGGGCAAAACTCCCAAACGGCTTTATACACACACCTCCAATCAACTCCCCATGGTACCTAAGTACTCCGCTCTGGGTCCACATCCTGGGAACAGATGCCATTTTACACTCACTACCACCCCTTAACAAGGAATCTAAAATATGGGACTTTCATAATATTGCAAAGAAACCACAATATACCCCTACAGGTGTCGCCATGAGACTACCAATGACCATCTATGGGGGAAACCCCTAACAGCCAGATAACTCGCACACACACCTTTTTTTTCTGCTTTCATATAATCCGAGCGGAAAAAAGTACCCTTTACAACTGAACAATGAAAGGGTAATCCCGCACACACCTAGATAAGTCCAATGTTAGCACATGCCGAGTACAAAGGTAGGCCCAGGCTAGTGGTCTAATAACAGCAATCAAAGAAAGACACCATGCACATCAGTCTTAGCAAACCTATGTATTAAAGCTTCATACACAGGATACACAAACAGTGTAACGTTTTGGTACTAGGCTGTACCTTCTTCAGACATTATGTTACAAAGGAAAAAAGGATACACATTATATACAGACAGGAAACAAGTATTTAGCGCCATCTAGGGGTAGAGGGCTAGAAACAAAATGTAGCATAAAAGTTTTATTTTTTAAATAAAACAAGGTACACTTAAAAGACCCTAGATAGGGTGAATGTACCACTCCCAATATACATCCTCCTCTCAAGGAGTGGCAATACTAATAACCAAAGCTGTACAGTTTGAGCTTGTGGAGTTGTGGCTGAACCAAATGGGTACCTATGTGTTTCTAAATGCTAAAATACAATCACTTCCTGTTGTTATTCTTGCTTGCAAACAGACCTACAATTCCTAGCAGACTACCCAGAACCATCAATAATATGTGATTTCAATACAGTTCTAAACCTTACCCAAGATAGGCTTTATCCCACAGATTGGCAAGCCCCCACAAATCCTACCACCAGATTTGCAAAACTTATGCAAAATATTCATTTGGTAGATGCTTGGAGACTCCTGCACCCCAATGACATAGAATTCTCTTGTTTCTCCTCTTCCTACAATGCAATGTCTAGGATCGATATGGTATTGGTACATGCCGCCCTAACCCCATATCTAACACAAGCTAAATATGCTCCCAGAATATTTTCAGATCATGCTCTCTGCTGGATTAAACTCTCCTGGTCGGAAGGCCCCTTCCCACAAACATGGAGATTGAATCTATTCTGGCTGACCTTGCTGCCGGAGGTAGGTGGCATGTGAGGGGAATGGGAATACTTTTTGAAATAAACGGAGGCTCAACAGACCCAATACATGTCTGGGAGTTGTTTAAATTGCATGCTCATATGACCCCTACTTCCACAATTAATGGGATTAAACAACATTCAGCAGAAGTAGAAAGAGAAGCTATTAAATCATTGCAGGAAGCACATACAGAAGTCGCTAGGCACCCCTCGGCAGAAAACGCAGAATCCCTCCAACTCCAATCAAGAATAACAAACGCGATAATTGAGGCCAAAACTAACTCTACTCCACTTGACTACACTATACCCCGGAGGAAGACAAATCATATCTTCACTCAATCCCCCTACCTTACCTCCCAGGGGAAGCCCTCCACCAACTAGAGGAACCTATAACAGAAACTGAAATCAGGGTCACCCTATCTCTCCTACCGCATTATAAAACTCCTTGTACAGATGGACTTCCGGCTGAATTCTATATACATTATGCTGATGTCCTAGTGCCAAAATTACTAAACATCTCTAATGCAATGTTCACCTCTTTCACTTTACCAGAATCAATGTCCAAAGCCCTAACAATACTTGTCCCAAAAACCGGCAAGGACCCTCAACTACCAGAGTCACACAGACCCATTTCACTTCCACTAACCGACATTAAGATATTAGCTAAAGTCCTTTCCACATGATTAAACAAAATGATTCAACATTTAATCCATTCAGACCAAACCGGATTTGTACCCGGGAAAATACCTCCCTCAACCCCGATGCCTCTATATGAACATACAGGTACACATACGAATACCAACACTAGATGTGTGGTGAGTCTCAACACTTCACGAGCATTTGACTCAGTGGAGTGGCAGTTCCTATTGCAGGTGATGCAAGATCCATAAAATGGCTAGAACTCCTATATTCCCACCCCAAGTCCCAGATACTCACCAATGGGAAACAACCAAATATTATAGGAATTACGAATGTAGAAACAATTAGACTCTACGCTGATGACATGCTACTGTACTTGGCTGATCAAGACACATCTCTAGGCAGAGCATTATCCCTTATTAATCAATATGACGAATACACCGGCCTTTCCATCAACTGGACTAAATCCCAAATCCTACTAATGGACATACACCCCCAAAACATCACCCCAACCCCACTTATACTACAGAGATCTAGTACAATTAAATATCTGGGAATCAAGGTCTCCAGAGACTATATAAATCTCAACATCGAACCCCTAATACAGCTAATTAAACTCAAGATTCAACCCCTGGGCATGGCTGGAACGGCTGGAAGTGTTAAATAATAATAATAATATATAATTAATTATATAAATGATTCTTCTACCTAAAATTCTTTATATTTTATGGCACTCGCCGATTTTTATCCCCCTTAAAAATTATGGAATCAATTCTTAGATCCTTTGTATGGGGATCAAACAGATCAAAATTGAATTGGCAAACACTTAAATGCCTGGTCGGCCTTGCCATCCCAGTATTTCGACTGTACTACATAGCATGCCAGATTTTACATATATATCATTGGTCTAGGGAGGAGTCAGACAGATTCCTTTGCCTACTACTACCAGACATCATATAGTAAAGGTATATGGAGTAACCAATGAATCACGCAACTTCAAGATTATTGCTATAGCACAAGTTCATTTATTGTGCACACAACATGTTTTGGACTGTCTAGGTCACTTGACATCGGGTTACTTGTTATTGTATCTATGTCATGGAACAGACATCGGGGCGACCTGTGATTAAAGAGGTGGTGTAGGTATCTGAAATGTTATACGTATTAACTACCAGACAGGTAGCTGGGCAGGGTGGGGAAAGGGGGCGTGGTGAAGGGCATGATGTTCATGATGTCACTTAGGGGGGCGGACAGAGACAGAGTTTGCAGCCTAGGGGGTGGGGGGAGGTGGGGTTAGGGGTGTGGCAGCCAAAAGGGGTATGATGGAGGAGATTAGAGACTTCTCTCCGTCATGGGAGTCTGAGGTTTTCTCACAGGAGGCCTCCCCAGAATGGGGGAGGGGTGGGATACCTGCTACTACCCCAAATAACCCAAATGACTTTAGACCCAGCATTTGATTTCCCGTGGACTTAGAGGCTCCCTACTACCCTACCCCTGGCCCCCACTCCTAACCAAAGCACTTAAAACATGGGATCTTGCAATAAAAATGCTAAAACTATCCCCTTATACACAACTCCACTGGTTCAACCAAAAACTACCAGAGTTCCTCTCCATACAACAGCCTGATTTGGGGTTACAAAGTTATCACACCTCATGGAAAACGATAGGCTGAAACCTTAAAGTTAAAAAAAAAAGTTAACCAGTTAAAACAAGAGTTAAAAATACCAAATACCCAGCTGCTCAGATATCTCCAAATAAGACATGCTTTCCATAATCAGTTTCAAAAACAGGCACTTAACTTGGATAGAAATCCACTCCTAGACCTAATTAAAGCTTCAAGACCCACTAAACTAATATTAAATATTTATGTCTACCTCCAAGATTCCCAATCTCGAATTCAGGCCTTTGAAAAGAAGGCAACATGGGAAAAAGATGTGGGACTAATGGACAGAGACGAACAGGAAGAAGCTCTAGTGGTGCAAAAGATGGTTTTCCCAAGAGCATCAGATAGGATGATACAGTTATATATTATTCATAGGGCATACCTAACACCAATCAGACTAGCTAAATTTAGACAATGCCGAAGCCCCTTATGCCCTAAATGTAATAATACCCCTTGAACTTTTATATATATATATATATACTAGCAATGTATATAATGTATATGCATATATAATATGTGTGTGCATGTTTTGCTATGTGTGGATATAGTGGATATAGAATCTTTACACAGGTATAATATTTTAAACTGTTACTCAGACAGTCACCACCAAATAGGATAATCCTGCAGGTCTGAGAGTAGACCCAGGCAATCCTGCTACACTGTGTGGTTGAAACGAAACATGCTAGGTTAATACTTATTAGTATTCACCACAGCAATTGGTGATGGTTCCTCATATATTATAACAGAAGGTACCTCACATCATCATGTTATTATAATAGCATTGCACTAATAATCTAACGTATAAACAAACATTTCTCATTCCCAGTTTACCCAAAGAAATGTATATATCCTTTATATACTCTTAAACAGATCTAATTGAAAAAAAGTTGCTTCAGAGCAATTTTTAATAACTGATAACTGCTTTTGCTTGTGAAGGTTCTCATTCATCCAGGTCATGGTATATCTGTTGTATTCAATTAGATCAATTGGACTTGAAGTTTAGTTCTTGAAGACGTTTCGCTAGTCATCCGACTGGATTTCTCAATTCAGAATGACTTGTACAAGAATCTGTGGCAATTATGTACCCTGGAAAATCCCAATTAGCATATCACAGCCAAGTGTTAAGGGCGTGATTGGATAGTGGCTAAGAGGTATTATAGGAACGCCCAGAATAAGGTGTCAAAACAGCATTGTACATGGCAGACAGTTGGTGTAGAACCCCCCCACCTCTATTTAGGCTTGGTTTCTTTATTTTCACATAAATGGCCTCCTTAACAACTCTCTTGAACCAGTCACGTTCCTTTGCCAATATGTTGACATTACAATTTTCAAAGGTGTGTCCTTTATCCTTAAGATGCAGGATGCAGGTACACGGCTGAGTCCTGACCCAAGGAATTGGCTCTTCTGTGCTCTGCCATACATTGATGCAGTTGCTGTTTGGTTTCCCCCACATACAAATCAGAGCATTCTTCACTGCACTGCACTGCGTATATGATGTCGCTTTTCTTGTGTTTGGGTATTGGGTCTTTTGGATGTACCAATTGTTGCCTCAGTGTGTTGTTCGGTTTAAAGCAGACAGGGATATGGTGTTTTTTGAAAATTCTTCTTAATTTCTCGGAGACCCCTGCTACATATGGGATGACCATGTTCTTTCTCCTGTCTTGCTTTTCCCCTTCACTGTTGGTATTCGTGTTCTTTTCTTTCCTTCTACTTCTTTTGACAAAGGCCCAGTCTGGATATCCACAAGTTTTAAGGGCTCCTCTGAGATGTTTCATTTCTTTAGCCTTCGCCTCTGTGCTAGTGGGGATGTTCTCAGCTCTGTGTTCTGATGACACCCAGCTTGTGATCTAAAGGGTGGTGGGAGTATATATATCAAATACTGATCTGTGTGTGTTGGTTTTCTGTAAACCTCTACTTCCAGTTTACCATTTTCCTTAACTTCTACCAAGCAGTCTAAGAAAGCCAGTTTGTTGTTTTGTACCTCTTCCCTTGTAAACTTGATGTTTTGGTCTACCGCATTAATTTGTTCTGTGAAAGCTTGTACTTCCTTCTGGTGGATTTTAACCCCACTTGTCATCCACATATCTGAACCAGTGGCTGGGTGCTATGCCCTTAAAGGTATTACGCACCTGTTTTTCTACCTCCTCCATGTAAAGGTTGGCCACAATGGGTGAAACTGGAGATCCCATAACACATCCGTGTTTTTGCTTATAGAACTTATCCCTGTATTTGAAATAGGTGGTATTCAGGCACAATTCCAGTAAGGAACACACCTGTTCTGGGTTGAGATCAGTTCTGCTGGTAAGAGTGCTGTCTAGGTCTAGCCGTTTTCTCACCATGTTAACAGCCTCCTTGGTTGGTATACAGGTGAAGAGAGATGTCATATCATAGGACACCATAGTTTCTTCTGCACCGAGTACTATATCTTCAATCTTGTTGGTGAAATCCTGAGAGTTCTGGATGTGATGCTTAGAACTTCCCACCAATGGTCCTAAGATGTTGGCTAGGTATTTTGCCACCTTGTATGTTACAGAGTTGATGCTGCTGACTATAGGCATATATGGACTCCTAAAGATACATAAGGAAGGGGCACCACTAAGACCTATAGTCAGCAGCATCAACTCTGTAACATACAAGGTGGAAACATACCTAGCCAACATTTTAGGATTATGGGTAGCATCGCACACAGTGGGCGACTCTGGTGGTCTGGCACAATGCAGACAGTGCACATAAACAAGTTCCCACATAACATGTGCAGTAATCAAGGGTTTCCCTGTCTATGGTGCACCCCTTTGAATATTGACCAGGCCTGTATATTGTGTATCCTTGTAAGTTGGTGTACACTTATCTGTTGCCTCAGAATTTGTATCCAATAAGGTAAATTGTCTGTCCAATAATCCGTCCTCCCAACAGGTGGTAACACAGGATCTTGTGTTGCAGTCAATATCACTCCATAACACACACCACAATCCACTTTCACTTTCTCTCCTCCTACCATAGAGAGCAGGGATGTCTTGCATTTTGTTACTCACTGACACCACCTGCAAGCTGGAGGTGGTATATAAGGAGCCTTGGTGTATATGTCCATTACAATACACATCATATCCTGTGTAGCAGACAGAAACTTTTTTTGGATAACACTTTCTTTCATATGGAGCAGAACCAGGGGTGTGGTTTAAGCTGCCATTTGACCATTCCATTTTAAAATAGGGATCTCAGCTCTGTATGTAAGTTTATGTATTTTGTATATTTTGTGTTGTACCTAATATAAGTCAGTGCTAATTTTTTTATACATTTACTGATGTTCATTTAAATGGTAACATACATATACACCTTTCCTATATGTAATATCCTATACCCCCCACCACATTGGTAGCTCCTAAAAACTCAATGCAATCTCCTATGGAGATATAAATATATTTATATAATATAAGGGATATATATATATCATTAGAAATATTAGTATAAGTTTGTATTTGAGAAATAAGGTCAAATAAAAGGTAAGTTTTCTAAAGCACGGTACACTTTATTTATTGTATTGTAAAATGTTATGTTATGCACTCTTTTTTTACGATTACATTGAATAAAATTCCTCTGTTGGAGGGGATTTAAAAAAAATCCTCTATGTTTATAGTGTGTGCAAAAAATATAAGTATATTAAAAGGGCCCTGGAATGTGCATTGATTAGGTTTTCTTTGTTTATCACAGTTTTTGTGCCAGATCAAAGTTCTTACACAAGTTGTAAATTGGTTTGAATTTTGTCTCTGTGGTTATTCCTGTTGAGCTATGTAGACATCTATTTAGCCAAGGAAACAGTGACTGTACTAACGAAAGGAAACTATCACCACTGGCACTGGTTTGATCAACCAATATAAAAATATATATACATATAATTTTTGAAATAACAGCTGCAGTCACCCTTCCACTATAAGCAGTAGTGGATTAAGCCAACTTGGTGGTATAAGCAGTTTGGGCCCCACACACGTGATTTTTAGGCCACACACCTGCCCAAACAATGCCCATACTTGAAAGAGAGCGATAGGGGACAGAAAGACAGACAGATAGAGACAGACACAAAGAGATTGGATGGATGGATGGACAGAGAATAGACAGATAGAAGTTTGAGATCCTGCAAACAGTGATCGGTGACAATCACATTACCACATAGATGTTGGGTAGTGCAAACCATAACACCTTTAATCTAGAGACGTAAAGTGGTACTTCTTACCTGACCACAATACCGCAATGCAGTAAATCTTACAAAGGGGCTTACTGTATAGCGGAATCATGGGAAGGTAAGCAATTTGGCTTTTATTACTGCATCAACCACGTGATGTTTCTCTCTGAGAAAGCTGATTCATTAACTTAGTGGCCTCAAAATAATGTACAGTGCACTGCATACAGTGTTTAATAGGTACATTAACGCAGGGTGTAATAAAAGAATGTACAGTGCACTGTATACCTTGTTTGCTGTGTACATTAACACAGGGTGTAATAAAATAATTAACAGTGCACTGCATACCATGTTTACTATGTACATTAACAAAGGGTGTAATAAACAAGCATGGACTCAAGTAAGGGTTCAATGAAACCTGCAGTATTTCCTTTAAAATGAGCCGACAATCACATCTCTGGCTGCAGCCTGTGAGAAATTTGTCTGCTTCCAGTAGGTTGTGTGACATCACAAGACCTCTGCCCCACCCCTTCGCCCCAGGGGAGAAGTATGCTCAGTTAAGACTGAAAACAGAACTACCTGGGGAAAAAATTGACAGTTGAGAAGGGGAGTCTAATAATGCAGGCAGAGGCTGGTCACATGATTACAAGCTGGTCACATGGCTGAAAACAGGAAGTGTTCAAGCAGGAAGTAATATTGCTGAACTTCTCCAGCAATAGCAATAGGAGATTTTAAACTAGGTTTGGGGGGGAGGGTATTAGCAGTCTCACTGGGATAGATAGCCCAGGAGGAAAGCAGGGTGTAGATAGGCCAGTGGTGGGTGGAAAGGGAGGTGGGGCTAGCATAAGGGATAAGGAGGCATGTGTATTAAAGTGTATGAATAAAATTACAGTATCATAATCTAAAATGTATGTTTGCAAATGCGAGAAGCCTGGCTGACAAAATGGGTGAATTGGAAATGATGGCGTTGAATGAAAAATATGATGTAATGGTAAAGCAGAAACGTGGTTGAACAGTTCTCACGACTGGGCTGTAAATTTAGAAGGATATGCCAGAGAAAAAAGGAAGAGGGGAGGAGTATGTGTTTATGTTAAAAAGAATAGAAGCCAAATTAAAGAAGCGATAACTGGCTATATGGATGTTAAAGTGAAGGTGGAATTAGGCAACAGGAAAGGGGTAAGTCCATTGTTGGTGTCTGCTATAAGCTGCCAAATGCCAGCAGAGAGGAGGTGAGTCAGCTTCATATGCAAAATGGGTGAATTGGAAATGATGGCGTTGAATGAAAAATATGATGTAATAGGTAAAGCAGAAACGTGGTTGAACAGTTCTCACGACTGGGCTGTAAATTTAGAAGGATATGCCAGAGAAAAAAGGAAGAGGGGAGGAGTATGTGTTTATGTTAAAAAAGAATAGAAGCCAAATTTAAAAGAAGCGATAACTGGCTATATGGATGTTAAAGTGAAGGTGGAATTAGGCAACAGGAAAGGGGGTAATGCCATTGTTGGTGTCTGCTATAAGCTGCCAAATGCCAGCAGAGAGGAGGTGAGTCAGCTTCATATGCAGTTGGCAAGGGCTGCAAGTTTGGGGAGTGTGCTCATTATGGGGGACTTTAATTACCCAGACATTGATTGTTGTAGTGGCACTGCTATCACAGAAAAAGGTGATGAGTTCCTGAATTTGCTGCAGGATAATTTTCTCTCACAGGTGGTTGAAGTTCCTACTAGAAAAGAAGCTCTGTTGGATCTGGTAATATCTAACATCGTGGAGCGCATTATAGATATAAAGGTAACTGGAGGCTTAGGGAATAGTGACCATGAAATAGTGTCGTTTAGACTTTGGTGCGCTGGGTTAATTTCGGGAAGGCAAATTTTCACAGGTTAAAAGTTGCTCTTCAGAATGTCAACTGGGATAATGTATTATCAGGTAAAGGTACTGAACAGAAGTGGACTGTGTTTAAGAGGATTTTAAGCAAGTTCAAATCTAAATGTATACCCTTGGGAAATAAATGTAAAAAAAATAAATCCACGCCCATGTGGCTGACTTCTGATGTAAAGAGGCAAATGGAAAGGAAGAAAAAGGCATTTAAAACCTTTAAGTCAGAGGGAACGGAAGGGGCCTTTAGGGATTATAAAAACTGTAACAAGGAGAGTAAGAAAGCAATCAAACTAGCTAAAATTAATAAAAGTTAGGATAGCTGAACAAAGCATCACTAAGCCTACTTTTTTTAAGTATATTAATAGTAAGAAGATGAAGACTGGGAATGTGGCACCATTAATAAATGGGGATAAGTTAGTTACGGAGGACGGCGATAAAGCAAATGTCTTGAATATTTTTTTTCCCTCTGTATACACTACAGAAGATCCAAGTGCAGATATCATAGAGTATAGTAGCAATAATGGTATAAAAGATTTAAGTGCACTTTGGTTAACCAAGGATATGGTATAGAAATATTAAATAAGGTTAATATTAATAAATCTTCTGGACCGGATAAAATGCATCCTTGGGGACTTAGGGAGCTAAGTTCAGTTTTATCTAGGCCATTTTTTTCTTATTTTTGCAGATTCCCTCATGTCCGGAGGTGTGCCTCTGGATTGGAAAAAGGCGGATGTTATTCCAATATTCAAAAAGGGTAGTCGTTCACAGCCGGGTATGTACAGGTCTGTAAGTGTAAAGGAGAACTAAAGTCCACAGACAACATTGTCCCAATAGACAGAGTACATTCAGAAACACACAACAAGCTGTGTCTCATCTCTCCCTTTGCTGTGGATGCTGGGTGATTTATGAAAATAAACTGCAAGTACAAGGGGTCAGCTCCCATAATTCACCTTATCTGGGAACACCCCGCTAATTGTACGCAGTACACATTTACAGGAAACTGCAGTCTTGCTTCCTGGAAGCTGACAGCCAATCATGTTACAGCTCAGAGATCCCTCCATCTGACACAGAACACAGATTTCAGTGCAGTGTTTTTTGAACACATTACAAATTCTCTGTCCCTAACAAGATAAATTGTTTGCTTTCATATAAAAAGAAAAGTAATTTTTCAGTGTATGTCTTTGCTAGAATGGATGAAGAAAACAGAACATTTACATTTCAGCAATAATAAAAGTAAGTATGGGAATCGTGTTTTCTAAAAACAAAGCTTTCTACTTCTATGTCACAAGGGCAAATAAGTAATTAACTAGTACATGTGGAGTTTTATCTTTTGCTAGACACATAATAACAAAGGGAGCATGGTGAATCGAACCTGTGCTCCAATAGTCTATTTTTACTATCCCAGCACTTTAGCAGAAGAGCCACCAGTGAGATTGCAATAGATAGATGTACATTTCAGTAAATGTCAGTAAATTCAGTTCACTATATATATTGCTACTGGAAGACTCAGGATTTCACACTGGTTGGACATAAATAACAGAGTGTACATATAAAGTTTGTACATATGTAGAAACTTATATTTTTCTAGAAACATGGAAACAAACAAACAAACAAAAAAGAAGCACTAAATCAGACAGTAGGACTGTGGTATATTGTTTCATAAGGAAAACTAGGAGATTAGAATTGGACTTCTTGGTGGTTTGTTCCTAAAACCACAACATTACATGGTGCGCAAACAGAAACTCCACTGTGATCACAGGTGCATTTAGAAACTTTATCTTTCGCTAGAAAGGAACCTAGAAATTTTGGGCACAGACAGTGAATCCTGAGGTCAGGGGCGTGGCTCTTTGAAGCCAAAATGGGCTATGAGTTGTACTGGCAAGTGCCAACAACATGGAAGCCTCTTAGTTACAGAATCTATACTTATATCTACTAAATGCAAATAACTAGAGAAGAATCTTTCAATGTATAGGTATTCTGGGGAGAAAAGCTTTCACTTAAGGATTTGTAAAAATTAAGTTTAGTTCTCCTTTAACTTCAGTGGTGGGGAAGATACTGGAAAGTTTAATAAGGGAACATGTTCTGAGTATGTTTTAAAGGACTGACATTTATAAGTAGTAACCAGCATGGATTTAGGAGGAATAGATCTTGTCAAACTAACTTCTTGGCTTTTATGAGGGAAGTAAGCAGAAAAATTAGACTCTGGCATTGGCAGAGTAGATGTAGTTTACTTGGATTTGCAAAGATTTAATACAGTCCCCATAGGCGACTAATGTATAAGCTAAGGTCTAAATTATTAATGATTGGAAGTGGGTATTGTCAGCAAGGTTTCTGGTTTGCTGATGACACAAAAACTTGTTGACCATTAAAAACTTCAGAGGATGTGCATTGTGTGCAGGGGGATCTAGATAGATTGCACATTAGGCTGCTAAGTGGCAGAGCAGATAATCAAGTTGATAAATGTAAGGTGATGCATTTTGGACTTAACAATCCTGTGGCTACTTATACTATAAATGGCTCTGTGTTAAGTGAATCCCTGTTGGAAAGGGATCTTGGAGTTTTGGTGGATAAACAAAGGAAGCAAGCAGTGCCAGGTGGACAACAGCCAGAGCCAGCATGGTAGTCTTGTATAAGGAGGAGGTATGGATTCAGGAAAATGCTATTCTCCTCTTTACAAAGCATGGATAAGGCCTCATTTGGAATATGCAATGCAATTTTGGAATCCTGTGTACAAAAAGTGACATCTTTGAAATGGAAAAAGGTTCAGAGAAGGGCAAACCAGTGCCGGATTAGGCGTCAGGAGCTTGTAGACAGATCGTTTGCCGCCTTAAGCTCCACCCAGTATTAGCCACACCCTGCATAGCCACACCCATTATCACGCCCTCTGCAGAAAAAATTACTTCCGTTTTCTAAAAACATGTATGTTGTGCTGAATCCCTCTTAACATTCATTAAATATATAAATATATAAATGCCCACAGTGACTGGGATAAACAGTTGCCCACTTGACTGGTTAAACACAACAAGCTGTGTCTCATCTCTCCCTTTGCTGTGGATGCTGGGTGATTTATGAAAATAACCTGCAAGTACAAGGGGTCAGCTCCCATAATTAACCTTATCTGGGAACACCCCGCTAATTGTACGCAGTACACATTTACAGGAAACTGCAGTCTTGCTTCCTGGAAGCTGACAGCCAATCATGTTACAGCTCAGAGATCCCTCCATCTGACACAGAACACAGATTTCAGTGCAGTTTTTTTTGAACACATTACAAATTCTCCTGTCCCTAACAATGATAAATTTGTTTGCTTTTCATATAAAAAAGAAAAGTAATCTTTTCAGTGTATGTCTTTGCTAGCATAGATGAAAGAAACAGAACATTTAACATTTCAGCAATAATAAAAGTAAGTATGGGGAATCGTGTCTTTCTAAAAACAAAGCTTTCTACTTCTATGTCACAAGGGCAAATAAGTAATTAACTAGTACATGTGGAGTCTTTATCTTTTGCTAGACACATAATAACAAAGGGAGCATGGTGAATCGAACCTGTGCTCCAATAGTCTATATTTTTACTATCCCAGCACTTTAGCAGAAGACGCCACCAGTGAACTTGCAACAGATAGATGTACATTTCAGTAAATGTCAGTAAATTCAGTTCACTATATTATATTGCTACTGGAAGACTCAGGATTTCACACTGGTTGGTACATAAATAACAGAGCTGCTACATATAAAGTTTGTACATATGTAGAAACCTTATATTTTTCTAGAAACATGGAAACAAACAAACAAACAAAAAAAGCACTAAATTCAGGCAGTAGACTGTGTTATATTGTTTCATAAGGAAACTAGGAGATTAGAACTTGTGACTTCTTGGTGTGTTTGTTCCTAAAACCACAACATTTACATGGTGCGCAAACAGAAACTCCACTGTGATCACAGGTGCATTTAGAAACTTTATCTTTCGCTAGAAAGAGAACCTAGAAATTTTGTGCACAGACAGTGAATCCTGAGGTCAGGGGCGTGGCTCTTTGAAGCCAACATGGGCTATGAGTTGTACTGGCAAGTGCCAACAACATGGAAGCCTCCTTAGTTACAGAATCTATTACTTATATCTACTAAATGCAAATAACTAGAGAAGAATCTTTCAATGTATAGGTATTCTGGGGAGAAAAGCTTTCACTTAAGGATTTGTAAAAATTAAGTTTAGTTCTCCTTTAACTTCAGTGGTGGGGAAGATACTGGAAAGTTTAATAAGGGAACATGTTCTGAGTATGTTTTAAAGGACTGACATGTATAAGTAGTAAACCAGCATGGATTTAGGAGGAATAGATCTTGTCAAACTAACTTCTTGGCTTTTATGAGGGAAGTAAGCAGAAAAATTAGACTCTGGCATTGGCAGAGTAGATGTAGTTTACTTGGATTTGCAAAGATTTAATACAGTCCCCATAGGCGACTAATGTATAAGCTAAGGTCTAAATTATTAATGATTGGAAGTGGGTATTGTCAGCAAGGTTTCTGGTTTGCTGATGACACAAAAACTTGTTGACCATTAAAAACTTCAGAGGATGTGCATTGTGTGCAGGGGGATCTAGATAGATTGCACATTAGGCTGCTAAGTGGCAGAGCAGATAATCAAGTTGATAAATGTAAGGTGATGCATTTTGGACTTAACAATCCTTGTGCTACTTATACTATAAATGGCTCTGTGTTAAGTAAATCCCTGTTGGAAAGGGATCTTGGAGTTTTGGTGGATAACAAAGGAAGCAAGCAGTGCCAGGTGACAACAGCCAGAGCCAGCATGGTAGTCTTGTATAAGGAGAGGTATGGATTCAAAATGCTATTCTCCCTCTTTACAAAGCATTGATAAGGCCTCATTTGGAATATGCAATGCAATTTTGGAATCCTGTGTACAAAAAGGACATCTTTGAAATGGAAAGGGTTCAGAGAAGGGCAACCAGTGCCGGATTTAGGCGTCAGGAGCTTGTAGGCACAGATCGTTTGCCGCCTTAAGCTCCACCCAGTATTAGCCACACCCACTGCTAGCCACACCCATTGTCACGCCCTCTGCAGAAAAATTACTTCCGTTTTCTTAAAAACATGTATTTGTGCTGAACTTCCCCTTTTAACTATTCATTAAATATATAAATATATAAATGCCCACAGTGACTGGTATAATACAGTTTGCCCACTGTGACTGGTATAATACAGTTTGCCCACAGAGTGACTGGTGTAATACAGTTTGCCAACAGTGACTGGTATAATAAAGTTTAATTTTAGGCCACGCCCCCTTCTCCACCCCAATTAGGCCACACAAACTAAGTACTTAATAGAGATGGCCAAAAAGACACAGACAGACAGATAGATAACCACAAACATAGACACACAGCCCGATAGTGATAAACAGACAGAAAGACAGTGAAATAGACAGACAGAGAGACACAAATTAATGACACAAAGACACAGTAAACTGGCAATTTCATTATATACTGGTAGCATTGCCATAGACCATGTACCGGCCCCATAAGGGGTGGGATAGATCTACCACTCTATTACAGAGAGAGGTGTTCTGGATAAAAACACTTAATACAGTGAACCAAATGTCTCAATGACCAATGTCTTTTCAAACTGTTTCCTAACGGAGAGCCTGACTGCTATGGAATCGCTATATATTTGTTAAAAAACCCGTACTCTGTGCCTTGCCTTATGTAGGATTTTGGTCTGTTCTGATGAATTATCCTGGATTATACAACTTCTTCTATAGCTATTTTTACTCTTATTTGTTTCCCCTTTTGATATAGAGGTATTACAATACTGTACCCCTGGACAGTATTGTAAGGTGTTTGAATTTGAAGGCTTTTACCACTTACTGTTTTTATTATATTCTTCTACTTGAGATGGTATAGATTTTTATCCCATTGGTAGGCACTTTTGATTAGATATTATATATTATGTCCACATTAAATATGCACTTTATAAACTTTGATATTTATTCGGTAGTAGCACTGGACCTTTGTGGTCATTTTTCTCTAGATATTTCGTTTTTATCTCGGGTGGTTTATTATATAATTATTGTCACTTACACTTTATAGTAACTGTGAATGGTTAATATGGTTTTTTTTTTGTATCAGAATCCGTGAGTCCAATTAGGGGGGGGGTTCAGACTATGAGTTGAGTGTTTGCACTGGCCGAACTGTAGCTGAAAAGGTCTAATAGACAGACCGAAACGTCGCTATCTGTTGTGTTGCACATGTATAAAAGTTGAACTTCTGCCAAGTCCTTAATTGCTCGGCAGTTTATCTCATGGTTGGAGTTTATGAATCACAGCACAGCGCGGCAGCTATGAAGCATCTGAGTAGAGTGCACCCCACACCCTATGTTTGTTTATCTGAATTTGGATTTATCTTCCTACCTATCTATACTATCCCTCTCTCTCTCTCTCTCTCATCTCCCCCCCCCCCCATCTAATCTTCTATCTATCTCTCTATTATCTATATACATGACGGCTGGGTGTGGTCCCGGTAAAGCAAACAGGAGCTGTGGAGTGCAGTATATAGGAGCAGACAATATTGTTGAGAAAAGGTGAGAAGTACAAATAACTTTTCCTAAACACGTCAACGTTAAACCAATAATATACTTATTCCAATTCAAGTAATGGAGCTCGAAGTACATAGGACGACAGAGAGACTGATAACTCAATATCAATCAGAGCCTATAGTGGAACACCATAACAAATCAAATATATTCTCATTTCTGGGAATACCAATCAAATTAATTTATGGTGGGAGGGACCCAGGGCGAAAACTTTGTAGCAGATGAAAGTAAGATGGATATACGATCTCAAAAAACAAAACGGAGACCCCATAAACCCAAGACAATTAAACTATGGATTTTTCCTTGATTTACCTGCCTCTTCACTACTTGGTGGGGAGGGCCATTGCGTCATCTGGTTACCTTATATGACTAATAGGTCCGCTATAAAAGGGGATAATAAGCTGAGATATAATTGCTATGAAGTTGTTTGTTCCAGTAGAGTTATTGTACTAAGTACAAGACAAAGGGAATTCTGTAATAATGTTAATATAGAATGGTCAAGTTTGCAATAACATTGTATAAGAATGTAGAATAATATCGCCCATCTTTAAGGGGTAGATTGTATGAGATAGAGCTGAACTGTTTTAAATATCCAGTTACTATTAGGATAGTAAGGTGATACATGCCTTTACATCTTGCAAATTGTTCAAGTCCCCCCCGAAACAATACATAATTACAAGGAAACATCACCAAATCTATCGGGGTTCTCTCTCGCAGCTGAGTGGATCTCACCTTCCTAGGAAACATCACCCTAATATATCAGGATTCTCTCCCAGCATTGATTGGATCTCACCCTTCATATGAAACATCCCCCTAAAATATATCAGGATTCTCTCCCAGCATTGATTTGATGCCCACCTTCATAGGAAACATCACCCTAATCTATCGGGGTCTCTCCCCATTGATTGGAGCTCACCCTTCTAGGAAACATCACCCTAAAATCTACGGGGTTTCTCCTCCCATCCTTGATTGGATGTCCCCCTCATAGGAAACACACCCTAAATCTATCGGGGTTCTCCCTCCCAGCATTTGATTGGATCTCACCCTTCATAGGAACATCACCCTAAATCTATCTGGTTCTCTCCCAGCATTATTGGATCCACTCACCCTTCATAGGAAATAACATCACCCTAAATCTATCGGGACATCCTCCCTGCATTGATTGGATCTCACCCTTCATAGTAAACATACCCATCTATCGGGGTTTCTCTCCCGCATTGATTGGATCTCACCTTCATAGGAAACATCACCCTAATCTAGGGTGTTCTCATCCGCATTGATTGTATCTCCCTTCATTGGCCCCAATATTATAAATTTAAAAGTGAAAATAAAATCCAGAACACCATTTAGATACTTTGTTATTTATTTAATTCTTGAACAAAAAAAATACCTACAGGGATAAAAGTTCTTAATTGATACAATTGGTGCTAATTGCCCCAACCCATCAGTGTTTGGCTCAAATGTTACTTTTAATCAATAGAACTTTTTTGAATTTCCCTGAGTTGGTCCGAGGAAGGCGAAAACCCCTTTGTAAGCAAGGGACCGAAAGGGGGAACATTCCTTCCTGACTCCATGTGGCATCGACTAATCCCTGTACCAACTTGGACTTTAAAACAAGTCTACATTACCCTAATAACTTGGGTCTACAATCGTTTTTAAACGTGTGGGTGTTCGTCGCAAAAATGGCTGTTCGTCTGGTCTTGTTTGATTGATCTGGCCCGGTTAAGATCCCCCAACTGAGCTCCAACCACACGGGCAAATCAGCCAACCGAGCGCTCACACACTAAAGGATTGGTGGCCAAAACTGGATGTTTGTTACACATTAATGTAATAGCTTTTCGATGGGTCTTGTTATTATCTGTGCCCGTTCAGTCCCCAACGGCCCCAACCGAAGGGCACATCATACCCGAGTGCTCACCCACTAAACGATCATTGTCCTGTTATCCCGTAACGTCTCAGGTAGGTCACCCACATCGCACGTGTGAACAAACCTTTACAGATATTCTTAAGAGTTAATTAAGACGGCCGATTATTGGTTTTGACATTTACAATAACGTACAAATTCACACAATCAGACTCTGCTCGTAGAGGAGTCAAACTGAATTGAAACTCAGGACTTTTCATTTCTGCAATCATCAGTGCTAACCACTGGAGCCCCCGTGCTGCAACCATGCTTGTTTCCATATTACAGTGGCAGGGCTAAGAGGGAAGAGACAATACGAGGGGTAGGAAGTTAATAATACAATAGCAGATAATAATAATATTACAGAGTGAGAAGCAGACCCATACCAGACTGGGGTCCCGTGTCTGTTAAGAATTTATATTATTAAGCAGAGGTAAGAGTAAGGTGTACATCCCTTTGTTAACTTACCGTACAGACTCTGTAGATACTTGTGCATTTTATGGCTCTCCGTTGTCGTGCTAAAACCGACAAGACTGAGAATATTTATTAAAAGGATAAAATCCAATGAACTTATAAGATTTATCCAGAGTAAATGGGAGCGCCAATGACTTTCCCTCTCAGACCTACTGGTACCAGACTGAACTAATACTAATAACCTAGACCTTCTTTGTGTCCTTGGCCATAGTTTTTTTTTTCCCCGAAGACTTTTAGGGTCCCGGGGCTCTGGGCTGCTGATTGAACCTTGGCCAAAAGGTGGACGCCTGTCAATGATCCGTAGAGACTCGGCTGGCAGCTCTGGACCTTGGCCAAAGGTGAAGCCTATCATGTTCTCAGGGATCTCTGCTGGCTCTGCTCGGGGACCTTGCCAAAGGTGGACTTACTTTCCTGGATCCTGGGAGAGCTCTCTGTTCTGAGGGAGAGGTTTTCTCTGTACCGGAATTGTGGGTATTAAATACTGACTTGTCTCTAGTTCCCTTTCCCACATATCCAACCCAATGGATCTTTCCTTACCCTTATCTCCATGGTCCTGTGCGCCTTAGTGTCCCGGTCCCTAAAGGCACAGAGAGACTTGCTCATGTTGATGGCTAATAATTAAATAAGGACCAGAAGAGGCGATACCCATGGGGTTTTATGGGGATGGGAAAGGACGATACAGGGACTGACTGATACGATTACTTACTGTAAGCTGCCATGTTGGATTCCTCATGGCATAGCACCCCTGCCCACTGTAAGAGAATAGAAAGTGGATTATTACACACAATAAAGACGTCACATTCACTTACATAACCACCCAGGAATCCTTCCTTTCTACCGTGACATCCTAATTTTCAATACCACCCCGTCTATTCCATGTTACTACATCACTCATAGTGCTAAGTGGCTCAAGGGATTTAGATTTCTGGTTTCTATTGGAATCTCCCCTTCCCAAGTTCCCGTAAATATGACGTGGTCGTGGGAACGACGTACTTTGTAGTCTCAGCAAGACACCTGGGCCTTTACGGTCTCCAGCACAGCTCCTGTCATTTCAGCTGACGGTCACTTTCATTTTTCCGAAGGTAGTCGGTGATTCCTTCTTTACAATTCATCGAATGCAGTTCCGACTAGAGGAGAAAAAACCAGTAACACATTACAAGTGGTCAGTGTGTACTGGGAGTGTAAACCGCAGGCTGATACCACAGATAAAACCAGTCTGCCCCGACTTATAAATGAATGAAATTTGCACAGTGCGAGCTATACGCCAATGGCAGGAAGATTCATTGAAAGGTGTCAATCATCACATATATAACTGGCGCACACGCTCCCACTTTCCCCCTGTGCTTTATAGTAAAGTATAAGGGGGCCAGTTTTAGACTTGTATTGTGTGTTCCTCAGCCTTAGTGATCCATCGTTCTTGTCCAATTCTATGTCTACAGCAGTTGAGTTTATTTCGATGTCAGGGGGGTGGGTACCTTTTTCTTGAGTTTCCGAAGCCCTCTTATCTATTATAGCCTGGAAACGCCGTCTCCCTGGGAAGATTTTTTTCTTCCTAACATCTTCCAGGTTACGTTGAGGACATTTAGAGTTGCCTCTAGAGTTGGAGACGTCTCACTTCTCCTCTGAGGGCTCATTGTCGGATTCTGTGGAGCCAATATAAACCTTATACATGAAGGGCTCAGTGAGGTTAGTGGTAGAATTTCATTTTCTATCTATTACAAGACCTCCTTCTGGTTGGAGAGGTTGGCCATGTCCTTTCGAAGATTCCTTATTTCTTGGCGCTAATCTTCTTCGTTTGACTTTCTTTCTCTGAAAATTGATAACAACAGATTATTTGTGAATAACCATTCCCATATCATGACACTAATCCAACTACCAGCCCAATTTTCTACCTGGGTAACATATTCCATATAATGAGCATATTCATTAAGGGGCAGTATTTCAATATACCGTGCCGTTAACACCATTACAGAATTCCTCATCCTCTCACTGTCCACATGGTTATTTAGAACAGCGCCATAATAAATGACCCACAGTCCTAAAATTCCATAGACAGCGAATTGTAGTCAGCTAATATGGCCAATAACCATTAAATTATTGTTTTCTAGCCTTTACATCCCCTTTATGCAAAATGTAAAAAAGACGCAAAGGGACCGGTGATTACACACAATCCACTGAAATCACGTCAGTTCCCGATTCAGATACATATTACTGATCTCTGAATTTTTTTATTGTTCATTCCCATTCCTCCTCCAATCTCTCCATTCGCCTTGCCAGCTCTTCCCTCTTCTCTGCTTTCTGGCCCACTTGTGCATGGGCTCTGAGCCTCCCTTCTCTTGTCTCCGCACTCATCTCCGCTCCGATACCTGGAAAATCAATGTTAAGAAGTGAGGAAGGTGCCGTGGTCCACGTGGTCGCTTTGGTTTCTTCTGTGCAGGTGGATCGCTAGAATAAAATTGTTATTTTCCTTCTACTGGATCCTAGGTAAGATTAGCCAGATAAAAATGGCAATGGGACAAACAAGGACCAGGCACCAAGTCTTTTATTGATTTCAAATGAACCATAAAGACGTTTTGCTCTTTAATAATCCCCCTGAGTGTACTGCAAGGTATGGACCCATCCAGGGGCGTAACTACCATGGAAGCAGACCCTGCGTCCGAGAGGCCCGCCATCTTCTTACTTTCCCTAGAGTTACAACAGCCTCCCGCCCCCCAGGAAACGCCGTATATGAGCAGGCAAGTGGTCCCATCATCGTTTTTTGCTGGAAGGACGCCAGAGACTGCTAGTTACGACGCCCCTGGAACCCAGCCATATAGCGGTGGTACTTATAAATGGAAATGACCAGTAATATTTACTGTAAAGGATTAATAAACACCTACACCGTGTACAATGATAATAGGGTTTGTTAATGGAACCCTTCCTCTAATACAAACGGCTTCCCTATAGATAAACCATTTTACTCCTCCTCAGTCACAACTACATAACTCAGATTCGGGTCCATCCCCTGTCATTGGGGACCAAACTTACATTTGGATGAAGGGCGCCATAAATTTCGCCCATGTTCCATCGTATCGGAAGCGTCTGGGATGGGTGACTTTTCTATACATCGTCTCCTCACATTGAATAAAGGCTTTTTATGTAGTTTCTTACATTGGGATCTTGGGATAATTCAGGCAACATAACTGTGATACCAATAATTGCTCCATCAACGCATGACTCTGAATGTTTGGGAGAATCTTGCCTCTAGCCTCCATAGTCTGAATGTCTCCGCTACGATGTCCGGCCAGGTCCATCTAAGGGAGAAGGAGAAAATGGGACTTAATTGACATTTGAGCTGCAGTAAAGTGGTTAATATGGAACAACTTCCTGGTTCTATGGCATAGGGAGACAAACGGAAGTTAAATGAAGATGCCACCAATCTACTAGCATTAGAATTGAAAAGGACGCATAGACTTCAGTTCTTTTCTACATAAATTTCCTTCTTTTCCTCTTTTTTTGCTTATCAAGTTCGCTTCTTGCAATCTGTTTAATGAGTCATCCTGGCGTTGACTTTTGTCCAATAAGATCCTGATGGTTCCCAGACCTGGAAAAGAAGGACCCAGCGTAGAATCTTTATTTCTACCATTAGAGTGCATCCTGGACGAGGAGGAGACTATAAACAAGGGTGTTTTGTCTGGGTACATTTTTAATCGCCCTTACCATAGCGACAACCATCTTTATGGGACTCAAACTACTCCTTTCTCAGACACAGAAAGTTTCCACATGTCCAGCCCATGCTTCTGTCCCTGCTGGCTGTGCCTGAGCAAGTTTGGGGTGGTGGGCCGTCTGTGTCTGGGACCATTCCCTGGATCGATTAATCGTTTCTCTCCCCCCAGATCCAGGTTATCCAGAATCCCACGGACTAGAACACACACAAGCTCACACGTTCCCGGCATAGAATTCCCGACCGCCCGGGTCTTTAGACCTGATTGTACGTCGTAGACATTTTTTACTAGAAGGGAAAGCAAAGCAAATAGATTAAACACAATATTAGACAATAGTAAATAAACCACAAAATGGTGTGCATGTGGGATAGCGGTTACTGGAACGGAAGGTAGGTTGAGAGTGTAGTTGTGTTCATTAAGGTGTGTACCTGTCTGTGTGGGTGTTTAGGGTGCGTATTTGCATTCCACCATAATTTAATTTGGTTACCATGGATGGAAGGTAGGTTTGGAGTGTGAGGGTGTTCATTAGGTGCTGTACCTGTCTGTGTGGTGTTAGGGTCATATGTATTTGCATTCTCAGACCATCATTTAGTACGGTTGCCATGGAACGGAAGTGTGATTGAGTGTGAGGGTGTGTCAAGTAGGTGTGTACCTGTGTGTACTGTCTGTGGTGTGTTAGGAGGGGGTGTGGTAATTTTTGCATTCCAGACCATAATTTAAGTAGGGTTGCCATGGAAACGGAAGGAAGGTTGGTGTGGAGGGGTGTCAGTAGGTTGTATCCCTGTCATGTGTGTTAGGGGTGACTATTTGCATTCCAGACCATATTAAGTACGGTTTGCCATGGAAACGCAAGGTAGGTCTTGGCGTGTGAGGGTTGTCAGTAGGTATGTACCTGTCTGTGTTGTGTTAGTGCTTATTGTATTTGCATTCCAGAACCATAATTTAAGTACCGTTGCCATGGAAACGGAATGTTGTTGAGTGGCGAGGGTGTGTCAAAGGTGTGTCCCTGTCTGTGTGGGTTAGGATTGTGGTATTTGCATCCCAGACCATAATTTAAGTGATGGTTACCATGGAAACGGAGGGTGGTTTGGAGTGTGAGGGTGTGGTCAGTAGGTGTTGTACCTGTCTGAGTGGTGTTGCGTATGTCTTTGCATTCCAGCCCCATATTTAATATGGGGGTTGCCATGGAAAGTACGGTTAGGTTGAGTGTGAGGGGGTGTCAGTATGTTGTGTACCTGTCTGTGTGGTGTTAGGGGTGCTATTTGCATTCCAGACCATAATTTAAGTTTGGTTACCATGGAAACGGAAGGTAGGTTGGAGTGTGAGGTTGTGTCAGTAGGTGGGTGTCCTGTCTGTTGTGGTGTTAGGCATAGTATTTGCATTCCAGACCATAATTTGTTAAGAAGTAACGGTTGCCATGGGCAACGAAGGTAGGTTGGGAGTGTGGGTGTGTCCGTAATGTGTGTACCCTGTCTGTGTTGTGTTAGGGGTCATATTGCTTCAGACATAATTTAAGTTGTTTTCATGGAACGGAAGGTAGGTTGGAGTGTGAGGGTGTGGTCAGTAGTGTTACTTGTCCGTGTGGTGTTAGGGGGTGTGTATTTGCATTTCCAGACCATACTTTAAGTATGGTTCCATGGAAACGGAAGGAAGTTTTGAGTGTTGAGGGTGTGTCAATAGGTGTGTACTGTCCTGTGGGTTGTGTTTCGGATTGTGTATTTGCATCCTCATACATAATTTACATATGGTTCCATGGAAACGGAGGGTAGGTTGGAGTGTGGGGTGTGTCAGTAGGTGTGTAACCTGTCTTATTGGTGTTAGGGAGGCGTATGTATTTGCATTCCCGACCAGAAATTTTTTTTTAGTTGGTTTCATGGAAACAGAAGGTAGGTTGGATTGTGAGAGGGGTGTCATAGGTGGTGTACCTGTCTGCGTGTTGTTAGGGGTGCTTATTTGCATTCCAGACCATAATTTAAGTGTGGGTTACTCATGGAACGGAAGGTAGGTGGAGTGGGGTTGTGTCAGAGGTGTGTACCTGTCTGTGTGGTGTTAGCATATGTATTTGCATTCCAGACCAATTTAAGTAGGGTGCCATGGAGAACTTAATGTATTTTGAGTGTGAGGGGTGTCAGTAGGTGTGCAGCTGTCTGTGTGGCGTTAGGGTGTGTATTTGCATTGCAGACCATAATTTTTTAAGGTAAACGGTTGACCATAGAAAAGGAATGTAGTGGAGTGTGAGGTTTGTATTTGTGGTGGTGTCTCTTCTGTGGCCCCTGCAGATGTTTGAAACTCAGCTCTCACTTTTCACCAATGCGATGTCAGCATGGAATGATGGATTTGTAGTTTTGCACAGGATGGACATCCCTGCTATTAACTAATGGTCCATACTTCCTTCTAAATACATAAACCATACAATAGACAAAGAAGAAGAAATAGAAAGACCCGAATTTGTCTCTTATAATTAATAATGATTCTGGGTGAAATTCTGATGCCCAGTACAGTGGTGACAGGAGTGACAGTGCCATGACCATGTCCCACACAAAGTTACCGTTGGGGTTTGATCACAATGACCTGACAACCTCCCAAATGTCCCATGTTTGGGGATTGACCCATTCGAGTCAATGGGGATTTTTTTGGAGAACGTGGGACATGTTCCACGGATCCTTATATCTAGGATAGTCCCAATTCCCCTATGTGTCCCCCATGTGTCTACTCATAAATAGTCCAACAATAAACGGGAAGGAGAAGAAAAATACAAGAGCTGAGCACACTTTAGCTTTAGCTGCAGGAACAAACAGGAACTGACGTTGAGTCATCAGCAGCCTCATATATACCCCCAGTGACATCAACCTTTGTGGACATCACTGGACACATCACCAGCTTTAACCCTCTAAACAAAACGGGAAAACTGGCAGTTAAACAACTGTTAAAATGGTAAAATGTGGTAGATTTTGAATAATGATGTTTTACTGTTAATAGGGAAGTAGTTCACTGGCTTGAAAAAGCCAAATTCCTGTCTTTCCTATTCTTCTTCTTTTTCTTCATTTATTATTCCGCTGTTTTGGACCGTATCTCCTCCCACAGTTTTTTTTGAGCTAGAGACATGAAATTCTTACAGACGTCGGGGCATATAGAGAAGTGTGCTATCTTCTATCTAAGGAATCCGTGGAAGGCGTTACAGCGTTATTGCAAATTTCCGAACATTTTTTTCCCATAGACTATATTGTACAGCCTCAAATGTGGATATTTTAAAACGTTTGTTCATGGTCATAATACAAATGGTGATACACCCAACACCCCCCACCAGACCCAGGTACAACCACCTACTGACCTACCTTCCATTCCGATGGCAGCCAATTTAAAGGTAACTAAATTCAAAAAAACCAATTTAAGATTTATCCCATAAAAGATAGTTTATGGTTATAAACACAAAAAGAAATACCATACCCCCCTCAACCAGACCCAGGTATCACACCTACTAATCTACTTATCCATTACGGTGGCAGCCATACTTAAAGGGAACTAAAGTAAAAAAAAAAACTAATTTAGATTTATTCCAATAAAAAGATGTTTTATGGTCGAAACACAAAACAGACATACCCCCTCAACCAGACCCAGGTACACCCACCTACTAATCTATTAATTTCATTATGGTGGTAGCCATACTTAAAGGGTAACTCACGTCAAAAAAACTAATTTAGAGTATCCTCAAAACAATATAGTTTTTATGGTTGTATAACACAAAAAAGACATACCCCCTCACCAGACCCAGGTACGCACACATCCTACTGATTTTTACTTATCCATTACTGTGCAGCCGATACTTAAAGGGTAACTAAAGTCAAAAAATTAATTTTTGATTAATAGAAAAAGGTTTGGTTTTTAACCCCACATGTGGCACATCATCACACCTACTACCCACCCCTCCATTACTGTGCAGCCATACCTAAAGGTAACTAAAGTCAAAAACAAATTTTGACCAATCTCAAAAAGTTTTTTTTTTAAACCCCCAACCAGACACAGGTACCACTACTGATCTACTTAGTCATTACTGGGCAGCCATACCTAAAGGGTAACTAACGTCAAAAATAATTTTACAATCATCAAAATTTTGTTTTTTTAACTCCCCACGTGGTCCAGTTACATACACACTATCTACCTAACCCTCCATTACTGTGGCAGTCCATTTTTAAATGAAAGGGTACTAAAGTACCAAAAACTAATTTTGACCAATTATCTAAAAATTGTTTTTTTCAACCCCAACCCGACCTAGGTTCCACCCCTCTGATCTACTTACTATTACCGTGGCAGCCATAACTTAAAGGGTAACTAAAGTTAAAAAAATTTTTGTTTGACCAATCATCAAAAAGTTTGTTTTTTTTACCCCCCACATGGCACGGTACTACACCACCCTACCTAGACCTATTCCCTCCATTATTGTTTCAGCATCCTAAAGGGTATCTAAAGTCAAAAAAGTTTTGACCAAATCCTCACAAAGTTTTTTTTTAACCCCGCAACCTACAAAGATACACACACCTACTGATCTACTTATCCATTACTGTGGTAGCATACTAAAAGTTAACTAAAGTAAAAAAAAACACATTTTGATCCAATCTCAAAAGATACACAGAGATTGAATAAAAGTTCTTATATTGAAAATGGTTGCAATTTTGCCCTAAACCATCCGATGTATCTTTCTGATTCATTGGATCAAAATTAGCACTACTTTGGGCTGGGTAACACAAAAGTTTTTTTTTTGTTCCCAACAGCGTCACTAACAAGCTCATCATTACGTTTTAAATCTGCAGCAATCACACATATTCCTTCCAAAATGCCGCCCTTCAAGGCCAAATTTCAAAGTTTATAAATACCTTAAACTTTCTTCCCTTCTAGTTATACTTACCTTAAATATCTGGTTGTATGCATGTATAAATGCAAATATAATCATTTGGGGGCAGATGAAACCCTAAACTATTACAACACATGAAATACTGTTTCACTGCTCCTACTGTAATGAGCTTTCTGTTCCTAAAGATTTATTGTATTATTTATTTATCTATGTAAAAGGCCATTATGTCCCCTCTTCAAGGTTACTACCAGTGATGCAACCGCAGGGGTCCCGGAAGCATGGGCCCCTCTTCTTATTTTCCCTATGAGGAGATATCCCCTCCAGAAAAACCCACTGTAATGAACAGGGAATAGGGGCCCCATCTCAGTATTGTGGGCCCCAGTTATTCCTAGTTTACACCACCACTGCTCCTGCTTCTTCTCCAATATGAATAACCCTCAGTTAGTATAGGAAACAAAAAGCTTCAGTGTAATGTAATGGTCTATTATAAAGCCAATTGGGGACGCCGTGTACAGTAACAAAATACAATAAAGTCATAAAAGGGGGGGGGATAAATACTCAATCGTTCAGTACAATAAATAATTTAGCAATAGAAGTGCTAGAGCTTTTGCCAGCCACAAAAGGAAAGGAGGTCCCTGCTGGCCCCCTGAGCTTACAATCTAATTAAATAAACATTAAAGAAAATACAGTATGCTGTTACTGTCTTGCCGCCTTTGCTTGCTATGACCATCAGTTATTCAGTAGTGATTATATGTGAATTACTATGTTATGTATAAATTGCATCACCAGAAATTTAAGTCCTCTGTGTTATTTTATACCCTGCACAGTTTGAATAATCAACCATCCGAAAACATGTTTTTAGTACATTTGGACTATGTACTTATCACCAACGAATATGAATAACTGGATTGTATCTTCTTGAAAAATCCACAATTCGGTGCTGTTCAGGTCCGATACTTAGAATTGATGTGCGTAGGATTCTTCCTTTCTAAAATCATCCAAAATCCATCTTGATTTCCAGCCAGTAAATTCTGTAAATCACAGAAAACGGCCGAATGTTGCATGACCACTCTCATCATTAAATGGATGGTCCTTTGTTGCTGGAGCGTCAGCTGAAAGGTTTTGCTTGCTCTGACAACTTTAACTGTAAAAATCGAACAGTTACGGTCAAGTCACTGATCGGTATCTCAGTCATCAGAAATACATTAAACTATTGGATTTTGAGAAAGCTGAGAAACTATTTTAGATAGCTAGGTTAAACAGTAACGATAGCAGCCTACATTTTACTTTGGTCTCTTATAAGGCAGAGGTACCGTAAATAACTCCACCCTGATAGCATTTAAGTATCTGTATCTTTATTTGATCCGTTAAATGGAGGAAGTGGAAACACAGGCACTAATACTTTAAGGCATAAGCACCCAGCCACTGGTTCATATACGTGGATAATACCTGGGTAAAACCCACCATAAGACTTCACGACAAATATCAATGCCACAGACAAAACATCCATTTACAAGAAGGGGAAGAGGTACAAAACAACACCCGTCTTTTCTTTGACGCTTGGTAGAGTTATGGAAAAGGGTAAACTGGAATTAGAGGTTTACAGAAAACCAAACCCACACAGACCGTATCTAATGTTTGCCGTCGTACCAATCAACAAACACACACAACCCTTTAGATCACAAGCTTGGTGTCATCAAGAAGCCCTGCAACACAGACTGATAACATTCCTAACTAACACAGAGGCAAAGCTAAAGAAATGAAACATCTCAGAGGAAAGCCCTTAAAACTTGTGGATATCCAGACTGGGCCTTTGTCAAAAGACGTAGAAGAAGAAAAGAACAGATAACCAACAAGAAAGGAAAAGCAAGACAGAGGAAAGAACATATGTAGCAGGGGACTCCTGTTAAATTAAGAATTTTCAAAACCACTGTCTGCCTTAAACCAAACACGACAGAGGCTCAAAATGGTACTCCGAAAGACCCAATACAAAATACATGAACCGACCTATGTGCAGTGCATGCAGGGAGAGTGACTCGAATTTTATGTGGGGGAGACCAAACAGCAGAGCACCACTGTTGGCCCACACAGAAGATCCAATTCCTCGGGTCCAGGACTCAGCCTGTGTACCTGAAATCTTAAGGGAAAAGGACCTACCTTTGAAAATTGTAATGCCAACATCTTGCAAGACATGACGTTCAAGAGAGTTTCAAGGAGGCCATTTATGTGAAAATAAAACCAAGCCTAAATAGAGATGGGGGGGTTCGACACCCAAATTGTCTTCATGTTATCACCATGCTGTTTTTGACACCTTACCCTCGGCATTCGATAACACCTCTTAGCCACAATGCATCCACGCCTTGCATTCAGAATGTCCCTACCACCTGACTGTCATATGCTATTGGGACCTTTCCAGTGGTACTATTGCCACAGATTCTTGTACAAGCATTCTGAATGAGAAACCATATCTGATGACTAGCAAAGTCCTTTAAGAACTAAACTTTAAGTCCATGATCTAACTAATATACATATATACCATGACCTGGATGACATGAGAACAGTCTCTGTAACTTCCCATTTTGTTACTCTAACAGAAAGTTTCCAATGTTTGTAAAACCATCAGCTCTTCTTCATACAGAGTCCCCGTTTAGGGCAAGTTGAAAAATTGTTATATATAAAAAATGACTGCTCGCACCCGCCAGTGTGGTGAAATTCCCTCCAGGAGTTGGATGTAGTGATTCGAGCGAACATTGCCGCGAGTATTCTTCAAATGAATGCAATCATGATTCAATCAGGTTTTTAGTATTTGCATTATCTTAAAGGAAAAAAAGGGGAATAATACTGGCAGGTGCTTTGTCGTTTTTCATTTGTTATTTGTTTTCTCCCGTGACAAGTGTTTGCCATAGTTTAACTAAATTTTAATGTATGAGGGAGTTTTGGAGATTTGTAAAAGATGTTCCTTTATTATTAACTTTATTAATCTTAAAGTTTGTTGTATGAGGCTTACAGGACACTGTAAAAAATAAAAGTCCCTTGGACAGGAGTAGGAATTGGTTATTCCCCCTCCAATATCATGTGTTGGGATGCCAGCCATACAATTTTTATTATCTGCAAGTTTAAATGTCCCGGCTTTTCCTGTACTAAATATAGTGCTGAAGGCAGAAAAAGTCTGGGAAAGTATTTCTCCAAGAAACAATATTGGGGTTTGGAATACTATAAGGTACTCTATAGCCTCCCTGCCTCTTTATAGTTCTATATTCCCCCCATTAAAACAGTTCTGGCTGTCTCTTTAAAAGATTGTACTGTGTGCACCCACCTTAGAACCCACCGCTAGCCCGTCTTTTATGCAAATCACTTGAGATCACCAAGTGATGGGTCAAGTGGATTATCTCAAGATAACAGCTGCTTGAAAATTGTGGTCTCAAGGTGGTAAACAACTTGTTTTAAAGATTTTGTTTTCATTTTTTAAAGATCTGGATTTGTGTGTCCTTAAGGATTAATGAAGACCATTAGATATTCAACTGATGATAACATAAGACAGCTATCATATATTGGATTCTACAAATATGTAAAGGGATATCCACTACAGGAAAATTATTGGTTTTTCATCCGGGGCTTTTATTAATACTTCCCAGATGTGGAAACATACTATTTTTTTTTCCCCTCCATTCGGAAGAACGTTTATTGTAAATTTAACAATAGCAAAAAATAAGCATGTTATATCAGTGTACAGTTGTCAACCCAAATATACCGTATGTTCAGTTTATACGATAAATATTTGTTTTGTATATCCTGGCAAAGTCTATTGTTGCATCATCAAACATCATCGTTATTTTATTACCTTTTTCGTGTCTTATAAGACAGTACACACATTTAAGTTTTTAAAACTGTTTTTAGAGTAGGTTTTTTTAAGTAGAAGATAAACCATTATATTTAACTGCCCCAATCACTATTCTTACCCAGCTCTACTCGTTAAACACTTTATATCTTTTTGTACAGATGCCCTTCTCCTGGTAACATGTTTAAGGGTGTTGTGAGAATAGATTGGTTATTATTCTCATACCACCTATCTTCTCTTAGTTGCATGTCAATGGTTTTTGGATTCCCATTTGTTCCATATTTTCTCGAATTTGGTAGGTCTTTTCTGTGCTGATAATTTAGTTTTTTTATAGGAAATTGTACTATTAACTGCCTCTTCCGATGATCTAGTGTGGGGACAGTTGTTTTGAATCCAGGTTCTGGCTATCAATTTTAATTCTGTAAATATATTTCTTGTATAAATGCGTTTGTAAATTGCTCAAGATTTAAGATGCTATTCTACCTAACATCCCCACTGAGTGGCCCCTATAGTCCATGTAGGTTGTAATTACTTTGGGACCATTTGAATTGTATTGATGGACAGGACCAAATAAGATGGAACAGGTTTCCTGGGTCTCCCTGACACTTAGGATACAGGGACTCCGGTTAGTGTTTGTATTGGCTGTCTACTCGGTTTAGGTAGGATCTGTACAAGGATGTAAAATTTGCCTCAATCTTCCGTTGCTTTGGGAGACATCTGTTTGTATTCCAGAAGTGTTTCCTTTCTTCTGATGTTAAGGACCTACATCGGTTTTGGGTGTATGAGTGTTGGCTTATTGTGTTATCTACACCGTATATGCTGAATAGTAATTTGGTGATTTCAATATTTTACCATGTTTGTAGCAAGTGGGTTTTTTGTTAAGTTGTCCAGGGATGTGGCTTCCATGTTGGGTTTGGAAGGGTGTGTCCCCTGAGTTGTAATATCTGAAAATTGTTTTCTGGTGAATTTCATATTCTTCCTGCAATTCTTTTGAAGCTCTTTAAAACCTTGTTCTTAAAGTGGTGTTAGTCCTATGTATCCATGTCTGTAACCAGAATAATTATATCTGGGATGGAGAGAAACTACTCGGGTAGGTTAGCGTTTGGCCAGAAAGGGGTGTGCGGTTTGATTTTGGGATATTCAGTTTTTAGAGGACGATGTCCATATTTTTGAAGTGCCTTGATTAGTAGCAGGGTGGTGCATTGGTAGGGACCGGGTGCCACCTCTCCCGCCTTGAAATTAGATAAAGGGGTCTGGGATATTGTTCTTTTGGTTTGTATATCTAGTAGTACCATTACTCATTCTGCTTCAGATCATCTCCAATGTTTAAGTGGGAGGCTGGGCTGCCATATATTAATAGTTGAAGGAAGTCGGGGATGCCAGCCCCCTTGTTCCGTTGGTGTTCAAGATTCCAGGTCATTTAGGTCTCGATGAGCCCCCACACATATGGTCTTAAGAGAGGAATTAACAACTCCAAGACGTTAAGTAATTTCCGACAAACAAAAAAGGATGAAGGGTGGGATCAGACAGGGGATTGCCACAGGGTAATGTATTTTGGGGAGCAATATCATCTTAATTAAGTTTTATTTTACCGGTGACCCCCAGCAGTAGTTTGGGGGCCTAGATTTGTGTTTTGTTTTGACAATTTGGCGGCATTGGTTCCAGGTTTAAGTGATAGTAATCTTGGAGACAGTTTGGATATGTAGCCCCAGATTTTGGAGTGTGTTTGTTCTTTCCAGCCGTAGGAGGGATTTGGTGTAAGGAACTGGTAAATTTATCAGGATAATATTTGAGATTTTGTCAATCATCATTAGCCAACAGCGTCATGTGACTCATGTGGCATTCTGTGGCCCTAATGTTGTGGGGGAAAAATGTACCTTAACATTCGGGCCGTGATCATGCGCAGCGCGACCGGCACAAGAAGTTCTTGTGCTGATCTTTGCTCCCTTCCTTTATTCTGGTCACGCAGTGCTCCTGTGTTGGTGCGCATACACTACCTTGCGGCACAAACAGCGCACGACGGAGGATTACAAGTGGTGCAAAGAATTGGGAAGGCAGATTGCGTGGCCCACCCCAACTGCTACTATATCACTGGCTTTGATTAACAGTGGTAAAAGGGGCAGCACCAGGACCGTTCTGCGATGCCCCGGATTGGCTGAGGGTAATTTAAAAAGGGTCTGATTTGGCTGGTGGTACTGCCACTCAATGGGCAGGTGATTTGCTGGAAGTGCCTGCGTTCATTTGATCTTAACTACTGTTTGCCGCCTTCCTGTTCAAGTGTTTTCCTGCAACCGGAGGAATGGACAGGGTAGAGGTCAGTCAGTGATACAAACCTTCTTGATTGATGTCAGCTTCAGGATGTATTAACAGAAAAACACTCCCAACTTTCCCGAAACTCTGGACTTCTTATCTTTTCTGACAGGCGCAGCTCTCCCCCCCCCCTTCCCCATCCTATTTAGCCCATGTTCAGGTGGGAGTCAGCACTTTAAAGGTTATGCTGTATTGGCATTCATGGCACAGTATATATGTAACTGTGGGCAGTAAACATTTCATTTTAAGAGTCTGTCTGCCTTCTATGCTAATATGTTTGTTTTTCTGAATCTTCATTGTATCATCTGTCTTTTTGTCTGTAGTCTATCTATCTCTATCTCGGCTATCTATCTAAACTCTGCTATCTATCTATCTATCTATCTATCTAAACTCTGCTATCTATCATCTATCTAACTCTTCTATCTATCTATCTATCTATCTATCTACTATCTATCTATCTATCATCTATCTATCTATCTATTCTATCTATCTAACTCTTGCGAGCTATCTATCTATCTATCTATCTATCTATCTATCTAATCTATCTATCTATCTAACTCTGCGATCTATCTACTATCTAACTCGCTATCTATCTATCTATCTATCTAATCATCTATCTATCTATCTATCTATCTAATCTATCTCTCAGCTAATCTATCTCATCTATCTAACTCTGCTATCTATCATCTATCTATCTAACTCTGCTATGTATCTATCTATCTATCTATCATCATCTACTATCTATCTCTCTATCTATCTATCATCTATCTTCTAACTCTGCTAATCTATCTATCTTATCTTATCTATCTATCTATCTATCACTATCTATCTTCTAAAGACAGTTCCATAGCTTTCTGTTCTCAATAGTGAACAACCCTTTGCGAACCTGAAACCTAAACCTTTTTTTCTTCAGGTCGTACGGATTTCCTTGTGTCCTCTGACATGTTTTCTATTGGTGACATTCCCCAGATAGTTTTATTGTATGGCCCCGTTATGTCATTTAATAATACACAGTAATTATATACCTACGCAATCGCCTTTCCTTCTCCAGCGTCACATAATTGGAACTTATCCAGTCCCCTCTCTTCATATTCAAGCTGCCCCATTCCCTTATTATTTAGTTGGCCTCAGGGCCGGATTTTCTAACTAGGCACCGAGCCCCGTTGCCTAACGGCGCGGGGGGAATAGAGGCACACGTGTTTTGCTACTTGTGCCTCTATTTGGACTTCCCCGCGCATGCCACCCGGCGATGACCGTCAACGCGCGTGACGGCGCATAGCGTTACAGAGCCTCTACGCTCCCCGGCCTCCCCTACATCTGACTGTCTGTTGTGTGGTGTCTCATTAGATTAGATTATATTAGATAGCTAGAAGATAGCATGATGATATATAGCAGAGTTAGATAGATAGATAGCAGAGTTAGATAATACAGAGTTAGATATAGATAGATAGATAGATGATAGCAGAGTTAGCTAGATAGCAGAGTTAGATAGATAGATAGATAGCAGGTTAGATAGATATATAGTACGTTAGAATTGATAATAGATAGATAGGCAGATTTGATATATAATAGGTCAGGTTAGATATATAGATAGCAGCGTAGATATATAGTTAGATAGATAGATAGTACTAAGTTTAGATAGGAAGTGATAGATAGCAGAGTTGATAGACAGATAGCGAGCTAGATAGACAGATACAGAGATAATAGAGAGATAGCTCAGCAGAGGTTGTAGATAGATTGATAGCAGAGTTAGTAGATGGATAACAGAGTTAGATAGATAGCAGAGTTAGATATATAGATAGCAGAGTAGATATATAATAGCAGAGTTAGATAGATAGATAGCAGAGTTATATATATGCAGAGTTAGATAATAGATAGATAGCAGAGTTTGATAGATAATATGATAGCAAGAGTTAGATAGATAATAGAGAGCAGAGTTTAGATAGATAGATAGCAGAGTTAGATAGATAGATGATAGCAGAGTTAGATAGATGGATAGCAGAGTAGATGATACAGAGGTTAGATAGATAGATAGCAGAGTTAGATAATATATAGGGCAGAGTAGATAGATATATAGCAGATTAGATAAGATATATGCAATTAGGATAGAGCAGAGTTAGATAGATAGCAATTAGATAGATAGCAGAGTTAGATAGATTAGATAGATAGATAGCATAGTTAGATATATAGCAGCTTTCGATAGATAGATAGATCGCAGGTTAATAGATAGAATAGCAGCGTGAGATAGATAGATAGATAGATAGCCTATTTAGTCGATAGATAGCAGGTTTAATAGATAGATAGCAGCGTTAGATAGATGATAGATAGATAGATAGCAGGTTAGATAGATAGTTAGATCGATAGCAGAGTTAGATAGCATATCGCAGAGATAGATAGACAGATAGCAGAGATAATAGATAGATAGATAGCATAGTTAGATAGATAGATAGATAGCAGAGTTAGATAATGGATAGCAGAGTTAATAATAGCAAGTTAGATAGATAGATACAGAGAGCATAGTTTAGGATATATATATAGCAGATTTATTAGATAGATAGCAGATTTAGATATATATCAAGTTAGATATATAGCAGAGTTAGATAGATAGCAGAGTTAGCTACTAGAGGGATATAGATAGCAGAGTTAGATAGATAGATAGACAGCGTTAGATGAGTATAGATAGATAGCAGGTTTAGATAGACAGTCGGCAGGATAGATAGACAGATAGCAGATATAGATATACAGATGCAGAGATAGATAATAGCAGAGATAAGACTAGATAGCAAGATAGATAATAGATCGCATCAGATAGATAAAGATAGATGGCAAGATAGAGATAGAATGTCAGAGAATAGATATAGTAGCATATGTTTAGATAGATAGATAGCAGAGTTAGATAGATAGATTAGATAGATACAGAGATAGATATATACAAGTTAGATTAGATAGATAGCGCGTTTAGATAGATAGATAGCAGGTTTAGATAGATAGATAGTCATAGTTAGATATATAGATAGGCAGAGTTAATAGTAGATAGATAGCAGAGATAGATAGATAGCAGAGTTAGATAGATTAGATAGCAAGTAGATAGATAGCCAGCGTAGATAGATATGCAAAGATAGATAATATAGAGCAAATAGATAATAGATAGCAGAGATAGATAATAGATAGCAGAGATAGATAATAGATAGCAGAGATAGATAATAGATAGCAAAGATAGATATATAGCTAGCAGAGATAGATAGCTAGCAGAGTTAAATAGATAGATAGCTAATCAGAGGTTAGATAGATAGATATATAAGCTAGATAGCAGATTTGAATAGATATATAGCAGAGTTAATAGATATATAGATAGCAGAATAATAATAGCAGAGTTAGTAGATAGATAGCAGCTTTATATAGATAAGCAGCCGTAATAGCAGGTTAGATAGATAGTAGATAGCAGGTTCGATAGATCTATAGCAGAGTTCGATATCTATAAGCAGAGATAGATAGATATATAAGATAGTCAGAGTAGATAGATAGATAGATGCAGATGATAGAAGTAGATAGCAGATTGTAGAAGAATAGTCAACTTAGATGATAGATAGCAGCGTTAGATAGATGATAGATTAGATACAGAGGTTAGTATAGACAGATCCTAGATAATAGACAGATAGCAGAGATAGATAGACAGATAGCAGAGATAGATAGATAGCAGAGATAGATAATAGATAGCAGAGATAGATATAGATAGCAGAGATAGATAATTGATAGCAGAGTTAGATAGATAGATAACAGAGTTAGATAGATAGATAGCAGAGTTAGATAGATAGATAACAGAGTTAGATAGATAGAGAGCAGAGTTAGATAGATAGATAACAAGTTAGATAGATAGATAACGATTTAGATAGATAGATAGCAAGTTAGATAGATAGATAGCAGAGTAGATGATGATAGCAGAGTTAGATAGATAGATCACAGAGTTTTAGATATATTAGATGTCGCATAGTTAGATAGATAGATAATAGAGATAGATAGATAGCAGAGTTAGACAGATAGATAGCAGCTTAGATGATAATAGATAGATTACAGAGTTAGATCGTTAATAAGATTTAGCAGAGTTAGATAGATAGCAGAGTTAATAGTTAGATAGATAGCAAGCGTTAGATAGAAGATAGCAGAGTTAGATAATAGAACAGATTAGTAGATAGATAGCAGATTTAGATAGATAGCAGAGTTAGATAGATTAGATAGCAAGATAGTAGTGCAAGTTAGATAGATAGCAGAGATATATAGATAGCAACATAATAGATAATAGATCACATAGATATGATAATGATACAGAGAAGATAAATAGAGAGCAGAGATATAGATAGATAGCTAGTCAAGATAGATTGATAGCTAGGCCGAGTTAGATAGATAGCTACAGAGTAATAGCTAGATAGATAGATGCAGAGTATATAGATAGATATGCAGAGTTAGATCAGATAGATAGCGCGTTAGATAGATAGCAGCGTTAGATAGTTAGATAGCAGCGTTAGATGATAGATAGATAGATATATATAAAAATTTAAGATAGAAGATAGAATAGATAGCAGAGTTTAGATAGATAGATAATAGATAGCAGAGATAGATAGATAGATAGATAGATATAGATCGCTGATAGATAGCAGAGTTAGATAATAAATGATGATAGCAACTTATATAATAGATAGCGAGTTAGATAGATACAGAGCCTAGATAGATAGATAGATAGCAAGGTTAGATAATAGATAGATCATAGATGCTAGCAAGAGTTAGATAGATAGATAGAGGACAGATAGATAGATAGCAGAGTTTAATAGATAGGCAGCGTTAGATCCGCTATATAGATACTATAGATAGATGATAGATATATAGATAGATAGCAGAGTTAGATATAGATAGACAGATAGATAGAAGATAGAACAAGCAATTTAGATAGATATATAGCAAGTTAGATAGACAGTTAGAGAGCACGAGAGAAGACCAGAATCGATGACATAGTAAAATAGATAAACAAGAGGCAGATATAATAGAAAGTGATAGTAAACAGAGAGGAGGGGGACCATATAGAGATTATATACAGAGATAGAGAGGGACAGATAAGATAGCTCTACAAAAGAGAGTCGAGGGACAGATCGAGATAGATAGGGCAGAATCCATTAGAAGGTACAAAGAGGTCCTCCCTGGCCCAAAGGTGGGGCAAGCGTCTGGACTACAACTGAACACACAACAGTAAGTTTAAAATGCAAATTATCTATCTATCTATCTAACGCTGCTATCTATCTATCTAACTCTGCTATCTATCTATCTATCTAACTCTGCTATCTATCTAACTCTGCTATCTATCTATCTATCTATCTATCTATCTAACTCTGCTATCTATCTAACTCTGCTATCTATCTATCTAACTCTGCTATCTATCTATCTCTGCTATCTATCTAGCTATCTAATCTAATCTAATCTAATGAGACACCACACACCAGACAGTCAGTGTAGGGGAAGGCCGGGAGCGTAGAGGCCATCTGTAACGCTCATGCGCCGTCACGCGCGTGACGTCATCGCGGTGGCATGCGCCGGGGAGTCCAGAACTAGAGGCACAAGTAGCAAAACACGTGTGCCTCTATTTCCCCCCCGCGCCTGTAGGCACGGGCCTCGCGTGCCTAGTTAGAAATCCGGCCCTGAGGGCAACTAAATTAATAAGGGGACTGGGGGAGCTTGAATATGAAGAGAGACTGGATAAGTTACAATTATGTACGCTGGAGAAAAGGCGATTGCGTAGGTATATAATTACTGTGTATTATTAAATACATTAACGGGCCATACAATAAACTATCTGGGGAATTGTTCACCAATAGAACATGTCAGAGGACACAAGGACATCCCTTAAGACTTGAAGAAAAAAGGTTTAGGTTTCAGGTTCGCAAAGGGTTTTTCACTATGAGAACAGTAAAGCTATGGAACTGTCTTCTAGATAGATAGATAGATAGATAGATAGATAGATAGATAGATAGATAGATAGATAGCAGAGTTAGATAGATAGATAGCAGAGTTAGATAAATAGATAGCAGAGTTAGATAGATAGATAGATAGATAGATAGATAGATAGATAGATAGATAGATAGATAGATAGCAGAGTTAGATAAATAGATAGCAGAGTTAGATAGATAGCAGAGATAGATAGATAGATAGCAGAGTTAGATAGATAGCAGAGTTAGATAGATAGATAGCAGAGTTAGATAGATAGATAGATAGATAGCAGAGTTAGATAGATAGCAGAGATCTGCTATCGATCTAAATCTGCTATATTATTTGAACTCTAACTCTGCTATCTATCTATCTATTATCTAATCTATATCTATCCTTATCTATCTAGATATCTAAATCGCGTATCTAATTTATTATAACGAGTATCTATTCTATCTAACTCTGCTCTATCTATCTATTCTATATGCTATCTATCTATGATTCTCTATCTATCTATCTATCTAGAAGACAGTTCCCTAGCTTTACTGTTCTCATGTGAAAAACCTTTGCGAACCTGAAACCTAAACCTTTTCTTCAAGTCTTAAGGGATTGTCTCTTGTGTCCTCTGACAGTTCTATTGTGGTGAACAATGCCCCAGATAGTTTATTGTATGGCCCGTTAATGTATTATACACCAGTAACATATCCCTACGCAAGCGCCTTCTCCAGCGTACATAATTGTAAACTATCCAGTCTCTCTCATATCAAGCTCCCCCAGTCCCCTTATTAATTTAGTTGCCTCTCGGGCCGGATTTTAATAGGCACGCGAGGCCCGTGCCTACAGGCGCGGGGGGGGAAATGAGGCACACGTGTTTGTTACTTGGGCCTCTAGTTCTGGACTCCCGGCGGCCTGCCACCGCGGATGACGTACGCAGCGTGACGGCGCTCGGCGTTACAGATGGCCTCTGCGCTCCCGGCCTTCCCCTACACTGCTGTCTGGTTGTGTGTGTCTCATTAGATTAGATTAGATAGCTGATAGATAGATCAGCAGAGTTAGATAGATAGATAAGCAGAGTTAGATAGATAGATAGATAGATAGCAGAGTATAGATAAGATAGATAGATAGATAGCAGAGTTAGATAGATAGCAGAGTTAGAATAGATAGATAGATAGATAGATAGCAGAGTAGATGGATAGCAGAGTTAGATAGCTAGATAGATAGCAGAGTTAGATAGATAGAGATTAGATAGATCGTAGATAGGCGTTAGATAGAAGATAGATAGCAGAGTTAGTAATAGCAGAGTGAGATAGACAGATTAGAATAGCAGATAGATAGATAGAGGCGGAGTAGTGTAGCAGAGTTAGATAGATAGAGATGCAGAGTTAGATAGATAGTATAGATACGATAGTGTATAGATAGATAGATAGATAGATAGAGATAGTAGATAGCAAGAGTTAGATAGATAGATGATTGCAAGAGTAGTAGATAATAGATAGATTAGCAAGTTAGATAGATAGATTAGTAGATCAATAAGATAGAGTTAGATAGCAGTAGATAGCAGAGTTAGATAGAATAGATAGATAGCAGAGTTAGATAGATAGAGTAGTAGCTAGATAGCAGAGTTAGATAGATAGATAGTATAGATAGATAGCAGAGTTAGATAGATAGATAGATAAGTAGAGAAGATAAGCAGAGAGAAGACACAGAGTATAGACAGATTAGAAGACAGATGAGCAGAGAGTCAGCAGAGAGCAGAAGATAGCAGAGTTAGAAGATAGCAGAGTATAGATAGATAGATAGATAGATAGATAGATAGATAGCAGAGTTAGATAGATAGGATAGATATGATAGGCTAGCGTTAGAGGAAGATAGATAGATAGCAGAGTTAGATAGATAGATAATAGATAGCCAGAGGTAAGATAGATAAGATAGCAGAGTTAGAGTAATAGATACGATAGATAGATAGATAGATAAGATTAGCTAGATAGCTAGAGAGTTAGAGAGATAGATAGATGATTAGATAGCAGGTAGTTAGATAGATAGATAGATAGCAGAGTTAGATAGATAGATAGATAGATTCAGATAGAAGAAGTGAGAGTAGATGAGATAGCCAGAGGTTAGATAGATAGCAGAGTTAGATAGATAGATAGATAGAGAGTTTGTAGATAGATAGCTAGATAGCAGAGTAGATAGATAGATAGATAGCAGGTTAGATAGATAGATACAGAGTTAGATAAGATAGCTAGATAGTGCAGAGTTAGATAGACAGATAGCAGAGATAGAGAGGACAGATAGCCAGAGATAGATAATAATAGATAAAAGAGTGATAGAATAGATAGATTAGCAGTAGATACGATAAATAGCAGAGTTTAGATAGTAGATAGAAGATACGAGATAGATAGATAGAGATAGAGCAGAGTTAGATAGATAGATAGAGAGATTAGCAGAGTTTAGATAGATAGAAGCAGAGTTAGATAGATTAGATGATAGATAGCAGAGTTAGATAGATAGATAGACAGCGTAGATAGATAGCAGAGTTAGATAGATCAGATAGATATGATAGCAGTAGATGGATAGATAGATAGTAGACAGAGTAGATAGATAGAGTTAGATAGATAGATAGCAGAGTTAGATAGATAGATAGATAGCAGAGTAGATAGATAGATAGCAGGTTAGATAGAAGTTAGATCGCAGTCAGTTAGATAGAAGATAGCAGAGAGATAGATAGACAGATAGCAGAGATAGATAGACAGATAGCAGAGATAGATGATAGATAGCAGAGATAGATAATAGATAGCATAGATAGATAATAGATAGCATAGATAGATAATAGATAGCAGAGATAGTATAGATAGCGAGTTAATAGATAGATAACAGAGGTAGATAGATAGAAGCAGAGTAGAAGATAGAGAGTAGATAGATAATAGATCGTAGATAGTAGATAGATAGATAGCAGAGTAGGACAGATAGATAGCAGTGTATAGATAGATAGATAGATAGTAGATACAAGTAGATAGAGAGATAACAGAGTTGATAGATAGATAGCAGAGTTAGTAGATACAGGTAGTGTAGATAGATAGATAGCAGAGTAGATAGAAGTAGATAGCAGATAAGATAGATAGCGGTAGAGAGATAGGATAGCAGAGTTAGATAGTAATAGATAGCAGAGTTAGATAGATAGCAGAGGTAGATAGTTAGATAGATAGCGAGTAGAAGATAGATAGCAGAGTGATAGAAGATAGCCAGAGTTAGATAGTAGATAGCAGAGTTAGATAGAAGTAGAGAGTTCAGATAGATAGATAGCAGGGAAGATAGATAGCAGAGTGTGTAGAAGTAGAGAGATAGATAGATAGCAAGAAGATGAGATCAGAGAGATATAGATAGCATGAGAGATAATAGAAGCAGAGATAGAAAGATAGAAAATAGATAAAGTAGAGATAGCTAGCAGAGTTAAATAGATAGAGTAGCTGAGAGTAGATAGATAGATAGAGATAGCAGATTAGATAGATAGATAGCAGAGTAGATAGATAGATAGCAGGTTAGATAGAATAGCAGCGTTAGATAGATGCAGCGTTAGATAGATAGCAGGTTAGATAGATAGATAGCAGCGTTAGAGTTAGATACAGTTAGAAAGTAGAAGATAGATTAGATAGCAGAGTTAGATAGATAGATAGATATGTCTGACATGTTCTATTGGTGAACAATGCCCCAGATAGTTTATTGTATGGCCCGTTAATGTATTTATACACAGTAATCTATATCCCTACGCAAGCGCCTTTTCTCCAGCGTACATAATTGTAACTTATCCAGTCTCTCTTTCATATTCAAGCTCCCCCAGTCCCCTTATTAATTTAGTTGCCCCTCAGGGCGGATTTCTAACTAGGCACGCGAGGCCCGTGCCACAGGCGCGGGGGGGAAATAGAGGCCACGTGTTTGCTACTGTGCCTCTAGTTCGGTGACTCCCCGGCGCATGTCCAACCGCGATGACGTCACGCAGCGTGACGGCGCAGGCGTTAAGATGGCCTCTGCGCTCCCGCCGTCCCTACACTGACTGCTGGTGGTGGTTTTTTCATTAGATTAGATTTAGACAGCTAGATAGATAGCAGAGTTAGATAGAGAGATAGCAGAGTTAGATAGATAGATATGATCAGATAGTATAGAAGAGTTAGATAGATAGATAGATGAGATAGCAGAGTTAGATAGATGAGCATAGTTAGTAGATAGATAGATAGACTAGCAGTAGTTAGATAGATAGCAGAGTTAGATAGCTAGATAGATAGCAGAGGTAGATAGATAGATAGAAGATAGATAGATAGATAGATAGGAGGTAGATAGATAGCAGAGTTAGATAGATAGATAGATGCAGGAGTTAGATAGATTAGCAGAGTTAGATAGAAGATAGATAGATAGATAGCAGATAGATTAGATAGATAGATGCCAGGATTAGATAGATAGCAGAGTTAGATAGATAGATAGATAGATAGCAGAGGTTAGATAGAATAGCAGAGTTAGATAGATAGCATAGAGAGAGATAGATAGATAGCAGACGTTAGTAGGAGGATAGATAGATAGATAGATATAGCAGAGTTAGATAGATAGATAGATAGATAGATAGCAGAGTTTAGATAGCTAGATAGATAGCAGAGTTAGTAGATAGATAGAGAGTAGATAGATAGCAGAGTTAGGATAGATAGATAGCTAGATAGATAGCAGAGTTAGATAGATAGATAGATAGGATAGATAGAAGCATAGAGGTAGATAGATTAATAGATAGATAGATAGCAGAGTTAGATAGACGACAGAGTTAGATAGATAGTAGAAGCAGAGTTAGGATAGATAGATTAGATAGATAGCAGGTTGAGATTAGATAGATAGATAGCAGAGTTAGATAGATAGATAGAGAAGAGCAGAGTTAGCTAGATAGATAGCAGAGGATAGATAGATAGAGAAGATAGATAGATCGATAGATTAGATAGATAGATAGATAGATAGCAGAGTTGATGATTAGATAGATAGATAGATAGCAGAGTTAGATAGATAGATATATAGATAGATAGAAGATAGGCAGAGTGAGATAGATAGATATGATGAGTATAGATAGCAGAGTTAGATAGAGTAGATAGCAGAGTTAGATAGATAGACAGAGTAGAGTAGCGATAGATAGATTAGATCAGAGAGTTAGATAGATAGATAGATAGCAGAGTTAGATAGATAGATAGATAGATAGAGTTAGATAGAAAGATTAGATAGCGTTAGAGAGATAGATAGATATAGATGCAGAGGATAGATAGAAGATAGCAGAGATTTAGATAGGATAGATAGCAGATAGATAAGATAGAGAAGATAATAGATTAGATTAGATAGATTAGATAACAGAGTTTAGATAGATAGGATGAGTGCAGAGTTAGATAGATAGATGCCAGAGTTAGATAGATAGATGAGCTAGAGTAGAGAGAGCAGAGAGATATAGATAGATAGATAGGATAGATTTAGCAGAGTAGATAGATAGATAGAAGATTAGATAGTATGAGATAGAGGAAGTTAGATAGATAGATAGCAGAGTTGATGAATAGCAGGATAGTATAGATAAGCAGAGTTAGATGATAGAGAGCAGAGTTATGTAGGATGCAGATCTGCATCCTACATAACTCTGCTCTCTATCATCTAACTCTGCTTAATCTACCTATCTAGCTATTCTCACTCTGCTATCTATCTATCTAACTTCCGGTCTATCTCATACTATCTAATCTCTCTATCTATCTATCCTACTCTGCTAAATCTATCCTATCTATCTAATCTATCTCTTCTCTGCTCTCTGTCTACTCTACTCGCTATCTATCTATCTAACTCTGCATCTATCTATCTAACTCTGGCATCTTCTATACCTCTCTATCTAACGATCTACTCTGTTCATCTTTAAACCTTCTATCTATCTAATCTATCTACCGCTGCTATCGTATCTATCTCCTGCTATCTTCCCTTCTAACTCTGCTATCCGTATCTCCATCTACCTCTGCATCTATCTATCTATCTCTCACGTATCTAATCTATCTATCTACTCATCTATCTGCTATCTATCTAACTCTGCTATCTATCTATCTACAACTCTGTTAATCTATCTATCGACTAGTCTACTCTGTCTATCTATCTAACTCTGCTCATCGACTCTATCTAACTCTGCTATCTATCTCATCATATACTACTCTATCTCACTCTGCTATCTACTTCTATCTATCTAATCTAATGAACTCTTCTCTATCTAACTCTGCTATCTATCTATCTACTCTTATCTATCATCTAGAAACTCTGCTATCTATTTATCTATTCTTCATCTATATCTATCTATTTCTATTCTTCCTGCTATCTATTTCTATCTCTCTGCTATCTATCTATCCGCTATCTGTCTGCTTCTCTGCTATCTTCTACACTCTGCTATCTATCTATCTATCTCATCTGCTAAACTCTGCTATCTACTAATCTATCTACGCGGCTTCTCTAGCACTCTGGCTATCTAGCTATCTACTCTAACTCCTGTCGTATCTATCTATAACTCTGCTATCTAACTCTCTCTATTACATCTACTCTATCTCTACTATGCTTCTACTCTGCTATCTACTAATGCTATCTATCTATCTAACTCTGCTATCTATCTATCTGCATATCTATACTGCTATCTTCTTACTACTCTGCTATCTATCTACTATCTCTATCTATCTATCTAACTCTGCTATCTATCTTATATGTGCTTATCTATCTATCACTACTGCTATCTATCTATCTAAGGTCCTTTCTATCTAACTACTGCTAGGTATCTATCTATCTATCTTCTCTCCTACGTCTGCTATCTATCTATCTTCTCTCAAACTTGTCTATCATCTATCTATACTACGCTGCTACTCTACTACTCTAACCTTGCTATCTATCTAATATGCTAGTTCTATCTATCTAACTCTGCTATCTAATCTATCTATCGTACTGGCTATCATATCTCACTCCTATCTATTCATCTAACGCTATCTATCTATCTATCGTCTATCTAACTCTGCTACTATCTATCTATTACTATCTACTGTAAGCATACTATCTTATCTATCATCTAACTCTGCTATCTATCTATCTCTACGTTCCTCATCCCCCCCTTATCTATCTATCTACTTAGAAACTCGATCTATCTATCTACTCTCTTCTTCGATCTATCTATCTATGTCTATCTATACTATCTAACCTGCTACTCTATCTACACTACTCTAGCTACTATCTATCTATCTACCTATATCTATATCTGCTCTATCTATCTAACTCTACTATCCTATCTTATCTATCTATCTAATCTTCTATCAGCTATCTCATCTAGCTATCTATCTATCTAACTCTGCTCTATCTTCTCTATCTAACTCTGCTGCATCTACTATCTAAACTCTGGTCTAATTATCTATTATCTAATGCAGTATCATAAACCTGCATCGACCAGCATCTATGGCTCAGGTCTACGTCGTGTAGTCTAGTCTTACGCTGTCTATTCTTCCTAACCGAATCACCTGATACATCTCTGGCCTTATCTTATCCATCACACACTCGCTTCTTCTCCTGCATCACCAATCGTCTGGCCATTTACTACTTATTCAACCTAACACTATGTCTACTACTAGCTAGCACATGCTGCTACTACTGCTACATCCTCGCAACACTGGCTATTATCAGCATTTACCACTAATCGCTAATATCTATCCACATGCCGATCCTTCTGCATGCTATTTCCTGAGAAACCCGTCATTGGGAAGCCGAGAGCATGAAGTTGCGCGTCAGCGTGACTACGTGCAGCTCGGCCAAACAGCCAGTGCAAGTCTCTATTTCCCACCCCGCGCCTGTTAGCACGGGCCTCGCTTGCCTAGTTGAAATCCGTCCATGAGGAGGCCAACTAAATTAATAGAGGGACTGGGGGAGCTTGAATATGAAGAGAGACTGGGATAAGTTACAATTTATGTACCTGGAGAAAAGGCGCTTGCGTAGGATATAGATTACTCGGTGTATAAATAATTAACGGGCCAACAATAAACTATCTGGGGCGCATTGGTTCACCCAATAGAACATGTCAGACAATCTATCTATCTATCTAACTCTGCTATCTAATCTATCTATCTATCTATTCTAAACCTGCTATCTACTATCTAACCTGCTATCTATCTATCTACACCTCTATCTATCTAACGCTCATCTATCTAACGCTGCTATATCTATCTAACCTGCTATCTATCTATCTACTCTGCTATCTATCTATCTAATCTGCTATCTTCTATCTATCTATCTATCTTCAGCTATCTATCTATTTAACTCTGCTAGCTCATCTCTACTATATATCTATCTTTGCTATCTATATTATCTCTGCTTCTATTATCTCTGCATGCTATCTATATCATCTATCTTGCTATCATTATCTATCTCTGCTATTCTATCTATCTCTATCTATCTATCTATCTATCTAACTCTGCTATCTATCTCTCCTCTGCTATCTATCTATCTAACTCTTTCTACTGTCTATCTAACTCTGCTATCTATACTATCTAACTCTGGCTATCTCTCTATCTAACTCTGCTATCTATCTATCTAACTCTGCTATCTTATCTATATCTATCTATCTACTCTGCTATCTATCTAACTCTGCTATCTATCTACTATCTAACTCTGCTATCTATCTCATCTACCTGCTATCTATCTGTAACTCTGCTATCTACTATCTATCTAACTCTGCTATCTATCTATCTACTATCTAACTCTTCTATCTACTAACTCTGCTATCTATCTATCTAACTCTGTTATCTCTCTATCTAACTCTTTATCTATCTATCTACTCTGCTATCTCTATCTATCTACACTGCTATCTATCTGTCCTAACTCTGCTATCGCTATCTATCTATCTATCTATCGTATCTATTATCTATCTAACTCTCTATCATCTACTACTCTGCTATCTATCTATCTACACTTGTTATCTATCTATCTAACTCTGTTATCTAATTACTATCTCTGCTATCTATTATCTATCTCTGCTATCTATTATCTATCTATGCTATCTATTATCTATCTCTGCTATCTATTATCTATCTCTGCTATCTATCTATCTCTGCTATCTGTCTATCTATCTCTGCTATCTTGTCTATCTAACTCTAGCTATCTGTCTATCTAACGCTGCTATCTATCTATCTACTCTGCTATCTATCTATCATCATCTATAACTTGCTATCTATCTATCTAATCTCTATCTATCTAACTCTGCTATCTATCTATCTATACTCTGCTTCTATCTATCGATCTATCTAACTCTGCTATCTATCTACCTTCTATCTATCTATCTAACTCTGGCTATCTATCATTAATTATTAACTCTGCTATTCTATCTATCTCTGCTAACTTATCTATCTTCTAACTCTGCTTCATCATCTATCTAATCTATCTGCTATCTATCTATCTAATCTATCTAAACTCTGCTATCTATTATCTACCTGCTAATCTATCTATTCTATCCTCTATTTATCTATCTATCTATTATCTCTGGCTATCTTGTCTCTCTCTATTCTGCTATCTGTCTATCTATTCTGATATCTCTACTTATCTACTCTGTATCTATCTATCTAACTCTATCTATCTATCTATCTACTCGCTATCTACTATCTATCTAAAACTCTGCTACTATCTATCTATCTATCTAACTCTGCATCTATCTATCCTCTGGCTATCTATCTATCTACTCTTCTATCTAATCTATCTATCTATCTATCTAACTCTGCTATCTATCTATCTATCTATACACTGCATCTAATCATCTATTATCTATCTAACTCTGTATCTATCTAGCTATATCTTATCTATCTATCTACTATCTATTATTATCTCTATACTCTGCTATCTATCTCTATCTTACACTCTGGCTATCTTCTATCTATCTATCTAACTCTGCTATCTATCTATACTTCTCTAACGCTGCCTATCATATCTATCCTATCTATCTACTCTGCTATCTATCTATCTATCTATCTATCTATCTATCTAACTCTGCTATCTCTAACTCTGCATACTCTAGCTCTGCTCTACTCTACTGCTCAACTCTGTCTGTCTAGTCTTCTATGACCTCTGTGGTCTGGTTTCTTATATCTCTGCCCTATCTTATCTATCTATCTATCTAACTCTGCTATCTATCTATACTATCTATCTATCTAACTCTGCTATCTAGCTAGCTACTCTATCTATCTAACTCTGCTATCTATCTATTTCTATCTAACTCTGCTATCTATACTATCTAACTCTTATCTCTAATTCGATCTATAATCTATCTACTATCTTCTAATCTAACTGCTATTACTATCTACTCTTGAATCATCTATCTATCTAACTCTTGCTATCTATCTATCTTCTATCTATCTATTCTATCTATCTATCTACACTATCGTATCTATCTAACTCTGCATCATTAACTCTGCATCTTCTATCTATCTAACTCTGCTATCTATCTACTCCGCTCTATCTATCTAACTGCTATTCTATCTAGCTATCTCATCTCTATCTACTAACTCTGCTATCTATCTTCTATCTAACCGCTATCTACGATCTATCTAATCTCTATCTATCTAAACTTGCTATCTATCTATCTATCTAACTCGCTATCCGATCTACTCTGCTATCTAACTCTATCTATCTATCTATTCTAACTCTGCTATCTATCTAACTCTGCTATCTATCTATCTATCTTATCTATCTATCTTCTGCTATCTATCTATCTATCCTATCTAACTCTGCTATCTATCTATCTAACTCTATGCTGATCTATCTACTGCTATCTAATCTAATCTAATGAGACACCACACAGACCAGACAGCGCGTGTAGGGGAAGGCCGGAGCGAGAGGCCATCTGTAACGCCATGGCGCCGTCACGCCGTACGTCATCCGCGGTGGCAGGCCGCCGGGAGTCCAGAACTAGAGGCCAAAGTAGAAAAACAGTGTGCCTCTATTTCCCCCCCGCGCCTGTAGGCACGGGCTCGCGTGCCTATTAAAATCCGGCCGGAGGGCAACTAAATTAATAAGGGGACTGGGGGAGCTTGATATGAAGAGAGACTGGATAGTTTACAATTATGTACGCTGGAGAAAGGCGTTGCGTAGGATATGTTATGTGTATAATACATTACGGGCATACAATAAAACTCTGGGGACATTGTTCACCACATAGAACTGTCAGAGGACACAAGACAATCCCTTAAGACTTGAAGAAAGGTTTAGGTTTCAGGTTCGCAAAGGGTTTTTCACATGAGAACAGTAAAGCTATGGAACTGTCTTCTAGATAGATAGATAGATAGAGAATATAGATAGATGTTAGATAGATAGATAGCAGAGTTAGATAGATGATACTCAGTTATAGTAAATAGATACGCGATTTAGATATTAGATGAGATAAGATAGATATAGATAGATAATAGATAGATAGATGCAGAGTTAGAGTTCAAATAATATAGCAGATTTAGATCGATAGCAGAGATAGATAGATAGATAGCAGAGTTAGATAGATAGCAGAGATAGATAGATAGATAGACATACAGACAAAAAGACAGATGATACAATGAAAGATTCAGAAAAACAAACATATTAGCATAGACAGGCAGACAGACTCTTAAAATGAAATGTTTACTGCCCACAGTTACCATATATACTGTGCCATACTGCCATACAGCATAACCTTTAGAAGTGCTGCTCCCCCCATGAACATTGGGCTAATAGGATGGGGAGGGGGGGGGAGCTGCTGCCTGTCAGAAAAGATAAGAAGTCCAGAGTTTCGGGAGTGGAGTGTTTTGCTGTTAATACATCCTGAAGCTGCACATCAATCAAGAAGGTCTGTATCACTGACTGACCTCTACCCCTGTCCCTTCCTCCGGTTAGCAGAAAACACTGAACAGGAAGGCGGCAACAGTAAGTTAAGATCAACTGAATGCAGCCACTTCCAGCAAATCACCTGCATTGAGTGGCAGTACCACCAGCCAATGAGACCCTTTAAACACCCTCAGCCAATCCGGAGGCATGCAGAACGGTCCTGGTGCTGCCCCTTACCACTGTTAATCAAGCCAGCGATAAGTAGCAGTTGTGGTGGGCACGCACATTTCTTTGCACACACTGTAATCCTCCGTCTGTGCGCTGTTTGAAAGCAAGGTAGTGTATGCGCACACACACAGGGAGCACTGCGTGACCAGAATCAAGGAAGGGAGCAAAGATCAGCAGCAGAACTTCTTGTGCCGGTCGCGCACGCGCATTATCACGGCCGCATGTTAAGGTACAATTTTTTCCCCCACAACCTTAGGGCCACAGAATGCCACCTGAGTCACATGACTCAGTGTGCCTAATGATGATTTGGACAAAATCTCAAATATTATCCCTGGATAATTTCCCAGTTCCTTACACAAATCCCTCCTCCGGCTGGAAAGAACAAACACACTCAAAAATCTGGGGCTACATATCTCAAACTGTCTACAAGATTACTATCACTTAAACCTGGAACCAATGCTCCAAATTGTCAAAAACAAAACACAAATCTAGGCCAAACTACTGCTGGGGGTCACCGGAAGAATAAACTTAATTAAAATGATATATTGCTCCCCAAAATACTATATACCCTGTGGCACTCCCCCTGTCTGATCCAACTCAAATACTTAAAGTCTTGGAAACCCTATTAAGACCATATGTGTGGGCCTCATCGAGACCTAAACTGGCCTGGAAATTCTTGAAACACCCAACGGACATAGGGGGCTTGGCACTCCCCGACTTCAACTATTACTATATGGCAGCCCAAGCCTCCCACTTATAACATTGGAGCCGATCTGAAGCAGAAAGAGTAATGGTACTACTAGATATACCAAACAAAGAACAATATCCAGACCCCCTTTATCTACTTTCAAGAGGGAGAGGTGGCACCCCCGTCCCTACCAATGCACACCCTGTACTAATCCAGGCACTCAAAATATGGGACATCGTCCTCTAAAAACTGAATATCCCAAAAATCAACCTGCACACCCCTTTCTGGGCAAACGCTAACCTACCCGAGTTTCTCTCCATCCCAGATATAATTATCTGGTACAGACATGGAATACATAGACTAACACACCTTATAAGCAACAATGTTTTAAAGAGCTTCAAAGAATTGCAGGAAGAATATGAAAACCTCAGAAACATATTTTTCAGATATCTACAACTCAGACACACCTTCCAAACCCAACATGGAAGCCACCTGGACAACCTTCCCAAAAACCCACTGCTACAAACAATGTAAAATATGAAATCAACCAAATTAATATTCAGCATATACGGTGCTATGATCACACCATAAGCCCAACACTCTATACTACCCAAAACAGATGTAGGTCCCTTAACATCAGAAGAAAGGAAACACTTCTGGCATACAAACAGATGTCTCCCAAAGCAACGGACAGATTGAGGCAACTTTACATCCTGTACAGATCCTACCTAACACCGATTAGACTAGCCAAATACACACCTAACCGGAGTCCCTGTATCCTAAGTGTCAGGGAGACCCAGGAACCTTTTTCCATCTTATCTGGTCCTGTCCATCAATACAATCATAATGGTCCCAAGTAATACAATTCCTACATGACTATATGGGCACTCCAGTGGGGCTGTTAGGTAGAATAGCATCTAAATCTTGATAAATTTACAAACGCATTTCTACAAGAAATACTATTTACAGATTAAAAATTGATAGCCAGAACCTGGATTCAAACAACTGTCCCCACACTAGATCAATGGAAAGAGGCAGTTAATAGTACAATTTCCTATAAAAAAAACTAAATTTATCAGCACAGAAAATGACCTACCAAATTCGAGAAAATATGGAACAAATGGGAATCCAAACCATTGACATGCAACTAAGAGAAGAATAGGTAGTGAGAATAAATAACAATCATATTCCTCACAAACAACCCTAAACATGTTAACCAGGAGAAGGGCATCTGGGTACAACAAGATATAAAGTGTTTAACGAGTAGAGCTGGTAATTGTACATAGTTATTGGGGAAGTTAAATATAATAGGTTTTATCTTCTACTAAAAAACCTACTAAAAACAGTTTTAAAACTTAAATGTGTGTAATGCTCTTATAAGACACGAAAAAGGTAAAATAACGATGAAACAATAGACTTTGCAGGATTATACAAAAAAATATTATCGTATAAAATTGAACATACGGTATATTTTTGTGTTGACAACTGTACACTGTATAACATGCTTATTTTTTGCTATTGTTAAATTTACAATAAACGTTCTTCCGAATGGAGGGGATATAAAAAAAATAGTATGTTTCCACATTCTGGGAAGTATAATAACAGCCCCGGATGAAACCAATAATTTTTCCTGTAGTGGATATCCCTTTAAATATTTGTAAGAATCAATATATTGATAGCTTTCTTATGTTATCATCATTGAATATCTTTAATGGTCTTCATTAATCCTTAAGACACACAATCCAGATCTTTAAAACATGAAAGACAAAATCTTTAAACTAATTTGTGTACCAACCTTTAGACCACAATTTTCAAGCAGCTGTTATCTTGAGATAATCCCATCTGACCCATTCACTTTGTGATCTCAAGTTGATTGCATAAAAGAACGGGCTAGGCGGTTCTTAAGGTGGGTGCACACAGTACCAATCTTTTAAAGATGACAGCCAGAACTGTATTTAATGGGGGGAATATAGAACTATAAAGTTTCAGAGGCAGGGAGGTAGAGTACCGTATATTATTCCAACCCCCAATATTGTTTCTTTGGAGAAATACTGCCAGACTTTTTCTTGCCTTCAGCACTATCTTTAATACAGGAAAGCCCAGGACATTAAACTTGCAGATAAAATTGTATGTGCTGGCAGTCCTCAACAAAATGATATTGGGAGGGTGGAATAACCAATCCTTACTCCCTGTCCAAGGTACTTTTTATTTTTTTACAGTGTCCTTTAAGCCTTCATACAAAAACTTTAAAGATTAATAAAGTTAATAATAAAGAACATCTTTACAAATCTCCAACTCCTCATACATTTAAATTTAGTTAACTATAGCAAACACTTGTCACGGAGAAAACAAATAACACAATGAAAACGACAAAGCACCTGCCCAGTATTATTCCCCTTATTTCCTTTAAGATAATTGCAAATACTAAAACACTGATTGAATCATGATTGCATCATTTTTAAGAATAACTCTGCGGCCCTGTTCGCTTAATCACTACATCCAATTCCTGGAGGAAATTTCACCACACTGGCGGGTGCGAGCAGTAATTTTTTTTATATAACACATTTTTCAACTTGCCCTACAACAGACTCTGTATGAAGAAGCTGATGGTTTTACAACATTGGAAACTTTCTGTTAGTAACATAAAATGGGAAGTTACAGAGACTGTTCTCATTCATCCAGGTCATGGTATATCTGTTATATTCAGTTAGATCAACTGGACTTAAAGTTTAGTTCTTAAAGACATTTTGCTAGTCATCCGACTGGATTTCTCAATTCAGAATGACTTGTACAAGAATCTGTTGCCAATTATGTACCCTGAAAAGTCCCAATCGGCATATGACAGTCAGGTGTTAGGGACATTCTGAATGCAAGGCGTGGATGCATTGTGGCTAAGAGGTGTTATCGAAACTGCCGAGGGTAAGGTGTCAAAACAGCATTGTACATGGCAGACATTTGGTGTCGAACCCCCCCATCTCTATTTAGGCTTGGTTTCTTTATTTTCACATAAATGGCCTCCTTGACACCTCTCTTGAACCAGTCATGTTCCTTTGCCAAGATGTTGGCATTACAATTTTCAAAGGTATGTCCTTTTCCCTTAAGATTCAGGTACACAGCTGAGTCCTGACCCGAGGAATTGGCTCTTCTGTGCTGGGCCATACATTGGTGCTTCTGCTGTTTGGTCTCCCCCACATACAAGTCGGAGCACTCTTCCCTGCACTGCACTGCATATGTCGGTTTTCATGTATTTCTGTATTGGGTCTTTCGGATGTACCATTTGCTGCCTCTGTGCGTTGTTTGGTTTAAAGCAGACAGTGGTTTTTGAAAATTCTTAATTTAACAGAGTCCCCTGCTACATATGTTCTTTCCTCTGTCTTGCTTTTCCCCTTCTCTGTTGGTATTCTGTTCTTTTCTTTCCTTCTACGTCTTTTGACAAAGGCCCAGTCTGGATATCCACAAGTTTTAAGGGCTCCTCTGAGATGTTTCATTTCTTTAGCCTTTGCCTCTGTGTTAGTAGGAATGTTCTCAGCTCTGTGTTGCAGGGTTCTGATGACACCCAGCTTGTGATCTAAAGGGTGTAATGAGTCAAACATTAAATACTGATCTGTGTGGGTTGGTTTTCTGTAAACCTCTACTTCCAGTTTACCATTTTCCATAACTTCTACCAAGCAGTCCAAGAAAGCCGGTGTGTTGTTTTGTACCTCTTCCCTTGTAAATTTGATGTTTTGGTCTTTGGCATTGATATTTTCTGTGAAGGTATTATCCACGTATATGAACCAGTGGCTGGGTGCTATGCCCTTAAAGGTATTAAGTGCCTTGTGTTTCCACTTCCTCCATTTAAAGGCTCAAATAAAGATACAGATACTTAAATAGCTATAAGGGGTGGAGTTATTTACGGATACCTCTGCTTTATAAAGAGACCAAAGTAAATGTAGGCTGCTATATTTACTGTTTAACATAGCTATCTAAAATAGTTTCTCAGCTTCTCTCAATAATCATAGTTTTAATGTATTTCTGATGACTGAAATACCGTACTCAGTGACCTTGACCGAACATGTTCGATTTTTACAGTAAAGTTGTCAGAGCAGCAAAACTTTCAGCTGAACGCTCCAGCACAAAGACCATCCATTTTAATGATGAGTGGTCATGCCACATTTCGGCGTCTTTCTGTGATTTAAGAATTACTGGCTGGAAATCAAGATGGATTATTGGATGATTTTAGAAGGAAGAATCCTACAGCAAATCAATTCTAAGTCTCTGACCCTGAACAGCACAGAATTGTGGATTAAAGAAGATACCATCCAGTTATTCATATTAGTGGTGATAAGTACATAGTCCAATATGTACTAAAAACAATGTTTTCGGATGGTTGATTATTCAAAACTGTGCAGGGTATTAAAATCTACACATGAGACTTAAATTTCTGGTGATGCAATTTTATACATAACATAGTAATTCTACATATAATCACTACTGAATAACTGATGGTCTAGCAAGCAAAGGGGCAAGACAGTAACAGCATACTGTATTTTCTTTAATGTTTATTTAATTAGATTGTAAGCTCTACGGGGCAGGGACCTCCTTTCCTTTTGTGGCAAAGCTCTAGCACTTCTATTGATAAATTTATGTACTGAACTATTGATGTATTTATCCCCCTTTTATGACTTTATTGTATTTTGTTACTGTACAACGCTGCGTCCCCAATTGGTGCTTTATAAATAGACCATACATTTACACTGAGCTTTTTGTTTCCTATACTAAATGAGGGTTATTCATATTGGAGAAGAGGAGCAGTGGTGGTGTAACTAGGAATAACTGGGGCCCCCAGCAATACTGAGATGGGGCCCCTATCCCTGTTTCATCTACAGTGGTTTTCTGGGAGGGGCTATATCTCTCATAGGGAAAATAAGAAGATGGGGCCCCCTTTGCTTCCGGACCCCTGCGGTTGCTTCCCCTGGTAGTTACACCTCTGAAGAGGGGACATAATGGCCTTTTACATATATAAATAAATCATACAATAAACTCTTTAGGAACAGAAAAGCTTCATTACAGTAGGAGCAGTGAAACAGTCTTTCAGTTGTTGTACTAGTTTTATTTTTTATCTGCCCCCAAATGATATATTTTGCACTTTATTACCTGCATTACTAACCAGATATTTAAGTATAACTAGAAAGGGAAAGTTTAAGTATAAACTTTGAATTTGGCTTGAAGGGCTGCATTTTGGAAGGGAATATGTGTGATTGCTGCAGATTTTAAAACTCAATAATGGGAATGATGAGTTTGTAGTGAACGGTTGTTTGGGACAAAAAAAAACTTTTGTGTGTACCCAGCCCAAAGTGGTGCTAATTTTGATCCAATGAATCAGAAAGCTAACATCTGATTGGTTAGGGCAAAATTAGCACCATTTTCAATGATAAGAACTTTTATTCAATCTCTGTGTATCTTTTTGATGATTGGTCAAAATGTGTTTTTTTTTACTTTAGTTACCCTTTTAGTATGGCTACCACAGTAATGGATAAGTAGATCAGTAGGTGTGTGTATCTTTGTCAGGTTGGGGGTTAAAAAAAAACTTTTTTGATGATTGGTCAAAAATTTTTTTGACTTTAGATACCCTTTAGGTATGGCTGCAACAATAATGGAGGGATAGGTCAGTAGGTGTATGTACCTGTGCCATGTGGGGGTTAAAAAAAACAAACTTTTTGATGATTGGTCAAAAAAATTTTTTTAACTTTAGTTACCCTTTAAGTATGGCTGCCACGGTAATAGATAAGTAGATCAGTAGGTGTGTGTACCTAGGTCGGGTTGGGGGTTAAAAAAACAAACTTTTTAGATAATTGGTCAAAATTAGTTTTTTTGACTTTAGTTACCCTTTAAATATGGCTGCCACAGTAATGGAGGGTTAGGTCAGTAGGTGCATGTACCTGTACCACGTGGGGGTTAAAAAAACAAACATTTTTGATGATTGTCAAAATTATTTTTTTGACTTTAGTTACCCTTTAGGTATGGCTGCCACAGTAATGGATAAGTAGATCAGTAGTGTGTACCTGTGTCTGGTTGGGGGTTAAAAAAAAAACTTTTTTGATGATTGGTCAAAATTTGTTTTTTGACTTTAGTTACCCTTTAGGTATGGCTGCAACAGTAATGGAGGGGTGGGTCAGTAGGTGTATGTAACTGTGCCACATGGGGGTTAAAAAAACAAACCTTTTTTATTATTAATCAAAATTAATTTTTTTGACTTTAGTTACCCTTTAAGTATGGCTGCCACAGTAATGGATAAGTAAATCAGTAGGTGTGCGTACCTGGGTCTGGTTGAGGGGGTATGTCTTTTTTGTGTATACAACCATAAAACTATATTTTATTGAGGATAAATCTAAATTAGTTTTTTTGACTTTAGTTACCCTTTAAGTATGGCTACCACCATAATGAATTAATAGATTAGTAGGTGTGTGTACCTGGGTCTGGTTGAGGGGGTATGTCTTTTTTGTGTTTACGACCATAAAACTATCTTTTATTGAGAATAAATCTAAATTAGTTTTTTTTTTACTTTAGTTACCCTTTAAGTATGGCTGCCACCGTAATGGATAAGTAGATTAGTAGGTGTGAGTACCTGGGTCTGGTTGAGGGGGTATGTCTTTTTTGTGTTTATAACCATAAAACTATCTTTTATTGAGGATAAATCTAAATTTGTTTTTTGACTTTAGTTACCCTTTAAATATGGCTTCCATCGGAATGGAAAGGTAGGTCAGTAGGTGGGTGTACCTGGGTCTGTGTGGGGGGGTTGGGGGTATCACCATTTGTATTTATGACCATGAAACAAACTGTTTTAAAATATCCACATTTGAGGATTGTTACCATTATAGTCTATGGGAAAAAATGTTCGGAAATTTGCCAATAACGCTGTAACGCTTCCGCGGATTCCTTAGCTAGAAGATAGCACACTTCTCCTATATGCCCCGCACGTCTGTACAGAATTTCATGTCTCTAGCTCAAAAACTGTGGGAGGAGATACGGTCCAAAAAAGCGGAATAATAAAACTGAAGAAAAAGAAGAAGAAATAGAAAGAACAGTAATTTGGCTTTTTCAAGCCAAGTGAACTACTGTCCCCTATTAACAGTAAAACATCATTATTCAAATCTACCACATTTCACCATTTTAACCGTGTTTAACTGCCAGTTTTCCCGTTTTGCTTTAGAGGGTTAAAAGCTGGTGATGTCACAGTGATGTCACAAAGGTGATGTCACTGGGGGTATATATGAGGCTGCTGATGACTCACACGTCAGTTTCCTGTTTGTTCCTGCAGATAAAGTAAGTGCTGCTCAGCTCTTGTATTTTTTCTTCTCCTTCCCTTTTATTGTGACTATTTATGGAGCTAGACACATGGGGACACATAGGGGAATTGGACTATTACCTAGATAAGGAATCCGTGGAAATGTCCCACGTTCTCCAAAAAAAATCCCCATTGACTATAATGGGTCCAATCCCCAAACATGGACATTGGGAGGTTTCAGGGTCATGTGATCAAACCCCAACGGTCACTTTGTGTGGGAAATGTTCCTGGCACTGTCACTCACTGTCACTCACTGTCACTGGGCCAATCAGAATTTACCCAGAATTCATTATTAATTATAAGAGACAAATTCCGGGTCTTTCTATTTCTTCTTCTTTGTCTTGTATGGTTTATGTATTTAGAAGGAAGTATGACCATTAGTTTAATAGCAGGGATGTCCATCCTGTGCAAACTACAAATCCCATCATTCCCTGCTGACATCCGCTATTGGTGAAAAGTGAGAGCTGTAGTTTTCAAACATCTGCAGGGCCACAGAAGAGACACCAACACAAATACACACCCTCACACTCCAACCTACCTTCCTTTTCTATGGCAACCGTACTTAAATTATGGTCTGCAATGCAAATACACACCCCTAACACCACACAGACAGATGCACACCTACTGACACCCCCTCACACTCAAACCTACCTTCCGTTTCCATGGCAACCATACTTAAATTATGGTCTGGAATGCAAATACATATGCCTAACACCACACAGACAGGTACACACCTACTGACACAACCTCACACTCCAACCTACCCTCCGTTTCCATGGTAACCATACTTAAATTATGGTCTGGGATGCAAATACACAATCCTAACACCACACAGACAGGTACACACCTATTGACACACCCTCGCACTCCAACCTACCTTCCGTTTCCATGGCAACGGTACTTAAATTATGGTCTGGAATGCAAATACATACGCCTAACACCACACAGACAGGTACATACCTACTGACACCCCCTCACACGCCAACCTACCTTCCGTTTCCATGGCAACCGTACTTAAATTATGGTCTGGAATGCAAATAGTCACCCCTAACACTACATAGACAGGTACACACCTACTGACACCCCCTCACACTCCAACCTTCCTTCCGTTTCCATGGCAACCGTACTTAAATTATGGTCTGGAATGCAAATACACACCCCCTAACACCACACAGACAGGTACAAACAGGTGCACACCTACTGACACCCCCTCACACTCCAATCTACCTTCCGTTTCCATGGCAACCGTACTTAAATGATGGTCTGGAATGCAAATACATATGCCTAACACCACACAGACAGGTACACACCTACTGACACACCCTCACACTCCAACCTACCTTCCATTTCCATGGTAACCAAACTTAAATTATGGTCTGGAATGCAAATACGCACCCCTAACACCACACAGACAGGTACACACCTACTGACACATCCTCACACTCCAACCTACCTTCCGTTTCCATGGTAACCGCTATCCCACATTGCACACCATTTTGTTGTTTATTTACTATTGTATAAATATTGTGTTTAATCTATTTGCTTTGCTTTCCCTTATAGTAAAAAATGTCTACGACGTACAATCAGGTCTACGCCCGGGCGGCCGGGAATCCTACTGCCGTGGACGTTGACGCTTTGTGTGTTCTAGTCCGTGGGATTCTGGATAACCTGGATCTGGGAGAGAAACGATTTACAGTCGATCCAGGGAATGTCCAGACACAGACGGCCACCACCCAAACTCTGCTCCAGCACAGCCAGCAGGGACAGAAGCCTGTGCTGGACATGTGGAACTTTCTGTGTCTGAGAAAGGAGTTTGAGTCCCATAAAGATGGTGTCGCTATGGTAAGGGGATAAAATTTACCCAGAACCCCCTTGTTTTCTAGTCTCCTCCTCGTCCCGGATGCACATCTAATGGTAAGAAATAAAGATTCTCACGCTCTTCCTTCCTTTTCCAGGTCATGGGGAACCATCAGGATCTTATGACCAAAGTCAACGCCATGGATGACTCCATTAAACAGATGCAAGAGAATTTGAAAGCAAAAAAAGAGGAAAAGAAGGTAAATTTCTGGTAGCAAATGACTGAAGTCTATGGTCTTTTCACTTCTAATTCTAGTAGATTGGTGGTCTCTTCATTTACCTTCCGTTGTCTCCCATATTGCCATAGAAACCAGGAAGTTGTCCATATTAACACATTTTACTGCAGCTCATAATGTCAATTTCATGTCCCATTTTCTCCTTCTCCCTTAGATGGACATGGACGACATCGAGCGGAGACTTCAGACTATGGAGGCTCAGAGCAAGATTCTCCCCAACATCTCCGAGTCATTGGTGAGACCATTATTGGATCCCAGTTATGTTGCCTGAATTATCCCAAGATCCCATTGTAAGAAACTTACATAAAAATCCTTTATTCCATTTAGGAGACGATGTCTAGAAAAGTCAACGCCATCCCAGACGCTTCCGATACGATGACATGGGCGACCTTTCATGGCGCCCTTCATCCAAATGTAAGTGTCCCCAATTGACAGGTGGATGGACCCGACTCTGGTTATTTAGTTGTGACTGAGGAGGAGTAAAATGTTTATCTATAGGGAAGCCGTGTTATTAGAGGAAGGGTTCCTATTAACAACATATTATCATGGTACACGGGGTGTTTCATTTAATCCTTTACATGTACAATATACTGGTCATTTCCATTTATAAGTACCACCCTATATGGCTGGGTCCAGGGGCGTAACTAGCAGTCTCTGGGTCCTTCCAGCAAAACTATGATGGGGCCCTTTCCTGCTTCATATACGGCAGTTTCCTGGGGGGAGGCTGTAACTGTCATAGGGAAAGTAAGAAGATGGGGCCTCTGCGGACGCAGTGTCTGCTCCCCTGGTAGTTACGCCCCTGGCTGGGTCCTCACCTTGCAGTACAATCAGTGGGATATAAAGAGCAAAACGTCTTTATGGTTCATTTGAAATCAATAAAGACTTTGGTGCCCTGGGTCCTTGTTTGTCCCATTGACATTATCTGGCTAATTCTTACCTTAGGAATCCAGTAGAAGTGAAAATAATTAATATTCTAGGCGGCTCCACCTGCACAGAAACCAAGCGACACGTAGACACGGCACCTTCCTCACTTCTTAACATTGATTTTCCAGGTATCGGAAGGGGAGATGAGTGCTGAGGACAAGAGAAGGGAGGCTCAGAGCCTCATGCACAAGCTGGCCCAGCAAGCAGAGAAGATGGAAGAGCTGGCAAGGCGAATGGAGAGATTGGAGGAGGAATTGAACAATAAAAATTCAGAGATCAGTATGTATATGAATGGGAACTGATTGATTTCATGTGGATTGTGTGATATCACCGGTCACATTTGCTGTCTTTTTTACATTTTGCATTAAAGGGGATGTAAAGGCTAGAAACAATAATTTAATGGTTATTGGCCATATTAGCTGAATACAATTCCGCTGTCTCTACTGGATTTTACGGCTGTGTCATTCTATTATGGCACTGTTCTAAATCACCATGTGGCAGTGACAGAATTCTGTAATGGTGATAACGGCACGGTATATTGCAATACTGCCCCTTAATGAATATGTCCATTATATGTGAATATGTACGGTAGAAATGTGGCTGGTAGTTTGGATTAGTGTCCATGATATGGTGAATGTTTATTCACAATCATCTGTGTTATTCAATTTTCAGAGAAGAAAGTCAACGAAGAAGATTATCGCCAAGAAATACAGAATCTTCGAAAGGACCTGGCCAACCTCTCCAACCAGAAGGAGGTCTGTAATAGATAGAAAATAGAAATTCTAACACTAACCTCACTAGCCCTTCACTGCTATTAATGTGTTCTATTGGCTCCACAGAAATCCGACAATGAGGCCTCAGAGGAGAAGGAGAGACGTCTCCAACTAGAGGCCACTCTAAATGTCCTCAACGCTAACCTGGAAGATGTTAGGAAGAAACAATCTTCCCAGGAGACGGCGTTCCAGGCTATAATAGATAAGATGGCTTCGGAACTTCAAGAAAAGGTACCCCCCCCCTTGCAATGAAATAAACTAACTGCTGTATACATAGAATTGGACAGAATATGGTATACACTAAGGCTGCGGACACACAATACAAGTCTACTGGCCCTTATACTTTACTATAAAGCACACGGGGAAAGTTGGGAGGTGTGGCCAGTTATATATGTGATGATTGACACCTTTCAATGGAATCTTCCTGCCATTGGCTATAGTTCTGCACTGTGCACATTTCATTCATTTATAAGTCGGGGCAGACTGGTTTTATCTGTGAGTATCAGCCTGCGGTTACCTTCCCAGTACACACTGACACTGTAATGGGTGTTACTGGTTTTCTCCCTCTAGTCGAACTGCATCGATGAATTGAAGAAGGAAATCACCGACCTTCGGAAAAATGAAAGTGACCGTCAGCGTGAAATGACCGGAGCTGCTGGAGACCGTCAAGGCCCAGGTGTCTCTGCTGAGACTACAAAGTACGTGTTCCCACCGACCACGTCATATTACAGGGAACTCTGGGAAGGGGAAGATTCCAATAGAAACCAGAAATCTAAATCCCTTGAGCCCTTAGCACTATGAGTGATGTAGTAACATGGAATAGACTGAGTGGTATTGAACATTAGCGATGGTCACTGTAGAAAGGAAGGATTCCTTGGGTGGTTATGTAAGTGAATGTGACGTCTTTATTGTGTGATAATAATCACTTTCTATTCTCTATACAGTGGGCAGGGTGTATGCCATGAGGCAATCAACATGGCAGCTCTACAGTAAGTAATCTGTATCAGTCAGTTCCCTGTATCAGTCCTTTCCCCACCCCCACTAATAACTCCCACTGGGTATCGCCTCTTCTGTCCCTTATTATTACTTATTAGCCATAAACATGACGCAAGTCTCTCTGTTCCTTTAGGGACCTGGACACTAAGGCGCAGACCATGGAGATAAGGGTAAGTAAAGATCCATTGGGTTGGATATGTGGGAAAGGGAACTAGAGACAAGTCAGTATTTAATACCCACAATTCCTGTTACAGAGAAAACTCTCCCTGCAGAACAGAAGAGTCTCCCAGGATCCAGTGAAAGTAAGTCCACCTTTGGCCAAGGTCCCCGAGCAGACCAGCAGAGACTCCCTGGAACCATTGATAGTGCTTCCACCTTTGGCCAAGGTCCCCGAGCAGCCCAGCAGAGTCTCTCCGGGATCATTGACAGTGCGTCCACCTTTGGCCAAGTTCACTCAGCAGCCCAGCAGACCAGGACTAAAAAGTCTTCGACCTATGGCCAAGGACACCAAAGCAAGGTTCCTAGGTTAGTATTAGTTCAGTCTGGTACCAGTCGTGTCTGAGAGAAAGTCATTTGGCAGCTCCCATTTACTCTGATAAATCTTATAAACGTTCATTGGATTTTATCCTTTTAATAAATATTCTCATTCTATGTCTGTCTTTAGCAAGACCAACGGAGAGCCATAAAATGCACAAGTATCTACAGAGTCTCGTACGGTAAGTTCCCAATGGGATGTACACCTACTCTTCCCTCTGCTAATAATATAAATTATTAACATGACACGGACCCCAGTCTGGTATGTGTCTGTTCTCACTCTGTAATATTATTATTATTACTGATATTCTATTATTACTTCCTAACCCTCTTTATTGTCTCTTCCCTCTTAGCCCTGCACTGTAATATGGATACAGCATGGTACAGCACGGGGGCTCAGTGGTTAGCACTGATGACTTGCAGCAATGAAGCCCTGAGTTTCAATCAGTTTGAATCATCTTCGGCGCAGAGTCTGATGTGAATTTGTACGTTATTGTAAATTGTCAAACCAATAATCGGCCGTCTTAATTAACCCTTAATAACTATCTGTAAAGGTTTGTTCACACGTGCGATTGTGGGACCTACCTGCGACGTACAGTGTATAACATGGCCAATGATCGTTTAGTGCGTGAGCACTCGGTCAACTGATGTGCCCTTCGGTTGGGGCTCGTTGGGGATCTGACCGGGCAGATCATCAACAAGACCCAATCGAACAGCTATTACATAATGTGTAACAAACATCAGTTTTGGCCACCAATCCTTTAGTGTGTGAGCGCTCGGTTGGCGGATTTGCCCGTTTGGTTGGAGCTCATTGGGGATCTAACCGGGCAGATCATCAACAAGACCAGACCGAACAGCCATTTTGCCGACCGAACACCCACACATTAAACGATTGTCGCCCCATAGTTATTAAGGGTTAATGTAGACTTGTTTTAAAGGTCCAAGTTGGTCCATAATGTAGACTTGTTTTAAAGGTCCAAGTTGGTCCAGGGATTAGTCCAATTGCCACATGGAGTCAGGAAGGAATTTTCCCCCCTTCTGTCCCTTCTTACAAAGGGGTTTTTCGCCTTCCTGTGGACCAACTTGGACCTTTAAAACAAGTCTACATTAACCCTTAATAATTAGATGATAGATAGATAGATGATAGATAGATAGATAGATAGATAGATAGATAGATAGATAGATAGATAGATAGATAGATAGATAGATAGATAGAAAGATGATAGACAGATAGATAGATAGATAAATAGATAGATAGATGATAGATGATAGATAGATAGATAGATAGATAGATAGATAGATAGATAGATAGATAGATGATAGATAGATAGATAGATAGAAAGATGATAGATAGATAGATGATAGATAAACGATAGATAAACAGATGCTGATAGATAGATAGATAGATAGATAGATAGATAGATAGATAGATAGATAAAGAGATAGATAGATGATAGATAGATAAAGAGATAAATAGATAGATAGATAGATACATAGATAAGAGATAGATAGATCATAAATAGATAGATATGATGATAGATAGATAGACAGATGAGATCTTTTGGCCAAAACCTTTTATTCCACAGGAAGTATGGTTGATCTGGGGTGGGAATGGGGATACTATTCTAGAGGGTGGGTCCTTCAATGTATTGTAAATAAATGGAGGAATGATATGTAAATATAATGATAATGACACAAGTTAAATCAACGTGTATAAAGCCCCTCCCACTTCTGGACAAGCCACATCCCACTTCCAGACAAAGCACCACCCACTTTCAATTATAAAACCACACCCCTTCCGGCGGCGAGGGGGCGGCATTTGGAATTTTGTGTCAGGTGGCAAAAAGTCTAGAGACGGCCCTGCCAATCAATGCTGGGAGAGAACGCTGATAGATTTAGGGTGATGTTTCCTATGAAGGGTGAGATCCAATCAATGCTGGGAGAGAACCCCGATAGATTTAGGGTGATGTTTCCTTGCAATTATTTCATTCTTTCAGGGGTGGATCTTGAACAATTGAAAGATGTAAAGGCATTGTATCACATTACTATCCTAATTAGGGTACATGGATATTTAAACAGTTCAGCTCTCTCTCATACAATCTACTTAATGGGCTGTTATTCGATACATTCTTATACATTATTGCAAAACTTTACCTATTCTAACATATTACAGAATTCCCTTTGTCTTTTACTTAGTACATGAAAAACTCATACCGAACAAACAAACTTCATAGCATTATATCTCAGCTTTATTATTCCCTTATAGGGAACCTCTTAGTCATCTAGGTCAACCTAGATGACGCAAAAAAAATGGCCGCCCCACCAAGTTAGTTGAAGAGCAGTGTAAACTCGTAGGAACATCCTCCATAGTTTATATGTCATTTGGGCTTTTGGGGTTCTCCGTTTTGGATCGTATATTATTATATCCATCTACGTTCCATCTGTGATAAAGTGTTTTTTCTCCAGTTTCCCCCTGGGTCCAACATAATTTGATGTATTCCCATAAATGGAGATATAATTGATTTTGTCTATGGTGTTCCACATATGGCTCTGCTATCGAGACTCAGTCCCTCCTCGGTCTTGTCCTAGTACTTTGCGACTCAGTACATACTTGCATTGGAATAAGTATATTATTTGTTAAGTTGACGGTGGTATTAGGAAAGTTACTTTAGACTTCTCCCTTTTCTCAAAAATATTGTCTTTCGTGCTTCAAAATATACACAACACTGAACTTTTCACAGCTCCGGTTTCCTTTTACGGGACCACCCCAGCCGTTCAGTATTATATCGATAGATAGATATTTTAGAAGATAAATAGATTAGAAGATAGAGAATAGGATAGATAGATAGTAGAGATAGAATAGATGATAGACAGATAGATAGATAGATAGAGAGATAGATAGATAGAGATAGATAAATAGGATAGATAGAGTGATGATATAGATAGATAGATGATAGATAGGATAGAAGATAGTAGATAGATAGATAGAAGATAGCTAGGATGATAGATAGATGAGTGATAGATAGATAGATAGATCGCTAGGATAGATAGATAGATAGTAAGAGATAGATAGATAATAGATAGATAGATTAGATAGATAGATAGATAGATAGATAGATAGATAGATAGATAGATAGATAGATAGATAGATAATAGATAGATAGATAGATAGATGTCGATAGATGAAGATAGATACATAGATAGATAGTAGATAGATAGATAGTAATAGATGGATAGATAGATAGATAGAAGAACTTTCAAGTTTCTGACTTTGTAGGCGCCATTGTGGATATTACCCCACACTTTTCTTTTAATTCTTTGTCACCTGAGATCAGAAAAACCAGTAATTGTAGATCTTCCTCAGTCAATTCCAATATGCAGTTATTATGTAGTTAACCAAATCTAACTAGAAGTATAAAGGTTGAATTTGGTGAAAGGCGACATTTTGAAAGGAAATGTGTGTGTTGTTTGCTGCAGACTTTTCAAAACCAAAATGTCAATGATGAGGACTGTTGTTTTTTTAACTTACCTTTAATATGGTTGGTCAGCACATGAAATGAATGGGTAGGTCAAGTTTGGTGTGTTACTCGATGTCAGGCGGGGGAAAAAACTAATTTTTTTTGATGAGTGTTCAAAAATGTTTTTTTGACTATACTTACCCTTCTTAAACATGTTGCCACATTAACATGAATGGGTAAGCTCAGTAGTGTGTGTGACAAACATAGTGTACTAGGCTGCTGGGAACCTCCCTCTACCGTTATCCAAACGGAATCGAGTGGCCGGCATACCTAGGAGAATCGGACGTCCTCCCCTACTTAGATCAGCAAATGAACAAAGTACACCTTATTGAAGCACGGACTCTCCCTCGACAAACATCAATCAGGAGGTGAAGTCAGTGCTTATACATAAACTTTTAGCTTTTTAATGTTGAAGATTAAAAAACATCTTGTTATAAAGTTATCTGGCCCATATACATCAGCAGACTGCCATTGCCTGACGCCTTTCGTGCCCTACGCAGACACTTCATCAGAGGAAATTGGCAAAAAAACAATCTAGCTCAAAAAACACACGAAACCACCTATGTCTTAAATAGCTCACAATGCCATAACATTAGATATCTAATGTGAAGAATTGCCTTCAAAAGAAATTCAAACAGATTTATCCACTATTTGAGATTTGTAACCGATTTTATAATCTATGGGGAAAACATGTCCGGACAAATATCGCCGAGTAACGCGTACAACGCTTCCGCGGATTCCTTAGCTAGAAGATAACACACTTCTACCTATATGCCCCCCGCACATCTGTACCGACTTTCAGTGTCTCTAGACTCAAAAACTGTGGGAGAGATTCTACGGTCAACAAAGCAGAAGCTAAATAACAACGACGAAGAAAAAAGAGACTGAAAGAAGAAGAAGAAATAAAAAGCAACAGTAATTTGCGCTTTTTAAAGCCAAAATTATAATACAATTTTCCAAAGCCCCAGCATATCACTTTAGAAGTGTGCCTGAGTTAAAGTCCACCATTACAGTACATCAAATCAAACAATCTAAAATGATGGCCTTTCACAAGAAGTGTGATAGATTACTGAGAACGATCTCGATCAAGAGAATGTATTCTGGTTAGGATGTCAAGCATGCGGGGGGGTGGCAAAACAAGGTGAGGAGTACAAAGATAATTGTTGCCTTGCCTACCAATTCAAGCATGGTGGTTGTGAACTGTGATGGTTTGTAAACGCATGAGTATTGCCAGCACTGGGGACTACTGTTCATTGTTGGAAAAATGAATGCCATCCTGCACTGTGTGTGACATACTGAAAGCAAGCATGATACCCTCCGTTAGAAATGGGACACAGGGCAGTATTCCAACATGATAAAAACCTAAACACACATCCAAGATGATCTTGGCAGGCTAAAGAACACTGAGGGTAAAGGTGCTGTACTGGAAGCATGCCTCCAGACCTAACACTATTGAGCAGCTGTGGGACATTACTCAAAAGTGTCAGAGGGACTTGCAGTCGGGCCCAAATAGGAAAATATGAGACCAGGGCCAACCAGGACGAGTTTAGTGGCCCACCTAACATTTAATTCTCGTTATCACTCATATACATATATTGTATCTTACTCCTAGGACTCTATGTATTAAAATGGGCAGTTCTTTACTGTCCCTTGTCTCTGTATTTAAAATGTTTCAGTTTCTCTGTTTTCTTGAATGAGTGGGCTGTGGGGCCACTGGGGGTTTTTCCCTGTAAACTGTGGGCCAGTCCGGCACTGGAAGGTGGAGGAGTTCAATATCTTTAAGATCCACACAGCTGCTATGAGGTCTTCGGGGAGAAGTGGGAAAAGGATTCCAAATTTATTAAACACTTACATTGTACAAAGTGTCTTTGTATTGGCCCATTAAAAGATAAAATAAAATTATTTACAAAAATGATACACCACTCTATAAGGACCAGACATTACACAATAATACACTGGTGTGGACATAGCAATCCACAACACGCCTTATTACATGTAACAACAAATGTTCATCAGTTTTTAACAACCAGGGAACAACTGTATGAAGAATTAAACCGAAAAATTCAATGAATAAAGATAAGGCAGCAATTTAGCCACTCGGTAAAATTGTTGTGCTATTATTACAAAAACTTTCACGAGATGGGAGACTGATATCATCCTGCTCCATCAAAGCAACTACCTTTTTGTCATTGGGAAGCTTACACGTACACGGGTTTTCAGCTTGCCCTGTGGCCTGCACCACGGAAATGTGCTCAACGTTCTTTAAGGGACAACTAAAAGATTTTATGTACTGTGTTAAGTACCTTAAAAATCTGTTATATATTCACAGGGAAGGTGAGAACGCTTATTCCCTTACCAGGCTCCACTTGGCTCCTTCTCAGCTTTCAGGAGCGTGTCCATTACAAAAAAAAGAAAAAAAAAAAAAAAAAGATAGCACGCAATCGGCAGCATGGCTGGCCAGCAAGGAGCAGGCGCAGGGAGGGCAGGCATGGTTAGTTGGGCAGACCGTCCACGGGACTCTTTATTACAGGGAGGTGGGAATAAGCGGGTTCTCGTCTCCCTGAGATAATAGAAATGGATTTTAGGAACTTATAATTACCAGGTTTAGTGACCCTAGGAGCCAAGTGTGTCAAGTTCCCGGCTTGATTGTCACTAATTATCACCTTGAAATGTAAATATTACAAAGTAAAAGGCAGTGATGTGCTGGGTCTCTAATTTATTTTTCCTTAGATGTGTTTTGTCCCTTCTCTAGAAATAAGAAATGCCCATTTGTGTCATAAACCAAAAAAAAACATTTAAATTAACCAATAAATACTCACTAATTATTAACATTTGTAGAAGTCTAGGCATCTGCAGTTTAGTCTTAAACATAGAACACAGCAGAGGGGCAAAGATGTGTTTCACATGATTTATGTAAAAACAACGTGATACAATGTTCGGAAACACTGTGTCCCTTCCTCAGTATAATAGTGTGCTCCTCACTTTGTTATTACAACACATATAGATTTACAAACAGGGTATACTTTCATGGTAAGCTTGACATTAAAAGGTCTATGTGGCTTTTGGAAATGATAAAAGTTGTCGTGTAGGATTGCAAGCTAACAGGGTCTATTTATTAATATAACAGATTTTGAAGATACTCTTACATGTTTTAAAATTGAAAAATACGTAGCTAGGGAATGTGCATTATGGGTCACTAGGGGAGCTCTAGGGACCATGACATGTTCCTATATCGTTTGGTATTCAATTAAATCCCAACTGGACTTGAAGCTTAGTTCTGAAAGGGGACGTTTCGCTCGCTAGTCATCCGACTGCTTTCTCATTCAAGAAGGACTTGTAAAGAATCTGTGAATTATGTACCCTGGCAAAATCCCAATTCGCATATCACAGCCAGGTGGGTTTAAGGGTTTTTGTGATTGGATAGGGTAAGAGGTGTTAAGGAACGCCAGAGTAAGGAGACTAAGGTTGGATGGGAGGCTTCCCTTGCACCAATCCAACCCTTTTAGTTATTTTATTCCCCCCCAAAAAATTAATGGGTTGTGGTTTAGGGGTGTTGGGTGTGGTCTGTGTTTAAGGGTGGGCAAGGGTGCCAGGCCTCGTGAGGTTTGTAGAGATGAATGTGGGTTTGAATAGACCCCAGTTTTCGAATCGAAATCTGCGGGTTTCGAAGTCCCGACAACCTTTTCGGAAACTCCGAATTCACGGAACCCACGGAAAAAAAAGTAGATGATTTTCGAAAATCGAAACTCGAAGTTCGAAAACGGAACGAAAATCAACAGTTTCGACAAAATCTTACTGAGGTGTAAATCCGGCCCCCTGGTATGAGTGGTGTAATAGGAGTCAATGCCCCCAGCCAAAACTAGATGAGTACTTTCCCTGCTTTAGTTCAGCATTTTTTTTGGGGGGGGGGTGTATCTGACATGACTGAAATGAAAAAGTTGGACCCTGGGATTCTGGGCCCCCCCTGGTGGTTAAGCCCTTAATGACTATTGTCCTGAGTACCAGTATCCGCATGAACTAGACTCCAGGAATGAACAAGGATTTATCTGCAAATGTTGGTTTTATAGATAATGTAGGCTTTGCCCTGTAAGGAGAGAACATGTTACGTACGTATACTATATACATACTATATCTCATACATGCTCATGCCAACTCCTTGGGTGACTTCTAATATCCTTATTATCCTTATATTTTATATAAAGAATTCTTCATGAAGTAAAAATTTAAGGAGCGTGGCCTTTTAAAAAAAGGGGGGGTGGCTAAAATGGTGGTTCTGTGATGTGTTCACCATGTTCATTGATAAATCCTTTCTGGCTGCCGCCCTTGAGGACAACGTACATTCTACAGATGAGCACAGTATTTAATTTCCTTGGATGTGAAACCTTTCATTATTTCCCTAGATACAACTGTGTAAGGCTGTGTTGGTGTACAAAAACCATGTAAGTTTTCGGGCCCAGTCGACCAATATATCTGTTGTATTCAATTAGAATCAACTGGACTGAAAAATGTAGTTATTGAAGACTTCGTTGTGGGTTTTGGTTTATTGTTTGTTTGTTTGTGGGTTTTTTTTTTTTTTTATTTCTGTTTGTTTTTTTGTTGTGTTTTTTGTTTTGTTTGGCTTTTCGGTTCTTTTTTTTTCTTTTCGCTAGTCATAGAATGGCTTTCTCAATCAGAATGACTTGTACAGAATCTGTGGCAGTTATGTACCTGGAAAATTCCCCATTAGCATATCACAGCCCGGTGTTAAGGGTTGTGATAGTAGTGGCGAAGAGGTGTTAGAGGAACGCCAAGAGTAGGTGTTAAAACAGCATTGTACATGGCAGACAGTTGGTGTGAACCCCCCACCTCTATTTAGGCTTGGTTTCTTATTTCACATTAAAAGGGAAGGGAAAAAGCAAGACAGGAGGAAGAACATGGTCATACCCATATGTAGCAGGGGACTCTCAGTAAATTGAAGAATTTTCAAAAAACACGTATCACTGTCTGCTTTAAACCGCAAAAACACTAGAGGCAGCAATTGGTACATCCGAAAGACCCATACCAGAAACACAAGAAAAGCGACTCATATATGCAGTGCCGTGCAGTGAAGATGCTCGACTTGTTGTGGGGGAGACCAAACAGCAACTGCATCAAACGTATGACCAACAGACAGAAGAGGCCAATCCTCGGGTCAGGGACTCAGCGTGTATCGCATCTTAAGGATAAAGGACATTACCTTTGAAGATTGTAATGTTAACATATGGCATAGAACGAGACTGGTTCAAGAGAGGTGTTACGGAGGCCATTTAGTGGAAAATAAAGAACAAGCCTAATAGAGGTGGGGGGGGTTCGACACCAACTGTCTGCCATGTACAATGCTGTTTTTTTAACACCTTCACTCGGGCGTTCATTAGCAAACCATTTCTTAGCCACACACTACTTCATGAATGGCCACCTTCACACCTGACTGTCATATCAGCTTACTTTTGGGCATATTAAGGGCATGCAACAGATTCTGTTACAAGTCATATGAATTGAGAAAGCCAGTGGTATATGACTAGCGAAAGTCTTCAGAACTACTTTACAGTCCAGTTGATCTAACTGAATAACAACAGATTACCATGACGGGCTGAATGAGAAAAACCTTCCACAAGCACAGTCGACCAATGTTTAGTGGATGGGTCATCGTCCCCCCAAAGTGTGTGGCTTTTCTGTGGGCCGCAACCACTTGGTCGAGGGGTGAAATGTCGGGCGCAGACTACATTTGGTCCTACTGACAGTCCTTCGTCCAGATCACACTAGTTTGGAGTTCCGCACGGTCGGCCAATATGAAGGATCTAAAGGGGGTTTGTTACCAGACTAACTGCACAGTGTCTCAGAGAGGATCACACTGACACTTGGAGTGGTTCAGTATTGCTTCGAAGAAAACAAAGAAAGTCCTATTAAAAATGTACATTGTTCTAACAAACACTATCGAAGGAGATCCTGTACACATATGAATTATTTATAGTAAATTCAAAGTACCGAATGGCCCACATCACAGAAATACAGTATGGCCATATTAGGTGTATGTGAATTTAAACTCCCCAAATAATAATTTAGGTCCATGGCTCCTGTTAATTTTAAATAAGAAATCGTATTGAAAACAGCATAATATAAAAAAATTGCAAAATGCATTGTATTCTTTGTTGGGTTTTTGTAGAGTTTTTTTTTAAATGTTGGAAAATTCATTGGATACCCTGGATTTTTAGGAACTGGCAGTATACTTGATATCTCTAATCAAACTCTGATTATAATCAATGGAGGCTAAAGACCACTACCATTGACTATTATATTTTTAGAAACAAAATGTAATTTATACTTGTGAAAATTACAGATTTAAAGCATTACTCTGCTTTCCAAAGCACAATAGTATTCTCTTGCAACACACTACATACCCTACAACAAGGTTGGGCAGTTAGAAGAGTTTGGTGGGGAGTGCGTTATTTAAAGACTTCCCCCCAAACCCACACCCGAGACACCCAACTCATCCGACAGTCAGAACTGGTCCCAGTAAACATAGGTTGGGTACAATATTAGCGATTAAAGGGGCGATTCCTGCTGATTACCTACGGGGATTGTTACTTTTCCATTAAGTGTAAGTAGCGCTTTTAAACGGGTCCCGGGACAATCGGACATTCAGCAATAATTTGGAAATGCACAAAAATTTCCCCTCAGCCGCGGCTGTCTCCCTGTAAGTATAGGGACTCGGCATGGGCGGCGATTTCGCATTATCTTTTTAAAGGGACATGTCCTCCCTCAACAAAAATTTGAGAAGACCCCCCCCCCAAAAAAAAAAACCTCACTAGCTGTTAGGTTGAATCGGCCCCTTGTACATAACATACCACGACCTTGTTCACTTTGGGCTCTTCTCTTGTCTCACCATGCCTTTTCGTGCATAGTAGAAAGCAGAAGGGGCGATCAGCAGCACGACAGTGATGGGCTGAGACAAGTGTGTTTGGGGGGGTCTTCTTCTAACTTATGCTGTGGGGGGCTGGGACTGCCCTAAAATGATAGACAGAATCTTGCAGATTTGTCATTATAATCCTTTAAAGGTCTGTCGTGTTGTTACAAACTTCGACCTCCCTCAGGAACAATTAAGTGTGCCGGACATGGAAGTAGATCCTTAAGATTAGGTTGCTGTCTGGCAAATCATTTAAGTTGGGACATGCATTTGAGAATGAAGGCGCACCATTCTAAAAAACTTATTGCTACTTTCTAGCAACATAGTATGGGCACTGCAGAAATGAGGAAAAAAAATGACGAAAACTGCAGAATTTAACAGATTAATTTCTATTCAATGCTGTAGAGTTTCAGCTATCTGCTATCTATTAATTGTACTATTATTTATTAAGATTTTAGGTAAAGTTTCCTTTAAAAAATTTTATCGCGATATTTAAATTTAAATTGACGCACAGCAGTTGCCGGAATAGACCATGTAGTTAAAATGTTAGTTTTACGGAGAAAATTCAGCGGTAAAAAAATAAATTTAAACGTTTCTAGATGGAGATGTAAGTTAGTAATTGACAGAAAAAAAGGTCAGGATCTGCTGAGGGGCGGTTGTTGCAACAAGTTTGAAAGTTAATTTCAGCTTTCCACTTCCATTATAAAAGCCTGTACAGACGCTATGAATGTTATGAAAAGTATATTAAAACACACACACATGAACAGAGAAGAAAGTGTTTAATATAAGGAATACAAATTTGGCATTAAGAAATAATATAAAATGCCATTTTGCACTTATTGCCTTGATCATCTTCATTTTTACTAAAGTTTTACTTTTCTCGACGAGCAGCATAGAATCAAATTGGTGTGAAAATGATGGATTGTTGTGTCCCTACTTATTCTGTATCTTGCAACTTAGGGCGCTTTACTTTATTTAAAGGAGACCATGGGAATTACTTAGTTAATTTCTCTTACATTATATTACAACTTCAAGTAATTGGGAAAAAGTAATGTAATCCCTGAAACTGTATAACTGTGTGCATGTGAGCTGTCTAGACACATCTCAAACTCAGCCACTGCTACGCTGCCTAATATGACTGAACAGGATTGGCTACAGACTCTAGTAGATCTCACCACTTTGGTCACGGAAAGTTTCCCCCACATCATAAGACATACTGAGAGGTTGTATGTGTCAATTAAATGTGCTTAGAGTGTAAGTCTTGGGACAGGGCCTGATAGGAATTGGGGGCACATAATTGAAAGCTCTGCGCGAATATGTAGCGATGTATAAGAAAATACATACATACATATGCTAAAAAAAGCATTGTTACTCACATAAAAATGGCTAGGCTATAAGAACAGTGCCAAAAAAAAAAAAACAAACCTGAAAACTGGCAGCAGCATCGTGGCCCAAGACACATGCAACTGTTGAAACAGGACACCGTTCATTTTAGAACCAGGCCTTGGAAATGTGACAACCGAATAAGTGAGGCTTGTGCTATTAACGTCATATCCAGGGGTTGTTTTTTGCAAAATGACATATGAGATGCTTGCACCATCGCTTGCAGAGGTTAATGAGTGGGAGGTCAGACTGTCAGTACTCAGACCCATTCGTCACACACTGCATCACTGGTCTGCATGGCTGTGTCTAGAAGGAAGCCGCTTTTATATGATGCAAGAAAGCCCCCAAAACAGGTTTCATGAACGGAAAAGTAGACTAAGGGGCATGCGTGGATAACCTTATCTGTTCAAATTGTGCCAAGCGTTCTGCGTTGTGTCGCGGCAACAGGTGACGGGCAACAAAGGACAAGTGTGTCTTGCTTGCAGTCAAGCAGGTGGTGAGAGTGTGAGGGGTTGGGGTGCATGAGTACTGCATACTGTTAGCTACGTCATTGAGGGAACCTGAATGCCAACATGAAATGTGACATACCAAAGAGAGCATGATCCCCTCCCTTGAAAACGGAATTGCAGGTCAGGACTCCAAACACGACTAATGATCCCATGCTTGCTAAAAAAGGGTAAAAGGTGCTTGGACTTGTCATCATGTCTCCAAAACCCTAAACCCCTCTGTGGGGCATCCTCCAAGTTTAACGGTAGAGTTACAAGGTCTCTAACATCAATGTAAGTATGGAGGAGTGGAAGAGTATGTCCAGTGGCAACCAATGAGGCTCTAGGTAAACTCCATGCCCACTGTAAGGCGCACTGGGAAAAATGGTAGCCACACAAAATATTGACTTCTTTGGGCACAATTTGGACCTTGTCACCTAGGGAGTGTACTCACTTTGTACAGCGGTTTAATTACTATTAATGACTGGTGTGAGTTATTGTGAGTGGGGACAGAAAATCATACACTGTTATACAAACTGTACGCTGATCTTACTTTGTATCAATGTGTAGCTCCAGTATGTCTCCCATGAAAGCTATAATAAAAATATTGACAAAATGTGAGGGGTTTACTACTTTGTGTGAATGTAAAAAAGTATGAAAAACTGTTAGTAGAAATACCGCACACAGTCAGTGTTTCTATATGTTACAATAAAACATGCTAATGTATGTTAAAGCAAGTGTGTTAACGCTTTGTCTTCTTAATTCCCCAAGGCATTTCTACAGATTTATTTAAATCTGCCAGCTGCTCAATTGATTACATAAGCCGTATACACACGGCTCTGTTGCTGTCTCCAGTGAATTACTAATATAAAAAATAAGCAAAACATTGGCTCACTATTCTTTTGATTGTTACTAAACTCATTATATGATCTTATTCACAACATATATTGCTTTGTGCCATAATTAAAAAAACTGTATTTTCTCACAAGCGATTTAAACCTACAGCCGCTGGTATATGGGTGGAACGATCATAACATAGTCATGTTCACATGGCTAATTAATACAGCCAAGATTTTAGTTATTACTGGTATCTATGTAGTGATACAACACACCTGGAGCAACTGCTTAATAGCAACTGGATGCACAAGAATTTGATAAATATTCCCAGTTTAATGTAATAATATGGGGCTCTTATTGTAAAAGTTCAAGCTAGACTGAATAATACCCATTGATCTTTGGGGAAACACTTATTGACAATCTGTCATAAAAATGATCAGTCATGCAGTTGACAAAACTATTGCTGTTGGTACAAGACTGCGTATTTTTTAGCCCAAAATTACTTTCTTTCAACCTCCCACTTTTAAACTGACGGGAGCCACGAGTGTTTAATGTGTATTCAAAGATAGAAACCCTGCAGAAATATAGGGACGTTGCGGGGTGAATGCGTATGACCAGTCATCAAATACTGGACAGGTGCGTTCCAATGGAAAGTCTGTCCTATGTGTACACAGCTTTACACCTTGTCCTTAGATGTAGTAAGCCCTTCTTTTGACTTCAGCGTTGATTTGCTTTCTGTACAAAGATAGTAGTAAAGTGGATCCCACACCTATAAAATGGTGTGCATGTGCGTCTCTATTTAACAATTACCTTCTATAATGGGCAAGATCATTCCTCCAAGAGCTACATATTCTTTCATGAGGCGGTACATTCAAAATTCCAATTCACTGTCCATTAGTATACTTATTCCAGTATATACCATTAAAATACTGGAAGATTTTCAATTGAGAACGTTAAGCTATGGAAACTGTCTTCCAGTGGACGGTGTTATGGCAGGTTCATTGGTCATGTACAAAAAAAGCTGGATGAGTTTCTGAAACACGGAATGTACAAAGTTGGTATTGATACATAAAGTAGGGTGATACAGGAAAATCTCCGATTGCCACTGGAGTCAGGAAGGAATTTTGTCCCCCTTCATAAATTGGTGGGGTTTTTTGCCTTCTTGGATCAACAATTAGGAAGGACAATGAGGATATCGCAGATCAGGTGAACACTGGAGGGACGTATGTCTTTATTCAACCTCAACATACTATACTATACTATACACAATTTGCAACATTTCTAACTTTTATGGTTTAGACACCTAACCAAAGAGCCTCTCAAGTTACTCTTGAGAGGACAGTAATCCCCATGCATCCAAGAAAACAAATAAATATAAAAATCAATGCAAAAGATTTCATAGGCTTTGCATTAACAGAGAGAAATATTAGGAATGTTTCATTTGCTTACAGTGATTGAACGATATATGTCTGTAGTGCAGATATCTTTTTTAATGAAGAAAAACAGGAGTGATGAGAAACTCTCCTGTACAGAGGAAACTTTAGGATTACTTCCAGTTCATCCTTAGGAATAAAGATAACAAGGGAATACCCTACTGGGGTAAATACATGTTTAACTGCATTGACATTACTTCTTATTAAACCCTTTACACCGCTTGGTGATGGTATCACACAAAGAACGATCCTGAGCTTTTCAATTAAAAAAAAAAGAGAGTAAAAGATGCCATCAAGCATTAGCTGGACTAAACAATGACCACTATCCCTGGACACCATCCACCTACCCCAGCCCTCAAGCAATGACCTAGATAAGATAGGCAAGAGTAGCTGGGTGAAAATGTAAACAGAAGCTCATTTAGATTAAATCAGATGGCACTTCTCCCACAGGACCCACATCATCTCTCTCTGGCTGCATTCAAGTTTCTTAGGTGAAGCCCATGAGGTAAATCAAGGATTTAAAGTGGACTGGTTAATAAAATGTAAGATTCAGTAAAAAAGAAAGTTGAGTCAATTGCAATTTGAGCCTTTTATCTTACGTTTCCACATAACTCTTTTGCTGGTATCACTTTTCCTTACTTAATAGACTGTGATAAATGTGATGCAGACTTCAATAGATCCAATTTTTCGCCCACACGCCTTCTGTTTCCTTACTTTTATTTCTTTGCAGTTAGTTAATTTACAGTTAAAATGCTTTATGAAGATTATTTGGTGTTAGCTATTAGCAACGAGGTGCCGGTTGCCTTTCCACAATTAAAAGCACAGATTTAGGTCTTGTTTACACTAGTCTGTTCTTGTCCTTTACAGACGAAAAATGCGCAATCAGTGCTCTTTTTAACCGGATCGTATGGACCTGGGCCGTATGAATAGTGACCTGCAGCGCACATTTCTGTCCGCCAAAATGATCCTTTTTTCAGAGTGTCATTGTGGTCCATGCTAGTGTGACTTGGTTGAGGGAATCTATGGGCACCAAAGAGTGAGAAGTAAAATTACATTAAAGGTACAGAAATATTAATAAAGAACATTAAAAATAATATCCAATATTTTCATGCAACTTTCTCTATTTCTTTACACAAACACTGTGTTTTAGAGAAATATACAGATTCAGGACATGCCTAAAAAAATAAAAATAAACAGTATTAAAAAGGCAAAGACAGCCAAACATCCTGATAATGTCATTCACTATCCCTGACCCATTAGTACTGCCTGTTCACGAAGGAAACATCTACCTATAAATTGGTTCTATTGTGACAAAAAGCTCCCTTGGTAGTAATGTTATTTATTGCTGGGCATTTGCCTGTTACATAGATATTCAGTTTTAATTAAATTTGCAGAGTTTAAAAAAGTTACATTGGATCTGTTGCTGACATTTAGTTAACCTTCTTATCGCTACCATTTCTCTATACTGGAGGCTCCTGTATAATAGTATCTGAAATCCCCCATCACAGAGCATGCTGGATCCAAAGGCAGCATTTACCAGAAGGAGAGAAAAGGTAATTCATATGACCACCAGGAAACAGTAGGTTATTATAACGTTTCCAAATGAAAATTACTTTAAATTTCCTTTGACTCACTTATTACTTACATTGTGTTTTGAAAATACACATGGTAAAAAAGTTCTTTCATTTAAAATTCTGTGGCATTTATTAGGCATTTAGTACATATTTTTGGGAATACCCAGTAAGAGGATGTTCTGGGAAACAACTTATACTTAAATTGGATCCTTAACCAACTGGATCCTGTCAGAGATGTTCTCGGGAACAATCGACAACCTAATTGGATGACTTACCTGAGTGGATTCCGGGGAGTAGATACAGAGCGCAGTAAGGAGCGTTCTATGAATTTGTGCTCAATATATTGATTCTGTCAAAAGGCAACCCTGTTGCAGAGTTTCCCTCCTTATTATAATATAAGTGAACCCTGGGCTGAAGTCCTTTATATGTATTATGGACATAAAAGAGAACGCTGAATGGTAAATACTTTGCAGAATTCACCATGGATAACTTTGGATACCTATGCGATGGAGTATATGATGTATTAATAAGCCTGTACGAGACTGGGGTCATTGATCGCCGCGGCGAATAAGTCTATAATATGAGTAAGCCTTAAGTTATTTTTAAAGGAGGACAAAAACTTTTATCATCTGATCTGGGGGGTTCTCTTATGATAGGGAGCGTAGTTGATATTTAACAGAACAATATACCTAGTAAAGGGACTGTTTTTCTCTAGGAGATTATGTATAATAAGTTGTTGTTCTTTTGGTTTTCTTATTCTCTTTCTTTTTGACTTTATCTTTCTGTGTTATTTGCTTTGGATACATGCATATTTTAAGTGGGGGAGTCGAACCTAGTCACTAGCGGCAATGGACGTAATGTGATATGTGGCTTAGTATTTCTAGATAGTGCCGAGCAGCTGCAGCAGATACGTGACCCTAGTACTGAATGGTTATGGCGGTTGCGTGCTCAGCAATGGGACGCCGGGGGTTTAGTACAGCCGGGCAACACCTATAGTCAAAGGGATCGTTGGTGTCCTTATGAGGGTTGTTGCAATGCCTAGCCAACGGTACGCCGGTAGTTCTCAGCGGTCACGTGGCTAATCCAGCCCAGTATCAAGGGAAGTATAGCTCATTATGTTGATATTCCCTTCACAGTAGGAGCTAGCCAGTGGATGTGACATCGCTTACCTCCCCTTTCCCATTCATCTCCTAGACAATAAGATAATAGAAAATTTACTTCATACTCACCGTAATTTTCTGTTCCTGGTCCAGGCATGGCAGGGGAGGAATACATAGGGTTACTTTCCTCTCACTTTGTGCAGGATATGGTAGCTTAAAACAGCTCCTCCCTCGCCTTACGTCAATTTTACTGCGTAAACTGTTAGAGGGGAGGGTGTATTTCCCCTGCGTGCCTGGACCAGGAAAAGAAAATTCCGGTTGAGTATGAAGTAAATTTTCTATTTTCCCTGTCCTGCACACGGCAGGTGAATACTACATGGGATTTAACAAGCAGAAATAATCAGAAGAGGGTGGGATTCAAAATTTAACAATATATTCAGTTTTAATTATTGCGCTGCGATAATTCGTACTTTAACGAATTGCGACTGACTTTGAGACAACACATCTCATCTATAGTGTCTCAGGAAAAGTGTCTGATGACGACCAGGTGGCGATTGCATATATCTTCCGCGGCACCCTTGCCGAAAACGGCCATGAGGTGGGAAACTGCCCTGGTGGAGTGTGCAGTTATTCCTCTGGGAACATTGACTTCCATTGTTCAAGATATGTTGCCTTATAATTGCTTTGAGCCCTGAGGCTATCGAGCTTTCGAAGGCTGTTCCTTTATTCTTCCCTTCAAGAAGATAAAACCGAGCATTGTCTACGAAACGGCTGCCCACTCTTGTGGCCCACAGCTAGAGGGTTTACCCTCTCATACCATCTTCCTTGGTCTTATTTGAAAGATGGTTAGAAAAAACTATGTCATATGAATGTTCTCATCTATGACTTTGGCTGCAAAATGTGGATTGGTTTGAGTATGAATTACGCTCAGAAAAAGTCAGAAAGGGGGAGACACTCTAAGTGCTCGCCTTGGAGTTCCCTACTCTTTTGGAGAGGTTATGGCACACCCAGAAATTAAGTTTAAGAGTACAGATTTTTTTCAAATGACTCACTTAGAGGTTCGAAACGGGTCTTTCCCAGATGTTTAGTACTAAACTGAAGGTCCCAGGAGGGGGAACTTTGGATTTTCTTTTGGGAAAGAAAAAGGATTGGTTGGACTGCTTTGAAGAACCTTATCCCAGAGGGTCAGCATAATTGATTTGTCTAATAGCTGAGATTGATGCACACCTGGTTCTTAATTGTAGAGACTCAGCTTCTTTTTTTCTCATCCATCTTTGAAGAAAAATTAGTAGATTCTCGTGCGAAGCTCTAAAGGTGTAGTCCTTTTGCCAGACACCAGTAGAAAAAACATTCCCAATATTTTGTAATATCCTTTTTGTTAACAGGTTCTTGGGGAGCTAGATAGAGTATCTCCGTTTTACTGGCCATGCCCTTTGTCATGGCTTCCCTTTCAACAACCAAGCCTTGAGCTTGAGGTTCAGTTTCGGAAGAATTTGAGGTTTGAACGGTCATTGAGACAGAGGTTCTGGGTTTGTATGGGTGTGATGGTAGAGGGACATGGAGGTTGAATGGCTAGAGTTCGCCCACGGAAAACAGGTCTCCTTGGCCACCAGGGAAGAATAACGATAGCTATACTTTTTCTTCTGGATTTTATTCAGACGTTTTCATTAATATTGGGAAAAATGGAAGAAAAGCATTCACTGCCCAAGCCTGACTGTCTGGGTCCAGGACCAATGATTTCGGCACGGGGTGGTTCTTTCTAGATGCCATCAAGTCTATGGACAGAGTGCCCCAGTATGGATCTCATGTTGAATACTTCCATATCCAGGATTCCACCGTTTGGATGGAATAAATTCTGGCTGAGATAGTCTGCTAATTGTTTGTTGTCCATGGGATATGAATCGTTGGAGCTCATCAAAGGTTGTGTTCTGCCAAAGCAGAAATGGTTTTTCGTATATCCCAAAACTGTGCTGCGTGTCCTCCAATTTGTTTATGTATGATTACTACAGATGAATTGTCCGAAAGTATCACCAGTGACTCTTTGAGATCGAGAGTATGAAGCACTTCATTGCTCGTCACAATGCTGCAGTTCCATCATGTTTAGACCTCTCTCTCTGAATCCAAGACAGGTATTTGGATTTTTTCCCCTGACAAATTGCTACAAGCCCACGGGGGCTCGCGCGGTGGGTAAGTATGATCTTGCTGGAAAGGGCTAAGATACTGGCTTGAAATTTGCTGGATTTAGCCAGCACTTCATGGTCTACCTCAGGACTGTGGTGGTAGAAAAATTGAGATGGTGAGGAGGATTCTCCGATGTTTGCACTGTTGTAAAAGATTTATCTGTAGACTTCTGAGGGGTATGCATGGCCAACTTCACAGACCTTCGTCGAGGAGGACCAGTTTCCCAGAATTGTTGACAGTTTAGGGCTGTGAAAACGGAAACTGTACAGGTTTTATTCTGCTGATGATGTCGAGTTTCATCTCTTCTGTGATGGAGATCTGGTTCCAGAGAATCAAGAACCACCGCCAGGTATATTATATTCTGAGATGGCTGTAGGCACGACTTCTCTGAGTGACGATCAAGCCATGCTTTCTAAACATTTCACGTAATCTGTTAGATGTTTTTCAATTAGTGACTTGCTCTGCTTTATCAGCATGTCGTCCAGAAGGCGGGATACCTGAATGCCATGGACTCTTGTGTTGCTATTAGTGGAACAAGGATTTTTGTGAATACACGAGGGGATGAAGTGAGCCCGAAGGAAGCGCTGTATCTTGCCAGTGTTGACCCAGTAGCAGAACCTTAGATAGGTCTGTGGGGTTGAAACTTGTGGATGTGAAGGTAAGCATGTGTACGTATATCTGGCATAAAATCTAGGTGGTTTATTGCGAGATATAGACTTCAACGTCCCATTTGGAACTTTTACTTGTTGTAGAAAAGTGTTCAGATACGAAGAAGATCCAGGATCAGTCTGGTCTTCTGACTTCTTCCTTTAGGGAAAATCCAAGAGTAAATTCATTTCATTGACTCTTTGGATTGACAGGTTTCTAGTATCTTCCCAGCTTTAGCCTTTTGCAAGCTTTTGAACATCAGAGCTTGGCTTCCAATTGAAACGGGAACTTGGAATTTAGAAACCTGTGCAAAAGTGTGGTGTGAATGAGAAGTATAACCGAAAAAGACACAGTTGAGGGTCTTTAGTACACATTGTCTGAATAGGTATTTTCCCCATATGTGGCTGAAGTAACTCAACGACTCCTAAACTACTCCTCTGATACATAGTCATAAGGGTATGCCTCTTGATAGCTCCTCTAGCCCCACGAAAGGAATGTTGGTATTTAGTTGGGAGCTGACCAAAAAGGTTCTGCGCGAGGTGTTTCTGCAAGGTCTGTACTGTCTTGGCTTCGCGAACCCTATATTCTTTGGGATGAGGTCCCAGTTCTTGATTTTTGAAAAAGACTGTGGAAGGTCTTCTTGGCGATTTTCTCTATCAGATCTTCCAGCTCTAGAGCCAAATAGAAGTACCTTCGAAGGAATATAAACTGCCAGTCCTTGTTGGACTGCGTATCCGCACGCCATGTTTTAACCACAGTGTGCGCCTGGCTATATTGGTGACCCATGGGAGTTAGCGACCAATTTTACAGAGGCCATAGAGGCTACGGCCATGGAATCAGTTGCTAGCTTTATATACTTGTAGCAATGGATATTTAAACAGTTCAGCTCTCTCTCATACAATCTACCCCTTAACGATGGGCGATATTATTCTATACATTCTTATACATTATTGCAAACTTTACCTATTCTATACATTATTACAGAATTCCCCTTTGTCTTTTACTTAGTACAATGAACTCTACCGAACAAACAACTTCATAGCAATTATATCTCAGCTTTATTATTCCCCTTTTATACTGCTGGGAACCTCCCCTCCTCCGCGTATCCAAACGGACCGAGTGGCCACGCTACCGTAGGAGAATCGGACGTCCTCCTAATTAGATCAGCAAATGAACAAAGTAACTTATTTGAAGCAGGCCTCCTCGACAGACATCAATCAGGAGACGTGAAGTCAGCTGCTATACATAAAACTTAGCTTTTAATAGTGAAGATTAAAAAACATCTGTTATAACTTTTCTGGCCCATATACAGACTGCCAATTGCCTGACGCGTTTCGTGCCCTACGGACACTTCATCAGAGGAAATTGGCTGCTACACACCTATGTCTTAAATAGCTCACAATAGCCATAACATTAGCATATCTAATTGAAGATTGACTTCAAAAGATTATCCATATTTGAGGATTGTTACCATTTTAATCTATGGGAAAAAATGTCCGGAAATTCGCAGATAACGCTGTAACGCTTCTGCGGATTCCTTAGCTAGAAGATAGCACACTTCTCCTATATGCCCCGCACATCTGTACCGAATTTCATGTCTCTAGCTCAAAAACTGTGGGAGGAGATACGGTCCAAAAAAGCAGAAGAATAAAACGGAAGAAGAAATAGAAAGAACAGTAATTTGGCTTTTTCAAGCCAAATTAATTATTGTCAAGGCAGTGACAACCAACATCACAGCCAATGATTGACTGCTGTTTCACCTGCTGCTTCCTCTGCACATGTTCAAGCTTATTAAAAGCTCATTCAGCAAAGGGATGAGGCAGATACCTTTAGTATAGTATTTAAGGTTAAATAAAGACATACTTCTATCTATGCCAACCTACTCAGAAATCCCCCCAATTGAAAGAATGCTCTCCCAAAACAAAAAATATCATAGCAGCAAATCCCCCCCAAAAAATGTACTCAGTTGTGCCACTCACCCCCCACACTCCACTCCCCCAAGACACAAACAATCAATTTTTTCCCTATGCCAAAATAAATGATAGATTCTATACCTCACATACTACACGCACCATTGGCTCTATTGACTCCTTCCTGGCCTGCCCAAGTGATCTGCTAGCTTCCCCTTCATCTGTAGCCTCCAAAAGCTGCAATCGTGTGGTCCGTGCGCGCGCATATGTCGCGGCCACGTGAAGTCATCGCGCCGCACCATGCTTGTATAAGCATGGCGCAATGACGTCATGCTCGCATGGACCAAACAATTGCAGCTTTTGGAGGCTAAAGTAGAAGGGGAAGGCAGCAAGTCTCGGAGGGGAGGAGGAGAAAGATTTTTTAAAGTTGCATCTTACAATTAAACTTGCTTTTACAGTGTACTTATCCTTTAAATGACATAAGTGTCATGTCCACAATGACAGCCAGATCCAGCTACTGCAGAGGAGATAAAGCCACAAAGAGGGATTCCATTGGACAGTACAGATACCCTTAAATGATAAGTTTTATTCATTTCTGGCAAATCCAGTGTTTTAGAAACCTTATACCATTACGCTACAATTCCCCCCATCCCCAACCTGTCTTTTCCAAGTCCTTCCACCCGTTTTGTAGTTATTAATTTTATAAGTTTTAATGACCTGCCAATCAATAAGTGAATGACAGGCATAGTCATGCCCTCCTACTGCCTGACTGGGCACTGTGTAATCTTTGGTTGGGAGACAGTTTCTTTGCTTATTACAGCTCCCAATGCAATGGCTATATGATGATGAATAATACACAAATAGTTTTTTCCAGCAGGTTCCAGCAATGTTACTGTAGATGTAGTTGAATTGCTGCATAAGCATTTTCTAACAGTCGAGGGCAGGGAATGGGGTTGTATATTGAAAACATTTGGATTACCCAGACAAAAACACATTCAGCTACTGCAGCTGCAACCAGTAGGTAATCAATGCAGCTTTGCAACTATTTAAGGGGAACTATGGTCTCCAAACAAGTTGAGTTTACATGAAAGGCCAGTTTCCTACCTTTAAAACGAGCCACCAACCACCTCTCTACGTGCTCCACAGCCCAAGATATACAGAAATGACTGACCAGAAAGTTAATGGGTGGGAGGCGGACTTGTGACATTCCTGAGGCTTCTCCTGCACAGTGCCACCGGCAAGCACAGCCTCAGACTCCCTCAGTGTGTGAGGGAGACAGGAAGTCCCTCCCCCTCTCTGCAGCGTGAAGTCCTGATAGAGTAGGTAAGGAAATCTACAGCCCTTCTCTTTCACTGTGTGAAAACAGCCTTTTCAGGCAGAGTAAGAACCTGAAAAAGCTGTTTTCACAGTTTTCTGTGTGTGGGGGGGTGGGAGTAACCCACGGCACCTGCAAGTGGGCGGGGCTTAGGCACCCGCGGGTGGGCAGGGCCACATGGGGCTGTAAGATAATGGTCCATGGGGGCCCTGCAACTGGAGGGACCATGGTGTCCATGAGTGGGAGGGACCAGGGGGCCTGCAAAGGGGAGGAGGAGACACAGGACAGATTGACTGACAGTTTCAGAGCAGGAAGCAGGGGGACCTGGTGATGCTGCTGCTATATCACACACAAAAATGTAAATATCTTCAAAACTATGCAAAATAAACAATGAAAATAAATTGCAAAAATTCTCAGGGGAGCAATTCCTATCAATTTACCTAAAGTCATTTTTGGACCACAGTTCCCCTTTAAGTGTCCTTCAATCACGAGACAATCTGGTAACTAAATATATATCCTCTAGCAGTATAAGCATACATTGGGGGCAGTCAAGTAATGGGGGGGGGGGGTACAATTTTGAAACAAGGAAGCCGGCAGGAACCAAAAAGGTGTAATACAGTTTGTAATCAATGAATCTCTGTTAATTACATTAAAGGGTATCGCCAGCAGTTAAAACCACTTTTTGCTATTCTGTTTTATTGCAGAACGGGAGGTAAAGGAGCTGCGTCTTACCTCCCATTCTTCAATAAAACGTTCAGGAGCTGGGAACGTAGGTAAGTAAGTCTCTCACTCCTCCGCCACGTCTTCTGACTGGTCCTGATGGACTCTGTATACTATGTGCATGCACATTGCATATGCGCATAGACTACTAAGGCTGAGGCCACACTGCAGCGCACAGGAATCGCGCACACAATCGCAAGCGTTATCCCTCGTTGTGTGCGCAATTCTTGTGCGTTTTGCTTTTGCACATGCAATTTTCCATTATGGAACCGCATGCGTTAACACACCAAAAATGGTGAACGCATGCGTTACCAAAACACGAATGGATGCGCAATCGCATGCGCATCAGAAATTGTGGGAACTTTCGCGTTCCCGCGATTTCCATTTTAGCGAAATCGCTAAAAATGCGCTAGTGTGGCCTAGCCCTAAGTGCGTCAGGACCTGTCAGAGGACGCAGCAGAGGAGAGAGAGACCTGGTAAGTTACTTACCTACGTTCCCGGCTCCTGAAGTTTTATTGAAGAATGGGAGGTAAGACACAGCTCCTTTACCTCCCGTTCTTCAATAAAACAGAATGCCAAAATGTTTTTTTACCACAGGAGATAACATTTGTGCTATAATATGCAGGAAAAATAATTTTGCCATTTTTTCAGAGCTGTGCATAGCCTGTAAAATAAGTATGGGAATAGTTCAATGTACAGAAAGTGAACCATTGGACAATCCCATCACATTATATATTAACTTTTTAGTTTCCTCCATTCCAGTGGCAGAAAACACATACAAAAAAAACCTGCAGAAAAGTTGAGGTATAGCAAACATTAGAGCATAATAATATGATATGCAGATTAAGCTATAAGAATGTCTACACTGGGCATGCCTAGAAGCTCTGAGTGTCACCGACACTGCTAGGGGCAGGAAGTGTTTTGGTGAGTACGGTGATCCCTTATACTGTACATCTGGTTACAAATGCATGTAATAAACTAGTAAAAAAAAGCAGGTGGATTTTTGAGCAGATAACTAACAAGTAAACAGTTTTTTTTTCTTAAGGGTGGAACATGGCCAAGATTTATGTCTTTAAAATTTAAACTATAGCATAGTTATTTAAATCATACTTGGACTAGCAGTTGATATGCTGAATGCTTTTGCTTTTCATTTTAATCTGTTTTGGAGGGTTTTGAACAGGATAGACTTGTGTCAGTTTCTTGGTCAGTGACCATTTAATATTTGCTAAAAGGGCTATATTTATAAAGCTGGGGTGTTCTTAAATAACAGTAAAATAACGCTACACAGTTTTACTGATCTTAAAAGGACCACTAAACTTTAAAGTGCATGTCCACCCCCAAAACTAAAATTTAACCCCATACTTTTCAAAGTCCAGGAAAGGGAAGAGTAGATGCAGTCACTGAGTCATCCAGTCCCTGCTATTTCCCTAACCTCAACAAGGATTGTGACATGCGCAGGGGAGCCCTTTCCTCCCCCATCCTCTTCACCTAGTGTGAAACCCTTTTAGGATAAGGTAGGTACAACCTGCCCAACCCCGACCGCCAAAATATTTCTTAAAAATAATTAGATCAATACTTACAGACCCTTCTCTCCTGCTACGTCTTCACTGAAAGCAGCCACGTCTGTGGTTGGCTGCCGGTCCGGCCCTCCAAACGAGCAAGGAGGAGTATCGATCTAAACATTTTTTGACAGAAATAAATAGGTGGTTGGGGTTGGGCAGGGGGTACCTACTTATGTTAAAAGTTCATTTTCAGGGTGGACATGCCCTTTAAGCAAAATTCTAAGTAGAAATACTTGCTTCTACCTCCCATTGAATTGTAGATTGGGAAGGGGGAAGTTGTGTTGAGGGTTAAGCGGTCCTTCAAATAAGAATACTGGCCTTGTAATTAACGTGTCTAATACCAGGCAAATCCAGCAGAATCTGATGATATCAGAAAGAAGTATGGCCACAGTTAAAAGCATGATACACCAGTTACTAACATTTATGTAAATATGGGAAATCATTTAAAAGTTCCATCACCCATATAAAACAACTTGGTCTACTAGCCTTCATTTTATGGTTATATAACAACTCAGTGACTTAATAGTCTTGAGGATGCATTATCCTCTAAATATATACACACATCCATCCTAGTGCCTTATTGATATAATGGAAAATACAACACTAACAATCCAGCTATCATGAGCGGGTATACACATAACTAGGAATATATTGGTTCAGTTTAGTAAACAGAGGAGCTACTGCACTGCAAGGAACAATCTAAATCAATGTTTCTCAAAATGTTATTCTTGACCATTGAACCAAATTTTGATGTATCATGGAACCCATGAATATTGTGTTCAGTCATCAATCCACCCAAATGCAACACATAGATTATTAAATATCTAAAGATTCATACAGTTCCTGTCACCATCTATCCAATAGCTCCCATCGACCTTTCACAAGGCCCTAAACTGAAAATTTAAAAGCAGTAGGTGCCTAACCTACAATCCGCATGCAGGCCACTGGGAGAAAAAAAAAGACATACACAAGGGACTGTTGGGTGAGCGTGACTATGGCAGATTATGGGTGGAGCCAGAGGTGCTCAGTAAGGGTCTCTAATGCAGCCCCCAGATTGAGCGCCCTCAGAGCTACAAAATAACTAATTGTTGATTTTACGGATTGTTGTACTGCTTTGATAAGGAAAACTTATGATAAAAGTATCCAAACTAAACTTAAAGGAAAATTATACTCATACAGTAATGGCTTCTTTCAGGCTCCTCCCTCCTCGCTGTACTTTGGCAGCCATACTTAAAGGGTAAATAAATAAAGTCAAAAAAACGAATTTAGATTTTTCCTCAATAAAAGATAGTTTTATAGTTGTAAACACAAAAAACCATACCCTCAACCAGACCCGTACACACACCTACTGATCTACTATTCCATTACTGTGCAGCCATACTTAAAGGGTAACAAATCAAAAAAGCTATTTTGATCAATAATAAAAAAAAGTGTTTTTTTTACCCCCACGTGGCACAGGTACACACACCTACTGACCTACCCCTCCATTACTGTTGCAGCCATACTTAAAAGGTTAAATAAAGTAAAATTTTTTTTTTTTGACCAATCAAAAAAGTTTGTTTTTTTAACTTCCAACCTGATCTAGGTACACACGCCTACTGACCTACCCTTCCATTTTCATGGCAGCCCTATTTAAAGGGTAACTATAGTCAAAAAAAAAATTTGACTGATCATCAACAAAGTTTGTTTTTTTTAACCCCCAACCTGACAGGTACACACACCTACTGATTTATTTATCCATTACTGTGGCAGCCATACTTAAAGGGTAACCAAAATCAAAAAAATAAATTGATCAATAATCCAAATTTTTTTTTTTTTTTTTAAACTTTCAACCCGATCCAGGTACACACGCCTATTGACCTACCGTTCCATTTTCATGGCAGCCATATTTAAAGGGTAACTATAGCAAACAATTTGACTAACCTTATAAAGTTTGTTTTTTTACCCCTAACGCAACACAGTACACACACCTACTGATCTACTTATCCATTACTGTAGCAGCCATACTTAAAGAATAACTAAAGTCAAAAAGGTTTTTTGATCAATCATCAAAAAAGTTTTTTTTAACCACCACGGGGCACAGGTACACATACCTACTGACCTACCCCTCTATTACTGTTGCAGCCATACTTAAAGGGTAACTAAGATCAAAAAAACTAAATTTTGAACAATCATCAAAAAACTTTGTTTTTTAACTTCCAACCTGATCCAGGTACACACACCTACCCTTTCATTTTCATGGCAGCCATATTTAAAGGGTAACTATAGTCAAAAAAACAATTTTGACAAATCATCAACAAAGTTTTTTTTAAAACCCCAACCGTACCCAGGTACACCAGTTTTGTGTGTACACCACTGGTCTCTGCAGAAATTGAATTAAGGGTCTCTCTGCAGAGATCTGTATAAGGAATAACCGTTTCAAAATTCTTGCCTCAAGGTTAGTGCTTGAAAGAGTATCCCTCTTTACATGTATGGCTGCCTTTGTATTGGAATGGGTTGCTCTTAATGTCAAATTTTGGTAGCTCAAATAACCACAAATATCCTGCATTTAAATAACAGCATCACTAATCCTGTGACACAGGCAATCTCTACATTTCTCTTTATTATTATTCAAATGTGAAATAAGTGGATGGTTACCAAATTGAATATATGGAAGTTACTATGTATATTACATTTATCAGGTTTGACTCAATTTATGATATTCCCCCTGCAGCTCGATATGTTGAACATCCTGCTACTTCTGTTCCTGCCATCTGTGCATTTACATTATGATATACTTACCCGATATTGTGCCAGTTGCAAAAGAAACAAGACTGAATTATAATCCCAAGGGAGTTCTGCATATTGTGCTCTTATCTACATTTACTGTATGCGGATCCTGACTTTCAGAGATGTAGGGCTTGGCCACACTGCCACCATTTTTTTTTGCGCTTGCAATTTTTTTAAATACAGCAATCGCAGCAGGGCATGTGATTGCTGTTACGATCACCATTTTAAAGCGCAATCGCACACGCAATCGTGTGCGATTGTGGGTGCGATCGCGTTTCCAGCGCAGTGTGGCCGTGCCCTAATACTCGCAAATCCATGTTCTCTAAAGAATAATGCATTTTACCAACAAAAGATGTCATGTCACCGCCATGTTGATCTCAAACGGAAGAATACTTTTTATTTGATCAGTATTGAAAACCACATATAAGCAATACAGACAATATGTGTGTCATTCCACTTTTTGTATCTGCTGAAATCATTTAAATCAAGCTTTAAGGCAATCTGCAGAGAAGAGGTTTGTGTGTATAACTTTGTCTGTGCCATTATCTGCAGCAACCAATAAGAATTATTGAACTGCACTAGACTAGTAGTAAAAAGATAATATCCACTTGCACCCTAAATTGCATGAGGTCCAACATGTTCTACACAGAATGGCCAACACCATCTATATTATAAACTAATAGAGCTTTAGGAATATAGTAACACTGAAATACATTTATCACTCAAGTTGAACTTTGTCCAAAGAAGATTTGCCATCCTTCATTCAAACCTGGAAAAAGAAATGTGGTTATTTAGGTGAAAATTCCTACTACAAATTACATTAAACATTTACAGGGCTGTGTGCCAAGTGCCGCTAATGCTCTCTATTTCCCCCTTAAGGCAATGCTTTGAGCTGATAACGGCTCTCTGTGCATTGCCAGAAATTTAAAATTGCCACTTCCACTCTGTACTGTTTGGTACATCGGTTAATCTGGCTTTAAGAAAGAAATAGGGAGAACACTTGCGACTGGGTGTAGACACATCTTTCAAAGAGGACAGGCGGAATCTTAAAGAGTTTGTCTGTTATATTTAAAAGATTGGTAGAGTTTTACCCAGCTTAAAGGGAATGTCCAGCCTAAAAACAAGTTTCCTTTAAAATGCTTATTACCCCTCCAAACCTCACTTTCACAAGGTTCATATAATTCAAAGATCCCAGAACTTACTTACCTGACCCGGGGGGGTACTAAGCATTTTAAAGGCAACTTATTTTTTTAGGCTGGACTTGCCCTTTAAGGGATTCCTTAAAAATAAATTTTTGTATATCGGATGTTTCAAAACCCACATTCAACTGGCTATGATGTTGAAATGAGCATGTGACATTAATATAGACTTTACACTCACCAGATACGGTCACTGTTTAGGTTTAAGTGCAAAAATACAGTCATGCTGGTTGGATTTAGTCGGCGAATTAAAACAAATGAAAAGCTTGGCTGATAAACACGCATTGGTGCTGTGAGCACAGGATTCTATGTTATGAACAGGCAGAGGTGTTGAACCGGATGACCAACCTCTGTTTAAATTTCTTTTATATTTCTCTCTCACATGGGTAAGTTTTTCCAATTTTTCCTAAAATACGAACCTTTTAGCTCATTATTGTTTTGAACAACCGACTGCAAAGTCTACAAAAAAAATATAAAGTTATATGGCAACCAATGAAACCACCAAAAAAAAGTAGCAGATTAATATTAACACTGATTATCAAACAAACATTGCACATTAATTACTTGGAAGTAACCCCCCCTCCAAAAAAACCTTTGCTTTCTAGGTCCAGTGTAGCTACCTGTTTATATCTATAGCTTCCATCTGAAGCTGTCTAGAATATGTCTGGATGTTAGAGTTAAAAGGGCAATTATAGCCACCCATACCCCTACCCCAGTGACCCCTTGTGAGGACCTAAACCACTAAGTCCTCACCCCTGGATCTTACTTTATCATTGAGAACAATCCCTCAAATTCTGGCTTCTTTCCTGGACATGCCCCATTGATTTTTCAATATTCAACCAATGGGAACCCACTTGTTTTCTCATTGATTATCCACGCCATAGTCCAGTACTATGGCAGGTGAGCCCTGCTAGCAGTATCACAAAGCCAACTTTGCAAGGCTTGTCTTCAGTGATAACGTAAGATCCATGAGTAAAGACCACATGGTTTATGTCCTACCCCAGGGTAGTATTAACTGAGGGGGAACAAGCATTGGCAGCCATAATTGCCCTTTAATGTATCATGTGATGACATGGCAAATAATGACCCTCAGATTGGCCATCTTTATTACGAAGATTAAATATTGCCTGCAAGCTACAATTGCATTTACAGCACATTGGGGCCTATGTAATGAGGTGAAGAAGTTCCACTGTACAATAAATCTCCAGCAAGCAATCAGATATTCGCTTTTTACTGGTCTACTGCAGTTAGATAATATTCGATTGGTTGCTGCAGCTACCTGTGACCTGTTGCACAGGACATTCATAGGCAGGGCCAGTTCTGGCCATTTTGATGCCCTCTTTCAAACTCAAACACCCCCTGCCCCAAATCATCTCTTGTATTAGTTTTTGCATAGACTACAAAATCTGAAGAGGTAGATAATCATTCTGAATGTTTGGTTTCAATGTTTCACATTGAAGGGCATTCTATCACGTCTGTTTATTCCTGGTGTAAATATAGTGTCAGAAAGACTGAACCAAGATGATACTATATGCACAGAGCAAGGCTACAGGGAACTTGATCAGTAACTGGGCTGCAAATAGTTAAAAGTTTAATTTAGGGGTGGAGCTACCCTTTAAATGTAAAAAAACCTTTCACCCCCAAACACCAGCATTACTGCAAACATGATAAAAATGCACCTAGTGTAAACTTAGCAATTCAGGCTAAGGGCTGCATACTTTTGGCCCAATATTCCAGATGGACAGACTACCAACTGATGACCTGATTGGTTGTCTGGCAGTCTGGCAGTCAGAAGAGAAAAAAAAAAATATCACTTCAGCGCTATTGTGTCTATTGAACCCAACATTAACATGCGGCAAGCATCTCTAAATCTTTAAAGGGCATGTCCAACCCCAAATTTAAAATTTGCCCCAGTGCTGGCCCCTCTTTATAGTTTTAAAAAATCTGTCTTCTTGTCCAAATGTCTCTACCTCCCGTCTTGCCTCCAGGAGGGATGCTGACATGCGCAGGGGAGCCCTTTCCCCCCTCCCGATCCCACGGGCTGCCCTTTTACCTAGCACCTAGCGTAAAACCCTTTTAATATAATGTTCCTCTGGATCGCCCACCCCCAACCTGCTGTGTTAATGGGAAAATGTGCTTTATGTATTGTACATCAAAACTGCAGAAATGAATGACCTTACCTTATGTAGTGTAACAGTCATATGGTGTAAAGCTTTGATAGATGAATGGACTTGTTTCAGAGTGTCCAGCTCCTGCTATTAGGGTAAGAAGGTTTGCAACATGTTAGCATATTAAGGAGTTAAAAAAATAACTCTACCTTTATAAGTTAAAGTCAAGGTAACAGATAACTACAATTTTTGCAAAGACAATTTTTGTGCCCAATCGATCCAGTTAAATGGACTGAAAACTGTGGTGAGTGGCATCCATTCAATAGGCAGCCTGACTAAATCTGGCAGCCTATCAAACAAAAGATCCCATTATCTGCAAGCTCTTGAGTTCCAAAGAGGATTGATAATAAGAATAAACTATGGCTTGTACAGGCAGGACAAAACCTACAAAAAAAAGGGCAACTAAAGATTATAGATGTTAATGCAGTGTTCTCTTCAGAACAGAAACTTTCCACCACCACTGTTTAGTTGTTCCTTACATCTACACTATATACAGCCTGGCCCCAAAAAAGCATTTGCAACAGTTATTATATATATGTTTGCAAGGTCTTAAGGTTCATACACGAGTGTGATCATGGGTGCCAACCTGTAACGCACGATGTTTATGTATGGCCTTTTTGGCTGATAATCGTGCCGTGTATGGGCACTTTTTCGGTCGAAATGGCCATTCAGTCGGAACTAGTTGAAGATCTGCCTGGCGAAATGGACAACAACCCCTGACCAAATGGCCATTTTGGCCGACAAACGGAGATTCAATAAAAGTTCTTATCGTTAAAAATTATGCTAATTTTGCCCCAACCAATCAGATCTTATTTAACATTTGAAAACTAATATCTGATTGGTTGGGGCAAAATTAGCACCATTTTTAACGATTAGAACTTTTATTGAATAACCCTGAAAGTGCCCACACATGACACTATTTTTGGGCAAAACCCATACACATCGTGCTTCACGGGTCGGAAGCCGTGATCACGCATGTATTAAGCTTAAGGCACTATTCCATCTAAAGTGCAAACAAATAGTCAAAGTATCTCAAAAATTACCTTTTTTACTTTTGGCTGCTAACAGTCATTCTTGTGTAATATATTGACTTAAAGGTTATGTCCACCCTAAAATGAAATTTTTAATATAAGATCCCCCCTGGGCTCCCAGCCCCAACCGTATATTTTTTTTTTTGAAAGCCCCCCAACTCTACTTACCTCCCTCTTTCCTCGCCGCGCTCCGCCCTCTGCTTGCAAGGAAATGCAAGCAGAGGGGCGGGACCGGCAGCCGCGTCTGTGATTGGCTGAGCGGCAGCCAATCACAGACGCGGCTGCCGGAGCTCACTTCGCCGGAGGAGAGGAGAGGTAAGTAAGAGTTTGGGGAGCTTCTAAAATAAAAAAAATATGCGGTTGGGGCTGGGAGACATGGGGGAATACAGTACTGAAGGGGTTTTATGCTAGGGGAGGGATAGTAGAACGGGGTGGAGAGGGAGGGAGGGGGAGAGGGAGGGGAGGGAGGAGAAGGGCTGCAGTACGCATGGCAAAAAATAACTGAGGCCAGCTAGCAGCCAGTGCTCTATATGGACTCTTCTAGATCCTGGTGGGCAGTTTTTGGGACTTTGGGGGGGGACTACAGGAGAACCCTATGGAGCTGGAATGTGAGGTAAGGATTAAACTACACTACATGGTGGGGCCAGTAGTTGGGGGGATTATAGTTTTGGGGGTGGACATGCCCTTTAATATACTATACTAACCTTTCAACTCTTTACTACTGAGTGACAACACTATAGTTGCCAAGGTTCCAAAAAAAAAAAAAATCTCTCTTTAGCATGAAGCGTGGTTCCCTAATGGTCTGGCCTAAGGGGTTTGCTAAGTACACCCCCATAGTTGTGTAAAAAGAGCACATTTAGGCCGTGCACACGCTGTCTGATATTTCTGGCTGTTCAACTGTCACAACAAAATGTATCTATATCAAGACGAAATATCGTCCCGTGTACCTTAAAGGACATTTTTAACCTTTAAAAAAAAGAGGTTTAAGGACATGCCCCCCCCAAACCTAGTTTTTGCTATACTTACTTTTTTCACAATCCCTCACTGCCAGGTTCTCACCTCTCTGATGCTATTGCATGCCCTTTACGAGCAGCTTCAGTAACGGTCAGCAGTCATAGGCCATGATGTCAGTGTCATGGCTTTGGCTGGTTCACAATACCTAGAAACTGCAGAGGGGAAGAGAGAGTCGCAGGGATCAGGTTTTGTAAGAAACTTTAAAAGTATCTTTGGAAAGGGTAAGTATAATGAAAACTAGGTTTTGGGGTTCTTACACTATAAGATGTACCTTCGACACTTTAAAAACAGACAGATTACTTTGTGACCAATGTTACATGTATGTATTTTATTTGTTATATAGTGCTACATTTTCCGCAGTGCTTTACAATTACTTTTACTCAATTCCCATCATGCCCTGCCCCGAAGAACTTACAATCTAATCACTTTATGTACACATACAACCTATCCGTATGTCTTTATGATTGTAGGAAGGAAACCCACGCAAGCACGGGGAGAACATACAAACTCCTTGCAGATGTGTTCAAGGGTGGAATCGAACTCAGGACCTCAGCGCTGCAAGGAATCAGTGCTAACCACATGCGGAACGCCGACTGCAAGATTGCAAAGCTTTATCAGATTCCTGATCTCATGTTACTATCAACCTTCAGACTGATCAGACATTGAATTATCACGTGAGGCCAATTTGTTGCCTGCATTAGGGCTATCTGCAGTTGTGGGTTTTTTGCAGCAATTACATAGAGGGAAGGCAAGTTGTCATTTTTTGAATTGCTTATCATGCACAGAACAGGAATTGTGTTTTAACACACAAAGGACACAGGAAAACATATCACTAAATTTAAAAAAATAAAATGATCAAAATAGTAACATGTTAATATTATTACTCTAGAGCAATTCATTTACCTGTAGCTGTTTTATAGTCTCTGAATCTCCTTTACTTTCTGTATTCTCCATTAGATGTTGTCCGATTACTTCCCCTTTAAATAGGAGCTAAAATATGTGGGATTAAAAACCACAAGTTAAATAGCCATATCTGCCAACATTTTTCTTTAAATAAGGACACTTTTTAAAGGGATAGTAACGTATGTGGTATGTTGCCATGGATGGTTATTCACTAATATTGTGTTTGTAACCCGTGCTTGGGTCTTAAAAGGTGCCAATCCTAGCAGTAACCCCAGGGGCAGAGACTTACGGGGAGATTCAATTAAAAAAGTTATCGCTAAAATTGAATCGCTAAAAATTTTGCCCAAACCAATCAGATTTTAACACTTGAAAGCTAACACCTGATTGGTTGGAGCAAAATTAGCACAATTTTTAACGATAAGGACTTTTAATGAATCTCCCTGTTAATGTTTTGGGTGATGGATTGAAAGCGATATGGTTAATATCTTACATCTTTCATGGCTCCTAGGAAATTGATTGAAGAACAGGAGGTAAGGCATAGCTCCATAACCTCCCGATCTTCAATCAATGCATTAAGAGAATAGTTCCAGTGAACCCCATAGTCCTAATTCTGGTCAACATACCCATTTAATTGGTACAAATAGACACAACATGGTGCAGAGCTGCAGGGTCATAATAACGTGATCTTGATCTTGGCTCAGAGCAATGCACTTCTCAATAGTGTACCTAATTAAAGGGGAATTTTGTGTGAAAACCTCTGGGAAACCAGATGAAGATAAACAGAGAAAGTGAGACATACACACACATACATAACTAATTACAAACCAAGACAATCCTATATCCTACACAAACTGTACAATGTGTTACTGACCTGGTTAGAAAGCCAGTGAAGGTGCAGAGGCCTTGATCCCTAATAATTAACGCAGATACTCTCAGGAATCGGAGTCTACACAGAGCTTTTTTTAAGTAAAAGAACAGCACCGATTGGCTGCTCCAAATACTCTAGGCCAGTAAAGTAGCCTGTTTTTTTAGGACCTGGTGTTACCAAATAGGCCATTTGGCTAAACAGAAAATGTGGGCTGGAGTTCAGAAGTGGATTGTGGTTTAGCTGTAGCTGTACATGCTGCTGGATAGGATCAGAACAATAGAATAGAGATGATGTGGTTTGTACCTGTGTTTTACGAACAGATTTAATTTGTATCAACCCCCCACTTACACAGATCAATACAAATCATGACTTGCATTGTAATTCCCCCAAAAGCAAATATCCCACCCTGCCGAACCTGGCTTCTGGGTAGGGTGGGGAGAAGAAGGCATGGCCGAGTGACGTGACGTCACTGATGTCGCTAAAGGGGTGGGGCGGAGGCAGGGGAGGAATACATTATGTGACGTAAATTACGTCACGTTAGAGGCGTGGCTAGGGGCATAACTGGCCCGTGTGACGTAGTTTACGTCACATAGGAGGGTCAGCCAGAAGAAAGGAGGTGTTCCGGAGGCGGACTCTCAGGTAGGTTCGGGTCGCGGGAGTTTGGGGTGGTCTCGCGGGTGTGCGGGAGACCACCCCAAAATCAGGGAGACTCCCGGGAGGGGTGGGATACCTGCAACACACACACTTTCACAGCTGCGTCCCCAGTTTCTCCCAGTTTACCAGTTACCTGTTACTCTAATAGAAATACGTACTAGCAAATCTACAACTCCTACCCTCCAACCTTCACCTTTAAATAGGTACACTATCAGGTATCCCACCCCTCACGGATTTTGGGGTGGTCTCCCGCAATTCTACGAGACCACCCCAAACTCCTGTGACCTGGACTTACTTGGGGTCCTTCCGGAATGACCCTTTTCGACTGACATGCCCCTAACCACGGCTTTGTCCCTTTGATGAAGTCATTTATGGCATGCCACGCATGCCTTATGCTGCAGTCAGGTTCAATTCATTGTCCTCCCTCTGCAGCTCTGTATTATTTGTTTCTCTAAGTGCAACTTTTAAAGGGGTAATATTAAAGGGTAAGACGTCTACATTTGAAATGAGAATTAGCCCATTTTTATGTGGCTCTGAGGCAGCATGAGAGGGATTTTATTTCAGGCACCGCTGGAGGAAGGGTTATGTGCTGCCTGAAGGGATGGTCAGTAAACAGTTCACTATCTTTTGGTCAGTTCCAATCCACCCAACCAGGCCCCACCCCAGACAAACCATCATGGCCCCCATCCACAAAAGCGTAATGGTAGACAGGCCGGAATGCCAGGACAGGCACCTCAATTTGAGACTGTTCCGTTAAAACTTGGATGTTTGGTGGTTGGATTTCTATTTAAGTCTCAGCATTCTCTACTGCACTTGACTGCCATTTACCTGTTGCAGCCTTCAGGTCACCTCAACTTTGGAATTTACAGTTTGTCATTAGAGAAATGAATATGGCAGCCAGAGGAGGGGTCTGGGAACTTAAACTTAAACAGAGATGTGGTGGGCCCATAAGTTAGATACACTGGTAGGGAGTAGCCAAACTTATCGAGTTCGAATGGACTCGGACGTCTCAAACAATCCCAGATTTCTCTGATTTTCGAACTTTATGGACTTTCGATAATTATCGAACATTTGTTGTTGCTTTTTCGAGAATTATCGTATTTACGAGCCATTCGCTAACCCTTGAATGTAACATTCGATAACCCTCTAAATTATTGTTCATTTTCGCTAACCCTCAAAAGTATTGTTCAATTTCAGTAACCCTCGAATTTATGGTTAGATTTTCGATAACCCTCAAAAGTATGGTTCGGTGACCCTCAAATTTATGGTTAAATTTTCGATAACCCTCAAAAGTATGGTTCGGTAACCCTCGAATTGGCCATGACCCTCGAATGTAGCTTGCACAAAACCTGAAATTGCCCGCTCCTGTTTAAGAAGTGTTTTAATAAGTTTTGGTGATAGTGACATGTTCCCCAGACCATTTCCTAGGAGCCACAGCCATTTACAGTAAGTTACCATTGTTATTTTAGCTGTAAATCCCCCATTGACTTTAATGGGTCCGAATTCGAACTTTCAAACTTTTACTGAAGTTTGAAAGTTCGAAAACGGACCGAACTTCGGCCATCTCTAGTAGGGACCAGTACCCTTTTTTTGTACTTGTATTTTGTTTAAAACTGTAAATTAAAAAAACACAAATATAGTTATCCGTAAACCAGTATTACAGATATACAAATAGAAATTGGTAGTACAATAACTCCAGACATCATCTTAAATTATATGAAACCCAACTACCGACCAGATGGTCAGAGCAGATCTTAAAGGGCATGTCCACCCCCAAAACTCAAATTTAACCCCATACTGGCCCCACTCTGTAGTGTACAAAAATTCTTACCTTACATCCCAGCTCCTTATGGTTGCCATGCTGTGCCCCTCCAAAGCCAGGAAAATTGTAATGTAGAAGCTCCCAGTGACTCATCCTGCGCTTGTCTCTGCCTCAACCTCGACAAGGTTGAGGCATGCGCAGGAGATTCCTCCCCCCCCCCCTCCCTCCCGTTTTCTTCTCCCTCCCCCTAGTCTAAATTCCCCACTATATATTATATATATTGATCCCCCAGCCCCAACCGCCGTAACAGATTTCATAGAAAGTGCCCAGATAGTTACTTACCTTCTATCCTCCGACGTTCTCAGCAGCCGGCAGCCACGTCACTGATTCGCTGCCTCTCAGCCAATCAGGGACGTGGCTGCCATTCCCGCCCCCTGCTTGCATTTCCGTGCAAGCAGAGGACCTGGAGACTGCCGCGGAGGATAGAGGGAAGGTAAGTACATATCGGGGCACTTTCTAAAAATTTTATTACGGCAGTTGGGGCTGGGGGTTCAATATGTATAATATATGAAAAGTTTAAAAAAGGGCTGGACATACCCTTTAATTATACTAAGGACCCTGAGTCCAAAGGCACTTTACTGCCATAAATTCCCCAAAACGGTAAATAACTGTATGGTGGGCCCCCATAGGTAGCCTATAACTCCACACATAAACCGAGGTAAAAAAAATAAGGTGCATATACATAAATTTATTCAAAGATACACAAGAGTGAAGTAAAATCTCGAATGTACATAAAAACTATGAACTAATAAAAAAGCAGCGAAGGTAATCCCATAAAATTTTGGACCAAGTCACATGGAAGTAGAAAACAGCAAACAGGACTTGGATAGTACATAAAAAGAATGGTCTCACCCAGTTGAGCTGAGCAGCATAGAGATCCGGTGAAACATCTAGGGAACGTGGCTGGGTAAGTGAAGCCAATACATAGTGAGACGAACAGTTCAGTAGGAATGTCCAAACCAAACCCCATCTTCCAATCGTCCAATATAGCGACCGGACGCACAGCACCAACAGGTAAGGCACACCAATAGGATAAAGGAGACAGACACCACCCTCCGACCTGCACAACCAACGCCCGATTACACAGGTAAATTTAGCAGGTGCGTGACTAGAAATCAGAAAAAAGTATGGATGGTCTCTGCTGACCCAATAGATTTCCTGTAAAATTGAGTTAAACTCTAGGGAATATGGTATCAGGGGCCCTGCAATTACACAAGTCAAGTGTCAGCTTGGTTATATTACCATCAACACTTATACAAATCTAACAATCAGGACCAGGACCAATCAGTTTGTTTGCACAGGGAGCTTGCTCTAGGGTGATGCAGTCTCTTATCCAATTAACTAAAAGTTCTGCAAACTTAAAAAATATCGGATTGTGCTCCTGTGTCCTGCAGCTGCCAGTACGTACAATTGGTGCATTCCCAAACCCAATTGGTGGACTTGGTGACACTTTGATTGGTGGACAGCATCATTTGCTTGTCCAGATTCTGTGTTGAATGTTGTCACAAAAGGGGCACCCATGGTCTCTTCCTACCAGTATGCAGCATCAATCTTGCAGGCTGTTTTTGCCCTGCCCTGGCAGTCTAAAGGTGGCTATACACTTACAATTTCCATCACAATGTGCCGACAGATCATATTGGTATCTGTCGGCACATTGCGAAGGTAACTGCACACATGGAACAGACTGATCCCCCATACGCATGATTGTAACCTGACTAATAAAGACATATTTTCCCCGGTTTACAGAGCGGTCACTGGTCCTTTCTATCTTAGTTCGACCATGTGCCATACACAGTATCGGCTCTCTTTTTATTGTAAAATAAAGGTAGACGATGCCGACAGACGGAAATTTTCCATCTTCTCTGACCGACCGTAATGCTGATCACGGACATTCATCTGCATTATGTTTGGTCGGATTCGGCCCCTTCATATTAGCGATATTGGGTAAATCCTATCATGGACCTACGAGATTTACCTTCTATTGCTAATATGTATGGCCACCATAAGGAGATATAGCAAATCATTTGCACCTGCAATCTGAACTTCAAGTTTGGTGTAGGAGAAACCAATTGAATGCAAATAAGAAGATTGTATGAAATTAGACAGAAAGAATAGATTGGATGAAGGGGTAAGAAGTTGGATGCACAGGAATATTGGCTGGAGGGGGGAGTTAAATGTGGGGAGGGCAAATTGAACAGGCGGTAGATCGGATGGAAAGGAAAGAGGGAAGAAATTGGAGGCAGAGGTAGATTGGAAGGAGGAGCAGATTGGATGGAGGAAAAAATAGATTGGTTGCAGAGAGCAGAAAGTTAAAGAAAAAGTGTGCCATTTACCAACTTCTTTCATTGCAATAAAAGTGATACTGAGACATTTATCAAACTGCTTGTGCTGTCCCTGTTATAGTGTTTCACTCAGCCTTACATGCAGGGGCATTTCTAATGGTGGCACCACTTGCTGCAGTCCCCTCTGTTTACAGGTACAAACACCAGAAGACGCTGTGTTTTCCCACATTGGGTGCCCCACATTGCTTTATTGTACACATACACATGCTCAGAAAGAGATATACAGTAAAAAAAGTTTTTGTTTTTTTTAAGTTACATTGGTTATTCTGTACAGGATATTCTTTTATTATTCTACTGTAACATAATTGCACATTAGGCAGCACATTTTGGCAAATACACAGGAAGCACAGAGAGGATATACAAACTGACTGCCCTTACTAAATTAAAGTCTAGGTTATTTTCTTTATGGTTCCAACCATACTGGTTATTTAAATCTGTCTTCCTCTCTCTGGAGGTCCATCCAGGGTGGTGAAGTAAATCTCTACTTAGTCCTTGTGTTCCATCCAGGAAGGTGAAGTAAATCTGTACATAGTCCTTGTGTTCCATCCAGGAAGGTGAAGTAAATCTCTACTTAGTCCTTGTGTTCCATCCAGGAAGGTGAAGTAAATCTGTACATAGTCCTTGTGTTCCATCCAGGAAGGTGAAGTAAATCTCTACTTAGTCCTTGTGTTCCATCCAGGAAGGTGAAGTAAATCTGTACATAGTCCTTGGTGTCCATCCAGGAAGTGGAAGTAAATCTGTACTATCCTTGTGTTCCATCCCGGAGGTGGAAGTAATCTCTACTTAGTCCTTGTGTTTCCATCCAGGAAGGTGAAGTAATCTGTACTAGTCCTTGTGTTCCATCCAGGAAGGGTGAAGTAAATCTTACATAGTCCTTGTGTTCCATCCAGAAGGTGAGTAAATCCTACTTATTCCTTGTGTTCCATCCAGGAAGTTGAAGTAAATCTGTACTTGTCCTTGTGTTCCATCAGGAAGGTGAAGTAATCTGTACATAGTCCTTGTGTTTCCATCCAGGAAGGTGAAGTAAATCTGTACATAGTCCTTGTGTTTCCATCCAGGAAGGTGAAGTAAATCTGTACTAGCCTCTTGTGTTCCATCCAGGAAGGTGAAGTAAATCTGTACATAGTCCTTGGTTCCCCAGAAGGTGAAGTAATCTGTACATAGTCCTTGTGTTTCCATCCAGGAAGGTGAAGTAAATCTGTAATAGTCCTTTTGTTCCATCCAGGAAGGTGAAGTAATCTCTACTTACCTTGTTTCCATCCAGGAAGGTGAAGTAAATCTGTACTAGTCCTTGTGTTCCATCCAGGAAGGTGATAAATCGTACATAGTCCTTGTGTTCCATCCAGAAGGTGAAGTAAATCTTACTAGTCCTTGTGTCCATCCAGGAAGGTGAAGTAAATCTCTACTTAGTCCTTGTGTTTCCATCCAGGAAGGTGAAGTAAATCTGTACATAGTCCTTGTGTTCCATCCAGGAAGGTAAGTAAATCTTACTAGTTCCTTGTGTTCCATCCAGGAAGGTGAAGTAAATCTTACTATAGTCCTTGTGTTCCATCCGGAAGGGGAAGTAAATCTGTACATAGTCCTTGTGTTCCATCCAGAAGGTGAAGAAATCTGTACTTAGCTTTGTTTCCATCCAGGAGGGTGAAGTAAATCTGTACTTAGTCCTTGTGTTCCATCCAGGAAGGTGAAGTAATCTGTACATATCCTTGTGTTCCATCCAGGAAGGTGAAGTAAATCTGTACATAGTCCTTTGTTTCCATCCAGGAAGGTGAGTAAATCTGTACTATAGTCCTTGTGTTCCATCCAGGAAGGTGAAGTAAATCTCTACTTAGTCCTTGTTGCCATCCAGGAAGGTGAAGTAAATCTGTACATAGTCCTTGTGTTCCATCCAGGAAGGTGTAAGTAAATCTCTACTTAGTCCTTGTGTTTCATCCAGGAAGGTGAATAAATCTTACATAGTCCTTGTGTTCCATCCAGGAAGGTGAAGTAAATCCTACTTAGTCCTTGTGTTCCATCCGAGGTGGGTAATCTCTACTTCTTGTGTGTTCCTCCAGGAGGGAATTAAATCTGTACATTTCCTTTGTTCCATCCAGGAAGGTGAAGTAAATCTCTACTTAGTCCTTGGTTCCATCCAGGGAAGGTGAAGTTCTCTACTTAGTCCTTGTGTTCCATCCAGAAGGTGAAGTAATCTCTACTTAGTCCGTTGTTCCATCCAGGAGGTGAAGTAAATCTGTACTATGTCCTTGTGTTCCATCCAGGAAGGTGAAGTACATCTGTACTAGTCCTTGTGTTCCTCCGGAAGGTGAAGTAATCTGTACTGTCCTTGGTGTCCATCCAGGAAGGTGAAGTAAATCTTACTTGTCCTTTTGGTTTGTGTTCCATCCAGGAAGGTGAAGTAAAGATCTGTACATAGTCCTGTGTTCCATCCAGGAAGGTGAAGTAAATCTCTACTAGTCCTTGTGTTTATCCGGAAGGTGAGTAAATCTTACATAGTCCTTGTTCCACCAGGAGGTGAAGTAATCTGTACATTCTGTGTTTCATCCAGGAAGGTGAAGTAAATCTGTACATAGTCCTTGTTTCCATCCAGGAGGTGAAGTAATCTGTACATTCCTTGTGTCCATCCAGGAAGGTGAAGTACAATCTGTACTTATAGTCCTTGTTTCCATCCAGGAGGGTGAAGTAATCTCTACTTAGTCCTGTGTTCCATCCAGGAAGGTGAAGTAAATCTTGTACATAGTCCTTGTGTTCCTCCAGGAAGTGAAGTAAATCTCTACTATCTCTTGTGTTCCATCCAGGAAGGTGAAGTAAATCTGTACATAGTCCTTGTGTTCCATCCAGGAGGTGAAGTAAATCTGTACTATAGTTCCTTGTGTTCCATCCAGGAAGGGGGTAAAATCGTACAAGTCCTTGTGTTCCATCCAGGAGGTTGAAGTAAATCTGTACTAGTCCTTGTGTTCCATCCAGATGGTGAAGTAAATCTGTACCTAGTCCTTGTGTTCCATCCAGAAGTGAAGTAAATCTGTACTAGTCCTTGTGTTCCATCCAGGAAAGGTGAAGGAAATCGGTACATAGTTTACCAGTTGTTCCATCAGGTGGTGCAAGTAAATCTGTACATAGTCCTTGTGTTCCATCCAGGAAGGTGAAGTAAATCTGTACTTAGTCCTTGTGTTCCATCCAGGAAGGTGAAGTAAATCTGTACATAGTCCTTGTGTTCCATCCAGGAAGTGAAGTAAATCTGTACATAGTCCTTGTGTTCCATCCAGGAAGGTGAAGTAAATCTACATAGTCCTTGTGTTCCATCCAGGAAGGTGAAGTAAATCTCGTACTTAGTCCTTGTGTTCCATCCAGAAGGTGAAGTAAATCTGTACATAGCCCTTGTGTTCCATCCAGGAAGGTGAAGTAATCTGTACTAGTCCTTTGTTCCATCCGAAGGTGAAGTAAATCTGTACTAGTCCTTGTGTTCCATCCAGGAAGGTGAAGTAAATCTGTACATAGTCCGTTGTCCATCCGGAAGGTGAGTAAATCTGTACATGTCCTTGTGTTCCATCCAGGAAGGGTAAAGTAATCGTACTTAGTCCTTGTGTTCCATCCGGAAGGTGAGTAAATCTGTACATAGTCCTTGTGTTTCCATCCGGATGGTGAAGTAATCTGTACATAGTCCTTGTGTTCCATCCAGGAAGGTGAAGTAAATCTGTACATAGTCCTTGTGTTCCATCCAGGAAGGTGAAGTAAATCTCTACTTAGTCCTTGTGTTCCATCCAGGAGGGTGAAGTAAATCTCTACTTAGTCCTTGTGTTCCATCCAGGAAGGTGAAGTAAATCTGTACATAGTCCTTGTGTTCCATCCAGGATGGTGAAGTAAATCTCTACTTAGTCCTTGTGCTCCATCCAGGATGGTGAAGTAAATCTGTATTTAGTCCTTGTTTTCCATCCAGGGTGATGTCTATTTTTTATCACTCTCTGCTGGTCCAAACTAGTAATATAAATCTGTATCTCTCATGGTCCATCTCAAAACTCTTATTAGACTGGTTACAAACTTATCCCTTCCATGGGTGCAAAGTCTTGGTTTCTGTCTGGTCTTCTCCAGAGCCTCTAATGGTGAGGATATTGCACGGCAGGACAATCACCAGGTTGCGGTCCCAAAGGAACAGAAGTAACTAGGTAATTAATCACTAGAATAAAGTAGACTAGAGATGAACACAGAAGTAGCAGGAGGAATTCTTACAGGTAGGAAGCCATTTTGATTTTCATTGGACCTCTTAGTTGCAAAGACAAAGGAGAAAAAAAGACAGATGTCAGAACTCTTGGATTTTTAAAAACATCCCTGTATCCTTGTACCTGCACACAGTCATCTATGTACCTTTACACACTGCCTGATACCATCTACCATAACCATACAGTAACCCCTGTGTAACTTTACATAGTGCCTTGGCCCGCTACATTATTAACTGTAGCCCAAATCGTCACCTCTAAACTTCCTTTATTATTTTAGTATTCATTCAAAATTAACCAATTATACAAATTGTACAATAAATGTTATTTATTGTAAGACCCCTGTTACCCTGTAGACCCCTGTAACTATACACAACTGTTTGGACTGTAGGTTTTGTGATTTGTTCATCTTCAATTATGTTTGAACATTGAGTGTTATCCATGGATGTACATAGAGGTATGATGAAACAATCGTCAGACTGTGGCAGAGTTAATCCTTTTGTAGCTGAACTATCATTGCTGCCAGATGAAATGTTGTTACTTAAAGGGACAGCCACATTCTCTGTACTCTGTGATTTGGTGTCTGATGATGTGTTGACATTCTGTTGTTCTTCTTTCTTTTCTTTATTGGTGAAGTATGGTACAATGAGGAAGAAGATTCCTCCAATTATGGCCAGAAATGGGCAAATTGTGTATCCCATGCTAACCATCTATGCCAGGTTAAGGTGGCCATACACCAGCACGATATTACTTACCCGACTGACCGCCCACGCGACATTCCTGCGATCCTGCCGGAACCACCTCTCCCGATCTTATATACGACCGTCATGCGATCGCAAAATGAATGGGATTTTGCAATCGCATGTCGGTCGTATATAAGATAGGGAGAGGTGGTTCCGGCAGGATCGCAGGAACTTCGCGTGAGCGGTCGGTCGGGTAAGTAATATCGTGCTGGTGTATGGCCACCTTTAGTATCTGGTTTGCCCTCGTGAATCTTATTGAAAACCTGTCAGACAGAGCTGAAGTTACAGAGCTGTCAATTAGAATGATAACCAATAAAAATGGACACCAAAGGGATCTACTTACCACTCCAGCAAAATAGCCACTAACTACACCACCAATAATCTCCATCATGAAGGATTGAATGCCCTCGACTAAACTGCGTCTAGTTGGTCTCACGATACTCTGGGAAAAAAGAAGAGAGAAATCAGGAGGGGAGGATTCTGGCCAGTGATCACCACAACGGAAAACAATGAAGGGTTAATGATTATTATCTGGCATTAAATGGTTTAAATACATTACCATGATCATGTCTTCTTCAATGGCATCGCCTAGATTCATTAACATTCTGACAATGAAAATGGAAACCTGGAAAAGGAAAAGAAGAGGGAGAAAGTGTTCAGACAAACAGTTAAAGGGTATATAACTTAATGTTATTGGATATCTGTGGCTTTAAATGTTAAAGGACATGTCCACACCTTTTTATAATTTTTGTTATAGTATGTATGTATATGTTTGTATGTATATGTTTATATAGCGCCACTAGGGGACGCAGCACTGTACAATATAGAATACAAAAAGTTGTACAAGGGGGACAGTAAATAAATACATAAATATATAAATAAGTATGAGCATCATGAAATATACAAGTGCTTGAAACATGAGGAAAGAGGTCCCTGCCCCGTAGAGCTTACAATCTAATTACCGTATATACTCGAGTATAAGTCGACCCGAGTATAAGTTGAGGTACCTATTTCTACATGAAAAATTATTAAAAACTCATTGACTCGAGTATAAGTCGAGGGTAGAATAAATCCCAATTCCTTGCCACTCCAGATGTTTGGAAACTACAACTCCCAGCATGCTTTGATTGCTGGGAGTTGTAATTTCTATACACCTGGAGTGGCAAGGGGTCAAGTGATATTTATATATATGATATTATGTATGGCCAACTACAGTTCCTCCAAAATAACTTCCTGCCTACCTTTAGCAGGAGTTTCTGCACTGCCTGTAGGCTCCTCCATTGCAGAACAGGTACGGCAAACTACAGTTCCTCCAAAATAACTTCCTGCCTACCTTTAGCAGGAGTATGTATCAGAGTCATGAATCGTTCATCATGTATCAGTCAGGTATCATTCATCATGTATCAGAGTCAGGTATCATTCATCATGTATCAGAGTCAGGCATCATTCATCATGTATCAGAGTCAGGTATCATGCATCAAGTATCAGAGTCAGGTATCATGCATCAGGTATCAGAGTCAGGCATCATTCATCAGGTATCAGAGTCAAGCATCATTCATCAGGCATCAGAGTCAGGCATCATTTATTGGGTATCAGAGTCAGGTATCATTCATCAGGTGTCAGAATCAGGTATAATTTATCAGGTGTCAGAATCAGGTATCATTCATCAATACCTGAATTTGATAACTGACTTTGATGCCTGATGAATGATACCTGACTCTGATACCTGATGAATGATACTTGATGAATGATACCTAATGAATAATGAATAACACTGATAGCTGACTTTGATACCTGATGAATGATAGATGAAACCTGAAACATGAGGAATAACACAAAGATGTTTTTTTCTGTACATTTTAAGGACATGTGCTGACCGTTACATCCAATAGAGGGTGCTTATTTCAAGCTTTAATTTTAGTTGTTTTTTTTTAAATTTCGCTTGAAAAGCTAAATTACTGTTCTTTCTATTTTTTTATCTTTGACTTCTTTTATTTAATAAATTTTTTTTTTATCTTTGATCAAAAATTTTTTTTGACTATAGTTACCCTTTAAGTATGCTGCCACAGAAATGGAAGGGTCAGTAGGTGTGTGTACCTGGGTAAGATTGGTTTTTATCTTTGACTTCTTTTATTTAATAAATTTTTTTTTTATCTTTAATCAAAAATTTTTTTTGACTATAGTTACCCTTTAAGTATGCTGCCACAGAAATGGAAGGGTCAGTAGGTGTGTGTACCTGGGTAAGATTGGGCGTAAAAAAAAACCAGCTTTTTGATTATTGATCAAAATTTGTTTTTTGATTATAGTTACCCTTTAAGTATGCTGCCACAAGAAATGGAAGGTTATGTCAGTAGGTGTGTGTACCTGGGTAAGATTGGGGGTTAAAAAAATCCTTTTTTGATTATTGATTAAAATTTGTTTTTTGACCATAGTTACCCTTTAAGTGTGGCTGCCACAGAAATGGAATGGGTAGATCTGTAGGTGTGTGTACCTGTATCAGGTCAGGGGTTAAAAAAACAGACGTTTTAAATGATTAGTCAAAATTTATGTTTTGCCTATAGTTACCCTTTAAGTATGGCTTCCATGGGAACGGAAAGGTTTGTGTTTATGACCATAAAACAAACTGTTTTGGAATATCCACATTTGAGGATTGTTACCATTATAGTCTATGGGAAAAAATGTCCCGAAATTTATTAATAACGCTGTAACGCTTCCGCAAATTCCTTAGCTAAGATAATAGCACGCTTCTCCTATATGCCCCGCATGTCTGTACCGAATTTCATGTGTCTAGCTCAGAAACTGTGGGAGGAGATACAGTCCAAAAAAGCGAAAAAATAAAACGGAAGAAGAAATAGAAAGAACCGTAATTTGGTTTGAAGAGCCAAATTACGGTTCTTTCTATTTCTTCTTCAGTGATGGCCCAGTTCGCGGATCCGAACCCGGATCCGCAGCGGATTTACCTCGCTCGCGAACGGCGGATATCGCGGATTTTCCGGTTTTCCGCCTTCCGAACTTTTCCGAACCGCGTTTTCAAAAATTTTCAAAATTACGAAAATTACTCGTATATTCGAAAATACGGGAAAATACGAGAAATCCTCGTAGATTTGAAATTTCACTGAATTTTCATATTTTTGGACGGAGCAAGCCAATTTTTGGGTCCGTATTTTCGAAAAAACATCATATTTTGTATTTTTGAAGAATCCTCGTATTTTCGAAGAATCCTCATATTTTCGAAGAACGGATTTTGCCGAACTTTCATTTTAATAAGTTTTAAAGGGTCCGCTCGCGGATTTTTCCGAAAATTTGCGGATCCTCGAGCGGACCAGATTTTGCGAAGTTCGGACATCTCTAATTACATATACTGTAGTTCTGGTTGGTACAGGGATACTATATAATATTGAGAATTACTGGTATTAATACATATACTGTAGCTCTGGTTGGTACAGAGATACTATATATTATTGAGAATTACTGGTATTAATACATATACTGTACCAACCAGAACTACAGTATATGTATTAATACCTCCATTCCTATGGAAGCAATACCTAAAGGCTAACTATAGTCAAAAAACAAATTGTGATCAATAATCAAAAAAGTGTGTTTTTTAAATAAAAGAAGACAAAGATAAAGAAATAGAAAGGACAGTAATTTAAATTTTCAAGTGAAAGAAATAAAACAAAAATAAAGTAAGAAATAAAGCTAAAATTAATGCTAGAAATAACCCCCCTCTATTGGATGTAACGGTCAGCACATGTCCTAAAATGTACAGAAAAAAACATCCTTGTGTCATTCCTCATGTTTCAGGTTTCATGTATTATTCATCAGGTATCAAAGTCAGCTATCAGTGTTATTCATTATTCATTAGGTATCATTCATTGGGTATCATTCATCAAGTATCATTCATCAGGTATCAGAGTCACACATTATTCATTAGGTATCATTCATCAGGCATCAAAGTCAGTTATTAAATTCAGGCATCATTCATCATGTATCAGAGTCAGGAATCCGTTATCAGCCATCAGATATCATTGATGAATGATACCTGATTCTGACACCTGATAAATGATACCTTATTCTGACACCTGGTGAATGATACCTGACTCTGATACCCGATAAATGATGCCTAATGAATGATACCTGATGAATGATACCCGATGAATGATGCCTGACTCTGATACCTGATGAACGATACATGACTCTGATACCTGACTTTGATACCTGATGAATGATGCCTGACTTTGATACCTGATTAACGATACATGACTCTGATACATGATGAATGATACCTGACTCTGATACATGATGAATGATACCTGACTCTGATACATGATGAACGATACATGATGAATGATACCTGACTCTGATACATGATGAATGATACCTGACTCTGATGCCTGATGAATGATGCATGATGAAAGATACCTGATGAATGATGCATGATGAATGATACCTGACTCTGATACATGAAACCTGAAACATGAGGAATGACACAAAGATGTGTTTTTCTGTACATTTAGGGACACGTGCAGACTTTTACATGCAATAGATGGTGCTTATTTCCACTTTAAACCGGTATTAATATATATATATTTATATATTTATTTATTTTATTTTTTTAATTTGGCTTGAAAAGCTAAAATACTGTTCTTTCTATTTTAGCTAGCTAAGGAATCGGTGGAAGCGTTACTGCATTATCTGCAAATATCAGGATATTTTTTTCCCATAAAGGGTACAATCTTCTAATATGGATATTTCGAGATTTAAGGGCTAGGCCACACTAGCGCGTTTTTCGCGCGTTTGTGCACGAGTCTCGTGCCCGCTATTGCGTCTGTGATTTTCGTGGGAACGCGAAAATTCCTGCGATTTTCGATGCACATGCAATTGCGCGCCCGTTCGCGTTTTGGTAACGCATGCGTTCACCATTTTTGGTGCGTTAACGCATACATTTCCATAACGCAAAATGGCAAAAACGCATGCGCAAAACGTGAACGCAAACCGCACAAGAATCGCGCACTCAATCGCGTGCGATAACACTCGCGATTCCTGTGCATTGCAGTGTGGCCTCAGCCTCAGTCATCAAAACAATTAGTTTCATGGTCGTAAATGCAAACACTAATACCTCCAACCCACACACAGACACAGGTACATACACACATTTATCTTCACTTAACTGGTTGTTAAGGATGTCCACCTCTATTAAAAACTTTTAATGTTATTTCCCAAAAGCTAGGTCACATTTTGCTAATCTGTCTAATGTCTAACCCATTTAATGTTTGCTTAGTGTATGGCCAGCTTAATACACAAAATATGATATCTGACACCCGATAGCTGATACCTGACACCCGATACCTGACACTTGATACTCGATACCTGACGCCTGATACCTGACACCTGACGCCTGATACCCGACACATGATACCTGACGCCTGATACCCGATGGCTGATACCCGACACCTGATACCTGACGCCTGATACCCGATACCTGACACCTGATACGCGACACCTGATGCCTGAAACCCGATACATGATACCTGATACCCAATACCTGACACCTGATACCCGATACCTGACACCTGATGATGTCCTAAAATGGACACCATATGTTCGAACTAGTTTGTTTTTTCGGACTCATGGCTGTAGTTTCAACAATTATCGAAAAATTGATAATTATCAAATTTAAAGAGCCATTCGATAACCCTCAAATGTATTGTTCATTTTAGGTAACCTTCAATTGTATGGATCAGAAACCCTCGAAAGTATCGTTTGGTAACCCTCGAATTGGCCGTAACCCTCGAATGTAGCTTGCGCAAAATCCAACAATTGTCCGCTCATGTTTAAGAAGTGTTTAAAAAAGTTTTGGTGATAGTGACATATTCCCCAGACCATTTCCCAGGTGCCACAGTCATTTACAGTAAGTTACCATTGTTAACTGTAAACATCCAAACTTTTCGAACTATCACTCCCCATTGACTTTAATGGGTTCGAATTCAAACTTTCGAACTTTTACTGAAGTTCGAAAACAGACCGAACTTCGGCCAGCTCTACTCTTCACCCTCCACCTACGTAAATTTTGCACAGGGCGCCATATATAATAAGGCCGACTCCAACTGTAACTAAGGGAATATCTATTGCTTAGTTTTCAACAAGGTCTCACTAAGTAACTTTATAAATTAGGCACTGATATAAAGCAGGTACTGATATAAAGATAAAGTTTGAGAATTATGTCTCATAAGAAGGTAAAAAGTTACTATGGTAAAAAAGGTTTAAAGTTAGGACCCAGCAAAATAAAGCAAACCGTGAAGTGGTTGCTGGGCTTAAAATAATTTGGCCAAGTTATTGAACTAATTGCTTTAATTTATCCAAAGAGAAGGGCAGGCTTTTTAAGTTGGATTACAATAGTAAAGTAAAATGTAAGCAAATTAATTGGATGTGCACTAGGCTTCCAATTTTTGTATATACACACACCTAGTACTGACCTAACCCTTGATTCCCATGGCAGCTGTACATAAAGGGTAACTATAATCAAAAAACTAATTTTGATCGATCAGCAAAAAAAAAATATTTTTGTGGTCATAAACACAAAAACACATACTCAAACTGACACAGATCCACCCCTCCATTCCTATGGCAGCCATACTTAAAGGGTAAATAAAAATTATTTTCATCAATCATAAAAAAAACTTTCTGAACATAAAAACACATACCCCAAACCTAACTTACCCCTCTATTCTTATGACAGCCATATTAAACGGGAAACTATAGTCAAAAAACTAATTTTGACCAATCATCAAAAAAGTTACCTTTTTTGAGAACTCTGCCTGAAAAGGCTGTTTTCACACAGTGAAAGAGAAGTAGATTCCCTTCTCTTCAGTGTAGATTCCCTTACACACTGAGGGAGTCTGAGGCTGTGCTCGCTGGCGGCACTGTGCAGGAGAAGCCTCAGGAATGTCACATGTTAGCCTCCCACCCATTAACTTTCTGGTCAGTCATTTCGGTATATCTTCGGCTGTGGAGCAAGTAGAGAGGTGGTTGATGGCTCATTTTAAAGGTAGGAAACTAACCTTTCATTTAAACTTAACTTGTTTGGAGACCACAGTTCCCCTTTAAGGGCGTGATTGCATAGTGGCTAAGAGGTGTTATAGGAATGCCCAGAGTAAGGTGTCAAAACAGCATTGTACATGGCAGACAGTTGGTGTCGAACCCCCCCACCTCTATTTAGGCTTGGTTCCTTTATTTTCACATAAATGGCCTCCTTGACACCTCTCTTGAATCAGTCACATTCCTTTGCCAATATGTTGACAGTACAATTTTCAAAGGTATGTCCTTTATCCTTAAGATACAGGTACACAAGAAATGAAACATCTCAGAGGAGCCCTGAAAACTTGTGGATATCCAGACTGGGCCTTTGTTAAAAGAAGTAGAAGGAAAGAAAAGAACACGTATACCAACAGTGAAGGGGAAAAGCAGGACAGGAGAAAGAACATGGTCATCCCATATGTAGCAGGGGTCTCCGAGAAATTAAGAAGAATTGTCAAAAAACAACGTATCCCTGTCTGCTTAAACCAAACAACACACTGAGGCAGCAATTGGTACATCCGAAAGGCCCAATACCGAAACACAAGATAAGCGACATCATATACACAGTGCAGTGCTGAATGCTCTGTTTTGTATGTGGGGGAGACCAAACAGCAGCTGCATCAACGTATGGCCGAGCACAGAAGAGCCAATTCCTCGGGTCAGGACTCAGCCGTGTACCTGCATCTTAAGGATAAAGGACATACCTTTGAAGATTGTAATGTCAACATATTGGCAAAGGAACATTACTGGTTCAAGAGAGGTGTCAAGGAAGCAGTTTATGTGAAAATAAAGAAACAAAGCCTAAATAGAGATGGGGGGGTTTGACACCAACTGTCTGCCATGTACAATGCTGTTTTGACACCTTACCCTGGGTGTTCCTATAACACCTCTTAGCCACTATGCAATCCTGCCCGTAACACCTGGCTGTGATATGCTAATTGGGATTTTCCAGGGTACATAATTGCCACAGATTCTTGTACAAGTCATTCTGAATTGAGAAAGCCAGTCGGATGACTAGCGAAACATCTTCAAGAACTAAACTTCAAGTACAGTTGATCTAATTGAATACAACAGATATACCATGACCTGGATGAATGAGAACCTTTACAAGCATATAGTCAAAAAACGAATTTTGACCAACATTTCAGTGAGTCTGGGGAATCAAACCTGCAACCTTCTATTCTGTGTCTTGCTAAAAGAAAGCTTTCTACTTCTATCCAACAAGGGCTACAAGGTGGGATATCAGTACAGAATATTTATCTTTTGCAAGAAACATAATAGAAAAAAAAAAAGTAAGTCTGGAAAATTGAGCCTCTGTCCTAATGGTCTTTTTGTTTCAAAAACCAGCACTTTAGCGGCACGCCACCACCAGCAATTCACGGTGGTTGGTAAATAAAAAACGGAGCTGCTATATATTAAGTTTATACATATGTAAAAACTTTTTATTTCTCTAGAAACATGATGGAAACAAGCCCCCCCCCCCCCAAAAAGCAATAAACTTAGCCAGTAGATTATGTTGTATTGTTTCATAAGTAAACTAGGTGATTTGAACTTGTGACTTCTTGGGCTGTGTATTTACATGGTGTGCCACCAGCAACTCAACTGTGATCACAGGTACATTTATAAACTTTATCTTTCGCTAGAAACAAAAGCTCGAAACTCTGTGCAGAGAGACAGTGAATACCGGGGTCAGGAGGCGTGGCTCTTTGAAGACTACATGGGCTGTGAGTTGCACTGGCAACAACATGGAATCCCTCTTAGTTACAGAATCTATTTCTTACATGTACTGAATGCAACTTTCTAGAATCTGTATTGGTGTTCTGAGAAGAATAGCGTTCCCATTAGGATTAATTTTTTAAAATTTAGTTTTCCTTTAAAGGATATGTGTGGCAGGCGCAATCAATGCTGACTGCAAGTCCTGTCATATCCGATTTGATAATTATCACCTATTTGTGTGCCACAAAAATGACTAATTTCAAAGTCAATGTGACAATCAGATGGTCATCATGGGAACTGGAAAGATGTCTGGTTTCAATCACAGGAAACAGCAGGTAAGCAGAGGGTTTTGTAAAATAATGATTGGTAATGATTGATACATTACTAAAATGCCAGTGGTAAACAACGATTGTTATTTTGTGCTATTGTTCATTTATTAATTTCTCCCCCAATGTGTTGACAAAAGCGAAATGTAGCAATGTAAAAGTGTAAAACCAAAAAAATAGTCATTCTTTACCCTGAAACCAGAAATAAATTAAACAAAACAACATGGAATTCTTTTGCCTTTGAATAGCCGTTCTGAACTGTTTTTAAGCAGAAAAGATCACAGCTGGAAGATCTCAGTTGAAGAAACCACAAACAGCAATGTTCTATTATGGTTTATTTAAAAAAAGATCCATAATAACTAGTGGGAATAGGACATTTACAGTTTGTTCCGTGCCACTCGTGTATGTGGCTTTGCTTGCTATATTTAGAATGTATTTACCTTTAGATTCTTAGAGGCTGTGTTTAACTGAATCAAGTGGTGTATAACTTAGTATAGTATAGTATTTGAGGTTGAATAAAGACATGCGTCTGTCCAGTCCAACATACTCAGCAATACCCACATTTCCTGCCTAACTGTTCATCCATAGGAAGGCAAAAACCCCCACCAGAATTATGAAAGGGAAAAAAATTCCTTCCCAACTCCAAGTGGCAATCGTAAATATCCCTGGATCTGCTCTACTTAATGTATCAATACCAGTAACCTGCAACATTCCTTGTTTTCAAATACTCATCCAGCTTTCTTTACAAACTATCCAATGAACCTGCCATCACAACATCCAGAAGACAGTTCCAAACTTGAAGACTAAACTGCTTTCCTTCAAGTCTTAAGGGATGTCCGTGTGTCCTCTAACATGTTCTTTAAATATGTAGTTTATTATATGGCCCATTAATGTATTTATACACAGTAATCATATCCCCACGCAAATTACTTTTCTCTAGTGTACTTAACTGTAATTATCCAATCTGTCTTCATATTCAAGATCCCCCATTCCCTTTATTATTTTAGTTGCCTTTCTCTGAATTCTTTCCATTACCAAATGTCCTTTTTATACACAGGATTCCAAAATTGCCCTTTCCAAATGCTTTGTAAAGAAGAGGATAACATTTTTCTCCCTTGAATCCATACCTCTCTTTATACAGACAATGTCTTGCTGGCTCTAGCTGTTGCTGCCTGACACTGCTTGCTACCTTTAAGTTTGTTATCCACCAAAACCCCAAATCCTTTTCCAACAGGGATTCACTTAACACAGAGCCATTTTGCAATACTTACTGTTAAATGTAATTAAAACTGGTTTATCTTTTTTTAAAGAAAGTTAAAGTAAGTACACTGTCTACTTTTGCCAGACCACCAAGTAATCCACTGTGTGTCTATGCTACCCATAAATCATTCCATAAACAGTGATCTTTAAGTCCAAAAGTGCATCACCTTACATTTATCAACAATGTATCTCATTTGCCGCTTAGCAGCCCAATGTGACAATCTATCTAGATCCACCTGCAACGATTGCACATCCTCGGAAGTTTTTAATGGTCGACAAAGTTTTCTGTCGTCAGCAAACATAAACCTTGCTGACAATACCCACTTATCTTTGCATCTATTTCATATTTGGATTTCTGTCACAGTCTTACATTGAGAGTCAATGAAATAGATGGGAAAGATATTACCAGTTAAACATGGGCACAGCACAGTGTAAAGTATAAGAGAAAGGTCACCGCAACTGAACTTTTGTACCGATTCTTCAAATGAGAAATGGATTAGATAAGGTTGAAATTTCATTTCGATCTCATGGCTTAAAAATGGGCCCACACGATTAGACAATCAAAACGTGGTCAGTGGCACTTTCACTCCTATCAGACAGACTACTGATCGGGCCGTATTTATAAAGTTTTGTGATTGGTAATGTGCAATAACAAACCTTTGAGAAGTTTTGAAACCAGCTGAGAAACAAATGCCAATAGCGTTTGTTTTTTACAGTAGCAATGTGGTTTTTGGCAATAGCGGTATTCCAATAATGAACCTTTATAAATATGGCCCACAGTGTTAAAGGGCATGTCCACCCCCAAAACTATAATCCCCCCAACTACTGGCCCCACCATGTAGTGTAGTTTAATCCTTACCTCACATCCCAGCTCCATAGGGTTCTCCTGTAGTCCCCCCCCAAAGTCATAAAATGACCACCAGAGGCAGCAGAGTCCATATAGGACACTGCCTGCTAGCTGGCCTCAGGTAGATTTTTGCCATGCTACTGCAGCCCTTCTCCCCCCCTCCCTCCCCCTCCCTCTCCCTCCCGTTCTACTATCCCTCCCCCTAGCATAAAACCCCTTCAGTACTGTTTCCCCCATGTCTCCCAGCCCCAACCGCATATTTTTTTTTTTTAGAAAGCTCCCCAAACTCTTACTTACCTCTCCTCTTCCTTCCTCCGCGAAGTGAGCTGCCGGCAGCCGCGTCTGTGATTGGCTGCCCTCCAGCCATCACAGACGTGGCTGCCGGCCCGCCCCTCTGCTTGCATTTCCTTGCACAGAGGGCCGGGAGCGCGGCGGAGGATCGAGGGGAGGTAAGTAGAGTTTGGGGGCTTTCTAAAAAAAAAAATATAGAGGTTGGGCTGGGACCCAGGGGGATCTTATATGAAAAAATAAATTTTAGGGTGGACTAGCCTTTAAAATCCCTTAGGGGTTGACTAGGTGTATATGCAGGGAGCCTTTAGTTCTTTTTTTTCGATATATATGTTATATAACATAATGATCCAGGGATTCTTCCAATTGCCATTCGTAAGGAAACGATTTTTCCCATATCTAGAGCAAATTAGATATTCTCTCGACAGGGTCAGAAGGTATCAAGGCTTGCCAAAAAAACTACCTAGATGGATCTAAATCTTTATTCAACCTTGAATTTATGTCATGATATCTGCATCTGTCAAGCCTATTTCATATTCACAATATAACGGAAACAAAATTCAATTATGTTGATGAGTCAACTGTCTTCTAAGGAAAGAATAAGCAGCAAGTCCACCATTTCATGCAATACGTTAGAAGACATCCTGATGAAAAACTGATTGTCACCCTCAGTGAACATGGTATACATGGTGGTGCCCAGTGGCATTACAATATTAAAACATTATGGCACTGCCTTTGTCACAGTGCGATTTACCTATTCCGTGTTTTTTTTTAAAAAAAATTTTAATACCAAGTACTGAGCACTGATCCTTGATAACAAGTAAGAGAGCCCAGTGAAAGAGTTGATGTAAACCAGAACATTAAGTGTCTGTTCTAGGGAATATCTGTCATCATGTGCAGGACTTCAAATACTTCCTTCAGGAATCCATAAGAATGGTTTTAACTTGTATGTATGTATGTATATTTTATTTAATAGTGCTACTTGGTATGCAGCGCTGTACAAAATACAGAGTATACAAACAGAGGGATAAGTGCAAGCAATTCTACAAGATAAATTAAACTTACATAAATACATTTTCAAAGGTTAATACATACATATATGTACGACAGTAGAAGCCGAAATGCATTGATACCTTTGAACATGAATAAATTACGTTTTTATACAGAAATTCCCGTGGAGTGCCCCGCTTATATATAATAATATATATATATATATATATATATAAAAATAAGTAAGGTGTCCATGACATATTGGAAAGAGATCCCTGCCTCGAAGAGCTTACAATCTAAGTAATAATAACTTGCTATTATTATTTGAGGTGGAAATATTTATTTCTTGCTCTTTAATTTTTAAACATTTTGTACTATCCAAGCCAAGTTAGCCTCAGAAATAGAAGTAACCTCTAATTACCTTTATCAATTATTAGCAAGTCCAATGCCCCTGTTCAGTTAACAGGACATTCAGTAAGCTGTATAAATTGCAATTGAGATCATTAACAAGAGTCCTAAAGGAAGGAATGCTTTAGCGCTCTACTTACTATTGTAGGTTTCTAACATCTAATAATTACCAGAAAAATAAGCTTCTTATTTCATTTCTTAATACTACATTATTTATATTACGATATTAAACATTGATATGGATGCTCAGTCATTAGGAAACTACATGCAGAGTTATGAGAAAAAAGTATAGTCATGTGTAAACCCCATGATAAGTTCATGGTCAACCCTCATTATAATCGAAGGAATTTTAGAGTACAGTTGTCAATTATAGGAGCAAAGCTAAAACCTTAAAGGGCATCTATAGTGAAAAAAACACACTTGCCCCTTTGCAAAATTAAATTCATGTACTCTGTGCTGCCTTAATCCTATATCTGTCACTGACTCTGTTTACCACGGTGTCAGATCTATGTGCAGCATTCCCCCCTTCTCCCTCCCCTCTGTTACCTCCTCCATGTCTCAGCTGCTCGGCTAACCGACAAGCTTTTATGTGCAGTAGGAGTTAAAAGTTCAACATCCTGAAAAACACACCCCACGCACAGTGGGCCAATAGAAAGTAAGCTGTCCTGGGACCGGAAGAAGAGACAGTACAGTTTACGATCTCTCACTTTGTGACCCATCATCAATCAGTGAAAGCTATTAAGAAGGGGGGTCAAGTGCAGCCTTATATCTAACATCAAAGCTACCTTTCTCCCCCTGCTAATTGTTATCTCTATGTTTATTACAGAGCGGGAGGGGGGATCAAGTCACAGGGATTTGATTGACAGTCCAAGTAGGAGTAGAGGAATGCAATCACGTATTCTTCTAACTGGTGTATCTCAGGACAGAGAGGGAATCTGAAAAAAGTGAAGACACTCTGGGGGTTGTAGGAATTATAGAACACATGGAAAGAAGAAAAAAAAAGTTCATTTTCCCACTATAGATGCCCTTTAAAGAGCTTCATTAGTTTAAACAAGTTTTTTGGTGGAAAAATATATTTAGCAGAACGGTTAGTTTCCCCCAAAACAGAGCAGTTGGCTATCTCCCTGATGCCCCCTCCTCTCTAAGGCTGGGTACACACCAGGCAAATTTTTGTCCCAACCGAGCGTTCGCTACTTGTGAGTGCTTGGTCAGGACAAATGACCGTCAGTTGCGGCAATAGTGGCCGCAGCTGACAGTGTGCCTCATACGGGACTGCACGATCGGCCGTGATTTACCGGCAGTCCAGATTGCCTGTTCGTCCAATACAGACAAACAGGCGACTGAGCCTGGACGCCCCACACAATCAGATATTTCCGTCCGACCGACAGATACACAGCACTATCGGTCGGTCTTCCGGAAAGATCTGCTGGTGTGTCCCCAGCCTAATGGAGTTCATATGCATGATTAGATTAGAAGGAAGGGATGTTTAGGGAGAAGATGAATCTCATCGCTCTGCTAAGGGGGAAAAACAGGAGGTAGGATCACTGTCTCCTACCTCCCTGCAAAATATACTTTAACTGCCAACAAATTTGTTAGTGGACTACAGTTGTCCTTTAATTTTAATTAGTTCAATGCTTATAGACAACTTAGTCAAGAAAGTAAACAGCATTTAAAACTTTATTTTTTGGACATTTTATTTAATTTAGCTTGAAAAAGCCAAATTCCTGTTCTTCTATTTCTTCTTCTTCTTCCGTTTTATTCTTCTGCTTTTTTGGACTGTATATCCTCCCAGTTTTTGAGCTAAAGACATGAAATTCGGTACAGACGTGCAGGGCATATAGAAGTACCGCGGAAGCGATACAGCGTTATCGGCGAATTTCGGGACATTTTTTCCCCATAGACTATAATCCTCAAATGTGGATATTTCAAAACAGTTTGTTTCATGGTCATAAATACAAACGGCGCAGTCCTCAGCCAAGTAAACAAGAAGGGCGACGAACACCCTGTTCTTTACCTGAGCCGAAAACTGTTACCCAGAGAAGTAGCATACTCTACCACTGAGAAAGGGTCTAGCAATAGTATGGGCCTCAGAACTGCAATCCTATCTATACGTAGGACTTTACCATTATTACGACCATAACCCACTTAGCTGGTTGAATCGTACTGCGGAGCATGGAGACTCATGCGCTGGAGCCTATCGCTGCCAGTATGCTTCACCCATCCAACATAAGCAGGGGCAGCCGTCACCAAATGCAGATGGATTGTCACGCTGCGGAGAACCTATCCGGTCGCAACGGTCTAGGTTGTGTAAAACCAATCCCTTTGCAACATCTATGGGGGAGGTGATGACCAGGTGTACCCTGTAAAACAGCATAGACAATATCTGAAATGCAACCCCAATTTTCAATTATTCCCCTAATGGCATGATCAAGCAGCATGGTAGCTTCCACATGTTCACTGTTCTGGTACTCGCAGATTAATTCATGTTTTCCCCAAAGGCAGAGCCATTTGGTGTTAAATTGCTGACTAGCAAGGGGTCTAACTTCAATGGGGGAAGGTGTGAATTCCCCATAATAAACAAACAATGTCATAGACTGGTAGGCAACGAGAACAGCAGGGAATCTGTTATGTGGATTTGAACAGAAACCAACTGGCAGATCAAAGGTCATTCATATTCTCTTAATAATTCCGGATGTGAATTATTTCAGGTTTTCATAAATACCCCCAGTTTATCCAGTAATTAATTCTACATTTATAGAGACCTGACACAATATCATAGCCCAAGCCAAACTTGGGTATTATCCTTCTTAGGCCTAGGATACCCCAGATATGTCGTATTTGGTCTTGTTCTGTTGGGAAAAATTAGTTTATGGACCTCAGGATTTATGTTGAATGTGACATGTATGGTTCATGGATTATGGCCGGGGGTTGGAATTCGATATTTACAATTCCCTCCAAACTAGGGACCAACCTTCAGGGGCAGAACCAAGTCCGCCCCTCTAGGGAGACCAGACCACTCCCATTTTCTGAAGAAAGGATAAAAATGGAACTGGGTCTCATCCCAGGAGTCTGTCATAACACATCTACAGAACATCTGAATAACATCTAGCCAACTGACAGACCGTATTGGCTTAACTCAGGACTTATCATTTGACTATTATTTTCCCAATAACTGGATTATCAAGTTCTGACTCTTCTCATGGACTATTCAGATGCCAATTATCTCTAAGTATTTCTCTTTTACCCAATTCTACCCTCACTTGTGTTACCGCTTTATTTCAGTATGATTTATTTTATTTTTCTTTATATTTTATGCACTATTTTTGTCAATTTTTAATAAATGATATAAAATCATTTAGGCTATTGTACTATCTGAGTATATCCCAAAACAAACCTGGTGTCTCGAAGTACGCTACTATAGAGAGTATTGTGTAGGTATAATGATATACTGTTAAACTGTGTATAGAATATTAGGGGGAATAACCAATTTTCTTACAGGTTGTTAGAAGTAGGGGAGCGGATATCCCCATATAGGTAACAGGTCATTCCGCTGTTTAATCGGGATGTGGTGGCAGTGAATATATTATATTTATTAATATTAATTGTGTAATTATAGTTTGTTCACCAAACCCACCGGGTTCTGATCTGTTCCGTCCGCCTGTCGGTTGCTTGGAGTGTGTTTCCGGTAACGGATAGGTGGTTGGGGGCGTTTTGGGACCGGGGGGTTTGTGACAATGGTGTGGCAGCGTTTGGGATTTGGTGTTTATATCACTCAATCTCTAATAATACAGTGTTAACTAAGTAACTCTGTAGAGCAGAACCCAAGTTCTGTGTTTATAGCCGTGCTTAGAATATATACTGAACAGGTAAACACACAGTGCCCTTCCCCAAAATCTTTTTCTCTACCTTTTTCTACTTGGCAAAATGTCTGAACCTGTGAATTATAGAAACATCAGTCTGGATGACTTAATCGTTGTTGCCAAAGCAGACACATTGATTCCTATCGGAAAAGGAGGGAGGAGCTGATTCGTGAATTAATGGAGGCAGATTTCCAAGCACAGGAAATGCTGGATGAGCCTACAGCAGGAATCACTCACTACGACCTGGTTAAAATGATATTGTCCAGCCTGAATACCATCAAGGACTGTATCACCATTACCCATGGTGTGTGCTGCAGCTACAGGTCTCCTCAGCTCCAGGCAGTGTTGCAAAAGTTAAGCGACACAACCCAATGGAGTACCTGCAATTTCTGGAACGCCGTGCTGAGCGTGAGAGTGCAGAGCGGCAAGCTGAGATGGAGAGAGCGACGGGCTGAGGTGCAGAGCGGCAAGCTGCACGACAATATGAACTGGAAATGGCTAAACTACGCCAGTCCGCCCACAGTTCATCACCAGTTCTCCTGGAGCAGGAGGAACAAGTTTACCAGTGAGTCACAAGTTTAAAATTGCAGCAATGGAGAAGGATACAGACATTGATTTGTTCTACCTCTTTGAAGAGCCTGCCGTAGTCATCGTCTGCCTCAGGAGGATTGGGCCAGAACATCTGACTCCACACCTGCGCTACAAAGCGCTGGATGCGTTTACAGAGTTACCGAGGAAAGTGGATAATGATTATGGAGCTATCAAGGCTGCTATCATAGCCAAGTACCAGTTACCCCCGAGGTTTACCGTAAAAGGTTCCGGTCTGTACAAAAGGGACCCACAAGACTCTTTTCGGATGTGGCTAGCAATTTATCACCACATTCCGACAATGGACTCAGAACCTCACAAACAATTCTTATGGAGCCCTGGAGGATCTTATGGTAAAAGATCAGTTTTTACAGTTTGCCCAGCGGATGTTCGTCAGTTTGTGCTAGAGCGGGAACCCAATCAACAACCGCTCTTGCCGCTGAACTGGCGGATAACTTCATTGCAACCCGTGTGCCGACACGCGCAGAACGTCCTCCCAGGGATGGAAAGGAGGTAAACCATTTACTCCTCCAGCCCCTGTGACCGTCCACCCCAGAGACCGAGACATCTGAGGATCGCACGTGTCACTATTGTCACCAGCCAGGACACTTCAAATATCCTGTCCAGCACTAAAGAGGGCACCACCAGCAACTAGCCAGCCACAGGCTAGACCCCCATCTGCCCCAGAACATCTACTGTGTTATTTGCCAGCGGGAAGGAGATCCAACGCCGCACTCCAAATCACCAGGGGGTTACAGTGACGACCAGATTGTTACTGGGCTTCAGGGATACAGGAGCAGACATCACTTTGGTTCACTCTAACCTTGTTGTCAAAAGAGAACACTCCTCCGATAAGCACCTGACCCTCACGGGAATAGGGGGCACCCTTCCAAACATCGCCGAGTGAATCGACTGGGGGTTGGAAAGCAGGAGAAAGTAGTGGGTATCTCGGACGATATCCCTGTCCCATGTTTGTTGGGACAGATTTAGACATTAGTGCCCAGTATCAAACCGCCGAAAGCTTCCGGAGTCCCAAGGGGGAAGTTCTGCCCACTCCAAGGTACTGGGAATAGGGGTTTGACAGGACCTAGTTCAGAGGTACCTGGGTTAATGTGCATGTGATAATATTGTGTACCTAACATTAAGCCTGTATCTGTGGATGGAATGCATGTAGAAGTAATGTTAAGGATGCCAATGATTGTAGTTGTGATAATGTTGTACCTGTTTTAGCGGTTACTCGCAGTGCCGCTAGGATCCTGGGTTCAGTATCGCAGAGGGAGTCCCAGACCTCTCTTCCGGCTCTGACCCAGCGATGTTAACCATCAGTCAGTTATCTCTTATGGTACGGCCACGGGCGAATCTGATAGTGCCGCGTTTGTTCAGGCACTACACAGCGACCCCAGTCTGGAGTCACTCAGAAGACAGGCTTCTGGACCCACTGGCAGAGGGGGCCGCTTTCAAGGTAATTGGGAAGGTGGCAAATGTGACAGTGAGCTAGTACAACCCACCACACATGACACAGGTATGAAGCCCAAATGGCTTGTGGTACCAAGTGCCTTCCGGGGCATGTGCGAGTCCGCACATGATTTCCCTTGGCTGGCACCTTGGGTATTCGCAAGACAATTGACCGTCTTCAAAGGTATTTTTATTGGCCTGGATTACGGACCGATGTGATTAACTACTGTCGGACGTGTGCTGTTTGCCAGAAAGTAAAGAAGGCCGGGGATACTCGCAAAGGTTCCCCTATATCCACTGCCCGTCATAGTATGAGCCTTTAAGTGGGTGGCAGTTGACATAATCGGGCCACTGCCCATTGTTAGCAGTTCTGGCAAAAAGTACATCCCCACGGTAGGTGGATTATGCTACACGCTATCCAGAGCGGTAGCACTCTCCTCCCGAAGGGCTGGACAGAGTAGCTGACACACTCCTCTCCTTTCTCGCAAGTAGGATTTCTGCAGAGATGCTCTCTGGACCAGGGTCCGCAATTCATGTCCGACTATGGAGGCTCTCTGTGCAAAATACAAATGACACACCCTCGTTTCCACCCCTACCCATCCACAGACCAATGGCCTGTGTCGAGCGATTCAATGGTACGCTTGAAGCAGATCTACAACCTTCGTTAGTAGTCGCAGGAAAGGCTGGAGCGATATCTGCCCCATTTTTATGTCGTACAGGATGCCTCAAGCATCTACATGGTTCTCACCTGTTGAACTCCTGTATGGAAGGGATGTCCGAGGCCCTCAAATTGATCCGAGACATGGAAGCAAGGGGGATCCCACAGATGTCTCGGTAATTGATTCATGTCCTAAGGTTCAGGGACAAATGGAGCCTTAGTTGATTTGTCGGAAAATAGAGAAGGGGCCAGGACAAAAAACTAAGGTGGTAGACCGGCATGCCAGGAATCGGTCATACAGGTAAACGACAAGGTGTATGCACTGCTTCCTGTAGGCAAAACAAGCTGCAGGCAGCATGGGAAGGCCCTACACTATGGGTAAAAAGGTGAACCCAGTAACGTACCTAGTACACTGGGAGGTAGGAAAGTGAAAGTGTCCATGTAAACATGCTGGAAAGCCCATAGAGATAGAACCCAGTATGTTCTGCCTTGTGTAGTCAGCTAAACAGCTGACTACACACTCCTAGATATGCTAGATGGCACACAAGAGTTGGCTGCTGACTTAAAAGTTAATCCGCAACCTCACCCTCCCAGGAAGTTCAGCTGAAGAAAGTGCTTAGTGCCCATAGCCAGCTTTTCACCGGTAAACCAGGGCGAACTAATCTGGCAGTACACCAGGTGAATACCGGTACCCATCCACCCCTCAAGCAGTCAGCCTATCGCATCTCCCCTGGGTTCAAGCAGACATGAAAAGAGAGATAGAGGAGATGTTAGACTTAGGGGTCATCCAGAAGTCCTGTAGCCCCTGGGCCGCCCCAGTTGTTCAGTCCCCAAAAAAGACAAGACCACTAGATTCTGCGTAGACTATAGAAACTTAACGATATAACACCACCGATGCCTATCCCATGCCTCGCATCGATGAATTGTTAGATAAGCTGGCGGCAGGCGATATCTACAATCATGGATCTGAGCAGGGTATTGGCAAATCCTCGGCCCCAATGCACGGAGAAGTCGGCTTTATCACACCATTCGGTCTCTTTGAATTTACAGTGATGCCGTTTGGTATGAAAACGCGCCAGCCAGTTTTCCAACGGGCCGTAAATGACTTCTTGAATGGCATCAAGACTTCACCCTAGCATACCTGGACATATTGCGGTGTTCAGTAACACATGGACAACACCTCCATCACGTTGTTCGAGTTTCTAGAGAGATTGGCATGACAGAAGTACAGTACTTGGGACCCTGGGTGGGTGGCAACACCTCAGACCCGAAACAGAAAGGTTGACCGCCATTGTGGCATGGCCTACCTATCACTAAGAACAGGTTCAGGCCTTTCTGGTACAGCCGGCTACTATAGGAAATTTGTTCCAGCCTATAGTACCCTGGCTAAGCCCCTGACTGATGCCATAGGAAAAACACACCCAGGGTAGTTAACATGGACCCCAGAGTGTGAGGGAGCTTTCCAGCCTTGAAGCAACGCTGATCAGTGCGCCTGTACTTCAAGCCCCGGACTTCTGTCGTCGGTTCCTTGTCGCAGACAGACGCCTCAATTATGGCTGGGCGCAGTCCTCAGCCAAGTAAACAAGAAGGGCGAACGACACCCTGTTCTTTACCTGAGCCGCAAACTGTTACCACCAGAGAAGTAGCATCTCTACCACTGAGAAAGAGTGTTCAGCAAAGTATTGGCCTACAGAAACTGCAATCCTATCTATACGGTAGGACCGTTTACCATTATACGACCATAACCCACTTAGCTGGTTGAATCGTACTGCGGGGAGCAATGGGAGAACTCATGCGCTGGAGCCTGATCGCTGCAGCAGTATGACTTCACCATCCAACTAAAGCAGGCAGCCGTCACACAGAATGCAATGTGATTGTCACGCTGCGGAGAACCTATCCAGGTCCCACGTCTAGGTTGTGTAAAACCAATCCTTGGCCAACATCTATGGGGGGGGAGGGTGATGACCAGGTGTTACCCGTAAAACGCATAGACAATATCTGATTGCAACCCCAATTTTCAATTATTTCACCCTAATGGCATGATCAAGCAGCATGGTAGGCTCCACATTGTTTCAATCGTTCTGGTACTCGCAGGTTAATTCATTTTTCCCACAAAGCAGAGCCATTTGGTGTTAAATTAGCTGACTAGCCAAGGGGTCTAACTTCAATGGGGGAGGTGTGAATCCCCATAATAAAAACAATGTCATAGACTGGTAGGCAACGAGAACAGCAGGGAATCTTTAGTTGGGATTTGAACAGAAACCAACTGGCAGATCAAGGTCATTCATATTCCTTATAATTCCGGATGTAGAATTATTTCAGGTTTCATAAATACCCCCAGTTTTATCCAGTAATTAATTCTACATTTATAACGAGCCCTGACACAGATATCATAGCCAAGCCAACTGGGATATTATCGTCTTAGGCCTAGGATACCACCTAAAGTGTCGTATTTGGTCTTGTTCTTTTGTGGAAAAATTAGTTATGGACCATCAGGATATTATGTGAATGTGACATGTATGGTTCATGGATTATGGCCGGGTTGGAATGATATACACCCTCAACAGGGACCACTTCAGGGCAGAACCAGGTCCCCCCTCTAGGGACCAGACCACTCCCTTTTCTGAAGAAGGATAAAAATGGAACTGGGTCTCATCCCAGAGAGTCTGTCATAACATCTACTAAGAACACCTGGAATAACATCTAGCCACTGGACAGACCGTATTGGCTTAACGCAGGACTTATCATTTGGACTATTATTTTCCCAAATAACTGGATTATCAAGTTCTGGGACTCTTCTCATGGACTATCAGATTGCCAATTATATCTAAGTATTTCTTCTTTTAACCCAATTCTACCCTCACTTGTGTTACCGCTTTATGTTCAGTGATTTATTTTATTTTCTCTTATTTTATGGCACTATTTGTGACTTTTTAATAAATGATATAAAATCATTTATAGGTACTATTGTCCTATTCTGAGTATATCCCAAAACAACCTTTGTCTTCGAAGTACGTTACTATAGAGAAGTATTGTTAGGTATATAATATACTGTATAACGGTGTATAGAATATTAGGGGAATAACCAATTTTCTACAGGTTGTTAGAAGTAGGGGATGCGGATATCCCCTATAGGTAACAGGTCATTCCGCTGTTTAATCGGGTATGTGTGCTATGAGTATATTGATATTAGTAATATTAATTGTGTAATATATAGTTTGTTCACCAAACCCACCGGGTCTGATCTGTTCCGTCCGCCTGTCGGTTGCTGGAGTGTGTTTTCCGGTAACGGATAGGTGGTTGGGGCGTTTGGGACGGGGGGTTTGTGACAGGTACACGCCACTTACTGACCTACCTTTCCATTCCCATGGAAGCCTACTTAAAGGGTAACTATAGTCAAAAAAATTATTTGATCAATCATCAATAAAAGTTAGTTTATGGTCATACATGCAAAAACATACCTCCCCCCCCCCCACCTCACACAGGTACACACAACCTCTTACGCTACCCTTTATTCTTTGGCAGCCATACTTAAAGGGTAAATAAAGTCAAAAAAAACTAATTAGATTTTTCCTCAATAAAAGATAGTTTTTAAGTTGTAAAACACAAAAAAGGCATACCCCCTCAACCCAGACCCATTACTACACACCTACTGATCTACTTATCCATTACTGTGGCAGCAACTCTGATCAACATCAAAAAGTTGTTTTTTAACCCCACACGTGATACAGGTAAATACATAAAAATAAAATAAAGGGAACTAACGTAAAAAAACTAATTTTATTTCCAGGCAGCATATTTCCTATGACTATTGACTATTTAAACTATAGTCAAAAAAACACATTTTGATCACTCATCGAAAGTTAGTTATTTTATCCCCCAACCTGTATATAGATACCATCACCAACTGATCTACCTTTAATGCATGTGACATATTTGAGGGTAAAATAAACAACAATGTTCTCATCATTGGCATTATTGAGTTTTAAAATCTGCAGCACAAACACACAATGCAGTCTTTCAAGCCAAATTCAAAGTTATACTTAAACTTTCCTTTCTAGTTCTTATTACATTTCAATAAGTTCATTCCTGATTAAACATTAATTTCACACAGATAAATCGTAATTCCTATTTCAATAAATGGTCAATATATGAAGAAAAATTGATGAGAGCCAAAAATACAGATAAATTACCAATCTGCTTGAATTAAAAAACCAATTATACAAACTGCAGTAATTCGAATTTGTGTTTTCAGAATAAAATAAATGAACAATATATAAAGAACAAAGGAGGTGCTAATACCTTTTGGGATTTGGCAAAGAAAGTCACAGAAAAAAAAACATTACTTTGTGCCCCCTTGGTGTTACACAGCAGAAAATGTACATCTTACAGTTCGTAACTGGTTTAACCATTAACTGAAAAACAAACTGGCATGCCTCAATACAAGTGGTGGTGAAATGGACACTTGTATACAAACCAGCCACCTCCTGGTGTTTAAAAGGGCACGTCCAGCCCCAAATGAAAACTTACATACAGGTAAATTACCCCCCAAAACCTTAAAACGGTAATAGTTTTGAAATCTGACATATTAAGTCTAACCTGAAATCCTGCACAATGTCCGTTTCCTGGTTCTTCCAGTTAGCAACTGTCAGTTATGGATTTGACAGTGGACATCACAGCCAATGACTGAATGTTAATCACCCTGTCTGCCCTCTTTGAAGCATGCCCAGCTCAGTACAGGCATCTAAATTCTACTTACTCCGTTTCATGAGGCATCCAGAAGCATAGCAGGCATACGTAATGAATTCATAGGACAAAGTAGATATATCAACATATTTAAAGAGGTCCGTCTTTCTAAAGAGTTCTTATGAGTGTGGAGCTGTCCTTTAATGTTTAGTAATGATTAGCTGTGTCTGGTGGAGGGAAAGAGGTTTTAAAACAGCTCCAATATGAGCCTAGATTAGGCGTTCCCAGGCAATACAGGATCTTGCTTGACGCTCGATAAAATGGGGCTGTAGCATTTCTGTACGACAATAATGACCGCACCATGTACATGCCATCAATAGTCGTTAATATGGTACAGACCAATATATTGCGATTCAGTGTCTTCAATATTACCATTAACAAAATATCTTTGTTCCTCAAAAGGGCAATGACCGGCTGCTATATAGCCTGATCTGATATTTCATTTTGCAATAAATGCTACATCTGCAAATTAAATGTTACTGTGCTTATGAAGAGCATATTATAATCATACAATTTAGCTCAGTCCATATTTGGTTTAAGTCTCAGTGGCCAAGTCTTCTTCCTCTTGTTCATTTTTACTACACACACCCAGACACCCCAAGGCACGGTTGTTCAAACAAAGTTTGGATAGTTGCAGAAACATTAATTTACTGCCACGTATTTCTGTACTGCTGAGCTCGATTTCCGCACAACACAGAACCAGTATTGATGTTAACATCCACTAGATGCGGCTTTCCCCGTCTGCCATCTGAATAGAGCTTGAAAACATAGCAGTCTCCAATTCCCCTACTGGAGGCACAGTGAGAAAAATACTTTGTTTATGTTAGCTGGGCCCACCACAAATATTGCTTGTCAGCAGTAAGCCTGTAAAAAAAAAAAAAATATTACAAATGTGATTTTTTTATTTGTCGCGGTTTCTTGCATTAGTGGTTTACTACCTTGTACTCTGTCTATACCTGATGGAGTATGGTCCATCCTCTGAAAAAAAACAACTGCTCCACGATCCATCCACTCACCAGTGACTTTATCAAAGGCTGAATCCTTTTGTTTCCTCTGTCAGCACACCCAGACCTACAAGTGTTTAAACACAATTAGATGACCTTCATTTCAAGGTGATGTAGTTCTGGCAAGTATCCAATTACACAAAAATAATAAATTACAAATTAGTGTATAATGATATTACACTATATTTGCATTAATATTTAAGGAGATAAAAGGGTTAAATATATTTTTCTAAGAGATGTTAAGACCCTGAGTTTTGAATTATAATTTATTTATATATGCAACGTAAAAAACACAAATGGACTGGGGAAAGACATCACCAGTCCTGTCTGTGGCACTTAGCCTCACTCGACTGGGTTTGGAAACTCCTGTACCAGCTCCTCTATAAAGCCAGGGGCAATTTCACACATCCCTGGTGCAGCACTGCTACCTTACTAAACGGTTAATCTTTAATTTATTTTAATTCTCCATTAGAGAATAGGAAAATGAGACACGGAATATTAGAAATTTAGTATATACTTTAAGTTATTATTAAGGACAACTTAATAAATTATTGGAATGCTCAGTGATGATAGCTGCGGCTATTTTAGAAATACCGGAACTCGTAGTTAGTTAAACCGATTTGCATAGAACAATAAATTTTTATCTTACATAAAAGATTGCTCTAGGTGACAAGGTTTATAGATATAAAAACAAAAAGTATTCTTACTCTTCCATTTCATCCACAGCTACATGTGTGGAATATAGAACTGACCAGGTTTTGTACCATAACCTCCCAAGGTCCAAAGCAGCCAGAAATCTAGAAGAAAAATGTAGGTTTTCACATTAGAAATGTATCATTACGTCTCACAACTATGATAGGTGATTCCAGTCCTGATTAAGCCAACTCAAAAAGTGGACCTCTTACCCACTGTCATCACTGGCGGAAGGATAAACGCAATCAAAATCACTTACCCACGCCAAGGAATCCATATTTATTCAAGTCACTACAATAACAGTAAACCCTAAGCCAAAAACCTACAAGCAGAGATTCAGAAAGTTCATATGATACAAGGAAGAACACCAGAATAAAATATGAATACTTAGGGAGGCACAAACGATAAAGGAGGTTTGGGTCCCAATGCTACTTACATATATATAAAGCAGCACAAACATAGCCAACAAACAATCACAATGGATATCAGAGCAGGGAAAATTGGCATGGTAGATATGAATGGAAAAACTACGTGCTCCACTCACTATCATCACTTTATGGTTGCCAAAAGAACAGCACAAATGTTTACTCCAAAAATCATCAACAACAGCGCTCTGCAACTCGGACAGAACAATAAACAAACATTTGTTTTTCACCATACTGACTCCATTTTAACCCTCTGTATACTCCCCCCTCAATCTCCCTGGGGGCCTTTACAGCAAAAGGACATAACATATGGAAAATCAAAGGGTATAGACCTATAAGTGATCTAAGAAAAGAAAATGGCTCACTGAGCACACATGGGAAGAAGCTCCACACATTTCCAATTACTGCTAACAATGGTATCTAGATACTAAATACTACATTATGCCCGACTGTTTTCTGGAGCGATGCCAGAGAAAGCCAAATGACTTCTAGTAGAGAATCTTATGACCAATACCACTCAAAGCAGGGAGGATTTCCTCCCTATATAAGATACTATGGTACGACACGTCACCAATTCCAAATCACAAATATGTTTTGAAATGGGAGTCAAGGTTCAATCAAACCCAGTATGAACAACAATGGACCCAAATATAATTAACTCACACCCAAGAGTTCACTAAATTTGCCCCAAAGAAAGAACCATCAAAATACTTTTTGACTGGTACACCTACACCTGAATATTTACATAGAATCAAGTCACTCCCATCCCAACTATGCTTCTGAAACTGTAACACTCGGCGTCACAATTACATGCTGGATGGCAGGGTGGGAGCCCGAATCTGGAATAAAGAAGCACTATCCAAGAGGTCATTGATCCCACTAAAAAACTATCACCATACTGCCTCTTTAACTTATCCGACACAGGGACTAAAATACATGCTCAAAGATTGATCTCCATATCTGACAGCCTGAAAGGCACTAATAGCCGCTATCCCCTGGAAGAAACCAACGCCATCTAAAACAGAGTTATCTCCAGGATTTTGAAAATAAGTCTAATGAATTCTGGCCACAAAATACAAAAACTCATGAAACAATGGCCACAAAACAATGGTCATGGGAGCTGGAATAAACCCCAACCAAGATAAATTTGCTACGGAGGACGGGGGGGGAGAGGCCCGGGGATTGACTGGAACCCTAAGCATAATCTGAAATGGGAAGATCTACAGGTAGTATAGTATATACGATAACCAGAAGGTTGTCCTTGTTGTTTTAGATCTGTGAAGTGTTATGAGTAGTGAATACCAGTAAAAAGGGAATATCCCTAACACTTAATGGACAAAAAAATTTTATATAATAATAATAATACGGTAACCTTATGATACACAAATGGACTATGGAAACCGTATTGTATGTTTTTTTAGTTCTTTTACTTTTTATTTAGTATGTAATTTTCTGTCTCAAAATGTGGGGGAAAAACAGCCATTTTATTTTATTTTCTCAATTGCTGTTGAAAACGTAACGTTGAGTATGTTTAAATAAATTTTTTATAAAAATTAATGAACAAAAAAAAAAAAGAAATGTCATCCATTACAGAACACAGTCCTGGAGTTAGATTTCTTTTTTAGTCAGTGGTGTGTTATTTTGGCGATGTGTAGATACATGGATACTCTACACAACCTACAAAAACAGCAGGGATTTTGATTAAAAAAAAAGACACAAAAGCAAAAATAAAAAAAATCAGAAAACGTTAGTGAATAAAAATGTGCTACCAAATCTGATTTTTTTTTTTTTCCTTTTACATTTCAATGCCATTTTCAATGGCAGATGAAAGTCAAAACTCTGCATGAATAAAAAACACTTGTGTGTATTGTAGGCAATGAATATCAGACATATGCGATCATTCAATGTGTGTGTTTCATAAATAAAATAGAAGTACAATATATATAAAGACAGAGCTGCTTATTACTTTTGGTGACTTGGCAAAGAAAGTTCACAGAATAATATTACTTGTGATATGAACAGAAAATGTAGATTTACAATTTTGTAACTGGTTATACACATTAACTGAAAACAAACTCTTGCAACTCACACAAGTGTGGTGATACAAACACTTGTACCAAACCAGCACTAATGGTGTTTCTTATAATGATTTAGTAATGCTTAGCTGTGTGTTGGCAAAGAAGTTGACCAGAAAATAAAAACCATTACTTTGGGCCCGCCTTGGTGTTACGAGCAGAAGCTATGTAAATCTTACATTTGCAACTGGTTTATACCCCATTAAAAGGCATGTCCACCATAAAACTAACTTTTAATATAAGGTAGCCCCCCTCTGCCCCCCCCAAACCGCTGTGTAGTTCTTTAAAAAAAAAAAGAAGCCAAATCATACTTGCGAGAGCACCAATCACAGAACGTGTCGCCAGCAATGGAGATGACTAGGGTATGAAGGGCTGTAAGTATGATTCAGCTTCTTTTTTTAAACAACATGATGGCGGTTGGGGTTGGACAGTGGGTACTACCTGATATTTAAACGATTGTTATGCCTACAAATTAGGGCGGGCAGGCATGGATGATACAGATGGGTGGGAGGGAGGGGGAGAAAGGCTCCAACTACGCATTCACACTACCATCCAAGGCTAAGAGAGAAGGACAGAAGCTTTCCACAGGAAGACAGCTCCTACTCCACAGTTCCTGGACTTGGACAAGCATTCCCACACAAGCGCCTTTTCTCTAGTGTACATAATTGTAAATTATCCAATCTGTCTTCATATTCAAGATCCCCCATTCCCTTTATTATTTTAGTTGCCTTTCTCTGAATTCTTTCCATTACCAAGATGTCCTTTTTATACACAGGATTCCAAAATTGCCCTTTCCAAATGCTTTGTAAAGAGAGAGGATAACATTTTTCTCCCTTGAATCCATACCTCTCTTTATACAAGACAATGTCTTGCTGGCTCTAGCTGTTGCTGCCTGACACTGCTTGCTACCTTTAAGTTTGTTATCCACCAAAACCCCAAGATCCTTTTCCAACAGGGATTCACTTAACACAGAGCCATTTTGCAATACTTACTGTTAAATGTAATTAAAACTGGTTTATCTTTTTTTAAAGAAAGTAAAGTAAGTACACTGTCTACTTTTTGCCAGACCACCAGAGTAATCCACTGTGTGCTATGCTACCCATAAATCATTCCATAAACAGTGATCTTTAAGTCCAAAATGCATCACCTTACATTTATCAACAATGTATCTCATTTGCCGCTTAGCAGCCCAATGTGACAATCTATCTAGATCCACCTGCAACGATTGCACATCCTCGGAAGTTTTTAATGGTCGACAAAGTTTTCTGTCGTCAGCAAACACATAAACCTTGCTGACAATACCCAACTTATCTTTGCATCTATTTCATATTTGGATTTCTGTCACAGTCTTACATTGAGAGTCAGATGAAATAGATGGAAAGATATTACTCAGTTAAACATGGGCACAGCACAGTGTAAAAGTATAAGAGAAAAGGTAAACCGCAACTGAACTTTTGTACCGATTCTTCAAATGAGAAATGGATTAGATAAGGTTGAAATTTCATTTCGATCTCATGGCTTAAAAATGGGCCACACGATTAGACAAATCAAAACGTGGTCAGTGGCACTTTCACTCCTATCAGACAGACTACTGATCGGGCCGTATTTATAAAGGTTTGTGATTGGTAATGTGCAATAACAAACCTTTGAGAAGTTTTGAAACCAGCTGAGAAACAAATGCCAATAGCGTTTGTTTTTACAGTAGCAATGTTGGTTTTTGGCAATAGCGGTATTCCCAATAATGAACCTTTATAAATATGGCCCACAGTGTTAAAGGGCATGTCCACCCCCAAAACTATAATCCCCCCAACTACTGGCCCCACCATGTAGTGTAGTTTAATCCTTACCTCACATCCCAGCTCCATAGGGTTCTCCTGTAGTCCCCCCCCAAAGTCCCATAAAATGACCACCAGGAGGCTAGCAGAGTCCATATAGGACACTGCCTGCTAGCTGGCCTCAGGTAGATTTTTGCCATGCGTACTGCAGCCCTTCTCCCCCCCTCCCTCCCCCTCCCTCTCCCTCCCGTTCTACTACCCTCCCCCTAGCATAAACCCCTTCAGTACTGTTTCCCCCCATGTCTCCCGCACCCCCAACCGCATATTTTTTTTTTTTAGAAAGCTCCCCAAACTCTTCTTACCTCCTCTCCTCTTTCCTCCTCGGCGAAGTGAGCTGCCGGCAGCCGCGTCTGTGATTGGCTGCCGCTCAGCCAATCACAGACCGTGGCTGCCGGTCCCGCCCCTCTGCTTGCATTTCCTTGCAAGCAGAGGGCCGGGAGCGCGGCGGAGGATCGAGGGGAGGTAAGTAGAGTTTGGGGGGCTTTCTAAAAAAAAAAATATAGAGGTTGGGGCTGGGAGCCCAGGGGGGATCTTATATGAAAAAATAAATTTTAGGGTGGACATAGCCTTTAAGAATCCCTTTAGGGGTTGACTAGGTTATATGGCAGGGACCTTTAGTTCTTTTTTTTCGATATATATGTTATATACATAAATGATCCAGGGATTCTTCCAATTGCCATTCGTAAGGAAACGATTTTTCCCATATCTAGAGCAAATTAGATATTCTCTCAGACAGGGTCAGGAAGGTATCATAGGCTTGCCAAAAAAACTTAACCTAGATGGATCTAAATCTTTATTCAACCTTGAATATTATGTCATGATATCTGCATCTGTCAAAGCCTATTTCATATTCACAATATAACGGAACAAAATTCAATTATGTTGATGAGTCAACTGTCTTCTAAGGAATGAAATAAGCAGCAAGTCCACCATTTCATGCAATACGTCAGAAGACATCCTGATGAAAAACTGATTGTCACCCTCATTGAAACATGGTATACATGGTGGTGCCCAGTGGCATTACAATATTAAAACATTATGGCACATGCCTTTGTCACAGTGCGATTTGCCTATTCCGTGTTTTTTTTAAAAAAAATTAATTTACCAAGTACTTGAGCACTGATCCTTGATAACAAGTAAGAGAGCCCAGTGAAAGAGTTGATGTAAACCAGAACATTAAGTGTCTGTTCTAGGGAATATCTGTCATCATGTGCAGGACTTCAAATACTTCATACCTTCAGGAATCCATAAGAATGGTTTTAACTTGTATGTATGTATGTATAATTTTATTTAAATAGTGCTACTTGGGTATGCAGCGCTGTACAAAATACAGAGTATACAAACAGAGGGATAAGTGCAAGCAATTCTACAGATAAATTAAACTTACATAAATACATTTTCAAAGGTTAATACATACATATATGTACGACAGTAGAAGCCGAAATGCATTGATACCTTTGAACATGAATAAAAGTTACGTTTTATACAGAAATTCCCGTGGAGTGCCCCGCTTATATATATATATATATATATATATATATATATAAAATAAGTAAGGTGTGCCATGACATATTAGGAAAGAGATCCCTGCCTCGAAGAGCTTACAATCTAAGTAATAATAACTTGCTATTATTATTTGAGGTGGAAATATTTATTTCTTGCTCTTTAATTTTTAAACATTTTGTACTATCCAAGCCAAGTTAGCCTCAGAAATAGAAGTAACCTCTAATTACCTTTATCAATTATTAGGCAAGTCCAATGCCCCTGTTCAGTTAACAGGACATTCAGTAAGCTGTATAAATTGCAATTGAGATCATTAACAAGAGTCCTAAAGGAAGGAATGCTTTATGCCTGCTACTTACTATTGTAGGTTTCTAACATCTTAATAAATTACCAGAAAAAATAAGCTTCTTATTTCATTTCTTAATACTACATTATTTATATTACGATATTAAACATTGATATGGATGCTCAGTCATTAGGAAACTACATGCAGAGTTATGAGAAAAAGGATAAGTCATGTGTAAACCCCATGATAAGTTCATGGTCAACCCTCATTATAATCGAAGGAATTTTAGAGTACAGTTTTCAATTATAGGAGCAACAGCTAAAACCTTAAAGGGCATCTATAGTGAAAAAAACACATTGCCCCTTTGCAAAGTTAAATTCATGTACTCTGTGCTGCCTTAATCCTATATCTGTCACTGACTCTGTTTAACCACGGTGTCAGATCTATGTGCAGCATTCCCCCCTTCTCCCTCCCCTCTGTTACCTCCTCCATGTCTCAGCTCCGGCTAACCGACAAGCTTTTTATGTGCAGTAGGAGTTAAAAGTTCAACATCCTGAAAAACACACCCACGCACAGTGGCCAATAGAAAGTAAGCTGTCCCTGAAAAACACACCCACGCACAGTGGCCAATAGAAAGTAAGCTGTCCATGGAAGAAGGAGATCAGTACAGTTTACGATCTCTCACTTTGTGACCCATATTATCCTTCTTAGGCCTAGGATACCCCAGATATGTCGTATTTGGTCTTGTTCTGTTGGGAAAAATTAGTTATGGACCATCATGATATTATTTTGAATGTGACATGTATGGTTCATGGATTATGGCCGGGGGTTGGAATTCGATATTTACAATTCCCTCCAAAACTAGGGACCAACCTTCAGGGGCAGAACCAAGTCCGCCCCTCTAGGGACCAGACCACTCCCATTTTCTGAAGAAAGGATAAAAATGGAACTGGGTCTCATCCCAAGAGTCTGTCATAACATCTACAAGAACATCTGGAATAACCTCTAGCCAACTGGACAGACCGTATTGGCTTAACGCAGGACTTATCATTTGGACTATTATTTTCCCAATAACTGGATTATCAAGTTCTGACAGGTATGAAGCCCAAATGGCTTGTGGTACCAAGTGCCTTCCGGGGCATGTGCTGAAGTCCGCACATGATATTCCCTTGGCTGGGCACTATTTTTATTGGCCTGGATTACGGACCGATGTGATTAACTACTGTCGGACGTGTGCTGTTTGCCAGAAAGTAAAGAAGGCCGGGGATACTCGCAAGGTTCCCCTATATCCACTGCCCGTCATAGATGAGCCTTTTAAGTGGGTGGCAGTTGACATAATCGGGCCACTGCCCATTGTTAGCAGTTCTGGCAAAAAGTACATCCTCACGGTAGTGGATTATGCTACACGCTATCCAGAGGCGGTAGCACTCTCCTCCCTAAGGGCGGACAGAGTAGCTGACACACTCCTCTCCATTTTCTCGCAAGTAGGATTTCCTGCAGAGATGCTCTCTGACCAGGGTCCGCAATTCATGTCCGACCTTATGGAGGCTCTCTGTGCAAAAATACAAATGACACACCTCGTTTCCAGCCCCTACCATCCACAGACCAATGGCCTGTGCGAGCGATTCAATGGTACGCTGAAGCAGATGCTAGGTAAACGACAAGGTGTATGCACTGCTTCCTGTAAGGCAAAACAAGCTGCAGGCAGCATGGGAAGGGCCCTACACTATTGTAAAAAGGGTGAACCCAGTAACGTACCTAGTAAACATGGGAGGTAGGAAAGTGAAAAGTGTCCATGTAAACATGCTGAAAGCCCATAGAGATAGAACCCAGTATGTTCTGCCAGTGTGTAGTCAGCTAGAACAGCTGACTACACACTCCTAGATATGCTAGATGGCACACAAGAGTTGGCTGCTGACTTAAAAGTTAATCCGCAACTCTCACCCTCCCAGGAAGTTCAGCTGAAGAAAGTGCTTAGTGCCCATAGCCAGCTTTTCACCGGTAAACCAGGGCGAACTAATCTGGCAGTACACCAGGTGAATACCGGTACCCATCCACCCCTCAAGCAGTCAGCCTATCGCATCTCCCCTGAGGTTCAAGCAGACATGAAAAGAGAGATAGAGGAGATGTTAGACTTAGGGGTCATCCAGAAGTCCTGTAGCCCCTGGGCCGCCCCAGTTGTTCTAGTCCCCAAAAAAGACAAGACCACTAGATTCTGCGTAGACTATAGAAAACTTAACGATATAACCACCACCGATGCCTATCCCATGCCTCGCATCGATGAATTGTTAGATAAGCTGGCGGCAGGCCGATATCTGACAATCATGGATCTGAGCAGGGGGTATTGGCAAATCCCTCTGGCCCCAGATGCACGAGAGAAGTCGGCCTTTATCACACCATTCGGTCTCTTTGAATTTACAGTGATGCCGTTTGGTATGAAAAACGCGCCAGCCAGTTTCCAACGGGCCGTAAATGACCTGCTGGATGGCATGCAAGACTTCACCCTAGCATACCTGGACGATATTGCGGTGTTCAGTAACACATGGGACGAACACCTCCATCACTTGTCGCAGGTTCTAGAGAGATTGGCATGACAGAAGTACAGTACTTGGGACACTGGGTGGGTGGCAACACCCTCAGACCCGAAACAGGAAAGGTTGACGCCATTGTGGCATGGCCTCAGCCTATCACTAAGAAACAGGTTCAGGCCTTTCTGGGTACAGCCGGCTACTATAGGAAATTTGTTCCAGCCTATAGTACCCTGGCTAAGCCCCTGACTGATGCCACTAGGAAAAAAACACCCCAGGGTAGTTAACTGGACCCCAGAGTGTGAGGGAGCTTTCCAGGCCTTGAAGCAAGCGCTGATCAGTGCGCCTGTACTTCAAGCCCCGGACTTCTGTCGTCGGTTCCTTGTCCAGACAGACGCCTCAGATTATGGGCTGGGCGCAGTCCTCAGCCAAGTAAACAAGAAGGGCGACGAACACCCTGTTCTTTACCTGAGCCGAAAACTGTTACCCCCCCCCCCCCCACCTCACACAGGTACACACACCTACTTACCTACCCTTTATCCTTTTGGCAGCCATACTTAAAGGGTAAATAAAGTCAAAAAAACTAATTTAGATTTTTCCTCAATAAAAGATAGTTTTATAGTTGTAAACACAAAAAAGGCATACCCCCTCAACCAGACCCAGGTACACACACCTACTGATCTACTTATCCATTACTGTGGCAGCCATACTGATCAACAATCAAAAAAGTTTGTTTTATTAACCCCCAACGTGATACAGGTAAATACATAAAAATAAAATAAAGGGTAACTAACGTAAAAAAACCTAATTTTAGTTTCCATGGCAGCCATATTTACTATATGACTATTGACTATTTAAACTATAGTCAAAAAACACATTTTGATCACTCATCGAAAGTTAGTATTTTATCCCCCAACCTGATATGAGTACACATACACCAACTGATCTACCTTTAATGCATGTGACATATTTGAAGGGTAAGTAAAAAACAACAATGTTCTCATCATTGGCATTATTGAGTTTTAAAATCTGCAGCACAAACACACAAAATGCAGTCTTTCAAGCCAAATTCAAAGTTTATACTTAAACTTTTCCTTTCTAGTTCTTATTACATTTCAATAAGTTCATTCCTAGATTAAACATTAATTTCAACACAGAATAAATCGGTAATTCCTATTTCAATAAAAATGGTCAATATATGAAGAAAAAATTGATGAGAGCCAGAAAATACAGATAAATTACCAATCTGCTTGAATTAAAAACCAATTATACAAACTGCAGTAATCGAATTTGTGTTTTCAGAATAAAATAGAAGTGAACAATATATAAAAGAACAGGAGCTGCTAATACCTTTTGTGATTTGGCAAAGAAAGTCACAGAAAAAAAAACATTACTTTGGTGCCCCCTTGTGTTACCAGCAGAAAATGTACATCTTACAGTTCGTAACTGGTTTAACTCATTAACTGAAAAACAAACTGGCATGCCTCAATACAAGTGTGGTGAAATGGACACTTGTATACAAACCAGCCACCTCCTGGTGTTTAAAGGGCAAGTCCAGCCCCAAAATGAAAACTTACATACAGGTAAATTACCCCCCAAAACCTTAAAACGGTAATAGTTTGAAATCTGACATATATAAGTCTAACCTGAAATCCTGCACAATGTCCTGTTTCCTGGTTCTTCCAGTTAGCAACTGTCAGTTATGGATTTGACAGTGGACATCACAGCCAATGACTGAATGTTAATCCCCTGTCTGCCTCTTCTGAGCATGCCCAGGATCAATACAGGCATCTAAATTACTCCGTTTCCATGAGGCATCCAGAAGCATAGCAGGCATACAGTAATGAATTCATAGGACAAAGTATGATATATCAACATATTTTAAAGAGGCCATTCTTTCTAAAAGATGTTCTTATGAGTGTGGAGCTGTCCTTTAATGCTTTAGTAATGCTTAGCTTGTGTCTGGTGGAGGGAAAAGAGTTATTAAAAACAGCTCCTAATATGAGCCTAGCTTAGGCGTTTCCAGGCAATACAGGATCTTGCTTGACGCTCGAGTTAAAATGGGGCATGTAGCATTTCTGTACGACAATAATGACCGCACCATGTACATTGCCATCAATAGTCTTTAATATGGTACAGACCAATATATTTGCAATTCAGTGTCTTCAATATTACCATTAACATAAATATCTTTGTTCCCTCAAAAGGCCAATGACCGGCTGCTATGATAGCCTGATCTGATATTTCATTTTGCAATAAATGCTACATCTGCACAATTAAATGTTACTGTGCTTATGAAGAGCATTATTATAATCATACAATTTAGCTCAGTCCATATTTGGTTTTAAGTCTCAGTGGCCAAGTCCTTCTTCATCTTGTTCATTTTTACTAGCACACACAGACACCCCAAAGGCATGGTTGTTCAAACAAAGTTTGGATAGTTGCAGAAACATTAATTTACTGCCACGTATTTCTGTACTTGCTGAGCTCCGATTTCCGCAACATACACAGAACCAGTATTGATGTTAACATCCACTAGATGCGGCTTTACGCCGTCTGCCATCTGAATAGAGCTTGAAACATAGCAGTCTCCAATATTCCCTACTGGAGGCACAGTGAGGAAAATAACTTTGTTTATGTTTAGCTGGGCCACCACAAAATATTGCTTGTCAGCAGTAAGCCTGTAAAAAAAAAAAACATATTACCAAATGTGATTTTTTTTATTTGACGCGGTTTCTTGCAGTAGTGGTTTACTACCTTGTACTCTGTCTATACCTGATGGAGTATGGTCCATCCTCTGAAAAACAACTGCTCCACGATCCAATCCACTCACCAGTGACTTTATCAAAGGCCTGAATCCTTTTGTTTCCTCTGTCAGCAACCCAGACCTACAAGTGTTTAAACACAATTAGATGACCTTCATGTCAAGGTGATGTAGTTCTGGCAAGTATCCAAATTACACAAAATAATAAATTACTACAAAATTAGTGTATAATGATATTACACTATATTTGCATTAATATTTAAGGGAGATAAAAGGGTTAAATATATTTTTCTAAAGATGTTAAGACCCTGAGTTGTTGAATTATAATTTATTTTATATATGCAACGTAAAAACACAAATGGACTGGGAAAATGACATCACCAGTCCTGTCTGTGGCACTTAGCCTCACTTCGACTGGGTTTGGAAACTCCTGTACCAGCTCCTCTATAAAGCCAGGGGCAATTTCAGCATCCATGGTGCAGCACTGCTACCTTACTAAACGGTAATATTTAATTTAATTTTTAATTCTCCATTAAGAATAGGAAAATGAGACACGGATATTAGAAATTTAGTATTATACTTTAAGTTATTATTAAGGACAACTTAATAAATTTATTGGAATGCTCAGTGACTGATATCTGCGGCTATTTTAGAAATACCGGAACTCGTAGTATTAACCGATTTGCATAGAACAATAATTATTTATCTTACATAAAAGATTAGCTACTAGGTGACAAGGTTTATAGATAAAAACAAAAAGTATTCTTACTCTTCCCATTTCATCCACAGCTACACTGTGTGGAATATAGAACTGACCAGGTTTTGTACCATAACCTCCCAAGGTCCAAAGCAGCCAGAAATCTAGAAAGAAAAATTGTAGGTTTTCACATTAGAAATGTATCATTACGTCTCACAACTATGATAGGCTGATTCCAGTCCTGATTAGCCAACTCAAAAAGTGGACCTCTTACCCACTGTCACTGGCCGGAAGGATAAACGCAATCAAAATCACTACCCAGCCAAGAATCCTATATTTATTCAGAGCACTACCAATACCAGTAAACCCACAAAAGCTCAAAAACCTACAAGCAGAGATCAGAAAGTTCATATGGAAAAGGAAGAAACCCAGAATAAAATATGAATACTTAGGGAGGCACAAAGATAAAGGAGGTTTTGGGCTCCCCATGCTATCTTACTATTATAAAGCAGCACAAATCGCCCAAAACTCACAATGGATATCAGGAGCAGGGAAAATTGCCTGGGTAGATATAGATAATGAACTACTTGCTCCACTCCACTCATCATCACTTTTATGGTTGCCAAAAGAACAGCACAAATGTTACTCCAAAAATCATCATACAACACGCTCTGCAACTCTGGAACAGAACAAATAAACAACATTTGTTTTTCCCTCAATGCTCCATTTTAACCCCTCTGTTATACTCCCCAATCTCCCCTGTGGGCCTTACAGCAAAAGAAATAACATATTGGGAAAATAAAAGGTATAGACACTATAAGTGATCTAAGAAAAGAAAATGGCTCACTGAGCACATGGGAAGAAGCTTCCACACAATTCCAATTACCTGCTAACAAATGGTATCTAGATACTAGAATACTACATTATGCCCAGACTGTTCTGGAGCGATGCCAGAGAAAGCAAATGACTTCTATAGAGAATCTTATGACCAATTCCACTCAAATGCAGGGTAGGATCTCCTCCATATATAAGATACTATGGTACGACACGTCACCAATCAAATCCAAATATGTTTTGAAATGGGAGTCAAGGTTCAATCAAACACTAGATGAACAACAATGGACCCAAATATACATTAACTCACACAAGAGTTCACTAAATATTGCCACAAAAGAAAGAACCCTCAAAATACTTTATGACTGGTACACTACACCTGAATATTTACATAGAATCAATCACTCCCATCCCAACCTATGCTTCTGAAACTGTAACAACTCGGCGTCACAATTACACTGCTGGTGGCAGGGTGGGGAAGCCCAGAAATTCTGGAAACTAACAGAAGCACTAATCCAAGAGGTCATTGATCCCACTTACAAACTATCACCATACACTGCCCTCTTTAACTTATCCGACCAGGGACTAAACATACATGCTCAAAGATTGATCTCCCATATCTGTACAGCTGAAAAGGGCCTAATAGCGCTATCCTGGAAGAAACCAACCCCATCTAAAACAGAGTTAATCTCCAGGATTTGGAAAATAAAGTCTAATGAATATCTTGGCCACAAAATACAAAACTCATTGAAACAATGGACCAAAACATGGTCCATGGGAGCTGAGAATACAACCCCAACCAAGATAAAATTTGCTACGGAGACGAGAGGCCCGGGGATGACTGGAACCCTAAGGAACTGAAAATGGGAAGATCTACAGGTAGATTATATAGATACCAGAAGGTGTCCTTGTTGTTTAGACTGTGAAGTGTTATGAGTAGTGATACCAGTAAAAAGGGAATATCCCCTAACACTCTAATGGACAAAAAATTTTATAATAATAATAATAATACGGTAACCTTATAACAAAATGGACTATGGAAACAGTATTTATGTTTTTTTATTCTTTTACTTTTTCATTTAGTATGTATATTTTCTGTCAAAATGTGGGAAAAACAGCCATTTTATTTTATTTTCTCAATTGCTGTTGTAAAACGTACGTTTGATATGTTTCAAAAATTTTTATAAAAATCTAATGAACAAAAAAAAAAAAGAAATGTATCATTACAGAACACAGTCCTGGAGTTGATTTCTTTTAGTCAGTGTGTGTGTTATGTTTGGCTATGTGTAGATACAGTGGATACTCTACACAACCTACAAAACAGCAGGGATTTGTTTGATTAAAAAAAAAAAGAAACAAAAGGCAAGAAATAAAAAAAATCAGAAACAGTTTAGTGAATAAAAATTTGCTACCAAATCCTGATTTTCTTTTTTTCTTTTTACATTTCAATGACATTTCAATGGCAAGATGAAAGTCAAATCTGCATGAATTAAAAAAACAATTGTGTGTTATTGTAGGCAATGAAATATCAGACATATGCAGTAATCAAATGTGTGTGTTTCATAATAAAATAGAAGTGAACAATATATAAAAGAACAGAAGCTGCTTATTACTTTTGTGACTTGGCAAAGAAAGTCACAGAAATAACTATTACTTTGTGCTATGAACAGAAAATGTAAATCTTACAATTTGTAACTGGTTATAACACATTAACTGAAAAACAAACTCTTGCAACTCAACACAAGTGTGGTGATACAGACACTTGTACACAAACCAGCCACCTACTGGTGTTTTCTTTTAATGATTTAGTAATGCTTAGCTTGTGTCTGGCAAAGAAAGTTACAGAAATAAAAACCATTACTTTGGTGCCCCCTTGTGTTACGAGCAGAAGATGTAAATCTTACAATTTGCAACTGGTTTAACCCATTAAAGGGCATGTCCACCATAAAACTAAGCTTTTAATATAAGGTAGCCCCCCTCTGCCCACCCCAACCGCTGTGTTAGTTCTTTAAAAAAAAAAAAGAAGCCAAATCATACTTGACCGAGAGGCAGCCAATCACAGACGTGTCTGCCAGCAATGGAGAGTGCTATGGGAATGAAGGGCTGTAAGTATGATTCAGCTTCTTTTTTTAAACAACTAATGCGGCGGTTGGGGTTGGACAGTGGGTAGCTACCTTATATTTAAACGATTGTATGCTACAAATTAGGGCGGGCAGGCATGGATGGATACAGATGGTGGGAGGGAGGGGGAGAAAGGGCTCCACTACGCATGTCACACTACCTCCCAGAGGCTACAGAGGAGGCAGAAGCTTTTTCCACAGGAAGACAGCTCCTACTCCACAGTTTCCTGGACTTTGGACAAGCAGTGCAGAAGAACATAAGGAGCAGGGATGTAAGGTAAGGATTTTATTAAACTTCAAATTGGGGCCAGAAGTGGGTTATATTGTAGGTTTGGGGGGTGGACATTCCCTTTAGCTGAAAATCAAACTGATGTATGTATGTATAGTTTATATTTAAAGCGATACTTGGGAATGAGGAATATAAAAAGTCATACAAAGGGAAAAAAAAACAAATAGTTCAGTTCAGTACATATAGAAAATATATAAATTATATAAATAAATATAAGTACTATACAAGAGGAAGGAGGAGTTGTGTATCAATACAAGTGTGGTGATATGGAAACTTGAGCAATGCTTAGCTTTTGTCTGGTGGAGGCAAGAATACAACTAATGCTTACTGGTGCTTTTTTTCAATGCTTAAGTAATGATTAGCTTGCGTCTAGTGAAAAGAAAAGACTAATAAAAATGGCACCTATAGACGCACAACCTTATACTGTATGATAAGCATTTTTAAGAGCAACAAACAAAAAGTTAAACTTTGCATGGGGGAAGCTGCATTAGAAACATTATTACTATAGAGCAGTGGTTCTCAATCTTTTTTAGACCGTGAGACACTTGCCAATGCAAATGTTGTAACTACCCATACTTTATGCACTTTACAGTATATATTTGATAATTTGATATTTAAAGGGCATGTCCTTCCCCAAAACTATAATTTTAGTCACTACTGGCCCCACTCTGCAGTTTAAAAAAATCCTTACCGTACATCACTACTCCTTATGGTTCTCCTGCAATGTCTAATCCAAGTCCAGGAAAGTGAAGAGTAGGAGCTGTCTTCCTGTATAAATGTCTCTGCCTCCTGTCTTGCCTCTGGGAGGTAGTGTGACATGCGCAGGGGAGCCTTTTCCTCTCCTCCCTCCATCCGAATCCCTCTCTGTCTCCCTTTCCACTTGCGTGAAATCGTTTTGCCATAATGTCCCTCTCACATGCTCACCCCCAACCGCCGTGTTAGTTCTGTAATAAAAGTTTCCCAATCATACTTACATCCCTTCGAACCCATGGCTGTCTTCTTAGCTGGTAGCCATGTCTGTGATTGGCAGCCATGTCTCTGCAGCTTCCAGTTTACAGAGAGGAGCAGAAGATAGCCGCAGGAGCGAAGAGACTGTAAGTATGATTGGGAAACTTTTATTACAGAACTAACATGGCGGTTGAAGGTGGGCAGGGGAGAGGAGCATTATGGCAAAAAATTTTAATTTAGGATGGACATGCCCTTTAATGTAATGTAATATTAATGTAATTATATTGTGTTGACTGCACTGCTTTTGCTTATCCCTCAAATAATGGCAAAAGTGCAAGGTTAAAAATGTAAACAGCTGTACCTACCTCGCTCACAACACAGCCCAGTTTGTAGGGCTCTAGAACTTCCCCCAGTTAAACCTAACCAATTACAATGGAAACAATACACATTAAAGGGGAACTGTGGTCTCCAAACAAGTTGAGTTTAAATGAAAGACCAGTTTCCTACCTTTAAAACGAGCCATCAACCACCTCTCTATGTGCTCCACTGCCCAAGATATACAGAAATGACTGACCAGAAAGTTAATGGGTGGAAGGCAGACATGTGACATTCTTAAGGCTTCTCCTGCATAGTGCCGCCGGCGAGCACAGCCTCAGACTCCCTCAGTGTGTGTGGGAGACAGGAAGTCCCTCCTCCTCTCTGCTGTGTGAAGGAGCTGCAGAGAAGGTAAGGGAATCTACAGCCCTTCTCTCTGTGAAAACAGCCTTTTCAGAGTTCTCACTCTGCCTGAAAAGCTGTTTCCACAGAGTTTTCAGGGGGTAGGGGGGGTGTAAGAGTGGCCCACAGCACCTGTGAGTGGGTGGGTGAGGCTTAGGCACCCACGGGTGGGTGAGGCCACGGCACCCGCGGGTGGGCGGGGCCACATGGGGCTGTAAGGGAATAGGCCAAGGGGGGCCTGCAACCGGAGGGACCATGGGGTCCATGAGTGGGAGGGACCAGGGGGGCTGCAAATGGGGCATATTGACTGACAGGTTTCAGAGCAGAAGTGCAGGAGACCTGGTGATGCTGCTGCCATATCACACACAAAAATGTAAATATCTTCAAAACTATGCAAAATAAACAATGAAAATAAATTGCAAAAACTCTCAGGTAAGCAATTCCTATCAATTTACCTAAAGTCATTTTTGGACCACAGTTCCTCTTTAATAACATATTTACAGTGTGCTTTTTACACAGTCTTTTAACTATGGCTAAGTAGATTTGGGAAACCCAAGTGATATTCAGAAAGCCATTCATTACTAATATTTGATATTGTTTTAATCCTCAGGTTTTTTTCCCGGACCTAAATCTTTTGACTGAAATTATGTATAATTTTCCTGGGTCCAATGTTCCCTCCAATTTTAATTCTGCCGAGTGCGTACGTTTTTGTGTGTACACTACTTAAACCTGTGTGTGCAGGTCTCCAGAGTATGCGCACAATTCAACAGCTTAGAGGGAACACTGCCTGGGTCCTACACAGAGATATAGCAAGGTGAAAAATCAGGAAAATCTTTTATTTTCTGTCACTTTTCAATATATTCCACCCATGATTCACTTAATGCCCTTCCTCCTTGAAAGAGTTGGGCACACACATTAAAGGGGAACTGTGGTCCACAAATGATTTTAGGTAAAATGATAGGAATTGCTCCCCTGAGATTTTTACAATTTATTTCCATTGTTTATTTTGCATAGTTTTGAAGATATTTACATTTTTGTGTGTGATATGGCAGCAGCATCACCAGGTCCCCTGCACTTCCTGCTTCCTGCTCTGAAACTGTCAGTCGATCTGTCCCTGTGTCTCCTCCTCCCCTTTGCAGCCCCCCTGGTCCCTCCCACACATGGACCCTCCAGTTGCAGGCCCCCCATGGCCCATTACAGCGCCATGTGGCCCCGCCCACTCGCGGGTGCCGTGGCTTACTCAGACGCCCCCTACAGAATACTCTGTGGAATCAGCCTTTTCAGGCAGAGTGAGAACTCTGCCTGAAAAGGCTGTTTTCATACAGTGAAAGATAAGGGCTGTAGATTCCCTTACCTTCTCTGTCAGGACTACACACAGCAGAAGAGAAGGGACTTCCTGTCTCCCTCACACACTGAGGGAGCCTGAGGCTGTTCTCGCCGGCGGCACTGTGCAGGAGAAGCCTCAGGAATGTCACAAGTCAGCCTCCCACCCATTAACTTTCTGGTCAGTCATTTCTGTATATCTTGGGCTGTGGAGCATGTAGAGCGGTGATTGATGGCTCGTTTTAAAGGTAGGAAACTGGTCTTTCATTGAAACTTAACTTGTTTGGAGCCCACAGTTCCCTTTTGGTGTGTATCATGTAAACAATGTCTCAAAGTCGACAAACATTCACCATCATTACCTTCTATAAATTTGCCTTGGCCACGGTCGGCCTTGCTTAACTAAAGTATAGGGAAATGGCCACAGTCATAGGGAATACTTTATATAGGGAGAATTCTTGGTAATGTGTATAGCCCCATCTTTGAAAAATGACAAGACAGAATATTACAGATTCTTTCTGTGATCTTTCAAAGATTGGTACTGTGTGTACCCATCTTAAGAGGAGTTCTCCATTGAGCTCTTATGTGTACCTATGACAACAAGAAATTGCTAGACTGTCTGCTCTCTACATGGAAGAGTCATGCAACAGAGTATATAACAATATATCTCTTAGTCATCTGTTTTTGGGCTTTCCTAAAACTGATCAGATGGGTGGTACAGGGAAAGGTTAAAGGAGAATTAAAGGACATGCAAACTGTGCCAAAACATTTTTTAACTAATCACACAGTAATTACGATTAATTACCTCAATCTTAAATGTGCTTTTTTTTCTTCTCTGACCTTTCTATCCCTTGTTTTTTAAGCTCCTACAGCTAAAATAAAATCTTACTCGATTCAAGCAGTTATTACAGCTCCCAGTTCTGCTTACTTTCCCATAGCAAAGTAGTTTTACTTTCCATTTCACTGTAACATAAAATCACTGAGTGAATGCTATTGGCTGTAGGGGGGCACAGATCATCTCCACTGCACATGCTCCACACGTTAGCTGTTCCTCAGATTTGGGAGCGGATGGATACATAGAGAGGAGACATGCATACTAATTAGGAGTGAGCTAAAAAAGGACACAAGGAGATCTAGTGACAGGAAGCACCGGAAGCAAAAAGGGATAAAGTTCCTGACAGCACTAAAAATTTAGAAAAGGATAAAGGCAAGTAATTTTTTTTCAGTTTAGTGTCCCTTTAAAGTATACGACAAATATTTCTTAAACTGAAAACTATAAAGCCAAAACATGACAAAGTTTAATGAATAAAATAGACTGTACCTCCTGTGAACTTCAGAAGTCTGTTATTAAGTCCTCCATCTCCATCAACAATATAAAGTTCCCCTGTCTTTTCTACAAATATTTCTGCAGGCTGGTCAAACTGAGGAGGGTCCAAAGCTGAACCTGCTTTACCTGCTGTGCCAACAGTTTGAAGTAGTTTTCCAGATGATGAATATTTTTTTACAGTGTGCCCATATTTGCCTGTAAATAAACAAAGGCAAACTTTAGTATCATTAGTATGAATAAGTGCACAGGAATGAGTAGATAGAAACCAGACAAAGAAAGAGCTACACATGCAGGTGCACTAAATAAATTCAGGAAGACATTCAATTTTGATCAATACATATAAGCAGACACACACACTCAGTACAGACATGCACACACTTTCAGTTGTATTGTATCATACATTAATATTACCTCAACCATTCACACCAGGAACCCTGTACTCTATGTTTCCAAGTCAAAAAATGCTTATGCTTTTAAAATATCCTATATAGTTAATGTACTTGCCTTGACCAATATCTGTTATCCAAATGAAGTTTTCAGTATCTGTGTTGACTGCAAATATTCCATGAGGCATTTCAATTGTGTCTGTTTCCCACTGTTCTTTAAAATATCCTTCTTCTGTGAACACCAGAACTTTTGATACATTTTCCCCTCTCTAAATGTGAAAAAATACTTTAATAATTAGTCCAGTTGATCTAATTGAATACAACAGATATACCATGACCTGGATGAATGAGAACCTTCACAAGCATACTTTAATAAAGGATTAAGCTATTTATCTGACTTCTTTGTAATTTCTAACAAATGTATATCTTTGTTAGATAAAGTTCTGTATTGTACACTTCTCTAAATTACTAAACTCAGGCATGCTTAGTGTACTTTGTACATTTGCTCATTTAGTGTATGGATATGTAGCCTGTTAACATGTACAAAATAAGAGAAGTTGGTTACTGCATGTGTGTTCTGTCCATTAAAGTAATTTGTTCTGTTTTTGTATTCTCTTTATAAAAGGGTAGTGGTGAAAATAGGAATTTATAGGGTGTTATCTATACTGTTTGAAATACCTGGCTTAGCATTCCTTTGACATTCAGTTAGATCAACCGGACTTGAAGTTTAGCTTTTGAAGATGTTTCGCTAGTTATCCCACTGGCTTACTCAATTCAGAGAAACTTCACATCCAGTAGATCTGACTGAATTCCAAATACCTACCATGGCCTGGATGAATGAGAACCTTCACACACTCATCAGCAGTTTGGATTTTAAAATGTATATACCTATGGAGGATTCTTACTGCAAAGAATTTTATTACCTGTGCTACATAAACCAATGAATTGGTTGGATCCACTGCAACTCCAAAGGCTATACCAGAAAAAAGGTCTGGGTTTTTTGGCCAGCCTACGTCTAAAATATAAAGCTGGTTTGTATTTTGCTCCTTACTGTTAAAAGGTAAGTTCAGCTTGATCTGTAAAGAAAAGAAAACATAATTTTAGTAAAACAGATATGTTGAAATCAGCTACTACTGCATCAAACATGAATCTACAGATAACTAAATCCTTTGCTGTGTTCTCCCTGGGGTCTCTTAGCCAGGCGGCCCACCCGAAAAAGTATTGAGAGAACAAAAATAAAGAATTTAGATGTAGGTTTAATAAGTGTGCCTAGTCAAGACCCCTTTTTTTACACATGCGAGATTATTTTAGTACGTGTTAACTAGCTTTTGCAAGATCCTGAAGACCGCAAAAGGGTGGCACAGCAAACCTGCAACATATTCTGCATGCGGGTCACATGTGCTTGTACTGCCATGTTACATCTGGGTTACCTTCAGATGTTTTGAACTACAACTCCCTGCATTCTGCAACCAAGTAATGCTGGGGGTCCTAGCTTTCAAACATCTAGAGGGATAAAATGAGATCTAGAGCGATAAAAATGAGCATGATGCAAGGCTGTTCAGTATTCCCATTAGAATATGAAGAAGGCTGTATTTGTTTCAATATTGTTATACTGCATGAGTTTAAAGAGCATGTCAAACCTTAAAAGTAATTGAAAATAATTAATAATAATTATTAACAAGATTAAAAATAGTGCACATTTAATTTTCCCCACCACCAAATTTCTCCGTCCCGTCCCACCCGGCTACTTTTCATGCCACCTGGAAAAGAATTCTGGGGAGAACACTGCCTTTGGTTACAAAAAGTTTACAAATAAATGTATGTTTTAATTTAAACAAATCCTGATACTGTACATAATGATCAATATAAAATAAGGAAGGAAAAATCCTGCACTGATCCCGTAATGCAATAATCACGTTTACATCTGGTATTGCACTGTGTAAAAGTTAGTAGCGGGTATTTTAGATATTGAATCCCCCTGCCTATCTTTAGATTTATCAGGGGCTTCCATATTGATGTGAAACATCTGTATAGAAAATATATGCATACACATAGTGAATTTTGGGGTTAAGGGCCAGGGTCAAATTGTACTGGCAACAAAATGGAAGCCTTCTTAAGCTGGGTACACACCATCCAAAAATTCGACCCGACTGACATTTCAGTGTATCGGTCAAAATATTGGATGGTTTCCTGGGCTGGCTGCTACTGATCGCCAACCGTTCATCTGAATTGGATGAATGGACACATCTGAAAATCATGGGTGATAGTTTGGTCCTCTATCGACCAGCTGGGGCTACTTTTTTCACGACCGACAGCGACAGTCCTTCATCCTGGCCGACCTAAAGAATCTTCAGGTGTGTATCCAGCCTTACAGAATCTATTACTTACATGTACTAAATGCAATTAGAGAATGTATTGGTGTTCTGGGGAGAAAGCTTTCATGTTAGGGCTTTTAAAAAATTAAGTTTAGTTCTCATTCAAAAACTTTAATGTTGGGTTTAAAGTATCTTTTTCTCCAACTCACCTTTGGTCTAAACCCCCAACAATGCAACACCATGAAAATGCACAGGGATGCAAGGCAGGCCGGCCAAATCCAGGAGCTGATCTGTAATTTCATATTTGCTGTCTTGTGAGGTTCATGTGACTGCCACTTCTCTTCCTGTTTTATATTGGAAGTTAGTACTCACACTGACAATAGCTTCCCCATAACTGAAATGTAACTACATGTTGCCATTAGACATCTCTGTTTGATTTATCATTAAGTTTGCATATATTTGTATAAATTATACTATGTATATAGAAAAGATAAACTGCATTCTTCCTGTTTAGATTGTCACGTGATCACCTGAGTCCTGCGACACTTGAAACGTCATCATGTTGCGACGGTCGCTCCAGAGAGCTGGGATTCAGCTATCAGGGTGGTGCTAAGGTCTGAGCTACGACCGGCATCAATATATGTCTAATTGATCTAATCTATAGCAGATATTTGTTTTTATTTTCCTGCAATAGAATAACTTATTTTATCCGCCTGATAGGATTAAATCTCCGGTAAGATGAATTAAAAGATGCATTTGCATTGACAACACCCCCTCCCTGGTAGGGCCCCTCTGTGCACCGGAACTACTTGCTTTGTGTATTTCCTGTTTGGGACAGGCTGTGTGTGTCGATGTAGTGGTTCAAATCAACTTTTATGTTAAAAGGAAACCGGGAGATCAAATTCCCGCCCATACATTCCTGCCTAAACCCCCAGCAATGCCCAGGGCCATCGGTAGAAGATGCAGTAGCTAAGTAAGTGCAGGTCCAGTCTTAATGGGAAAGTTCAGTGGATAATTCTTGGTTATTCTACATATTCTCTTTCATTTTGAAAAATCAGTTGAATTTATGCCCCTTGCTGTTCCCTGCTATTGACATTAGTGAGCTGACATTTCAGGTTCTGTAACTGTCCTTCTTCTTCCCAGAATGCACACTACCTTGGAATGTTCCTAACAGTAATTTCTACTGATTGGCTGTTGGATTGGTCAAACATGCTCAGATCTCTACTGAGCAACTGAATCAACCCAGGTACTGGGTGAAGGGCAAGACCATAATGGTCCCTATTAGGGGTCCTGCAAACAGGAAGTCAATATTTCGGTTGCATTTATTTATACACAGACAAAATGCTGAATTGGCAGATTAAGGTCCTTAGGATGGAAAAATACTGCTCTTTTTTTTAAAAAAGTATATGTATTTTACACTGAACTTCCCCTTTAGGCAAATCTTGTTATGAAAGTTGGATCAATAACGTGGCCATCTGATACCTTAACACTGAATACATAGGGAATCTACATTCTGCAATGCCAAGTAGAGTTGCCAACCATAGGTCATGAGAACCCTGAGCCTGCTATCTGCATGTGGATAGAGAAAAAAAACATTCAGTGGCCATTTACTGTGACAGGCTGTTCTGTCAGGGGAGTCTGTCACTACTGCAGGTGCTGTAGAGTCCAGGCATCCCGCCTCTCCCTGAAGTTCAGGGAGTCTCCATGATTTTAATGGCAGATCCCTGACTCCCTGAAATAATATACAATCTCCCTGAAATGTGTTGTTATGAATTAGAGTGAGGGAGCACAATGATATCTGTGTCTTTTAGCGGTTAACAAGTGCCAAAAACACTTAATAGTGACATGACTTATTGCATGCATGTTTGTGTTTGTGTGCAAAAGTGTCTGACTGTATACATGTGTTTGTCCTGTATGCATGGATTATCTTGGGGTGGGGCTTTAGGGGATGGGTATCCTCCCTGAAATGTGTGGGTACCCTCCCTGAAATGAGTTTTGGCAGGGTGGGATGTCTGAGAGTCTGTGCCAGAATCTAGTATGCATGTATCTGTTTCTGTATAAAAGTGCATGCATTTATGTGTGTCTATGAAACTTACCTGCTAGTGCTCCACTAGATGTTTCAGAGCAGCAGATGGCGTGCTGCCTTGACCAGCTCCTTTCTTGTATGCATGTGTGCCTATAATAAACATAGGAAGATTGGGACATTTTGCCGATCAGCTGTTGAGAAGACACAAGTGGAGTGCAGGCAAGTAAGGTTAACCCTGAATTGTCTGAGTTATGTTATTCACAAGCAATTCTAGCTTCCTATGAATATAAGTAAAAAGTCCCATTTAGTGTTCCTTTAAAGGAGAACTAAGGGGTTACTCTGTGAAGACCTAAGCTTTATATCGCAGAGTACAGCAGATTGAAAAACCTTACCTGGTTACACTTCTTAATTTATTAGAAAACAGGCCTGCTATTAAAGCTTCCTATATCTAAAGCTATCTTGCCAAACAGACAAACTCACATATACATCACTTTCAGTCTTAAACACAGGCATTCTTTATCACACTAACGCAGAAGATGGGGTCAAAGCCAACCCCTAAAAAAGGCCCCATTCAAAAAAGGCACACTGCACTTACCAAACGAGTCAGAATATACAAAATACGTTTATTGGTAATCAATTGACACGATCCCTTATCCCAACAACAGTACAATTCATATGCAATATCTAGCAATAATAAATACCCTTTTACCTAACCCTATTTACACACATCTATCTATCTAAAAAGAGGTGGCTGGGCGTCCCCAACACCACGTTAACATCCCCGGCTCTAAGGAGTAACGTACATCCGGTAACAGTGGGACAGAGGATCAACTGTTTCCCAATCCAAATAACAAAAGTCACCGTTACCTGCCAACCACTGGAAAAGAAAAAAACGCCTCCGCACCTTGATACACCCCCCGCCACAGCGTGAATCGAACCCCCCCTTACATGACCAGCACGAAGCATCAAACCAAGCTCAAAAAAAGGAAAAAAAAAAACTACACCCAGAAAAAAAAATACTCAGAGCATATAAACACCGTTGATCTGACAATATAATGTACACCACCACCAACCAACTAAGATATAAGTACACACTACAAAAATGTATAAAAACAAAATTATCTACTCCGCACCATAATGCAAAACCCCCAAAACCAGTATGCCAAGATAGACAGGCTGACACCCCACCCCCGCAACACCTCCGCCCCACCCCCCCTGAACAAACACCCCCCACCGATGAAGACAACCTATCAACGACCAAAAAGGTCCCTCCCCCCTGGTGAAGAAGCAAAGACAAAAAAAAAAATATCCTGAGAGGACAATCCTATAGTGGAGCCCATTGAACAAAACAGAATTGAGTTATACAAGATCTTACAACCCCACACCCAGACTATCAATATACCCAACTAATATACAAAAAAAATATAAAAACAAAGAACAACCAAAAAAAATTGATGAGCAGCAAAGAGAGGAAAAACAGAAAACACAACAGCCCACATAAAAACTTACACGGAAACAACCCAATCAAAGGAAAAAAAGGCCCCCCCCCCACACAAAGAGACATCAAAAAAAAAAATTACCCCAAAACGGACAACGAAGCTCCCTTTTCGGAATAACCCACACCAAAAAGTATACAACCAAAACTAAACAACTAAAATAACAAAAAATAAACAACTAGAAACTACCCCACAAAAAACACGCCATTACCCACCAATAGCCAAACAACATGGCAACAAAACAAATAAGAATATGACAAACTCCCAGAAAACTAATATCCAACGCCACACACGAATATACATAGAAAAAGTTATTTTTTATATAAAGAATAGCACCAAAATAAAAAAACTTTTTCCCTTTGCTGCTCTGCCCACCCACCCCCTCCCCAAGAAAAAAGACACCGGTTCACCCGATTTTTCCCCCGCTGGTCCCCCCAATACACAGAAAGATAAAAAAATAAATAAAGCACACCAACAAAAGGGAAGAAAACACTAACACACAACCAAAGAAACCCCAAAAAAAGAGAGAGCTACAAATATTCATAACCACCCACGAAAAGTTACAAACAAAGGTATACCCCCCAAAACGTACCACTAAGCATTGCCGGCCCTCCTACCCCCACACGCCCAACTAAAGCCCCCCCTCCCACTTAAACTCAAGCAGAGGATGACGGGTTCCACTGCAGAGAAACTAAAGAATGATCAAAAGAAGAAGTGACCCCCCTCCCCTTGAGTTAAATGATAAAGTAAACAAATCAAGCAAAACCAGCCATAGACAACAACACCCACCGACGTGGGTTTCCCGTTGAAATCAGTTTTTTCCCACCCACCCCCCCCGATTTCCACCCATGAAAAAAAAAAAAAACCCCAATTTTATTAATTATATCAAACCTAGTTCAAAAGAAAAAAAAACGAAAAAAAATATAACCAACAAAGTATCCTTTTTAGCATTTCTTCTGTCCTGACCATTCAGTTAGATCACAATTCCCCCGGACTTGTTGAAGTTTCAGCTTTTGAAGATTGTTTTGCGCTAGTTGTATCCCACTGGTCTCTCTACACCTACAAACAGTCAAGCACAGTGTTCCACCCACTCCAAGCTCAGTGATGAACTCTGACCTGCATTATCCAACCCCATACCTACACAATGCGACACCCCCTGTTGTCATGATATGTTCTAGTAATCATGAGTGACTCACAACTCCATCACGCAGTTCGGCTTTCCCCCCTCCCTTTCAAACATGTATTCCCCCTCGCAGACACACCACACTGATTTGGTATCGGTACCCCCCTTTTATGACGACTGTCATAACAGAGTTTTTATTACGTTTGGCGATGATATTTTGATACCAAACTGAATTTTCGTCCCGGATCCCACTGCAGTCGTACCATAATGGCTCCTTTTCTTTCCCGAGATTCTTCTTTTTTCTTATACAGAAAACGGTCTGGGTTTTGGCCAGCCTATGTCTCAACTAATATTAAAGCTCTGTGTTGGTATTTGCGGTCACCTTGCTATTGTAATAGGTTTAATGTCGAGTCCTTGACCCGTACATAAGAAAGATTGTGAGGAGTCCAAAATATTTAATTTTAGAAATACGATTTATTGTGCTTGAATAACTGTGTCAGCTCACCTTACTGGGGTCCTGGCAATATTCTATGGATCCAACCATCTCAGATTACTTCTCCACAACTCTCTCTCTGCACCTGGGTCTGACCCTAACCTGCGGGTTCTTCCTTCACGCCCAGCGCGGTGGTCTTTTCGACCCCAGCAGAACCACAGTATTGACTTGAGCACAAATTCATAATTACGACACCTTAGCCCAGGCTAGCGTTTTGATAAGTGTTGTCGCCATAGTAAGCACCACATTGTGTGCTGATTCCTATTTTCAAATTGCTTGACTTGATTGACCTTTTTCAGACGTTGCCTTAAATTCTTCGCTTTGTTTCCAACGAGTGGTCCTGAAGACGCCCTTTTTTACCCGCCGTATATACGTTGTTTTCCCCGTGCTTGGCACAGCAAACCTGGCAACCTATTCTGCATGCGGGTCACATGTGCTGGTCTGCCATGTTACATTCGGAGTCTACCTCTCAGCATGTTGACCCTAATGAACTACACAAGGTCACCTGCATTCTGCAACCATGTAACCGGTCCTGGCGTGTACCCTCGCTTATCCACAAGAGTACTCCTAGTGCAGCCGCGTCATATTAACTTACCATTATGATTGATTATAGTTTTCCGTTTTATGACCGACGATTAATATAGTTATAGATGCATGATGCAAGGCTTGTTTTCACAGTTCCATTAGACCTAGGATAGAAGGCTGTCTTTCGTGTCTGCCACAATATTGTTTTTATACGCTTCCCTTAATGAGTTATAAGAGCATGTCAACCTTAAGTAATTGAAAAAATAACATTTACTTCACACTAGTACCATTTTATCTTAACAAGATTAAAAATGTAGTGCTTTCCCCTTTCCTCCATTTCATTACTACTCGACTCTCCCCCTTCACACCAACTATTTTTGCTCCGTTGACCCGTCCTCCATAGACGGCTACACGAGTTTTCCATTGCCATCTCCTGCGAACTCTACCGATTTCCCATCTGTTCGGGAGCCTCACCAGCCTCTGTCTCCTGTGTTGCTTGTACCCAACGTTTAAATATAAACCCTTCTTCATTTTACTGCTTCCTTATTCATAAATCTCGCTCCACAATATTTAAAATCCTGGGACCCCCAGCAATCCCTCTCCTTTTCCCCCCTTTCCCTTCCTTCCTCTTCATTCCCCTGACCCTGTCCACTCCCGTTAACTTCGACACGTTCACCCGCCTCATTAACCCACCGCCTTATACCCATCACGTGTCCCCTATCAGTCCACCATGCTGCTGACCACAAGTTACCGTAGCTTGGCCAAGTGGTAGACCTTGGAATCCCTCCTTGCGTTACCCTCTTAGCTTTATCAGCGGAAGTTTTTCCTCTTCGCACAACCACTGATGTTTCGTGAATTACATCTGTATCGCAAATATATGCCCAATACACATCACCCTCACGATATTGATACTATGTTCTGCGCGCCGAGTTCCGGGCCACCCCGTTGTGCACACACTATCCCACCTCCTGCTGATCACACCTATCCGCCGCACTATTTCCACAGTTGTGTTAAGCCTGCCTTCTTCATATTGACTCCTGCGTGTTGTTATCAGTACTACCACCTCCTTATCAACCACTATTTCTCGAACCAGATGAGTTTGCCACACCCTGTGCCTCCATGCCCCTTGGAATTCTCAGTAACCTTATACAACTACGTGTTTTGTTGATTGGCTGAGTGACTTGGCGTTGTTTGTGTCTTTTGCGTTACCTGCTCCACCTCTCGCGGTCACATATGATCCACATTCATTCCGCCAATGCGTGTTCTGACACGGACCCCCCACCATCTGCAAATGTCATTGGTCTTTCTTGTTGCTTCGTTGGTTGCTTGAGTTTGTCCCACTCTTTCGCTGTGTTCGCGTATGAGTCCATCCTGTCGTCCCGTCTCATTCCTCCCGTTCGAGCCCCCCCCACCCTTCACGTCCACAACGCGCACGCTACCCTTTTTACTATCATCCCATTCATCCAGCTTCACTCCCCCCCCCCTCTCAAGCACCAAGTTCCGTCGACCCCGTTTTTTACCACTTTTAGCTCATCTTTGGCCTTCTTGATCTCCCCTCATTCCCGCCATTCCCGCCTCTAGGCGTGTTGAATCAACGGCTCTTGTACTGTCGCCCATGACTTTCCTCACGGTCCCTTACTCCTACATTTAAGAGCGTAATGAAAATGTTCACTTTAGCAGACACATGTGTCCTATTCATTGTGGTGTTCGTCGGCGACGATTAGATTCGCTTATTCCTTATTTTTTTGGTACCGGCGCTTGAAAAACACAGCCGAAGTTTACGTCTTTTTTTTTCTTCTTTCCTTTCTCCCTCCCCTTCTTTTTTTCTCATTACACAACCAACTTGTTGGTAATGTGTTGCCGTTCTAAGTATTTATCGTTTTTCTCACCCAACTTCACAACTGTGGTGTTCTAAACACCCCACCCAACAAGCACACCACCATGAAAATGCACACTGGGCCATCGGGTCCAAGCGCAGCGCGCTTTACACCATTCAAACCATATTCCTTTTAGCCGACCCCCTCCTTTCAGCGGGCCTGATTCACCTTTATATGCTTCTCATATTTGATGAGTCTGCCTGATTTCCGCGTCTTATGGCTGACTCGCCATGCTCGTTATTGCGTTGTGCATATGGGTATCAGTCTTACGCTATTCCTCCACACCCTGAGTACAAATATGTCATCCTCCACTCTAATACACATGCTATACTGGATTATATACCATGTTCGTACCATTGATGATATCTCTGTCCTTGTGCCAATTGTGACATTAATACAAGCACTGTCAGCACACTATCCTTCGTATTGTTATCATTCCTCATATATGGATATATAGAACAAGATATATACTGCACCCTGCTTCTCTGTTTCTAGATTGTGTACATTAGTGTCGCCCACTAATTTGAGTCATGTTTGCCGACTATGTCTGTTAAAACGGTCTGATATGTGGGTTTGCCGACGTGCTGTCCTGTACGCTTCTCCAACTGAGGCCTTGGTGTATCTGGAGACGCTATCGCGGTGGTTTTACGGGTCCTGAGCTTTACGACCGGCTTATCAATTTATTGTCTTATTAATTTTGTATCTCATCCTACTATGCAGCCTACCCTTTGTTTTTAGTTTCATTGATCTAGAATACTTTTGATCTCTTTTATCATCGGTAATTTTTCCCCCTTCGTATACGGACCCTTTATAATTTCATCCACCTTTTCCTCCGGTAAGATGACCAAGTAAGACTGCCAATTTGCCCATTGAACAACCACACATTTTCCCTTTTCGGCAGGTGCGACACCCTCTGTGCAACTGGTAACTCCTCTTTGTGCTCATTCCAGTGCTTTGTGTGTACCCCCATTTATGTGTCTCACTTTTCTCTTCTGCCTTTGTCCGTGTTTTCGTGGCGGTCGCCTGGTCCAGACCTGTAGGGGGTATTCATTACATATTAAACTTTTCATGCTTATTAAAGGCAACAGGCGACGATCCAATCTCCTCTGACAACTTTACAATTCCTGTTACCTATATATTCCCCACTTTTACTTACGCGCAATGTTTCTCACCTATGCGGCCCATCGGTTAGATAGCACCCTTCTTGATTTCCCCCAAGTGAGCCCCCTATTTCCCCCAGTAATCCGTTGCACAGGAACCGTCATGAATGGGAAAGTTCAGTGGATATTCTTGGTTATTCTACATATTCTCTTTCATTTTGAAAAATCAGTTGAATTTAGCCCCTTGCTGTTCCCTGCATTGACATTAGTGAGCTGACATTTCAGGTTCTGTAACTGTCCTCCTTCTTCCCAGAATGCACACTACCTTGGAATGTTCCTAACAGTAATTTCTACTGATTGGCTGTTGGATTGGTCAAACATGCTCAGATCTCTACTGAGCAACTGAATCAACCAGGTACTGGGTGAAGGGCAAGACCATAATGGTCCCTATTAGGGGTCCTGCAAACAGGAAGTCAATATTTCGGTTGCATTTATTTATACACAGACAAAATGCTGAATTGGCAGATTAAGGTCCTTAGGATGGAAAAATACTGTCTTTTTTTTAAAAAGTACATGTATTTTACACTGAACTTCCCCTTTAGGCAAATCTTGTTATGAAAGTTGGACATATCAACGTGGCCATCTGATACTTAACACTGAATACATAGGGAATTACATTCTGCAATGCCAAGTAGAGTTGCCAACCATAGGTCATGAGAACCCTGAGCCTGCTATCTGCATGTGGATAGAGAAAAAAAACATTCAGTGGCCATTTACTGTGACAGGCTGTTCTGTCAGGGAGTCTGTCACTACTGCAGGTGCTGTAGAGTCAGCATCCCGCCTCTCCCTGAAGTTCAGGGAGTCTCCATGATTTTAATGGCAGATCCCTGACTCCCTGTGAAATAATATACAATCTCCCTGAAATGTGTTGTTATGAATTAGAGTGAGGGAGCACAATGATATCTGTGTCTTTTAGCGGTTAACAAGTGCCAAAAACACTTAATAGTGACATGACTTATTGCATGCATGTTTGTGTTTGGTGCAAAAGTGTCTGACTGTATACATGTGTTTGTCCTGTAGCATGGATTATCTTGGGGTGGGGCTTTAGGGGATGGGTATCCTCCCTGAAATGTGTGGGTACCCCTCCTGAAATGAGTTTTGGCAGGGTGGGATGTCTGAGAGTCTGTGCCAGAATCTAGTATGCATGTATCTGTTTCTGTATAAAAGTGCTGCATTTATGTGTGTCTATGAAACTTACCTGCTAGGCTCCACTAGATGGTCAGAGCAGCAGATGGGTGCTGCCTTGACCAGCTCCTTTCTTGTATGATGTGTGCCTATAATAAACATAGGAAGATTGGGACATTTTGCCGATCAGTGTTGAGAAGACACAAGTGGAGTGCAGGCAAGTAAGGTTAACCCTGAATTGTCGAGTTATGTTTCAACGCAATTCTAGCTTCCTATGAATATAAGTAAAAAGTCCCATTTAGTGTTCCTTTAAAGAGAACTAAGGGGTACTCTGTGAAGACCTAAGCTTTATATCGCAGAGTACAGCAGATTGAAAAACCTTACCTGGTTACACTTCTTAATTTATTAGAAAACAGGCCTGCTATTAAAGCTTCCTATATCTAAAGCTATCTGCCAAACAGACAACTCACATATAAATCACTTCAGTCTTAAACACAGGCATTCTTTATCAACACTAACGCAGAAGATGGGGTCAAAGCCAACCCCTAAAAAAGGCCCATTCAAAAAGGCACACTGCACTTACCAAACGAGTCAGAATATACAAAATACGTTATTGGTAATCAATTGACACGATCCCTTTCCCAACAACCGTACAATTCATATGCAATATCTAGCAATAATAAATACCCTTTTACCTAACCCTATTTACACACATCTATCTATCTAAAAAGAGGTGGCTGGGCGTCCCCAACACACGTTAACATCCCCGGCTCTAAGGAGTAACGTACATCCGGTAACAGTGGGACAGAGGATAAACTGTTTCCCAATCCAAATAACAAAAGTCACCGTTATTGGTCCCAATCCAACTACACAGGCCTGTTGCGTTCAAACAAACCCGGGACTTACGTGAGAAGCCAGGACCCCTAGCGGGACGGACCACACTTTCACCCGGTCCTCGATCCTCGGTACTCAATCTCCGCTTTTCTTTCTTCCATTCCGGACTTGTGGTTCCTATTCCTCTGGTCCTGGTATGTACTTCCTCCTAGACGCCGGCGGCTTCACCGTTAGTAACGGTGACTTTTGTTATTTGGATTGGGAAACAGTTGATCCTCTGTCCCACTGTTACCGGATGTACGTTACTCCTTAGAGCCGGGGATGTTAACGTGGTGTTGGGGACGCCCAGCCACCTCTTTTTAGATAGATAGATGTGTGTAAATAGGGTTAGGTAAAAGGGTATTTATATTGCTAGATATTGCATATGAATGTACTGTTGTTGGGATAAGGGATCGTGTCAATATTGATTACCAATAAAACCGTATTTTGTATATTCTGACTCGTTTGGTAAGTGCAGTGTGCCTTTTTTGAATGGGACCTTTTTTAGGGGTTGGCTTTGACCCCATCTTCTGCGTTATTGCTAATTTTGCTCCTTGAGGCACCGCTAGATGTTTGGCGTATGCACCGAGTCTCTAGTATGAGCTTTTGTGCCACACCAGAATAATTACAATTCTTTATCACACACATGCACTTATTTATTATTATTCACACTTACACAAAGTCACGCACTCACTCATTTCTTTTCACACACACACTATATTCAAGTACGCACTTGCACATGTCTCGTGTACATGTGCGCGCACACACTTATATAAAAACACAAGCAGATAAATATATTTTCTTGCACTTTTTCATACATACATTCACATTTGCATACCCACAGACCGAGCGTCCTCTAATCATACGTTGATACTATCTCTGCCTACATATCAGGTGCTGCTCGTGATCTTTTGCAGAGCTAGTACTAACTAAAGATCTGTGTACACATGCAGATAAAGACACAAGTCTTATGAATGATGTATTAGAAATACCTACTGCATGATAAATAAACACCACGTCCATTGAGCACAAATGTATTATATAAAACACAGGGGTGTCTAAAAACACTCAAAGGTTGAAAATGTGTAGCACTCTACACAAGATCCCAACTAATATAATACAGAATGTGGTTTATTTACTGCAAAAACAGTGCTAGGAGCTCAGTGGATGTTTAAAGCATAAACACTGACAACACATATCAAACATGTTCAATACATAGGGTGATCGACACAACTCATAAATGTTTAATACATAGGGTAGTCAAAATGACTGGTCTTGTACAGAAGGGCCCGACATGTCACAGAATTTAGGACAATTTTTTTATTTTTATTTTTTTACAAATGATTCATTTTGGCTTCTTTTCTTCCTTATTATAGTTAACCTAACTACCTTACTAAAAAGATATTTGGGGCTGCACGTTGATGCCCCTACCTGAATTTCCTACCTTCAGAAGCAAAACCTATCTTTTATTATACTGTGCATATGGACCTGTTCATAGCACTAAGAGGGCCGTTAAAGCTCTTTGTCATCACATAGACTGAACATTCACCAGGGTTAGGAATGGGGTTTTAATTAATCTTCAGGTTTTAACCTTTTTGTGTATTTCTTTGCAGAATGATGGATGCTACCGTATGAATCGTAACTCAATGAAGCATAAAGTGACACAAGGAACCTAACATCTGAGCTTGTACAGTCTGTGTTGGCTGTCATATAAAATAATTTTACAGTTGATCTGGGAGCTGTTCCACAAGATAAATACTGTAATGGGAAAACATTTTTCTTGTCGCCACAAATCAAGCACAGCTCGAGACATGTTCCTTTAAGTTATATTTGAAGTGTCTGAAGACAAGCTTTGCCTGCCCTCAGCCTTTTTCTTTCCCCTAAGATTAACGAGATTGGTGTATATACTGGGGGCCCAAAACCATTCAAGAACCATGGATAAGAAATCGTTTGAGGTGGTACTTGATGAAGTACGAAAGGTATTTGCAATTGACTTTTCTGTCTTTTGTTTTTTAAAGATGCTGATTTTACTTTACCCATCTTCTAAGCCATATGTGACATAGAAAGAGAAATATGTTTAACCTCCAGTACAGCATTTAAAGGGCATCTATACCAAAAAATAGGTTATTTTAAATTGACCATAACTGGAAACTATTATTCTTCCCAACCACCACTGTATATTTTTTTGTTGATCTGCCCCCTATTTCTTTAGATATCCAATCTAAAACTTCTTATATTTCAGCTGTCATTCTAGTTCCTTGCTCTAAAAAAACTATTCTTCTGTGAGTAGTTTTTCTGTAGCTGGAATGGTGACAGAGTTTTGACAGTTGGAATGCTGTGTGCAGGCTTGACCGTTGGTTTATTGGAAAAAAGTCAGGTCGGATGAAAGTGGGAGTGGTTAAAAGTGGGAGAGGGGATACTGCTCCTAAACAAAATGTGTGCTGGATTGAAGGCATGCAGCAACACGGGCAAATCAGAGTAAGTGCTACTTACATAGTAACATAGTAACATAGTAACATAGTAATTAAGGTTGAATAAAGACATTCGTCCATCAAGTCCAACCTATTCACTTTTTTTTTTTTTTTTTTTTTTTTATTTATTTTTTTTTTAACCCTACCTAACAGTTGATCCAGAGGAAGGCAAAAAACCCCAGCTAAAAAAGGGGGGAAAAAATTCCTTCCTGACTCCAAACGGCAATCGGAAAGTATCCCTGGATCAACCAGATCTATATGCATTAATACCAGTAATTCTCAATATTTTTTAGTTTTAGAAACTTATCCAGGCCTTTTTTAAAGTTATTCAATGAACTTGCCATTACCACCTCTGCTGGAAGACAGTTCCACAGTTTCACCGTTCTCACTGTAAAGAAACCTCTCCTAACTTGAAGATGAAACTTCTTTTCTTCCAACCTTAAAGGATGTCCACGAGTCCTCTGATATGACCTATTAGTGAACAATGCACCAGAGAGTTCACTGTATGGGCCATTAATATATTTGTATAAGGTTATCATGTCCCCACGCAACCGCCGCTTCTCCAATGTAAACAGCCCTAACTTGTCTAATCTGCCTGCATATTCAAGCCCCTCCATTCCCCTTATTAATTTAGTTGCCCTTCTTCTGAAACTGCCTCAATTTCCAGATGTCCCTTTTGTATATGGGATTCCAAAACTGCACCATATTCCAAATGTGGCCTTACAGTGCCTTGTAAAGAGGGAAAAAGTATATTTTTCTCTCTTGATTCCATTCCCCTCTTTAACAAGACAAGATCTTGCTAGCTCTAGCTGTTGCTACCTGCATTGTTTGCTACAGCTAAGTCCTGTTATCTACCAGAACCCCCAAATCTTTTTTCCATTTCAGATGCACTTAACACAGAGTTATTTTATGGTGTAGGTGGGCACAGGGATTATTAAATCCCAAATGCATCACCTTACATTTATCAACATTGAATCTCATCTGCCATTCTGCTGCCCCATTTTGATAATCTATCTAGGTCTGCTTGGCAGCACTTGCACATCATTGGAAGTTTCCAAAGCTCTGCATAATTTAGTGTCATCAGCAAACACAGAGACCTTGCTCTCAATGCCCCCTTCTAAGTCATTTATAACAGATTAAACAAACGGCCCCAGTACAGAACCCTGAGGAACTCCGCTTAGAACTTTAGCCCACATAGATGTAGCTCCATTAACCACCACTCTCTGTTTGCGGTCCAATAACCAGTTCTCTATCCATGACAAATGTTTTTCTTCAGGCCAACAGTCCTCAGTTTATACATTAGTCGCCTATGTGGGCACAGTATCAAAGGCTTTTGCAAATCCAAATATACCACATCCACAGCTGTGCCTGAATCATCTACTTCTTACTCACTTCTTCATAAAACCAATTAAATTTGTCTGGCATGATCTATTTCTCATAAATCCATGCTGCACTACTAATAAGATAATCTCTGAGACAAAGTCAAGGATATGATCCCTTAACACAAAGTTTCCATCACCTTCCCTACACTGATGTTAGGCTACAGGTCTATAGTTACCAGGCTGTGAACGACTACCTTTTTTGAATATGGTATTACCTTGGCTTTTTTTTTTTCCAATCCAGCGGCACATCCCCAGACAAAAGCGAATCTGAAAAGATGAGCACAGTGGTCTTGCTAGAACTGAACTAAGCTCTTTTAAAATATCCTAGATGCAATCCATCTGGTCCTGGCGCTTTATTGATATTAACTTTGTCTAATGATACCGTACCATATCCTCTGTTATCCAATGTGAAAACTCTTCATTTTCCTTCCCTCCTGCCACATTGTTACAATCCCTACTGTAAGGATGTCTCAACAGTAAAAACCGATGTAAAAAAACGGTTTTAGCAGATTAGCCTTTTCGGCATCCTCTACACCACCCTCAGCTCCATTATTTAATGGTCCCACATTCTCAGTCCTCATTTTTTTACCATTTATATACTTAAAAAACATCTTGGGGTGGGACTTGCTTTTGTTCGGCAATCCGTGTTTTCATTTTCTATTTAGTCTAGTTTAATTGCTTTCCTTTGCACTCTTTATTACAACACTTTTGAAGTCCCTGTAAGCCTGTTCTGTGCCTTCTGCTTCACAAATTTTAAAAGCCCTTTTCTTTTTTTTCCATTTCCCTTTTATACCTGAGCATTAAGCCATGCAGGAGTGGACCTATTTTTTTTACACTTGTTTCCTAAAGGTACCGATTTGGAAATGTTATAGTTTAATATCCCTTTAAAATGGTCCACATCTGCTCATATCTTTACCTAGAAACGTTCCCCCCAGTCTATGAGCAGGAGCGATTCCTTTTAAAAGCATAAAATTAGCTTTCCTAAAGTAAAGTTTTTGTTAAGCCAGTGCACTTTATTTTTTCTGCAACCTATATGTAAATGACACTTATCATGGTCACTATTCCCTAGCTTCCATTACCTTCATCTCCAAAATGAGCTCTGGGTTATTAGATCACCAGATCCAACAACGCATTCTTTCTAGTAGGAACTTCTACCATCTGTGAAAGAAATGCTCATATAGGAAATTTAAGAACTTTATACCTTTTGAGGTTGCTGGCAGTTTCCATTACTCCAATCTATTTCAGGTATTAAAATCCCCATACCAAACATGCCCCATACCAGCAGCCTTCGCAACTGCATATGGAGATTCATTTCCACCTCTTCCCCGGCATTTTGGCGGCTTATAACACACTCCTAACAATTACTTTACCTACCTTCTTGCTTCCTGTACACAGTTCCACCCATAATTTTTCTTCTCTCTGCCGCATCGTTTGCTCCTCCCCCCATCTATTCCATCTTTTAAATTTGACTTCAATTCCTGTTTAAACATACATACATACTCCTCCTCCTTCTTATTAACTCGGTCATGTCTAAATAAGGAGTCACCCTTCAATATTTACTGTCCATCGTGTGAATCATTAAGCCATGATTCTGCTACCAATTACATCATACCTTTCCTTTAACGCTATTATTTCAAGTTCGCCGGTTTTTTCCAGCCAGACTCCTTGCATTTTGTAACATACATTTTAGATTATCAATTGAATTTACTTCCATACATGGTCGTACATGCCTCCTTATCCTCTATGCTCCCCCCCTCCTCCTTCTCCTCCCTCCTTTGTGTTACTAGCCCCCAGATCCCTAACTTCTCTATCTACCCCTGTGTAGTTAAACGTTCCCTCCCCCCCCCATACCTAGTTTAAAATCTCCTCCAACCCCCTAGCCATCTTCTCCCTCCCCCAAAACAGTTGCACCACCACCTTGAGGTGCAATCCGTCACTACTAAAGAGCCTGTAGCCAACAAAAAGTCAGCCCAGTTCTCTAAAAACCCAAACCCCATCTCCTTACAACCACTCCCTTAGCCACGCATTATACTCCTGAGCTCCCCGTTGCCTCCCTAGCGTAGCACGTGGCTGCGGTAGTATTTCTGAAATCACTACCCTGGAGGTCCTTGCTTTTAACTTGGCCCCTAATTCTCGAAATCATTTTTAAGGACCTCACCTCCCCCTCTAACTTTGTCATTGGCACCAATGTGAACCAAGACCCGCCGGGTCACTCCCAGCCCCACCCAATAATCTGTCTACAACGATCCACCCCCACATGTTCGACCCTAATGCACAGCAGACAACACACTGTTTCGGCATGCAGGGTCCTGGCGACAGATTACCCTATCTACCCTTCTAATAATAGAATCCCCTACCACTACCACCTGTCTATCCTTCCTAGCCCCCAGTTCTCCCCCCTTGTATTGGAGATGGCCGTCCCCTGGGTGCTCAAGGGAAAGGCCCGCTCCATACATGCTGCTTCCGTCCGACCCCATCGTCCTCCACATCTTCACCTAAAATGGCAAATCTGTTGGGATCGCACCAGCTGGGAAGAAGCCCCCCTATCCTTCCGTCCCCTACCTTCCCCTGGTGACCCTTAACAAATCTATCTTCCTTCTCCCCTTACTGCCCCATCTCCACCCACCAGTTTTACTGGCCCCTGCCAGTACCTGCATTTCCCCCAGTTTTGCCAAGTCCTGCAATGCTGCAAGTTTACCCCCTTAGACTCTGTACCTCAGATTCCAAATGGGCAACCCACTCACATCTGACACATCCATAGGTCCCCCGGGCGGCTGCTCCAAATCCCATACATGCGGCAGGATGCACATTGCGCGGCCCCAACAAAAACTGTCCATACTAAACAGCAATACACAGTATAGACACACAAGAGAAATAGGTTTGTTCTTAAACGCTTTCTAGTTTTAAACGCTTTAGTTTTTTAACGCTGTCAATTCTCTTAAAAACAGAAAAATCTCTTTAAAACAGGAAATCGCTCAGAGCTAATCGCTCATGGGACAGGCCTTAAATGAGGTTCAAAACCAACCAGAGCCAACAGGCCTCAGCCATTTTAAACCAATTAGTTACAACCACACCCCCATCCAATCAAGAGAGAGAGGAAAAAAAAAAAAAACCCTTTCCTTTGTCTCCACCAACCAGCCCCCGCTCCACAGGTAACATGGTTTTTTAAACAACAAGTATTTGTTTTAATCCAGTGCTTTGAGTTTACTCAACACAATTCCTACCACCTTATTCAAGCAGTAAGTAGTAAAAAAAAATAAAAATACACTAGTGATTAATATATACTTACCAGGCACCCTCCTAGAATAAATAGTGTTAGGTTAGTACATTTACTTGGCTGCAACCACAGTTAATAAACGCTTTAGTTTTTAAACGCTTGCAATTCTCTTAAAACAAAAAATCTCTTTAAACAGGAAATCGCTCAGAGCTAATCGCTCATGGGACAGGCCTTAAATGAGGTTCAAACCAACCAGAGCCAACAGCTCAGCCAATTTAAACCAATTAGTTACACCAACACCATCCCATCCAATCAGAGAGAAGAGAAAAAAAAAAAAAAAACCTTTCCTTGTCTCCTACCAGCCCCCCGCTCCACAGGTAACAGTGTTTTTTAAAACAAGTATTTGTTTTTAGTAATCCATGCTTTGAGTTTACTCAACACTTCCTACCCACCTTATTCAAGCAGTAAGTAGTAAAAAAAAATAAAAATACACTAGTGATTAATTACTACTACCCAGGCACCCTCCTAGAAATAATAGTGTTAGGTTTGTACATTTACTAGGCTGCAACCACAGTTAATAAACGCTTTAGTTTTTTTAACGCTGTCAATTCTCTTAAAACAGAAAATCTCTTTAAAACAGGAAATCGCTCAGAGCTAATCGCTCATGGGACAGGCCTTAAATGAGGTTCAAAACCTCATTCAATTATTCAATTATAGATTAAGATGAGGCAAAGTCATTTTTTCAGTATAGTGTCCCTTTAAACTGTTCCGTAAAAGCAGAGGACCCACAAAGTGAAAGCTGAGTGGCCCGTATATAAACACGCCATAAAATTTTCACTGTCCTATTAGAACACTAATGCCTTATCTCTTAGAAGTGTTGGTGCCCTTTGTTGTATGTTTACCTAAGATTCCAAATCTAGTGTTCTCTTGTTGTATTGGCTTTTGGGGCTTAAAGAATTTAGAAAAATTTAAAGAAGAATGAAAGTCTTATAATAAATTATGTTCAAGTGACTCTGCATGAAATGAGGATACGAACTGCTATATTTTGAACATGTTATTAGTTGCCTAAAAAGTGATCTTATTGTTGGTTCTCAAAGCTCCTCTGCTTCAGGTAACACCTCCCTGTGAGCCATATCCTTATTTGACACAATACCCAAAGATTTGAATAGGGCTTACCTCACCACTATTGGCTGAAGAATGATCTACACAAAGAGCATTAAAATTGATTACAAAGTTTAACTTACTATACAGGAGTATTGAACTAGGAAGCAGTCGAGCCATAATGTTTTAGGTGATATTCTGCACTGCCCCTTCAATACTGATGTGCTATGGTGCTATATTTAATATAAATTTCTATGTGAATAGAACTTTCCTAAGCCTATTGTATAAATGATCTATTTTTTCTTCACAGGCTATTATGACTGACTACAAAGTGAAAGCTTTGGAATATGTTCATGGTTATTTTTCTAGTGAACAGGTAGGTAAAAAACAAAATATTTTTACTGCACATTAAAGGGCATGTCAAATGGAAACACAGGGGTGTCTAAAAACACTCAAAAGGTTGAAAATGTGTGGCACTCTAGACAAGACCCTAACCAATACAAAAAAATAAATAGAATGTGGTTTATTTACTGCAAAAAGTGCCAAGAGCTCAATGGATGTTTAAAGCATAAACACAACACATATTTCAAACCCATACATGTTCAATACATAGGGTAATTGACACAACTGGTCTTACATATACATGTTCGATACATAGGGTAGTCAACATGACTGGTCTCGCACAGAAGGGCCCGACATGTCACAAAATCTAGGACCAATATATATATATATATTTTAAATTTACAAATAATTCATTTCGGCTTCCTTTCTTCCTTATTATAGTAACCTAACTACCTTACTAATGTGATATTTTTACTGCACATTAAAGGGCATGTCCACCCTCCACCCCCCCAAAACTAAAATTTGCCCTACTGTGTAGTGTAAAATAAAACCTTTCTGCTCTGGTCCTTATGGTTGTCCTGCAGTGCCTGCTGAAAGTCAAGGAAACTGAAGAGTAGGAACCTCTACGAGTGTAATCTGGTATCTGACCCTTCCCTGTCCTCTTGGAGGACTCCATATTCCCCTCTCCCCCTCCAGATCCCTTGGTGCCGCAGTAAATGTTACAATACAAAATTTTCTGTAGTGTAAGGGACCCCCCTCCAACCCTAAACACTAGGGTTTTCACTTTAAAGGGACAGTTCAGTGGAAATGATCAATATTTATTAATTTGTTAGTTTGTGTAATGCATACTTAGTTATTCTACATATTCTCTTCCATTTTGAAAAATCAGTTGATTTCATACCCTTTGCTGTTCCCTGCTGTTGACATAAGGAGCTGACATTTCAGGTTCTAATGGTCCTTCTTCCCAGGATGCACCACTTCCTTGGAATATTCCTAACAGTTATTTCTACTGATTGGCTGTTGGATGGGTCAAAGATGCTCAGATCTCTACTGAGCCACTGAATCAACCCAGGCGCTGGGTCAAGGGCAAGACCATAACGGTCTCTACTAGGGGTCCTGCAAAGAGGAAGTCAGTATTTTGGTTGCATTTATTTATAAACAGACAAAATGCTGAATTGTCAGATTAAGATTATTGGGATGAAAAAATACTGCTCTTTTTTCTGAAAAGTATATGTATTTGCGCTGAACTTCCCCTTTAAAAAGTTCCTAGAAATAGGCTTGCCCACCATGTTCCCTTGGGTCTCTCAATAACCAGCATCTGTGATAAGCTGACTCATTCCCGGAAGTAGAGTAGAAGCAGAGGCCGAGGGAACGAAGGTGGGTATGTCTATTTAAAGTCAAAACGCTAGAGTTTTCGGTTGGAGGGGGGTCATCTACACTACAAAAAATGTTATATTTTGGAGGGGGGAGATACCCTTTAATACATTGTCAGATATTTTTGGTGTTTATTGAGGGGAGGCACTGGCAGAATTGTTTTTTATAACTTGTCTGTTTTGTCACAATTGTGATAATAATAAAGTATTGAGAGCAATGCATTTGCTTATTGTCCGACATTTTAAAGTGGATTAATACACCAATAGCAATGCAGTTTTATCCAACCCATGCTTTGTAAGATTCTTCACTAGTAAGTTGCATTTAGTACATGTAAGTAATAATCTCTATAACTAAGAAGGCTTCCATGTTGTTGCAAGTACAACTCAAACCGCATGTAGTCATTAAAGAGCTGTTTAGGTCCTCACCCTGGGAGGAGGAGGGGGTGTAAAATGTCCTTTTAATGTACGTTTTTTAAGCCATTTTGTAAAGCTTCATATTTTGTGGACGCCCATTTGAGTGTATAGTTCTTTTGCATGCAACATAGTAATTGAGGTTGAATAAAGACATATGTCCATCTAGCCCAAATTTACTCCCTCCTCTTTAACACTACCTAACAGTTGATCCAGAGGAAGACGCACACACAAAAAAAAACAGCTTAAAAGGGGAGGAAATTCCTTCCTGGCTCCAAATAGCAACCGGAAAGCATCCTTGGATCAACCAGAACTATAGTATATGTATTAATACCAGTAATTCTCAATATTATATAGTATCCCTGTACCAACCAGAACTACAGTATATGTATAATACACATAATTCTCAATATTATATAGTATCCCTGTACCAAACAGAACTACAGTATATATTATAATACCAGTAATTCTCATATTATATAGTATACCTGTACCAACTAGAACTACAGTATATGTATTAATACCAGTAATTCTCAATATTTTTCAATTTTAGAAACTTATCCAGCCCACTTTTAAAGCTATTTAATGAACCTGCCATTACCACATCTGCTGGAAGACTGTTCCACCATTCTCAAGTATACAGAATAAGAAAATCAGAGAATCCCCTTTATGCACTAAAGAGTGCTAAAACAAATTGCAAAATGAAATAATGAAATGAATATTTGTTGAAATTTAGACTCGCTTAACAAGTCAGGTGATCCGGGTGCACATGCCCTGGACCCATCTCTAAGGACAATATCCTTGGAGTGCCTCTAAAAATCAGATCTGGGTATATCACATCCAACTCACCTGTATTCCTGGGTGGCCCAGGTGCAGCACGCCCCAGACCTCTCGTTCTGTCCATACCAAAACTTTAAACACAGACAAAATTTCGAGCAGCGCACACCGGTGTATCAAAAGCTGCATCCGTTGTAGTTAGTTTAAAATTTCAGATTTATTCGAACATCATAAAAAGGTATGTACATAGTTAAGAGCGTGGCCTTGCCGTTTCGAGTCGTAGGCTCTTACTCATGAGCTTATAATTCAAATGCATAGCCTATGAGTAAGAGCCTACGGCTCGAAACGCGCAAGGCCACGCTCTTTACTATCTACATGCCTTTTTTAATGATATTCGAATAAATCTGAAATTTTAAACTACAACGACTGCAGCTTCTGATACACCGGTGTGCGCTGCTCGATATTTTATGGTGTGTGTTTCACCATTCTCACTGCAGCCTGTCTTACAGTTAGGAAAGGAGGCCTCATCTGTTCAGAATTCCATCTTCATTTACTGATTTTTTTCTCTTTTAGGTTGTAGAGTTACTAAGATACTTTTCCTGGGCAGAACCACAACTTAAAGCTGTAAAAGCCATGCAACACGTAAGTTTAACAAGTATTTAATTTGTGTATTTTAAAGTTTGTGTTACTCACTTACAGTAATATACAAGTCTTCAAAACTACGATTTTCATTGAAAGCTTTAGTTGTGTGTGGGCGTGCATATATGTTTAAAGGGACACTAAAGTGAAAAAGTTATTTTCCTTTAGTGCTGCCAGGAACTTTATCCCTTTTTGCTTTCTGTGCTCCCTGTCACTAGATCTCCTCATGTCCTGTTCAGCTCACTCCTAGTTAGTATGCATGTCTCCTCTATGTATCCACCCTCTCCCAAAATTAAGGAGTGTGGAGCATGTGCAGTGGAGATGATCTGTACCCCACTACAGCCAATAGCATTCACCTGGTGATTTTGTGCCCCCCCCCCTTTAAAAGGTTAAAAAAAAAACACAGAGCTAAAAAAACAAACAAACAAGGGATAGTAAGGTCAGAGAAGAAAAAAATTCAGATTTAACATTGGTGGTAATCAATCCTTATTACTGTGTGATTAATTGGAAAACAGTTTGGCACAGTTTACCTGTGCTTTTAGAGAATTAGAGAAAATAATTTTTGCTCCTAAAAATCAGAGCCTGTTTGGCCCTTTGTTACTAATGCAGATATTGCAAACCATACCATTTTAAAGGAAATCTGTAGATTAAAATACGTTTTCCTGACTGATAACCTAGAAAGATTACATATAACATGTCCTTAAAGGGCATGTACACTGTAAAAGCAACTTTATCTTACTGGATAGCTGTGGCTTTAAATTTTTTTTTTGTTCTATCACCCTCCCATACCCTACCTTTACTGCTCAAATTTTGCGGCCTTCCTCCTCCTCCTCTTTAAATCCCATTTTTAGGTCTGCCCCCACAAGGTTCTCAAATCTCCAGCATTCCCTTTGCCACATAATAGTGCGGCCATTTGAAGAGCGTCATGACGTCATTTTTTTTTTACAGTGTACATGCCCCTTTAAGTACAAGTTATATGTAATCTTTCTAGGTTATAACTCAGGAAAATGTGCTTTAATCTATAGGTACCATTTTAAAATGGTATGGTTTGAAATATACACCAATAAATACATGAACAAATAAACAAGATCTGTGTTGGTATGATAAATATAAAGTGTCCAGTGCTAATAAAGTGTCCAGTGTTTGTGAGAGGGGAGTTTTGCTGTCAGTAGTATAGTTGATGTCCAGAATGTAGACATGTAAGCCTACCACTCCAAACCGTAACTTCCACCCCTGACTGTATAGCAGTGGAGACATCTGCATAGGAGCAAATGGCAGAGGAGACCTCTGCATAGGAGTTCGTGGGAGAACTGTCAGTTATGGATTGATGTGCATTGTAATGTGTGAAAAGATTTGATCCTCTATCAACCAACAAGAGTTCAAGCTCCCAGGTGTCTTCACCCTCTGTAAGTGTGCTTCTGATCCCATCTTGTTTCATTACCTTTATAAAAGCCCCAGACCAAGGGAGATTAAGGGCAAGGCCACACTGTAACACACCAGAAGCACAATTTTCATGTGTTTGCGCATTTTCGTTATGGTAATATAAATGGTTGCGGGAATCGCAACGCCTCCGAAATTGCTAGATTTTGCATGTGCAAATGCAAGAAAATCACGCTAGTCTGACCTAGCTCTTCAAGTGATTTTGTATTTCTTCTGTTTGTGAATTATTGTGCCAACTTTTGTCACCTCACTGCTTTTTAATATTCTTGTAGCCCACTCCAGCCTTGTGTACAATTGTCTACAATCCCTAACATCCTTGGATAGATCTTTGGACTTGACCACGGTGGCTAGTTTGGAATCTGATTGACTGATTGCTTAGCACACCCTGAGGGCACAGCCACACTGCAACGCAAACGCAGTTGCACACGGAAGCGCATGCATTTTTTCATTAAGTATTGAAAGACGCATGCGATTGCGATTTAAAATGCGGAACGCAATTGCAACGCACCCGAAAACACGCATTTCGGTGCGATGCCGTGTTTTCAATGATATGGAAAAACACAAGCACAAATGCAAAAAAAGCGCAGCAGTGTGGCCTAGCCCTTAAGGTCTATTCACACGTCCAATAGAATGAATGATTGATAATTAACGAACAACGCTCGATCAAATGCACACGCACGTGCAATTCTTAGCAGAAATGGCTGTGCACGCGCTCAGGGCTCAGCCATCGTGCATCCTATAGGACGCGTGTACTAGGCTTTTCATGTAGTGCTTCTAAACTCAGCTCGTTACCTGCATACAGTGACGACACCTGGAAGGCTGAAATCTTGCCGGTTGATAGGGGATCAATTACTCTTCACTTATTACAATTCACAGCAATTACTTTTGTGCGCTGGTCATTTCTTTAACAGAGGGCAAACATGCAAAATAAGCAATAAGAATTTTCACCACTCACAAAATTAAAACTGCAGCTACTTGGAAATAAACTTCATTGTTGCAGATCCTCTGCTTATAAGTCTGGTCTTTATTGACCATGAGAATCAGGAGGAGTATCTACAGCCTCTTCTGCAGCAATTTAAATTCATTTTGCCACCTATTTTACTACCTATATCTGTCAGCACATAGACTTGGTATTGCTATTTTTGCTGTTTTTCTCTCATTTCAGAAAATGGTTGCCATTCCCGCAGCAAAGGTGGTGAATATATTGAATTGTTTCACATTTAGCAAAGATCGATTAAGCGCACTGGAGCTGTTGGCAATGTAAGTCTTTTTATTGCCTTTTAGCCTTTCTATTTACTTAGAATTCATTAAGGACATAACTTTTTTTTTTATACATAAGAAGTTGGTTAGGCAACTCTAGGATCCAATCTAGATTTGTTTTAAGACACCAGTTCTTTAGCCATCAATAGAAAATTCTTTAGATAGTTAAAATGTGTATATTCTAGGCATGTTAAACTCTTGGTTCATGAGCCACATGCAGGCCTGTATTTAATTATTTAGTGTTTTATTTTAATTTAACTGTATTTTGGTAGGAGGCAAATTAGTGTGCAAGTAAATGCACTTTACTGGAGTAAAGTCCTGTACACACAAGGTTATTGTTGGCTTTTTAAGTGGATCACTTAGGCTGGGTACACATCAGCAGATATATTCAGCCGACCGACCCCGCTTCATGGCACTTTCAGTTGGCCGAAAATATCTGCTGGTGTGGGGGCGGCCGAGACCGACCTCGATCATTCTTTCGTCCAACTTGGACGATCAGACGTAACAAAATTCCGAACGATCGTGTGGTTCCATGTGAGACTGCACGATTGATCGTTTGCACTTTTGTACGCGGCCGAATTTGCCACGACCAACATTTGTCCCGGCTGAGTGCTCACTTGGGACAAATAGTCCCTTAGTGTGTAGCCAGCCTTAATGGTTGGGCAGCAATCCTTTTGTTCTCCTGTGTTGTGGGAGTCCTGGTTTGTTTGCCCCTCCTCTCCATTGAAAGAGAACAGGCAGCCTGTGTGTACAGAAATCTTAAGACTCGTACACACGTACGATTTTGGCCCCGATCACGACGGATACCTGCGATGAACGGCTGTTTTTCGGCTGAAATCGCGCATGCATTCGGTCGGGTCTCGTTCGTTAATCCGCTCTGTTAGTCCTAGATCATGCTACAAAAGATATTGCTTCTCAGCTCCTGGGAGGCTGTCCGCAATGCATGCTAGCTGTAAAATTAAACTGCAGGCTAACAAGAAGATTTCAAAGTCTTATCAGGGACTTCCAGATTGGTGTGGAGACATCGTTATGGAAAATATGTGCATAGAAACGGGGGTCAGGGACATGGCCATTTACACGTGCAACTTACTAGAGAAGATTCTTATAATGTGTAGCTGTACCGGGGAGAAAATCTTTTTTGTTAGGATAAAACAATTGTTTAGTGTATGTCCATATGTGCACTATATTATAGGGTAGTGTGAATGCCATATTATTACAGAGGCATCTTGGGTAAGTTTAACACTTTGGCTGTCAGCTCCTATTTGATTAATTGAAGAACGAGAGGTAAGTCTTAGCTCCTTTACCTCCCGTACTTTAATTTAATGTGAAAAAGTGAATGCCCGTTTTTTCAGTGGACTTACTCTTTTAGTGTCAGATTAGAAGGGGTGATTTCTTTATTATTAGACTGGAGGTTTTCTAGATTTTTACCTTTTGTACCAGGTAACCTCAGTGTCTTACGTAACAAAGACAAACGGCCAGCATCCTCAATGGAAACCCCCTGCCCAAAATACTCTCATTAAAGCACCTCACATATGAAAGTCATAAAAATAAACTTTAATTATGGTCAATTCTAAAACCATATATAAGTAAACCCTCCCACACAAATAGATATATTACCAAGTACATAAAAACATATAAGAGAATTCAGGCATCCCTGAATCCCCAAAATCGTACCACACCCCCCACGGGAAATAACAAACTCAATGGACAGTAATGCTCGGGCCGGGAATCACCCCACCAGCCCGCTATAATGAGTTAAACCGACCGCTCCAGTTAAACACAATAATCAGCTGCAGGTGCCAGTTCATAGCAGCCCAAATGATCAGCACCGCTCAGAATACACAGGGAAAGAACTACCCGGGCAGCAGGACTTACAGTGAGAAGCCCAGTACCGCCCGTGACCATGTAGTATTAGTCAACACATACTCACAGGCTGACAGCCACACTTTTTCACCCGCCGTTCCCTATGAACATCCCATCATTGTGTGCGCAGTCAGTCAAAAGAAGCCATCGCTGCATGATCGGAAGGAGCCAGCACTCTCTGGTCTCTCCACAGGGAATTTACGTATCATCGCCAAACCGACACGTGTTTCGCCCACAACAATGAGTTCACCAAACGGGGCTTCATCAGTTATCTTTATGTTTTTTACATATATGACTCTCGTAGCACAGCCTAAAGAGGGCTTTCACATATGGTCTATAATTAGGTGGTGCCCTCATCCCTATAATGCTAACCACAGTGTCTTAACCTGTAGAAGGGATGTTTCCCGTTTTTATAATTTTCTTTTGTCAATTTGTACTGATTTATCAACTCTGAATGTGCTCATATAAAAAAAGGACATTTTTGATTTGAACTGACAGTCTATAAAAGGGGTGGGGGTGTCGCTTAAACGCTTAGGATGTGCCCTCATTTCCTGTCTGGGGCTTTGATCTTTAGTAAAGTTCTGCTGCCATCCTTTTTGCCTGTTATGTAGGATCATAGCCCATCAGAGGGATTGCACTTATTGGATTATATAGAGCTTGGCTTTTACTGCATGGGCAAAGGGTTCATTGTAAAGACTTTTGGCACAAACAAAGTATTTACCTCTCATGGATTCCATTGAGATCATTTACCTGGGAGTGCTGTGGCCTCGATTTATGATCGTTTAGTGTTACTGTTTGCACAAGTACCTGAAGAGTCACTTTCACAGCAGTCCAAAGCCTATTTACCAGAGGTTGCACGCCTGTTTGCACGTAAGTATTTAAAGCCAGCTAATAGCTGGCGTTAAATTCTTACGTGTGGATGAGATTCACCCAGAGTCTCGCTGCCTCTGCTAAGTCTGCTACGGGAGATCCCTGCTTATGTTTTAATACTACTTTCCCACTGCCTTCTGTGTTTGCCTTCTTACATTTTTTTTCATAGATTATGACATTTAATATCCCTACTACTGGTTTGATGTTTAACTTTTACAATATTTTTACAACGCTTTGTTTCTTAATATATTAGAATATATTAGAAGAGTATAAGGTTGTGTTTCATTTAAGCAACATTTCAGTTTTTAACTTAAAAACGCATTATTGAAATGCTCTTTAGTTGCAATTGTGTAATAAGGTAGTTTGCCATCAGAGGGCGAAAAAGAACAAACATTGGCTTACAGTTTAATTGTTGATAGTCTTTACTAGTATAATTGATACACAGAGGAATGGTTTGTTTTGTCTCTAATACCTAGCGGAAATTATACAAAACATCCTTATACCAGGTACTTTCTTATGGGTGTTAACTTGTGTAACATTACAGTGAGTTTTCTCTTTACAACTTCTCTTTGATCATCTCAAAGTATAGTGGATATTCCGTTTGTTAATGAGTCTGTGACCGTATATTCCTTTCTGTTAACTACATTATAATTTTGGATTGAAAACAGCTAGAGACATAATCCTAAGCTTGTTTGGAAGGCAATTGTATGGAGACAATAGTCCTTTTTTGAGTGTGCTTAGCTAATATGTAGCCTGGCTGGAAGATAGAGGAAATTTTAATTCTTCGTTATAAAACCAGTAACAAAGAGAATAGAACTAAATTCAACATTTCAGCAGTTGGCCAGCAATAGTTTTGAATTGATAACATTATTTTTCTTTTGTATTCATCCAGGTTTCTATTTAGTATAAGCTACCAGTTTCACATTAGTTACAGACTGTATCTAGCTTTTGTTTAGTCTAACCTGGGCATGTATATTGTATGACAATGAAAGTAGGAAGGGAACCGTCCGAAACCGATTTGTAGGAAATGTGTACACCCAATACTTAACAGTATTGGCATGTTTTGGGGACATGAAGGGGATTTAAAAAAAAAAGATAAAACCGCCCTTTATTTAAACTCTAAATTCCTCTAGACTAACCTAAATTTAGCACATTTCTAAATACCGTATATACTCGAGTATAAGCCAAGGTTTTATGTTTAAAAAATCAACCTACAAACCTTGCCTTGGCTCATACTTGAGTCAAGAGCAGACTTACCTTAATTCCGGATGCAGCCGCGAGTCATAAAGGAAAGCTGGCTGTTCCCAGTAGTACTTCACAGGTGCATCATTGCGCAGCCACGAAGTAGTACTGGGAACTGCCGCCTCTGCACAGTAAAGCCTGTAAGTACTGTAAACACCCAGCAGCAACCCCAAAGCAGTAACTCAAATATACTTTAAAAGGGAAATTCAGTGCTAAATGTACATTGGTCATGCAATAATGAGAAAGCAATAGCATCATGTAAACACCCATGGCTACCAGTATGTTTTTCAATTCCCATGGCTATCAGTATCGGATTCATTCCCATGGCTACTATTATCTTGTGTGCAATTCCCATGGCTATCAGTATGGGATTTTTCCCCAATGGCTATAAGTATGGGAATCATTCCCATGGCTATAAGTATGGGAATCATTCCCTGGCTAATAGTAATGGAAGTCATTCCCATGGCTATAGTATGGGAATCATTCCCATGGCTATAAGTATGGGAATCATTCCCATGGCTATAGTATGGGAACATTCCCATGGCTATAAGTAGGGAATCATTCCCATGGCTATAAGTATGGGAATCATTCCCATGGCTATAAGTATGGGAATCATTCCCATGGCTATAAGTATGGGAATCATTCCCATGGCTATAAGTATGGGAATCATTCCCATGGCTATAAGTATGGGAATCATTCCCATGGCTACCGGTATGGGAATCATTCCCATGGCTATAGGTAATGGGATGATTCCCTGGCTATGTTATGGAATGATTCCAGTGCTATCGTATGGGAATGATTCCCTGGCTATCGTATGGAATGATTCCCTGGCTATGTATGGGAATGATTCCCGTGGCTATCGGTATGGGAATGATTCCCAGTGGCTATCGGTATGGGAATGATTCCCGTGGCTATCGGTATGGGATGATTCCCGTGGCTATCGGTATGGGAATCATTCCCGTGGCTATCGGTATGGGAATCATTCCCGTGGCTACCGGTATAGGGAATCGTTCCCGTGGCTACCGGTATGGGAATCGTTCCCATGGCTACCGGTATGGGAATGATTCCCATGGCTACCGGTATGGGAATCATTCCCATGGCTACCGGTATGGGAATCATTCCCATGGCTACCGGTATGGGAATCGTTCCCGTGGCTACCGGTATGGGAATCGTTCCCGTGGCTACCGGTATGGGAATCTCCCTGGCTACGTATGGAATCTTCCCGTGGCTACCGGTATGGGAATCGTTCCCAGGTGCTAACCGGTATGGAAATCGTTCCCGTGGCTACCGGTATGGGAATCGTTCCCGTGGCTAACCGGTATGGGAATCTTCCCGTGGCTACCGTGTATGGGAATCGTTCCCGTTGCTACCGGTATGGGAATCGTTTCCCAGTGGCTACCGGTATGGAATGTTTCCCGTGGCTACCGGTATGGAAATGTTCCCGTGGCTACCGGTTGGGATGGTTCCCGTGGCTACCGGTATGGGAATGTTCCCGTGCTACGGTAATGGGAATTCCCTGGCTACCGTATGGGATGTTCCCGTGGCTACCGGTATGGGAATGTTCCCGTGGCTACCGGTATGGGAATGTCCCGTGGCTACCGTATGGGAATTCCCGTGCTACCGGTATGGGAATGGTTCCCGTGGCTACCGGTATGGGAATGATTCCCGTGGCTACCGGTTGGAATGGTTCCGCTACCGTATGGGAATGTTCCCGTGGCACCGGTATGGGAATGTTCCCATGGCTACCGGTATGGGAAGGTTCCGTGGCTACCGGTATGGGAATGGTTTCCCGTGGCTACCGGTATGGGAATGGTTCCCGTGGCTACCGGTATGGGAGGGTTCCCGTGGCTCCGGTAGGGAATGGTTCCCGTGGCTACCGGTATGGGAATGGTTCCGTGGCTACCGGTATGGGAATGGTTCCCGTGGCTACCGGTATGGGATGGTTCCCGGGCTACCGGTATGGGAATGGTTCCCGTGGCTACCGTATGGAATGGTTCCCGTGCTACCGGTATGGGAATCGTTCCCGTGGCTACCGGTATGGGAATGGTTCCCGTGGCTACCGGTATGGGAATGGTTCCCGTGGCTACCGGTATGGGAATGGTTCCCGTGGCTACCGGTATGGGAATGGTTCCCGTGGCTACCGGTATGGGAATGGTTCCCGTGCACCGGTAATGGGAATGTTCCCGTGGCTACCGGTATGGGAATGGTTCCTGGCTACCGTATGGAATGGTTCCCGTGGCTACCGGTATGGGAATGGTTCCCGTGGCTAACCGGTATGGGAATGGTTCCCTGGCTACCGTATGGGAATAGGTTCCCGTGGCTACCGGTATGGGAATAGGTTCCCGTGGCTACCGGTATGGAATAGGTTCCCGTGGCTACCGGTAGGGGAATAGGTTCCCTGGCTACCGTTATGGGAATAGGTTCCCGTGGCTACCGGTATGGAAAGGTTTCCCGTGGCTACCTTATGGGAATAGGTTCCCGTGGCTAACCGGTATGGGAATAGGTTCCCTGTCTACCGGTATGGGAATAGTTCCCTTGGCTGCCGGTATGGGAATAGGTTCCCGTGGCTACCGGTATGGGAATAGGTTCCCGTGGCTACCGGTATGGGAATAGGTTCCCGTGGCTACCGGTATGGGAATAGTTTCCCGTGGCTACCGGTATGGGAATAGGTTCCCGTGGCTACCGGTATGGGAATAGGTTCCCGTGGCTACGTATGGGAAAGGTTCCCAGTAGTGGAATGTTCCCGTGGCTACCGGTATGGGAATAGGTTCCCGTGGCTACCGGTATGGGATAGGTTTCCCGTGGCTACGGTATGGGAATAGGTTCCCGTGGCTCCGGTATGGGAATAGGTTCCCGTGGCTACCGTATGGGATAGTGTTCCCGTGGCTACCGGTATGGGAATAGGTTCCGTGGCTACCGGTATGGGAATAGGTTCCCGTGGCTACCGTATGGGAATAGGTTCCCGTGGCTACCGTATGGGAATAGATTCCCGTGGCTACCGGTATGGGAATAGATTCCCGTGGCTACCGGTATGGGAATAGATTCCCGTGGCTACCGGTATGGGAATGATTCCCGTGGCTACCGGTATGGGAATAGATTCCCGTGGCTACCGGTATGGGAATGATTCCCGTGGCTACCGGTATGGGAATAGATTCCCATGGCTATTGGGGGTACTGTATGGGAGTTCTGTCCATTTAAAGGGCAACTAAAGCCTCAGAACAATACAGAATTAGAAGGCAGTGGTGGTCATAATTTTAACCCTCGGCTTATACTTGAGTCAATCAGGTTTTCCTAATTTTTGAGGTAAGAATAGGTACCTTGGCTTATACTCGTGTCGGTTATACTCGAGTATATATGGTAGGTTTACTCAACCTTTTTAATCTCTTTGGAAATACTGTGTGAATCTTTCTTCTTTGCTTCTTTCAGAAATATACTGGATGCTTCAAACTATCGTCCAATCGAAGAACTTTTTAAAATAAACCAACTGGAGAAGAAACGTTGTCGTAGGATTCTGGAACAGGTACTTCATTAAGATTTCAAAAATAAACAGGGCCTTTCATTTCAGACTTCTCAATGCTGCTACAAATTGACTTGACTAGGTGCACACGGGCTGATATTGTGGGACAAATGACCAATATTTAATTTGATCGAGTACAATTATTGGCCTCTATTCCATTCCTGCACAGTAACCTGTAGCACAAACCTGTATCTCTTCTTTGTTTTTTCTGTGTGACACCTGTTATTTTAAGAATATTTTTTTTACTAAAGTGTAGCAGATACATTTACCATCATTGTACCTGCAAAAAAGATTTTTTAAAAATTTGAAACTGTGTTCTCTACACAAGTGTCCATTTATTAGACCGCTACTACAATTTTAAAAAACATGATTAATCTGTTTGTAGCTGTAGCCTATCCAAAGTAATAGCCGTAAAAGTCAAATTTATTGATATCTCTTCCTGCTGTGACTTTACCAGACCCTCTGTGCCTAGGGTACGAGGGGGAAGCCCCCTCCACTGATAACTGTTAAAATGTCTGTTTGTCTCTGTAAACGTGAGCAAAGGCAAGCATGCTACTTAGCAGCTATTAGTGCAGGGGGTTTCCTCTGTGTCCTAACTGTTGAAGAAAGTGCAACAAGAAAGTGTGAACCTCTGGATAGACTGCAGCTACAGACATCATCTTGGTCATCAAAGTTGATTTGATGGGTCTATTAAACTGGAGACCATAATTCACCTTTAACTTTACTTAGTAACAATATTCCTTCATCATTCTTTTTATGTTCTGTTTGTATAAGTTTCCTATTTTCCTTTAGGCTTCAAAGAGTGGATGCAAGGCTCCGAATGCTATGATCTCTTCTTGTGGTATGATACCAGGAAATCCTTATCCAAAAGGGAGACCTAGTCGCCTTAACGGAGTATTTCCTGTAAGAACCTCTCAAAATTAAAGGATAACTGTATTGCCTCTGCATTTTTTTTTATTGCATTAAAAAGAGTAAAGGTGTGCAGCCCTCCCCATAAATTTATTTCCTGATTTCGAGCCTCTTTCTGACTACAATTAGCCATTCTGTGACGGGGGCGTAACAATTTTGGTCACTCTAAGCTAGCATGCTAGAAAACACTTCTCCACCCACCCTTTATCAGCTTGATTATGTAGGCTGTATCCTAGCAACAGGACATTTCAAGTTTGTTTAACTGGCAGAGGAGGAGGAGAGAGGTTGTAACAGGCATTCCCATCAGCCAATGACAAGTGCTATGTTAATCAGGGCTCTGTGCCCTCTAGGAGGCGAGCTTTTAGCACTCATCTTTGCTGTGTGATCTAAAGGAGGGCAGCATGGTTGTAAATGTGAGTCAGTGATTTCAGCTGCTGGAAGTGTGGACATCTAATGGTAGTGATGTTGTTTTTTTTGATATTGTTATCCTTTAAGGCAACCTTATAGTAGACTAGAACCTTTGTTTTCTTGTTTGTAATTGATGTTTTCATGGCTGAGACCTATGGTGCTATGGATTACTATCCAAAAGTTATTGAACTCAGAGGGAAGATTCACTCTTAATTACCCTTTTGCTTTCGATGTGTCAAGCCTAAAATCACAAATAGGACTAGCTGGACTTTATCAGTGATATTTGCAGTTATTTATGGGACCCAGCCAGCACAGTCAGCTCAATCACCGATATGTGATCACTAATTAGCAATGGTATGTTTTGTTTGATGGGGTACTAAGCAGTAGAGTCAGCTTTGATTGCTTCTAGTTGGTAACTCCTGCATTGCTTTCACAGAAATAAAACTACTGTCAGCAGGTGAGGGTTTGGTGCCATTCAAGGCGCTGATGATAATCCAAATACTAGCTGTTCAACTATATCTTAAAGTTTTCAGCATGCTTACTGTACCCAGAAACAACTTTGTTCTTGATGTTAGTTTGCAGGTTTTTTGCAGAAGCAACATCAATGTATCTATCCATTTTCTTTTTTTTAATGTATAGGGAACCTCTTTGAAAAAAGACGAAGAATATTCAAATGACGGAAAAGGTATTGCAGCAAGAATTCTCGGACCCTGTAAGCCAGTGAGTATTACAAAATAAATAGTTTCCTTTAGGTTTAACCAGGCCATTCATGGAGTAATATTATTGACCAATCAGTCTAATATTGTTTATTATAAATAAATTCCAGTATCTTAAATAACCTAAATGGGGTGTGTTTGTCGACTTGCTTTTGTCATCGAAGCTCTCAACAGATCCTGGGTATAGCCCGATAATATCACTTCATGTAGGACCTGCATTTTACTTTGGACCAACGCTTGAGTGGTTCACATTTGTGTAGGCATGTTTTGTATTTTCATTACTTTAAGTAGTAAAGTAAATTTTTACTAAAAAGGGCCAGAATAATTTTATTTTGGAAACCGCCAACCAAATATGACACTACTGAAATATATTCTTATTTGTTATGATCTAATTCTCTTTCCATAGCCTCCTTCGTCGTACAATCCACACAAGCCTGTTCCATATCCAATTCCACCATGTCGCCCACATGCCACCATTGCACCAAGTAAGAACTGTTTCCTTTCAGCACCACGTGTTCAATATGCATGCAGAGTAGATAGGAGCAGATGGTGGGAACTAGGAAAAGATTGATGGTGCTGACGCTACTGATTAATGTGTTTGCACAGCTTTAGTAAAAAGTGAGAGTATTTTGAAATGAATGGAAAAGTATCGGTTCCTGTAATAGATCATTTTGTAACATTCTGAACAATGCAAGGAAAAGGGAATCCACCACATGTGAAACCATGGTAACCCCTTAAGCCCCTCCCACTATACATTTACCTTTCTTATAAAGATGTTTATCAGACAGAGGGGCTATCACTGTTCGAAAAACCATTACGCCATTTATTGGATGCCATAAATAGTAAAAATTATCAGGGAGATTCAATAAAAGTTCTTATTGTTTAAAATGGTGCTAATTTTGCTCCAACCAATCAGATTTTATTTAACATTTGAAAGCAAACATCTGATTGGTTGGGGCAAAATTAGCACCTTTTAGCAGGCTTTTATTGAATAAGCCTGTATGTACATTCTCCTGCCATGACAATTTTACATGGACTTCCAACTCATTAATAAATATAAAAACTATAATAATAAAAAGTGAGCACTTTATTATAGAATCTCTTGTAAACCTTCCATAAAACAGACCAGAATATAGAAAGTGGAAGAAGACAGTAACTGATTAAGCAGTGAATGTCATTAACCCTTGTATGCTTATAAAAGCTCCAATACTACAGGCAAAAACAATTACAGTACTGTGCATCATATACAGTCATGTGAATATAGTGCACCCTCTTTCAATACTAGGTTTTACATAGAAGGACCAACAACATAATAATACAAATCATCTTTGTCCTGACCAGATTCTAAAATGATTAAAATCTAAGCACAACATGTTCAAGGATGTGGCGTTAGGGCATTTGATTGTGCCCCAAAACAGCCCATAGATTTTAAATTGTGTTCTTCAAGACACGAATAACCTTAATTATATATACATATTACAAAATGCTCTCTCACAGAAAACCATCATGAACATTAGTTACATTTTCCCTTTAGACAATTTGTTTTGATAAATGAAATTCTTTTTTATAAAATGTACCAGTATTGTTTCCAGAGCAATCTTACAGACTCTTGTGCCTAATCTAATCATGTTGCTTAGACGTTCTATTATTCTATTTAATGCCTTCCTCTCTTCCTCTTGTCACATTCTACCCCTACCAAACCGTGGGATCTTATTTATCACCATTATTGTCAAGATTTCCTTATGTGTTAAGGGACAGTTCAGTGGAAATGATCAATATTTGTTAAATTGTTAGTTTGTGTAATGCCTTATTAGTTATTCTACATATTCTCTTCCATTTTGAAAAGTCAGTTGATTTCATACCCTTTGCTGTTCTCTGCTGTTGACATTAGTGAGCCGACATTTCAGGTTCAAACAGTCCTTCTTCTTCCCAGAATGCACCGCATCCTTGTAATGTTCCTAACAGTTATTTCTACTGCTTGGCTGTTGGATGTGTCAAAGATGCTCAGATCTCTACTGAGCAACTGAATCAACCCAGGCACTGGGTCAAGGGCAAAACCATAACGGTCTCTATTAGGGGTCCTGCAAACAGGAAGTCAGTATTTCGGTTGCATTTATTTATACACAGACAAAATTCTGAATTGGCAGACGTGTATTTGCACTGAACTTCCCCTTTAAATGCATGTTGTCATTTTCCTGTTTACACCTCTTTCTTTCAAATACAGTTGGTAATACTAAAGTTCAGACTTTTTTTTTTTATTTAAATCCATGCTAACTGTATGTAATTACCCCCCCTCTCCTTATATAGTTGTTATATTTTGCGTTGCGCACATAACCCCAATCTATTCATCTACCTTTTTTGTAAATAGCACATGTCCATAATGGGTTTTTAAGGATGGGCAGATTTCTGTATGCCATCTCAATTTATTAAACTTTGACATATCTCATTGGATGTGAGGGGATCGGCACCTTGCTGACTGGTATGGTATTTCAGTCTGTAGGCAATTGCTTTCTTTAACTCAAATAGAGGAAGTCTATCGGACTGTCAAGTAGTCCAATTAAGATAGTGTAACGGTAGTCACATGTGTTTGAGGGCCTAAAGCATATTTACCTTCTAGGATGGTTTTTCCGAAACTCATGCGATATCCAGAGAACAGACTGACCTGTTCATTTTTGTGATCTACTCATGATTGTAAAATTAACGGGCCAGGCAGGAACGTTGTAAAGAGAGTACCACTGATCTGAAAATATACTTTAAAGACATTAGATAGATTCGATAAACAAACAGCAGAATTTAATGTCTTAAGAGTATATGGCTAGCATTAAAGCTATGTTGGCTAACTCTATCTAAAGGTATTTGTACAGGAAGATTGCTTGGCAGTGACTGAGCAGCCTGCTCTGTTTAAATGGAGAAGAGAGAGGTCATTGGCCACTTGCTGACTGCTGATTGGCTGACTGACCTAACATCTGTACTTGGCTTAACTGGCTTATGCAGCACCAGTTTAATAATTATCCATAGCAACTAATTGCTGTTGTTTGTTTGGAATCGACATAATGTGGCGCACCACTGATTAAAAATTAAATAAAAGTAAATTTGCAGACATGTTGTTGAATGAAGATGTTAGTAGAAATTAATACATATATGCAAATAATTTCTTTTTTAAATGGTGCATTCACCCACCAATTTATTATACAAGTAAAGCACCACCCAAAATCTGTTATCGTAATACCCACAAGTGTATGTAAAAGAAGTTGTTAATTTTGATGTTTGCCACCCCTTCCGCATCCCTTCTGGCTCTTATGGGTAGAGCTGTCAATCATGGCCATGAGATGATGTCACAGCCAACAACTGCAGGTTATACCCAGAGATTTATCCTGAGGAGGCAAAGAAGTGGATTATTGGAGTTAACTTATTTTAGATGCATTTGGGGGAGATGTGAGTATTGTGATTTTTAGGGTAGGTGGGGGGTGGGGTGTTGCTCATGTACAAGTTGGGGGGGAGGATATGCCTATATGCCTTTATTATTTTTAAAATACCTTTATACTTTCAAAAACCCAACAATTCTTCTTCTTTATGAGTATGTAATGGTATTGTATTCAGGAAATTGGCCATAACACATTCAGTATTGTGTAATACAGTAGGTAATGCATCGTGTGCACATTCCTTTGCTGTTTTTTTAACTGGATTTGCCCATTCCAATCTTTTCTAGTTTTATTGAACTGATACTATTAATACTGTACTCCGGAACTGGCTTCTTTCATTGAATACTCCTAAACGCTTTAATTTAGTATCTTATAGCATATATGTACTGAATATATGTTTCTCATTTATATATCCTTCATATTATATAAATAAATTTATATCATAGTAACATAGTAATTAAGGTTGAATAAAGACATAGGTCCATCAAGTCCAACCTATTCACCCTTCAGCCCTAACTTGACTAATCTGCCTGCATATTAAAGCCCCTCCATTCCCCTTATTAATTTAGTTGCCCTTCTCTGAACTGCCTCAATTTCCAAGATGTCCCTTTTGTATATGGGATTCCAAAACTGCACCGCATATTCCAAATGAGGCCTTACCAGTGCCTTGTAAAGAGGGAGTATAATATTGTCCTGTATAAAGAGAGGAATAGATTCAAGAGAGAAAAATATCTTGCTAGCTCTAGCCGTTGCTACCTGGCATTGTTTGCTATAGCTAAGTCTGTTATCAACCAGAACCCCCAAATCTTTTTCCATTACAGATGCACTTAACACAGAGTTATTTATGGTGTAGGTGGCACAGGGATTATTAAATCCCAAATGCATCACCTTACATTTATCAACATTGAATCTCATCTGCCATTCTGCTGCCCATTTTGATAATCTATCTAGGTCTGCTTGCAGCACTTGCACATCACTTGAAGTTTCCAAAGCTCTGCATAGTTTAGTGTAATCAGCAAACACTGAGACCTTGCTCTCAATGCCCCATTCTAAGTAATTTATAAACAGATTAATCAGAAGCAGCCCCAGTACAGAACCCTGAGGCACTCCGCTTAAAACTTTAGCCCACATAGATGTAGCTCCATTTACCACCACTCTCTGTTTGCGATCCAATAACCAGTTCTCTATCCATGAACAAATGTTTTCTTCAAGGCCAACAATCCTCCATTTATACATTAGTTGCCTATGTTGCACAGTATCAAAAGCTTTCGCAAAATCCAAATATACCACATCCACTGCTGTGCCTGAATCTAACTTCTTACTCACTTCTTCATAAAAACCAATAAAATTTGTCTGGCATGATCTATTTCTCATAAATCCATGCTGACTACTTCTAATAAGATGATCTCTGGAGACAAAGTCAAGGATATGATCCCGTAACAAAGTTTCCAGCACCTTCCCTACCACTGATGTTAGGCTTACAGGTCTATAGTTACCAGGCTGTGAACTACTACATTTTTTGAATATTGGTATTACATTGGCTTTTTTCCAATCCAGCGGCACATCCCCAGACCAAAGCCAATCTGAAAAGATGAGAAACAGTGGTCTAGATAGAACTGAACTAAGCTCTTTTAAAATCCGAGGATGCAATTCATCTGGTCCTGGCGCTTTATTGATATTAACTTTGTCTAATTGTTTCCGTACCATATCCTCTGTTAGCCAATGTGAATACTCTTCATTTCTTCCCTGCATATTATTACAATCCCTACTGTAAGGACAAGGATTTTTAAAAAAACGGTTTAGCAGATTAGCCTTTTCGGCATCCTCTACAACCACCTCAGCCCCATTATTTAATAGTTCCCTCTGTTTTCAAAATTTTAAAAGCCTTTTTCTTTTTTTCCATTTCCCTTTTTACCTGAGCATTAAGCCATGCAGGAGAGGACCTAATTTTTTTACACTTGTTCCCTAAAGGTACTGATTTCGAAATATCCCTTTAAAAGTGGTCCACATCTGCTCTGTATCTTTACCTAGAAACAATTCCCCCCAGTCTATGAGCAGGAGTGAATCCTTTAACAGCATAAAATTAGCTTTCCTAAAGTTTTTGTTAACCCAGTGCACTTTAGTTTTTTGCAACCTATATTAAATGACACTATATCATGGTCACTATTCCCTAAGCTTCCAATTACCTTCATCTCCAAAATGAGCTCAGGGTTATTAAATATCAGCAGATCCAACAACGCATTCTGTCTAGTAGGAACTTCTACCATCTGTGAAAGAAAATGCTCATATAGGAAATTTAAGAACTTTATACCTTTTGAGGTGCTGGCAGTTCCCTTACTCCAATCTATGTCAGGGTAGTTAAAATCCCCCATAACCAGAACATGCCCCATACCAGCAGCCTTCGCCAACTGCATATGGAGATTCATTACCACCTCCTCCCCGGCATTCGGCGGCATATAACATACCCCAACAATTAATTTCCCTACCTTCTTGCTTCCTGTACACAGTTCCACCCATATTGTTTCTGCCGTATCGTTTACTCCCCCATCTATTCCATTTTTTAAATTTGGCTTCAATTCCTGTTTAACATACATACATAATCCTCCTCCTTTCTTATTAACTCTGTCATGTCTAAATAAGGAGTATCCTTCAATATTTACTGTCCAGTCGTGTGAATCATTAAGCCATGATTCTGCTATACCAATCACATCATACCTTTCCTTTAAAGTTATTATTTCAAGTTCCCGGTTTTTCCAGCCAGACTTCTTGCAATTGTAAACATACATTTTAGATTATCAATTGATTTACTTCCATACATGGTCGTACATGCCTCCTTATCCTCTATGCCCCCCCTTCTCCATCCTCCGATGTGTTAATAGCCCCCTGATCCCTAACTTCTCTATCTGCCCCTGTGTAGTTCAACATACCCTACCCCCCATACCTAGTTTAAAATCTCCTCCAACCCCCTAGCCATCTTCTTACCCAAAACAGCTGCACCATCACCATTGAGGTGCAATCCGTCTCTACTAAAGAACCTGTAGCCAACAGAAAAGTCAGCCCAGTTCTCTAAAAACCCAAACCCCATCTCCTTACACCACTCCCTTAGCCACGCATTTATACTCCTGAGCTCCCGTTGCCTCCCTAGCGTAGCACGTGGCTGTGGTAGTATTTCTGAAATCACTACCCTTGAGGTCCTTGCTTTTAACTTGGCCCTTAATTCTCGGAAATCATTTTTAAGGACCTCACCTCCACCTCTAACTTTGTCATTGGCACCAATGTGAACCAAGACCGCCAGGTCACTCCCAGCCCCACCCAATAATCTGTCTACACGATCCACCACATGTCGAACCCTAGCACCAGGCAGACAACACACTGTTCGGCATGCAGGGTCTTGGCGGCAGATTACCCTATCTACCCTTCTAATAGGAGTCCCCTTCCACCTGCCTATCCTTCCTAGCCCCCAGTTCTCCCTCCTTTTTATTGGAGATGGCCGTCCCCTGGGTGCTCAAGGGAAAGGCCCGCTCCATACATGCTGCTTCCGAGCCATCGTCCTCTACATCTTCGCCTAAAATGGCAAATCTGCTGGGACCGACGAGCTGGGAAGAAGCGCCCCTATCCTTCCGTCCCCTACTTCCCCTGGTGACTCTTACAAATCTATCTCCCTTTACCACCTTATCTGCCCCATCTCCACCCTCCAGTTTACTGGCCCCCGGCAGTACCTGCATTTCCCCTAGGTTTGCCAAGCCCTGCAATGCTGCAAGTTTACCCTTTAGATTCTGGACCTCAGATTCCAATTCCATAGGATATTGCATTGAGTTTTTAGGAGCTACCAATGAGGTGGGGGTATAGTATACCGTATATACGCGGGTATAAGTCGATCCGAGTATAAGTCGAGGTACCTATTTTTACCTAAAAAATGAATAAAAGTGATTGACCCGAGTATAAGTCGAGGGTAGAAATATGACCCTCCTGATTCTGTATTGTTTTCAGTAATCCCTAATTCTATACCCCATAACACCACACAGACACAAATATACACACATAAACAACATTATTTACAGCACAACCCCCCCATAACTACATACTCCTAACTGCCCCTCCCTATACAGAAGCCCATTTAGACAATTATCATATCCCCCAGCAGCCTCCATGACCACATACTCCTAACCCTTCTTCCCAATACAGAAGCCCTTTAAGACCCACCACCATTATTTATCCCCCCCATACCCCCAACCCTAGAGGCCCAGAGGCAGCAGGCCAGAACAGGCCCAGAGGAGCAGTAATTTAATAAAGTACCTCTGCTCTGAAGGATAAGTCTGGATACCAGCTGAGATCTCATGGACTCCTTCACTCTCATGGACTCCTTCACACGTGGGTGGGACACAGATGACTGGGAATCACTGACAGCAGCAGACTGCCTGCTGTTGGTCTCTGCAGTGAGGTAGAAGGCCCCCCAAGGTCCTGGGCCCACCGGGGATTTCCTAGTATGCCAGTCCAGCCCTGCTGCCGCAATCTCCTGATCCTCACATCCAGTCTGATATTTGTAAGAATCCGGCTGCCGCATCTCCCGATCGTCGCATCCACGGACGTCACTACTCGCGCCAGGAAGAAGACAGGCGCCGAGTAGTGACGTCGTGGATGCGACGATCGGGATGCGGCAGCCGGATTATTCTTACAAGTTAGTGACTGACCCGAGTATAAGTCGACTTATACTCGAGTATATACGGTATTACATATAGGAAAGGTGTATATGTATGTGTGTACTATCTCACTATTACCATTTAACGACAATCAACTGTATATAAAGTATGACACTGACTTGTATTAGTTACAAGACAAAATATATAAACCTACTTACAGAGCTGAGATTCCTATTTTAATATGGGGTAGTCTGTATCCTGTGCTCCTAAGTCCTAACCCCATTGCAACTGTAAATCTGGACCTTGCTGTGGTAAATACAAATAATTATGAACCTAGAATGTTTATCTAGATCCTGTTTAGGATCTCAGGTCACCCAATGATGCTCTATTGATTTTCATAGAAGAAGGAACTGATAAAGGTCTTGATAAAGGTCATAGTGTGAAGACTGAAATAACGACTATTCAAATGCGGCAGGTAGCACTTCATGTACCTAAACACTATTTGGGGCACACACCAGACCAAATGAAGTTCATGATTTTAGAGCAAGTACATATTGATCATCTTTAAGGGGTTGATCGACAGTTGAAGTTAAAAATAAGGGAAGTTTGGTGGATAAATAGGTTAGGCACTTTATCCCCCAAGGGATCGAACAAGGATTATGACTTGTATGTTTTTTTGTAAATGACTAGTGTTTTCCCTGATATACCACTGGGGGTCACTGTTTCCATTTCTTCCCCCTTATATGCTTCCTACGAGAGAACACATTTTATGGTAATAATTTCCTGTTACTTTGTGTTAAAGGGATTTGATGTCCATGTTTGATTCAAGGCTGGTCTATTATGCTTCATAGAGGGATGTTTCCCGAAACATTGCCGCTATGATTGAAATTTGCAAGGCAATAAATTATTAGATATGCTGGGCTTATTCATTATTTGTTGATGCTGCTGTATTCTACACTGTTTTCTGCATATTATCCTTACAGCTTTGCATCATTTACTTGACAAAAGTGCTGCTACCTGTTGTGTTTCGGTCGCGTGTTCAGCCGTTCTCAAGACCTGAGAACGGCCGAACACGTGGCCGAAACTCGTTGACATATTGGCACTAATAAAACATTGTTTGGATGAAAGACCCAGGAGTGCTCCATATGCTGTGTTACTTACATATTTATAACAAGGAAGCACCCGGGCGGTTGTGGCGGGTCCTAATGCAGCATGACTTTGGTTAAATTTTGCACTACCAATGTACGTTAAGTAAATCGGCCCTTTAAACAGTCACATCTTACCTGGCCGCAACTGTGCCGTAATGGGAGCGATATTGCAACCATTCCCTTATTGTTGTTTTTTAATATGTTTAAGCCTATTGAGGCAACAAAGCTTTGACTAATGGTATTCTTTTTTCCTGGCATGATACAAAATTATATCTTATTTATTCACAAATATATTGTACGTAGTATATGATTTTTATGAGAGGGCTTCTAACATATTGACAGTATGTTTCACAGCAAACCAAAGAGACCCAGAGGTGTAGAAAAACTAGTCTGGTAACATTTGATAAGTTTGGTTCTATTTAGTTAAGGTATGTGAAACTGATTTGTCAATGCAAATTTTTCTCGAGGCACATCCGTGTTCCTAATGTTGGACTTAAATTTGTAATTACCCATAGTATATGCACTTTACAGTGTATTTTGTATTCAAATTAATGTAGTGTGACATTACACTATATTGACTGTGTTGTAATTTTATCAGCCGAGAATCGTCCGTGTATGCGTTTGGTCGGGTACCTTTAGGTACCTTTAGGGTGAGGCCACACTGCAACGCACAGGAATCACACACCAAGCGTTATCGCACGCGATTGTGTGCGCGATTCTTTTGCCGTTTGCGTTTTGCGCATGCATTTTACCCTTTTTGTGTTATGGAAACGCATGCGTTAACGCACCAAAATGGTGAACGCATGCGTTGCCAAAACGCGAAGAGACACGCAATCGCACGCACATCGGAAATCGCGGGAATTTTCCATTTTAGCAAAAATCGCGGGCGCAGACGCGCGAAAAACGCGCTAGTGTGGCCTAGCCCTTAATGAGGCATGATCTCATTGCTGTCATTTGACTAGGCATTAGGCTTACCAAATGCAGGGTAGTTCAAAAGGGGGCTGGGGGAGAACTCCTTTAGGTGAATTTACAATTAAATGTAGTCAAAGTGCTACTGATGTGGCAAAAACGTTGGAACACAAATACCCTAATTCAGGCATTTATCTGCACTGACACCCAATGTTTGAACAGTGCTACCCGATGTATTAAAGAATTAACGTGGGTTTTACACTGATTTACAGGGGTCTGTAACACAAAACTTATTCTCATTGGAGACATTGACTGGCGCGTCTCTCCTGATCATGATCTTACAATGCAGTGAATCCTGCATTATTGCATCACCCTGTATGTGTTTCTGCTGCGCTCCATTTTCCTAATGCATTTGACCACAATTGTTTCCATTCGCATTTGAAATGGTGAGAACAGGTATTTTTACATATTACATGTGGTGCAATGGGACCTTACCGTAAGCCGAGGATTTTGAGTGATGAGACCAGTAGATCTCTTCTTTTATCTGTTCAAAGACATACATATTATTTTCAGCTTGTAATTATGTAATTAACTGGAAGCTACATAGATTACTGGAATATGTTCCATATACTGTTGATAGCTGATCATTTGAGAAGGAGAAACGTGTCCTTCAACGCAAACTAAAGCTGAGTACACATGGTACAATCCTTCCTCCTGAGGACTGTAGGTTGTGCAAAAAGTTGCCGCGCCTTTTTTCCGTGACCGAGAGAGCGACCGACATTTTAGTGTATTGGTCAGTCGGCCCGAAATATTGGGAGGTTTTTTTTGGGCTGAATTATTGGATGGTCTGTACCCAGCTTTAGAACACGTTTCTGTCCAGAAGATATAGAGATATGCTACTGTAATTTATTTTTTATGTTTCCCCCTTTATTTTCAATGATATGTTCATTGCATGCTCCCAGCATCATGTTACATTCCCTTGTGCATGCTTCTTAGTAAATTGAGAAAATGGACAAAGAGAAAGGGGGAAGGCAATGTGTTTAATCTATAAGACCAAGCAGGAGAAATCCAGGAAGCAGGTGGCCAATGCGCCAAGAAATTTACTACATTTTCAGAACAAGTTCTACGGAGCATGATGTTTCTCAGCTCCTAGAATTGCCTTATGTGGAAAACCATTTGTCTATTCCTGCAGTAAAGATCATCCTTACAGTAAGGATCACCTGGTGAGGAAAACATATTTCTTCTCAGCTTCTATTTTCTTGTTTATACACATGAAATGTTCCTCTTTTTGATCAGTGCAGGGAAATATGTTTGCAGGGGTTAGAGACTGACACTGTTGGGGCTATGTTTCTTTTTATACTCTTGTATTTTCTAGATTACTGTGGGAAGACGGTAAAGAAGGAACAGTCAAATTTAAATTCTTCTGGAGAAAGTCAAAGTTTAACAGAATGGGGAGGGGCATCAGTCCATAGTATGAATTGCCGTGATTGGCCTAAAAGAAAGGAAAATTACAGTAACTAACTTTATTCTTTTATCAGTACATGTAATATTGTGTTTTCTGTAAAGCAAAGTATTTCTATGGCAATGTAGACCGGATTGCATTGGCTTAAAAGAGCCTAGAAGCACTCCATAGAATGTAACATCCAATCCCACAGCGCCCATACTTACATAAGGATGTCAGAAATTCACATAGGCCAGAGCTGTAAATTTCCCAGATCCAAATACCTCTGGTATTCAGATAGATCACCTGGACTTAAAATTTAGTTCTGGGACTAAAAAACCTAACATATCATGACCTGGATGAACGAGAGCCATCACAAGTTACAGATCTATTATAGATCATCCATTAGTGCTTTGCAGATTTATTACATGGATCATTCACACACAATGTTTTGGGGGAGCGCCCTGTGCCCTTCCTCTGGTGCTATACATAGTTCCTGGGTAGAGGATCAGAGAAACAGCACCCACTTTCATTTCAGGCTAACAGTCTCATATAGTGTGCACAGCAGACTCCCAAAAAGCTGTATAACACATTTTAATCTGTATCACTTCGTTATGAAAAGTTGTATGTAATTATTATTTTATGGCATACTGTTTGAAAGTGGTTGGGTACATTTCTGGTAGCTGTTGTCTAGCAATAGGGTATACAGGGTATAGGGTATACAAACTAGTATGCAGTACAAGCTTGTTGTCATGTTTTCGATCTTTAATATCAGGCATGACCACTGCTGTGGTCTGCTTTAGGTTGGCATGAAATATGTAACACAAAGTAACACTGGTTAGAGTGTCTGTGATAGTGTATGCACGTTGCCTTCAAGAAATAAGTTTCTATAAAACACAGACAAAACAACTTCAGTATGTATCAGAAATAGATTAGGTGACATCAAACATGATGGAAGACTTTCCTATTGCCTAAGTTAAGAGAATGTAATTCATAAGCTTCTTATTGGTAGGTTAAAATATACTGCTTATGGGATTTTTTTTTTGTAACTAATCCTGTTGGATCAACTAGATCGAAGGCTTATGTCTTGAATGGGTAGATTGATTTTTAAACTTATAACACGCTGAGCATGCATGTGCGAACATGATACAGTAACTCACAATGTAATATCAGGTAATCGAGTCATGTGGGTTTCCGTAGCATGGTAGATGGATAACCCCTGTAATTATAAGTACAGTTATCGTTTGTTATATCCTTAAATTGACTTCAGTTTCGTGCTTAAGGGCGATTTTGTTCTCGATCCCTGATGAACAAGTGTCCGCTTGTCTGACACTCATTCATCGGGGATCGTGGGTTCACATAGCTTGTGTGTACAAACCTTTAGCCTCTTTTATTCACAGAGAAACCATTCTTTACACAAATCAATCAATTCTGGTTATATCTTTCTTGACGTACCTGCTGACATTGCAACAACTGCCTGGGCCAATCATGTTGCAATTGACATTATGCTCAGTTGCAAATAAATAACTTGGGCTGGGGTCTACACAATGGTCCAATATTTAGATCGATCAATCTAATATCGGGCTTGTGCTTCGCCATTATAATCTAGTCTTATCTATCACATCTCTGTATCTGTCTGTCTCTATTTATCTGTTTTTCTCATAATGCTTGGGATGTGAGCATGAAAATTCGGTCCTTGATGTGGGGATTAGTAAGGAAATACACTATCTGGGAATTGCTGTTCCACACACCTGACATGCTTTGTCCTTGTGTTAAATGCTTTATTTTTACTGATATACATATATATATATAATTAAATAGTATATTGCGATCAGGACAATATTTTAAATATAAAAGAGGCCACAGCTTAGAGGGGGGCACACTTTGGGTGGCATCAGATTGTCATTTTTTTTTTCACTTTGATTGAGACAGAATTTTTCTAAATTCTGTCTTTCCTAGATTGTCAGACATCCAGCAACTGTTTCAGAAAAACATTTGCAAGTAATTTGACACATGGCTTAAGTCAAGGTATATATATGTTTATTTAAATAGGAAATAAAGCTAAAAACTATAAGGTAGCAGTCTTTGTATAGTTTAACTTTTCATTCCCCATTAGACTGTATGGAGCTGGAAACCTCACGTCAACCAACTCCACCAGTAATCCCTTAATCCTCAAGTGGGCACTGAACTGCCTGATGTAACCTAATGATCTCCGCTCCATGGGGAACTTGTGGGTGCTGGTTAATTAAAGCTGTGTATTTAATAAGTAATGCTACATTAATTAAAAATAGTTATAGTTTACAGGACACTACTAAATCTAGTGTACCCTAGAAGAAACATAGAGTTAAGCACACAGACCTTAACACAGTTGCAGGGGAATAAAAAAGCAGGAGAGTGCATATAGTTCTGCTACACATTTGTTCACATTCTATATTTTGTTTTTATTTAATAGGTGCATATAGCAATGGTAGTCCCATAACTGTTGCAAATATAACTCCTGGAATTCAGCCACCACCCCCTTACACTCCTAATGCTGCTGTTGTGGTCACTGGTAAGGAGAATAGCAAGAAAGGGATAAGCATTTCACATTATTTACTTTGCATGGTAACATGTTTTTTTATATATATACTTTACCAGGAACAGAAGATAATTCAGCCCAGGCAAAGCCAACACAGGATCAGTGTAAGTCTGTTTTAAACCATTTGGGGGGCGTAATTCCTTACAGATATATTAAATGAAATGTCCATGCTGCATACAGGACTTTTGTTTATGGCAGAGTTGTTTCTGTAATGTCTGCCATCAGTCTAGCCAGCCCACCTCTGCTTTTGGAAACAAGCTTGTAAGGTTGCAGTATTGGGGGCTCCTTGGATCACGCTGTCTGTATCATTAGCAAGTTTGCTAATAGGATTTGATTGTTTGCTTGTTAACCATGCAATAACCATGCAATTCTTCTGCTTGTTAAACTTCAAGAATGATAAGGCAGTACCGCATATACTCGAATATGTCAACTCGTGTACCCATTTTTACCTGAAAGCCGTGGGTAGAAATTATCACCAATAGATCAGCCAATATAATAGGGAAGTCTCATCCAGTAACAGCCAATTCCGTGGCACTCCAGATGTTTGAAAACTACAACTCCCAGCATGCTTTGGTTGGTAGGAGTTGTAGTTTCTAAACATCTGGAGTGGCAAGGTTCAACAAACTTAATACTATAGGTCAATATTTCTGCCCACCTCTAAGCCCATACAGCTTTTCCAATATAAATGTGAAGTCTGAAACCATCCACTGGGCATGCTCTGTCTGTTGGGCAAGAAATAAGAGCCAGGTAGCCAATGCACCTAAAATTTACACCATGACACTATTATCTTTTTAAAGGATTTTAATGCTCTCCATGGGACTGGCTACAACATAACCTAGACTGGCTCAAAGAGTTGATGTCTAATGTTAAAATACATTTTAAATCTTCTCGTGATTTAAGGTTCAATATTTGTCACTGTAATCAAAAGTTCTAGGGTATATGTTTCTAAAGTTAGGGTGAAATTTATCATCCAAGATGTTCCTAATTCTGTATACAATAGTAGATATCAATAGAAGGTAAATCAATACCAATAACTTAATGCACATATTTAAATGACATGTTGACCACTTTACAAACTTTTAAATGGACCCCCTCCCAAACTACCAAGCACCCCTTTCCCTAATCACATTTTCGCAATACTTACCTTTCTCCCCAGCTCCCCTGAGTCAAAAAATTTCTTACCTTGAAGATAAGCAAGGTTATTCAATGTTCTTATTGTTAAAAAAGGTGCTAATTTTGTCCCAACCAATCCGATGTAAGCTTTCAAATGTTAAATAATATCTGATTGGTTATGGCACAATTAGCACCATTTTTAATGATAAGAACTTTTATTAAATCTCCCTGAAGGTTGGTGGTGCTCAGCAACGTCTCGTTATACACTAGTTCTGCCAAAGACGGTCGTTCGTCTGGCATATTGTCTGTTTAGAACTTTGTGAAAGGGGTTAACATGCCCTTAATCTGTTCAATGTAACAAGTTTACAACTGTCAATCTGTAAAAAGTAAATTCTAGTAGAATGTTGTTCTCTTTTAATCATTCACTCATTGTAAAACCTGGTTTGTGCTTTTTTAATCACATTATGAACCTGTAGTCCCCATGATAGGAAGGAACGAATGTTTACACCTAAAATCTTCTATAAAAATAGTTTTGTAACCTCTTTTCCTCCTGTGATCTACTTAAATGAATGAGAATTATTTATTTAATACCAAATTACTTTCCTCACTACTTTAACTATCTGATATAACTTTCTAAAATAGTCTTATTGTATATTTTATTTATATATCTTGTATTTCTCATAGCTGCAAATCAACATATTTCACCCCAAGAGACCAGCTCAAACACTTCTCCAACACTTCAAGCAACCCCTTCTTCAATAACTTCTCCTGTCAAGGCTGTGAACTCCCCAGCCACGCCAACACCACCATCCTCTTCTGGGATATGCATGCCCACACCTCTTTCTGCGTTTACTGCACAATCATCATCTTCTGTATTATCCCCTAAGCCCCCTACTCCAAATCCAACAGTTATAAAGAATGCTCAAATGCCCTCTAGCATCCCATCAACAGTTATCAGTGCACCTTCAACTCCAAGTCCTGCTGTGTTTTCTAGTCTTCCACCCACTACAGTTCCATCACTGCAGAGTTCAACCACTCCATGCTCTAACTCTGTGTTTAGTGATAGCTTACCACATCTACTATTACCTGGATTGCCATTTTCTCCTACAACTTCTACAGCGTCTGTTAGCACTGCGGGTGGTATGATGCCGTCTTTGTTTTCTGGTCTTCCACTGCCTTTAAATCCATCCATACAAGGCATACCAAGTCCAACTTTATCTGACATTGCGAGTGCATCTGCTGGGTCCCTTAATATTGGCAATCCATTATTATCGGTTCTGAAGGGTTTTTTAGCGGCAAATGATCCCACATTAATGAATACATCATCAATGGCTTCAGCACCAGCATCTGGAGCTCTGTCATTGGCAAGCCTTCAAAATTCAGATTCAGCAATAGCTTTAGGTAAAAGCTTCACTCCTCCTTGCTCAACACCCACACCAAGAACCGAAACACCAGGATTGGGCATGTTAGCAACCTCTGCTTCACCAACAAATGCCATGTCTGCATCTAATACAATACCTCACTTGGCCTCTCCATCCCTACTTAGTTGTGGTCCAATAATTCCACCAAATCAGACCCCGCCATCCTCTCTATCAGAGCATCAGCTTAGATCTTCACCAGGTGCTTTAGCAAATCCACTTTTAGTTAAATCAGAACCTGCAAGTCCCTCTCCTTCAGCATTTAAAGGCCCGTCACGTTCGGCTACACCTTCCCATGGCTCTTTAGGATTACCTGGGGTACTTGGCCATATTTTTCCACCAGGAGCTGGGAGCCTGTCCAATTCCATTAACCCAGGTTTACAAGGTTTGGCTTCAGTAAATGGAAATTTGAATAGTCCTTCCTTATCTTCCATATCACTACCCCCCCATGCTCCTGCTACTCTTCCACCAGTTTTTAGCGCCCTTCCTCCATTTACATCCCTGTCTAATGGATCTCCATTTGCAGGTAACCCTGTTCTCACTCCTACTGTAGGCATGTTATCTTCTACTTCTGCCACAGATTCAGGAACACCTCCTCTTACATCAGCTGTCTATCCAGGCCTTTCGGTCTCTGCTGCTTCATCTTTCCCACTTAATTTATCATCTGCTGTTCCTTCAATGTTCTCTGTAGCACAAGGTGCTCTGGGCTCCTCAAATCCCTCTTTCCCTTCATTCTCAGTCTCTAACACACCACCTGTCAACCCTGCTTTGTCATCTTTTCCTGGGCTTCAGGCATCTTCTGCTTTAGCAGCAATTCCCCCTGTGCCATCCGTTGTAACCGCTCCAACTCCAGCTTCAGTCTTGCCAGGATTTGCTTCTGCCTTCAGTTCCAACTTCAACTCCGCCCTTGTCGCTCAAGCTGGGTAGGTTTCATTTTGATAACAATTTTGTTTTTGCTTATTTTTATTTTTTGTTTAACTAAATATGTGTTTAAATATATATACTGTGTATGATATGGTGCTCTTGTGAACTAGACCAAGCATGTGGGAGAAAATAAAATGATGCTAAGATGAAAAGGTAGTGCAAATAGTGACCTCCTCAGTGGTACACTAGCTCCCTGTACACACTGATCCCTGCTTCTACCTAACTTCTTGGTTTTAAATGAAGGACCTGCCTACCAACTTATTTGAAAAGCAAGGGATTTGAGTAGGTGCTTTCTGGTAGAGTTGAAGTACACTACCTTTATTTACTGCTTTTTTTCCAGGCATTTTATTTGGGGTGGGGCTTTAGTTTTCCATTTTGGCCACAGACCAGCCTATTGAGAACTGTATGAGAAATGCTAATTAAATACTTTGGCGCGTCACGCCAGCGTTTCTGCCATTGCCGGGCAACGATGTCTGTCTAAGTGTGGTAATAGTGTGGTGCTTATGGCAAACAGTCAGTCGGGCGAAAAACTTGTCCGTGTGTACCCAGCCTTAGTCTGCCATTATGCATGAAATTGCTTTATTTGTCTGTGGTCTGTACCTACTACTTCCACATCCTCTCTTAATCAAGAACTAAATTCACTTGTATAAATACTGATCAACCGTTAACCCCCAAGTACAGTTTCCTGACTGGTGAAATGAGATAAGAACAAATGTAGCTGCAAAAGAGAGAAAAATACTGATGATTTTAACAGCCCAGGTCACAGTGGGATCTGACTGGTTTAATGACAATGTCACATTCCTTTTATTTTATGGATTATTTCCTGCATTGTGCGGTTTCAACAGTTCATCTGTACTGAAATAGGAATCACAGGAAGGAGACAATATTTAAGACTGTTTAAGTTAAAGGGCATGTCCACCCCCAAAACTATAATCCCCCCCACTACTGGCCCCACCATGTAGTGTAGTTTAATCCTTACCTAACATCCCAGCTCCTAGGGTTTCTCCTGTAGTCCCCCCCCAAGTCCCAAAACTGCCCACCAGGAGGCTAGCAGAGTCCATATAGGACTCTGCCTCCTACCTGGCCTCAGGTAGATTTTTGCCATGCGTCTGCAGCCCTTCTCCCCCTCCCTCTCCCCTCCCTCTCCCGATTCCCTCCCCCTAGCATTTAACCCTTTTAGTATAGGCTTCCCACTGGTCCCCCAGCCCCCAACCGCATCATTTTTTATTTAAGAAAGCTCCCCAAACTCTTACTTACCTCTCCTCTTTCCTCCGCTGAAGTGAGCTGCCGGCAGCCGCGTCCGTGATTGGCTGCAGCTCAGCCAATCACAGACGCAGCTGCCGGTCCCCCCGCCCTCTGCTTGCATTTCTCGCAAGCAGAGGGCCGGGAGCGCGGCGGAGGAAAGAGGGGAGGTAAGTAAGAGTTTGGGAGCTTTCTTAAAATAAAAATAATGCGGTTGGGGCTGGGGACCAGGGGAAGCCTATATTAAAAGTGTGATTTAAGGGTGGACATACCCTTTAAGGTGGCCCTTCACATGCACAACAAAAATGGCAAAGCCTCCCAAACCAAGCAATTGTTCCTCAAGAGTAGGGGTGCCCAACTTTGGCACCTATAAGAGCCACACTTGGGATACTGTTCTATAGAACCGGGCTGCTCCATGTAGATCCGCTGCCACCCTGCCCACTCCTGTCTATGCAGATGCTTCCGAAAGCCACTAAGATTAACTAGTGAAGATGTGTGTTCTAATTAGCATCATATTAGTCCTGCTTAATGTGGTCTGCTCTCTAATAATATTATAGCACAAGATTATTAAATATGATTGTGTTTTTTAAGGTCTAGATGATCAGATATAATGAGGAAACAATCCTAGTGTAATAACAATGTAATTTCTATATATAGAGTACATATCAATCAATCACCCCATACCCCAGAGCATGCTATTTGTTTTATTTCCGCTGTGTTGCAAATAAAGCGACACATAACATTCTATACACTTCTCCTTGTGCAAATTACTTATTGCCATTATTTTAATTCATGCCTTGTTACAGGCCCTCGGCTTTTCCTCTTTTGTCCCTTTCGGGTATTCCTGGGTTTCCCCAGAGTCCCTCAACTTCTCTGCAGGGACTCCAACCAAGTGCCGCGGTTGCAGCAGCAGCAGCTCAGACAGCATTGTTACAGGTAAGTAGCCATGCATGTCCTAAGATAGTCATTAGATTCACTGAAAGCTAAAACACCTTTAGGCTTTTTCAAAAAGAGGTGAAATAATGTTCCTGAGCTGATAGTTTACCTCAACCAATCAGATGTTACCTTTTTACTGGTCTACTAGTTAGAACATCTAACTAGTTAAACTTCTGATTGGTTGCTGCAGATTAAGAATACGGGCAAATGTTGCACCTCTTATTAGGCCCCTTGAGTATATTACCTACTCACTTTCATTGGAAGTTTTTCAGGACAGGGGCCTCTCATCATCAAATATCAATACATGTATTTGGCAAGGATGGCCTTATATAAAGGAATAGCAGTGCAAGAACATGTGGCTGCATTCACGGCCCTAAAGATAACTTAAAAGGCATTGGGGGGGCTTATTGATAAAAAGCAAGGTAAAGGTTTAGGAAGAACTTGCACAGTCCCCTAACCAAAAGGCCTGTTTACCCCTCAAATGAAAAAGCATAAATTGAAATTACCCCCATAACCACTGTAGACTAACCTAGTATGCAGTAAAAATGGCTTTATAACTATTGTGGTTATGGGGGTAATTTCAATTTATGCTTTTCATTTGAGGGGTAAACAGGCCTTTTGGTTAGGGGACTGTGCAAGTTCTTCCTAAACCTTTACCTTGCTTTTTATCAATAAGCCCCCCCAATGCCTTTTAAGTTATCTTTAGGGCCGTGAATGCAGCCACATGTTCTTGCACTGCTATTCCTTTATTAAGGCCATCCTTGCCAAATACATGTATTGATATTTGATGATGAGAGGCCCCTGTCCTGAAAAACTTCCAATGAAAGTGAGTAGGTAATATACTCAAGGGGCCTAATAAGAGGTGCAACATTTGCCCGTATTCTTAATCTGCAGCAACCAATCAGATTGTAACTAGTTAGATGTTCTAACTAGTAGACCAGTAAAAGGTCAACTCGATTGGTTGAGGTAAACTATCAGCTCAGGAACATTATTTCACCTCTTTTTGAAAAAGCCTAAAGTGTTTTAGCTTTCAGTGAATCTAATGACTATCTTAGGACATGCATGGCTACTTACCTGTAACAATGCTGTCTGAGCTGCTGCTGCTGCAACCGCGGCACTTGGTTGGAGTCCCTGCAGAGAAGTTGAGGGACTGGGGAAACCCAGGAATACCCGAAAGGGACAAAAGAGAAAAGCCGAGGGCCTGTAACAAGGCATGAATAAAATAATGGCAATAAGTAATTTGCACAAGGAGAAGTGTATAGAATGTTATGTGTCGCTTTATTTGCAACACACGGAAATAAAACTAGCATGCTCTGGGGTATGGGGTGATTGATTGATATGTACTCATATATGAAATTACATTGTTATTACACTAGGATTGTTTCCTCATTTATCTGATCATCTAGACCTTAAAAAACACAATCAATTTAATAATCTTGTGCTATAATATTATTAGAGCAGACCACTAAGCAGGACTAATATGATGCTAATTAGAACACACACTCTTCACTTTAATCTTAGTGGCTTTCGGAAGCATCTGCATAGACAGGAGTGGGCAGGGTGGCAGCGGATCACATGGAGCAGCCCGGTTCTATAGAACAGTATCCCAAGTGTGGCTCTTTAGGTGCCAAAGTTGGGCACCCCTACTCTTGAGGAACATTGCTTGGTTTGGGAGGCTTTGCCATTTTTGTTGTGCATGTGAAGGGCCACCTTAAAGGTTATGTCCACCCTTAAATCACACTTTTAATATAGGCTTCCCCCTGGTCCCCCAGCCCCAACCGCATTATTTTTATTTTAAGAAAGCCCCAAACTCTTACTTACCTCCCCTCTTTCCTCGCGCGCGCTCCCGCCCTCTGCTTGCGAGAAATGCAAGCAGAGGGGCGGGACCGGCAGCTGCGTCTGTGTGTGGCTGAGCTGCAGCCAATCACGGACCCTGCCGGCCAGCATTCACGGAAGAGGAAGAGTAAGTAAAGATTTGGGGAGCTTTCTTAAAATAAAATGATGCGGGTTGGGGTGGGGACCAGTGGAAGCCTATCAAAGGGTTAAATGCTAGGGGGGAATCGGGAGAGGGAGGGAGGGGAGGGGAGAAGGGCTGCAGTACGCATGGCAAAAATCTACCTGGCCAGGTAGGAGGCAGAGTCCTAATGGACTCTGCTAGCCTCCTGGTGGGCAGTTTTTGGGACTTTGGGGGGGGGACTACAGGAGAACCCATGGAGCTGGGATGTTAGGTAAGGATTAAACTACACTACATGGTGGGGCCAGTAGTTGGGGGATTATAGTTTTGGGGGGTGGACATGCCCTTTAACTTAAACAGTCTTAAATAGTCTCCTTCCTGTGATTCCTTTCAGTACAGATGAACTGTTGAACCGCCCAATGCAGGAAATAATCCATAAAATAAAAGGAATGGACATTGTCATAAACCAGTCAGATCCCACTGTGACCTGGGCTGTTAAAATCATCAGTATTTTTCTCTCTTTTGCAGCTACTTTGTTCTTATCTCATTTCACCAGTCAGGAAACTGTACTTGGGGGTTAACGGTTGATCAGTATTTATCAAGTGAATTTAGTTCTGATTAAGAGAGGATTGGAGTAGTAGGTACAGACCACAGACAAATAAAGCAATTTCATGCATAATGGCAGACTAAGGCTGGGTACACACGGACAGTTTTTCGCCCGACTGACTGTTTGCCATAAGCACCACACTATTACCACACTTAGACAGACATCGTTGCCCGGCAATGGCAGAAACGCTGGCGTGACGCGCCAAAGTATTTAATTACATTTCCATACAGTTCTCAATAGGCTGTTCTGTGGCCAAATGGAAAACTAAAGCCCCACCCCAAATAAAATGCCTGGAAAAAAAGCAGTAATAAAGTAGTGTACTTCAACTCTACCAGAAAGCACCTACTCAAATCCCTTGCTTTTCAAATAAGTTGGTAGCAGGTCCTTCATTTAAAACCAAAAGTTAGGTAGAGCAGGGATCAGTGTGTACAGGGAGCTAGTGTACCACTGAGGAGGTCACTATTTGCACTACCTTTTCATCTTAGCATCATTTTATTTTCTCCCACATGCTTGGTCTAGTTCACAAGAGCACCATATCATACACAGTATATATATTTAAACACATATTTAGTTAAACAAAAAATAAAAATAGCAAAACAAAATTGTTATCAAATGAAACCTACCCAGCTTGGGGGGGGGACGAGGGTTAAGTTGGAACTGAAGGCAGAAGCAAATCCTGGCAAGACTGAAGCTGGAGTTGGACCGGTTACAACGGATGGCACAGGGGGAATTGCTGCTAAAGCAGAAGATGCCTGAAGCCCAGGAAAAGATGACAAAGCAGGGTTGACAGGTGGTGTGTTAGAGACTGAGAATGAAGGGAAAGAGGGATTTGAGGAGCCCAGAGCACCTTGTGCTACAGAGAACATTGAAGGAACAGCAGATGATAAATTAAGTGGGAAAGATGAGCAGCAGAGACCGAAAGGCCTGGAGACAGCTGATGTAAGAGGAGGTGTTCCTGAATCTGTGCAGAAGTAGAAGATAACATGCCTACAGTAGGTGAGACAGGGTTACCTGCAAATGGAGATCCATTAGACAGGGATGTAATGGAGGAAGGGCGCTAAAACTGGTGGAAGAGTAGCAGGAGCATGGGGGGGTAGTGATATGGAAGATAAGGAAGGACTTTCAAATTTCCATTTACTGAAGCCAAACCTTGTAAACCTGGGTTAATGGAATTGGACGGCTCCCAGCTCCTGGTGGAAAATATGGCCAAGTACCCCAGGTAATCCAAAGAGCCATGGAAGGTGTAGCCGAACGTGACGGGCCTTTAAATGCTGAAGGGGAGAGGGACTTGCAGTGTCTTGATTAACTAAAAGTGGATTTGCTAAAGCACCTGGTGAAGATCTAAGCTGATGCTCTGATAGAGAGATGGCGGTTCTGATTTGGTGGAATTATTGGACCACACTAAGTGGGATGGAGAGGCCAAGTGAGGTATTGTATTAGATGCAGACATGGCATTTGTTGGTGAAGCATGTGCTAACATGCCCAATCCTGGTGTTTCGGTTCTTGGTGTGGGTGTTGAGCAAGGAGGAGTGAAGCTTTTACCTAAAGCTATTGCTGAATCTGAATTTTGAAGGCTTGCCAATGACAGAGCTCCAGATGCTGGTGCTGAACCATTGATGATGTATTCATTAATGTGGGATCATTTGCCCTAAAAAACCCTTCAGAACCGATATAATGGATTGCCAATATTAAGGGACCCAGCAGATGCACTCGCAATGTCAGATAAAGTTGGACTTGGTATGCCTTGTATGGATGGATTTAAAGGCAGTGGAAGACCAGAAAACAAAGACGGCATCATACCACCCCCAGTGCTAACAGACGCTGTAGAAGTTGTAGGAGAAAATGGCAATCCAGGTAATAGTAGATGTGGTAAGCTATCACTAAACACAGAGTTAGAGCATGGATGGTTGAACTCTGCAGTGATGGAACTGTAGTGGGTGGAAGACTAGAAAACACAGCAGGACTTGGAGTTGAAGGTGCACTGATAACTGTGATGGGATGCTAGAGGGCATTTGAGCATTCTTTATAACTGTTGGATTTGGAGTAGGGGGCTTAGGGATAATACAGAAGATGATGATTGTGCAGTAAACGCGAAAGAGGTGTGGGCATGCATATCCCAGAAGAGATGGTGGTGTTGGGCTGGCTGGGGAGTTCACAGCCTTGACAGGAGAAGTTATTGAAGAAGGGGTTGCTTGAAGTGTTGGAGAAGTGTTTGAGCTGGTCTTGGGGTGAAATATGTTGATTTGCAGCTATGAAATACAAGATATATAAAAAAATATACAATAAGACTATTTTAGAAAGTTATTCAGATGTTAAAGTAGTGAGGAAAGTAATTTGGTATTAAATATAATTCTCATTCATTTAAGTAGATCACAGGAGGAAAGAGGTTACAAAACTATTTTTAGAAGATTTTAGGTGTAAAACATTCGTTCCTTCCTATCATGGGGACTACAGGTTCATATGTGATTAAAAAAGCACAAACCAGGTTTTCACATGAGTGAATGATTAAAAAAGAACACATTCTACTAGAATTTACTTTTTACAGATTGACATTGTAAACTTGTTACATGAACAGATTAAGGGCAGTTAACCCCTTTCACAAAGTTCTAAACAGACATATGCCAGACGAACGACCGTCTTTGGCAGAACTAGTGTATAACGAGACGTTGCTGAGCACCACCAACCTTCAGGGAGATTTAATAAAAGTTCTTATCATATAAAATGGTGCTAATTTGCCATAACCAATCAGATATTATTTAACATTTGAAGCTTACATCGGATTGGTTGGGACAAATTAGCACCTTTTTTAACAATAAGAACATTGAATAACCTTGCTTATCTTCAAGGTAAGAAATTTTTTGATCAGGGGAGCTGGGGAGAAAGGTAAGTATTGCGAAAATGTGATTAGGGAAGGGGTGCTTGGTAGTTTGGGAGGGGGTCCATTTAAAGTTTGAAAGTGGTCAACATGTCATTAAATATGTGCATTAAGTTTATGGTATTGATTACCTTCTATTGATATCTACTATTGTATACAGAATTAGGAACATCTTGGATGATAAATTTCACCTAACTTTAGAAACATATACCCTAGAACTTTTGATTACAGTGACAAATATTGAACCTTAAATCACGAGAAGATTTAAAATGTATTTTAACATTAGACATCAACTCTTTGAGCCAGTCTAGTAATGTTGTAGCCAGTCCCATGAGAGCATTAAATCCTTTAAAAAGATAATAGTGTCATGGTGTAAATTTTAGGTGCATTGGCTACCTGGTCCTTATTTCTTGCCCAACAGACAGAGCATGCCCAGTGGATGGTTTCAGACTTCACATTTATTGGAAAAGCTGTATGGGCTTAGAGGTGGGCAGAAATATTGACCTATAGTATTAGTTTGTTGAACCTTGCCACTCCAGATGTTTAGAAACTACAACTCCTACCAACCAAACATGCTGGGAGTTGTAGTTTTCAAACATCTGGAGTGCCACGGAATTGGCTGTTACTGGATGAGACTTCCCTATTATATTGGCTGATCTATTGGTGATAATTTCTACCCACGGCTTTCAGTAAAAATGGGTACACGAGTTGACATATTCGAGTATATGCGTACTGCCTTATCATTCTTGAAGTTTAACAAGCAGAAGAATTGCATGGTTATTGCATGGTTACAAGCAACAATCAAATCCTATTAGCAAACTTGCTAATGATACAGACAGCGTGATCCAAGGAGCCCCCAATACTGCAACCTTACAAGCTTGTTTCCAAAAGCAGAGGTGGGCTGGCTAGACGGATGGCAGACATACAGAAACATCGCCATAAACAAAAGTCCTGTATGCAGCATGGACATTTCATTTAATATATCTGTAAGGAATTACGCCCCCAAATGGTTTAAAACAGACTTACACTGATCCTGTGTTGGCTTTGCCTGGCTGAATTATCTTCTGTTCCTGGTAAAGTATATATATAAAAAAACATGTTACCATGCAAATATAAATAATGTAATGCTTATCCCTTTCTTGCTATTCTCCTTCCACAGTGACCACAACAGCAGCATTAGGAGTGTAAGGGGGTGGTGGCTGAATTCCAGGAGTTTATTTGCAACAGTTATGGGACTACCATTGCTATATGCACCTATTAATAAAAAACAAAATATAGAATGTGAACAAATGTGTAGCAGAACTATATCACTCTCCTGCTTTTTTATTCCCCTGCAACTGTGTTAGGCTGTGTGCTTAGCTCTATGTTTCTTCTAGGGTACACTAGATTAGTAGTGTCCTGTAAACTATAACTATTTTTAATTAATGTAGCATTACTTATTAAATACACAGCTTTAATTAACCAGCACCCACAATTCCCCATGGAGCGAGATCATTAGGTTACATCAGGCAGTTCAGTGCCCACTTGAGGATAAGGGATACTGGTGGAGTTGGTTGACGTGAGGTTTCCAGCTCCATACAGTCTAATGGGGAATAAAAGTTAAACTATACAAAGACTGCTACCTTATAGTTTTTAGCTTTATTCCTATTTAAATAAACATATATATACCTTGACTTAAGCCATGTGTCAAATTACTTGCAAATGTTTTTCTGAAACAGTTGCTGGATGTCTGACAATCAGAAAGACAGAATTTAGAAAAATTCTGTCTCAATCAAGTGAAAAAAAATGACAACTGATGCCCACCCAAAGTGTGCCCCCCTCTAAGCTGTGCCTCTTTATATTTAAAATATTGTCCTGATCGCAATATACTATTAATTATATAATATATGTATATCAGTAAAAATAAAGCATTTAACACAAGGACAAAGCATGTCAGGTGTGTGGAACAGCAATTCCCAGATAGTGTATTTCCTACTATCCCCACATCAAGGACCGAATTTTCATGCTCACATCCCAAGCATTATGAGAAAAACAGATAAATAGAGACAGACAGATACAGAGATGTGATAGATAAGACTAGATTATAATGGCGAAGCACAAGCCCGATATTAGATTGATCGATCTAATATGGACCATTGTGTAGACCCCAGCCCAAGTTATTTATTTGCAACTGAGCATAATGTCAATTGCAACATGATTGGCCCAGGCAGTTGTTGCAATGTCAGCAGGTACGTCAAGAAAGATATAACCAGAATTGATTGATTTGTGTAAGAATGGTTTCTCTGTGAATAAAGAGGCTAAAGGTTTGTACACACAAGCTATGTGAACCCACGATCCCCGATGAATGAGTGTCAGACAAGCGGACACTTGTTCATCAGGGATCGAGACAAATCGCCCTTAAGCACGAAACGAAGTCAATTTAAGGATATAACAAACGTACTGTACTTATAATTACAGGGGTTATCCATCTACCATGTACGGAAACCCACATGACTCGATTACCTGATATTACATTGTGAGTTACTGTATCATGTTCGCACATGCATGCTCAGCGTGTTATAAGTTTAAAAATCAATCTACCCATTCAAGACAAACCTTCGATCTAGTTGATCCAACAGGATTAGTTACAAAAAAAAAATCCATAAGCAGTATATTTTAACCTACCAATAAGAGCTTTGAATACATTCTCTTAACTTAGGCAATAGGAAAGTCTTCCATCATGTTTGATGTCACCTAATCTATTTCTGATACATACTGAAGTTGTTTTGTCTGTGTTTATAGAAACTTATTTCTTGAAGGCAACGTGCATACACTATCACAGACACTCTAACCAGTGTTACTTTGTGTTCATATTCATGCCAACCTAAAGCAGACCACGCAGTGGTCATGCCTGATATTAAAGATCGAAAACATGACAACAAGCTTGTACTGCATACTAGTTTGTATACCCTATAACCCTGTATACCCTATTGCTAGACAACAGCTACCAGAAATGTACCCAACCCTTTCAACAGTATGCCATAAAATAATAATTACATACAACTTTTCATAACGAAGTGAACAGATTAAAATGTGTTATGTCCTTTTGGTGGTCTGTGTTGCACACTATAGAGACTGTTAGCCGAAATGAAAGTGGGTGCTGTTTCTCTGATCCTCTACCCAGGAACTATGTATAGCACCAGAGGAAGGGCACAGGGCGCCCCCAAAAACATTGTGTGTGAATGATCCATGTAATAAAATCTGCAAAGCACTAATGGATGATCTATAATAGATCTGTAACTTGTGATGGCTCTCGTTCACCAGGTCATGATGTGAGGTTTTTTAGTCCCAGAACTAAATTAAGTCCAGGTGATCTATCTGAATACCAGAGGTATTGGGATCGGGGAATTACAGCTCTGGCCTATGGGAATTTCTGACATCCTTATGTAAGTATGGGCGCTGTGGATTGGGATGTACATTCTATGGAGTGCTTCTAGGCTCTTTTAAGCCAGCAGTCCTGTCTACATTGCCATAGAAATACTTTGCTTTACAGAAAACACAATATTACATGTATGATAAAAGATAAAGTTAGTTACTGTATTTCCTTTCTTTTAGGCCAATCACGGCAATTCATACTATGGACTGATGCCCCTCCCCATTCTGTTAAAACTTTGACTTTCTCCAGAAGAATTTAAATTGACTGTTCCTTCTTTCCGTCTTCCCACAGTAATCTAGAAATACAAGAGTATAAAAGAAACATAGCCCCAACAGTGTCAGTCTCTAACCCCTGCAAACATATTTCCCTGCACTGATCAAAAGAGGAACATTTCATGTGTATAAACAGAAAATAGAAGCTGAGAAGAAATATGTTTTCCTCACCAGGTGATCCTTACTGTAAGGATGATCTTTACTGCAGGAATGACAAATGGTTTTCCACATAAGGCAATTCTAGGAGCTGAGAAACTCATGCTCCGTAGAAATTGTTCTGAAAATGTAGTAAATTTCTTGGCGCATTGGCCACCTGCTTCCTGGATTTCTCCTGCTTGGTCTTATAGATTAACACATTGCCTTCCCCCTTTCTCTTTGTCCATTTTCTCATTTACTAAGAAGCATGCAACAAGGGAATGTAACATGATGCTGGGAGCAGCAATGAACATATCATTGAAAATAAAGGGGGAAACAAAAAAATAATTACAGTAGCATATCCTATATCTTCTGCAGAAACGTGTTCTAAAGCTGGGTACAGACCTCCAATAATTCAGCCCAAAAAAAACCTCCCAATATTTCGGGCCACTGACCAATACACTAAAATGTCGGTCGCTCTCTCGGTCACGGAAAAAGGCGCGGCAACTTTTTGCACAACCTACGTCCTCAGGAGGAAGGTTTGTACCATGTGTACTCGCTTTAGTTTGCGTTGAAGGACACGTTTCTCCCTTCTCAAATGATCAGCTATCAACAGTATTGGAACATATTCCAGTAATCTATGTAGCTTCCAGTTAATTACATAATTACAAGCTGAAAATAATAATTGTATGTCTTTGAACAGATAAAGAAGAGATCTACTGGTCTCATCACTCAAAATCCTCGCTTCGCGGTAAGGTCCCATTGCACCACATGTATATGTAAAAATACCTGTTCTCACCATTTCAAATGCGAATGGAAACAATTGTGGTCAAATGCATTAGGAAATGGAGCGCAGCGAAAACATACAGGGTGATGCAATAATGCAGGATTCACTGCATTGTAAATCATGATCAGGAGAGACGCGCCAGTCAATGTCTCCAATGAGAATAAGTTTTGTGTTAAGACCCCTGTAAATCAGTTGTAAAACCCACGTTAATTCTTTAATACATCGGGTAGCACTGTTCAAACATTGGGTGTCAGTGCAGATAAATGCCTGAATTAGGGTATTTGGTTTCCACGACTTTTTGGCCACATCAGTAGCACTTTGACTACATTTAATTGTAAATTCACCTAAAGGAGTTCTCCCCCAGCCCCCTTTTGAACTACCCTGCATTTGGTAAGCCTAATGCCTAGTCAAATGACAGCAATGAATCATGCCTCATTAAGGGCTAGGCCACACTAGCGCGTTTTTCGCGCGTCTGCGCCCGCGATTTTTGCTAAAATGGAAAATTCCCGCGATTTCCGATGTGCATGCGATTGCGTGTCTGTTCGCGTTTTGGCAACGCATGCGTTCACCATTTTGGTGCGTTAACGCATGCGTTTCCATAACACAAAAGGGTAAAATGCATGCGCAAAACGCAAACGGCAAAAGAACGCGCACACAATCGCGTGCGATAACGCTGGTGTGTGATTCCTGTGCGTTGCAGTGTGGCCTCACCCTAAAGGTACCTAAAGGTACCCCCGACCAAACGCATACACGGACGATTCTCGGCTGATAAAATTACAACACAGTCAATATTGTAATGTCACACTACATTAATTTGAATACAAAATCACTGTAGTGCATATACTATGGGTAATTACAAATTTAAGTCCAACATTAGGAACACGGATGTGCCTCGAGAAAAATTTGCATTACAAATCAGTTTCACATACCTTAACTAAATAGAACCAAACTTATCAAATGTTACCAGACTAGTTTTTCTACACCTCTGGGTCTCTTTGGTTTGCTGTGAAACATACTGTCATAATGTTAGAAGCCCTCTCATAAAAATCATATACTACGTACATATATTTTGAATAAATAAGATATAATTTTGTATCATGCCAGGAAAAAGAATACCATTGTCAAAGCTTTGTTGCCTCAATAGGCTTAAACATATAAAAAACACAATAAGGGAATGGTTGCAATATCGCTCCCATTACGGCACAGTTGCGGCCAGGTAAGATGTGACTGTTTAAAGGGCCGATTTACTTAACGTACATTGGTAGTGCAAAATTTAACCAAAGTCATGCTGCATTAGGACCCCCACAACCGCCCGGTGCTTCCTTGTTATAAATTGTAAGTAACACAGCATATGGACACTCCTGGTCTTTCATCCAAACAATGTTTTATTAGTGCCAATAGGTCAACGAGTTTCAGCCACGTGTTCGGCCGTTCTCAGGTCTTGAGAACGGCTGAACACGCGACCAAACACAACGTTAGCAGCACTTTTGTCAAGTAAATGATGCAACGTTGTAAGGATAATATGCAGAAACAGTGTAGAATACAGCAGCATCACACATAATGAATAACCCAGCATATCTAATAATTTATTGCCTTGCAAATTTCAATCATAGCGGCAATGTTTCGGGAAACATCCCTCTATGAAGCATAATAGACCAGCCTTGACTCAAACTGGACATCAAATCCCTTTAACACAAAGTAACAGGAAATTATTACAATAAAATGTGTTCTCTCGTAGGAGACATATAAGGGGGAAGAAATGGAAACAGTGACCCCCTGGTATATCAGGGAAACACTAGTCATTTACAAAAAACATACAAGTCATAATCCTTGTTCGATCCCTTGGGGGATAAAGTGCCTAACCTATTATCCACCAAACTTCCCTTATTTTTAACTTCAACTGTCGATCAACCCCTTAAAGATGATCATTGTACTTGCTCTAAAATCATGAACTTCATTTGGTCTGGTGTGTGCCCCAAATAGTGTTTAGGTTACATGAAGTGCTACCTGCCGCATTTGAATAGTCGTTATTTCAGTCTCACACTATGACCTTTATCAAGACCTTTACAGTTCCTTCTTCTATGAAAATCAATAGAGCATCATTGGGTGACCTGAGATCCTAAACAGGATCTAGATAAACATTCTAGGTTCATAATTATTTGTATTTACCACAGCAAGGTCCGATTTACAGTTGCAATGGGGTTAGGACTTAGGAGCACAGGATACAGACTACCCCATATTAAATAGGAATCTCAGCTCTTAGTAGGTTTATATTTTTTGTCTTGTACTAATACAAGTCAGTGTCATACTTTATATACAGTGTATTGTCGTTAAATGTAATAGTGAGATAGTACACACATACATATACACCTTTCCTATATGTAATAACCGTATATACTCGAGTATAAGTTCGACTTATACTCGGGTCAGTCACTAACTTGTAAGAATAATCCGGCTGCCGCATCTCCCATCGTCGCATCCACTGACGTCACTACTCGGCGCCTGTCTTCTTCCTGGCGCGAGTAGTGACGTCCGTGATGCGACGATCGGGAGATGCAGCCGGATTCTTCTTACAAATACAGACTGGATGTGAGGATCAGGAGATGCGGCAGCAGGGCTGGACTGGCATACTAGGAAATCCCCGGTGGCCCAGGACCTTGGGGGGCCTCTACCTCACTGCAGAGACCAACAGCAGGCAGTCTGCTGCTGTCAGTGATTCCCATCATCTGTTCCCACCCACGTGTGAAGGAGTCCATGAGAGTGAAGGAGTCCATGAGATCTCAGCTGGTATCCAGACTTATCCTTCAGAGCAGAGGTACTTTATTAAATTATGCTCCTCTGGGCCTGTTCTGGCCTGCTGCCCTGGGCCTCTAGGGTTGGGGGTATGGGGGGATAAATAATGTGGTGGGTCTTAAAGGGCTTCTGTATGGGAAGAAGGGTTAGGAGTATGTGGTCATGGAGGCTGCTGGGGGATATGATAATTGTCTAAATGGGCTTCTGTATAGGGAGGGGCAGTTGGAGTATGTAGTTTTGGGGGTACTGCTGCTGTAAATAATGTTGTTTATGTGTGTATATTTGTGTCTGTGTGGTGTTATGGGGTATAGATAGGGATTCTGAACAATACAGAATCAGGAGGGTCATATTTCTACCCTCGACTTATACTCGGGTCAATCACTTTTATATTCATTTTTAGGTAAAAATAGGTACTTCGACTTATACTCGGATCGACTTATACCCGCGTATATACGGTATACTATACCCCCACCTCATTGGTAGCTCCTAAAAACTCAATGCAATATCCTAGGGATTGGAATCTGAGGTCCAGAATCTAAAGGGTAAACTTGCAGCATTGCAGGGCTTGGCAAACCGGGGGAAATATGACTGCGGGGGCCAGTAAACTGGAGGGTGGAGATGGGGCAGATAAGGTGGTAAAGGGAGATAGATTTGTAAGAGTCACCAGGGGAAGTAGGGGACGGAAGGATAGGGCGCTTCTTCCCAGCTCGTCGGTCCCACAGTTTGCCATTTTAGGCGAAGATGTAGAGGACGATGGCTCGGAAGCAGCATGTATGGAGCGGGCCTTTCCCTTGGCACCCAGGGCGCGCCATCTCCATAAAAAGGAGGGAGAACTGGGGGCTAGAAGGATAGGCAGGTGGAAGGGGACTCCTATTAGAAGGGTAGATAGGGTAATCTGCCGCCAAGACCCTGCATGCCGAACAGTGTGTTGTCTGCCTGTGGCTAGGGTTCGACAGTGGTGGATCGTTGTAGACAGATTATTGGGTGGGCTGGGAGTGACCTGGCGGTCTTGGTTCACATTGGTGCCAATGACAAAGTTAGAGGTGAGGTGAGGTCCTTAAAATGATTTCCGAGAATTAAGGGCCAAGTTAAAGCAAGGACCTCAAGGGTAGTGATTTCAGAAATACTACCACAGCCACGTGCTACGCTAGGGAGGCAACGGGAGCTCGGAGTATAAATGCGTGGCTAAGGGAGTGGGTTGTAAGGGATGGGGTTTGGGTTTTTAGAGAACTGGGCTGACTTTTCTGTTGGCTACAGGTTCTTTAGTAGAGACGGATTGCACCTCAATGGTGATGGTGCAGCTGTTTTGGGTAAGAAGATGGCTAGGGGGTTGGAGGAGATTTTAAACTAGGTATGGGGGGTAGGGTATGTTGAACTACACCGGGGCAGATAGAGAAGTTAGGGATCAGGGGGCTATTAACACATCGGAGGATGGAGAAGGGGGGGCATAGAGATAAGGAGGCATGTACGACCATGTATGGAGTAAATCAATGATATCTAAAATGTATGTTTACAATTGCAAGAAGTCTGGCTGGAAAACCGGAACTTGAAATAATAACTTTAAAGGAAAGGTATGATGTGATTGGTATAGCAGAATCATGGCTTAATGATTCACGACTGGACAGTAAATATTGAAGGATACTCTTATTTAGACATGACAGAGTTAATAGAAAGGAGGAGGATTATGTATGTATGTTAAACAGGAATTGAAGCCAAATTTAAAAATGGAATAGATGGGGGAGTAACGATACGGCAGAAACAAATGGGTGGAACTGTGTACAGGAAGCAAGAAGGTAGGGAAATTAATTGTTGGGGTATGTTATATGCCGCCATGCCGGGAGGAGGTGGTAATGAATCTCCATATGCAGTTGGCGAAGGCTGCTGGTATGGGGCATGTTTCTGGTATGGGGGATTTTAACTACCCTGACATAGATTGGAGTAGGGAACTGCCAGCACCTCAAAAGGTATAAGTTCTTAAATTTCCTATATGACATTTTCTTTCACAGATGGTAGAAGTTCCTACTAGACAGAATGCGTTGTTGGATCTGCTGATATTTAATAACCCTGAGCTCATTTTGGGAGTGAAGGTAATTGGAAGCTTAGGGAAGTGACCATGTATAGTGTCATTTAATATAGGTTGCAAAAAACTAAATCACTGGGTTAACAAAAACTTTAGAAAGCTAATTTTATGCTGTTAAGGATTCCACTCCTGCTCATAGACTGGGGGGAATTGTTTCTAGGTAAAGATAAGAGCAGATGTGGACCACTTTTAAAGGGATATTCGAAATCAGTACCTTTAGGGAACAAGTGTAAAAAATTAGGTCCTTCCTGCATGGCTTAATGCTCAGGTAAAAGGGAAATGGAAAAAAAGAAAAAGGCTTTTAAAATTTTGAAAACAGAGGAACTATTAAATAATGGGGCTGAGGTGGTTGTAGAGGATGCCGAAAAGGCTAATCTGCTAAACCGTTTTTTTAAAAATCCTTGTCCTTACAGTGATTGTAATAATATGCAGGGAAGAAATGAAGAGTATTCACATTGGCTCAGAGGATATGGTACGGAAACAATTAGACAAAGTTAATATCAATAAAGCGCCAGGACCAGATGAATTGCATCCTCGGATTTTAAAAGAGCTTAGTTCAGTTCTATCTAGACCACTGTTTCTCATCTTTTCAGATTGGCTTTGGTCTGGGATGTGGCCGCTGGATTGGAAAAAGCCAATGTAATACCAATATTCAAAAAATGTATTAGTTCACAGCCTGGTAACTAAGACCTTTAAGCCTAACATCAGTGGTAGGAGAGGTGCTGGAAACTTTGTTACGGGATCAATCCTTGACTTTGTCTCCAGAGATCATCTTATTAGAAGTAGTCAGCATGGATTTATGAGAAATAGATCATGCCAGACAAATTTTATTGGTTTTATGAGAAGTGAGTAAGAAGTTAGATTCAGGCAAGCAGTGGATGTGGTATATTTGGATTTTGCGAAAGCTTTTGATCTGTGCAACATAGGCAACTAATGTATAAATGGAGGATTGTTGGCCTTGAAGACATTTTGTTCATGGATAGAGAACTGGTTATTGGATCGCAAACAGAGAGTGGTGGTAAATGGAGCTACATCTATGTGGGCTAAAGTTCTAAGCGGAGTGCCTCAGGGTTCTGTACTGGGGCTGCTTCTGATTAATCTGTTTATAAATTACTTAGAATGGGGCATTGAGCAGGTCTCAGGTGTTGCTGATTACACTAAACTTGCAGAGCTTTGAAACTTCAAGTGATGTGCAGTGCTGCAGCAACCTAGATGATTATCAAAATGGGCACAGAATGGCAGATGAGATCAATGTTGATAAATGTAAGGTGTGCATTTGGGATTTAATAATCCCTGTGCCACCTACACCATAAATAACTCTGTGTTAAGTGCATCTGTAATGAAAAAGATTGGGGGTTCTGGTTGATAACAGACTTAGCTATAGCAAACAATGCCAGGTAGCAACGCTAGAGCTAGCAAGATATTTTCTCTCTTGAATCTATTCCTCTCTTTATACAGGAAATATTATACTCCCTCTTTACAAGGCACGTGTAAGGCCTCATTTGGAATATGCGGTGCAGTTTTGGAATCCCATATACAAAGGGACATCTTGGAAATTGAGGCGTTCAGAGAGGGCAACTAAATTAATAAGGGGAATGGAGGGCTTTAATATGCAGGCATTAGTCAAGTTAGGCTGGGTGAATAGGTTGGACTTGATGGACCTATGTCTTTCCAACCTTAATTACTAGTTACTATGATATATTTATTTATATAATATGAAGGATATATAAATGAGAAACATATATTCAGTACATATATGCATAAGATACAAATTAAAGCTTGTTTAGGAGTATCAATGAAAGAAGCCAGTTCCGGAGTACAGTATTATAGTATCATTTCAATAAAACTAGAAAAGATTGGAATGGGCAAATCAAGTTAAAAACAGCAAAGGAATGTGCACACATGCATTACCTACTGTATTACACAATACTGATGTGTTAGTGGCCAACTTTCCTGAATACAATACCATTACATACTCATAAGAAGAAGAATTGTTGGGTTTTGAAAGTATAAGGTATTTAAAAATAATAAAGGCATATCCTCCCCCCCAACGTGTACATGATAACACCCCCCCCCCAACATAATTCAAAATCACAATACCACACTCTCCCCCAAATGCATCTAAAATAGTTAACTCCATATCCACTTCTTTGCCTCCTCAGGATAAATCTCTGGGTATACCTGCAGTTGTTGGCTGTGACATCATCTCATGGCCATGATTGACAGCTCTACCCATAAGAGCCAGAAGGGATGCGGAAGGGGTGGCAACATCAAAATTAACAACTTCTTTACATACACTTGTGGGTATTACGATAACAGATTTTGGGTGGTGCTTTACCGTATAATAAATTGGGGGGTAATGCACCATTTAAAAAGAAATTATTGCATATATGTATTATTTCTACTAACTCTTCATTCAACAACATGTCTGCAAATTTACTTTATTTAATTTTTAATCAGTGGTGCGCCACATTATGTCGATTCCAACAAACACAGCATTAGTTGCTATGGATATTATTAAACTGGTGCTGCATAAGCAGTTAAGCCAAGTACAGATGTTGGGTCAGTCAGCCAATCAGCATTCAGCAAGTGGCCAATGACTCTCTCTTCTCCATTTAAACAGAGCAGGCTGCTCAGTCACTGCCAAGCAATCTTCCTGTACAATACCTTTAGATAGAGTTGCCAACATAGCTTTAATGCTAGCCATATACTCTTAAGACATTAAATTCTCTGTTTGTTTTATCGAATCTATCAATGTCTTTAAAGTATATTTTCAGATCAGTGGTACTCTCTTTAACAACGTTCCTGCCTGGCCCTTAATTTTTACAATCATGAGTAGATCACAAAAATGAACAGTTCAGTCTGTTCTCTGGATATCGCATGAGTTTCGGAAAACACATCCTAGAAGGTAAATATGCTTTAGCCCTCAACACATGTGACTACCGTTCCCCTATCTTAATTGACTACTTGACAGTCCGATAGACTTCCTCTATTTGAGTTAAAGAAAGCAATTGCCTACGACTGAAATACCATACCAGTCAGCAAGGTGCCGATCCCCTCACATCCAATGAGATATGTCAAAGTTTAATAAATGAGATGGCATACAGAATCTGCCCATCCTTAAAAACCCATTATGGACATGTGCTATTTACAAAAAAGGTAGATGAATAGATTGGGGTTATGTGCGCAACGCAAAATAACAACTATATAAGGAGAGGGGGGGGTAATTACTACAGTTGCATGGATTTAAATAAAAAAAAAAGTCTGAACTTTAGTACAACTGTATTTGAAAGAAAGAGTGTAAACGAAAATGACAACATGCATTTAAAGGGAAGTTCATTGCAAATACACGTCTGCCAATTCAGAATTTTGTCGTTGTATAAATAATGCAACCGAAATACTGACTTCCTGTTTGCAGGACCCTAATAGAGACCGTTATGGTTTTGCCCTTGACCCAGTGCCTGGGTTATTCGTTGCTCAGTAGAGATCTGAGCATCTTTGACACATCCAACAGCCAAGCAGTAGAAATAACTGTTAGGAACATTACAAGTGCGGTGCATTCTGGAAAGAAAGACGGTTTGAACCTGAAATGTCGGCTCACTAATGTCAACAGCAGAGAACAGCAAAGGGTATGATCAACTGACTTTTCAAATGGAAGAGAATATGTGATCTAATAAGGCATTACACAAACTAACAATTTAACAAATATTGATCATTTCCACTGAACTGTCCCTTAACACATAAGAAATCTTGACAATATGGTGATAAATAAGATCCCACGGTTTGGTAGGGGTAGAATGTGACAAGAGGAAGGAGGAAGGCATTAAATAGAATAATAGAACGTCTAACAACATGATTAGATTAGGCACAAGAGTCTGTAAGATTGCTCTGGAAACAATACTGGTACATTTTATAAAAGAATTTCATTTATCAAACAAATTGTCTAAAGGGAAAATGTAACTATGTTCATGATGGTTTTCTGTGAGAGAGCATTTGTAATATGTATATATAATTAAGGTTATTCGTGAAACATTAATATACAATGTCTACAAAGTGAGCATATTATTCACATTTTAGAATCTAAGCTGATAACACAGCTAAGAATAAATATTGTCTGTATCACCTTGAGAAAATGTGATAGTGGCCAATATTTTTTCGTTCTTCCAATCAGAATCCACCATACAGGTTACTATTGTTATACAGTGATTTCTACAGTATTTTTAGTTGTTTACAGTAATAAATGTTCACTTTGACTTAATGGATAAGTGAACTGTAAAAATGAAGTTATGCTCAATTGGAAGCTGCAGCTTTAAAAAAATATTGCCTCCCCCCCCGCAAGCCCTCCAGAGCCTACCTTTGTAGGTTTAAAGTGTGCTGACATCTTCTTTGTCTTAGTTTAATAGTTAGCTCTGTTCCTCCGAGATTTTCTGCTGCCTCCTGTTGGTAAGTCCCAAATGTTATTGCCTGTTTGCGCCATGCGCACGCTTGAGTACGGTGCATTGTGACGTCAGTGCGTGCACTGACGTGTGTGCATGTGATGTAATTTAGCTCGAGATGCTGAAGACATGTCACGTGCAGCTGACGGGCGCACAGAGCCACCAGGCAATAACATTTGGACTTACCAATCAGGAGGCAGCAGAAAATATTGGAGGGCGGAGCTAACTATTCAACTAAAGACAAGATGTCAGCAACTTTAAACCCACAAAGGTAGTCTTGAAGGGCATAGGGGGAAAAAAGGTGTCAGATGTATTTTTAAAACTGTAGCTTCCAATTGAGCACAACTTACAGTGCACTTACCTTTTAGGCCCCCATACACGTGTGACTATATATGTTGACTAATTCTAATGGAATCTGCCATATTGGCGGCATACATACCCTGACCGACCTCCCATAATCGACAGTCATCCTCTGCAATACATGGAGTGATTGTATCAGCTCAGTCTAAGATGGAAACTTTATGTCCTTACCAAGTTGCAACAGTGTAACTCATCATATTGTGATCTTTTCGACCCATACATCTGGCTGTTGTTTTTGTCAAGGTGCATGACCACCTTTAGTACTTCTGGAAATCTGAGCTCTATTTAACAGCAGGTTGCATAAATGTTAACCCCAATTACTCTGGATGATGGTCTGTGCTTAATTATTTCTACAGCTCTCTAACTGGCTAAATGATCAGGGGGTGGCTTAGGGTGCATTGTAAGTGAACTCAATAATCATTTCCTATTGTATTGCTTTCGGCCTGGTGAAGGTTAGGTTGTTGATTGGAAATTAGAAACGGCTGCAGGAAAAACTGCAGAACGCATTTATTAATTGATTATTTGATTAGAGAAGTTGTAAAAATATTTGGGTGAATTATGTATGACAAAAGTATTTATAATAATAGGCTCCAGGGCAAACACAATCATATTTTGGAATGTTATTCTACCAGTTCATATAAAAAAAAGAAATTGTGTCATTTAGAAAAGATGGATTTGTTATATACATTGCAGTTAGCTTCAATCCGAGTAAATAAACCATCTGAAATGAGTAGTAAAATTCACACCTCTAAAACAAGGAAAAAATGATATTTTTGGTCACATCAAGAGCTACCGAACATATTGTCAGTGACTGCAAATACTAATTCAAGAAACTATTTTAGTTCAAAAATAGAATCAGATCCCACGTGGTAGGCTAACAATTATTGGGGCTCATTTACCATCCACTTCATTTTAATGAAAATAAACAAAAATACAATTGTTCTCTTAAGAACACTGTTGGAGTGTAACATACCACATTTACCAACTCCTGGAAAATTGTTTAGGTAACTGACACTGGTACCATATTGCTTGGCTTACACTACAACTGAGCATTTCAAACAGCCTTGTGTGCATCATGTGCACTGCTGGTCACAACTCTGACCTCACTCACATGATCCTTTTCATACTATATTGCTTACACTGGAATATAACAGGATTAGCTTAAAACATCTAGTGGGAAGTGACTAGCTGTAACCAAACTCCTGCAGTACCTCAGAACTGGGCATGTGTCAGGACTTTAATCAAAATCATGTTTATTCCATAGTGGTAGGATAGTACGACCTACGCGTTTCAGCTCTATGCACGAGCCGTCATCAGGGTTACCCTGATGTCGTCTCGTGCATAGAGCCGAAACGCGTCGTACAAATTGTAGTTTCAGAAAATGTAAAGTTGTTTGAGTATAGTGACCCTTTAAACCTCCTAATGTTAACACTTCTAGCCTAATATTTCCTGCCATTCTACAGCAATGCACAAAGGGACACAATTGAGCCTGATGTATCAGCGAATTAAATTGGTCTAATTCATCATTATTTATATTATTTGCATTATTTGTGGAACAATTCATTTGTACTAGTGTTTGATAAAATCCTTATAATATCATCCACAGCCTACTTTAACATAGGCCTATTTTAACACTAGCCTTGCCTTTTTACATTATTAAAAAATAGTTTCTAATAAAACACCAATAGCTAAATGCAATTTAAAAAAAGTTCATCTATGTTTGTAATGGAAACCTTATGTAGAAGAATTCTTCAGTCAGTCACGTCCATTACTGTCTTTGTGGAGAGAGGCCATTCTTTTATGACAAAATACATGGAGGCTGTTTGCTCTGTTTTTTTCTAAAAAGGAATTAAAACACTGTACAGGCATAATAACAGTAGATGAAAATGTGTGCTATTACGCCAGCCCGCTGTGGTAAGCCGGCTGTAACGGGAAAGGTGTTCCAGGCCCTGGAGGAAAACCAACAAATGCATCTGTTTGAGGGGCAAAGCCATCTAAGGCAGACGCGGCATGACCCTGGCAGAGAGAAAAAAAAATAACATTAAAACAGGCAAATTAGCACATACATAATAAAAATAGAATTGGCCAGAAGGCAAACAAAAAAAAAGGGATGGTACCCTCCAAATCATGCTGATAAAAGGGAAGTTCAGCACAAACACATTTCACATGGGTATTTTCTAATTTTAAAGGCCATTATCTGCACTTCCAGTGATTTTTCGGTTGTTGTCAATTGGTTGATTGAAAAATGCCAAACCATTGTCAATATTTGACAGTTTGTTGAATCATTTATACCATCGATCCCCGTGCCGGGATCAAATCTAATTCTGGGGTATTTTGAAGCTTTTTTATTATGTTTAAGATTTCCCCCAGATTTTTAATAAAAGTTTGAAGCGCATGTCCACCCATCAAATGAAAAATTGAGGTAAGTCACTCCCCAAACTGCAATAGTTAGAAATTTGAGAGATGGAAGACTAGCCTAAAATGTTAACTGATGTAGCGTTACTTCTTTTATGCTTCCTGTTTTACAGGTTAGCAGCCATTAGTTATGGATGAGACAGTTGACATTACATCCAGTTAATGAAGCATAATCCCTTAGCTACCTCCTCTGAGCATGTGTGCGTTGTAATAGAGGTTTTAGAGTTTGGAGTAGAGGCAAAAATCTTTTGAGAGCCAGAGGGAAGGATAAGACATTTTTTACTGCATACTAGTTAGTCCTACAGGTGTAGGACTAACCTAGTATGCAGTAAAAAAATGGCTTTATAACTATTCACCTGTAGGACTAACCTAGTATGCAATAAAAAATGTCTTATCCTTCCCTCTGGCTCTCAAAAGATTTTTGCCTCTACTCCAAACTCTAAAACCTCTATTACAAGCTCACACATGCTCAGAGGAGGTAGCTAAGGGATTATGCTTCATTAACTGGATGTAATGTCAACTGTCTCATCCATAACTAATGGCTGCTAACCTGTAGAAACAGGAAGCATAAAGAGAAGTAACGCTACATCAGTTAACATTTTAGGCTAGTCTTCCATCTCTCAAATTTCTAACTATTGCAGTTTGGGGAGTGACTTACCTCAATTTTTCATTTGATGGGTGGACATGCGCTTCAAACTTTTATTAAAAATCTGGGGGAAATCTTAAACATAATAAAAAAGCTTCAAAATACCCCAGAATTAGATTTGATCCCGGCACGGGGATCGATGGTATAAATGATTCAACAAAACTGTCAAATATTGACAATGGTTTGGCAATTTTTCAATCAACCAATTGACAACAACCGAAAAATCACTGGAAGTGCAGATAATGGCCATTAAAATTAGAAAATACCCCATGTGAAATGTGTTTGTGCTGAACTTCCCTTTTATCTGCTATGATTTGGAGGGTACCATCCCCTATTTTTTGTTTGCCTTCGTGGCCAATTCTATTTTTATTATGTATGTGCTAATTTGCCTGTTTTAATGTTATTTTTTTTCTCTCTGCCAGGGTCATGCCGCGTCTGCCTTAGATGGCTTTGCCCCTCAAACAGATGCATTTGTTGGTTTTCCTCCAGGGCCTGGAACACCTTTCCCGTTACAGCCAGGCTTACCACAGCGGGGCTGGCAGTAATAGCAACATTTTCATCTACTGTTATTATGCCTGTACAGTGTTTTAATTCCTTTTTAGAAAAAAAAACAGAGCAAACAGGCCTCCATGTATTTTGTCATAAGAAGAATGGCCTCTCTCCACAAAGACAGTAATGGACGTGACTGACTGAAGAATTCTTCTACATAAGGTTTCCATTACAAACATAGATGAACTTTTTTTAAATTGCATTTTAGCTATTGGTGTTTTATTAGAAACTATTTTTTAATAATGTAAAAAGGCAAGGCTAGTGTTAAAATAGGCCTATGTTAGTAAGTAGGCTGTGGATGATATTATAAGGATTTTATCAAACACTAGTACACTATCGGAAATGAATTGTTCCACAAAATCATGCAAATAATATAAATAATGATGAATTAGACCAATTTAATTCGCTGATACATCAGGCTCAATTGGTGTCCCTTTGTGCATTGCTGTAGAATGGCAGGAAAATTAGGCTAGAGTGTTAACTATTAGGAGGTTTAAAGGGTCACTTACTCAAACAACTTTACATTTTCTGAAACTACAATTGAGAGAAGTAAAATGGTGGTACTCACATATTTATCTGTGCTTGCCTTTTCATTAATTATTAATGTTTAGTGGGTGCTCCTAATTGCACCCCTCCTCCCTTACTGCCTTCTTGTAGTGTCTGCACAGCCTCACCATGGACACTGCTCTGCTTACACATCTCCCCCTCCCTCCCCCTTTCTTTCTTTTCTCTGCTGAATCTCTTAAATGTTGCACTTAATGTACTGGAAGCAGCTAAGGATCCTAGCAGAGGTCAGGGATAGGGAAACATATTCTAATTTAGGTTTCTGGAGTGACCGATCTTTCCCTGTAAATGCTGTGATTTCAAATGATGATTTCATAGAATCTACAGCTCAGATTTAAAATCCAAAAAGAGTTTTGGAGCAGTTGGTTACTTAAAGGGTATCTTTACTCTAAAAAAATCCCATCATTTTGTGTTCTTGCCTTATCTTATGCAAAACATAAGAATTTTAGGATTAGTTGTCCTTTAATAGAACATGTAGCTCTTTAATACTCATATGCTACCTGAATACTAGCACATTTATGAGTGACTAGACACAAATTAATGAGTATTCAGGCCTTGCACAGGACATCAGTTTATGTATGTTCATGCATTGTACCTACCTACAGAACTTAAAACATATGCTTGAGACACTTGCTCCCTGTTTAGCGAGATTTGGCCTCTCAGTAAACGTAACGCTAACTGGGCCTTGATCAGAAATACTGTGCACAGGTGAGTGAGATGTGCCATACGTAAAATACGTTTTTATTGGTCTGCTGTTGAATTTGTTTTAATGTTTGGAAAATTTAAAGGAAAACAATATTTTTCCATATAAGTTAAGGTAAATTAAAATATTGCTGTCTTGCCTTTAATATGAGTCCTGGTATCACTTTTTTGAGTGCAGCCTGTCAGGCTATACAATGGTTTAAAGGAGAAGTTCAGCACAAAATATATGAAAGAGCGTTTTCTTATTCAGGTACACTTATTCTGAATACACTACTTTGTATCAGTAAATCCTTGTAATTAATGATTCCTGTTTGAAGGACCCCTTATAGTATCTGGTATGGTCTCAGTCCAGGGGTTGATTTAGTTGCTCAGTAGATATCTGAGCATGTTTGACCCATCCAACAGCCAATTGATAGAAATAACTGTTAGGGAATTTTTAAGGAAGTAAACATCCTTGGAAGAAGATAGACCATTGCAGAACTTAAAAGTTGCAGCTCACTACTGACTGCAACAAAGCTTTTTTTCCAACAATTAAGAGACTATCTAGAATACCCAGGTACATGTAAGTAAATACTTTTTAAAAAGATTCTCCACTTTTGTTTGCATCTATTTAGCTCCAGTCTAGAGGAAGCCCTACTGACTGATAGCACAATACAATTATTAATATTTTTCTTTTTTTTATTTATATAATAATCACACCTTCAGCAACTTGAATGAAAAACGTATCGTTAGCTGGGATATAGGCCTGGGTGCTGCTGTAAAGATGTATCACTGCAAAGTTGTAACACAGAGCACTCCAAGGACTTTAATCAAAATCATGTTTTTCCATAGTGGTAGGATAGTACGACCTACGCGTTTCGGTCTATGCACGAGACGACATCAGGGTAACCCTGATGACGGCTCGTGCATAGAGCCGAAACGCGTAGGTCGTACTATCCTACCACTATGGAATAAACATGATTTTGATTAAAGTCCTGACACATGCCCAGTTCTGAGGTACTGCAGGAGTTTTGTTACAGCTAGTCACTTCCCACTAGATGTTTTAAGCTAATCCTGTTATATTCCAGTGTAAGCAATATAGTATGAAAAGGATCATGTGAGTGAGGTCAAGAGTTGTGACCAGCAGGTGCACATGATGCACACAAGGCTGTTTGAAATGCTCAGGTTGTAGTGTAAGCCAAGCAATATGGTAGCAGTGTCAGTTACCTAATACAATTTTCCAGGAGTTGGTAAATGTGGCATGTTACACTCCAACAGTGTTCTTAAGAGAACAATTGTATTTTTGTTTATTTTCATTAAAATGAAGTGGATGGTAAATGAGGCCCCAATAATTGTTAGCCTACCACGTGGGATCTGATTCTATTTTTGAACTAAAATAGTTTCTTGAATTAGTAATTTGCAGTCACTGACAATATGTTCGGTAGCTCTTGATGTGACCAAAAAATATCATTTTTTTCTTGGTTTTAGAGGTGTGAATTTTACTACTCATTTCAGATGGTTTATTTACTCGGATTGAAGCTAACTGCAATGTATATACAAATCCATCTTTTCTAAATGACACAATTTTCTTTATTTATATGAACTGGTAGAATAACATTCCAAAATATGATTGTGTTTGCCCTGGAGCCTATTATTATGAATACTTTTGTCATACATAATTCACCCAAAGATATTTACAACTTCTCTAATTCAAATAATCAATTAATAAATGCGTTCTGCAGTTTTTCCTGCAGCCGTTTCTAATTTCCAATCAACAACCATACCTTCACCAGGCCGAAAGCAATACAATAGGAAATGATTATTGAGTTCACTTACAATGCACCCTTAAGCCACCCCCTGATCATTTAGCCAGTTAGAGAGCTGTAGAAATAATTAAGCACAGACTCATCATCCAGAGTAATTGGGGATTAACATTTATGCAAGCCTGCTGTTAAATAGAGCTCAGATTTCCAGAAGTACTAAAGGTGGTCATGCACCTTGACAAAAACAACAGCCAGATGTATGGGTCGAAAAGATCACAATATGATGAGTTACCACTGTTGGCAACTTGGTAAGGACATAAAGTTTCCATCTTAGACTGAGCTGATACAATCACTCCATGTATGGCAGAGGAATGACTGTCGAGTATGGGAGGTCGGTCAGGGTAGTGTATGCCGCCAATATGGCAGATTCCAGTAGAATTAGTCAACATATATGGAGTGGTAGTCACACGTGTATGGGGGCCTAAAAGGTAAGTGCACTGTAAGTTGTGCTCAATTGGAAGCTACAGTTTTAAAAATACATCTGACACCTTTTTTCCCCCTATGCCCCTCCGGAGCCTACCTTTGTGGGTTTAAAGTTGCTGACATCTTGTCTTTAGTTGAATAGTTAGCTCCGCCCCTCCAATATTTTCTGCTGCCTCCTGATTGGTAAGTCCCAAATGTTATTGCCTGGTGGCTCTGTGCGCCCGTCAGCTGCACGTGACATGTCGTCAGCATCTCGAGCTAAATTACATCACATGCACACACGTCAGTGCACGCACTGACGTCACAATGCACCGTGACGTCAAGCGTGCGCATGGCGCAAACAGGCAATAACATTTGGGACTTACCAATCAGGAGGCAGCAGAAAATCTCGGAGGGACAGAGCTAACTATTAAACTTAAGACAAAGAAGATGTCAGCAACTTTAAACCTACAAAGGTAGGCTCTGGAGGGGCTTGCGGGGGGGGAGGCAAATGTATTTTTAAAGCTGCAGCTTCCAATTGAGCATAACTTCATTTTTACAGTTCACTTATCCATTAAGTCAAAAGTGAACATTTTTATTACTGTAAACAACTAAAAAATACTGTAGAAATCACTGTATAACAATAGTAACCTGTATGGTGGATTCTGATTGGAAGAACTGAAAAAATATTGGCCAACTTATCACATTTTCTCAAGGTGAATACAGACAATTATTTATTCTTAGCTGTGTTATCAGCTTAGATTCTAAAATGTGAAATAATATGCTCACTTTGTAGACATTGTATATTAATGTTTTAAACCCGGGTTCTGGAATATGTGACCTTAGGAATCATTTTTTTTAATAAACTCTGATCAGATATATGAATTTCATATTGTACATACATAACTAACAAGCATTGTTTTTTTTTTGGTCTGAAAAAAAAGAATTCAATGGTTTTTCTTTGTAATATATCCTGCTGTACCTATACATGTGTATTATTAAACCAGAAAGGTTTGGAAACAATTGTATTCAAGTTTTACTTCATTTTTTTTTTTTCTTTTTTTTTTTGCTTAAAAAATATTAAGTGGACTTTACAGTATCTCAAGCAATAATGTTTTTGTAGCAATACCAGAAAAATTGGACTAAAAAAAGGACTTTATGAACAAACATCAATAGCAAGTGTAGTAAACCAGAGATAGGGTGTTACCTCTCTACTCTTTATCATTCTCTGGCAACAGTTATATGGTAATAATTACTCTGTTCTATACATACAATAATAAAATAAAAATAAAAAAGATATGAAATAAATAAAAAGATATGAAATGAACAGGAGATGAATATGATTTACATCACAAATAATTCCAAAACCAATCCTATCTATCCATTTATTTAATACACACATTAACATTGATTTGATACTTTGATACCTTCCAGCACCAAAGAACATGTATATTCTATTTAGCCATGAATGTAAATGTACTGCGTGATTGTACATTTAGGACTGGTACGTTTTTAAATCTACCAAAGTTTGGTCATAGAATACCATGCGGTAGTAGAATTCCACAATGGCATTCAATGGGCCTTTGTGAATCAAGATCACAATTGTAGAACTACAATTGCGATCATAAATTTATGATCGCAATTGTATGTTTACGATCGCTATTATTGATTTATGGTTACGATCGTAAATATACAATGGTGGCAACGAACATATAAATATGGCCCTGTGTTATTAACGATATTTGGTTAAGGCATATTCTAAATCTCGAAATGGTTACCTTAAGGGCTAGGCCACACTAATGTGCTTTTAAGCATGATCCAAATGCTCTTTTAAAAGCACACAGTATTGTGGCCACACTAGAAAGCTGAACAAGCGATACATTAATCAGAGCGCATGTGATTGACATTTTTTCGCAATCACATTGGGCAATCAGAAGGCACGCTTGACATGTTCTATTGGTGAACACTCCCCAGATAGTTTATTAATGTATTTATACACAGCAAACCTATCCCCACACAAGCGGCTTTTCTCTAGTTTGCAGAATTGTAACTTATCCAATCTGCCTTCACATTCAAGCTCCCCTAAACCCCTTATTAATTTAGTTGCCCTTCTCTGAACCCTTTCCATTTCTGAGATGTCCTTTTTGTAAACGGGATTGCAAAATTGCACTGCATATTCCAAATGAGCAAGGAAAAAAGGTAGAGGAGCACACTACTAGGGTGAATACTTCTTTATTCGTGCAAAAAACAACAAACAAACAACGTTTCGGGACTCAAGGCCCCTTCCTCAGGTATCTGAGGAAGGGGCCTTGAGTCCCGAAACGTTGTTTGTTTGTTGTTTTTTGCACGAATAAAGAAGTATTCACCCTAGTAGTGTGCTCCTCTACCTTTTTTCCTTGCTTGGATGTTGCAGCCCTGGAAGTAGGGGGCTAAGAGGATCGCACCTACCGTATTTGTCTGGCCAAGGAGCCAACAGCAGTGTGCCATTGTGCGGTCTTGGAACTTTGGATTGATATTCCAAATGAGGCCTTACCAGAGCTTTTAAAAGGGCATGTCCAGCCAGAAAAGAACTAACCATTTTCAGCTTATTTCTGGCCAATGGCTGACAATCCAATGTCACTGCCGATCCCTCCGTGAAAGTCCCTCATCTGTGCCGAGATGATTATGAGCACGCAGTAGCAGAGACTCGTTCGTAACCGGTTCGAAACAGAAGAGATAAGGAGGGACTACTGGCAATTGATCTTCTGTGTTTAAAGTAGGTATATCTCCGTGTCTGATGAAGGTAAGACAAAAACACAAGTCCACTTTTGAACTAGCAGTATCAGAAGTTTCCAATACCAAGGGTTACTAAAGGGTTACTTGTGTAGCATTCCAGTGGACACAATACTCATTCAGAAACATGCACTATATGGGCTGAGGCCCCACTACAATGTGCAAGAAACTGACTTTGCACAACATACTGATGTAATAAGTATAATAGTTTTCTGTGTCATGCAGTAACCAACTAAATAACTGGATTAACCTTTTATTGGTACCTGCAAATTAATAGCACAAGCAAACTTTCTTCCATTCTTCATGCCTCATCTTGTCATCCTTCCCACAGCTTTAAGGGAATCCCGTATGGACAGTTCCTGCGGGTGAAGCGTAATTGCTCTCGATTTGAAGATTTAATCACTCAGTCGTGCACTTCGAGATAGACTTTTGGATAGAGGGTACTCGTGGGACATCTTGGTGGTAACTTTCAAAAAGGCCCTTTATAAAAGAAGGGAAGATTTAATCTTGAACCAGTTTCCCAGTTATGATACATCGGGTGCATTATATAGATCTAGGTTAGGTAAGGGTTTGCCTATATCGGTGATCAGGTGGTGTTTTCTACCAATTTTAGCAGTCAGTATACAGCAATCACCAAGATTGTCAAACAATATTTGCCCATTTAACATGAAGCTCCCCTATTAAGGGATACCTTGAATACGGGGATTAAATTTGTATCACAGAAGGCTGTTACTCTGGGTAACATCTTATCCCCAAGTTGGTTCTTTAGCAAGAACCATGCTGAAGCAAGTTGGCTTAGATATAAGTGCACATATAAGTGTGGAAAAAGTCAATGCCTTACTTGTAATTATATACAGGTTACAACTTCTTTTAAGAGTACTGCCACTGGATGTTCTTATCACATCAAACAATATGTAAATTGTGAGACTCCATGGGTAGTGTACCTGTTAACATGTTCACGTTGCCTTAGTCAATATGTTGGGTGCACGTTAGAGCGAATAATTATCGTAGTCCGGTAGCCAGACATTTTTTCTGCTGTAATCCAAATGATGTATCTTGCCTCCAAGTCCAAGGTATCCAGCGCATAAGTTCCTCTGTGAAAGGTAGGCGTGGAGGACCATTGGATGTTGAGGCCCATTGTCCTTAACACTAGAATGCCAAATCGTTTAAATAGTAATTTTGATATAACTGGGTTTGTGGGATAACGCGTATATGGGTATCACTGTCATTACAGCACCCATTGTATGTATACCAGGCTTTCTGCTTTCCCTTTCCCTATTTGTTTATTATCCCAGTTATTTATATTTTTTAACATATCGGGTTAATATATAGGATTATCACCATTTACATTCTCTATTATTATTTTCTATTTAGTTTATATTGCTTTACGTATTTATTATATGGTATGTTGTCACTATCAATTGGCAACATTTAGGATGCAATGATCTTTTGATAATAAATATTTTTCTGTTAATTGATTTATATCAAAAGTTTCAAAAAGTTTATTTTGATTTATTATGTATACTTCATTGTATCCAGTATTCTGAATGTTTCCATATCTTTTATTTCCTCTGGCCTCTTTTCTGCCTATCTGCAACTTTAGTGTTTGAAGTGTTTTATTCATTTATTGGTGTATGGGATAGTGGGAGGTCTCGCTGCTTGGTCTCTGTATATAAGGTTCCTCCCCTTCTCTTGTTACCTCCTCCCACTCTTTACCTATGATTAAGTACCACATGGGTACGAAACACATCAGGTAATGGGACTTGGGGCCCTATTTATAAAAGATCGTTATTGAAAAAATAACGATCGCTATCGTAAAATAACGACATAACGGCACATATGTTCAAGACAATTCTTCATGTTTTTTCCATTTCACTTTAGCCTACTGATCTTTAGCCTACTAAAGTAGCATTATTGTAGCCCGTGGAGGTGGTAACAGACACACTCGTGTATCTTTTTGTATTCAACAAGCAAACTTTTGTCCCTCTTATTTCATTAGCCCTTGTATTTGTAAATGTTTTATTAAGCAGAACTATAATAAGATTGTCTTAAAACCCAGGGCACTCTAAGTATGATGTCTACAAATCTCTGTACTGCTAATTATTTCAATTAGTTTTGCCATCAACCTCAACCAACACATTTCAGGCCAAATCATGTATTTACCGTTTGTTATTGTTTGTCCAGTAACAGTATCTGAGAATGTATTGTATTGTGTTTAATAGGTCCTGTAGGGACTGTGCAGCCTGTGATACTGTGCTGACAGGTTTCTATAGGAATAACCTTCCTGAACAAGATCAAGGTGTAGCAAGGTGTTGAAAACAAACTGCAAAGCCAACACGTGACAACATTACAAGGGGAGTGATTAGCTCACAGGAATACTCTGAGCTCAGATTCTATCTACCTTCACACTGTAAGACACTGTCTGGCAGGAGTCTCTGTTACTGGTGAGTTTGAAATGATTTACTAAATGCTTGGTATATACCATAGCTAGCACTGAACTGAGTGCATAGAGCAGCATTGTCTTTGTAAAGTCTGTTTCATTCCTAAACATATGTTCAGATACAATTCTTGCCTTATATTAGAAAAAAAAGATGAAATGTATGTGACAGTCAGCTTATAGTGTACATAGTCCTGAATTAGATAGAATATAGAAATGCTCCATTGTAGCAATGTTGATCAGACTTTAAAGGGCATGTCCACCCCCAAAACTAAAATTTAACCCACTACTGGCCCCACTGTATAGTGTACAAAAATTCCTTACCTTACATCTATGCTCCTTATGGTTCTCCTACAGTGCCTGTTCAAAGTTACAAAAACTGAAGAGTAGGAGCTGTCTGTGTGTCATCCGGTTCCTGCTGCTTCCTTGTCCTCTGAGAGGTTTCTGGCGACTGGCATGCGCTGGGGAGCTCTCCCTCTGGATCTATATTTGCTGCCTGTTGCCCTACCTATTAAAAACTTTTTCTATAGTGTCGCGCACCCTAGCCCAACCACCAAGTCTGTAAAAAAAAAAAAAAAAAAAAAAGTAGAGGTCTGGTAACAAAATGTGGGGGGATCGAAAGATACAGTTCTGATGTTTTTTTAACAAACAAACTTGGTGGTTGGGGGTGGGCTAGGGAGCCCTACAGTATATTAAAAGTTTTTTTTTAGGGTAGAGATACCCTTTAAAGGGCAAATGAATATTACCTAGGATAGGGAGGTAGGAATTATCAATCCAATACGGTTTCTTTGAGGAACACCACCAAAAAAAAATCCCCCCCAAAAAAACGCTTTGTGCCCATCCTGTTTCATCTGCCAGGTTAGTGTCCTGGGCTTTCCTGTATAAAAGAAACGATATTCGGAGGTAGGAATTTTCAATACTACCTCCCTGCCCCAGGTATTTTTCAATTTAACCATTTAAAAATGAAACTTTAAATGCAGTATAGTTCTCCTTTAATACTTTACAAAAACATTGATTCAGTGGGAACGGAGCAATGTAGGTTTTTAAGACATTGGTCTTTGCAGCCATCGTACATTGTGAATTTTTTAATTGTTTGATGTTATTTATCCTGTTTATATGAATCATTTGATGTTATTTATCACATCATTATGAAGCTCATTGGGGACAAAGTCAGAACTCACCAGGGGATTGGTAACAAAGTTCCAATGTCATATAATAATGAGCTTTGTTTGGTACAACTACAGAAATTTCCCAGGGGGTCCTGAAATGATCACGTGGCTCTGTTTTCCTCATTGTTCTAAAATGCTTCAAGTTTACGGTATTTCCCTCCAGACTTGCAACTTCGTCAGACAGTGCAAGTGCAGCCATGGCGATGTTATTCCACATTAACACCTAGTACAAAGTATATCTGTTGTATTCAGTTAGATCAACTGGACTTAAAGTTTAGTTCTTGAAGACGTTTCTAGTCATCCAACTGGCTTTCTCAATTTAGAATGACTTGTACAAGAATCTATTGGCAATTATGTACCCTGGAAAGTCCCAATTAGCATATCACAGTCAGGTGTTAGGGACCTTCTGAATGCAAGGCGTGATTGCATAGTGGCTAAGAGGTGATATAGGAACTGTCCAGGGTGTTAAAACAGCATTGTACATGGCAGACAGTTAGTGTCGACCCCCCCCACCACCACCACCTCTATTCAGGCTTGGTTTCTTTATTTTCACATTAATGGCCTCCTTGACACCTCTCTTGAACCAGTCATGTTCCTCTGCCAATATGTTAACATTACAATCTTCAAAGGTATGTCCTTTATCCTTAAGATGCAGGTACACGGCTGAGTCCTAACCCAGAGGAATTGGCTCTTCTGTGCTGGGCCATACGTTGGTGCAGTTGCTGTTTGGTCTCCCCCACATACAAATCAGAGCACTCTTCACTGCACTGCGTATATGATGTCGCTTATCTTGTGTTTCGGTATTGGGTCTTTCAGATATACCAATTGCTGCCTCAGTGTGTTGTTTGGTTTAAAGCAGACAAGGATACAGTGTTTTTTTTTAAAAGTCTTCTTAATTTCTCGGAGACCCCTGCTACATATGGGATGACCATGTTCTTCCTCCTGTCTCAATATCTCTATTAAAGCAATGTTCCCACATTACTATTCCTTGGATTTATAGCTGAATCTAAGCAGCTCCTTTTATTTCCCTCTGTGCCTGGAAGCTATAAGGGTTTGTTTACATTGCTGGTATGTTGTTTTACTGGATGTCAAAAGGAAATATTTTGTACATTTTCTTACACCTACAATCCACATTACTTCTCTTTGCTCGGTGTTTCCTCCTTGTTATGTGGAGTGTTGTTGTGCTTGTGGGATTTCCCTATATGTAAATGATATTGGCGGATAAAAATTAGATATTGTTACTATTCAGGAGGACCATAGAATATTTTCCTTACAGCAGCTCCATTCTCTGGATTCACAGTGCAGTCATTCAGGATGTACACTCTTAGAATTTGGGGTTCCTGTTACACTTAGACCTATCAGACCTTTGGGGGGGTTACACTGGGTAGAAGTTAGGAGAGGATGGAATTTACCCTCTCAAAGTAACCATACACCTGACGGGATGTACAGGGCTGTAACCATAAAGGTGCGGTATCACAGATAGTCATCAGTAGTTTACAATGAGTTTTTCTATGCCACAGGCAAACCTTTGCACTTATTATTACGTCAGCCCTTTAGATTGTAAGCTCTTTTTAGAAGGGCCTGATTGTGGGTAGAATATGTTACAATTAATATGTTAATAATATATATATAAAAAAAACATACATAGACTGGGTGGGCTTATACAAGATGCTTAATATCCTGAATTATTTCAATGAGAATACAAAATAGTTCACTGTAAAAGTGAAATATTCCTTTAATGTATTGATTGAAGACCAGGAGGTTTAAGGACCTATGCCTTACCTCCCGTTCTTCAATCAATAGCTCAGGAGCCAGGAACGAATGTGAGTATATTTACTTTTCGCGTGACTGACCCCTGCCCCACTGAAAGGTACAACCACTTCCTGGTTCTGTTCAGCTATAGCAGGGTCAAAATTCACATTTACTGGCAAGCAAGGAAAAATGTCAGCTTCAGCTTTGGGGAACAAACAGAACCTAAAATGATCTCATAGAGGAAAAGGAATGGAACCTGAGTAGAATCTTCTATGCTGAGAAGGTTGTTATGTCAAGTACTTTCTAAAGGTTCGTACACACGTGCGATAGCAGGGGCTGACGCACGAGGTGTATGAACATCCTTTTCAGATGATAAATGTGCCGTGTATGGGCACTTTATTGGCCGAAACGGACGTTCGTTCTGAGATCCGTCGGGCAATGATCCCCGACCAAACGCCCATTTCAGGCGATAAAGTGCCCATACACAATACATTTATCGCCCAAAACAGCCGTTCGTATGCATTGTGCATTGCAGTGGTGACCACACATCAGAACACAACGTTTCGGGGGGTAAATGTGCCCCCTTTAGGTAATAATTACCATTTGATAGTGTGAAAGAGCCCTAACTAAAAATTTGATTTGTTTGGGTTTCATCCTCCTTTAAACATGTGAATGGGATGGATTGCGGAGCTATTTATGTATGGATACGTATATTAACCCATTTCAGGAAAAAACTAGAAAAGAATAATTCAGGTGGAGGAATTAATACCTGAGAAGGGAATGAATGGGTTTGCATCTAATCGGTGTTTGCATTGCAATATCTAGATTAGAGCAGATCCCTGTTGTAACAACAATGGAGAGTATGAAAGAAATTCACTCCCTTGTGACTATTCACCTGTCATTCAAGTCACATGCGAACCCTACCCAATCCATTGTGATGACTAAACATGCACATTCCCTAGTGACGTATGATTAGATACATTATAATCACCTGGGGTATTTCCTTGTATTTGATAAAGAACTAATAATGCTAACATTCCATCAACAAATGAAGCCTGTCAGGGTGGGGGAATGTCCCTTCACACAGCAGTTACATAGGTATATGTGTTATGTATATGTGTTATGTGTGAGGCAGTAATGTTTGGATTAATCCAATACCTTCATTGTTCCCACAGAGCTTTCTGGCAACATGGACACTGAAAGAGAAATGGACTCTCGATTTACCACACAGAAGCAACAAAAGGAAGAATACATTGGTATGACATAATAGTTACTTATCATGTCACACTGGTGATGTTTTAATCAGATGGAGACTGGCACGTAGAGAACTATGTAATCAGATGTAAATTTGGACAGTGCAGAAATGGGAAGGATCCATTAAAAAACATGTCTGGAACAAAACCACTTTCACCCTAAACCAATTTCCTACAGCATTTTGGGCTAAAGACAAATGGCAAATCATTGTGTTGAGTGGTATAACTAGAAATTGTTGCGCCCCCCAGCAAAAAAAAAAGGGACTTCCCTACCTGTTTCATCTACAGAGATTTATTTGGGAGGGGGGCTGTATCTATGGTAGGAAAGTAAGACAGGATCTGTAGTTCCAGGGCCTCCTCTTGTTGTAGGTTTGCCTCTGACTATCTTCCAAATCACTACACTTTCCTACAGTACCAGCTTAAAGGCCTAGCATAAAGGGTAATAAGATCTATCTGTGATCACACTGCAGCAAATGGAGAATATACAAGCTTGGCACAATCTAGTTTAATAAGTGTGAATAAAAGCCACTTCCAGGAGTAGAGATTGAGAAGGGGGTGGGGTAGGGAGGGCAGAGTAGGGGTAAGAACAGAGAAAGGATGGGTAGCGTTGGATGGACAAGAAAATCTTACCTTTCAGATAGTACAGTCAAGAATTGCCAGCTTCTACAGTAGATTTGTCTCCTGTAGTTGGCATTGTCCCACTCAAATTGGGATGTCTGACAACCCCGTCCCTACCACAACCCTGTTTATTCTGGGAAAAAGTAGGCAATACAACCCCAAGATCAACACAGTGCCAGTCAAACTGAGGCTTTGGGGAAATCTGATATAGGTAGAATTGATTAGTACTAAAAACGTCTAATAGCAGCATTATGTCATAAGGATTCTTTAGTATAATTAAGTGCAAGAGGATCGCTTGAGATGTGGGTATAGAGGGGCCTGTGCAATACTATTGTACAATATTTTTTATGCAAGAATATTTTTTGTATGGTCAATTAATTGTCCAATAGTATCACTACGTGTATGGGTTCCTTTGGATACTGTCTACAGTAAATCTAAGCAAAGGCAGATTGCATAACAGCAGTATTGGCTGACTCATCAGAGTAACTATGGCCGCCTGCACACCTTATAATTAAACACAAATGTTAAACGAGTTGCTAATAACATTTTTATAAATGTCTATTAATTTACCTATTTAAATTCCTCCAAAGTCCTTCACATTTCATTTACTTGGATGTATCTGCAGAAGGTTTTCTGCTAATGAATGGGGACAATACTAGATACTAATTGCCTGTATTTCCTTATGGTCTTCTAGACGTGAATGGAGAAATTGGTTTCTGCGGTTGGGTCATATTGATTCTATCAGCGTTGTTTGCAGCTGTGACTTTCCCTTTATCCATTTGGTTTTGTGTTAAGGTAAATCTAACATGGAAAACCCACTAACCAGGGGTAGGTGGGTAAATGTGGGTTAACGTGTTTCTTGTTTCTTCCCACATTCCAGATCGTTAAGGAATATGAACGTGCTGTCCTGTTTCGCTTGGGCCGGATCATTTCAGGAAAAGCAAAAGGGCCTGGTAATTCTTTATAAATCATATTCATGTCCCTTAAAGGGTAACTGTGGTGTCGAATTCTTCCAAACTAGTAAGAATTATATAAAAAGCCTTCCATCGTACTTTCAAAATAAAACCTAAATCACATCTCTAGATAGAATTTGTGAGAAGTTATTGCTGGAAAGGTTCAGCAATATTACTTCCTTCTTGAACACTTCCTGTTTTCATCCATGTGACCAGCTTGTAGTCATGTGACCAGCCTCAGCCTGCATTAATAGGCTCCCCTTCTCAACTGTCAATTATTTCCCCAGGTACTTCCTGATTTCCCCAGCATAAAGTCTTAACTGGGCATGCTTCGCATGCTTCTCCCCTGCAGCGAATGGGCGAGGCAAAGGTTAGGCGATGTCACTCAACCTACTGGAAGCAGGAAGTTTGAACATTCACCCCAATGTAATTTCTCACAGGCTCCAGCCAGAGGTGTGATCGTCGGCTCATTTAAAAGAAATACTGCAGGCTTTCATTTAACCCTAACTTGTTTTGAGACCACAGTTGCCCTTTAAGTTATACAGGCAGCTAAATACAGTCTAGTACATTTATGACACTGCACACAGGGGTGTCATCAGGGGTGGAAAGGGGGTTACTATCATAGGGGTCCTGGATTGGTAGGAAACTTCTATATCACTGCATTAGTATGGGGGAGGTGTGTAAGATAATAAATATACAGAGAGGATGAAGCAGGTTTGGAGTTATTGACCACCCATCTATAAGTAATTGCACACCTCTCAACTGCCTCACATTTGGTTGGAGTAGGACAGTCCTGTTTTTGAATCTGCTGAACTCATGGATGGATGGGACAAGCTTGTGTCCTGCTTTCGTCTCACCTTATGTTGTGCAATATGTAACTGGGAAAAATTGTCTTTTGGCTGTTTATATCTACACACATAACTTGGGACAGTCACATAAAGATACAGTGTTTTGCCAGATGGAAATTGCACATCTCGTGCAATTTAGTGGAAATGAGACATCTAGGAAATGAGACATAGGTTTGAGACAGTCAGATTTACAGTTCAGCAGTTTAACATGTTAAAATAGTCTAATGCTAAAACACTCTATATTAACTATAAATATATTTTTTAAGGGCTCTTTATTGTTTCACTATAATCTGTGTTTACACAGGTTTGATGTTTATTCTGCCCTGTACGGATACATTTATAAAGGTCGATCTAAGAGTTGTCTCATTTGCAATTCCACCACAAGAGGTATGTTCTTTACTGTTCCTAATCTCCTAATCAGAATGTTTCCAAAATTGTCACCATCTTTGCATGACCTTTAACCCTCCAGTAAAAAAGACCATACTGCTACAATATTATTGTATGATATCTGCTATCGTACTGTATTTGTACATGTATGGTAGGAGCTGAACGCTAATGGCTCGAGAAGATTGGTCCTTTTAATCTTAGTGACTATTATAGGTGTGATTGGTAGGTCATCCATTAATATTGCTTTGTGTAAACCCATTGGAAGTCTGTTTGTTTCTTATAGAGCTGCTTTCCATTGATGTTGCTTAGTTTACCATATCTTTGCGATTGGATCATTGGTTGTAATGTCAGCAGTCACAGCCACGATTGACTGCATGGAGGGAGGAGACAGTTTACTCTGCCAGAATGGCAGCAATAATTATACTTAAAATATCTGGTTAAAAATGTGCTAAATATATCAGTTGGGGTTGGGGGCAGGTAACTGACACATGACCAGTTTTTTTGTTTAAAATACCCACAAATGGCAAGAGATATAAAAATGCCCTCCATTAGGATATTTGTATGGATGGGGATGAGATGTCCACATTTTTCTGGTGATGCAACTAATGTAGAATTTTCTTCTGAGTCCATGCACTTTTCATGCTTCAATCAATACTTTCTTCTCTATACGTTTCTCAGGACTTTATTTTTGTCTGCAGTGATTGAATCAGACTTTTCCAACAATAATTAAGAGTTTCTGTTGTTATTCCATGGCATTGTGTTTGTATTTAGATTCTCACCAAAGATTCCGTCACCACGACTGTGGATGGGGTTGTGTATTACAAGATTGAGGGTGCAATCAAATCAGTGGCCAATGTATCAAATGTTCATATAGCTGCCCAGCAACTTGCGCAGACAACGCTAAGAAATATCCTTGGAACACAAACTCTTTCCTCTATACTGGCTAACCGGGAGGAAATTGCCCACAATATCCAGGTAATTTCCCTTGTTCCTGTTTCATTATCACTTTCAATGTGAAATAGATGTTTATAAACATTTATATTCAAGGTCTGCATTTTTTCCTTTATTGTGTCAATGTTTACACATGAAGAATTGCTGCGCATCTGTTTCTCCACTGAACTTGGTTTATGTTGGATGAATATTTTGCAGTCAATTTTGGACACTGCCACTCATAGTTGGGGGGTGAAGGTGGAACGCGTTGAGATGAGAGATGTGCGCCTTCCTATTCAGATGCAAAGAGCAATGGCTGCAGAGGCAGAGGCTGCAAGAGAAGCTCGGGCTAAGGTAATAATCATATGATAGGAGATCGGCCTCTGGCTACCAGTAGTACCTACCTGCCTATTGGCAGTGTCATTGACTGTCTGTGTTCTTTTATTGTTTTCAATCAGTAAAGTTCTGATGTTTTATGCATTGAGAGGTGGTGCTTCCTGTCCTGCACAGTCTATTCTCAGGATACAAAATGCAACGTAAAAAATATATTCTGTATTTATACTGTACATATGGGTCTTCATACTTTCCACATTGGCCCACTTTACTGTTCTTGTCCACTGAGTAATTAGGGTCATTGTCCAACAAGGTTTTAAGGCCCCATCAGACAAACTCTCCTTATTTAGATAAGATTTAATATTAGTTGCTTGAGAAGAAAGTATTTTTCATTTTCTTCTATTAAAAGCAGAGATTGAGATAGATGCACTATGTAGAACATAAATTTATGTGGCAGTGACTATAATACAAATCACATGTTGTTCTCTTACTTCTTAGGTTGTGGCGGCTGAGGGTGAAATGAACGCTTCCCGTGCTCTCAAAGAAGCCTCTATGGTAATATCAGAATCTCCAGTGGCTCTGCAACTGCGCTACTTGCAGACACTGAACACGATTGCAGCAGAAAACAATTCAACAATCGTTTTCCCACTCCCTGTTGACCTGTTACAGGCCTTCCTTAATAAAAAATGAAGAGCCCCCCCCGCACATTCAGCAATAACTGCACAGTTTATACTTCTATTCTTTAGTCTGTCAGTTAAACCCAAAACAACCCACTGTGCCTTAAATCAATTGGTAGCAGTAGTTTCTAATAAAAAAAAAAAAAATTTTCTAAAAAAAAAAAACTTGTATGAAAAGGTTTAACTGATCACGGTTGTAATTTCACAGGCGCAAATGTACGATCGTGGTAGAGCAAGATAGCGACACTGCGCCTTTATAAATATGGCCCTTATCAATGACTTCTTTTTTGGAGATATTAATTGATATCTGAACAAATAGAATGGTTCTAAGGAAGTGTGTGTGTGAAGTTAGATCATCGTTCATATGGCCTTGTTTGTTTTTTAAAATGGCGAGTTGTATTCTGTGCTTAAAACGGTGGCTGCATATAACTCTGCCTTATGATGTATATGAGACTACCGGTATATATTATCATAACTGTTTTAACGACCGTGGTCGTAAATTTGCAACCGTGCAACTTTATAATTTTCTATATTAAGAGCTGTCAGGAACTTGATCCCTTTCTCTATATCTTCTCATGTCTTGTTCAGCCCACTTCTGGTCAGTATGCAATCCTCTACCCTCCATCATTTACATTTAAATAGTAGTAAGAAATGCATTGCACCCATGGTGTAACTAGGAATCACTGGATCCCCAGCAAAACTATGATAGAGCCCCTATCCGTGCTTCATCCGCAGTGGTTTTCTGGAAGGAGGTATATCTGTCATAGGAAAAACAAGAAGATGGGCCCCCTTAACTCCAGGGCCCCTCTGTGGTTGTTCCCCCTGCTCCCCTGGTAGTTATGCCCCGCATTGCACAGAGCTGTTCTAAGATATGGTTCACTCCACCTGCAGCTTTGCATTATTTTGTGTACCTATTAAAGGGGTAATGTTAGAGGGTATGTTTCCACCCTCTCTCTGTGCTTAGCCGCTTCCAGAATCTGTGACACAACTAGCAAGCATGAGCAGCGCATATGAAAAGTAAACTGCAGCCAATTGTATTCACACTGTGGTTGTGTGCCATGGTGCCTGTGGCCCCTTCCAACAAGTGAAACTTCAAGAGTTGTATAGAAGGAAAAGGAGGTTAAGACAAGGTGGGGGTAGCAGATTTAAGGTTAACGGCGATTAATCTGTATTGCTGTAAAATTACCTTGAAAACGATTTAGCAGTTTACATGGCATTTAAAATATTGATAAAAAGCAGAACTTTATGGCCACGTTTTTAGTGGAAGCTATAACCCCATCTTCAATACCGCATTTATATATATGCTCTTATATTTTACCCTTTGATATGCTAAGTGTTCTATGAGCCATATTTATAAAGCCGCGGTATTGCTTTTTAGCGATATGCGGCTTTAACGATCGGTATCGTAAATTTACGATAGTTAATCTCTGATCAGTTTAACGATCGGTATAACAATCGTAAATTTATGATACCGATCGGAGATCTACGATAACGAAATCGTAAATTTACGATCCCCATAGAATACCATTGAGGTAGTTTACTACCGCACGGTGATGATTGAACATTCGTTAATTAACGAGCGGTCGGTTGTAAATTTCCGATTGTGATCGAACATTTATTACCGCAATTGTAAATTAACTAGCCCGCAGTATCGCTAAAATGTAATTAAAAATGCCCAGTATATTATTGGGAAATAACTGCAAACTATTGAGGATATCTTAACAATGTCTCTCACCCAAATCAAGTTACTGTGGGAGCATTTAGGAGGAGTTTCTTTCCTTCAGCTGTAAATGTTATAAATATAGATGTGTAATTATATATACATGGTATACTTCCCAAGTGCCCTGTTTTGGCCATACAGCCAGGTTTTGAGGGGCCTGCCACACTGTCCTGGACTTTTGAGCCTTTTTCCAGAAAAGGCGGCAATGCCTAATGTTGGGAGGTAGAAATACTTGTCTGATTAATGTTTTGTATCTGATGCTTTATATATCTGTGCAATGCAAATAAATTTATTGTAATCCCGTGTTTGTTTGGAATATATTTTGCACTCTTCAAAACTATCCCCAGTTCTACCCTAGCAGAGACTAGAGTCTTCATTAATGGAACTTCAGCTGTAGGAGAAGCAGCCAATTACAAATAAGCACGTACCAAGCAAAAGTATTGAAGCAGAGCAATTCTGAAGTTAGTATAAGTATAAATGACTAGTATTATAAGGGCCCTTGTGCCCCTTTTGAACTTAAAAGTATTGTATTTGCATTATGAACTTTTGCATTTGAATGCTGCTTTTACTTTACTTTTAGAAGGCATGTCCATGCTCAAAATTATATTTGATATTCTGATAGAGAAGCCCCCCAAATCCCTAAGATCATTATACTCACACTGCCCAGAACTGCACACAAAGCTAATTATAATTCATTTGCAACCCCGGTGTGAAATGCCAATATTGTGGGGTATTTTACTTCCACACTACTGTGGTTTTAGTACAATGGATGTAAATTACCAATCATTATTGCAGCATCATTATTAAAGGGTATCTCCACTGGTTTTATTCAAGAACGGGAGGTAAATGAACTGTGTCTTACCTCCAGTTCTCCAATAAAACCTTCAGGAGCCGGGAACGAAGGGAAGGAACTTACCAATCACTTGCTCCTCCGCCATGTAGTCTGACAGGTCCCGACGGACTTAGTATTCTATGCGCATGCTCAAATGTCGGATGAAGGACCTGTCAGATGAAGTGGCGGAGGAGCGAGTGATCGGTAAGTTCTTTCTCGGCTCCTGAAGGTTTTATTGAAGAACGGGGGAGGTAAGGCACAGCTCCTTTACCTCCTGTTCTTCAATAAAACAGAATAGAAAAAAGGGGGTTTTACATCGAGGCCGTGAATCATAGGGCCCTATTTATAAAAGATCAGTATCGTTATCGTAAAATACCGATCGTTATCGTAAAATAACGACCGGGGTTTTACCGATAACGACCGTTATTTACCGATAACGACCGTTATTTACCGATAACGACGTTATTTACCGATAACGACCGGTATCGGCATAATACAGTACCTTGTTACACTGTAGGTAGCCTATTATCACTTATATTATGACCACGTTGTAATGGTGCTTTTTTTTTTTTTTTTTAACACTGCCACTAGCCTTATTTCTGTACTGGCTACAGAGGTACCGTATATTATGATGTAGCAGTAACATAATATTGTTATATTACTGGTATTTAATGCCCACGGTGTTCTGTTACAGCCATTTATTAAAATGGGGAAATGTGTCTCACAAGGGCAATAATGCGTGGAATTTGTATTTAGCATGATTGTAAAATACTGCACAATGTCTGTAATCTATAACCGGGGTAAATCGCAATATCAATGTTTTGAAAGATCTCATCCATAATAATATGCCCCACTGTGAATTCAGTGGAAAAATGCAAAATAAAAGATTAAAACCCAATTTAGAAAAAACGCAGTTTATTACAGACCACATTGTGCCTATGGGATGACGATCCTTAATGCATTGTTACCACTGGTTTACAAACTGCCCCATCCTCAGAACAATTTAACAAAATATCCTTTAAAAACTTCATAGAATGTAAATAATAACATATCCGTGTGAATGAATAAAACAAAGTTGAACAATAATTATATGTGTTTACAAAATAGTAAAAATATACATAGAACATCTTATTGCTACATTGCCTGAAGCATCTAAGGCACATTTTCAGTTGTTTACGGTATATAAAAAGAGCCACTTAAAATATCCATGTTCTTACATTTAGTATGTGCAATATTCTGTGCCGCATAGCAAGGAACACTTACATTAACAAGAATCCATAGAAAACTATAAACAGTCGCCATATTGGTATTATCCATAACAAAAGGAAAATAAGAGTTTCACCACATAATTTTGGTTTGTTTGGAATCGGTCACCTAATAATTCCCATAATTCCATTGGCTTTTTTCCCTGTTCTGTTTAGCCAAATGTGGTTATTGTATTTGTAGTCATTAAAATGATCAAGTTGGAAAACATGTGAAAGGGACATTTTTTAAATAACTTAAAAGATAAAGTTAAAGCTATAACACGAGGGGGGTAATTTATATAGTTGTGAATATTATTGAAGCTTTCCTCTCATATTTTGTTTTATGTAAATCATAAAAAACAAAGCAATGTGAATTAAGGAAATAGAACAGGATTTATATTGCAGAAACCGAGATGTGTCACTAGGGAAGAGACGGAGGGAATGGGAGGATGACATGCTACAAGCACTTTACAGGCCTGATTATTACAACCAAGGACCAAGGTGAGTAAAATAAACTACATTCACTCTATTGAAAAGGCATATCCACTCTCATGTAAGCTTAAAGTGCTGCTAAAAGTGTTGATGGCAGACATGCCCTTTAAGATTTAAACTTTGTAAATCCTGTATAGCTCTATAAGAAAATCTAATGCAAGCAACCGGATGCAGATTTGTATGCCATTTTCCCTCTAAACAATGTCGTATTATGTCATGGTCTATGGCAGATCTGCCATTCCCCACCTGAGGAACTACAAATCTCATTTATTTGGGGTGAATTGTAGGACCCAGGGTGGAAAATTAGTACTCAACAAGGAAACTGGACATAGACAAACATTATCTAGTAAGAAATCTACAGTCTTTATCCTGGGCACCTGGGGCCCTATTTATAAAAAATCGTTATCGTTATCGTAAAATACCGATCGTTATCGTAAAATAACGACCGGGGTTTTACCGATAACGACCGTTATCGGTAAATAACGACCGGTATTTACCGATAACAACCGGTATTTAACGATATCGGTAAATAACGGTCGTTATCGGTAAATAACGGTCGTTATCGGTAAAAACCCGGTCGTTATTTTACGATAACGATCGGTATTTTACGATAACGATTTTTTATAAATAGGGCCCCTGGTGACAGATTAAGTACCAGCATCATCAATTATATAGCTCTATAATCAATCAATTCGTAATATAAAAGTACTAAACATATAGGCTGATGCAATAAGAAAAGGAAAAGGTTGCCCATGCTTTGCAGCGACCTATCAAATGTTACTTTTGCAATGATTTACTGAAGTTCCACAAAATCTGATAGGCTGCTTCAATTTATTAGCATGGCTAAACTTTTTCACCCTTTTTTTGCACCAGCCTCTTAATTTAACCTCAATATAATTATGCCCCAATGTTCCACTTTCCAGCTGTTTTTGGATTGCAAACGGGTTAATGTGGATTCATAATAAGTGCTTTAAAGGTTTAAATATGGCTACCATATCAGTAAATGGGAATGTATGATACATGATGCCTACTTCAGATAAGTAGTACTGATAAATAATGCAGATTCATTCTAGTTTCTGAAAAAAAGTTATGGAAATAGCTAATTATAGAGTAATTAAACGGTTTTCCCCCACCCCCATTAAATAAAAGTTCCAAGGGTGAGGACCTTAAAGGGACAGTTCAGTGGAAATTATCAATATTTGTTAAATTGTTAGTTTGTGTAATGCATACTAAGTTATTCTACATAGTCTCTCCCATTTTGAAAAATCAGTTGATTTCATACCCTTTGCTGTTCCCTGCTGTTGACATTAGTGAGCTGACATTTCAGGTTCTAATGGTCCTTCTTCCCAGGATGCACCACTTCCTTGGAATGTTCCTAACAGTAATTTCTACTGATTGGCTGTTGGATGGATCAAAGATGCTCAGATCTCTACTGAGCAACTGAATCAACCCAGGCGCTGGGTCAAGGGCAGAACCATAACTGTCTCTAATAGGGGTCCAGCAAACAGGAAGTCAGTATTTCGGTTGCAGTTATTTATACACAGACAAAATGGGGAATTGGCAGATTAAGGTCATTGGGATGAAAAAATATTGCTCTTTTTTCTGAAAAGCAAATGTATTTGCACTGAACTTCCCCTTTAAAACAACTGCATTCTGTTTAGATTGCTGGTCTATTCCAACTCTAATCCCACACTAACTCAGGAATCTGACCAATGCACTTCTTGCAGTGTGCATCTTCTGATTGGCCAGGCCTAAACAGAAGCTGGAAATTCAAGGACTGATTTCCTGCAAGGTAATCTCAGGTGTGGACCTAGTGGTTTAAGACCTACCTTGGCTACTTTCATTGGGAGGGGGGTGAATGGGAACAGTATAGCAAAATGTCTATCAAAGGACATTGTGTAATAAATATAAGAAAATCAAATTCCAAGAAAGATGTTTCTTTAATCCTATGCATCTTCTGTTTTACTCAGACAATAATCACACACACATATATATGCAGGGCGATTTTCGGAGAGGGTCTGGAGCCGCAGTACTTTTTTTAGGGATTAAAGTCGCACTAACCGATCTTTAAACCCTAGCTTGCGGCGGCTGTGTAAGTATCGCAAGACACACCATTTACTCGAGTCTGCAGACTGGCAAATCTCGGGAGCGCGTCTCTGGTTGAATCTCCCTGCTAATGTCTCGCATCAATTATTAATTCAAACTTTTTTTGTTACACAAAACAATAGCAGCTATATATGCAGGTATATGATTGGTACATGTACCACTTGTCATATAATACAAGTTCACATATGTAACTCTGAACAGGATTTTCAGGAGAAATAATCCAACACTGCCCCTATTAACAGTATATCCCATATTCAAATCCTAATACAGATAAACAAAGAGGTAGTGAAGTGATGGGATACAACAGCAGCAACCAGAAGTGCCTAAAACATTTCCAATAAAAAGAGTGGCAACTTGGGGATTTTACTTACAAAAGAGTAAATACTAGATACATTATGGTATTAAAACTGGTCCATGAAGAGGACTGTATATCGTCAAGTTTTTTTTTCTTTAGCAAAATTTGCACAGACTAGTAGAGATATGGACTGTACATCTCTTAAAGGGCAAGCTCACCTCTCAAATGAAAAACTGTATATAGGTTAGTCACCCCTAACCCCAAAACTGCAATGGTTAAAAAGCTGGGACCTGCTGCCTGATGTTCTGTTACCTCTCTGCTTCCTGGTTGATTCAGTTTGCAGCTGTCAGTCGTGGATGTAACAGATGACATCACAGCCAATGACTGAACGCTGTTACCCTATCTGCTACTCTGAGCTTGTAAAAAATCTTAGAGAGCTTGAAGAGGAGGCAGAACCTTTTAAGAGAGAAAGGGAAGGGGAGAACATTTTACTGCATAACAGATTAGCCCCATGTCTTTAAGCTTTCTAACTATTGTAGTTTTGGGGGTTATTAACCTAAATATAATTTTTCACTTGAGGGGTGAACATGCCTATTAAGGCTCATCCACACATGCGAGTTGCATGTGTCCAAGCCTTTAGTCATGACATGCTGTAAAACATATACTGTGCATATTATTACAAATAAAATGCTATTAAATACAAACAAAAACATTAGGAGGCTTAGCGTTTACCCAGAAATAAATAAAATTTTCATCTATTCTCTGCTTATTAACAAAAAAATATTTGGAATTTAGCTAGAACCCCAATAACAAAATAACTGCACTGTGATAGCGTTATGTGAAATGTAATACATGTGTTAAAAAATATTGAATCTAGTTTTTTTGGTTTTGTCCTGCAACACCATGGTTTTATTATTAGCCATTAATAGCCAATATTAGCTCTTGTTATAAATTCTTGTATTATTGCCTTTTATCTTCATTTAGCAATTAAAGGGTATCTCCACCCCCAAAATAAAGTTTTTCTGTAGGGTTTAAAGTTTAAAAAGTGCACAGAAATCGACTTACCAACCTCCTTTCCCTCAGCTTTTGCCTCTATTGCTCTTCCGTTCCCGGGAAGTAGCAATAGGGGCCGGATCGGCAGCCGTGTCTTTGATTGGCTGAGAGTCAGACAATCACACGCAGCTGCTGGCTATTGAGAGAGCCGAGGGAATGAGGTCTGGGTTAGAGAGGGGTCCCCTACACTACAGAAAAGTTTATTTATTGCTACAGGAACCATGCAGCATTGAGAGATCCGGAGGGGGGTTGGGAGTAGAGCTTCCCTGCGCAATCAGAGTCCTCCAGGGAAGTAGCAGGCACCGAATGACTCACAGGCGGCTCCTACTCTTCACTTTTCTGGACTTCAAACAGGCACTGCATGAGAACCATAAGCAGCAGAGATGTAAGGTAAGATTTTTTAACACTACACATTGGGGCCAGCAGTCAAATTTTAGTTTTGGGGGTGGATATGCCGATTAATATAGTAAATGGTTAGACAAAGAATAATACCACAAGAAGCATTTTGCATCAATTATTGCATAACAAGCATGAGATTTGAGTAAGCTGTGTGTGTGCATTTACCTGGGTACTTGTACAACTTAATGCTAAATTAACACAAAATCAGTCTTAAAAATGATTAGCTTGTGTAGCACAAGAAAAAAAAATAGCATTATTTCCCCACATCATGCAAAATGTGTTAAACATGTGCAAAAGACATACTAAAGGGCAACTTTTCATCATTTGGTTTCTAGCTAAATTCCCCTGACAATCTTTTTTATTAGTTAATGTTAATAGTGTCATGTGCCACTATCTTCTGTGTCAAATACATGGGCAAATGGAAGGTCAACAAGTTTAAGATTGATAACAAAACCTTTAGAAGAAGTTTTGAGAAAAACATCTCAAATGTAAAAATAATAAAGCAGATCACAGAGACACACAATAAACTATGGGGGTACTGTGTACAAATCCAAACAGAGCTAAATAATGATCCAGAGAAAGAAAGAAGCATCCAGCAAATCAATTTTGGCCACCTCCAACAGCAGATCCTATGGAGCAAGATCACTGATAACCATTGGCTTAATTTACCATGTGACCCATCTATACTGATTGCAAAGGTTGGATGGCAGATTTGATTATCTTTGTGGGTGATACTCAGTAGGTGTAAATGTGAAATGAGTCCTGCCCCAGAAAATGAATGTGAATATTGACTCTGCAGTGGACTAATAGGAATGAAGTAAAAACAATAGTTTAGTATTCTCAATTATTTACCTCTCCAAAGAAACAGTGCTGAAATAAAGAAAATGGCTGGTAATGAAGAGATATTAATATAACACACTTCATTGTGCAGGGTAAAGGTTTTACCCTCCTCTAACATACCAAGGATAACAAACAAATGTCCAGAAATGTAACCAACTGGAAAGCATTTGGGATAAACGAACCTCCTAAGGTAAAAAATAATATTAACACAAGCTCCACCCAGGTATTCCAAGTAGAGCTAGAAGCACCTTTGCATGTTTTCAGCTTTAAATAATAACAAACCCCCCCCCCCCCATAAAAATCAAACAGGAAATTGAGAGTTCAGCACCTTCTTATGATTAAAGGCTTTCAATGTTCATTTAAAAGAGGCCTTTGTGTGAATGATCCATTCATATATTTATATATGTATGTATATCACTTTCCCGTGGTGTTAAAAGTCAGACCACAAGGCACACTGGGATTTCCTGGCTGGAGATAATGTCTGGATGCTGGATTAGTAAAGGCCTTTCAGATAACATTATCATCACACCTCCGAGCTGTCTGTATTATAACCATGATGAATCATCATCGGCTCGCTGCTGCCAGATTCTCTTCCTTCCTGTTTCTTGGTTGACTTCTGCTTGCGTTTCATTAATAGAATTATGATAGCGATCAAGCATAATGCCAGTAGTAGTACAGAAGAAACAATGACAACAATAGTCACCACGCTGATCTCGCTTTCTTTCTTATTAAGCTCTCTTGGGATGATTCCATTGAGATTCTCTTCTTTCTGGGGGATCTGTTTCTTGTTGTTGCGTTCCAAAGTGATATGCTGTATATTGGTTCCTCTGTTGTTTTCAAATCCAATTGCCTGCGCAATCACTGGGGTTTCATTAGCATCTCTTCTCTTACGATTGTGGAGAGATGCTCCAGCATATACAGCAGAAGTCAAAGAATGGTATTGGCGTTCAACGCTTCTCTTACCGATGCCTCTGTTAGCATTTTCTTTAGACCTTACAGTGTAGATTGTGTGTATATACCACTCCCGACCCAAAGAAACCTGTGAATGGAAAGGAAAAGCACTTAGAATAATCACATGTTGTACAGTGACAAGCACATCAGCCTGATAAAGTGGAGTAAGGCTGAGTACACACGGAGGGACTATTCGTCCCGACCGAGCGATTGCTACGCGGCCGAATTTGCGAACAATCTAACTATTGGAATTTACTGACACGTCCGATGCGAGGTTCGGACGATCGAGGTCGGGATGGCCGCCTGCCCCACACCAGCAGATATTTGAGATGTTTTTCTGAAAACTTCTTCTAAAGATTTTGTTATCAATCCTAAACTTGTTGACCTTCCATCTGCTGGTGTGTACCCAGCCTAACAAGTTACAACCAATCAATGCTTATTTTATACCTGCTACTTCTTTCTAAATCCATATATACATACTAGATTCTGGACTAGATTGGTAAGATCAACAACCAACAATCTGTAACAAGAAACACACTGCTTGGCTCGTGTTGTATAGCGAGAGAAAGGGAAGAGCGTTCAAGGCCACTGATGTGTTGGATCACTAAACAACAAAGATGGGAGCCACCATACATGTTAAATTGTTAGCTCTACACTCAGTAAATTCTGCTAAAATGATTGGTTTAGCCCATTTTGAAGGTCCGTACACACGTAAGATCACGGGCCTGACCCACGACACAATGGCGTACAAACGTCTGTAAGTGTATGGCCATTTGTTATTGGATTTTACTTATTTACTATAGCTTGTGCTACTGTATGGATTGTGGTCACACACCTGAAACAAAGGAGTTGAATCAACTTTAAAGCCGTCTGAACCAGGTTGTCTCACTAATGGCAGTGCTTCTGGGTCATCCACAGCCAGTCTGGCATTGAACAGAACACTACCAAATTTAGTAGACTGGGTTTCAGGCTGAGCTTTATCCTGCACAGAGAGAAAATAAAGGTAAATAAAACAAGTAAAAAACACAGAGAAAACAGATTTTACATCTAGAGATCTGACCAGAAAATAACTGGTCAAAATAATCAGTCTGGAACATTTTCCAATAGGAACAATCAGTGTTTGATAAACTGCTCAATATCTCCAGGCAGTCAACAGAACAGAAGTCACACATGGGTTTATTTTTGCAGCAAATAGATTGTATAAATCAAAATGGTTGAGAAAATTCAACCTGTGTATGGCTACCTTAATGTCAGTCCAAAGCAACGAATCTCTCTGTATATGCACGTGACAATGTTATCCCTATGCACTGGCTTGGCTTATAAATCAGCATTAATTAAATAAAACGTAATAACCTCACTACAGGAATTTGAGTCCACTGTAATGTTTAATTCCAATTGGACACTAGGCATGGGTTTTGGGTTTGTTTCAAAATTACGGTTTTAAAGTTCTACAGAACTTCCAGAACCTTTCAAAACCAAAACTTTTCAGGACCTTGAATACTTGATATAGAACATCGAACACTCTATGTCAAACATCAAAATCAAGTATTGTTCACCTTCCTGAGACAGCGCTGGTCCACGCTAACCTATGTAACCCCTGGGTAATCTGAATTATACATTTGAATTTAACTAATCACGTACAGTATTTATGTCTGACTGATAGTGACTGATAATATTTAATAACCACTAACCAGGATCTTGAACCGATAGAGTAGAGACGTTGAATCCGCAAGGCATCCATATTCACTCTTGTTGGGATAATACTTTGGAACGTAACCGTCAGCTCCAGTGCACAAGAAAACCTTCTCGATGGTGCAGTAAAAGGAATTGCCCAGGTTTTGCACAGGATCCACCATCACACGTCCATAAATAATATCCCCTGGGGAAAAAACAAAACAATGGATTCTTCCAGATATCAATACCAAGTGGATTCTGTTAGTAAATGGTGGCGCAACAATCTGATTTTAAGATGGCTGAGCCAATGTCAGGGAACATCTGGTAAATAGGTTGTTTCAATCTTGGAAAAAATATATTTAAGTTCAATAAAAATAGACTTATGTCTTTACATCTGTTCATCTTCTAGAACCATCAAACAGTGTCTGGCTAACCTCTCACCTGTATTGTATGAATTAATAGTAAATCTTTTGGGCTTTTACAAAGGGGCATCTCTGAGCCTGGAGACACAGTGCATATACCCATTTATCCGTACAGTGCGTGGTTTATCTCCTTCAGCACACAGTCCCGGTCACTGTTCACAAACATCAGCATTTCCTTCTCTTGACCACAGCCCCTGTTATAAACCAATGATTTTCAATATATGATGTAAAATTTTACCTTCAGAAAATGCTATGTCACTTTCCTGTCCGAACCCCATTGATCCATCGGACAGCCATAGAACTTTCTTGGACAGGAGTAACATCTGTGTATTTAAACTGAACTCTGTAGCCACTGGGTCACTGACCTGGAATGCATATAACCAACATCAACATCACACCAAAGATTTCCAGTCCAGTTATTATAATACTTGGCATGGTCAATGCTTTATAAACAGACTGTACAGATACAGAATATCATAGGATTTTACATTTCTACCAATCACAATCTAAGCATAAAGGAAATTTCTGAATAAATCAAGTTAAATTGTCTTTGTCATACCTGCTGGAATCTGATATCTATATCGAAGGATATTGGGTCGCGAGGGTTGCACACAATGGGCAGGCTGTACTCTTGATAAGGAGCTGTAGTACAGGGGATGAGCTTCACTGTATATGTTCCTGAATAGTCACGGACCTGAAAAGGTTTATCACATTAGCTATTTGCCTTCATTTCACATTAATGTTTCACGTATTGTAAATACACCTGGTCATTCATGTAACATTATCACCCATGACATCAAATCAATATTCCCCACTATTCCAAGATCAAAGAGATGTTGGTCTATGGCCAGTATAAAGCATGCAGCCTGATCTTTTGGTTGGGTTTGGTGTTGATAGATTGATAGTGCTACCTTGAGCTTTATGTCTGCTTTAATTCTTAACCTATATACCAATTGTTACATTGGGATGTAGTTGACCCTTGTGTACCAGGCCTAAGGTAGTTTATCCTATCCCTGTGCAATTTTGCAGTGCAGAATCTAAACTCAGCCTTTCCTTGAAAGTTCCCCTCTCCATCTCTTTATATAAAAAGGCACTTAACAGGATAAAAAAGGAAGAATCTACCAATTATTTGTAAGCAATAAAGAAATAAAGAGTAGGTTCTCCTTTTTATCCAGTTGAGAGTCTTTAGTTTGTTGAGGACTGGACTGATTTTTTAAAATGAATCTCTATATTCTATACAGATATTGTTCGGCAGGTGGCAGTATATAACCTTTTCTGACGTACACCTTAACTGTACAATGTGTACAGAACCAGCAACCTAAAAAGCAGTTTAAACAACATTATAACATAGGTATATACATTATGTGAAGGTTCTCATTCATCCAGGTCATGGTATATCTGTTGTATTCAGTTAGATCAACTGGACTTTAAACTTTAAGTCCAGTTGACCTAACTGAATACAACAGATATATACTTTATATATTTTCTTTCGAATTCAAAAAGGATGTGAACAGACTTACTGCAAAATCAGAAACAAAACTCCACTGCTGGATTGGCTGGCTAAATGAAGGTTCACTCCGTATCAGGCTGACGGTAAAGGTCAGTTCAGGATGATCGGCGGACATGATCATTGAGGTTAGTGATGTTCCTGAAAGTGTAAAGAAAGTTACTAATGCAATATACAGACAATGGTAACAGACAATGGTAATCGCCATATATGTTATTACAATTATTATAATTTTCTCGCTAAGTGATAAGTAGGGCACTGGTATAACCTTCCCATGAGAGGGAAGTGCCTATAATATTAATACACAATGTACAGAACAATTAAAGAGTATCTCCGCTTATAAAAATGCCCATATGTATTCAGTTTAATTGAATAATGGGTGGTAAAGCAGCTATGTCTTACCTCCCGTTCTTCAATTAAACAGTCAGGAGCAGACAGGGAAGTTAGAGAACTTAACCTCGATCGCATTCATCTGCTGTTCCTCTGACAGGTCACGACAGAGCTTGCACTGTACATGCATGCGCATAAATTACATTTATATTACGTATACGGTACAGTGGTTCATAGTATGTATAAGGTACAGTGATTTATATTACGTATAAGGTACAGTGATTTATATTACGTATAAGGTACAGTGATTTATAATTATTTAGGTACATGATTATATTATGTTAAGGTACAGTTATTTATTATTTGTACTAAGGTACAGTGATTTATATTACGTATAAGGTACAGTGATTTATATTACGTATAAGGTACAGTGATTATATTACGTATAAGGTACAGTGGTTTATATTACGTATAGGTACAGTGGTTTATATTACGTAATAAGGTACAGTGGTTTATATTACGTATAAGGTACAGTGGTTTATATTACGATAAGTTACGTGATTTATTTACGTATAAGGTACATTGTTATATTAGTATAAGGTACATGATTTATATTATGTTAAGGTACAGTGATTTTATTGTTGGTATTGTTTTTGTATAAGGTACTGATTTATATTGTTAAGTACAGTGATTTATATATGTATAAGGTACAGTGATTTATATTATGTATAGGTACAGTGATTTAATATGTATGGTACAGTGTTTATATTTGTTAGGTACAGTGATTTTTTAATATGTATAAGGTACAGTGATTTTATTATTTATAAGGTACAGTGATTATATTATGTATAAGGTACAGTGTTAATATTATGTTAGGTACTTTATTATTATAAGGTACAGTGGTTTATATATGTATAAGGTACAGTGGTTATATATTATGTAAGGTACAGTGATTTTATATTATGTATAAGGTACAGTGATTATATTATGTATAAGGTACAGTGATTTATATTATGTATAACGTACAGTGATTTATATTATGTATAAGGTACAGTGATTATATTATGTATAAGGTACAGTGATTTATATTATGTATAAGGTACAGTGATTTATATTATGTATAAGGGACAGTGATTTATATTACGTATAAGGTACAGCGATTTATATTACGTATAAGGTACATACAGCGATTATATTACGTATAAGGTACAGTGATTTATATTACGTATAAGGTACAGTGATTTATATTATGTATAAGGTACAGTGATTTATATTATGTATAAGGTACAGTGATTTATATTACGTAATAAGGTTACAGTGGTTTATATTACGTATAAGGTACAGTGTTTATATTACGTATAAGGTACAGTGGTTTATATTACGTATAAGGTACAGTGGTTTATATTACGTATAAGGTACAGTGGTTTATATTACGTATAAGGTACAGTGATTTATATTACGTATAAGGTACATTGGGTTATATTACGTATAAGGTACAGTGATTTATATTATGTATAGGTACAGTGATTTATATTATGTATAAGGTACAGTGATTTATATTATGTATAAGGTACAGTGATTTAATTATGTAAAGGTACAGTGATTTATATTATGTATAAGGTACAGTGATTATATTATTTATAAGGTACAGTGATTTATTATTATGTATAAGGTACAGTGATTTATATTTGTATAAGGTACAGTGATTTAATATATGTATAAGGTACAGTGATTTATTATGTATAAGGTACAGTGATTTATATTATGTAAAGGTACAGTGGTTTTATTATGTATAAGGTACAGTGGTATTTATTATAAGTACAGTGTTTATATTATGTATAAGGTACAGTGGTTTATATTATGTATAAGGTACAGTGATTTATATTATGTATAAGGTACAGTGATTTATATTATGTATAAGGTACAGTGATTTATATTATGTATAACGTACAGTGATTTATATTATGTATAAGTACAGTGATTTATATTATGTATAAGGTACAGTGATTTATATTATGTATAAGGTACAGTGATTTATATTATGTATAAGGTACAGTGATTTATATTACGTATAAGGTACAGCGATTTATATTACTATAAGGTACAGCGATTTATATTACGTATAAGGTACAGTGATTTATATTACGTATAAGGTACAGTGATTTATATTACGTATAAGGTACAGTGATTTATATTACGTATAAGGTCAGTGATTTATATTACGTATAAGGTACAGTGATTTATATTATGTATAAGGTACAGTGATTTATATTATGTATAAGGTACAGTGATTTATATTATGTATAAGGTACAGTGATTTATATTATGTATAAGGTACACATTTGAACCTACTGAGTTATAAATGCCCAAACAAGTGATCAGATTTGAGGGAATAGTGCTTCGGTCTAGTGAATTCTTCTTTCACCCCTGGCATAGAGCCCACTGGATATTGTCCTATATCTCTCATGTAGACTATATCAGGCTGTGTTAATCTACATTTAGGGAGAGATGTTTCTGGTATATAACCATCTCATTAATGTTTATTTATTGCTCAGCTCAGTTACTATCTCTCTAATGGAGAAAAAGATTAATCTGTTCCTGCACGGCAACAAAACTCGGACTTCAAACACTCGAAGAAGGAACCATATAATTGTTTAGGATATGAAATACTTTAAATATTGGAATGTAAAAATGGTCTTCTACTTTATAGAAGTGTATGTGTTTATTGGAATGTAAAAATGGTCTTCTACTTTATAGAAGTGTATGTGTTTATTGGAATGTAAAAACGGTCTTCTACTTTATAGAAGTGTATGTGTTATAAGGTCAAGCAGCCTCGTCCTTCATTCTACAGCTCCAAGAGCCTTTCACTTTGATCTCTGGGCTGTGAATAAGGCAAAAAAGTTAACAAGTGCAAATTGACTGATTGTGTTAAAAAAAACCTGCTTAGGAGGAAAAGGAGTCACATTGGTACTACAAATGGCACATTCTATATATATTACAGGTTAATTACGTGTTTAATATAGACTTAATTAATTCTGTAGTTTATATATACCTAGCAGAGTACCCGACCGTCCCTGTTTTTTTTATAATCAAAACCTTGTTGGGCTCAGTCATTTCTCATCCCCAATTAACTTAAAAGGGTTAAAAAAGGGGTGGTTTGTAAAATAGTTTTTTCCGGCTCCTGAAATGTATGGATACCAAGTCTCATCAAAATTGTCCCAGCCGTTTGGAAGTTTGTCTGGAACAACATTGACTTTTGTATACTGTATATATAGATTCTTTCAATCTCTGGTTTATACTGAATATGTGTAGGACTTGTTTTTTATTTTTCTTGATAATTAAAAAGCAAACGGGATTATTATTATTTTTTAGCAGATTGGAAGTGCTTACCGGAATGTGACATCACAAACAGACCATAGAATCGAGCTTCTGTCTTAAAATTGACAACCAAGCGGCCCTGATCATTAATACGCATACTGGTCGGGTAAAGGGAACCTGAATAGAAAAATCTGTATTACTTAATAGTATTTGGTAACAGGAATAAAACTGGACACAGAGAGACTTGCCAAAGGACCCAATTGTAACATTTTAAACATGTTGTTATAAAGTTTTGTGCATCAGTTTATATTGAATTGGCCCCGTTCTTATCAATTGATTCATGAATGAATATTGACATACAGGATGAAGCTGTCTTAAAACCACATAAAACAATAGGTACTGACCATCTGCTAAACCTTTACACTCAGCTAGAATCCCTGATATACCATTCTAAATGGAAACAATAGTTAAAATAATAAATTATTAAAGTATTAACTATTCCTTTAAGAAAAAGGATATTTTGAAACATTAATAATATGAACAGAAGTTATATTTTTTATATTGATCCTTGTGTGGAGGTATATTTCCTTTTATGAAGAAAAGAGAAATGTTTTTATAATGGAATTTTTATATGCAATGGAACATTTTATTAGAGACTAGGAAATGACTTCTGATCCTACTGCTCTAATCCTACTAATCTACCTGCTCTACCATCTACCTCAACGTCTTCATGTTAAAAACTTCCCTTACTACCAACAAACAGTAACAAATTAAACTGTTCCATGAATATTCAGAAACAACCCACAATTAATAATGAGGTATTTCTTCTGCTGAGAATGTCAACTCTTAGGGGCAGGCCCAGATGTGAATTATAATTATATAAAATAATTGTAAAGTGCTACAGAAGATATTGGTGCTATATAAATACATAATAATAATAATAATATTGTGTTTTACCTTGGAGTTCTGCTTCTGGAGGGCTACCAACACCATCCTTCCACAAGATGGCAGTGTCGTAAACAAACGTCAGGCGAAGTTCTGAATGCAGATCAAAGTGCTGCCACCCACCAATTCCCACCGGAGAGTGGAAAACATAGGACACATGAAGTGGGACTCTAAGGGTTACGTACGACTGAACAAGGTTAAGGACCTTTAGGGTGAAGAAGAAGGTTTTATTAATAAATGACTGTTGGTTAAGTATAAGTTCAGAAGTTAGTTTATTAATTGCTTATTTGTGGGTCATTTGTGATATTTACTAGTTACAACTCAGAAAGTCTCACATTGGCCAGATAATGTTATTGGTTAAAGTGTTTATTACGTTATTATAAACTTGCATGGTAACTGAAGGATTTCACTGCCAACCTGCCTCCCTCTATCTTTTTCACCACAACTTCCACATCTCACTGGCAATTGGGAAGCCAAACACTTGTGCCTTTTGTCCTTCCCTCTTTCACTGGCAAAACAAATCTTACCTGATACTTACCCTTTAGCAAACTACTAACCTAACACAATACTGAAGAAGGAACCATTGCAGAGATTCCTCCAGCTTTCAGATCAGCTCCATCAGGCCAAACAGGAAGTCAGCTGCTCAATGGTGTTGACACTTTAAAGGGAGCCGACCCTCTGGAGACCCAGTACTTTTTTAATCTTTCTTGAGCATCAGACACAGCACAGGTGCAGACCTTACCCGCATACAAACAGAGAGACTAGCAATGGGTATTTCTACATTCTTGTAGTTACCGAAACCTTTATTTTTATTGGAACATACTTTATTCTTTATAGAAGCCTTATATTAACCCATTCCAAACATTACATAAAACTCTCTAAATATTTTGTATATGGAAACAACCATTAACCCCAATAGCATTGATCTTAGGACATTGACACCATTTATCTATATAACCAAGTGTCAATATTCGGATTTCAGCCTGAGAAATGCAATGTCACAGCACAGACCTAGTTTATATTGTTGGGAAGGATGTTATGTAGATAAAACATGGGATACCACATCATATGCTAAGGAACAAGAAATTGTCTTCAAGACAATAACAAGACATACTTTCTCCCTTGACTAAGCTCCAACGAGACTATAATACACATCTTGGCTATAAAGTAACACCTTTTATTGGCTAACTTATATGACTGAAAATGCTTAGATCCAGATATGTGCCGTACATTGTGGATCAGAACATAGTGGTTAGCCACTTAAAGATATTACTCCAAGTTGTCTTTTTTCATCAATGGCTAACATGGTACAATTCTCTACTACTAATATAATATAGTATACTACAGTATAGTATAGTGTTTGAGGTTGAACAAAGACATATGTCCAGCTAGTCCAACCTACTCAGCAATACCCAAATTTCCTGCCTAAAGTCATAGATTATGAGGCAGGTTGCCCAATTTTGCTGCTATGTAGAGAATCCCAGAATAATCTGCATTGAGCTTTGTTGCAGAGACCTACAATGACCCAAGAAATGGCCACAACTACATAGGTTTGTCTGATTTACAGCCAAAACATTCCGGCCATTCTGGTTACAGAAACATTTATTTGGTCATTTGGACACTGAGCGGATCTTGTTTTTTTTATGGCCGGATTCGGTTGGCTCATAGAACAAAAAGACATGTTAAGGCAATGGCTGGGTAAACAGAACTTCTTTTCATTCAAAAGCCTTAAAACAAAGGCTTAAGGAATCAATAGGACATTTGTAAAATCTCAGACTTTACCCACCGCCTGTTTAACAACCTTAATATTTACTCTGAAATTTGTTCAGGACAAAGTGCAAAGAAAGCAGCTTAGTCTATTACAAAGCACTATCCCTACAGGGACATTAGGAATTTGTAATATTAATAAATATTTTACATAAGGTAAAGTATAGACTGCTCCTGTATAAATACCCATAAGGCTGGAACTAACCTGCTTTCCAGCAATCTATGAATTTTCTAATATCTATTAATTCTTATAAGTTCACAAATAAAGGCTCATACACACGAGTAATAGAACTACTTTACAGGTTTATTTATCGTCTAAAATGTCTCATATACAGAGTCGCTTAGGTACGCGACAAACAAGCAACATGCACCTAGTTTGTACAGCGAATGGACAGTGTGTACAAGCTTTAAAGATTGGAGATATATTTATTCTATTTTTAAAGAGACCTATCAATTGGTTAACGTGGCAATGTGGTTAATGTGCCTATTATCAGTCTATTATTTACAATGCACCTCCCTGGGCCTTCCCAGGAAAACTATCCAGGCTGTAGGGAGACTCAGAGGTGGCATGAACAGGTGATTGGTGTTTAGATGCATAAATTACCAGTGAGAAAGGGAAGGTATGTGGCCTTCTTACCGACCTTCCACCTTTCAATGCATTTAACCTTTGGCTCCAGTGCAGCTGGAATGTCTAATATGTCAGGTATTTTTTATTAGCTGCCATTGTTAACTTGTTCCTGCTTCATGCACCTTAATGTTGCTATGTTAGGGCTCCTTCCCATTACATCAGTTTGTATCCGTTTTTCAAACACAGGTGCGTTTATAAAAATGGACAGACTGTAAAACCCCATAGGATTTCATAATATAGTTCAGACCTGCTGCGTTATAATCCGTTCCAGTCCGTTTATAAAACGCACTGCATGCAGCATTTCTGTCCGTTTTTTCATGCATTTTCTATAGAAATCTATGGAATACACATTGTTAAAAAATGGATACAAATGGATAAAAAATACCCAAGGTCTCTTTAGGACTAGGCCATACTAGCACGTTTTAAAGTGTTAAAAATCACACACTCGTATTGGTCATGTGGTCTGACCACAGTAGGTGCGATGCAATTTGATTTTTGGAGCGCATACAATCTCCATTTTTTTGCGAATCGCATGCCCTCCGTTAGCATAACATTGCACACATCGCAGCACCAAACAACACCAGAGGATCTGTTACCCCCTAGTGTAGTGTGGCCTCAGTCTAAATGAAATCTCTGCAAGTGATAAAGTCTTTGGGATGAAGATACTGGTTGTTTAATATGTGCTACTGGTTGGTCTAGTCCAAACCTCACTACATTGTAGTTTCAACAATGTTTAGTTTCAACCCTCCAAGGACCCACTTTAACCGTTCAGTAACCTAAGCACTAATATATGTTATTATTGCCCTAATCGTGCTTAGATTTAACTCTAATTTACAATAAAGCTGGGTACACATATTCGTGAACAAGGGGCAATTCAGTCGTTACCGTTATCAGCATCAGCATGTTTGCGGTAAAAGGCAATAGGCATCAGGAACGATAGTTGACAGTGACTGATTTTGGTTCACAAACTAATATAAAGCAGTAACTTCAGGAGAAATTGTCTGCTATCATTTTTTAAGGGACACAACACACAGTAACAAGGTCGATTCGGTGACCGAGATAACTGCTACACTGTTGTCTTTTTCAATCCTTTGTTACAGGTACAAACCTCATTATAATAAAACCAACATTGCCATATAAATCCTTGTTCCTTTCTGGAATCCAATTCATGGTAATAATGGTACCAGAAGAATCAGCAAAATAAATTTCCATTTGTGCAACAGTCACTGACCTCTTGCATTTTCTGATGCCAGAACTGCAGATAATAATGACAGCAAAAAGAGGGGGTTCTGGGAACCATTAACCCCCCTAAAAACACATATGCAATTCTATTTACTAACCAGTATTAGCCTACTGGTTTTAATACTAAGCAACTATAGTTACTAGCCTACTGGTTTCAAAGCATGGCTTCTCTATTTTAAGTCACTCCTAGCCTATTGGTTTCAATACATGGCAACTCAATTTACTAGCCAATACTAGCCTACTGGTTTCAATACTAAGCAACTATAGTTACTAGCCAATACTAGCCTACTGGTTTCAATGCATGGCAACTCTATTTTAAGCCAGTCCTAGCCTATTGGTTTCAATATATGGCAACTCTATTTACTAGCCAATACTAGCCTACTGGTTTCAATACATGGTAACTCTATTGAAGCTTGATCAAAGCCTTATTATGTCTTGTTCTGTTTGTGTCAAATACATGACTTTGGCTACAAACTATACAAAATATATCACCAACTGGCACCTGATAACATAAACAATCTGATAACATGAAAACTACATTTTGTGGTGTTCAGAACCCAATATTTTCATATTAGAGTATATTTAATCAAACGCCACATGTTCAGAATTAATAGGACCTTTAAATTAGAATTTACAAGGGCCGATGGTTTGAAACAATGCAGAATACTTAGAAGAATGACAAATCTTTTTCTACAAATGGAAACGGCCCAGAGTGTTCCACTTTTTTAATTAACTTGGATTTTTGGATTTTGAAATTGTGAATGGAAGAACGCCTGTTATGTGAAATATATAAATATATATACAGACAACAATGTGGGCACTCACCTCCCAATGTTAAACATACAATCACTTAAGAAATGAATGAATACCACGTCTGTATAAGTGCCAACACAGTCCAGTGCACATACTGTATAGGGATTTATTAACAAAGATGCCTTTAATTGGCTACATTACATATAGGCAATATTTTAGCCCTGTGTTCCAGGCCTTTATCAAGCCAAGTGCTTTTAGTATAATATTTGAGGTTGAATAAAGACTTACGTCCATCTAGTCCAACCTACCCAGCAAAACCTACATTTCCTGCCTAACTGTTGACCCAGAGGAAGACAAATCAAACCCACGCCACGTGTTCTCCATCTTTAACTCCCTTCTCAGTCCCTCGCCCATTGACTCTCTTCTCTCTCCACACTCTCCCCAAGACTTTACGGATTACTTCATAAATAAAATAGTCCATCCATACACAGATTCCCAGTCCACAGCATAGCTCTCTTTTTTTTTTTTACCCACACCCCTTTCTCTTTTAGTCCCGTGATCCAATCAGAGATCTCTTATCTGCTTCGGTCCTGTCCGCTCACTACATGTCCCCTCAATCTCTTGCTCTCTTTCCTACTAACCCCCATATTCAACACTTCCTTGTTATCTGATATTTTCCCTTCCTCCTTAAAACTCGCCCACATGAAACCCATAATCAAGAAAGCCTCCCTTGACGCCCATTGTCTTGCTAACTATCGGGCAGTCTCTCTTCTACCAATAGCCTCTAAGCTACTGGAATGTCCTGTATCGCTAATTATCTTCATTCTCATAACTTACAGGACCCCTTGCAGTCAGGTTTTAGTCCTGTGCACTCCACTGATATGGCTCTATGCAAATTTGTGAATGACCTTCAGGCTGCCAAATCCAAAGGTCACTTTCCTATTCTCATCCTTCTCGACATCTCCTCTGCTTTCGACATAGTAGACCATTCCCTCCTAATGCAAATTAGGAGGGAATGGGCATCCAGAATGAAGCAGCATCATGGCTACTATCCTACCTCTCGAACAGAACCTATTCTGTGTCATATGATAATAAAACATCCTCTCCGGTTCCTCTTAGTGTAGGGTTCCCGCAAGGCTCTGTTCATGGACCCCTGTTGTTCTCCCTCTATACTATTTCCCTGGAAGATGTCATCAGCTCATTTGGTTTGAACTGCCATCTGTACGCCGATGATATGCAAATATATATAATCACGCATCTCCGACTGTCTCCTCGTGGATGGCACACAGATGCCTCAAACTAAACCTGACAAAAAAATTTCCCACCTAAACCTGGTCCTATCCCACCCTTTTCTATTTCTGTTGACAACACCTCTATTTACCCTATTCAGTTGTCTATTGGTGCTACTTGCTCAGCAAGCCACCAAGGACTTTGCCAGATCACCAACAAAGTCTGCCATAGCGTTTCACAGAAGGAACAGAGGAAGTAAAGCTGCTCGCTGCCCTGGCTAATGTTTAATCTCTTTCCATGAACTGAAAGGTGCAGCTGCAAAGTCTAAATTTATCCCACAGCTTTGCATACTGTTGGACCCTTTTACTGTAATGTATACAGACACAACTATATCTTCAAAGGAGAATCTGGTTGTGTTTCTATTTATGTTTTGCTTGCTTTGTAGTTAAATTTGTATTCAAAGTCATGGTGGTATTAAGAGGTCTTAAAAATAGGCAGATAACAAAAGGAGTAAGAGGCTGCTCTTTAAAATGACGTCCTTCAGTTTAGATAAATCTTAGGCTCTTGATTTAAATCCATGTAAACTATGTGGCCAGAATTAACAACTGATTCATTGATGCAAGTAGTAGATGCCCTTATGGTTATTAATAAGTCCAGAATACAGCTGACCCTTATTTCTTCCTGCTTTCCATGCACTCATTGCACTGTGGGATTGTTATAATGAAGTGCACTCTTGAAACATAGAATCTATGATGATGTGTTTGTTGATAGCACTTGTGGCTTGTGATCCCATTCTCCAGCAATACAAAATGGTCACAAATCAACTGTGCAGATGGAGGTGTGGATGTCAAATAGTAGGAAGAACTTAAGGTTTGTACACATGTGCGATCACGTGTCCCAACCCGCAACATACGATGTGTGCGAACGTCTGTTTCGGACAACAATCGGGCTGTGAAATGGCCGCTCGTTTGGAGATCAGCCCAGCTGTTTCGGGCGATAAAGTGCTCATACACGGGCCAATTATCGTCAGAAACGGACGTTCGTACACACGTGGGATCACGGGTCCATAAACCTTAAAGGGCAAGTCCAGCCCCAAAACTTACATACAGGTAAATCACCCTCCAAAACCCTAACCTGAAATCCTGCACAATGTCCTGTTTCCCCTGTTTCTGCTTCCTGGTTCTTCCAGTTGTAAACTGTCAAATCCATAACTGACAGTTACTATCACAGCCAATGACTGAATTTTAATCCTGTCTCCCTCTTCTGAGCATGCCCAGGCTCAGTAAAGGTTTCTAAATTGCTCAGTTTCCATGAGGTATCCAGAAGCATAGCAGGCATACAGTAATGAATTCATAGGACAAAGAGGCCATTCTTTCTAAAATATGTTATTATGGGGGTGGAGTATGCCACAATGCTATTAAGGGAGAGTAAACAGCCCATTAAAAAGAGACTATTTTTACTTACCTTACTCTAGTGTGCTAGTTTATGTGAATATGTTCACCAGTTCAGAGCTTGTTTGTAACATTGCTTGGTTTATAGTTTTACTAGAGAATGGGGAAGCACTTGCAGGAATATTGAAGGCAGAGATTTCCCATGTGAAACCAACAACAATCTGAGCCTCTTATCCTAGTTTGCCATGAATGGTTTGGCGAAACTCTATAGCCTTCGGTCCTTTTACATGGCCCACAAAAAAATCCAAGTAAAACTCTTGGGCTTGCTAGTTTACTTGATTTACAAATGATTATGCTGCATTTAAAACCCAATAAGTTATATTTACTGTTCAACAGTACATGTTTACCCACTGAAACTACTTAGCAAACCTAAAGCAGTATTTAATTGTAAGCAAACTGTATTTTCCTGGTTATATTGCTTATAGAGAAGAATAAGGAACACTAACAAGGAGTATTGGGCACTGCTCAGAGGAGGAGACATGGTCTTCCGCAGTGACGTCATCCATTATGACCATGACCAATGCTATGACCAGGAGGCATAGCTGGGGCAAACGTAGAAGGGGACTGCAGAGTATGCTATTCACGTCAAGCTTAAGGAAGTTTTTGGGGATGGGAATGTAAGAATAAAGTTTTATATGGGGGTGAACATGCCCTTTAATATTTAACAGTTACTTTTCCTTTTTTTATTTAATTTGTTAGCACATTAGCCTTCTAGGTTGGTACATTGCTACCAGTTGTTTCTAACTAACAACAGTGGGAAACAAATGTTTTAATTACTGCTTGAAAGGTGGCAGCCAATGTGTAAAACATAGTCGCTTTTACAAACAATTAATAGAGAACTTCCAGTGGGTACAGCTAGCATCTGTCCTAGCTAACACTTTGACAGATTTTTGACCAGATGAAAAAGGGATGACCTTGGTGCCACCACCACCCTTAACAGTGTACAGACAGTTTCTTCAAGGCTACACTTCCCATTAACAATAGATTAGGAATCATTTCTTATATCAATGTTATAAAAAATGTATTCTTTGGAAATATCCAATAAATTACCTGCCCATCTGTGCCAATAGTGCCACCACACTCAGTCAGAAGTTCAGACATATCATAGTAGCTGGTAAATTCCCACAAACACGCCTCTAGGTTAAGGTTTCTGTAGAACCGCAGGGTGTTTGCTCCCCTAAGTTGAGGGCTGTACTGGTAAGGGGAGGTCTCTCCGATCACATTGGGGTTTTTGGTAGCATCAGTCAAAAAACCATGACGTGTCTTCACTTCATTATGATCTAGCAGATTGGAGCATTTGTGGTTTCCAGCCCTTGTACCATCAGGACTCAAAGTAAGTTCAAAATTGGACAATTCCCTTGTCGAAACCACAGGTAGCATTCCTATCACAGAAACCAAAACCATATTATTACAGGCCAAGCAAACCTATGACAGTATCAGTTCATATATGTCACTGCTACAGGGGCAAGAGGACATAAAGGAATAATCTGAGTAGCAAACTTGAGAAGATTTGCAACCAAATATTTTGTAAACATGATCTATTTAGTGTCCCAATTGACAAAATATGAGAACCACCAATTTAATTTAATTAAATATTTAATTAAAAGGGAACTGTGTTTTCCATACAAGTGCCTCCTATTTTAAAGAGCACACTCTGGCCAGGATCATGCCTCTACATGCTTCTACCCAAATTTACAGCAGATTTAGGGGTTGTGCTTCCTGCTAACAATGTGAGATGTGACATAACCACTGGGACAGATAGAAGATGTTGTAGCCCCCAAAACTCCTTATTGGTTTTAGAGAGCCTGAAAAGGATTTTTTTTTCCTCTCCCCAAAGGTGTCCATAGGCAGAAGAAAGCACAGATAATGGTTTCAGGTCTGTAACTAGCTTTGTAAAAAGAAATCCTTTTTTTGTAAAGGAAATTAAACTTTAAAAGTCTGCAACAATTTTTTTGTTCAAAAGATTTAAGAGGGCTCTTTCCAATTTCAGTTTTGTGAGCACTTAAATGAAGACCACAGTTCCCCTTTAACATTTTATATTGGCAATGTAAAAGTCGTAGTGATCTGGGTGAAATTACCGTCAATATGTGGAAGTGTGACAGTAACTTTAATGAGGTTCGAATGATCAGGATCATCAGGCCCAGTGTACCGCAGTTTAGCAGAGAACGGTTCAGCGCCCACCACACCGGGAACTCTAGGTTGGCAGAGACCTACACGGACAGAATTAAAAAATAATAATATTCTGTTTGCATTTAACACTTCCAAAAAGAGCAGGAAATACAAATGATTCTGTAGTATCTATCTTCTTCTTATTACATGGTGCAGCTATATTTCCACTATTAGGCTACCTACCTTCCTCCACACTAATAGTTATGATAGGGCTCATTAGTTCCAGACCTTCGTTCCCATCTGAATTCACAGCTCGTGCAGCACACTGTACTCGAGAGCCAGCTTGAAAGTAAATGGAATCCAATGTGATCATTTTAGAGGAAGTAAAGAAAGTATCAAAGTCCACCTCTCTCATTGGACTGGTCACACCGTCCAATCCTGTGGGGGCGCTAACAAGCCAGCGGTATCGTGTTAAGGTGTTGTTTATATTCTCACTTGTGCATATGGACCCAGTTTTATCATAATCTGAGAATTTAGGGTTGCAAGCCTATAACAAAAAGGCAATAATACATCATAATCAACACAACATTTTCCAATCATTTAAAGGACAACTACACGGAAAAATAATTTTTGCTCATATTAATCTATAAACAAATAGAATAGAATAAATGAAAGATTCTAATAATGGGTGATTTAAAAATCTATTTCCCCAGAGTAGATACCCTTTAATGCTGCTACAGGTCATTCTACATTTACTATAGAGCCATCAAAAGAAAACTAAATTCTCCTTACGGAAAACCTTTTACTAGGATGTTCTTTTACTTAAGGTTAGTGGGGCAGACAATGGCTTTTTTTCCCCTTTTAAAGGACAACTATACAGTAAAAATGAACTTTTTAAAAATAAAAAGTACCGGGGCAGGGAGATAAAATTGATTATTCTTACCTCCCAATATTGTTTTGTTAAAGGGAGTGCTGAAGCACTCAGAAGACTGTCAGAAGCAGTTTTCTTTGTGTTGCCGCTTCTTTTAGAAATGATACTGGTAGATGGAAGGTACCAATCCTACCTTCCTACCCCAGGTACTTTTTATTTTGGCTGTTTTTGAAAAAACTTTATATGCACTAGTTCTCCTTTTATGTAATAGCAAACCCATACAAATAATGCCATATAAGGAGACGAGAAACAGATTTCCTTATTTGCTGAGACGAGGGTTCTATTACTTACACTACAGAAAATAGCTGGGACTATTTCTAGCGAGTATCAAGCTGCTTCAAGTCTCACAGGTTTAATTAGATATGGGACAACGTGCACATGCAAGTGTGTGATTCCCAGTTTAGAGCCCATATCCAGTACTCACTGTAATGCAGACCACAGGATAACCAGCAATAGGGTTAGGGTTATCCTTAGCTCTTAATGTGTCATCGTAGATCAAAAGAGAGACCACTTGGGGGACTGATGGGAAAGTTACGTCAGCCATGCTGTTCATTTCCTCAACGTACACAATGGCCTTGGTCATCTGAAAAAGGTTTCAAAACATCACTAGTTTTCCAAACATAATCCACATCAGCACTGGAGATTTCCATGACAAACCTGCATCCAGTTTTAGAGAGTCTATTTTCAAGTTCCTGCCATAAATAGATGGAGGAACTGAGCAAGTAAATGTATTAATGACTCCAAGAGATTAGTTACTTTGATGAATCGTGCCATGTGGCTTGAAAAGGGCCCAACTCTCTGGGCAACAAGGAATACTCCATAGGAAATGCCATTTCTTAATTCAGTGATATTGTGTAATCGTATATATAACAGAAATATTCACTATTTAACACTGTTCGCTGGGATACCTGTGTTTCCGCTACCATGTTCTCGTCGGGTTTAAGGTGAACCGTAAACGCTTCCCTCATTTCTCTTGTCCCATCATAAAGGATTTCAATTTCCACAATATGCTGTGTTTCACCTTCCTTAAATTCAATTTCTGCAGAAAGAACAATAGGAATAATAAACCAAAGAAAAAAAAACATTGTGCAGGTCTCAATAAAAACTGTAAAGGTTTCGTACATTCATGCGATTGCGGGTGACCTGTGAAGCACAATGTGTACGAACGCCCATTACGGGCGATAGTAGGCCTGTGTATGGAGAACTGCCCGGCGGATCGGGCATTAATCCCTGAACGAACAACTGTTTCGGGCGATAATGTGGCCATGTACGGGCCAATTTTCGTCTGAAACAGGCGTTTGTACACACCGTGCGTTGTGGGTCGGCACCCGCAATCGCGCGTGTGTACGAACCTTAAGAAACCTTTAAAGTGTAAAAGCAATGGGATGATGCAATAGGAGGGGAGCTTTTTATTGCAGATAAATACCACGGGCAAACTTTTACATCTTTCCTGACCGGAATCCCGCTTTAAAGACCCTGCTTTAGGGATAGGCCACACTGCTGCGCTTTTTTTGCGTTTGCGCTTTTTTCATATCATTGAAAACACGGCAACGCACTGAAAACGCACGTTTTTGGGTGCGCTGAGATTTTGCGTTCCGCATGCATTTTTCAATACTTAATGAAAAAAACACATGCCCAAACGCAACGAAATTTCACATGAAATCACATACGATTCCATGTGCATTGCAGTGTGGCTGTGCCCTCAAAGTCTCTTTTTTAACATGTAAAGTTTCAGCGTCCAACATGCGCATTCACCTGATGAAGGATCATGTTGGATACCAAAATATTACATGTTAAATAAAACACTTGTGTGATAAGACTGGTGTGCGCTATTATTGTCAACTTTAATTATTTCCCTGGCCAGCGTCTAATAGCAGCACCCAGCAAGAATATTGGAGTTTTTTGGAAGCGAGTGCGGGACGATACTATGTATTTGTGCCTTAAAGTGCGACACTTACGGCATTATGGGATCCTGGTCAGATAAGAGTACTACATTAGACCAGTTTGCCACTGTAGCAAAGGCATTAAGATTGGCGCAAAATTGTTGCACTAATCTTAACTTAGCCATTAACTTAGCTACGCTGCACTATTTCCAAATTCTTTGGAAATGGCACTGCCCGTTATAATAGCTCAAACCCCACACTAACCTGATATTACACTGGGTAGCGTGGGTAATGCACTAATTTCAGCCAAAAATGGACGATATTGCATCCGCCCCATAGTGTCCAATTTGCAAAAAAAGATTCCATATTGGTAGTCCTTAAGCTTTTACACACATAATACCATGCAAATTATTAAAGGAGCTTTTATGGAATGTGTATTATTATGTCTTAGCATGGGAGAAGTCTAAATACCATTAAAGACTCCAGGTGCTCATACAGCCAAGTTTAGGAAAGCTCCTGCATAAATAGTCATTTGTTATTTTTTGTACTACTTTTACCAGCTATTGTTTGGTTCTTGCCTTTATTTATGCACTTCTTTACTGTTTACACAAGGTGGACAGACAATAGCCGTGGAGTTGGACAGGCTTGCTTTTATGAAATGAAAATAAAAGGGCACTGTGCACCTTTGTTTAACAGAAGTCCTGTTAGTAGGCCTAGCGTTGAAAAGATTGAAAAGCTCTCAGGGTGCTGGACGTTAATTTAACAATATCTGGTGGTCTGAACACTGTAGGACAATTTTCCAACTGTTAGAAAATACAGGTGCTCCATATATAAACTTAAAATAAGTTAATCTTATCGTCTTATTTAAGCACAATATTTATTTGTAGAATCAGCCTGCATTCAGTATAACCCAAGAGTACAATAGTCAAGGTTGAATAAAGATACAACCTTTATGTTTAACCCTTAAGCTATTTTCTGTATTATCCATTTTTAGCCTGTGTCACTTTAGATGTTACTAGAAGTTTAGGGTCCATCCACTACTAAAAATCTCAACCGTCATTATTCATGATAAACTTTACAGCTATAACTTTGGCATTCAAGATTAACACGTTTGTTTTATTTGCTTATAAACAATTAATGATTGCATATGAATGATGTCACAGCTATGACACAATATGGTTATTACCATCTCTGACCTATTATACCAATATTACTGTTCTGTTGGCCTAAAGTACCAAATATGAATACATGTCCTGTTGTGATCCATGGAAATAAAATGTACCTTCTGACACAGGGTTGTAATCCTCCCCAGAAGTTGCTGAGCCGTCCTTTGTGTGTACCCGCACAATAGAAACCTTAGATGTGTCTCCCAGGCGCACAACTGGAATTTTTACAACCACTATTTGTCCAGGCTCCTTTGGCTCACTGACACTGAATTTGGTGTCTCCAAATTTAATGACTGCCTCTGAAAAGGAAATACAAATATAGTGTGTATGTAGAAATGCTGTACTGATCATTGTGCATCTTAACGGGCAGTTATAAGGTCATCTTACTGTCTGCGTCATCTTTAATTTTTATTAAGGTTTCATTTAATTCTCCAATGGAGGCTCCATATGGGGAATCACTTCTTGCAGTGCCAAGAACAAGTCGCAGTTCCTCCTCTTCCTCGTGAATGGTATCGTCCATCAGTGTTATAATGCAGCTACGCTCAGTCTCTCCTATAGATGGAATACAGAGCATTCAGGCTTACCAAAAATATTCCATCAGAATTTAGATGATGGGCAGGCAAATTTCGTACATCTATTGTTTTTTTGGGCCTTTGGGTGCCCAAATATTACTGCACCCAATAAACACTGTTCTGAATTTTAATGTAAATGAAATGTAATGAAAATGCAGGTGCCTTTAAAGGACCAGTTAGACTAAAAATGAATTCTCACATTCACAAGCACGATATGTTATATAGCAAATTTTGGAAAGCAAACACCCTAATGTTATATGCCCTGATGTCTGACATAATAAGTTCATCACCAATTTTAATAAACTAAACTTTAGCCAATATTCATTTATCACCTGGGACCAAAAGCTCTAAAAGTAACATGACAATAACATTTCTCACATATAAGCCTCAGAGCATGAGATCATAGAGAGAGAGGGTTTACCTGGAAGGAAGGTTATGATGGAATCATCTGTGTTTGGACGTTCCTCAAAATCCATCATCACTTGGGCAGAGCCCTGACGCGTGTAGCAGCGCACTGTAGACTTGTAACTGACGTCGCCGCTCCTGTACACCTTTGTTTCAATCTGCCCATCCTTTTCATTGCCCATGTACATGGGTTCCTTAAACTGTACTTTCGGCACTGAAGGTAACAGAACACATTACTGGTTATTTCCTTTACAATTTTACCACAGAGAACCAAGAATATGACACTCCAATAATGGGATTGACCATGTTAAGGCTGCCAAACGGTTTTGTTGTATTCAATTCATTTCTTTGCTAAGAATGGCCATAATGATTAAAACCCAATACCACAAAGGATTGAAAGGGGCAAGTGGATAAATTCACTGACCATTTTACCAGTATCAATGACATTTTGTCCTTTTGTAAAGGAAATTCTAGATCTTGTGAGAATGTGAACACAATGGCAGTGCCTTGTGACTATTGTGTTATCAATGTGATAATGTGATGTTTAGTTGCTATCCACATCCACAGGCAGCAGATTATTAATTCCCTGTGAACTCCCACTGGTGACATCGCGTTTTACAGGCAGATGATTTAATATGTTTTCTGAACGTATTCTGGACATTGAGACTGCTGGGTCTATAAACCATTTACAATAGACTACATGCTCACTTACAGTCAGAGATGGAGTCATTGATATACACAGTAGATCTGCTAGGCTCTCCCAGGACAGCATTCATTGGCATCTGTAGCACTAACTCAAACCTCTCTGTACCCTCCAGCTCCGGCTTTCCAAGATCATCCAGTATAATTACACTGAACGTCTGCATGTTGACTCCGGGTGCGAAATCCAGATTCCGGCTAATCCCGACATAGTCAGTACCAGCTAAAAGGAGAACAAAGGTAATATTGATTATTTGCTTTTAATAACCATACAGTAAGAAATGATATTCCTCATAATCCTTTTCGTATGTTTAAGATCTTTTGTTGGTCAGCATTAAAAAAAAAATGTTATTGCACGAATAACAATACAACAAAGTTAACCATCAGTAGCATGAGGTATCAATCAAAATTCCTTATATCCTAGCTAATAACAACCCATTCCGAATGGGACAGTCCTAACTGGTCCTGGTTGTACAGTATGTTCACTACAGATCAGGTGACCAGGAGAAGCTTTCTATATTTGGTACAGTTTTACCTTGTACCCAATCACTTCTAATTTATATTTAGATTATATATATATATATATATACACACACCTTTAGTGTCTTCTGGCCCTCTGCTTTGATATCCCTATGTGCAATGTATTAAAGTGATACATGGTAATGTTAAATTAGTGTTGCACAATATTTCATATATATATATATGTACACTAAAGGTGCCCATACACTACTTAAAGCTGGGTACACACCGTAACAAAAAACCAACGGTGTTGGGGGTTTATCGTGTGTGTAAAAGTCCGTGGCCGAGTGAAAGGCGGTAGTCTCCCTGTAGTCTTCTGCGGTTGTGGGAAATGTTCTCCCTATGCTGTGTATATGCTGTGTATAGGGAGAATGCTCGGGACCTTGTGTTCCCTGATCTTGTCAGACAGGATCTTGTCTATAGACAAACGTCTAATCTATTTAATGACTATGTATGTAATGTTAATGCCTAGTGTATGGCCAGCTTAACCGTACTTTACCTGCACTGATCTGTTCACTTACCAACTGCTGACAGAGGTTCCGTCTTCTGTGAACGCACTGTAACAGTGGCTGTTTTCGACAGATCGGTTCCAGTTCTCCAAACCCGAACTTCAATGTGACCAGCACTTTCATCTACATAATATTCCACATCTCCAAAGTAAAAGGCAGGTTCTGGGGGAAAAAATACAAGCAGTTACTATATAATAATAATAAATATTTAAAAATATAATTATAAACTAAATTCACAAAAAAATCTCCCACAGATACTCTAACCATATTATAATAACCTATTATGGTTTATAATAAGTACCGTATTTATGGATTGTCTCTGGTGGCCTAGACTGGCCCACTAAGAAGTCCTATCAGTAGTTTCACCCATAACAAAATAATTTATTGCATGGAATCCTCACTGGGCAGACTTGCCTATAAACAAGGTAAAACATTCTCATACTGATACAAAGTCCTGGCCAGGGATGGAAGTGTCTGGCTGTGATTCACACAGTTTGTACCAAATTATGAGCGATAGAGTTTAAGATGGAGATCTGAGCCACACAGGGTGATGGGTGGAAATGAATAGAGAGATTTAAATGGAAGGTGCCAGGTGTTACTGTAATTACCAATCACTCTTGGCTCCTACATGCAAAACAAGATGGCGAACGTACATACTTTTCATGTTTTATACCCCAGCTGGACAAAAAAAGGGAGGGCCACAAATTAATTGCGATCCTGGTGCCAGTTTATGATGGCATAATACAAGGAGGAAGGCAGTACCAATCAGATCTTCCAACAAGATTGTCCGCCATCTGTATGAAAACACTATGGAAATGCAACTTAAAACAACAATGTCTATGAAATTAAAAAAAATTACACTGTATTAACTGTTTTTATTTTTTAGAAAAAAACCATGAGCATCCAGCCAGGAAGTTTAATTAGCAGCTCCGAAGAAGGACATGGAATTTCCTATGTATTTGCCATAACAGTATCCAACAAGCAGGTATAACTTAAATTCTGTAGTACCAGTAAAAAAACAAATGCACTGAAATCCAGGCAGAGTTCCAAAGGGTGTGCATTCAATTACAAGTAGGATCAATGCAGAGTGACATTGAGGAAACCAAGACTGGGCTGTAACAAAGCCAAGAAATCAGACAGAATTCTATACGTTGGTCACCTACGGTTGTGTTGGTAGGAATATAATCTCTATATAGCTCTAATAGTACAACCACCAATCATATACATACATTCCCCTGCCACACTAAAGAATTTCACAAGCTCATTAGGCCACTGGTATATGGCAATTATGTAATTGCAATATAGGGCAATTTAAAAAAAAAATGAAGGTAAAAAAAAAAAGCATTGTGCTAACTTTGGTCAAGGAATGCAATCAAGCATGCAAACAGGTTCAACCTCTATTAAAAACTCTACAGCCTGAGATCACTCGTAGCACAGTGCTGTGTACAATTAGAAATACCAATAAGGATTATGTTAACTATTAGTGATCCATAGATAAGCTTGGGGGCTTGGAGTAGATAAGTATATTTTACTTTAGTGATTAGATTGTTAACAAAATGTCAGAACATTGGTCCATGTACACAATTATTGTTTTGCTATGGCAGTCTTTGGGATAGCGTTTGATGAAAAATTTGATATATACAATCATTGTAATCTTTACACTATTGGCTTCAGGAAGTTACAGTTCATGACTGGTACACACGAAAAGATATTTCAGGCCGACCAACCTAGATTTCTGTAGTAACAGAAATATCTGTGGTATTTTTCGGTTGCTGCCAACCAATGTTGTATGTTTTTTTCATCCAAATCAGACATGTTAGTAAATCACGGCTGATCACCATTAGGGAAATTATTGCCGTGGCAACTTTTGCAGCGACTGATGCAATTTCAGCCCGCCCCATTAATAGCAGCAAATGGTTAACCGGGCCTAAAAATATGCCCGTTTCTATCTAGCCTTACAAAGCTTCATTCCAAATAACTGAACTAGATTCTTTAATAATGTTCTTAATTTATTACCCTGTAGAGACAGTACTGTGTTTCTAACAAGAAACCATAAATAGGGTGAACAAGATTGCTTTTCCTAAAAAGTAGCTTTCGTCTGGTCTCATGGCTAATTTCCTGAATGCTCCTTGAGTAGAAGTTGAAGCCATGAGTGGTGGTGTAATTTGAAAGTCACAAAGTAAATACTATACAATGAGTTCATGCTTCAAATGCTGCAAATCTGGTCTATATGAATACGATCCAAATATTAATGACTTTACTTAAAGGGCAGAAGGTTGCATTAGTATGTAAAGTAGATTTGTCATAGAAGAAGGAAAGGAAAGACAGGCTTAAAGCAGAGCTAATTAGTAAACTGAGAAGACTGACCCTTTGTATTGATTGAGATAAAGAATCTAAATCTTGTCTTTGTTCATTTACATCCTGTTCTTATATGGCTAAAAAGCTACCAATTTTTTTCTATGTTCAATCAAAGAATAGCACCCTCCACACCAACAAAAACCATTAACAAGGGAACAAGGAAGGAAGAGAAATTTGGCTTTGTCTGCCTATAAGCTTTGAACATTAGGATCTTTGAAATCATGTCGTACAATATTTTCATTGGACTAATAAAAAGGGAAAATAAAAACAATATTGTAACTATTTGGGTTTCTTTGTGTCTATTTACTTTGCACATACGTTTAGTTAATCTAGAAAAGTGACATGTTTTGAGTAGTTTCTAGGCTATAAATGAGGAACAGACATTGACCTTATAGGGACCCAAATCTCAAATTTCTATGTTTTTAAGATACAAGTTTTTATTGTAACAAATTTTCACGACTGCTGACTGCCATTTTCTTTTCACGTTTCTTTGTGGTTTGTAGCTCTTTTAACAGCTGTGCCTCAGACACCCCCTATAAAGTTAATAGAGAAAATTCTCACCAGTTTAGGTGAAACATTAGGGAACATGAAAAGAATCAGTGCTACTGTTTAGAAAAACATATCCAAATATCAGCACTTATATATTGTATTGGTAATAGACAGTGCTGAAAATGCTAACATTTGCAATTGTCCTAATGTGAGATTAGATTTCGATTTAAGCTTGTGAAGGTTCTCATTCATTCAGGTCATGGTATATCTGTTGTATTCAGTTAGATCAACTGGACTTGAAGTTTAGGTATGGTCATAGTATACCTGTTGTATTCTTCAAGAACTAAACTTTAAGTCCAGTTGATCTAACTAAATACAACAGATATTTCGATTTAAGATATGTGACAATATATATAGTTCCCCACTGTCATACAATCTATGTAACATTTCCTCCTAACCGACTGTTTAGCTCTTCTGATGGGTCAGGATCCTTCGCCCGCGTCCGAAAAACCATGCAATCATTTTGGCCTGATCAACCGACACTGAACTATAGCTTGATCGGCCGAAATTTTGCATGGTGTGTACCATGTTTTAAGGTTGCCATACTGCTATCGTAACACAAACCTACTTTGATATACAGATGTAAAAGGTTAATTGTTCGGAAGTGTACCATAAATATTGTTTGATATTCAATTTGTTTGGCGACTGATGTAGAATGGCTATTTACAATATCTAATTGTGAGGATACATTACATTTACCTTTAATGGGAACTACGATCATCGATTGTCCCAATCATAATTACGTTCGATATTACAGACCAATATTGGCATAATATAATTGGGAAAACTTAAAATGTTTGGGCCAATCAATAGAAATGTCTACTCACATGTTGGATTGATTGTTATATCGGCCCCAGTGTATGGGCACCTTTACACTTCACTATTATTATTAATATTACAAACTCCTCCGGGAGAAGTTTGGCATGCACACTGCAGCCCTTCTCCCCCTCCCTCTCGATTAAGATTCCCTCCTTAAAAAAAATCCTTTTTATATAATATTCTCCCTGTACCCACAGCCCCAACCGCTATAGTTTTAAGTTCTGAAAGTGCCCCAAACATTACTTACCTTCTCTCTTTCCTCCGCCGCACTGAACTCCCGGCAGCCGCGTCCGTGATTGGCTGCCGCTCAGCCAATCACAGACGCAATTGCAGGTCCCGCCCCTCTGCTTGCATTTTCTCGCAAGCAGAGGGCCTGGCAGTGCGGCGGAGGAAAGAGGGCAGGTAAGTAATGTTTGGGGCACTTTCAGAACTTAAAACTATAGCGGTTGGGGCTGGCGGGACAGGGAGAATATTATATAAATATTTTTTTAGAAGGGTGGACATGCCCTTTAAAATACCAAAAACTACCTTAAAATATGTACAGACTACCTCAAAGGACATTTACATTGCAATATATATATTTATCTATTTTATTTTTTATATAGTGCTACATATTCCGCAGCGCTTTACAATTATTTACTCAATTCCCATCAAGCCCTGCCCCGAAGAGCTTACAATCTAAGCACATTTATTTGACACATACAACCATATCAGTATGTCTTTATGATTGTGGGGGAAACCGGAGTGCCTGGAGGAAACCCACGCAAGCATGGGGAGAACATACAAACTTCTTGCAGATGTAGGATCAAACTCAGGACTTCAGAGCAAGGCATCAGTGCTAACCACTGAGCCACCGTGCTGCCCTACAATGTATTTTATTATATCATTATGCTTCACAATTTATTTGGTTTCCTGCTACATTTTCAGGAACAGCTAATTCTATTAATATTTCCCTAAATGTTTTGTACTTCATTGGCTACAATAGAGGCTGGCAGCCTGGGTCCCTTCACTCCAATTAACATCCTGACGATATTACCAAACTAAGCATGCATAACACTACTATTGCTGGAGATATCTTGGCATGTAAGATTTCCACATTCCATAGAAATTAAAGTAATACAAAGCAGCGCTCCAGTTACCATGACAAATGGTCTGGAACAAAAGGTAGACAGCTGATAATGGGTTAAAGTGGATTAACATACTGTAAACTGCTTAACCCCAAGATTACGCTATAACAGACATACATTAAGTGTTGGAATGTGCACGTTACCTTACAAATGGATTACTTTTTACAGGAAATATAGGGAGAATTCTTTTTTATTTCTGTTGAAAGTTTATTCAAGAAGGAAAATAACGTGTTCTTCAAACTTATGTGTTTAATCCAAGACCATTTCCATTTTGTTAAAGGTCATTTCTGGAGTCAGGCTGGCGATTGCAAGTGGAGTTGTTACATTGCCAAAGTGCTGCTATAAATCAGCATTGGAGGTGGTGAACAGAAAGTTTATCACCTTTCATCTTTTCTCCATAGTTGGCATAACTTGTACAAGCAAAAAGTAAATAAATGTCTGTGATACCAGGTTGTACTGCTATGAACTGTTTGTTACATGCCCCCTCCCTGCTGCCCGAGATAATAACTGTCCTTTAAAATCTCTTTGCATGGGTAATATTGTGACGTGATTGGCTCTTTATGCTCCATTTCATTCTGATGGAAAATAAGATGAAACATTGTTCCCTGTTTATGTCATTCAGACACATTGCTTATGACTATTTACAGGGATCCTGACCTATAGGTTAGTGAACTTGGACCGAACACAGGATTGTAGGATAAAAAGATAATCATGAAAAGTACAGCACTAAAATATGGCCAAATCTCCCTAGTGCCAGGTAGAAGTATAAGATTTGGCTACTGGGAGACAGATTCTTTTTACTTTATTGAGGATATACTGTACTAATAACAGTTGTGCCTTCCAGTGATAAATACAATGCTGGATTTTACAATCATTTCACTAGACCCAATGCATTAACCATGAAGGGTTAATGCATCTGGCATAAAATCCGAATTCGTGAATCCGATTGGTAGACTGATGGGAATTTAAAGTTGCACTGTGACCTATTAAAAACCGTCTGACTGACATGTCCAATCCATGTTTAACTTTATTATGAGCAACAATTAGGTGAAAAATTAACTGTTGCAATGAAAATTCACTCTAATCCTTTGACCTGTTGACCGAAATATTTCACAGGGAGGTTGTTTGGGATGAAATATTGGCTCATGTATACAAAGTCAGTGGAAATCCCCGGCCTACAATCTCCTGAACTTGCACATTACACATTATTTAATTCTTTAAAGAATTAATGTACGGTAATTAATAAGGTAACAATATCATCAATATAAAGGGCATTCCAATTGCTCTCATCTAGCTAAGCCCAAACCAGTCGGATACTCCCAGCAGTTACAGACTGTGATACAGTTTACGGTATTAGGTTAGCGCTTTAAGTGGAAGCTTAAGAATCCACAATATAAGATTTCCTTCAAGAGCTGTAACAGTAAATCATGTTATCTCCTTCCCTTAATGAGGATATGGAATTTCAATTAGATAATTAATTGGCAATTAAATGTGTTCTCACTTCATAAATCTAGATTTCTTGTCAAAATATTTTAAATGAGGTCAGTACATACTTTACAACAATATATTTAATAACCTTTAGAAATTCCTTGCATTTACTAATTACTTTCATTGGACACGGTCTCCGGTTTCAGATTTTAGTTACGGACAGCACAAGAATTATTTATAGAAGCCAATAACTAAAGGTGCCCATACACTGGGCCGATATTATGATCAATCCTACATGCGAGTAGACATTTCCATTGGTTGCTCATAAATTTTATGTTGACTCGATCTTTTTATGCTGACATTGCGATCGTAATTGCGATCGTAACACCGGCCGATACTTTGACAGACAGATGTACAATGTTAATTGTAAGTACGGTAGATGCACCTTACATATTGTTCGACATTCAATTCGTTTGGCGATTATTGTCTAATGTCGTCTATTGTGAGGTTACATTACATTTACGTTTAATCGGAACTTCAGAAAATACTACAATATAATTTTACCAATCAGGATTTTCCCGATCGTGTTTACGATTGAATATCGGCATAATAAGATCGGGAAAATGTACAATTCTTGGGCTAATCAATGGAAATGTCTACTCTCATGTGGGATTGGATCAGTGTATGGGTACATTTAATATGCTAGAGGACTCTCATTTGGACCAATGGTTAAACTATTGTTAGATGGAGGGGGCAAATGGCCCCTCTGTGGAAGGAGAAGAACAAATGCCATCACTTACCGTTATCGTCCCACCAGACCTCTACATGATGTCAGCAGAACCTCTACACATGCTGGATTGCCAGTCAAAATGGTTGTAAGCCATTTTGGACAAGTTATCTGATGTGCGACCAAGCCTTAAAAGACAATTATTGGTCTTATGGTCTCCTTCATGTCACTATCACCAAAACCCGTTCAAACACTTTGTACTTTATGTTCGGGCAATTGTCGGGTTGGCGCAAGCTACATACGAGGGTAACATAAAATTCGAGGGTTACCGAAAATAGAACCATAAATTCTAGGGTTATCAAAAATGAACGATAAATTCGAGGGTTACTGAAAGTCAAAGGCTAAATTCTAGGATTAGCGAAAATTTTCTATACAGTCGAGGGTTACCGAAAACGAACAATAATTTCGAGGGTTAGCAAACGATAAATTCTAGGGTTAGAGAAAACAATCCGTACATTCGAGGGTTACCGAAAATGAATGATGCTTTTGAGGGAGCTAGTTTGAATACTTCGAGTTCAGTTTTGTGTCCATCACTACTCCCTTCCTCTTCTGTCTATTAAAAGTACCCAGGGTAAGGGCCTAAACCGGGAAGTCCTCACCCCTGGGTACAGTCTTTATCTCCAGACATAATTACAGCATCTCCAAAATCCTGTTGAGGCTGTTAGTTCCACTACGTCAAAATGCTTATTGTAAATGGAAAACATGCATGTCTAACAATATCACATTAAAGTAATAAATTATGCATGTTTGACTCGAGAAGTCTATGGGTCTGGTATAAAGATTAGGCTCACAGGGATGTGCTATCAGAAGCAGAGGAGCTTGGGAAAAAGAGAAAGAACAACACCCACAAACACATAATGTTTTTCTAGGTAACTACGGTAATAGCATTTTTAAGGCTACTTTCAGACGGATGGTAAAATTGAGGAGTTCCAGATGTTTTTACCTAAAAAAATGTTACACGTAGCGTTTATCTAGCAATGACTGCTGGGGATTCTGGGGAACCCCTGAGTAAACATTCAGCAAATGGCAACCTGCCATTAATCTGGAAGTAGCCCAAGGTTTAAAATGCAGCAATTTGGGTTCTCATCACATGGAGACTCACCTCATCTGAATTAGACTTTACTTCCCCTTCAAACACCAATGTCATGTTTAATACCGTTACTTCAAAATGTGTACCAGTTTAGACGGAAATCCCATGAATACTTTGAATTGCGCTGCACTGAACATGTTAGCATTAATAGTAACTGAAATCTATTTATTGTTCCTCCTGTTGCTCTGTGTATTACATTTCAGTCCTTCCAAAATAACAACATATTGTAGATCTGCAAAGGAGAAAAATAAAACTAGTTTGTAACTCAATATAGTTGTATGTATGTATGTATGTATGTATGTTTATTTATGGGGATGCAGCGCTGTACAATATTAGAATACAAAAAGCCGTACAAGGGGGACAATAAATAGATAAATAACTATGGTATGTGCATCATGAAATATACAAGTTCAGTTAAAGGCTGAATTGTAACTATATGCCATGGGTCAGCCAAGTGTAACCATAGCACTCTGTATGTATGTAGTGTCATACAGCGCTTAAAGGGTATCTCCACTGGTAAAACCCCCTTTTTTTTCTATTCAGTTTTATTGAAGAACAAAAGGTATAGGAGCTGGGTCTTACCTCCCGTTCTTCAATAAAACCTTCTTTTTTTTTTACCAGTGGGGATACCCTTAAAAAGCACTTTACCATTAGTTTATCTATTTACTTCTGTTCCTGTCTGAGTGAGCTGACAACCTAAATAACCAACCACACACTCAGCCTATCAATATCTTCTTTGTGGAAGTACCCAAAAAAACCCTAATACATACAAAGAATACAGAAAACAAAAGTGAATTTGAACAACAGGGCATCAATGCTAACTACTGAACGCCCATGTTTATTTTAGACAACCCTAAGGCAAAATATATGTACCCCCTAGCATATCAATGATTGTAGTTCGACTGCAGGGCAACTGAATATGCTTATCTGTCATATGTAGCGGGTAGGACAAAGTTTGTGACATAGTTACTGCAGCTGTACAGGGATATTTTAGAGGGTTGTCAAGTGCTGGCCTATGATGAAGACATCTTCATCTCCAAAAAAGAGTTTGACATTTATTGAGGGGCAGAAATAAACTTTTCCATCAGATGTTTAATGAGCAGCCCTATTTATTAGCTATGGGAATCTGCAATCAAACATACGGCATAACAACATCCAGAAGCCCAACATTGATATTAACATTGTATCTCCCACAACTGCAAAGTTAAACCCCAACCTTTTCTTCTGTAGAGATGCTGCTTTTTATTAACCTTTCTGGGGGTGTGAAAATACCTTCTTGCTTTTAAAATAGTCCCACGGTGTGAGAGTGTTTTTCCAGAGAGCTGAAAATCAGTATGTCAGCCTCCCCTTTGTTAAGTCTCAAGCAATACTGAAAAATTAAACTTAGCAGTGTTTATGTTTTAAGGGGAGTCGGCAGTAGAAGAGAGAAGACAAGGTGATAAAATGTAATAAATCATAGAAAAAATCTGTGGGAAAATGTAACCTGGAGTGGGGAATGTAAAATGGATAAATCCTGGTCTTTTATTATAAAATAAAGGAAGCATGAAAATATTTAATTATTATAATTGACTATCACTGGATTCAGACAGGAAAATGGTGCTGCAAGAAACCAAGAGAAATAAAGAGTTATTTGTCACAAACCCAAACTATCTGCACAATCCGAACTATGAACTAGTTCAGGTTTTTCGAACTCGCTGACTTATTTTTGTCAATTATCGAAAATTCTGTAATTCTCAAATCGGTAACCCTCCTATGTAGCATTCAAATTCGATAACCCTCGAATGTAGACTTCGATTTCGGTAACCTTCTAATATAGCCTTCTATTTCAGTAACCCTCTAATATAGCCTTCTATTTCGGTAACCCTCTAATATAGCCTTCTATTCAGTAACCCTCTAATATAGCCTTCTATTCGGTAACCCTCTAATATAGCCTTCTATTTCGTACCCCTCAATATAGCCTTCTATTTCGTACCCCTCTAATATAGCCTTCTATTTCAGTAACCCTCTAATATAGCCTTCTATTTCGGTAACCCCGAATGTAGACTTCATTTGGTAACCCTCTAATAAGCCTTCTATTTCGGTAACCCTCTAATATAGCCTTCTATTCGGTACCCTCTAATATACCTTCTATTTGGTAACCCTCGAATGTAGCCTTCTATTTCGGTAACCCTCTAATATAGCCTTCTATTTCGGTAACCCTCGAATGTAGCCTTCTATTTCGGTAACCCTCTAATATAGCCTTCTATTTCGGTAACCCTCGAATGTAGCCTTCTATTTCGGTAACCCTCTAATATAGCCTTCTATTTCGTAATTTCGGTAACCCTCTAATATAGCCTTCTATTTCGGTAACCCCGAATGTAGACTTCTGATTTTGGTAACCCTCTATTAGCCTTCTATTTCAGTACCCTCTAATATAGCCTTCTATTTCAGTAACCCTCTAATATAGCCTTCTATTTCGGTAACCCTCTAATATAGCCTTCTATTTCAGTAACCCTCTAATATAGCCTTCTATTTCGGTAACCCACGAATGTAGACTTCGATTTTGGTAACCCTCTAATATAGCCTTCTATTTCAGTAACCCTCTAATATAGCCTTCTATTTCAGTAACCCTCTAATATAGCCTTCTATTTCGGTAACCCTCTAATATAGCCTTCTATTTCGGTAACCCTCGAATGTAGCCTTCTATTTCGGTAACCCTCTAATATAGCCTTCTATTACGGTAACCCTCGAATGTAGCCTTCTATTTCGGTAACCCTCTAATATAGCCTTCTATTACGGTAACCCTTGAATGTAGCCTTCTATTTCGGTAACCCTCTAATATAGCCTTCTATTTCAGTAACCCTCGAATGTAGCCTTCTATTTCGGTAACCCTTGAATGTAGGGTTCGGTAAACCTCAAATGTAGCCATCAATTTCGGTTACCCTCAAATGTAGCCTTCGATTTCGGTAACCCTCGAATGTAACGTTCGGTAACCCTCGAATGTAGAGCTCGATTTCGGTAACGCTCAAATGTAGTCTTCTGCAACACTCAAATGTGTTGTTCAGTAACTCTCGAATTGGCCATAACACTTGAATGTAGCATGCGGAAATCCAACAATTGCACGATCATTGGGAAAGTTAATATTTAAACAAGTTTTGGTGATATGGACACGTTCTCCAGACCATTTCCAGGTGCCACAGCTATTTACAGTAAGTTACCATTGCTATTTTCAAAATTTTCAAACTATTTCTCCCCATTGGACCTCTAGGTCTGTACCTTGGATACAGAACACAAGTGTATATTAGTGTTTGAATGTATGTATATGTTTATTTATATAGTGCCACTTGGGGACGCAGCGCTCTACAGTAATAAGTGTATATTAGTTTGAACAATCTGCCATTAGAACTTCAAAAAAAACAAAAAATTCCAATTGCTAGACAATGCAATGAATGCTAAAATACCCCAAAAGCTGTCTGGAACTGGCAATGCTGCTCCTGCCCTAACTGCACTGGTGAAATCAGTTTATTGAATGTAAAAATGAATGTAAAGGAGGCCAAACACATTGCCAACAGGATTTACCCAGTATTGGCAGTGTGTAGGGGCCAAAACCGACCAACCGCAATGCCAAAGAATGACCGTACTTGGCAGTACTGTCAGTCATGAAAAATCTGCACAATGTGATAGGAATGGCATGTGTATGTGTCACCTTAAGCAATAGAGCACAGCCAATTAAAACCCAGGATAAAGCTGGACAGACAAACAGGGGGATTCAATAAAAGTTATTATCGTTTAAAACGGTGCTAATTTTGCCCCAACCAATCAGATCTTATTTAACATTTGAAAGCTAAAATCTGATTGGTTGGGGCAAAAATAGCACCATTTTAAACGATAAGAACTTTTATTGAATAACCCTGAAAGTCCATTCTGATCATTTTGAGGGAGTTATCTGATGTCTGCCATGTCTTTTTAGGGAATGGCCAGTCCTGGGATTAGTTCATTGGTTTGCACAGAGGGTATTTGGAATAGATTAGATGCCATCCTCCTTCAGCGTACACAGAAAATATTTTTTTCCTATATTTGAAAAATTCTGCTGCTTTAAGTGTATCCTGCTGATACACCTTGGAATTTACACACATGCCATCGGTATGTTAACTGTGTAGCTTGTTGCCTGAGGAACTTCATTAGATTTGCATACACAAAGCCCTAGGATATTATGTTCCCCTCAGTTCTAAGAATAAAGTGGCAGTTTAGATTTTGCTCTTTTCAGCCATTTAATCCAGGCCTTAAGGTGATTATTTTACGCAGTTTTTTTAAGAAGAATAAGATTAAAATAAAGGATTGCTAATGATGTTTAATCTGCATTTTTATGTTGTCTAATAGATGCAGATCCAAATGTTTGTTAATTGAGAAAAAAAAGGATAAAATGTCTTCTAAAACATAATATATATATAGAATTAGGATAGTATACATCCACGCAGAGTGCAACTAGAGACCAAATTAATTCTACACATACAAAAAATAGAAGCCTAGTGCACATCCAATTAATTTGCTTACATTTTACTTTACCATTGTAATGCGACCTAAAAAGCCTGCCCTTCTCTCTGGATAAAAGCAATTAGTTCAAATTATTTTAAGCCCAGAAACCACTTCACGGTTTGCGTTATATTGCTGGGTCCTACTTTTTTGCTTTAATTCTTCTAAAACATAAATAAACCTTTCACAAGGTGGTGGATCCATGATTGTGAACCATGCAGCTAGAAGTGACCATAATGCATATGGTCAGAGCACAGATTCCCAAATACATCCCCCTCCCAATAAGGAGAAACAACCACTTGAAGGTCAATCGCAATTATTTATTAGAAACTACAAGACCCTACTATATTACACAAATGCAGCATAAATACACTATACAATATACCAATCCCTGGGCGTCTCCAGGTGGAATGGCAGCTAAAACTCATACAGACCCCAAATAGAGTCACCAACATTTGGGGGCAAATACCCACTCTAAAGAGGCGATTCGAACCACACTATCTGGGCACGAGTCAATACCCTCAATCGTACCAGAGGCTGTTTAGAGGTTGTATTATAGCTATTAACCCCCTTAAGCTCCGTATATTTTACAATCCACAAGGTCTACTTAATATTTAGTGCCCCAGTCTTCCCATTATTATAGCTATAGGAGACCAACCTTTCCTGCCTGCCCAGCTCTGCAGTCTCCAAACAGTGTCCAGAAATGGCTAGAACTGGCACTGCCAGTATAAACTGTACTAATGTTCATTGGAAATGATTGCAAAAGGTATTGTAGCCAGTTCTCCCTAATACAGTGGTTGAGTTGGACTATACATAGATGGGTATTACTTCCCTAGGAATACAAATTTCTCTTCCCACTACCGTAGATTATTCTGCTATATGAATAAAATATCAACTCCAGCTGTGGACTTGGTCCTGGAAGAGAGACAGTTGTCACAAATGAAAGATCCAAGACCAAAGACAGCTGTAAGTGTAAAGGACAATGTAAGCGGTTTGTTCTACTAGATTTCCTTGCTTAACTCATGTTGTAATGCGATAAATGTTCTTCAGTCTGCTCTCTGTCCGGGCGTTAATACCAGCAGAATGTGGCTATTGTTCCTATTATGAAGCCTGGCAACCTCAAGCACAAATGGCATGAGAGTGACTTTAGCAGTCTAGCTCACTGCCAGTATTCATATGTTATCAGAATGCACAGGTTTATTTTAAACTTATACCGCACTCTGGCAAAATGAATGTTATTCGCTTAATCTCCCAGGAAAATCCCTCTAACAAATGATCTTTTAAGAATAAAGGTTAAAGCTCTTCTTGGGTTTCCTTGATTGAAACAATTTGCTAAATATTTCTTATGCGGGGAAACAACATTTTGTAACTTAAACAAAATATTAATGTTCATAAAAAGAGTTCACATTTAATTTCTGGCCCCTTTAAAGAAGTTGTTTAGCCTAAAACACTTTATTATTGGCTTATAGCCCAGAAGCTGCCGGTTTTCTAATTAATTCCTATCCAGAGACACAGCTGTACCACATTAAGCCCTCCAGTCATTTACCGAGCCACTGGCTAAGACACGTTCTGTGTTTTCCTCCCAGGAAACTGTCCAATAAGCTACTTTATATTTCTCTGGCATAGGTGGTGGGGGTGACTATGGCTGTGTGTTTATATAATAATGCATGGCTCGCTCTAGTGCAAGATTTTACATCAATCAGACATGTATAATTTATGAATAAGCAGTTTCTGGGCTACAAGTTGTAGAAACATGTTTTAGACCAAACATCCCCTTTAAAGTGATGGTAATTCAGTCTGGATCACAATCTAATTACATTTTAACTTTTAAAAAGAATCATAAAAACAATCTAATCATTGATGCTGTCACTCTCTCTGTTTCCCAGGGTCCTCTGGGGTTTCTAAGGTATAAAACCATGTTCTTGTCGACCGTTTGCGGTTTGCCGAGACGTATCACTGTTAGTGGCAAAAGTAGCAAAGATTTACCCGCATACACAATTGTCTGTTTATTTGTTTGGGTGACCGACAATATTTTGGTTGATCAGGAGAAAATATCTCCCGTTCTTTTTTGCCACCTGACAAATGTTTGTCAGATGTTTCGGTTAAAATATTGACCCCGTGTATACATAGCTTTGGGGGCTACTGACATATAATGATTCTTTTTTTTAGGTAAACCTTAATAATCAGGCCAGGTCCTTAAAGGGAAAGTCCAATGGAAAATATTATTTCAAAAATTCTTAGTTTATATTATGAGAACTTAGTTATTCTACATATTCGCTTCCATTTTGAAAAAATAGCTAAATTTATACCTCTTGCTGTTCCCTGCTGTTGACATTAGTAAGCTGACATTTCTGGTTTTGTAACAGTCCTTCTTTCTTCTTCCCAGAATGCACACTACCTTGGAATGTTCCTAACAGTGATTTCTACTGATTGGCTGTTGGATGGGTCAAACATGCTCAAATCTCTACTGAGCAACTGAATCAACCCAGGCACTGGGTCAAGGGCGAGACCATAATGGTCTCTACTAGGGGTCCTGCAAACAGGAAGTCAGTATTTCGGTTGCATTTATTTATACACAGACAAAATGCTGAATTGGCAGGTTATGGTCATTAGGATGAAAAATTACTGCTCTTTTTCTTAAAGTATATGCAATTCCACTGAACTTCCCCTTTAATGATTTATAATGTGGCTTGCACACAGGAACAAGTCGGGTCAATAAAGATGTATCACTTTACTAAATATTGATAAAAACATTATTTTTACAGTGTATGGTTTAAAATAGAGTCTGAAACCAAAAGAAGTATAGAAGATCAGTGACTGTCTTATCTTTGTTTTGCTTCTAGGAGAGTAAAACATTCCACTCTCAGCAGGCTGCCTTTGATCTACTGACCTTAACTCATATTACCAATGGGGTGTTGCTAAACGTATTAAGGCTGACCCTGCAGTTTCATGTCTAGCAGAGCATCACTAAGCCTAGATTACTTGAGCAGGTGTCATTGTCTTCAACCCACACAAAATGAATGAAGTGATCCTCTACCTGTTTGCATCTACAACCTGCAAAGGGGCAGCTGTACTGTGCAGACACTATTGCTCAGAATTTCCACCTTATAGCTAAGAACTAATGAACCCTGTAATTTCTTTATTCCAAACTACGGTAATGAAATCCGCACCTTAGGGCTGTATCCTCCTCCATGGGCTCCTTTTATTCTCCTTATTTCTGCCTTGGCATCTGATGACTGAAGCATTTCCAAGAGTTATTTCCAGTGCTCAGAAATAAACTCGTAGATATTCAGGGATTTACCTATCAATCAGTTTGTATGTAAATGGTGAATATATGAGGTAGGGACTGTATACCGGTAGCTAAATGATACCCTACCTTTATAAACTTTTATGCACAGGTTAACAACCCTCTCAATAAAAGCAGTTTTAAAGGATAAGTACAACCTTTACTTAACTCCCACCAACTTCATTGAGGCTTTATTGCTACAGTATAAGCAAATTAACAATGTATCATAACATTACACTGTGCACTAGAGAAATGATTCCTAGCAGGGGAGGACTGGGACCGTAAAGACTGGGGAGCAAATTGAAGGGCCCTTTTATAGTAGGCCGAGCATACACGCGGGCCATTTTGTACATGCAAATGTGCCAGTGCTACTGGGTGGCATTAAAATATTTTGTTGTTTCATTCATATATTAAGTATAAAAAATATGTAACCTCTTGGGAAAAAAAAAACATTTTATTGCAAAGGTATTGTGTCAGTCTGTCATCTCCTACCAACCATTGCTGTCAAGACCCAGACAGTTTTCAGATAGCAACTTTTGCTGCCACTAATGCTAGCAAAACACTGGGCTCTTCAGCATAGGGACTACTCCCTTAATGAACAGGTAGTTTCCTTCACTTATTTGCACTCACAGGTGTCGGGAGGTGTCAGGAGTTTTAATCCTCCAACCCCATCTAAGTGTGAGCAAGAGAAGAAATCTCATTATTCACTACACTGGGGAGCACCAAGGTACAGAGAAGCAGCCAAAGAGCTTTGATGTTATTAGGACCATTGGTAGGCTAGTCCAATTCCTAATCCAGGCTAGTCCTTGTAGCATGGCATCCCATCAGGAATCCAGTTCACCCATAATTCCTAGTACCATTTCTCTTACTTGATGTGTCTATGCCCCCTACATTTTGACATGTATCAATGGACCAACCATTGGCTGGGAATGTGTTTTACATAAAATAGACAGATTATTGTACGAAACATCTAACATTAGTCCTTCTCATTAGTCTCCCTCTAATTGGAGCACAAAGCAGTAAATGGATAAGAAAAATAGAGTATAAAAGTTTGAACATGCATTGCATATCTTTTGCTCCAAGCTAGCTCCTACTTAAGCCATTACAAGGGCAACATTCAGATTGTAAATTGTATGCAAAATTGAAATCTACCTTGAATAACAAAACGATCTATAGAAAGTTTGTTACGGTTTAGGTAATCTTGACTCTTAAAGATACCCTCGAAATATTTAAGCCACCAAATCCTTACCATCATCTTTGTCAGGCAGAATAACTATCTGAGCAGAGGAAAAATCTGGTCCAATCCTTCCACCCATTGGCATGCTCAACGTCACATTAAATACTTCAGCCTCCTCATATAGAGAATCGTCAATAATAACCACTCTGCACATTTTCTCTCTTTCGCCTTTTTCAAATCTTAAAACACTGTTGTGGTCCTCAGGCCTTGATATGTAGTCAGAGTATGATAATACAGATGTTGGGACTGTTCCAGATGCCGTTCCTGTAACAGATATATTAGAAAGAGTAGTAAAGATCAAAAATCCCTTTTCTCACCTGGGTTAGCAAATCAGATTTGTAGAGTTAGATGCTGAGATTCGCCTCAGCAGCAATCTACTCTAACTGGTACTTTATTGGATAGAATATGGCTGGTATGGTCATATATGGACCTGGACCAATTATTCTTTAAAGCAGCAGTTAACTTTATCACGTTATGTTAATGGAAGGAACAGTTATACAGAACAGCCATTTCCATCTTGTACATTATTAGAAATGTAATTCCACACTATATTAATATCAACAACCTATCAATATAAATGACACTTTATATTTCCATATATTCAGTACATACAGTATATATTTGTTTATATACCTTGTTGAGTATAACACAAAACCATTAATTCTTGATTCAAATCGCCACGTCTTTGAACTGGAATAAAGAGCTCGCCCACGTCTTCTTCAATTTTATAAATGGACCCTGGTATAAACACCGTTGACTCTATGGAAAGATAGGACATGGCTATTACCATTTGAGATAATGGTATTATAATGGTATTTTTAACGGACAGTTAAAGAACATTAAATTGCATTTTTTTGGTGTAGCAGAGTAATAATCATTTTGCACCTTTACAACTTTACATCTAAAAATCTAACCATCTCTAAAGCTGGCCATTAGAAATTTTTGACATTAGTAATTGGGGTTTATCATATATAATCAACACTATAAATAACAGTTATTGCTGATAACTGTTATTTGACTTGAGGTCTCTGGTGTAAAAGGCCTCCAAACTGATGTTAAAGGGTAACTGTGTTCTCCATACAAGTGTCCTCTATTTAAATAAACTCTCTCATACCTTTCAAACAGTGCCAGGATGATGTATTAAGCATCTCTGGATCTTAAGTTAAAGTCTTGTAAAGTTAGACTCACACAGTCAAGATAACAAGTGTGTGACTGTCACAGCTAAAAGCATGATCCTGGAGCCAATTTAAAGGCATGAATATGCCATTTTTATAAAGGTCACTTTTATGGAGACCACAGTTGCCCTTAAAGTCAGGGAAGATCTTAATTGCATATCAACTGTCTAATGATCGGTCCAAATAATCTTTATCTAACATAAAATCTGATATAGCTTCGGTTCAGAGGCATAACTACCAGGGGAGCAATCACAGGGGGGACCCATCTTCTTCCTTTTCCTGTGACAGATATAGCCTCCTCACAGAAAACCATTGTGGATGAAGCACACATGGGGCCCCATCATAGTTTTGTGTGGACAGTACATATTGTATATTAGGCAGTCTTAATTAATGGCATTTGATGTGCATAGTGTAATTAGTAATTAGTTGCCTTCTGCCTAAATCCCTGGGTGACTTTCCAAGTTTCCAACTATGAACAAATACAGTGTACAGAGAGAAAAAGACGATTCCCTAACTTGTGAGCTATTGTCACAAATGCACTGCGTCTGACCTTGTCTAATATAAACCATTAGCCAGTTCAAGTCAATTCTATTTGCACAGGCATATAAGATTGATTTTTATATGACAGAGTGCTGAGTACAGGATCACTAGGCTATGTCACATAATATTTTGTTTATGACCCTGTCTGACAGTATGCAGGGTAGCCTGTGCACAAAAGAAAAGTTCAGTGCTCCATTCAAAGTCTTCCCAGGGTCAGCAATATAATCCAGATTCAAAGAGAAAGGACGCACTCCAAATCTAAAGACCTAGTGATTTATTCACACGCAGTGGCTTACCAAGTGCACACAATGTTTCCTTCCTAAAGTGTTGTATCCGAATTGTGTGATTGATGGCAAAGCAACTATTAGCAAATAAATCAATAGTTCCTTAAATATGGGCCCTTTCCCTACAGGATCCAGACTGCCAGGGTATGAAAAGATGAACCTGTCATGGGGCCACCCCAGGGAGCTTGGAGGGGTGAGTGGAAATATGTTATTCACTGCTGTGTAATAGGCACAGGAAAGCTTTCCCTTTATTTCTGTTTTCAAGAGGTTAGGATTATTTGGAGCTGATGCAAATGTAGCTTGAGTTGAAAACTAATCTACTTGCTGCCCAAAGCTAAACTGGACCCCCCGACTTCCTAAAGCGGAAGCACAAAATGTGTAGGATAGTTACCCACACAAGATCAGTTTCTGTGATCAATTGAGGGAGAAGTTGCTGGAAAACTGACCCCAAATCAGAAAGGTTGGAATTTAAGGGATTCGGACATTCCATATTAAGTGTTGCTAAGGTTTTACGTATTTGGTTTTATGATATGACCTTGTTAGCAATGAAGGGCTCTAGGTGACTGGAATGAGTATGTAAACCTCTGAAAAAAGCAATGATAGAACCAAGCTCCCAGAATCCTCCCACAAAATCATAATCCCTTGTAGGAGCGTGTAAGTGATTCAATCACTTTCTTCACACCGAGTGTGAAACCAGCATTGTATTCGCTCTGCTCAATTTACTTGGGACTCTGCCTGACCTTCCTTTTCAGTTCATAAAACTCAATGTATTGTTCATTGTTCAACATCCTTTCCCTTGTCTGCTGTGCAAGTAAAGGTGGAGGGCAGAGAATTCTAGATGACCTTTTGTAGGTAGGGATATTAATTGAACTATTTGGAAGGTAGTGATAGAAATACACTCTCGCACCAGTTTGTTGACCAGTTTCAGCTTAAAAATCTGTTCAAGATGTTGCAGCTGGGAGTGGGATCATGGGAACAGCTTTGACTCGTCCAATCACCTTCATTTTGATAAACTGCTTAATACCAATCACAGGGGGAGAAATATTTGAACATTTTACTAACTGCCTACATTCTAGGTATACAATGTCCTTTATGAGCAGCGAACACAGCTTATTCTTGATTGGACACTATCAGCTCTAGGTAAAGAAACTACTGCCACTCTCAGTTTTGTATTTATACCCCATTTATTTATAATATTATCTTAAGCTTTATGCTAGCCATACATGTGCAGATGTTCTTCCGATCGAGATTGAATTTCTTATCGAGTGCAATGATTGGAAGAACCGTTTGAAGTTCCCCATCTTGGGGTCTCAATTTTCTGCAAATTTCAGGTTGAAACCTGCGGAGAGATTGGGATAGAGGATGGGGTTGGCGGAAAACGTTTATCTAATAAATCGCTCGAGTGGCCAATCGGAAAAACGTAAAACCGTGTTTCGACATTTCAAGCAAAATGTCGATCTCATGTATTGGTTCCTAAATATTATTAGGCCAACCTAAAATGTTACGGTCATCTCTCAAAGAACGAGAAGAAAAAGAAGTGGATGATTAAACCCCAGAGCATTATTAAAGGAGAACTAAACCCAAATTTTTACACTACAGAGTGTGAATATATACTCTCTCTCTCTCTCTCTCTCTCTCTCTATACCCCAATAAACTGTAAAATAGCAATACAGTAAATAGCATTAAAGTAAATGTTACCACTTGAAGAACTGGATGAAATAACTGTGTATGTACAGTGACTGGCCACCCCTGATCTCAGTCACAATGCTCCCTTGACTATTTTGTCCTGTAAAAGGATTTGCTACTAGAGGCTACTAGTGGGTTTGACCAACTGTAACAAGTTCCTGCAGTATCGTAGGATTGAGCATGTGTAAAGAACATATGGTCAGTGACCACACTGTGTGATACTGGATCACTGGGAAATAAGACACAAATCTAAAGTTAAATTTCTCAACAACCATATTAAAATGAGAGGTGAGACACTAATTACTGTTTTTATATCAAGGAGATCTGCCTTCTAATTCAATGTTGATCTGAGGCTTTAGTTGTCCTTTGAATGTTAAAAATAAAACAGTCCAGGTCCATGGTCAATATTCTCAAGTAATTAATAGAATGTATTTGTCTATGAGCAGTCTTTTACCTAAAATGGAATATATACCTAACTCGGTAACTGAGCATTATTGTATTTAATCAATATTACAAATAATAAGTTGCTGGTACAATGAAATAGGCAGGACTGGAGGTCTCTGATGTAAAAGGCCCCCAAGCTGAAGTTAAGTCAGGGGAAATCTAAGTGCAGTCACATGCTATGTGGGAGGTGGCCAGTGCTTTTAATGGAACATTCTTCAGCTGCTCAGTGTGAGTGTAAAATTGGTTCAGAGGGAAATGAGTAATTGAAACAAAAACAGACAAAAGATGCAGCAGGAAAAAGCAAACATTGCATTAATGATGACGGCTCTGTGTTTGACATGGACATAAAACTATTTAGGGCAGTAGAACCCATACAAGGAAACCTGTAACTGGGTAGATAGAAGTTAAGGGTTTGCTCCAGGCTATGCACAGTAATTAATAAGCCAAAGCATTATTACTCCCTTAATAAAAGAAGCTAGGGGTAAATGATCTGCAGGGGTTGCAGAAAGCTGGTTAAAGTCTGCACTGCATTGAAAAGCACATTTATCTTTAAGCTGATTTTAGGCTTTGGACTTGTAAAGCAGGAACATAATAAGCATGACTTTTTTTTTAATAAAAGTATTTAAAGAGGGAGTGTATCACCCTGTGTTTATTTGGGAGACCTTCATATTATACTACCTAACAAGGGCAGTTTAACAAACAGTAAGTTAATGCAAAGTACCTGTTAAAAGAATTGAGTGGCCATACACATGCGATAACTATAGCATGTCATGTCTGCAGGTCAGATGATTGGCTCTATATATTAGGCTATATTGCATGTTATTAAGCCAGCGGTACTGGACACATGCATACGCTAAGGGACATTAAGGAGTATTTTGCATATCTCTGCCCCTTACTCTGGGGAACCTGGGAGTAAGAAATTATTTCTTGTTACTTAGATTTTGTGGGCAATGCTATTCATATAGCATGAGACTGCAAGATGCCTTCTGTTATAAGAAGGTGTTTCTCCATTTTTATGCTCAGTGGAGGGCTTTTTGCTCCTTTGGCCCCTTCTACCTAATCTTTCTAGCTGCCCTGTCTACTGTACACCCATGTCCTACACCATGGAGCCATGAATCTGTATCTTGCACTGACGAGATCTAACAAGATAGAAACATGTCATGTCTGCAGGTCAGATGATTGGCTCTATATGTTAGGCTATATAGCATGACTGCAAGATGCCTTCTGTTATAAGAAGGTTTTTCTCCATTTTTATGCTTTTATGCCTTATCTATAGCATTATGGCGACAGATCACATTGGTATCTGTCAGCACACATGCACATGCATAATGGCCACTTTAATGTGCTGCATATAACAGAATTGTTATATAAATACCCTGTAAAAGTTAACCAATGGCAAGGTAACTATTAATTTGATTTGCATTTTTATTTTAAGCTATAATTAATAATTAATAGAAATATGCAGCTCTATCACTAGCCAAAACAAAGCCCTTTGGTTTTGGAAAGAAGAGAAAAGGATTATGAGTCGCCTTTAATGAACTGAAGTAATTTCAGTAATTACAGGGTTGGTGCATGTTGCACACCCATGGTTGGTATACGTGATATCATTCTAATGTTGATAGTTTATGGCTGGAAGAACTCCTAGGACCAGGGAAATGTATCTATAAAGTACAGCAAACTTCTTCCTAACAGAGCCATTGACTCCACCTGCTATTGTTCATTCCACCACCATGACATTCTGGCACTCTCATCTCTTGGAAGGGATCCAGGTCTAAAAAGCAGATGCTGGCTTAGTGCCACCCAATCCCATTCTTATCACTTATCCTCTCATACATTTAGCAATAACTTTATCACTTCTTCCATCCTAAGCTTTTACAGGAATCACCTTACATAATCCATCCCATCTGCAACTCTTTAACTTGACACTTCATTTTTTTATGGCTTGTAAAATCCGCTTGGTTTCCAATTGCATTTAATTCCTCTACGGTGGTGGGTAATGCATGGTAAATAACATTTTGAAGATACTACTTTACGTTTCAAATCTACAATGGTTTTATGATAATTTAGTAAGATTTTCCAAAGGCGCCTGGAAAAGAAATGCCTTTACTACAGTAAAAACAATTCAAATATTGGCATCATTATTGTGTGGAAATGTATTCATCTACACTATATATCTGTCTAATCTTCAGAAATGCTGTTCCGTACTCCAACTGAAAACCAGAAACTATAAAGCTATCATTTAGTTATGGGTTGCACACCCTTGCTGTAAGGTTAACATCATTTCTCTCTTCTTAAGTTGGGGACCTACCGTATATTCCCTGGAGAGGTTTTACCTCTCTTTTTAATCTGTAAGAGCAGCAATCGGCTTTGACAGGTAGGGTGAGGTTGAGAGCATATGTCAGTATTAGCTTTCCACTCCTGCCTTCTTTTCTGGAGAAAAGTCAGGTCAGATACTCTAGCTCCAGCCCCACCTGTCAGAGATGATTGATGATCTTACTGATAAAAAGATCACTAGGATACATTTGTATGTATGTAGATACTGCTAACAATTATTATAACCATTGGTACTGACCCCTAGTGCTTCTTAATAAATAGCAAAGTTTTCAATTCCTTTTTCATTCATTCTAAAGCCTGACTCATTCTAAAGCCTGACACCAAGACAAAGCTAGAAGGGGCCATCTAAAATAACTTTTAGTAGGTGTACTTAATGCATTATATGGAATGCTTTATAATGTAGAGCCCTGTGTGGGAATATAAAGCCAGCAGATGCTGTATATAGTACTGTATTAATATATTTTTTCATTTTTGTCTGTTACTTTTCTTGTGTTTAAGGAACCTTCATAACAAAACCAATTACTCTAGGACAAGGAATTTCCTAATAAATACCAAAGTGATATCCATTCTACGAAGCCCTAGAGAAGTAATGATATAAATCACAGCATTAAATACATAGGGAAATGACTTACCATCTCCAGGGTCAATGATTTCCACAGTTGCAGCTTCTGGGTGTTCAAGAGCTCCCATTACTGGCTCTGATAATACGATCTGGAATGTCTCCGACTCTTCATACTCTCCGTCAGTCAGGATTCGGACCTTCCAGCTTGCAGTTGTTTGGCCAGGGTTAAATTGAACTTGCCTCTGAGCCTTTCCCCTGAAGTCTTTATCCTTTTCAGCTGATCCATCGATAGTACCAATGCCTAAATAAAAGTAGAAAAAATGAAAATAAAGGTCATCAAAGGATCATTGTGGCTCCTTCATTCTGTAAAAACCTAAATAAAGTTATTACAGTTGCAATTTAGTTAGAGCTTACAACATTCTCTAATTGAATCCCTTCAATGGAGCCCCCCCCCATGTTCAATAACTAAATCCAACCTTTTCTCTTGGTCCAGTTCCATTGTCGGCCCTACGAGCAATATAATTATCTTACAATATTTAGTATCATATGATGGTATCGCTAGGTGCATGACCTGCTTAAACTTGTCTTTACACATTGCCAATGGCGATCATTTTTGAATTTGTCATGCACAACCAGTCAAGCTGTTTTATTGCTTTTGCATGGGATCCCTCATTCTATTCTGTCCCATCCGTATCCAGTCACTTCACTTATTCCTGTGACTCCAACTAAAAAAATTCTGACCGAACTGACCAATTCTTCAAGTGGAATAGGCAGTGGATATTTTCTTTATGGTGTGTAAGCGACTGTCCCACTTATAACACAGTTTGATCTTCAACCTCTCTCTATGTTAGTTTAGTTTATGCTTATGTGTGCCCCCCTCCCCTTTTTCCTCTAATTGGTATTTGCCAAGTTAAAAGCTGGTACTTTGCAACTGAATGGACTTTCTGATATAAGGCTGGGTATACACCATCCAATTTTTAGGTCCAACCGTCCGATATTACTGTGTATTGGTTGGTCAGGCTAAAAAACAACAGTGATTTGGGCCACCACTATACTGTGATGCACTATTGTTCGGGACAAGAAGATTTCTGGTGTGTACCAAGCCTGTGTGTACACATGAGTGATCGTGGGCCTGATTGTGTATGAACGTTCAGGCCGAAGATCGGTTAATAAATGGGTGCTCGGTTAGCCAAAATGGCACCAGGTCCGCCAGGTCAGATCAGCAATGATGCCTGACCAGGCACCCATACACTTAATGATAATCAGCAGGAACAGCCGTATGCACACCATTGCGGGTCGAGCCTGCGATTGCACGTGTTTTTTTTAAATTGTTGATTAATAATCGTCAGGTCCAGGTAATTGTTGATAATACAAGCATATTACTTTTACCATTGGCTATTAAACCACTTACAGATTACCTCTGACTCATGGTCCCCTAGCCAATCAGTTAGTTAAACAGAGGAGCGATAATCACTTTTTACATTTTTGGTTAAAATGTTGAGAACTAGTTTCTGCTAAATGAATTTTCCCAATGTTTTCATGAAGATAGAAGGGAATATAATCAGATAACATTGTGGGAGTCCAGTCCAGTCACTGTACCTTATTCCCAGAGCAATCACTGTATGAACTATGACTGCTGTATCACTGCGTTAACATCATTTGTTGAAAAACGCACAGCAGGAGCCAAAAATAAAATGTCAGACTGCAGAGAGTGTGTGTTCATTTTTACCATTTGGCTCACTGGATACTGATTAGTTTTCAACACCTCTTGTATCAGCTTTGGCTGCCAAGAAGGCTGAGAAATAAGTACAGTAGAGTATTTCAGGGGGTTGTCACTACTTGATGAAATCAGTTCACAGTGGAATTCCTGGCAGGCACCGCATTCTTGCTGATGTTTGCTCCATTCTGCTTCTCTGATATCCATAAAGGTCCCATTTCCAGCCAAGTGTACAGCACCCACAGGGAATACATTCTAAGCTGCAATAAAATCTTTCTAGTTATTTAAAACATGGTGGGTTTCTAACCTTATCCAAAAGTTTTTTGCTTGTGATTTATTAAATTAGATTGTTATTATGATGAAAATCCTAGTAAAGGAAAAAGCATATTATTGATTACTTATATATATATATATATATATATATATATATATATATATATATATAATATATATACTGTATTGTGGGATATGAGGCACAGTTACCGTGGTACCCATGCAGATACAAGGGAGAATTGGCATCAATGAAACTTTACAACTATTTGGTAAATAAGCCCTTTACCTCCCAAATTGTCTGTGTTAGTTTAACCTGAATTATCTGCAAATAGACAGGTTGGAACAAGCAGGTGAGTCCCAGAGCTGGAGGGTGGATTCCTCTCACTGGATGTTACTTTCTCTAGCAGCGAAGCTGATATTGTGGAGCAGAGTTTTATGGACATTGAAAGTAAGAATTATTTTCTATTGGCTGAACTGGGTGTATAGAAGTATATGTACCAAAAGTCTCAATTGCTTAGTGCCGTGGATGAAATGACAATTCACCAAAATGGCCGTGGCTTGTGGTAAATTTGCGATTTACCAATTCTAAATTTTTGCGTGGCTTTAGCACCAACTATTTACTAGCTTAAAAAAAGTCACGCAAAGTGATGCAATCTCCAGTAAGCAATGACAAGAAGTCAAGTGCCACTGGACAGCAGAGAGAACATCTACTGTGGACTTCTATCATAAGGGAACAAATAATGTTAAAAAGTCCATTCACCATTGGAGGTGGAAACTTTTTTATCTGTTATTGCTCAGCATATTAACAGTCATCCATAAATGATACCTATACCGACATGCTGCTTGGCAGTTGATGAGCAGTCTGCACTGTACTATAGGGAGGTAAGTCAGGAGTTCTCCTGAGGCAAGGGAGAAGAATACTGCTTCTCAGACAGATCACTTAACAGCAAATGCCTCCAGCTGTTAAACTTTTGGATGAAATGGACATTGTCGGCCAACAATGATCAAACATGTGTACAGGGCTTAACTGAATTATAATTAATTCATTCATAAAGAAATCTAAATATTCTGGGAACCCAGAAGTCCTTGCTTTTGCTGGTTGGATTTGTTGAACCGAAGACAGTATACCAAGTGTAAATTTCTCCTTTATGTCAGATTGGTTACAGTTGCTATATTATGTGGCTTCTCTGCAGAGCAAAATGAATTTTGTAACTTACTGACAAATGAGGTTTCTCCTAAGTATCCTCTTCGTTTCAGGATAACTTCTAAATGCTTCGCATCTTCGTTCACCAAGTAGTATTCCTTCTCTATAGATATCCAAGCCCAGTTCAGACGAAAATGCTGATTCTTCAGTTTATTTCCTCCTACAAGTATATAAATGTAGATAATATAGATGTTAAGATCATTTCAAATGTTATATATATATATATATATATATATCAAATTAATTTTACACAGAAGCTACTTTGCTTTTGATGGTAATTATTACCTGCAGCTCCGTGGTACTTCCATGGGTTCCAATGCCGCTCCGTCATATGCCAATGCATTCATGGCTTGGCAGGAAGAGGAGTACATCTATCTGTTGCCGTCATTTGCTAGACATTGTCTGGCATGGTGGCGATATATAGATGATGTTCCTCATATGGCGGGGCGGCATTGGGACACTAATGGAATTCCACCAAACCATTAATGGATTGCATGAAAACACTGAATATACTATGCATTTTGATTCTACAACAATACATGTTCTAGATGTAGAGATTTCTTTTGAAGGAGGGTTTAGTACAAAGGTTTATCATAAACCAACTGATTGTAACCAATTGTTGATGTATCAGAGTTTCCATCCCTCACATATTAAAAAATCCATACCGTACAGTCAGTTTAAAAGGGTGGATAGAATAACAAATAGTGTCGAGAATAAAGAAATAGCCTATAGGGAATGCAAGGAGAGACTAAAAGAAAGGGGATACCCAATAGATATTATAGATACAGCGTTGGAAAACTGTAAGAACCCAAGGCGGTTAGATAATAGAAAAAAGTCTAAACAGAGAATCCCTTTCATTACAGATTATACATTGGGGAGTGACCGCATAAACAACGTGATAAAGAAACATTGGTACATCATACAAAATGCATATCCAGGTCTAGAAGAGTTTGAACAATTACTGGTGACTTCGTATAGAAGAGGACGGACCATCGGTTTTCATCTGACCTCTTCCATGTACAAAACCAAAAAAGTGAAACCTGTTGCCACAATGGGCTTGGGAGCGATGGGCATGTTTCCCTGTTTAGGATGTGCCCAGTGCCCCTATGTCCATAAGGCTAACGGATTTATACATCCCCTAACGTCACGTCGATATGACTTAAGGGGACATTTCACATGTGACTCTAAGTATGTAGTTTACGCTCTGTGGTGTCCCTGCGGACTTGTATACGTTGGGGAAACCACACAAGCGATAAAAGCAAGAATATCCCAACATCGTTCAAGCATACGATTAAAGGATATGAAACTTCCAGTACCACAGCATTACGCTGAAAAAGGACACTCAAATAAAATTTATGGTGTTAGAATGTATAAACACACCACCGAGAGGAGGTGATAGACAGTTAAAAGGTTACTCCACTTGTCTTCTATAGAAGACAAGGTCCGTCGGGACCTGTCAGACTAAGCGCCGGGGGAGCGAGCGAGCGGGTAAGTTTCTTACCTTTTCTTCTGGCTCCTGTTTGTTCTATTGAAGAACGGAAGGTAAGGCACAGCTCCTTTACCTCCCGTTCTTCAATAGAACTGGATTCCAAAATGTTAAAAATACAAGTGGAGATACCCTTTAAAATTGAAACAACGTGAAGTATGGTGGGTTCACAAATTGAGGACCTTGTCATCGGGTGGATTAAATAAAGATTATGACCTGTATCTGTACATATAATGTCATTGTGAAATATTTTTGTTTGTAATCTGTTTTACTACCTGTATAGGGTTAAACATGATGTTCAATGTGTGAGGTCACTTCCTCTTGAATGGTATAAATAGGTATAACTTGTAACACATGTGTATGCCATTTTGAGCTTGAAAAAGGAACCAAGGCGTTCCGAAACGTCGCATATAGATGGCGTTTATGACTGAATAAAGAAGCATAAGTATAAACACACACACATACACACACAAAATTGAGATCTAGAAATATGGACAGAATAGTATTTCTGCATATGTCCTTTAACTATGTTAACTTTAACTTTAGTATGTTTTATTTCAACTGTGTGGTGGGTCAAAGGTTTTAATATTCAAACTCTTTCCAGTCACGTCACATGACAGTTTGTTCATAAGAGAAACGTTGATTCCTTATTGTTGTTTAGAAAGGAAATCCTTATTTCATGGGATACAGTGATGACAAACCACTTTTAGATCTCAAAAAGTGGCCATACACATGCAACATTGTCAGATTCACAACAGATTACAATGGAATCCCAAATCAATTATGATTTTTGTATCGCGAGCGATCATTGTTTCAACGCAAACACCACAATGTTATCAGTTCCCTAAACTTTGGTAACTATCAGGGTTATTCAATAAAAGTTCTTCAGGGAGATTCAATAAAAGTTCTTATCGTTTAAAATGGTGCTAATTTTGCCCCAACCAATCAGATCTTATTTAACATTTGTAAGCTTACATCTGATCAGATCTTATTTAACATTTGTAAGCTTACATCTGATTGGTTGGGGCAAAATTAGCACCATTTTACACTATAAGAACTTTTATTGAATAACCCTGTTTATCGTTAAAAATGGGGCTAATTTTGCCCCAACCAATCAGATGTTAGCTTTCAAATGTTAAATAATATCTGATTGTTTGGGGAAAAATTAGCTCCATTTTTAACAATAAGAACTTTTATTGAATCTCCCTGTATGTGTCTGGAATGATAGATCCAAATGCTGAAGGCAGAAATTCTTGTCATTAAAATCAGTAGTTTTTCTGCCATAACCAAGGTAAATAATCACCAAAGTGTATGGGCAGTTTACCAAATTGCCAAACATGATACATTAATAAATTCAGTTCTTAGACATAATTTGGTAAATGTCGGGGATGTAATAAGGATGAAGTGAGCTTAAACCCTAAACTAAAGCTGGGTGCACACTCTACGATTCTGTCTGTCATCTTTCAAAGATGTGGCTACACAGAACGTTCTCCCAATATAACGGCCGGCTTCCTATACTTTATTACAGGGGTTGACCGTAACAGAAGATCATTCCAGAGGCCAATGTTAAACAATTGTTTTTGCGATACACACTTTACTGATAAAAGGGGAGACTCCTTCGGATCATTTCTTTAACCTTAATGTGTGTACCCATATTTACACCCAGATGGCCCCAGAGCTATATAACCGTATTCTGCAAAGTCTCTACTTTGTAAACGAGCTTTTATTATATGACCTGTGATGTGTACATAACACATGTTGATATTCCATTTGGAAAGACTACCTGATCGATTAGGTTCTAATATCAGCCTGTGTGTACCAGGCCCTACAGGCAGCACTGCATCTAGGTCCCTGTACTGTAAAATGAAAGGTGTTTTACCCAGACATAAAATCAAGTTAAGCGGCCAAATTTTATGTTTATGTAAGTTTTTCTGTGAATACTTTTGCTCCATCCACTAAGGTAGTTTCCTCATAATTCCTCAAATTTTACCCAGCCTGGATATTTTATTTATCTCGCAATCGGCAAAAGAGGATCCATGTTTTAGGTCAGATGCCAACCATCCATGAACAACTCTGAATTCTTTGGAAAATTAATAAGGAGAAATAGTCTTATCAGCTAATGGAAGGGCAGAAACACATGAAATACAATTAACTTCCTTTGTACCAATTAAGCCTTTCATGAAAAGGCAGCGCAATGCATCACTGATTTCTTTATCTTTCGCCGGAAAACGGATTTGCGTTTCCCCTTCTAGTCGTATATAATATCTGGTATTCCATGGACTGAAAGAACTTTCATATACTGTGTCTAGGTTAATAAACCTCTTTAGAACTTTACATTTCCTTTTTTGCATACAAATATTATAAGAAATAAAATGAATCAAGTCTGTCAATGAAATGGACCAAACACAGCAGTAAGGTGCAGTAAGAATACATCGAGACAACTTCCTCAACTGTAAATGAACTTTAGTACTGTCAGGCCTGAAACATGTGCTGAATGCTATACTGAGGCTGAATGAAAAGTCTTTCATCCACTTTAACAATAACCACAAAACTATTTAAAATGATGTTTAATTCTGTATTCATATAGGAAGAGTAAAGGGGCTGCACAGGATGGGCTTGTATCTTTACTACAATGTTCATTGTTATGCAATCTTATTTGTGAAAAAGTTTTTGTGTGGTGCTGCATAGCAAGTGCTATAAAGGTTTGAACCTTTATCATATTAAAAGGAAACCTTACAATGTTATGGTTCAAATATGCACCAACAGTGGGGGGAGCCTGAGGATTGTTACAAAATAGCTGATCAAGCGTGTGTAGTAAAGGTACACGTGATCAGCTGTTTTAAACTACCACCAGTTCTGTGCTGGAGTTTAAACAACTGACCTTTATTGCATACGCACAGTCAGCTGGTTAAAAACAGCTGATAGCGGTGCCGCTGGGGAGGGGGGTGTCAGGAGCCCGGACACCAAAATTGCAGGTTTTTAGAATTTTCCATAGCATTTTTGATTTTTTGATAGAAATGTAACATTTTTCAAATTTTCTAAACCGGCAGTTCTGAATAAAAACCAGGTAAAAAATAAAGACATCCAGACATCCATTTCCTGCCTAGCTGTTGATCAAGAGAAAGGCAAAAAAAAAAAAACCCACCAGAATTATGAAGGGGAAAAAATAGGAAGTGGCAATAGGAAATATCCCTGGGTCAACTCTACTATGTATAAATAACAGTAACCTGCAACATTCCTTGTTTTTAGATACTCATCCAGCCTTTTATTTTAAACTATTCAATGAACCTACCACATCCACTGGAAGACAGTTCCAAAGTTTTACCGTTCTCACAGTGATAAACCCTTTCTGACATGTTCTACTGTATCGCACATTAATGTATTTTTACTGCTTGAAAAAGGAACTGGAATGTTCTGAAAGCTTGCTATGATTATCTTAGTTAGCCAATAAAGGTATCACCTTTATACCATTTTTGTTATTTTTTATTTCAAAAGGGTTACCATGTACACAGTAATCATATCTCCACCCAAGCATATTTTCTCTAGCATACATAATTGTAACTTATTCAGTCTGTCTTCATATTCAAGCTCCCCTATTCACTTTATTATTTTTGTTGCCCTTCTCTGAACCCTTTCCATTTCCAAGATGTCATTTGTGTACACAGGATTCCAAAATTGCACTGCATATTCCAAATGAGGTCTTACCAATGCCTTGTAAAGAGGGAGAATTACATTTTCCTCCCTTGAATCCATACCTCTCCTTATACAAGACAATACCATGCTGGCTCTGGCTGCTGCTGCCTGGCACTGCTTGCTATATATAAGTTTTTTTATCCACCAAAACTCCAAGATCCTTTTTCAACAAGGATTCACTTAACTACCTACAGGACCCCAAACTGCCCCTTTAAAGCTAGAGAAAGGTGTGAAAACCTTACACTAACAAGTTGTAAGTTAACAGCACTTTCAATTTAAGCCCTAAATTCTTTGTGTAGCTAGTAGGGTTAATGTCTTTAATCGACAATATTAAATTGATGGCTAAATGAAATGTAATCACTCTATGTCTTGGCTTGTAACCAGACTGCAGGTAAAAAAACGGAAATAATTTGATGAGAGACTCCCCCACTCCCAACCCCCAGGCAATGTCACCACTAAGTATAATTTCCTAGAATATGTGGTTTCACATGAACATAGAGAGCAAATTACCATTTCGGTGATTAGCAGCAACCAATTAGATCATTGTCATTTTTTTTAAACCATGGGGAATGTCCACCCCCCAAACTAAATTTAAAGGGCAACTAAAGCCACAGAACAACACTGAACCAGAAAGCAGAACACCTTCATATAAAACCAGTAATCTGTGTCTAATCTCTATCCAATCCTTTTACAGGACAGATAAAGCAAGTAAGCATGTGACTGAGATCAGGAGGTGTGGTCTGACACTGCACATACACACAGATACTTCATCCAGTTCTTAACAGGCTTTGATTTACTTTAACAGAGTTTACTAAAGTGGCATTTTATAGTTTATTGGTGTTCTTAGGGGGGTTGTTTTCAGATTCTGGAGTATAAAAAATTGGGTTTAGTTCTCCTTTAAAAGCTAATCACCGTCCAATACACTGACGGTACTATGTTAAAAAATGCTCCCAGATGCTCCAGCACTTAATCCCTACTTGGCTCTCATTCACTTCCTAGTAGCAGTCAGTAAGAGCCGTGATGCGGATGTTTTCTGCTGCTGCTAGTCCATGTAAATGACAGGTAGCAGCATCAAAAGAGAAGCAAGGGATCCAGTGTGGGTACATATGATAAGAAGCAACTGGGAACATTTTTAAGGGAGGTCTAGGTTTGGGGGGGCTGATTAGCTTAAGTTTCAACTACAAACATATCAGTAATGAGGTTCTATTTAATGGTTTGTAATTGTAGTAGATCAGTGAAAATGGATCATCTTACTGGTTGCTGCAAATTAACAGCACAAGCAAATGTTTGCGCCCATTTGCTCCTCTTATTAAGCCAGATTTATTGTTTTTTGCCTGGGGACCAGATCTTATCATGAAAGGCTTGAATGTGTCCCAAGCTGCTCATTTCCTATCACTGCTTTTCTGTGTTATTTTGAACCTGTATTTTGTATTTGCTTTTTTTCATGCACTTCTATAGCCTTTTATTAAGTGTGATTTTGACAAAAACAGATCAAAAATCACAATCGCATGCGTTAGAAAATCGCAAAATGTGGCAAAAATGCGCTAGTGTGGCCTGGCCCTAAAGCGGATAGAAACATGCACAGTGGGACCTAGACCTAAAAGCATAAAAGTACCATTCAAATTTAATCTGACAACACAATGTTTCAATCTCCCCTAAACAATTTGCCACCTGAACCTTAAACCCTGAGCAGCCAGGACCGGATTTCCCACCAAGCCACATAGACCTTGGCCCTAAGGCGGCGCACTAATAGGGAGTGGCACGGAAATTATATCCCTTTCCACCTTACATTTACAAGCACAGCAGAAGTGAGCAGAGCCTTACTTGTGTTTCTGGTTTCAATGAGCCATGACTGACGATTCGCTAGGGGTGGCCGCGGTAAATAAAATAAAGTCTCTCTCAAAGAACTGCCCCAGCCCCCAGCATAATCCTTTTAAAAAACTGTGCCCGGGCCTTCCACTTATGCCAATGAATAACCCCAATTTCCTAGAAAGAAAGTGTCACGTAGGACAAGTTGGCTGGCATAGGGAAGAAAAAAGTATAAATCCGGCCCTGTGAGCAGCTGCATATATTTTAGAAGTTCAAGTTGGGCTACTCGATTCAAATTAATCTTAGTTTTAATGCCAGCTAATCCTTACGAGGTTTACCCACAGCCACAAAACGGATATTAACTTGGTTGCTCCTGGTAAATCTCCCCCATGGTGCATAATGAGACCTAGCCCTTAAGGCTGGGTACACAACATATGATATTTCCATTTGTCCGGATCGGACAAAAGTCCCCCCATGATGCATTCATACTACAAGCAATGATAAGAGGAAACAAAAAGGAGGTTAACATTAAGGGAAATGATGGTTGATCTGTGCCAACTGCTTTAAATCCTGATTACCAGTGCTGGGTTTATACGAGTCTTCAAGGTTCTAATGTAGATTTTGTGGCTGCCTGGGTGTGAGGCAAAAAACAAATCTAAATAATAAACATTTATCAGAGGGAAGTAGTGTTGCAATAAGAGATTTTAGTGGAGTTTATTACTGGGCGATGTTATACTGTACACAAAGCCGTGCTTCTTACCTTCCTGAAATGCAGTCAATCCCTTTTGCGAGATTTACTGTATCGCAGTCAGGTCAGAAGCGGCAGTTTGCACCTCAATCTTAAAGGCATAAAGTTTTGTGCTGCGTGGGAGCACAAAACGTAACACTGCCTGTATAACATAGGCTGCGCTGTTTATGCTCATTGTGGGGGAGCTAAGCAGTGGTCAGAACTAAGGTACACCCAAGGGTGAGAGCCCAGCGGTTTAGTTTTTCTTACCTTAGGTACTTTTATTAGGAGGGTGAGTGGCAACAGTCTCGTTCTCCTTCTGCAGGTTTCTGGTTTATACAGTCGTAAAACAGACCCAAATATAATATAAGGAATATTACACCATTTGAAGTAAATCTGTATATTACACTCTAGATAGTGTAATATTTCATATAACACATAAGGCCAGCCAAAATAAATAAATAAATAAATCAGCAGACACAGTCTCCACTCCTCCCTATCTCTCTCCCTTCCTGTATTGGTAATTTATATAGGAAGCCATTTTTTCAGTATATAGTTAATTGCCATTCCTATTGGAAAGTAAAGGAAGAACTGAAGCATCGGGGCCGGGGAGAGTGTGAGAGAGACGATGCTCCGGTCCCGCCTTTACTTGCCAATAAGAACGGCAATTAACTTTATAAACTGAAAAAATGTCTTCCTATATAAATTACTAATACAGGGTGGGAGAGACAGGGGGAGGTGAAGTGCAGTGGAAAACAGAAAGTCACTCAATGATGTCACTGAGTGACTGTAATAAGGATTTACGCTACTGCAACTCTCCATTCTAAATCCCTAGCCTTATTTATTATATAGAAAATATATCATTTTGAGAACAAGCAAAAACTGTACACAAGAAGATTTTCAAAGCTAAACCGTATCAGTCTAAGGTGGAATATGTCTGGGCAGAGTATTGGGTGGACATTTCTAAATACCTGCTGAAATATTTCCAGGCTAGTGTTACAACAATTTCCCATAGCCGATGGTTTGCAGGACTCCTCTCCGTTACGGGAGATCGGGTGGTCTTGCGGGAGACCACCCCAATTTGCAGAAGACTCCCGGAAGATCCGGGAGTAGTGGGATAACTGCATGGCTGAAAACAGGAAGTGTTCAAGCAGGAAGTAATAATGCTGAACCTCTCCAGCAATAACTTTTCACAAATTTTATCTAGAGATGTGATTTAGGTTTTATTTTGAAGGTGTGATGGAAGGCTTTTTATATAAGTCTTACTAGTTAAAGCATTAGGTGTTGTAAATAGCAGGGATGAACTGATTGAAAAATGAATGAATTAATGATGTGGATCAGAAACTAAAATAAATTCTCTGCATAGACACTTATATAGTAAATCAATTTAACCACTAGTTAAACTGGGCTAGTTCCTGTTTAACTGTATTTGTTACCATGACACCTGCCTCATAATAATAATAAAAATAATAATAATAATAATAATAATACAATAGCAAGGAGCACGCATTCTAATTCTGATTGGTTACATTCCTTGCATTCATTAGCCATTCTGTATAATTATGTATGTCTCTGTTTTAATATCTGTGATCTGTGTGGATGCCTGTAATCCTTTATAACACAAATCAACTTTCTTATGACTCATCATGTAAATTCACGTGATAACATGCAAGACGTTTTCTTCAGACAGACTGGGAGATGACATGACTATGTTTCATTGCAGGTTCACTCTGATAATCACCTAGTGGTTCTATTCTGCAGTCTTGCAAACAAAACTAATGATCACATTTAAACCAATAAAACATAAAAAAGTTAAGGAGAGATTCCTCCAAAGACCTAGGTTCACATGTGAATAAACCTTTGAGCCTCTAGGCCTTTGGAGGATCCCAGTAACCAGGGGTGGACTGGGACCTTGTGGATTACATTTGAAACTTTCATTTCAAATGTGTTGTCACCTCCTACCGACCTTCAGGATGTGCGAGCAAGTGAAGGAATCTCCCTGTACACTACAATGGGGAGCAGCAGATTTGAAGTTTTTAGGACCATTGACAATTGTATTGATAGGGAGATAGGGAGACCCGAAGGTTGGGTACACACGAGTCATATTTCATATATGTCAGGCGGGCGGAAAAATCGCCAGAGTTTTTGTTGTTGTCGGTGACCGATGTCTGTTGCCCATTTGATCCTGCGGTCTTCTATGGACCACGTGGCCAGTCGCGGTGAACTGTCGGCCGCAGTGATTACCGCTGCAACAGACAGTGATTTGTCCCAGCTGACCACTTGCTTGTGACAAGCAATGCACGCCGTGTGTACCCAGTCTAATATAGTCAGTTATCACCGAAATGTGGATAAATCTTGGATTAACAGCCAATCACCTAAATGGATTAGGCCCTAAAAATACAGGTGGTCACACATTGAGAAAGTTTATCTGTTGTTACCATACACTACACTAACTGGATAAACGTTCATTTCCAGAAACCAGAAACAAAAGCACAAGAGACTAGTAAATCTACACAGCGAGAAACAATGATAAAGGCCGTAGATATAGTGTTACACTGTTATATTTTGAACGTTCCTTTATTAAACTGCATATTCTATTTTGTATATTTTAATTTATTTACAATATAGAAAGGAGATTTACAGGGAGATACAATATCACTTCTCCCGTTACTTACCTTAGCCCGATCCCGCGATACAATAACTGACGTAAGCGAGATGAGTTCATTTCAACTCATATGAATTTGTCATCAAAGCAAGAAAAGAATCAAGGTGAGGAAATCATTTGTTCTGGGGCTACTGACTTTAATTCTATACTGCTATCCGCTAACACTTGCAAATGATTAGTGCATTGTGGGTAGGAAATAAGGCAAACTGGGTTGCATGAGTTTTTACCCCGACTGAATAAGTGTTAGGTTTCATGCTAAATAAATATGCAAAACGTTTGCAATTATTTTCCCATTAGAACAGGATATTGCATCTTCCCCCAAATATTTCTATCAAAACAGTAATGCGAGGAAACAAGTTTATGCAGTGAGTGTGGAGCACAATCTAATTACAGCGTCTGTAGAAATCTAAATGGAAATTAAAATGCTGTGTAGGACTACCTAATATTTATACATACCAAACAATTGTTTGTAAATAGGCAAGGGAATGCTTGGGCAGAATATAAAATAATGTTTCAATAACCAAATAAAAAGTCTTTTGAGCAACCAATGGACAGTTTCCCCTCTGCACTTAATCAAATATCAATTGTAGTTTACAATCCCCTAATCATTTTCAATCCAGTAGCCCTTGTTCTTCATATCCTACAGGTGATTACTGACGCTTTTTGCTAGTAGATCTCTGCAAACTTTCCAATATCCATTAAGAGGGCAAAATTCAATGTACAATTTCAGCACCACTCTCCAGCCTGCCCTTTAAGGTTGATGTTTTTAAAGTTTTAGGGTAAAAAGAAATGTATTTCCACCATACGTATTTAGGGACAGATCAATAGTTTGTCAACTTGTACAAAGGTGGTTCCACCCTTTCCTAATTCCAAATTAAAGCTGCAACCTCCAGCCACTGGACTGGATAGGTTGGCTACTGGAAGAAGGAATAAAATTAGGCTTAGCCTGTTAATTTGCAGCAACCAATTAGGTACCTTTTAACTGGCCTACTGCAGTAGCAAACTATTTGACAACTTTTGATTGGTTGCTGCAGATTTACAGCACAGGTAAAATTTTGCATGGTGGAAGTGCCATGTTAATAAAAGTGCAAAACTTTTTCAGAGCAGTCCATTTGTCAAGGGACTTCTCCTGAAACTGTCAATATACAGCAATTGTTGTGAGTGTAACAGCCTGAGAGGTCGTAACATACCTGTAAGGAACAGGTGTGTAAGTGTGCTACGGGACCCCACACACATTAGGTCTAATGTAAAAATAAAAAAGGTGTTACACTTAATGTAATGATGTATTTAGTTTAATGCTAGGTACACACAGGTCAATATTTCCACCCACTGGAACGGTTGGTTGACACGGTTGGCCAGGCCAAAATATTGTTGATCACTGCCATCAATTGTGTAAATTCAGCTGAAATTTCCACACATATTTTCTGTGTATACCTAGCCTTATATACTGCACTGGATTAGCAATCTATGTAGGACTAAATGACTGCAAGGTATACTAGACATGTTTGGGCATTAGAACAATACACTTCAGTCATTTGTCACCACAATCCCCTCCCTGTGCTTTATTTGCTTTAAAAAGCACCTGGCTGAGAAAGACATAAATAAACACCGTGCGGCTACAAGCACTTTCTTAAATCTCTGTATAGACATTCTAGAAAAGGAAAAAAATACATAGCCTGCAGATATATTCCTTTACATGACAGTGTAATTCCTTTGGTGGCGCCAGACTATTTCCTGCCCAATGACAGAATATGGCATGAAGAGGAAAAAAAAGGGGTTGTCTGTCTATGTCACGAAGTGACAGGTTTGGGAAAAAATATTACACGGCCATAAAGCAGATGTGTAAAACATGCCAACTTTATGGCCCACTGGAATTTATCTCGTCGGTTGTGGAACTTCATATATTTTAATTGGTATTTAGGAACAGGGTTAGAAGAAAGGACCCCAGGCCGGACAGGAACACAGTGGAAATCAGGCTAGTATAAGCTGCATTAGAGTTAGAATTCAAAAAGAGGACTTATAGTTATGCCCTCATTTAGGTTCTGCCCTATATTCACGAGACAATTTCCTTTAGCTCTATATCGATCACACGGAATAAGCTAGGTACACACAGTAACGATTTCTGAAAGATGACAGACAGGATCTGCAAGATCCTGTCTGCCATCTTTCAAAGATCTGCATACACACAGTCCGAGCGTCTCCTATAGGAGAACGCTCTGTGTTCCATCGGCCCGCGAGACATCCCTATAGGAGTTAGCGCGGGATGGAAATTTTCGGCCTTTCCCGAACGAGGCGTACGGCCGACCCGATCGTTCGCGGCCGCGCGCCTCGTTCGGGAAACGAACGTACACACAGTAACGATAAAGCCCGATACCGTCGGATCGACGGTATCGGGGCTTTATCGTTACTGTGTGTACCTAGCTTAAGATTCTTCACATTCCAGGTTAAGACCAGTTTAGAGATGACACACAATGATACAAAAATGACAACAAATTCACATCAGGGTGGTTTTCATTTATAATAAATTACAAATGCTGTTGCCTGAAATGCTTTGGGACATTATCAATGGTCAATGGAATCAGCTATTTACTGGATCAGAAAGGTTAAAAAAAAGGTCACCACTTAAGATATCCATTTACTTGCAGCTTACCTGCAAGAGTATGGGCATATTGATAAACAAGAGGTAATATTGTTTTGTTAACAGCAGACTTCCCAATGGTGATTTGCCTTATCGTTGAATTTCTAAATACGCTGCAAACTTTTTCAGCGTTGGTAATATTGCCAACGTTGGTAAGTTTAAAGGGTACGACCATCCAAAAATTAATCATTTTCTGTAGTGTAGCTTCCCCCCACCCAACCCAAACTGCATGGTGTGTTTGTAAAAAAAATTCCCCAAAAACTTACTTACCAGACTGGGTTCCCTCGGCTTCAGTCTCCAATACAACCTCCAGGAAAGGAGTTGCATTAGGGGCTTGCAGGGCCGGCCTTAGGATAAATAGCACCGTGCAAGATTTGTTACTGGCGCTTAGCACCCCCTCAAAACACTTCCCTGCACACATACAATATGCTGTTGAATGTTGCTTGTCTTGGCCTGCTTCAAATCAAGTCCTCCACTTGCCCTTACTGTCTTTCAGTATCTGCAGTGCGTGCTTGTATATATCGCGTGTACATCATTACGTAACACACTAAATGCACAGACTGAACAGCACAGAATACAAATATCTTAGGTAAGACTTATGTGTGCTGCAGGACATGATCTGCAGGATCGTAACTAGGTGGCCTGTGGCACTGATGCACAACTTTGACCTACAGGTCTGTGACCTAAGACTCCCGGCTGGTGCCCCCCTGGTATTGCAACCAGATGATTTAGATGATGGATCCCAGTCTTGTTAGTATGTTTCTTCTGACTTCTACAAATACACCATGTGGTTAGGGTTGAGAGGGGGGGAAGCTACACTATAGAAAATATTTTGTTTTTATTACAAACGCTGCACCACCTATGGATCTGGATGGAAGGAGGGGGGAAACTGCTCCCCAGCGCATGATTAAGTCCTTATGGAGGACAGAGAAGAGGAGAAACCTTTTCACAGGCAGACAGGCTCCTACTCTTCACTTTCCTGGACTTTAAATAGGCACTGCAGAAGAACCATATGGAGCAGAGGTATAAGGTAAGGATTTTTTAACACTACACAGTGGGGCCAACATGGGGTTATATTGTAGTTTTGGGGGTGGACATGCCCTTTAATAAAGCAGCAAAAATAACTTGAACCACTATATTTAACATTAAGTAACTCATGTGACGAGTATCGATAGTCTCTGTCTTTATACTATAACTTACGCTTCTGTTGAGAAAGTCAGTGGAAAAGTCACAGTAAAATGTTGGTGGTTAAGACAAATCCCTGTGAGTTCTTGGCTGCTGTTATGTTTTTAGATCACTAAATGTGACAGCATAATCCAAGGATTTATTCATTTCATTCCAAATCCTTAACAATTCAGTGTTAAAAAGACTAAGGCGAGTAACACGTATTAAATACAAGAAAGTAAATATAACACAGAAGCAGACATCCCAAACTCTTTTCAGGGAGAGTACCCAAACAATTCAGGGAGGTACCCACCCCCTAAAGCCCCACCCCAAGATTAACGCATAATCCATGCATATAGACTGACACACACATATGTATGCAGTCAGACACACATGCATCCCAACAGACACACACATACATACAGCAAGTCATTTCACCAAGTGTTTCTGTCACTTGTTAACCTCTAAAAAAACTCATGACATCATTGTGCTCCCTCACTCTAATTGAAAAAAACACATTTCAGGGAGATTGTAAAGAAGAGTCAGGCAGCTGCCATTAATATCATGGAGCCTCATTGAATGTCAGGGAGAGGTGGGATGCCTGCAATAGGGCTATTATGTTGCTTAGCTATGTCAGCTGTGTCACCAATTGAGTTTTGTATTATAGAGAATAATGTAATAACGTATCCCCTAACTGTGATCTAAAAGTAACTTTAGGTAAACTGACAGGAATTGCTTTCCCTGAGTATTTTTGCAATTTACTTTTTTTTTTCTCCATAGTTTTGAAGATATTTACATTTTTATGTGTGATATGGTAGCAGCATCACCAGATCCCCTGCACTGAAACCCTGCGTCTCCTCCTCGTCCTTTAAAAAAAGGACACACCTTACACACTCCCTGCTGTGGGCTGTGCTGTTATTCCCTCTCCTCCCCTTCAGTCACTGTAACTCGATCTCTTTCTGGTTTCTTCTGCTTTCTCCTGCACTGAGCATGTGCCAGAAGGAGGAACTAGTATTCCTATACAAGTCATCTAGGATGTCCAAGACCCAAATAAAAACACACAGGGGTCCAGCTACTCTGTGACTTGTAATATCTTTATATATTAATATTTTACTTTAGGGTGTTTAATCACTATATTAATGGCTAGTATAGGAGCAATAATTTCATTACAAGAAGCATACATTCCCACACTAAAATATTAAAAACCTGTGATATCAAATATATACTAAAACAATACAAAGCAGATATCAAATACATACATACAGGACTTCTCGTTATTGATTAATACAGGAGACCTGAGGTTTTTGCGACAACATATTGTAAATAATGCTCTTGGTGTAACTATTATGTATGTATTTGATATCTCTTTGTAGCTCTATGTATTGTTTTAGTATATATTTATGATATCACAGGTTTTTATTGATATAGAATGTTTTATTTCACAGTATATTGTTTTTTATATCTGTATTTTTAGAGATGTACACTCCAGCCGTTTTGTTGTTTATATTACAGCTGTATGAAGATTGATATCACTACCAACTTCACTGCAGGAAGCACCTTAAAGACTGCTATCAATTAAGACAATTTTGCACAGATTGGGTTAAAGGGGTGTGGTTTAGAATGGGATGTTCTTATATATGCACTTGGCTCACTTTGTTTGATTGCTTGGCATAGGACTTGTTATAAGTCTGAAACATGTTGCAATAAATCCGGTTACTATGCAGATTTATTCTGTGTGGTGTCCCCCTCTCCTTTACTATTGTTTGCCCATATTATACACTGCAGGGCATGGAGCAGTGGGAGGGTGTGGACCCTAATTCACTATTGGAACTACTAATGTGCATATTCGCTTGTTTACTCTGCCAGTATGGGGATATTTAATTATCCTTAAATATCTTGTTAGTAATGCAGGTAAGATAGTGCAAAATATATCAGTTGGGGTTGGGAGAAGGTAAATGACCATTGATAGTTTTTTGTTTTTATGGTGGACATGCCCTTTAAAGTGGTGCTTTGATGGTGCTTTCACAATAAAGCCTTAATGTTTTGTAGCCTTCAGACACTCCGCACATACTAATGGTTTACTAATGCTACCAGATACTAATCCACTCTAAGAAAACACAAAAGGGACATTAGGCTAATGTTTGTTATTTTAATACCTTTTCCTATTCTTCATAATACAATAGATATGAACTTATGCATACACAAATATACAAAACCAACCTTTAGAGCCAGACACATGCAGTAGCAATGGATTTAGGTATGGCAGTAATTCCATAAAGACAATATAATAATGAGTGACTTTTGTAGAATGTAATGACTTAAGTTATTTGCACATAATCCATATTTGCCGTAATTACATGAAGGATAGCAACTGAAACAGAACATGGCCTGAAGGTGACATTCTAATACTTACAGATGTGCTTACATTGCTAATGGAACATGACAAAACAGCAGGAAAACGTCTAGTTTCCTTCCAATTACAGTGATTGGAAATTAATTGACTTACAGTTACCTAATATCAACTCAAAATACCAAATAGCACAGCTAAACTCCACCTGTGTTCCATTTACCTTAAAGGAGAATTTAAAGGGTATGTACACTGGAAAATTAGTTTTTTTAAATTGCCCATTAGTGGAAACTATAATTCAACCCAATTATCACTGTGCTGTTATTTTGTTGATCTACCCCCTATTTCATTAGATATCCAATCTGAAACGTCTTACGTTTTAGCATTTCTGAAAGCAGTTTTGCTGTAGCTGGAATTGTTTGACAGTTAGTGTGCTGTATACTGTATGCCGTTTTGACAGTTGGTATGTGGTAAAATAGTCAGGTCAGTGATCAGAGCCTGAGCAAAACAAGTATTGTATTGAAGGCATGCAGCAACACCTCAAAGTAAGTGCTAATTACATGTATTTATTTATAGATTAAGATGATTCAAAGTCATTTTTTCAGTATACATAAACTTTAAGTTTAAAAATAAAAAAGTGAAAGCCAATTTAATGAGGACCTTATCTGCTGTATTTTTCATTTGTAAAAGCAAAAAAATACATTAGAACCAATCCTATCATCGACTTCTTCTGTGTCCCATAGCCCTTTGCTTCTGGTGATGTAAGCCAAACAGATGTCAGACCACTCAAGCTTACCACATGTGGCAAATTAGTTGCAATCTACTCTATCCCCCTTAGGGGTCACAGTATTCATCACATTCATACTGTGATAAAAAAGGATGAGAGGAGCATACTACACAAATGTCTTTGTCTTTATTGTGAATCAAACATACATTTCTGGGGATCCACTGTCCTCTTCCTCAGGTATGTAAGCCCCATTCTTGTCTATGGAACTGGTGACGATTTGTCTCACAGGGAGGAGCTACAAGCAGCAGAGAAGCTTGGGAAAAAGATGAGGAGCAGGAGTATCTACAATAGCTGATGTAATATTGTCTGGTTGATGTGATGTCTTTATAAACAAATCAGTCAATACAGCACAATTAAGCAAGCTAATATATAAGAATTCTATCCATATATAAATCATCATCATTTATGATAATTGCTACTAAAACTATAACATACAATTCTGTTGAGCAGGTCAGTGAAAAGTCACAGAATTACCCAAACCAAAAGGTGAATTGAGTTTTTGTTCCTGTGAATAAAAATGTTGGTGGTAAAGACAAATCCCTGTGAGTTCTTGGCTGCTATTATGTTTTTAGATCACTAAATCTGACAGCATAATCCAACGATTTATTCATTTCAGTCCAAATCCTTTTAAGTGTTAAAAGGACTAAGATGAGTAACATGTATTAAATACAAGTACAGTACGAACGTAATTTAGATACATTACAATATATACGGTACGTTGCTTAGCTATGTCAAGTGTGTCACATTGCTTGACTTTTGTATTATAGAAAATAATGTTTCCCCTAAAAAATACAAGAATATTGGATTTCCAAGCCCTGTAAAAAGACAACACAACAAAAATACCTTAAAGAGCAAGTCCAGCCCCAAAATGAAAACTTACATACATGTAAATCATCCCCCAAAACGGTAATAGTTTGAAATCTAAAATATATAAGTCTAACCTGAAATCCTGCACAATGTCCTGTTGCCTGTTTCTGCTTCCTGGTTCTTCTAGTTAGCAAATCTCAGTTATGGATTTGACAGTTGACATCACAGCCAATAACTGAATGTTAATCCCCTGTCTGCCTCTTCTGAGCATGCCCAGGCTCAGTACAGGTTTCTAAATTGCTCAGTTTCCATGAGGCATCCAGAAGCATAGCAGGCATACAGTAATGAATTTATAGGACAAAGTATGATATATCAATATATTTTAAAGAGGCCATTCTTTCTAAAAGATTTTCTTATGAGGGTGGAGTTAAAACCTTTCAATTATTGAATGCTTGATTAATTTCTTCCTGTGTACCATGGTCCTTTGCTGCTGGTGATGTAAGCCCAATTTATGTCTATGGAGATGATGCCAAATAAATTTGTCCCACAGGGAGGGTGTAACTAGCAGCAGAGGAAAAAGAGAAGATGCACCTACAAATACATCACTTCATAGGTATTTCCAATGTTAACTATATAAAAGTTTGGGTCCTTAATACAAACAGAATCACTTACATTTCATATATTTTCGTTTCATACAGTGAGGAGTAGGCCACACCACAACGGTCTAACTCCAATCGCGGAACTAGGTGCGCTGCATTGCACTGTGATCTGCTTGTGCAAAATTGGGCAGTACATTATATGTGCAAAGACAGACAGTGTAGTATCAGGTTAAATAAGTACAATATAACAATATAATTAAGTTACCAAGATGAGTCTGAACTAACAATGCAGGCAGGTCATAGCTACTAACTGAGATGAGCTTTATACAAATACAACTCCCAAGGCTCAGCCAGTATCACATATTAATGTTTAACCAGCAAATCAAAGAAAATGCTAAAATCCACTTCTCTGGATTTTGCACCATGTCCTTTTAGCATCAAGCAACTTCTGATTACTTGTGGTGTTACTGTCCCTTTAACAGTTTGCAAACCACAAAGATTTATAAAGCAGCACAATAGTTAAAATCTTATTCACCAAATAATTATGCAGATGTGCGTGCCACCTTGTTTTGTCTTAACCACCCTGCCGTAGTTCCTTCTGCCACAAAGGGCACAGGCTTATAAACTTCAAAGACAGGATTAGTGCCAAAGTATATGCACGAATTACTTTCTAAAGCTGATGAGGACATCTTTTGTTTTTAGGTCATATCAATGATTGTTGAAATTACAGAGAAACCTACAGTAACCTACAGTTTGTGTTTCATTTTCAATTTCATGAGAAGTTATAGGTGCAATTAATGTGTCCCACACACATTGTCTGCCATTATGTAAATGTATATTTGTATGGTGGTTCTAGGGAAGAAAGGGGCGTAACTACCAGGGGATCACCCGCAGGGGGGGCAGGGAGCCACGGGGGACCCAACTTGTTATTTTTCCTATGACAGATATAGCCTCCTCCCAGAAAACCACTGTGGGTGAAGCACGGATAGGGGCCCCATCATAGTTTTGCTGGGGGGCCCAGTGATTCCTAGCTATGCCGCTTTGAAGGGAATATGTGTGCCTGAAATATACTTGGAAGTTTAACTTTATGCCCTTTACATTGGCAACTAGAAAGTAAATTTGTCATATAATCTAATCCCACCTTCCCAGGTAATAATTATTGTGGGTGTCCCACCCGGCCCTTTATAAAGGAGAATTATATAGCTCATCCCCCTCCTTCATTAACATATGTCAGTAATGTTCAATGCTTAATCATAGACTGGACAATACTTTAAGCTTTCCTCCCCTGATTACCTGCATTGCAAGACACTAATTCAGTAAGTTGCATTTATGTACATGTATGAAGTAGATTATGTAAACAAGAAGGCTTCTATTCCATGTTGTTGACAGTTCATCTCTTTCTTCAGTCTACAATCAGCCATGTAAAGCTTTGTACACACGTGCAATGTCTGGGTCGACCCGTGGCTCATGATGTTGTGCAAGACGCCCATTTTGGCAGAGTATCATTTAATGTATGGGCAGATCATCAACGAGGCCCGAAAGAACAGCCGTTTCGCCCAATGAGTGCCCATACATTAAATGATAGTCATTTGGTGGACCATCATGTGTTGTGGTTCGGCCCATGACTGCACGTGTGTACAGACCTTGCTACAGACCCTTGTACTTCTCCTGGACTTTCTCCCCTTGCATGTGGTATACATGGGAAAATTAAATTACGTTCAGATTCTGTGTATGCTGAAACCTTTATGGATAACTGCATTTTATTTAAAGCACATAGGAAGGTAGGAATAGCAATTAAAAAAAAAAAACCAAAAAAACTGTATGGAGATTTTTTTTGGTATAGATAAGAGGTGTTCAACCTGCAGCCCTCCAAATGGTTGAAAACTGCAACTCCTAGCATTCCCTGGCTGCAAAGAAGCAGGCAATTCTGGGAGTTGTAGTTTTCAAAGGTTACAGCCAGAGTATATTTGTACTCTGCATAGTTTTAAGTTTACACATGGAGATAATCTAACAAAGGATAAGTCAAGTAGGATTTCCCCAGAGAATAAGATAAAACATTATCATGGGGATGTAATAAAAGTTCTTACAATTAAAAATGGTGCTTATTTTGCCCCAACCAATCAGATGTTATTTACCATTTGAAAGCTAACTTCTGATTGGTTGGGAAAAAATTAACACCATTTGTTACGATGAGAACTAATTACATCTCCCTGTATTTGCCATGAAAGAACTGTTTCTGTTATTTAAAGGGCGATATTTTAACTAGGATTTCCCATGCCTTAATGTTAAACCAAGCAGCCAGTTAATGAAACATTATCCTCTTTAAAGTGTTTAACAGGAGCCCAATTAAAGATTTGCCAAAAGCTCAAATGACCTGTTCTGTAACCCACATCTTTCACCATCATTGTACTAGACACACCAGGAAAGGACGCCTTTCATCACACAACCATGGCCAAAAACGTGCACAGGAAGCTTCCCCGTCTGTCTTGGATGGGCATGAGTTCTTTAGCTACCTTCTCTCATATAGAACTTTATGTTTGACTTTGTTTAAGCAGTGCAGCTGATACGCCTCACATGCTTTGATCGTGTGACTTTGGGACTTTACTTGACCACTAATAATGTATATTTAAAGGGCTGGGGGCTGAAAAAAGTCAAGGGCTAATATTAAAAATTACTGTAAACTTTATATAAATACGTCTAGCCACAAGCATTCTGTCCAAATCAGAACATATTAACATGCCATATTTTCCGGCAGATTCCATTGGAATCAATTTGTTTCTATGCAATGACACACGCATTAAGCCGCTGAATGATCGTAGTGTAATAGTTGAGGGGGTCAAAGACCATATACTCCTGTAACACTGAAAAAATGAAGCAGCAAGAACTAACAAGTCATATTACACAAAAGGCGTCCAGCCTATAGGAAGAGCAGATGGTAGATTGGACCATTTATACCTTTCAAGTTTAGATGATAAAGCCATTAACATTACTCATCAGTACCACTTCCACCCTGTCTGTACAAGGGTTCTTCTAGCTGGAGATAGTGATCAAAGTGAAGGGTTGTCTGCTATTCTGGCTATTGGATTTTCCTATTCGCTGCCGTTTCAGAATTTCCTCTTCAAAAAAGCATTGTTACACTCAAAGCTAAACCGCGCAAAGTAGATCAATTCTCGCTAGTCTGATTACAAGAACCGAATGGATTCGGAATTTCCATTTCTTTATAGGACACCTACGCAAGGCTTAGGGAATAAGCAACTAAGTAATTAAAATAAAAACGTACAAATGTATAATAAAGGATTGGATCTGCAGTGTTTTGCTACAAATAATTATAAATACCGGGCAGACTAAATATTTTTGCACTACATGGACTAGCATTAAAGGAGAATTCTTAAGTTGAAAACAAATGTACGAACCTGCTGCAGTACCCTGAATGGCCGTTAGGTGGTGATGGGGAGAATGGGAAGAAATCCTAATACTAATCAAAGGATAACACCAGTGTGGCCGGTAGGGGGGAGAAGAGAGGGAGGGCCCTGCAGGGAGGAAATTGGGGGCAGCACCAGGGGAATGGGGGGTTGCCAAGAGGTAGACTTGCGATTCTTTAAAGAATCAGGGGTTTGCTAGTACGTAAAGAAACTACAAGGTGATAAGGTATTTATTTACTTTCTAAAGGGCTTTCTACCCTCAGCTCAAAGTCAGAAAAATCTTTCAGTTCACCAAGCCCTTTCTTTAATAATTTAATATCCTTGGGTAAACCACTATAAGCTTAAACCTTGTTCATTAAGATATGGGGGGGGGGGGGTCTAGGAAGTAACTACAGAACATGCTGCAATGAGAAGTTTATATCATGGATCGCAGGTCGGCCCCACTATCGCACATGTGTACAAAGCTTTACAAGGCTATTTGAAGACTGCATAGAAAGACATGTACTGGCAACAACATGGAATGGCAGCCTTCTTGGTTACATAATCTACTTTATACATGAACATAAATGCAACTTGTTTATGTAAAGAGACAAAAATTCAGACAAAATTCGCACGTGTGGCCTGTTCTTCGGGCAATGTCCGGCTGGACAGACTACCTACACCTGACTGTGCCATACACGATTATTCCCCAGAAAGGCTGTTTGTCGGGTGTTAAATCGCACAACTGTGGACAAAATCAAGGTGATTGTTGTTACTTGTTTTCTTTTTTTTTCTTAGGATCCTTCACTGTCGGGAACACTTCCCTTAAGAAAGGCATTGACGGGAGCTCGGGGGTGGTGGTGTCTGGAGATGATATTAATAGTGGTGCTTACACAATGGTTTTTCCTCAGAACACAGTAAAGTTGACTGTCTTATTAATCAGTTCGGAGAGCTTTACAACACATTGTTTATATGTAAATGAAAATATACAGCCATGAGGTGGAACTAAACAAGAGGATTATGAAGTAGCGATGGAATTGAGTAATACTATTATCTATTTGAAAGGCACAGCATGATTAATCTGGTTTAAGCAATGACCTTAGACTTCACTGTTCATACTTAAAAGGCCAATTGTCTGCTTTCTGTAAAAATTTTTAACTGGGATTCCTGGGTGGTACCTCGCTAGGAAGGGGTATAGATGGGAGGAATCCCCACTGTTATAGTCAATTCTTTGTGTTTTACTTCAGAAATGTCCTTTTTTTTTTTTTAAATAAAGTTTCAAAATACAATCCGGGAGATTCAATTTAAAATATCATTTAAAATGGCGCTAATTTTGCCCCAACCAATCAGATGTTAGCTTTCAGATGTTAAAAAAGATCTGATTGGTTGGGGAAAAATTAGCACCATTTTAAACGATAAGAACTTTTATTGAATCTCCCTGCTTAATGTTAAAAATGGTGCTAATTTTGCTCCAACCAATCAGATATTATTTAACATTTGAAAGCTAACATCTGATTGGTTGGGGCAGAATTAGCACCATTTTTAACAATAAGAAATGTATTTGAATCTCCTTGATTTTGATTATAATTTACAAATGGATTAAAAATAAAAAATAACAAACCTAAAAAACACATACAGGGTTATTCAATAAAATTATCTTTAAATAGGATGCTAATTTTGCCACCAAGGCTGAAGCCACACTAGGATGCACATTAGCGTGTTTTCCTGCGCATTACAAAACACTTGCTATGTGGTCCGCACAATGTTGCACAATCAGAGCGCAAACCATTTCTTTTAAAAAAATGGTGATGGCACGCGCTCTCCAAAAAGCGGATTGCAGCACAGCATGTGTGGCCAGACAAATTGCCCAACACAAAGGAGAACTAAATCCAAACCCCCTAAAAACACCAATAAGCTATAAAATCCCACTTCAGTAAATTGTAATAAACCAAATGTAAGCCTGTTAAGAACTGGATGAAGTATCTGTGTGTATGTGCAGTGACGGACCACACCACCTGACCTCAGTCACATGCTTCCTTGCTTTATCTGTCCTGTAAAAGGATTGGCTACAGATTACTAATGGGTGTGACCAACTGTAGCAAGTTTCTGCCATAGCTAAGGACTGAGCATGAGCAGAACATAATGGTCGTTGACCAAACTGTGTGATACTAGAATGCTGTAAAGTAAAGCACAAACCATATGTTATTTAGGTAAATTTCCCAGTGCCCGTATTAAAATGAGAGGTAAGACACAGATTATTGGTTTTATATCAAGGTGTTCTGCCTTCTGGTTCAATGTTGTTCTGTGGCTTTAGTTGTCCTTTAAAACCAGCTAACTTTAATAATAAATGACCTACCTCTTATTAAAATGGTATGTTTACATAGGGCTTGTCAAGACAAATATAGGACGGTATGGATGGATAGATTACAGTGCCCTGATTGCAATGTAGCAACCCACACATTGAATGTTTGCTTTAGTAATGCCTCTATTTCTGTCACTACTGAAATAACCACACAAGTACAATCAAAGACTGTTTTATGGTTTAGTAACTGTTGGTGTTTGCTCAGATATGCCCTTCCCATCACGGCACTGTGCTTGTATACAGTATAGACTATAAAATGTTTTGTGTGATGGATGTAATTGATATGTCTGTAAATTGTCAACTATTTGTGTTTCCTTGATGAGTACATACAGTACTGTTCAATGCAAAGTTTGCAGTCATCGACCCCTGGTTGCTGGCTCTGTCCCTCAATGGGCAGAAATTTTACAACTTGATTTATAAACTACCGTATATACTCGAGTATAAGCCGACTCGAGTATAAGCCGAGGCACCCATTTTTGCCTCAAAAATGAGAAAAGATGATTGACCCGAGTATAAGCCGAGGGTATACAGTAACCCTAATACCTTTCCACTGTAGATGTTTGGAAACTACAACTCCCAGCATGCTTGGTTGCTGGGAGTTGTAGTTTCCAACCACCTATAGTAAAAAGAGGCAAGCAAAAAGACAATGTTCTTTTACTCATGGGCCCCCTGATCTAGGCCTATAGGCTATGGGTTTTGCAGAACACTGACTGCAAATAAGAAATTACCCCTTGTAGCTGGGTTACCACTATTGTAGTTTTCATACTGTATATATGTGGTTAGATAGAACGCCAATCTATGTTACTGCTATTAGTAGTGGAGATTCTGTTAATATACTACGGTTAACATAATTATGTAGTGTGATGTTCTAGAATAACTTTCTATCATGTTTAGATGATGCATAGGAAGGCACACGTGGCGTTAATGTAAAACAGGATAAAAATAGGCGGGGGACATCCTTTGGTCAAATCAGGACATCTTTTAGCCACTGTACAGTATATGTTAGAAGAACCCACAACTCCGTCCAATTATTCTGACCATGTATTTTACTGGGTTTCAGTCTACACTCACCACAGGTGTTTTCTACTGAATTAAATTTCTACCAACCCTCCTTTCCAACTGGTGATGTGAGGCTATTTAGGGGGTCTGTGGGGTGCGGCGTGAATACAACTACATTGAGGAGGGTGAGTAGAGAAGCAGGGTGGCATCTACAATGATGTGTGGTTAAGGTAGGTACGAACTTTTTAATGACCTAAATTGACAGTTCAATGTCTCCATTATGTGGGAAATTCCAAAATTTCCTTCAGTTGCTCGGTTTTTTGCTGCATGTTCATCGATTGCGTGTTAATGCATTTTATGTAGTATTTGTCTGTGTGGCTCTTGTTGAACTATACCTCTAACCCTGTTCAGCTCCATCCCTTTCAGACTTTATGAATCTAGCTGAACTACAACTTGCAGAATTTGCTATTTAGTTTTTTCCTGCCTGCACCAGTGTATGTTATAAGCGGTCTGCAGATTCCTCTGTATAGTTATATCTCAGTTTCTGTGGGTGCACTTTATTTTGAAATCAAGCAACTGGATAGGCGTTTATTGTAGTTGATATTTCTTCATAGTAACTTCTGACTACCTCCCCCTCCAAGAGGATTAATTGTTGCAAATTAGGGAAAACTCTTTTTGTACTTGCTCATCCACACAGGCCAGAACAAAGTGCTATCTTGTGTTTTATTGGCCTCTATATGTAAAACTAGAGCCTGGCCTTTGGGGTTGTAGGGAAATTACCTTTAAGGATAAATGCTTTTTATTGCAATATAAAGAAAAGTGATGGCAAAAACAGCTATCTGCTGGATTTTAGTGGAGAAGGGAGCTAAGGGATAAATATGATTTTTTTGTGAATTGAATTAGTCCAATGGTCTGTAAAGCGTTAAGTGAAATCCATGCTAGGGTTGTCTGCAGTACTTTGTATGAGGGGGTCCCTTGTTCTCAATTACTTGTTTTGTTGGAAAGTCCAAAACTGTTTTTTTTGTTGCTCATATAGGGTTAAAATACCCACTGGGTCGCCCAGATGAAGTTTTATTTGTTCTGTTGTCTTTCACTGCACCTTTCACTTGAGAGCAATTCACATGCAGGAAAGTCAGGGAATTCATTAAAAGGAGAATGACACCTTTGAGGATATACATATTGTCATTTTAATATTATTTGGCCTTTATATTTTTCATTTATGTTAAGGTAACTCTTTGCCCTAATCACACTATTAAAGGTTAGGTCACGCGATTAATTCAGTGAGTCACAGCGATTAAAGGTGGCCGTACACTATGCGATATTACTTACCACCCCGCGCGCGCTCCGTTGATGTTCATCGTCCTGCCCGAACCGCCTCTCCCGATCTTATATTCGACCGACATGCGATCGCAAAATGAATGGTGATTTTGTGATCACATGTCGGTCGAATATAATTTCGGGAGAGGCGGTTTGGGCAGGATCATGATACATCACGTGAGCGCTCGGTCGGGTAAGTAATATCTCATAGATGTATGGACCCTTATCCACTGTGTGGAGCATGCTCAGTTAAGTATTTCCATGGCCATGGAAGTGGGGTCCCTCTTCCTGCCTGATTTGCAAATGCTTTTTCTGAGCATACTCAGAAAATTGCTGATTAGCAGAGATCTCTGTAACCAAAGCACATAGAAATGTGGGATCTGTCCTGTATAACCTACCCTTAGCACTGATGATATTAATGTGACGATATCCTTTCTTTTATTACATAATGAAAATACATACCAAATCTTCCCTTATTGGTGCTAAATGTTTTGTTTCACATCATTCTCTGTCAATGGGGTGATGTCTTGTCTGATGTATTACAGATCCAGTGCTAGATTAGTCTGGTTATAAATACAGGTGCACAGCCGCTGAGCTCCATTCTATCTGTGGGTTCCGGACACAAACATTCAACTTGAATCCTACAGTTTTTGTGTCAAAACGATTCAAGTTTCTCCAATTCTTTTGATTGATTTCAGTGCTAGTTTCGCCCATCAATATTTTGTATCTGAATCTGGTAGTTCTGCCCCGAATCCAGGTTCCAATAAACTACCAACACTCCAATAGTTATAAGGGTTTCTTAAAACATCCCAAACAGATCTACACAAAACAGGGATTTCCCCCTTTTTGCAGATACTTGTGCTCAGAACTTTCATTTGAGGTTGTATTTTGTGGTGGCTAACCTCTCGCAGCACTGGAACAGTGAAGGAAGGAGGACGCTGGGTTAAGTTTCTCAAACACCTTTATTACATCGTTATCACCCAAAACCACATTCCCTCCGTTACAGCCTATAAATTGTTGATTAAGACAGTTGTTTCACAACCTGGTGAGGAGTTACTGTGTAAAATTGCTATTTCTTCTGCTATCAGCTCACAGCAATTTAATAAGCATTAAAGGAATGCAGACTACAAGAAAAAGGCCCATTGTCACAGTTGCCCAGAAATGCACCATTAGTGCACCCTTGCCAATTGGCTGTCACTTGTCAGTTTTCAATGTGATTGAATAAAGTTTACTTGATTTACAACTCACAGTCCAGTAAATGGGCGTTGGCGCACGCGGATGGGAACCACCAGCGAATATCGTATATCACAAATGAAAGAACGAAATTCTAGGAGCTTCTGGGCATTAATCTGAAGAATGGTTTAATACATTTCGTTCTTCCACTTTGATATAAGATATCCTGTGTGTGGTTCCCATCTGGGTGCGCCAACGCCCATTTACTGCTTTTGGACTGTTAGTGCGGACCACGTGAAGTGACGGGTCTGGGGCGGCTTCACCCGGATCACCAACTGGTACGGTGAGCAAATAAAACTTCTGCACCTTTATCTCTGTATTTTAGCAAACACTATTGATATTCAGTCGATCGCTGAAAGGCTTTCTTGGGGAAGGGTCTGGGGCAGTTCACCCGGATCGCCCATATGCTTGTGTATGTGTCCATTCACACCTATGGTCTATATATTGGACACATGTCAGTTGTTCGGTATTGTTGTATTGTCTCTGTATTGTTTATTGCACGCTCCACTGAGAAACTATATAACAAACATAAATGAATACCCATGGCCAATCTTAATCCTAGCTAAAGTTGGATAATTGTTGTACGATGCACACGAACGAGCAATCGCACATATCGTACGAAATATAGCATCAAGGATCTCAAAGACCAACGACCAGCGACTATTGTCAGCTTTTTCCCGACGATCACCCTGGCATTTGTTCTGCCGATATCGTATTTGTACATGTCGCCAGTTATAGTTCTACGAAAAATATATATAGGCGCATGCTCTGCTTTCGTAATTGCGCAAAGATACAACGTTACTTTACGTACAAACCTATATCTAAAGACTATCGTGGTGACTATGTTGCTGTGTGTACAGATGTCGTTTCATTGTGAGGATTAACGATAATGTTGTTAAATGTTCGTCACTGCAACGTAGGAACTTCTTAGGGTTATAATTTAACAAAACCCTAGGGGCAAAGCAGTTATAGGGTTGAACAAGAGGGCATTTAACTCCAGGTCTAACCTCAAACAAATTCTGAGAAGAATACAAAGCCTATATACATCACACCAATGGGATACTCTTACCATCCAACTGTCATAACTACAATTCCTAGCAGTCCACTAATCACCAAATCACCAAATTAAAAGTACTAGTTGAGGCCTATCTCTCCTGCGTCACTCTGGACTCTGTGTGTAGCATTTGCTGGAAGGAAGCAGTTTGAACATCCTTGTTTGTAGTAAAACATAAAATCAGTGATCCCTGAATTAAATTTCATGTACCAGTAATTTAATTGTCACAAATTAATGTCCGTAGAAATAGTAGAAACCCTTCTCTGCATTTATTACTACATTTCACTCATTAGAAGTTACACATTGACAGTGCAACGTATCAGCAGTACCATTGCCAAGCTGGGCGAAGAGGTTGCTACTGGATGAAGAATGAGGGCAGAGACCTAAAGCCTGTGGAACAGGATAGGTGACTTTGTACTATTTGGTCCCACTATACGTGCTATATCCAAGAATATGTGGTGGTGAGCACAATTTTGAGCGTTAGCATGTGGCTTCCAAAAATGGTGATCACACGCACTGGAAACCTATGTGATCCAAAAACATTCAGCCATTTTAAAACAAAGTTCCAGTTTACTACAGCTCTCATCCTTAATCTTTTCATGGATAGTAGGATTTACGGAAAACAAAATTTTGCAGATATTTGCTGGGTAGAGCTATGCCTTAATGGTGACTGGGGAGTTCAGCTTAATTACTTTGATGTGAACTTGAAATAAGCAAAATTTTTGGTGTTTAAAATACTTTTTCCAGTGGCACTGCTGTATGTGGCAGCTTGACTGTACAGTGGTCTAAAGGTGGCCATACACGATGCGATTTGTACAGCATATGTACCGACACTCACATTGGTCTGTCGGCACACATGCTGTGGGAACCGCATACACATACTGACCGATCCCCATACAGTCGTGCGGCCATACACTGTACGTTCATATACGGTTCCCTTTACTAAAGTAAAGGGAGACGAAAACGACCAACGGAAATTGCGATGTAGTCGATTACGGTCGTTCGACGGCATACCTCGGTTGATCGGAGAAAGCCCTACACATGAAATAAGTGGTAAATCCCTTGATAATGGGATTTACGCATAATCGTTTGTATGTATGGTCACCTAATAGAATGGATTCATGTAGTGAGGTATTGAGAAGTCAAAACATATTGCTCTGTAGCTTATGTAAGGGGAAGTAATAATGTGTGCTATAACAAGATAACTCCGACCCATACTACAGGCAGGGCTGGTATGACCGTATCCTAGCAAGCCATTTATCTATTTATAATATTTTTTATGGCTATCATTTTACACGCAAATTAAAAAAATGGGGGAAGTAAATGGGTCTCGGAGAGAGAATGTTATGATGTGCAAGCCCACCTGTTTCATAGTCTATTGGAGTGACACTAAATGAATACCACCTTTTTATTTTTATAGTCAAACACATGACTGCCTATCCAGATAATAAAAGTCTAATTATATTAGTACAATTTTAAAATAACAGCTACATGACCCGGGGACATCTAGGCTTGGCGACCTGCAAAGGTTAGGGCACCATTCAAATACGGGATATTAGCAGCCTTAGGCTGGGTACACACACCAACAATTTTTTTCGGCCGGCCGACCGATTCACGGCACTTATGGTCAGTCAACGAAAATATCAGCTGGTGTGTGGCTGGCCACAACGACAATAGTTTGTTCGTCCAGATCGGACATGTCGGAAAATTCAGATGATCGTGCCTTTCCTATGGGACCCCACGATCGATCGTTCGCAATTTTTTTTAAATCTATGCATAGACTAAGACTGGGTACATACTTTAATTAAAAGGGACATTTCCGTAGAGCAGAAACAAAATTTCCAACTGTAATGTGGGACGACTGTGTTGGGAGAGGCTGTTAACTTCTGAAAATTTTCCCCGCCTACAGTCGTCCCCCTGTAGTACATTATAGGAAGTTGGTCCAGGGGAGGACTTGTCCAGTAGGCTAAGGGGCAAATGCCCCCGGGCTGGTTTCCAGTAAAAAATTTGGGCTGTCCCAGAAGCTATTAGGAAGTTGCGTGCTTTTCCTTGCCCCACCCGCCTTTAGCTCTAACATGGGCAAGGAAAAGGAAACTCCTCTTCCTCCTTCAGATCATTTCCCATTCAGCCCTCCAGTTCATTAGCCTTGTCTTCAGCCCTTCAGTTCATTAGGAACAAAGGAACATTGGGTAAGTATGACTTGACTTAGAAAGTCTACCACTGTAAGGACGGAAGGGGGAAGATTTTAGGACTATAATTGTCCTACCACTTGCAAATATTGCCGCCAACAATGTAAAATGGGAATAGTGGTCTTAAAAATGGGTGTAAAAACAAGTTTGTGACCTTAGCAAAGTGGGCCTGGTCAAAAATGTTGTGATCTACTGTAAAAAGGTCACTTGGTTGTATTTACCCCCAGGCCAAAAGGTCCCAGTCCTCCCATGAGTTGGTCCATGTGTCAGTCCCGAACATTCTCCCTGTACTTTAAATTGGGAGAATGCTGGGTACTGTTTGTATCTATAAAAATGACAAACAGAATTAAATGACAGACAGAATCTGATTGTGACACCCAAAATGACTAGAACTGGCCCAGACATGAGCAATTGCAACATATATGAATGAGTGACATATTTTAGAATATACTTTCACTTGGGCCATGTCCTCCAAGCAGATTTTGTAGCTGATCATGAACACCTTAAAATGCTGCTTTTGTCATATGGACAAAATGAATTATTTCTCCAATCGTATCTGTTCAGAAAGCTCTATAATCTATCCAGACTGGCAGTGGTGAAACTGCAGGGACCCGGGACCCTGCAAGTTTGGTGGCTGGGCATCAGACCTCCCCCCCCCCCCCCTCCCCGTCGCACTGCAATAGCTTGTTTAAACACTGTATGCAGTAAGGTACACGCAATCAGCTGTTTAAAAGACCAACCAAACCAGCAGGTGTTTAAAAACTGATCGTGGGCCCTCTTGTCCCTGGGTCCCCCACTGGCACTGGCAGAAGTTGCCCACTGCAGACTGGCTTCCTGATTGGCTGCAGGGTGCACACTAATGTACATTATGTCCGATTGCATATTACTATGCTAAAATATATCTCTGACATTGTGTTATATATTTGTGATAGTCAGGATCATGGTTTAAACACATTATCTCCTTGTTGCTTCCTGTGTTAAGCCAGGGGCTTAACTACCGGGAAGCAACTGAGGGGGCCCGGGAGCCCCATCTTCTTTTTTTCAGAAGATATAGCCCCCCTCACAGAAAACTATTGTGGATGAACACAGATAGGGGCCCCATCATAGTTTTGCTGGGGGCCCAGGGATTCCTAATTACGCCACCGTAACATGCTTAGCTTTCTGAGTAATATTAATGATTGTTAGCTTTCTCGTATCTTGACCTGTATCCCTCCCCCAACTTGTATTTATTGTCCCCCCCCCTTAGATTGTAAGCTCTTAAGGGGTCACACTTATTTAAAATATATGTATTCTAAACCTATGTATAAAAACTTCTCAAAGGGGAGCCTTTTTACCTATAGTGTGTCCTTGGTGTATTTATTGCAACAGCTTGGCAGTGAGTTCCCTGGTTCTTACATCACTGCTGGACTATATTGAACTATCTCCCAAGTCGTGTTATAGTATATTATTGAGGTTGAATAAAGACATATGTCCATCCAGTCAACACCCACCTAGCAATATCTTCATTTCCTGCCTAACTGTTGATCCAGGAAGGCAAAAAAAAACACCAAATTTATGAAGGGGAAAAAATCCTTCCTGACTCCAAGTGGCAATCGGTAATTTCCCTGGATCAACTCTACTTTATCACTACAAACCAGTAACTTGAACATTCTTGTTTGCAGAAACTCATCCAGCTTTTTGAAACTGACCAATGAACCTGCCATAAACAACGTCCACTGGAAGACCGTTCCATAGCTTTACCGTTCTCACAGTGAAAAACCCTTTCCGAACTTGAAGAATAAACCTTTTTTCTTCAAGTCTTAAGGGATGTCCTCGTGTCCTCTGACATGTTCTATTGGTGAACATGCCCCAGATAGTTTATTGTATGGCCCGTTAATGTATTAATCACAGTAATCCCACAGTAATCCCCCGCAAGCGCCTTTTCTCCAGCCTTTACATAATTGTAACTTTTCAGTCTCTCTTCATATTCAAGCTCCCCAATCCCCTATTAATTTAGTGTGCTCAAACTAAAAACGTGATTGAGGTAACACACAGACAACCAACATAATAACTGCTAAGGGCAACTTTTATACATGCGCTCACACGACAGTTTTCGAGCAACAAGTGCTCTTCTCAAGTGTGAGATAAAGAGCACTTGTTGCTCGATATGTTGTGTGAGCATATGAAATAAAGTTGCCATTAGCGTTTACTGTTGGTCGCCTTGGTTACCTTTATCACGTTTTATGTTTGAGCTACTTTCATATGCTATGGATGGACGCATAAGTAGATGTAAACATACCAGCCATTACCTTTGCTGTGGACTACTTATTTATTCATTTAGTTGCCTCTCTGAACCCTTTCCATTTCAAAGATGTCCTTTTTGTACACAGGATTCCAAAATTGCACTGCATATTCCAAATGAGGCCTTACAATGCTTTGTAAGGGGGAGAATAACATTTTCCTCCTTGAATCCATACCTCTCTTTATACAAGGCAATACTATGCTGGCTCTGGCTGTGCCCCTGGCACTGCTTGCTACATTTAGTTGTTATCCACAAAACCCAAGATCCCTTTCCAACAGGATTCACTTAACACAGAGCCATTTATGTATAAGCAGCACAAGGATTTTTAAGTCCCAAAGCATCACCCTTACATTTATCAACATTGAATCTCTTGCAGCCAGTGTGACAATCTCTCTAGATCCCCCTGCAACGATTGCACATCCTCTGTTTTTAATGGTCACACAGTTTGTGTCGTCAGCAACACAGAAACCTTGCTGACAATACCACTTCCAAATCATAATAAATAGATTAATAGAAGCGGCCCCAACAAGAATCCTGTGGCACCCCACTGGCACTTTAGTCCATAGATGAAGCCCCATTTAACCCTACTCTCTGCATCCTATTATAACCAATTTTCTATCCATGTACAATGTGACTCCCAAGACCAACAGACCTCAGCTTATACATTGTCCCTATGGGGGACTGTATCAAAGCCTTTGCAAAATCCAAGTAAACTACATCTACTGCTATGCCAGAGTCTAAATTTCTACTTACTTCTCATAAAAGCCAAGTAAGTTAGTTTGACAAGAACTATTCCTACTAAATCCTGCTGGTTACTACTTTAATGTCAGTCCTTGAAACATACTCTAGAACATGTTCCTTATTAAACTTTCCAGTATCTTCCCCACCACTGAAGTTAAACTTCAGGCCTGTAATTACCCGGCGTGAACGACTACCCTTTTTAATATTGGAATAATATCAGCCTTTTCCATCCAGAGGCACACCTCCAGACATGAGGGAATCTGCAGAAATAAGAACAATGGCCTAGATAAAACTGACGTAGCTCCAAGTACCCGAGGATGTATTTTATCCGGTCCAGGATATTTACCGTATATACTCGAGTATAAGCCGGAGATAAGCCAGCCCCCATTTTGCCTCAAAAATAGAAAAGATGATTGACCCCGAGTTAATAAGCCGAGTATACAGTCCCCTAACCTTTCCACTGTAGATGTTTGGAAACTACAACTCCACACTGCTTGGTTGCTGGGAGTTGTAGTTTCCAACCACCTATAGTAGAAAGGTTTGGGGGTTACTGTATGCAGCTGCATACGTCCCCCACCCTAATACCTTCCACTGTAGATGTTTGGAAACTACAACCCCAGCATGCTTGGTTGCTGGGAGTTGTAGTTTCCAACCACCTATAGTAAAAAGGTATGTGGGTGTCTGCATGGCATACAGTACCCCCAGCCTCCCCCCAGTCCCCCCCCAGCTCTTACTCACACCGTACCTGGTCTTCAGTCTTCCTCTCTCTGCAATCCAGAAGCCGCGAGTCCGGCCGGCTAGTCCCATTACTGCTTCGCGCTGTGCGATGACGTCATCCCGCCGCCAGCGTGCGTGATGACGTCATCGCGCAACCGCGAAGAACTATGGGAACTGCCGGCCGGACTCGCGGCTGCCTCTGGATTGCAGGTAAGTTCCTTGTGACTCGAGTATAAGCCGGTCAAGGTTTTTAGGTTTTTTAAACCTAAAAACCTCGGTTATAATAGTTCAACGATAACGTAGTTACATATACTGCCTGTTACGTTATCAAATGGGCCATAATTCTCTAATATTTGTTCAGAGTGGACATTTTGGAGATTGGGAGAAGAAGTAAATCTTGAGATCACATTAGAAAATTAACCAGTTGACCTCTTATAAGGGACTGTCTGAATTTCCCTCTCACCTATGTAATGCAAGAACTATGTGCCTACAATTGCACTTTCCTATCTGATGTAAACACTGCACTTGATTGACTCCTTCCTGTAGGACTTTCAGGTAATTAACCTGCCCCCACATTTATAACATGAAAATGATTCTGGAGACTTAGATTGAGGCTTCATTGTAGGGTCACAGTCCATTCGAACAGCTAAGACAGAGGGATTTTAATGGATACCTAGTGTTTTGTTGAAAGGTTACGTGTTTATTTTTTGTTAAAGTTGCCATTCTCACTGGGATTCTTTGCATGCCTGAACTGGTGTTCTACCTGCCGATTAGCAGCCCTCTTCTCCAGCTGATCTATGAGCCAGTTCCCATCTTTTTGACCTCCGTGTTAATCAAGCACAAGTTCTGCACAGCTTTATCTAGTAGAATAAATTTGTCTATAGTGGAAAGTCTTGTGTTTTTAAGCAAAATATCCATAGGAGTTTTATTATTTTCCGGAAACTACTACATAAGTTGGCATCTCATAGTAAATCATTTTTCTACTGAATTTGGTTAATTTTGCAAACAGTTGGTAATCTATTATTTCTGAAACAATCTAAAAGTTATGCTGGCCACACACTAGAGATCTTAGCTCATAATGTCCAGACACGTTTGGCCTGGAAGATCATATTGTGTTGATATTTTATTGCATAATGAATGGGAAAAGTCAAAGTAAATCGCTGCTGGAAGGTACCGTGCTAAAGCTTCGCACACACGTTGGATAATTATCGTACGATGCAGCCGACAAACGAGCAATCGCACGATATCGTACGAAATATAGCATCAATGATCATCAAGACCAACAACCATTGACATATGTCGGCTTTTTCTGACGATCAGCCTGGCGGATTTGTTCTGCCGATTATCGTATATTTGTACATGTCAGCAGATTATCGTTCTACGAAAAAATATATAAGGCGCATGCGCTGCTTTCGTAATTGCTTGATGATACAAGCGTTACGTATGAACATCTACCACTAACGACTATTGTGGTGACTATTTTTGCTGTGTGTACAGATGTCGTTTTAATTAGAGGATTAACGATATGTCATTGACCGTTCATCCTCGCATCGCACGAAATTATCCAACTTGTGTACGGCTTTAGATGGGATAGATTGGCAATCAAACATCAAATCTGATATCAAACATGTAATGGACAGACGTCTGTGATGTAAATCGTGACCATAGACATTTAGCCTTTGAATTTGATCATTTAGGTTTAAAGGTCTCGCTAAGATATACTATCTATTAATGATCATTGGATTGAATTATTGTTATTATTATTATGTCTTATTCTGTATGATTGGTCCAAATGTGTAATTTCTATAGAACGGTACTAAATGGATCTAATGGTTTGGAGTGTTGATTTAGCCTGGTGGCTTCTGTTCCTGTTCCCCAAGTTTTTCTAAATTTGGATTTAAGATGCATCTACAGGTCTCTTTATCAAAAGCCTAAATAATCGAACTTGTGCACAACCCATACTACTACAGTTTATTCAACTAGATGACAGCAGAGCAATTAAATCCACTTCAGCAGATCTGCATTCTCTAATGTCCTATCAAACATCAGTCTGTGTGTGGGCACCAGGTTACAGGCAGCTCCTACAGACAGTGATGAAATGTATTGAATCTGTCACCAGTTAAATGGTTCCCCCTTGACATGTGTAGGAGGTTATTAGCTGCACCTACTAGTAGATCTAATTCACAGGACATAGGAAGTTTGTGTCTAGTGGAGTTTGAAATTGATCATTTATTATGAATTTTTTACATATAATAAAGAATTTATTAAAATAAGGGATGTATGTCTAGATGGAAAAATCATTCGTGCTTAACTAGCCTAAGTGCCAAGCCAAATTGACTGGATATAGAGCTGTATAAATATATATATGTTACGTTATTCACAGTTGGTACAAATAAAAACAGTTACTGCAGTCTCAGTTCTGCATTCCATTGCATTGTACACAAGATAATGTTTCTTGTTAAACTTTTTAATTCACATCATTTGTCTGATTCAGAGACAAGTTGTTCCTTGCTCCTAATGCCGACACTATCAATTCATCTACTTTCGGACCAGAAACTCATCTACAGTTTAACCGGTTATTGTGCAAGCAAGTCTACTAAAATCCTATGCCGATTGCTTGCTTTAAAATTTAGCATTGTGGTGAAGGCTCATGTGTATACCTGTATAGGGTATAATCATAGAAAAACATTGCACACATAACTTTAAGGACACTTTCTGCACAAAGGCAGAAGGTAACCAAACCTGGGATAAGCAAATGTATGTAACTTATTCCTAATTATTAATAATAAAAGGATTTTACTAAATATTTGTATGGCACCTTTTTCAGATTGTGTTCCAAAAAATTTATATATAGAAAAGAACAAGAAACATTTTGGGATTATGAAACATGTTATTGTATCACATCACATTTCAATTTATCTTAGAGTGTTAGTCCTATGATGGGAAGTCTGAATTATTATAAAAGTTTGTGTGCCAGATTATAAATTAGCCCCAGCAACCTTTGGTTTTCAGTTGTTAAAAACACCTCCCACTGTCACATCTCCTGTTTGGTTGGCAGGAAATGTCAGAACTTGCAGTTAAATAAATCCAATCACTCTTCAATGATTTGGTTTTTTATAGATTCATCTACACGGTGTTACATATAATAGGCTGTTAACATTTTAACACCTATTTTTCTCCAGAATTGATGCACTGAGATATTCTTGCTTATTTATCCTGTTCTCTGTTAATCCATCAAATTGCATCAATGGAATGTGTTAGTTGAAAGATTGTATCAGTGATTTTATTTTTAATATTTATGAAATCATTTACCAATTACACCTACCTGTTATTAAATTAGTTGTTTAATCTCATCAATTGCCATTTTTATAAAAACTTTATGAGGGTAAATGTTTTATTCAAGGTTATGGTCTTCTGAAGTCTTTCACAGGTCATAATGTTCTCTGCTTAGAACCCACAATCTTCAAAGAACCCTTGAAGAACCTTTTGTCATCAATCAACAGCAGAATAGAATCTCTAGAGATTCCTTAAAAGGCCCCATATATAAACGCACAACCACGTCCTTCAGTAGAATAAATGTTTTTATTCCACCAACATATTTAAAAACCCATAAAGTGCTACATATTAAGACACTTCAAATAGAGTCACATAATAACTGGTATCTTAAAACAATATAAATGCACACATAAATACATAAAAACCAGATTGGGCAACCCCAATCTTGAAGTTCGTGCCAACCCACAGAAAGAGTTTCCTCCAGTGCAGGCAATGTTAAAAAAGGGGTGTTATGTCTTTTCTCAAATCAAGTTACCCATGACTAAAAATCGATCCAATGACCCATTCCACCCAAACATCCGGATCGTAATAACTGCAGCAGCAGGGTCGGGACTTACGTGAGAAGCCTTCTCCTTGGTATGCATTACTTAAGGTGCCACACTCTTCCCCCAGCTGGGCTGTTCTAGGAAAATACGACACCATCATGTCCTATTTTGCCACAACTGAGATCGCTACATATCACAGTTAGCTCGCACATGGACCCACATCTGTTACAGACTTCTACACACACGGACCAACAATGACAAACATTTTGTCATGTATGATTAAAATTTGAATGCAATGAGTATACTTTACCATTTACTCTATTGCAAATATACTGTAAAGTGCATAAAACATTTGCATTGCAAAGTTTGCTGTGCCTGAAAAGTACAGAACCATGTACTGGACATTGCCACTAACAATTTCATTATCTTCCCCCGTGTTCGTCTTACGGAGCTGCAAAATATAATAAACATGGAAAACATTGTGGATTGTGTTTGGCAGGTGTAGTTGAGGAATATTGCAGATTTCACAGCACAGGAACTTTTTGCAGAAAGAATCAACTTTTCTGCTCTTGTGGGATTTTTCTTTGAAATTTGCCCTATTGGTCACAGTGTTTTCACAAAGATAGAGGTGGTTTTCAAACATTACGCTGGTTTTTTTTTTAGGGTCCTGAGGTGGTGAATTTTTGCATACCTTTTATAGCATTACCTGAAGGTCAGATTCAGAACACTGGCTCTGAATGGGAATGGGCGGTGTTAGTGAGAAAAAAAACAATATGTCACAAATTGAGAAGTAAAAGAGCCACACAGTGGGAAATTTCACAGATGTTTAATTGTTGGGCTTGGAAGATACTGATGGACAGAACGGAATTACTAATTTCATCATTCTGATTGGATCACTAACTAAGCAGGAAAACAACTGAACATTCAGCGGAAAAACCACATTTCCTATTTGGGGATTAAGTAATCCTACACAAACTTGGTCACCTAAGCTTTTGGGTGATGGATATGGAGGCTATGGGCCTCAAACCTTTAATACCACCAGTTGACAACTTTTACATACTAAAAATACAATTAATTTACAGGATAACTTGCAATACAAATCTTTAATATTTTTACATTTCTTTTTTAAATACCAAAAATTGGCCTGGAGGAGTGTGCCCAAAAAAATGGATGTAACAGTTTATTGATACAGTACGGACTCCGTACTTGTTATATTTAGACTATAGCTTGAGCTTACTGTAAAAGTAAGGCATATAATAAAAAAGAAAGGATAATCCTACCAGAACGCGTTCCACATTTATTGTAAATTACCACCGGTACATAAAAGTCTAAATAAATCCTGGTTGTAATAGTGTGTGCAGTATTACACAGGATTTGGTATCCTTCATAGTATACAACACCAAAATTTTTTATTGACTTGGCACCCTCTTTAATATATGTAGCATAATAATTGAGTTTGAATAAAGACATTGTCCAGCAAAAGAAAGAAGTAGGGGAGCACACTACTCAGTGAATTCACAATTTATTGGTATAACCACACTACAACGTTTCGCGCGCCCTGTCCCTTCCTCAGGTATCCATCAAGTCCAACTTTTTCACCCCCTTTTTAACAGTTGATCCAAAGAAACACACAAAAAAGCTTAAAAGGGGGGGGGGATTCCTTCCTGACCTCCAAAAGGCAAATTGGAAAATATTACTGGATCTACCAGAACTACAGTATAGTATTAATACCAGTAATTCTCAATATTATTAATCCCTGTACCAACCATATCACAGCATATGTATTAATACCAGTAATTCTAAATATTTTTTTGTTTTAGAAACTTATCTAGGCCACTTTTAAAGCATTTCAATGAACTGCCATTACCACATCTGTTGGAAGGCAATTCCACAGTGGACATGATATAACACCATTACTAAACATATTTACATATGGACAGAGATGTTGGACTTTGAAAGGGATAGGCTATTTATGGAGTAGGAGTACAGCCTTTATAAATATTACTGAATATAATTTTTGGTTTGTTGTTTATAGTAATCATTAATATACTGTTATAGTTGCACAACACATAACCTTTTTTATTGACGTGTGTAGCCTCTAAGGTATGGGACATTTTATTATATCATTTCCAAAGATATCTGTTGTATTCAATTAGATCAACGGACTTGAAGTTTATTTCTTGAAGACGTTTGCTAGTCATCCGACTGGCTTTCTCAATTCAGAATGACTTGTACAAGAATCTTTGGCATTATGTACCCTGGAAAATCCCAATTAGCATATCACAGCCAGAGTGTTAGGCGTGATTGCATAGTGACTAAGAGGTGTTATAGGAACGCCCAAGTAAGATGTCAAAACAGCATTGTAACATGGCAGACAGCTGGTGTCGAACCCCCCACCTCTATTTAGGCTTGGTTTCTTTATTTTCACATAAATGGCCTCCTTAACACCTCTCTTGAACCAGTCATGTTCCTTTGCCAATATTTAACATTACAATCTTCAAAGGTATGTCCTTTATCCTTAAGATGCAGGTACACGGCTGAGTCCTGACCCGAGGAATTGACTCTTCTGTGCTGGGCCATACGTTGATGCAGTTGTTGTTTGGTCTCCCCCACATACAAATCAGGGCATTCTTCACTGCACTGCATATATGATGTCGCTTTTCTTGTGTTTCGGTATTGGGTCTTTCGGATGTGCCAATTGCTGCCTCAGTGTGTTGTTCGGTTTTAAAGCAGACAGGCATACGGGTGTTTTTGAAAATCAACTGTCTGCCATGACAATGGCTGTTTTGACACCTTACACTGGGCATTCCTATAACACACCTCTTAGCCACTATCCAATCACACCCTTAACACTTGGCTGTGATATGCTAATTGGGATTTCCAGGTCCATAATTGCCAAAGATTCTTGTACAAGTCATTCTGAATGAGAAAGCCAGTCGGATGACTAGTGAATCTTCTTCAAGAAATTAACTTCAAGTCCAGTTGATCTAATTAATCAACAGATATACCATGACCTGGATGACTGAGAACCTTCACAAGCATTACCAAAAGATTAAAGAGGTACGAATGGGCAAAGACAATTTATGTGGTATGTGTACAGTCTTTATTATTACTGGAGAATATTATTTAACTTGTGTTTGTATTACTGAACTAGACTGAGCATATATTATAGTTGTACAACACTGAATGTTTATTTTACTTATATGATTAGGGAATTTGTGTGCGTGTGCAAAATAAAGCACCTCATTTCTCCAGCAATCTTCTGGTCCATGCATTTATAACATCACGGTTGGACTACTGCAATGGTCTCTATACAGCCTTCCAAAAAAAGACCTGCAACGCCTCCAACTAGTAGCCAACTCCACTGCTACCGATAAATTGGAATTCTGTTTAAGATCGGCTTATTGACATTTAAATCCTTGCACAAGTAGATTCTGAGAAATCAACATTTCATTTACAGAATTACTGTGAAAGACCTCCAGCCCAGAAGTAGAAATTATAATATGTTCCCCTATCCCTGACCTCTTACTAGGTATTTTGCTGCCTGCCAGCAACATTTAAGAGAATCAGAGAAGAAAAGAAGAGCGGGAGGGGGAGATGTGTAAGCAGAGCAGTGTCCATGGTGAGGCTTTGCAGAACTTAAGTGGTCATAGACACTACAAGGAGGCAGTGAGTAAGGGGGGTGGGGGAAATTGATCACTCACTAAATATTAATATTTAATGACGAGGTAAGCAAAGATAATATGTGGTACCACCATTTTACTTCTCTCAAATTGTACAACTAATGTAAAGTTGTTTGAGTATAGTGAAACTTTAAAATAGAGGTAGCAACTGTGTAAGTACTTTTACAACTTATATATACCTATATATTTTATTGTAGCTATATGACTTACTACAGTCATCTTCTTAATGCTTATATACATGCTTAAATAACTAACAAAATTACACACAAATTAACACCTATATTATACTAATAATGTATAACCCCCATCCCATTGTTAGCTCCTCAATTTAATGTAATCTCGTATAAATGTATAAATTATTTTATAGAATAGGAAGGATTTGTGTAAGGTCAGGATTTGTTTTTATTGGTTCTTTGAAGCCATACATTAATAATAAGCACTCATAATCTAAGAAGAAAGAATGGAATGGCTGACAAGTTCCTGTTTGTCAAACCATCTGTCATCATTGCAGATACGACTTTAATGGTTTCTTATAAACTACAGTAAAACTTTGGGGCAAGGGGACTTTGATTATTTTAGTGATTTTGAATGACTAACAATAATCCTCATTTGATGACAATAGAGTATTATGACTAATATTGATAATATATATATATATATATATATATATATATTATTTGTGTTTCATTTTTTTTTTATGTTTATAGGAAACATATAAAGGTATAGGTTCCTCACTCCCAAAAAGTTTCACTGCTCAAAGATGAAAGATAAACCTTCTTTATTCACACATGGGAAGAAGAGGCAGCTCAGGGAACAGCAGTCCGTAATTGGCAATGAATGATTGGTACCTGGAAGACTTAGTAGGAGGGAAAGCTGGGGGCAGAATGTCACGTTGAATAGGTTTGCCTTTCTCCTTCCAGCAATGAAACTATTGTCTCATCCAGTCTTCAAAAAACCTTTCTAACCAGCCCTATCACTAGACTTGATTCAGATACCGTATATACTCGAGTATAAGCCGAGGTTTTTAGGTTTAAATTTAACCTAAAAACCTTGACTCGGCTTATACCGAGTCAGAAGGCACTTACCTTAAATCCAGAGGCAGCCGCGAGTCCGGCCGGCAGTTCCCAGTAGTTTCTTCGCGGTTTGCGCGATGACGTCATCACGCACGCTGGCGGGATGACGTCATCGCGCAGCCGCGAAGCAGTATGGGAACTGCCGGCCGGACTCGCGGCTGCTTCTGGATTGCAGAGAGAGGAAGACTGAGACCAGGTACGGGTAAGTGAGCTGGGGGGGGACTGGGGGAAGGGCTGGGGGTACTGGGGGAGGGCTGGAGGGACAGTATGGTGTTTAGCTTATAGCTTTCTAAGTTACTAATAAGGTCAGTCATGTTGGATTTAAAGTGATGAATAAATTGGATTTCAGAATGGGATTTTCTTCTTGTTAAGGCTCACAACTAACAGGGTTGGAGCTAGAGACACCACCAAACAGATTATGAGAAGCAAAGGAACAAGAACTGCCTATTAAAATGTATCTTACTCTAATCAGCACAACTTATTTAAGGTATTCAAGCCCCCTGAGCAAAACAACATGTGGGGCTCTAACACCTATGAGTATTTGAAGATATGATTTGGGTGATATATAGGTTTGCCTTTCTCCTTCCAGCAATGAAACTATTGTCTCATCCAGTCTTCAAAAAACCTTTCTAACCAGCCTATTCACTAGACTTGATTCAGATACCGTATATACTCGAGTATAAGCCGAGGTTTTTAGGTTTAAATAACCTAAAAACCTTGACCGGCTTATACTCGAGTCACAAGGCACTTACCTAATCCAGAGGCAGCCGCGAGTCGGCCGGCAGTTCCCAGTAGTTCTTCGCGGTTGCCGCATGACGTCATCACGCACGCTGGCGGGATGACGTCATCGCGCAGCCGCGAAGCAGTAATGGGAACTGCCGGCCGGACTCGGCGCTGCTTCGGATTGCAGAGAGAGGAAGACTGAAGACCAGGTACGGGTAAGTGAGCTGGGGGGGGACTGGGGGAGGGCTGGGTCAACGTGACATTCTGCCCCCAGCTTTCCCTCCCTACTAAGTCTTCCAGGTACCAATCATTCATTGCCAATTACGGACTGCTGTTCCCTGAGCTGCCTCTTCTTCCCATGTGTGAATAAAGAAGGTTTATCTTTCATCTTTGAGCAGTGAAACTTTTTGGGAGTGAGGAACCTATACCTTTATATATGTTTCCTATAAACATAAAAAAAAAATATATATTATTATATATATATATATATTCAATATTATGTCATAATACTCTATGTTGTCATCAAATGAATGGATTATTGTTAGTCATTCAAAATACACTAAAATAATCAAAGTCCCCTTGCCCCCAAAGTTTTTACTGTAGTTTATAAGAAACCATTAAAGTCGTTATCTGCAATGATGACAGATGGTTTGACAAACAGGAACTTTGTCAGCCATTCCATTCTTTCTTCTTAGATTATGAGTGCTTATTATTAATGTATGGCTTCAAAGAACCAATAAAAACAAATCCTGACCTTACACAAATCCTTCCTATTCTATAAAATAATTTATACATTTATACGAGATTACATTAAATTTGAGGAGCTAACAATGGGATGGGGGTTATACATTATTAGTTATAATATAGGTGTATATTTGTGTGTAATTTTGTTAGTTTAAGCATGTATATAAGCATTAAGAAGATGACTGTAGTAAGTCATAATAGCTACAATAAAAATATATAGGTATATATAAGTTGTAAAAGTACTTACACAGTTGCTACCTCTATTTTAAAGTTTCACTATACTCACTCAAACAACTTTACATTATGTATGTACAATTTGAGAGAAGTAAAATGGTGGTACTCACATATTTATCTTTGCTTACCTCGTCATTAAATTATTAATATTTAGTGAGTGATCTTAATTTCCCCCCACCCCCCTTACTCACTGCCTCCTTGTAGTGTCTATGACACTTATAAGTTCTGCAAAGCCTCACCATGGACACTGCTCTGCTTACACATCTCCCCCTCCCGCTCTTCTTTTCTCTGCTGATTCTCTTAAATGTTGCTGGCAGGCAGCAAAATACCTAGTAAGAGGTCAGGGATAGGGAACATATTATAATTTCTACTTCTGGGCTGGCAGGTCTTTCACAGTAATTCTGTAAATTGAAATGTTGATTTCTCAGAATCTACTTGTGCAAGGATTTAAATGTCAATAAGCCGATCTTAAACAGAATTCTCCATTTTATCGGTAGCCAGTGGAGTTGGCTACTAGTTGGAGGCGTTGCAGGTCTTTTTTTGGAAGGCCTGTATAGAGACCATTGCAGTAGTCCAACCGTGATGTGATAAATGCATGGACCAGAAGATCTGCTGGAGAAATGAGGTGCTTTATTTTTGCACACGCACACAAATTCCCTAATCATATAAGTAAAATCTAAACATTCAGTGTTGTACAACTATAATATAATGCTCAGTCTAGTTCAGTAATACAAACACAAGTTAAATAATATTCTCCAGTATACTAAGACTGTACACATACCCCATAAATTGTCTTGCCCATTCGATACCCTCTTACATCTTTGGTAATGCTTGTAAGGTTCTCAGTCATCCAGGTCATGGTATATCTGTTGTATTTAATTAGATCAACTGGACTTGAAGTATTTCTTGAAGATTTCACTAGTCATCCACTGGCTTTCTCAATTCAGAATGACTTGTACAAGAATCTTTGGCAATTATGTACCCTGGAAATCCCATTAGCATATCACAGCCCAAGTTGTTGGGTGTAATTGGATATGGGCTAGAGGTGTTATAGGAATGCCCAGTGTAAGGTGTAAAAACAGCATTGTACATGGCAGACAGTTGATTTCAAAAAAACACCGTATGCCTGTCTGCTTTTAAAACCGACACAACACTGAGGCAGCAATTGGCACATCCGAAAGACCCAATACCGAAACACAAGAAAAGCGACATCATATATGCAGTGCATGAAGAATGCCCTGATTTGTATGTGGGGGAGACCAAACAACAACTGGCATCAACGTATGGCCCGCACAGAAGAGTCAATTCCTCGGGTCAGGACTCAGCCGTGTACCTGCATCTTAAGATAAAGGACATACCTTTGAAGATTGTAATGTTAACATATTGGCAAAGGAACATGACTGTGTCAAAGAGGTGTTAAGGAGGCCATTTATGTGAAAATAAAGAAACCAAGCCTAAATAGAGGTGGGGGGTTCGACACCAGCTGTCTGCCATGTACAATGCTGTTTTGACATCTTACTCTGGGCGTTCCTATAACACCTCTTAGTCACTATGCAATCACGCCCTTAACACTTGGCTGTGATATGCTAATTGGGATTTTCCAGGGTACATAATTGCCAAAGATTCTTGTACAAGTCATTCTGAATTGAGAAAGCCAGTCGGATGACTAGCAAAACGTCTTCAAGAACTAAACTTCAAGTCCAGTTGATCTAATTGAATACAACAGATATCTTTGGAAATGATATAATAAAATGTCCCATACCTTACAGAGGCTACACACGTACAATAAAAAAGGTTATGTGTTGTGCAACTATAACAGTATATTAATGTATTACTATAAACACAAACCAAATAATTATATTCAGTAATATTTATAAAGGCTGTACTCCTACTCCCATAAATAGCCTATCCCTTTCAAAAGTCCAAACATCTCTGTCCATATGTAAATATGTTTAGTAATGGTGTTATATCATGTCCCACTGTGGAATTGCCTTCCAACAGATGTGGTAATGGCAAGTTCATTGAATAGCTTTAAAAGTGGCCTAGATAAGTTTCTAAAACAAAAAAATATTTAGAATTACTGGTATTAATACATATGCTGTAGATCTGGTTGGTACAGGGATACTATATAATATTGAGAATTACTGGTATTAATACATATACTGTAGTTCTGGTAGATCCAGTAATATTTCCCAATTTGCCTTTTGGAGTCAGGAAGGAATCCCCCCCCCCTTTTTAAGCTTTTTTGTGTGTTTCTTTGGATCAACTGTTAAAAAAGGAGGGTGAAAAAGTTGGACTTGATGGATACCTGAGGAAGGGACAGGGCGTCCCGAAACGTTGTATGTGTGGTTATACCAATAAATTGTGAATTCACTTGAGTAGTGTGCTCCCCTACTTCTTTCTTTTGCTGGACATATGTCTTTATTCAAACTCAATTATTATGCTACTATATATTAAAGAGGGTGCCAAGTACAATAAAAAATTTTGGTGTTGTATACTATAGAAGGATACCAAATCCTGTGTAATACTGCACACACTAATACAACCAGGATTTATTTAGACTTTTATGTACCGGTGGTAATTTAACAATAAATGTGGAACGCGTTCTGGTAGGATTATCCTTTCTTTTTTATTATATGCCTTACTTTTACAGTAAGCTCAAGCTATATGTCTAAATATAACAAGTACGGAGTCAGTACTGTATCAATAACTGTTACATTCCATTCTTTTGGGCACACTCCTCCAGGCCAATTTTTGGTATTTAAAAAAGAAATGTAAAAAATATTAAAGATTTGTATTTGCAAGTTATCCTGTAAATTAATTGTATTTTTAATGTATGTAAAAAGTTGTCAACTGGTGGTATTAAAGGTTTGAGGCCCATAGCCTCCATATCCATCACCCAAAAGCTTAGGTGACCAAGTTCTGTGTAGGATTACTTCATCCCCAAATAGGAAATGTGGTTTTTCCGCTGAAATGTTCAGTTGTTTTCCTTGCTTAGTTAGTGATCCAATCAGATTGATGAAATTTAGTAATTCCGTTCTGTCCATCAGTCATCTTCCAAGCCCAACAATTACACATCTGTGAAATCTTCCCACTGTGTGGCTCTTTTACTTCTCAATTTGCTGACATATTTGTTTTTTTCTTCTCACTAACACCCGCCCATTCCCATTCAGAGCCAGTGTTCTGAATCTGACCTTCAGGTAATGCTAATAAAAGGTATGACAAAAATTCACACCCTCAGGACCCTAAAAAAAAACCAGCGTAATGTTTGAAAACCACCTCTACTCTTTGTGAAAACACTGTGACCAATAGGGCACATTTCAAAGGAAATAATCCCACAGGAGCAGAAAAGTTTGATTCTTTCTGCAAAAAGTTTCCTGTGCTGTGAAATCTGCCATATTTCCTCAACTACACCTGCCAAACACAATCCACAATGTTTTCCATGTTTATATATTTTTGCAGCTCCTGTAAGACGAACACGGGGGAAGATAATGAAAGATGTAGTTTGGCAATAGTCCAGTACAGTGGTTCTGTACTTTTTCAGGCCACAGCAAACTGTGCAATGCAAATGTTTTATGCACTTTACAGTATATATTGCAATAGAGTAAATGGTAAAGTATACTCATTGCATTCAAATTTTAATTCATACATGACAAAAATGTTTGTCATTGTTGGTCCGTGTGTTAGAAGTCTGTACAGATGTGGGCCTTCCATGTGCGAGCTAACTGTGATATGTAGCGATCTCAGATTGTGGCAAAATAGGACAATGAGGTGTCGTATTTTCCTAGAACAGCCCAGCTGGTGAAGAGTGTGGCCATCCTTAAGTAAATGCCATACCAAGGAGAAGGCTTCTCACGTAAGTCCCGACCCTGCTGCTGCAGTTATTACGATCCGGATGTTTGGGAGGAATGGGTCATTGGATCCGATTTTTAGATCATGGGTAACTTGATTTGAGAAAGACATATACAGCCCCTTTTTTAACATTGCCTGCACTGGAGGAAACTCTTTCTGTGGGTTGGCACGAACTTCAAGATTGGGGTTGCCCAATCTGGTTTTTATGTATTATAGTGTGCATTTATATTGTTTCTTAAGATACCAGTTATTATGTGACTCTATTTGTAATGTGTCTTAATATGTAGCACTTTATGGGTTTAAATATGTTGGTGGAATAAAAACATTTATTCTACTGAAGGAACGTGGGTTGTGCGTTTATATATGGGGCCTTTTAGGAATCTCTAGAGATTCTATTCTGCTGTTGATTGATGACAAAAGGTTCTTTCAAGGGTTCTTTGAAGATTGTGGGTTCTAAGCAGAGAAACATTATGACCTGTGAAAGACTTCAGAAGACCATAACCTTGAATAAAACATTTACCCTCATAAAGTTATTATAAAAATGGCAATTGATGAGATTAAACAACTAATTTAAGTAACAGGTAGGTGTAATTGGTAAATGATTTCATTATAATATTAAAAATAAAATCACTGATACAATCTTTCAACTAACACCACATTCCATTGATGCTATATTTGATGGATTAACAGAGAACAGTATAAATAAGCAAGAATATCTCCGTGCATCAATTCTGGAGAAAAATAGGTGTAAAATGTTTAACAGCCTCATTTATATGTTAACACCGTGTAGATGATATCTATAAAAAACCAAATCATTGAATGAGTGATTGGATTTATTTAACTGCAAGTCTCTGACATTTTCCTGCCAACCAAACAGGAGATGTGACAGTGGGAGGTGTTTTTAACAACTTGAAAACCAAAGGTTGCTGGGGGCTAATTTATAATCTGGCACACAAACATTTTATAATAATTTTCAGACTTCCCATCATAGGACTAACACTCTAAGATAAATTGAAATGTGATGTGATACAATAACTATGTTTCATAATCCCAAAATAGTTTCTTGTTCTTTTCTATATATAAATTTTTTCTGGAACACAATCTGAAACAGGTGCAATACAACTATTTAGTAAAAGTCCTTTTAATTAAATATTAGGAATAAATTACATACATTTGCTTATCCCAGGTTTGGTTACCTTCTGCCTTTGTGCAGAAAGTGTCCTTAAAGGGCAACTATAGTGAAAAAAAAAAACTTTGTCTGTATACAATGTATAGATCACTTAGTATAAAGCTGCCTTACTTTCATGTTTCTGTGTGGCTTCGTTTCTTCACACTGGCAGAAGTTTGTACCAAGCTGTGTAGTCCCCCTCCCCTCTCTGTCTACTCCCCCTCAAGCAGTGACGGGCTGTATACAGAGTCCGAGCATTGTCAGTTGAAAGGACTTTAAATGAAGTGCTGACACCCTGTTGACCCCTCCCTTCCAGAGCTAGACTGCAAGCAATCAAATAAAGTAGCAATATGCTGAAGGGAGGGGCAGAGGGGGAGAGAGGAGGACAAGTGGTGCTGAGATTCTTTACAAGTAAGTTACTGAACACTGCCTGTTCTAACTTTGTTAATTGTTATTTACCTTTTACCTAAAGTTCATATCTCTCCCCCTGCTTAGCTGAGATCATAATCACTGAAGAGAGAGTCAGTGTAACAGCAGCTTGTAGTGAGACCTTCACAAACACAGTGACACTGCTTGTTGTCCTGTTACATTTCAGTTGCTTTAGTCTATATATTTCATACATTGCACTGTGTATCTTGTTTGGTATATAGTCTGTATTACTGTATTATATATACTGTATTAGTGTTCCATTTGAGTCACTGGTTTTGTATGTATATAAGATATTTTTTTGGGGGGGGCTGTTTTATAGTGTGTTATGCTCATATTGCTGGGTTAATGGTTTATTGATTGTGTTTAGCACTACAGCATTTGACTATATGTTGCACATGGTACATATAGTGTGGGTGAGAGAGTGTGTGACAGTACTGCAGGGGAGCTTTGGATTGTGAGGGCGTGTGCCTTTGAGTGACAGATGAGGTGTAGCAGCTCCTACAAATCACAGCATATTCAAAGGCTTATATCTCGGGGACTATGAAGAATTTAAAGAAACTAAAGGTACCCTGGTGGATGGGATGACTTATAGGATACATTAGAAGGAATTAAAAAGAAACAATTTTCTCACTATAATTGCCCTTTAAAGTTATGTGTGCAATGTTTTTCTTATGATTCTATACCCTATACAGTTATACCATTGAGCCTTCACCACAATGCTAAATTTTAAAGCAAGCAATCGGCATAGGATTTTTAGTAGACTTGCTTGCACAATAACCGGTTAAACTGTAGATGAGTTTCTGGTCCAGAAGTAAGATGAATTGATAGTGTCGGCATTAGGAGCAAGGAACAACTTGTCTCTTGAATCAGACAAAATGATGTGAATTAAAAAAGTTTTAACAAGAAACATTATCTTGTGTACAATGCAATGGAATGCAGAACTGAAGACTGCAGTAACTGTTTTTATTTGTACCAACTGTGAATAACGTAACATATATATATTTATACAGCTCTATATCCAGTCAATTTGGCTTTGGCACTTAGGCTAGTTAAGCACAGAATGATTTTTCCATCTAGACAATACATCACTTATTTTAATAAATTCTTTATATAATGTAAAAAATTCATAATAAATGATCAATTTCAAACTCCACTAGACCACAACTTCCTATGTCCTGTGAATTAGATCTACTAGTAGGTGCAGCTAATAACCTCCTACACATGTCAAGGGGGAACCATTTAACTGGTGACAGATTCAATACATTTCATCACTGTCTGTAGGAGCTGCCTGTAACCTGGTGCCCACACACAGACTGATGTTTGATAGGACATTAAGAGAATGCAGATCTGCTGAAGTGGATTTAATTGCTCTGCTGTCATCTAGTTGAATAAACTGTAGTAGTATGGACTTGTGCACAAGTTCGATTTATTTAGGCTTTTGATAAAGAGACCTGTAGATGCATCTTAAATCCAAATTTAGAAAAACTTGGGGAACAGGAACAGAAGCCACCAGGCTAAATCAACACTCCAAACCATTACAACACTCCAAACCATTAGATCCATTTAGTACCGTTCTATAGAATTTACACATTTGGACCAATCATACAGAATAAGACATAATAATAATAACAATAATTCAATCCAATGATCATTAATAGATCATTAATAGATCATTAGCGAGACCTTTAAACGCTAAATGATCAAATTCAAAGGCTAAATGTCTATGGTCACATGATTTACATCCACAGACGTCTGTCCATTTACATGTTTGATATCAGATTTGATGTTTGATTGCCAAATCTATCCCATCTAAAGCCTCGTACACAAGTTGGATAATTTTCGTACGATGCAGCTGATGAACGTTCAATGACACTTATCGTTAATCCTCATAATTAAAACGACATCTGTACACACAGCAAAAATAGTCACCACAATAGTCGTTAGATGTAGATGTTCATACGTAACGCTTGTATCATCACGCAATTACGAAAAGCAGCGCATGCACCTTATATATTTTTTCGTAGAACGATAATCTGCTTACATTACAAATATACGATAATCGGCAGAACAAATCCGCCAGGCTGATCGTCAGAAAAAGCCGACAATAGTCAATGGTTGTTGGTCTTTGATGATCATTGATGCTATATTTTCGTACGAATATCGTGCGATTGCTCGTTTGTCGGCTGCATCGTACGATAATTATCCAACGTGTGTGCGAAGCTTTAGCACGGTACCTTCCAGCAGCGATTTTACTTTGACTTTTCCCATTCATTATGCAATAAAATATCAACCACAATATGATCTTCCCAGGCCAAACGTGTCTGGAGCATTATGAGCTAAGATCTCTAGTGTGTGGCCAGCATAACTATTTAAGATTGTTTCAGAAATAATAGATTACCAATCTGTTTGCAAAAATTAACCAAATTCAGTAGAAATAAATGATTTACTGAAGATGCCAACATTATGTAGTAGTTTCCGGAAAATAATAAAACTCCTATGGATATTCTGCTTAAATAACACAGACTTTCCACTATAGACAAATTTATTCTACTAGATAAAGCTGTGCAGAACTTGTGCTTGATTAACACGGAGGTCAAAAAGAGCTGGGAACTGGCTCATAGATCAGCCTGGAGAAGAGGGCTGCTAATCGGCAGGTAGAACACCAGTTCAGGCATGCAAAGAATCCCAGTGAAGAATGGCAACTTTTAAAACAAAAATAAACACGTTAACCTTTCAACTAAAACACTAGGTATCCATTAAATTATCCCTCTGTCTTAGCTGCTTTCGAATGGACTGTGACCCTCACAATGAAGCCTCATCTAAGTCTCCAGAATCATTTTCATGTATTATAAATGTGGGGGCAGGTTAATTACCCTGACAGTCCTACAGGAAGGAGTCAATCAAGTGCAGTGTTTACATCAGATAGGAAAGTGCAATTGTAGGCACATAGTTCTTGCATTACATAGGTGAGAGGGAAATTCAGACAGTCCCTTATAAGAGGTCAACCTGGTTAATTTTCTAATGTGATCTCAAGATTTACTTCTTCTCCCCAATCTCCAAAATGTCCACTCTGAACAAATATTTAGAGAATTATGGCCCATTTGATAACCGTAACAGGCAGTATATGTAACTACCGTATATACTCGATATAAGCCGGGTTTTTAGGTTTTAAAAGTAACCTAAAAACCTTGACCCGGCTTATACTCGATCACAAGGAACTTACCTGCAATCCAGAGGCAGCCGCGAGTCCCGGCCGGCAGTTCCCATTAGTTCTTCGCGGTTGCGCGATGACGTCATCACGCACGCTGGCGGGATGACGTCATCGCGCAGCCGCGAAGCAGTAATGGGAACTGCCGGCCGGACTCCGGCTGCTTCTGGATTGCAGAGAGAGGAAGACTGAAGACCAGTACGGTAAGTGAGCTGGGGGGGGACTGGGGGGAGGCTGGGGGTACTGTATGCCATGCAGACACCCACATTACCTTTTTACTATAGGTGGTTGGAAACTACACTCCCAGCAACCAAGCAGGCTGGAGTTGTAGTTTCCAAACACCTACATGGAAAGGTATTAGGTGGGGGACAGTATGCCATACAGTAACCCCCAACCTTTCTACTATAGGTGGTTGGAAACTACACTCCCAGCAACCAAGCATGTCTGGGAGTTGTAGTTTCCAAACACTACAGTGGAAAGGTATTAGGGTTACTGTATACCCTCGGCTTATACTCGGGTCAATCATCTTTTCTAATTTTTGAGGCAAAATGGGGTTCCTCGGCTTATACTCGAGTATATACGGTAAATATCCTGGCCGGATAAAATACATCCTCGGGTACTTCGGGAGCTACGTTCAGTTTTATCTAGGCCATTGTTTCTTATTTCTGCAGATTCCCTCATGTCTGGAGGTGTGCCTCTGGATTGGAAAAAGGCTGATATTATTCCAATATTAAAAGGGTAGTCGTTCACAGCCGGGTAATTACAGGCCTGTAAGTTTAACTTCAGTGGTGGGGAATACTGGAAAGTTTAATAAGGGAACATGTTCTAGAGTATGTTTCAAGGACGACATTATAAGTAGTAACCAGCATGGATTTAGTAGGAATAGTTCTTGTCAAATAACTTACTTGGCTTTTATGAGGAAGTAAGTAGAAATTTAGACTCTGGCTAGCAGTAGATGTAGTTTACTTGGATTTTGCAAAGGCTTTTGATACAGTCCCCATAGGCGACTAATGTATAAGCTGAGGTCTGTTGGTCTTGGGAGTCACATTTGTACATGGATAGAAAATTGGTTAATGAATAGGATGCAGAGAGTAGTGGTAAATGGGGCTTCATCATTATGGACTAAAGTGCTAAGTGGGGTGCCACAGGATTCTGTGTTGGGGCCGCTTCTATTTAATCTATTTATTAATGATTTGGAAGTGGGTATTGTCAGCAAGGTTTCTGTGTTTGCTGACGACACAAAACTTTGTTGACCATTAAAAACAGAGGATGTGCAATCGTTGCAGGGGGATCTAGAGAGATTGTCACACTGGGCTGCTAAGAGATTCAATGTTGATAAATGTAAGGTGATGCATTTTGGACTTAAAAATCCTTGTGCTGCTTATACTATAAATGGCTCTGTGTTAAGTGAATCCCTGTTGGAAAGGGATCTTGGAGTTTTGGTGGATAACAAACTTAAATGTAGCAAGCAGTGCCAGGGGGCAACAGCCAGAGCCAGCATAGTATTGCCTTGTATAAAGAGAGGTATGGATTCAAGGGAGGAAAATGTTATTCTCCCCCTTTACAAAGCATTGGTAAGGCCTCATTTGGAATATGCAGTGCAATTTTGGAATCCTGTGTACAAAAAGGACATCTTTGAAATGGAAAGGGTTCAGAGAAGGGCAACTAAATGAATAAATATAAGTAGTCCACAGCAAAGGTAATGGCTGGTATGTTTACATCTACTTATGCGTCCATCCACTTATGCATGAAAGTAGCTCAAACTATAAAACGTGATAAAGGTAACACACAGGCGACCAACAGTATAACTGCTAATGGCAACTTTATTTCATATGCTCACACAACATATTTCGAGCAACAAGTGCTCTTTATCTCACACTTGAGAAAGAGCACTTGTTGCTCGAAACATGTCGTGTGAGCGCATGTAATAAAGTTGCCATTAGCAGTTATACTGTTGGTTGTCTGTGTGTTACCTCAATCACGTTTTATAGTTTGAGCAACTAAATTAATAAGGGGGATTGGGGAGGCTTGAATATGAAGAGAGACTGGAAAAGTTACAATTATGTAAAAGTGCTGGAGAAAAGGCGCTTGCGTGGGGATTACTGTGGGGATTACTGTGTATTAATACATTAACGGGCCATACAATAAACTATCTGGGGCATTGTTCACCAATAGAACATGTCAGAGGACACGAGGACATCCCTTAAGACTTGAAGAAAAAAGGTTTATTCTTCAAGTTCGGAAAGGGTTTTTCACTGTGAGAACGGTAAAGCTATGGAACGGTCTTCCAGTGGACGTTGTAATGGCAGGTTCATTGGTCAGTTTCAAAAAAAAAGCTGGATGAGTTTCTGCAAACAAGGAATGTTACAAGTTACTGGTATTGATAGATAAAGTAGAGTTGATCCAGGGAAATTACCGATTGCCACTTGGAGTCAGGAAGGATTTTTTCCCCCTTCATAAATTTGGTGTTTTTTTTTTGCCTTCCTCTGGATCAACAGTTAGGCAGGAAATGAAGATATTGCTAGATGGGTTAGACTGGATGGACATATGTCTTTATTCAACCTCAATTACTATACTATAACACGACTTGGGAGATAGTTCAAATATAGTCCAGCAGTGATGTAAGAACCAGGGAACCTACTTGCCAAGCTTGTCTGCAATAAATACACTAAGGACACACTATAGGTAAAAAGGCTCCCCTTTGAGAAGTTTTATACATAGGTTTAGAATACATATATTTTAAATAAGTGTGACCCATTAAGAGCTTACAATCTAAGTGGGGGGGGACAATAAAATACAAGTTGGGGGAGGGATACAAGGTCACAAGATACGAGACAGCTAACAATCATTAATAGTACTCAGAAAGCTAAGCATGTTACGGTGGCGTAATTAGGAATCCCTGGGCCCCCAGCAAAACTATGATGGGGCCCCTATCTGTGCTTCATCCACAATAGTTTTCTGTGAGGAGGCTATATCTGTCATAGAAAAAAAAACAAGAAGATGGGGCTCCCGGGCCCCCTGCAGTTGCTTCCCTGGTAGTTAAGCCCCTGGCTTAACTACCAGGGAAGCAACAAGGAGATAATGTGTTTAAACCATGATCCCTGACTATCACAAATATATAACACAATGATCAGATGATATATTTTAGCATAGTAAATATGCAATCGGACATAATGTACATTAGTGTGCACCCTGCAGCCAATCAGGAAGCCAGTCTGCAGTGGCGCAACTTCTGCCAGTGCCAGTGGGGGACCCAGGGACAAAGAGGGCCCACGATCAGTTTTTAAACACCTGCTGGTTTGGTTCTGGTCTTTTAAACAGCTGATTGCGTGTACCTTTACTGCATACATGTGTTTAAAACAGCTGATTGCAGTGCAGACGGGGGGGGGGGGGGGGGAGGTCTGATGCCCAGCCACCAAACTTGCATGGGTCCCCGGGTCCCTGCAGTTTCACCACTGCCAGTCTGGATAGATTATAGAAGCTTTTCTGAACAGATACGATTGGAGAAATAATTCATTTTGTCCATATGACAAAAGCAGCAATTTTAAGGTGTTCATGATCAGCTACAAACTCTGCTTGGGGACATGGCCCAAGTGAAAGTATATTCTAAAATATGTCACTCATTCATATATGTTGCAATTGCTCATGTCTGGGCCAGTTCTAGTCATTTTGGGTGTCACAATCAGATTCTGTCTGTCATTTAATTCTGTTTGTCATTTTTTATAGATACAAACAGTACCCAGCATTCTCCCAATTTAAAGTACAGGGAGAATGTTCGGGACTGACACATGGACCAACTCATGGGAGGACTGGGACCTTTTGGCCTGGGGGGTAAATACAACCAAGTGACCTTTTTACAGTAGATCACAACATTTTTGACCAGGCCCACTTTGCTAAGGTCACAAACTTTGTTTTAGTTACACCCATTTTTAAAGACCACTATTCCCATTTTACATTGTTGCCGGCAATATTTGCAAGTGTAGGACAATTATAGTCCTAAAATCTTCCCCCCTTCCCGTCCTTACCAGTGGGTAGACTTTCTAAGTCAAGTCATACTTACCCAATGTTTCCTTTGTTCCTAATGAACTGAAGGGCTGATGACACAGGCTAATGAACTGGAGGGCTGAATGGGAAATGATCTGAAGGAGGAAGAGGAGTTTCCTTTTCCTTGCCCATGTTAGAGCTAAAGGCGTGCATGGGCAAGGAAAAGCACGCAACTTCCTAATAGCTTCTGGGACAGCCCAAATTTTTTACTGGAAACCAGCCCGGGGGGCATTTGCCCCTTAGCCTACTGGACAAGTCCTCCCCTGGACCAACTTCCTATAATGTACTACAGGGGGACGACTGAGTCCGGGGAAAATTTTCAGAAGTTAACAGCCTCTCCCAACACCGTCGTCCCCACATTCACAGTTGGAAACTTTTGTTTCTGCTCTACGGAAATGTCCCTTTATAATTAAAGTATGTACCCAGCTTTAGTCTATGCATAGATTTAAAAAAAATTGCGAACGATCGATCGTGGGGTCCCATAGGGAACGGCACGATCAATCTGAATTTTCCGACATGTCCGATCTGGACGAACAAACTATTGTCGGTTGTGGCCAGCCACACACCAGCTGATATTTTCGTCTGACTGACCATAAGTGCCGTGAATCGGTCGGCCGGCCAAAAATATTGGCTGGTGTGTACCCAGCCTAAGGCTGCTAATCATCCCTGTATTTGAATGGTGCCCTAACCTTTGCCTAGGTCGCCAATGCCTAGATGTCCCCGGGTCATGTAGCCTGTTATTTTAAATAATGTACTAATATAATTAGACTTTTATTATCTGGATAGGCAGTCATGTGTTTGACTATAAAAATATAAAGGTGGTATTCATTTAGTGTCACTCCAATAGACTACTGAACAGGTGGGCTTGCACATCATAACATTCTCTCTCCGAGACCCATTTACTTCCCCCCATTTTTTTAATTTGCCGTGTAACTAATGACTAGCCATAAAAATTATATAAATAGATAAATGGCTTGCTAGGATACGGTCATACCAGCCCTGCCTGTATGTATGGGATCGGAGTTATCTTGTTATAGCACACATTATTACTTTCCCCTTTACATAAGCTACAGAGCAATATGTTTTGACTTCTCAATACCTCACTTACTGAATACCATTTCTTAAGGTGACCATACATACAAACGATTATGTGTAAATCCCATTATCAACGGGATTTACCCATTATCTTTCATGTGTATGGGCTTTCTCCGATCAACCGGAGTGCCGTCGAACGACCGTAATCGACACTACATCGCCAATTTCCGTTGGTCGTTTTCGTCTCCCTTTACTTTAGTAAAGGGAACCGATATGAACGTACAGTGTATGGCCGCACGACTGTATGGGGATCGGTCAGGTATGTGTATGCGGTTCCCACAGCATGTGTGCCGACAGATACCAATGTGATGTGTCGGTACATATGCTGTACAAATCGCATCGTGTATGGCCACCTTTAGACCACTGATACAGTCAAGCTGCCACATAACAGCAGTGCCACTGGAAAAAGTATTTTAAACACCAATAATTTTGCTTATTTCAAGTTCACATTCAAAGTAATTAAAGCTGAACTCCCCCAGTCACCATTAAGGCATAGCTCTACCCAGCAAATATCTGCAAAATTTTGTTTTCCGTAAATCCTACTATCCATGAACAGATTAAGGATTGAGAGCTGTAGTAAACTGGAACTTTGTTTTAAAATGGCTGAATGTTTTTTGGATCACATAGGTTTTCCCAGTGCGTGTGATCACCATTTTTGGAAGCCACATGCTAACGCTCAAAATTGTGCATCCCACCACTATATTCTTGGAATATAGCACGGTATAGTGGGACCAAATAGTACAAAGTCACCTATCCTTGTTCCACAGGCTTTAGGTCTCTGCCCTCATTCTTCATCCAGTAGCAACCTCTTCCAGCCCAGCTTGGCAATGTTACTGCTGATACGTTGCACTGTCAATGTGTAACTTCTAATGAGTGAAATGTAGTAATAAATGCAGAGAAGGGTTTCTACTATTTCTACGGAATTGAATTTGTGACAATTAAATTACTGGTACATGAAATTTAATTCAGGGATCACTGATTTTATGTTTTACTACAAACAAGGATGTTCAAACTGCTTCCTTCCAGCAAATGCTACACACAGAGTCCAGAGTGACGCAGGAGAGATAGGAGCCTCAACTATTACTTCTTTTAAATTTGGTGATTTGGTGATTAGTGGACTGCTAGGAATTGTAGTTATGACAGTTGGATGGTAAGATGTATCCACCATTGGTGTGATGTATATAGGCTTTGTATTCTTCTCAGATATTTGTTGAGGTTAGACTCTGGAGTTAAATGCCCTCTTTGTTCAACCCTATAACTGCTTTGCCCCTAGGGTTTTGTTAAATTATAACCCTAAAGCCTTTTCCTACGTTGCAGCTGACGAACATTTAACAACATTATCGTTAATCCTCACAATTGAAACGACATCTGTACACACAGCAACAATAGTCACCACGATAGTCTTTAGATATAGACGTTTGTACGTAAAGTAACGTTCGTATCTTTGCGCAATTACGAAAGCAGAGCATGCGCCTTATATATATTTTTTCGTAGAACGATAATCTGGCGACCATGTACAAATATACGATAATCGGCAGAACAAATCTGCCAGGCTGATCGTCGGAAAAAGCTGACAATAGTCGCTGGTCGTTGGTCTTTGAGATCCTTGATGCTATATTTTCGTACGAATATCGTGCGATTGCTCGTTCGTCGGCTGCATCGTACAACAATTATCCAACTTTAGCTAGGATTAAGATTGGCCATGGGTATTCATTTATGTTTGTTATATAGTTTCTTCAGTGGAGCGTGCAATACAACAATACAGAAGACAATACAACAATACAGAACAACTGCACATGTGTCCAATATATAGACCATAGGTGTGAATGGACACATTTACACAAGCATATGGGCGATCCGGGTGAACTGCCCCAGACCCTTCCCCAAGAAAGCCTTTTCAGCGATCGACTGAATATCAATAGTGTTTGCTAAATACAGAGATAAAGGTGCAGAAGTTTTATTTGCTCACCGTACCAGTTAGGTGATCCGGGTGAAGCCGCCCCAGACCCGTCACTTCACGTGGTCAGCACTAACAGTCCAAAAGCAGTAAATGGGCGTTGGCGCACACCAGATGGGAACCACACACAGGATATCTTATATCAAAGTGGAAGAACGAAATGTATTAAACCATTCCTTCATGATAATGCCAGAAGCTCCTAGAATTTCGTTCTTTCATTGTGATATACGATATCCTGTGTGGTTCCCATCCCGCGTGCGCCAACGCCCATTTACTGGACTGTGAGTGTAAAATCAAGTAAACTTTATTCAATCACATTGAAAACTGACAAGTGACAGCCAATTGGCAAGGGTGCACTAATGGTGCATTTCTGGGCAACTTGTGACCAATGGGCCTTTTTCTTTGTAGCTCTGCATTCCTTTAATGCTTTAAATTGCTGTGAGCTGAATGAACAGAAAGAAATAGCAATTTTACACAGTAACTGCCCTAACCCAGGTTGTGAAACAACTGTCTTTAATCAACAATTTATAGGCTGTAACGGAGGGAATGTGTTTTTGGGTGATAACGATGTAATAAAGGTGTTTTGAGAAACTTAACCCAGCGTCCTCCTTCCTTCACTGTTCCCAGTGCTGCGAGAGGTTAGCCACCACAAAATACAACCTCAAATGAAAGTTCTGAGCACAAGTATCTGCAAAAAGGGGGAAATCCCTGTTTATTGTGTAGATCTGTTTGGGATGTTTTTAAGAAACCCTTTATAACTATGGATGTGTGGTAGTTTCATTGTGAACCTGGATTCGGGGCAGAACTACCAGATTCAGATACAAAATATTGATGGGCGAAACTAGCACTGAAATTTCAATCAAAAGAATTGGAGAAACTTGAATCGTTTTGACACAAAACTGTAGGAATTCGAAGTTGAATGTTTTGTTCCGTGAACCCACAGATAGAATGGAGCTCAGCGGCTTGTGCACCTGTATTTATAACCAGACTAATCTAGCACTGGATCTGTAAGACATCAAGACAAGACATCACCCATTGCAGAGAATGATGTGAAACAATAACATTTAGCACCAATAAGTGGAAGATTTATGGTATGTATTATCATTATGTTAAATAAAAGAAAGGATATCGTCACATTAATATCATCAGTGCTAAAGGTTAGGTTAATACAGACAGATCCCACATTTCTATGTGCTTTGGTTACAGAGATCTCTGCTAATCAGCAATTTTCTGAGTATGCTCAGAAAAAGCATTTGCAAATCAGGCAGGAAGAGGGACCCCACTTCCATGGCCATGGAAAATACTTACTGAGCATGCTCCACACAGTGGATAAGTGGTCCATACATCTATGAGATATTACTTACCCGACCGAGCGCTCACGTGATGTTCATCGATCCTGCCCGAACCGCCTCTCCCGATCTTATATTCGACCGACATGCGATCGCAAAATGAATGGGATTTTGTGATCACATGTCGGTCGAATATAAGTTCGGGAGAGGCGGTTTGGGCAGGATCGATGAACATCACGTGAGCGCTCGGTCGGGTAAGTAATATCGCATAGATGTACGGCCACCTTTAATCGCTGTGACTCTACTGAATTAACTCGCGTGACCTAACTCTTTAATAGTGTGATTAGGGCAAAGATTACCTTTAACAATAATATGAAAATTATAAAGGCCAAATAATATTTAAAATGACAATATGTATATCCTCAAAGGTGTCATTCTCCTTTTAATGAATTCCACTGACTTTCCTGCATGTGAATTGCTCTCAAGTGAAAGGTGCAGTGAAAGACAACAGAACAAATAAAACTTCATCTGGGGCACCCAGTGGGTATTTTTAACCCTATATGAGCAACAAAAGAAAACAGTTTTGGACTTTCCAACAAAAACAAGTAATTGAGAACAAGGTGACCCCTCATACAAAGTACTGCAGACAACCCTAGCATTGGAATTTCTACTTAACGCTTTACAGACCATGCTGGACTAATTGCAATTCACAAAAAAATCATATTTATCCCCTTAGCTCCCTTCTCCACTAAAATTCCAGCAGATAGCTGTTTTTGCCATCACTTTTCTTTATATTGCAAATAAAAAGCATTTAGTCCTTTAAAGGTAATTTCCCTACTAACCCCAAAAGGCCAGGCTCTAGTTTACATATTAGAGGCCAATAAACACAAGATAGCACTTTGTGCTGGCATGTGGATGAGCAAGTACAAAAAGAGTTTTCCCTAATTGTGCAACATATTTTAATTCCTCTTGGAGGGGGGAGGTTACAGTTCAAGTTCTATGAAGAAATATCAACTACAATAAACGCCTATCCAGTTGCTTGATTTCAAAATAAAGTGCACCCACAGACAAACTGAGATATAACTTATATACAGAGGAATCTGCAGACCTGCTTAATAACATACACTCTGGTGCAGGCAGGAAACAACTAAATAGCAAATTCTGCAAGTTGTAGTTCAGCTTAGATTCATAAAGTCTGAAAGGGATGGAGCTGAACAGGGTTTAGAGGTATAGTTCAACAAGAGCCACACAGACAAATACTACATAACATTGCATTAACACGAAATCGATACATGCAGCAAAAAACGAGCAACTGAAGGAAATTTTGGAATTTCCCACATAATTGGAGACATGAACTGATCAATTTAGGTCATTAAAAAGTTCGTACCTACCTTTACCACACTCATTGTAGATGCCACCCTGCTCTTCTACCTCACCCTCCTCAATGTTAGTTCTGTAGCAGAGACCCACAGACTAAATAGCCTCACATCACCAGTTGGAAAGGAGGGTTGGTAGAAATTTAATTCAGTAGAAACACCTGTGGATTGAGTGTAGATCTGAAACCCAGTAAAATACATGGTCAGATAATTGGACTGGATTGTGGGTTCTTCTGACATATACTGTACAGTGGCTACAAGATGTCCTGATTTGACCAAAGGACTGTCCCACCCGCTATTTTCTATCCTGTTTTACATTTACTGCACACTGTGCCTTCCTCTGCATCATCTAAAACATGATTAGAAAGTATATTCATAGAACATCACACTACATAATTATCGTTTAACCGTAGTATTAAACAGAATCTCCACTACTAATAGCAGTAACATAGATTGGCGTTCTATCTAACCCATATATACAGTATGACCCACTACAATTAGTGGTAACACAGCTACAAGGGGTAATTTCTTCTTTGAGTCAGTGTTCTACAAACCATAGCTATAGGCTAGAGTAGGGGGCCCATGAGTAAAGACAATTTTCTTTTGCTTGCCTCTAATTAGAAAGAACAACTGGAATATGTGGTTCCAAAATCGAAGCATTAGGTTGTAAAACAATATAAACTCTTTGGACCACAAAAATGTCTTTCAAGGACATTTTTAAAAATATATATCAGAGTAATCATGTGAAACATAAGCCTTGGAGCCTGTCTTTTGACCCTTCCTGTTTCCTTCAACCAGGTGTAACAGACACCTGCCTTTTCTTTTTGTGCCCTTGAGACATGTTACGTATCTCTCAGGATTGCTCATTATGTGTTAGTTCAGCACACATTAGGTAAAGCAGCCAGAGGGAATTTTACTTTTTTAAATGCTGCTAAAAATGCCAAAAGAAATGGCATTAGAAAGGAGGCTTGTCTAGACGGTCGAACCAATTACAGGAAGGTTACACTACATATAATATCCAACAACTGACCATAGCTTTCCGAGCTCACCCTTCAAGCTACTAACTTTGGGCTAGGCCCCACTAACGTGTTTTAAGCGCTTTTGCGCATTCATTTTTGGGTAATATGGAAATCACGGGAACGCAAAAATTCCTGCGATTTCCGATGCATGCGCGTTAGTGCATGCGTTTGCGTTTTGCGTGCACCATTTTTTAATGCAAACGCACACGTTTTTATAATATTAAATTACAAAAATGCGCAAACGTGGCGAAACAACGCACACAAATCACACACGCAACCGCGAGCGTGGTTTTGTGCGTTGTAGTGGGGCCTCAGCCTAAATCCACATTTAACTAAATTTATCAGCAGTTTTTAGCAGAAGATCATAGCATTCAAAACAATAGATTCCCCCAACACAATTATGAACATTAAAGGCACGGCCACACTGCAGCGCAAACGGAATCGCACGCGATTTCATGTGCGATTTTGTTGCGTTTGCGCATGCGGTTTTTCATTAAGTATTGGAAAACGCATGCGATTGCAATTTAAAATGCGGAATGCAAATCGCAAGCGCAATCCCATCGCACCCAAAAATGTGCGTTTTCGGTGCGTTGCCACGATTCCAATGATTTGAAAAAACGCAAGTGCAAACGCAGACAAATTGCAGCAGTGTGGCCTAGCCCTAACTATATGGTAAAGGGAAGGCACTGAACACAGCTTCCTATATTTACAGATTTTGAATTGATGCAGATTTAAGAAAAACAAAAAAACAAGGTCATCTCCAGGGACAGTAAGTCAAAAATAGGGATAGACCTTGAAAATGAGCTATAACCTCTTTATGGAACCAGTGTATATATTTACTAATCCTTCGATAATCCTGGGCCCTGCAGGGTGACGCTTGAGGCTGCATAGAATAAATGGAGCAGGGACCAGAATTGCAACTGACTTTATAGGAGACACTAGAAATCTGCAGTTGTAGTATTGATTTTTTTGACATAAAAGGACAGAACCTTGATATTGTTGTATTACACAGACACAATTTGTTGTCTAACAAATTGTTGTTATTGCACTAGACTTAACAGCAACATTAAATATAAAGGATGCTGGTAGATGTAGTCCCAGCAACAGCTAGATAAAAACATTAGATACCCTTGTCCATATTAATACTCTAATAGAGCAGCTATCTAAAGTTATTACAGTATATATATCAGACTTGTTTAGGGCTAGGCCACACTAATGCACTTTTAAGTGCGATTCGTTAATCTGTGCGCGTGCGAGATGCATTTTTTGTGCAATCACATGTGCTCCGATTGCGCAACACTGTTTGCATGCCCGTTTCTTGCACACTCGGGCACATTGCAGTCTGGCCTCAGCCTTAATGAGGTGAAAATGTGTTGTTGTTAATTTACCTCAACCAATCAGATGTTACCTTTTACTGGTCTACATCAAACATAAAGAATCGTACCGAATCTTCCCATTAACTTCTGGCTCCCTCTGATATGGGTTACACTGCCTCACCCAAAATAGTCCATAACAGCAAAATTCCAAGTGTAGAGGGGTCCAAGCATAATAGTAACAGTATAGTAATAATTGTAATAGTATAGTAATAATAGTATAAATTCTTATGCTAAAATGTATGGATATGTGATACTACAACAAAAGTGTTATTATTTCTTTTATAAACGCACCCAATTCCTCCTTATAGTAAAAAGCAGCAATATTTTTTTTAAAGGGACAACAGAAATTCCTGTAGTTTAAGACACCCTTAAGATTTCCGAGTGTAGATCTTTGGTCCTTCCCGTGAACGATACAGCCTCCAACTTGGAGGTGACTTTTATTCTAACAAGATAATGGAGATACAGATTGATGATGGGGTTGTCTACCAGGACGACTACTGCTCTGGGTTGGTAATGTCAGAGGGGATGTCAGGTTTGGCAAACAGCATCTACCAGGAGTTTGAGGTCTTGATGCTATGATGAGGAAGTGGTGAAGGAGCTTATGTCCTTGGTGGCCAAGTTCTAAAGAACCTTGACGTTTTCCTAACTGAAAAACTGGAACATGAGGTGGAGCTGGAGTTACTGAAAGAAGACAACGAGCAGTTGCTGAAACAGTATGAACGGGAGAAGGCCTTACGGAAACAGGCTGAGGAGGTTAGTTTAAAGTACCAGGCTCCTTATTTCTTATAAAATACTCCCCTCATTCTCCAATTTGCTATGGAAGAAAAACAGTGAATGTAAGCCGTAATCGGCATTATAGTTGGATAGGAAAAGACAGAAAATTTCCTATGTTCAGTATCGGCCTTTACTGACTCCAAGTGGCAATCAGAAATATTCCTGGATCAAAACCAGTAACCTGCAATCGATATAGGCAGTGTAGGTAATGGGCAACTTGCTGTGGTACAAAAAGTCTATTTATTGAAACTTGAACAAAAAACACCAAACTCCCTACCAGGGGTCCCTGCTTGACACATTTCAGGGAACCCCACTTCATCAGAAGAAAAGGCTGTTTTCAGAAACTCATCCATTTTTTTTTTTTTAAACTATCCAATGAACCTGCCATCACCACTTTCAATGGAAGACCGTTCCATAGATTTACCTTTCTCACAGTGAAAACCCATTCCGAACTTAAAGGATAAACTTTTGCCGTGTGTCCTTTGACATGTTCTATTGGTGAACAATGCCCCAGATAGTTTATTGTATGGCCGTTAATCTGTTTATACACAGTAATCATATCCACACGCAATCACCTTTTCTCCAGCGTACATAATTGTATCTTATCCAATCTGTCTTCATATTCAAGCTCCCCAATCCCTTTATTATTTTAGCTGCTCTTCTCTGAACCCTTTCCATTTCCAAGATGTCCTTTTTGTACTCAGGATTCCAAAACTGCACCTAATTTTTCAAGTCTAAATTCCTACTCACTTCCTCAATGAAGCCAAGCAAGTTAGTTTGACATGGTATATTTCTTCTAAATCCATGTTGCTTCCTACTTATAAGATCAGTCCTCGAAACATAATCTAGAATATGTTGTATCAAACTTTCCAGTAACTTCCCCACCACTAAAGTTAAACTTACAGGCCTGTAACTAGAAAGGGAAAGTTTAAGTATAAACTTTGAATTTGGCTTGAAAGGCCACATTTTGGAAGGGAATGTGTGTTTGTGCTGCAGATTTTAAAACTCAATAATGCCAATGATGAGGACTTTTGTTGTTTTTTACTTACCCTTTAAATATGTCTGTCACATGAATTAAAGGTAGGTCAGTTGGTGTGTGTACTCATGTCAGATTGGGGGATAAAAGACTAACTTTTTTGATGATTGGTCAAAATGTTTTTTTTTACTATACTTACCCTTTAAATATGATTGCCACATTAATGAATGTGTACCTCAGTTGGTATATGTACCTGTGTCAGGTTGGAAGTTTAAAAAAAAAAAAACTTTTTTGATTATTGATCAAAATTTATTTTTGACAATAGTTACCCTTTAAGTATGGCTGCCACAGAAATGGAAGGGTAGGTCAGTAGGTATGTGTACCTGTCTCAGGTTGGGGGTTAAAAAAACAAACTTGGCCAAAATTATTTTTTTGGCTTTAGTTTAAGTATGGCTGCCACAGTAATGGAAGAGTAGACCAGGAGTGTGTACCTGGGTAAGGTTGGGGGTTAAAAAAAAACGTTTTTGATGATTAGTCAAAATAGTTTTTTTGACTATAGTTACCCTTTAAATATGTCTGACATGAAAATTGAAGGGTATGGCTGTAACAGTAATGGAGGGATAGGTCAGTAGGTCAGTGTTTACCTGTATCACATTGGGGGTAAATTTTTTTATTTTTTTTTTAATAATTGATCAAAATTAGTTTTTTTGACTTTAGTTACCCTTTAAGTATGGCTGCCACAGTAATGGATAAGAAGATCAGTAGGTGTGTATACCTGTGTTGGGTTGGGGGTTAAAAAAAAACAACTTTGTTGATGATTAGTCAAAATAGTTTTTTTGACTATAGTTGCCCTTTAAATATGGCTGTCATGAAAATGGAAGGGTATGTCAGTAGGCATGTGTACCTGAATCAGGTTGGAAGTTAAAAAAAAACAAACTTTTTGAACGATTAGTCAAAATTTGTTTTTTTGACTATAGTTACTCTTTAAGTATGGCTGCCACAGGAATGGAAGGGTAGGTCAGTAGGAAGGGGTATGTCTTTTTTGTGTTTACAACCATAAAACTAACTTTTATTGAGGATATATCAACATTCGTTTTTTTTTAACTTTATTTACCCTACCGTATGGCTGCCAAAGGAATAAAGGGTAGGTCAGTAGGTGTGTGTACCTGTGTCTGTGTGGGGAGTTGGGGGTATCACCATTTGTATTTATGACCATGAAAAAACTGTTTTGAAATATCCACATTTGAGGATTGTTACCATTATAGTCTATCGGAAAAAATGTCCCAAAATTTGCAGATAACGTCGCACGCTTCCTCGTATTCATTAGCTAGAAGATAGCACACTTCTCCTATATGCCCCGCACGTCTGTACCGAATTTCATGTCTCTAGCTCAAAACCTGTGGGAGGAGATACAGTCCAAAAAAGCAGAAGAATAAAACGGAAGAAGAAGAAATAGAAAGAACAGGAATTTGGTTTTTTCAAGCCAAATTAATTATCCGGCTGTGAATGACAACCCTTTTAGAATATTGGAATTCCACCAGTTTGTTTCCATTTCAGAGGCACAATTCCAGACATGAGGAAATGTGCAAAAATAAGAAAACAATGGCCTGGCTAAAACTCCCTAAGGACCTGAGGATGTATTTTATGTTCGACCATGACCATAGATTAACTATCTAATATAAAGAATCATACCGAATCTTCCCGTTAACTTCTGGCTCCCTCTGATATGGGTTACACTGCCTCACCCAAAATAGTCCATAACAGCAAAATTCCAAGTGTAGAGGGGTCCAGGCATAGATATGGTGCAAAATAGTTGAGTTTATTCCTCCATTAAGAGTAGAGAATTGTCTTCACTTCCATTAAGAGTAAACAGACAGGCAACGTTTCGGGCCCACACTCAGAAACTTTGCCTGTCTGTTTACTCTTAATGGAGGAATTAATTCAACTATTTTGCACCATATCTATGCCTGGACCCCTCTACACTTGGAATTTTGCCGTCATAGATTAACTATCTTCCATAGAATACAATCGGTGTTATTCAATAAATGTTCTTATCGTTTAAAATTTGCCCCAACCAATCAGATCTTATTTAACATTTGAAAGCTAACATCTGATTGGTTGGGGCAAAATTAGCATCAATTTAAACGATAAGAACTTTTATTGAATCTCCCTGAATATTCGGTATTTTACCACCATTTGTATTCTATGAACGAACATTCTATGTAAATGTACGATTGCCACCATACGTTTACAGCAGCTGTCATGCATTAACAATAACCCATAGTATTGCAAACTTGCAAGACCACAGGTGTTTAAATATGGGTGATCAAGCAGGGGGCTGGATCTTGGGAATTTCTGTCCATAATAATAATAATGCGGTTGGGGCTGGGGGAGGAAGCCCTACAATATATAAAAAGGGTTTTGTGCTAGAGGGAGGGAGATCAAAACGGGAAGGAAAGGGAGGGGGGAGGGCTGCAGTGCACATGGCAAAAAGAGGAGAGACAGGAGGCAGAATCCTATATGGACTCTGCTAGGCTCATGGGGGCCTGTGTTTTGGACTTTGGGGGGGCATTGCAGGAGAACCATTTGGAGCTGGGATGTGAGGTAAGGATTATTATTACACTACAGAGTGGGGCCAGTAGTGGGGGAAATTATAATTTTGGGGGTGGACATGCCCTTTAAATACTGACCCAGAGGTAACATATAATGTTAGTGTTCGTTACAATACTGGTCATTGTTTTATGATACCGGATGTTATTCTAGTATACCAGAAACTAATGTACAACCTTATTATTATTTTACATTGTAAGAATAGTTATTTTACATCTTAAAATCACAATAACAGATATTTGGGGCTATCATAAGTAACCCCTGTTTAAAGTCGAAAGACATAAAAAAAAAAAAAAAGGTGAAAAGGAAAAAAAAGTCAGGGGAAAAAATTATTTATTTATTTTTATTGCCAGAAATGTGCATTAGGGGAGATTTTGCGTATTACAAATTTTTGCATTGCGTGTGCAAAACGTGTATTTCCAATGTGTGTCCGCCAATAAATTTGGACATTTACTTTTGGAGTGCGACCCTCAATTTCCTCTTTATTTGCTATATGTATTCCATTGTGGGTGGGTACTTGGAGGAGTCAGCACCCAGTGTTGGAAAGAGTGCATAGGACATTTTTGTTTTATTTCGCTATTTTCAACCCTTATAATGCATTGATTGAAGAATAAAGTAGCTATGCCTTACCTTCCTTCCTTCTTCAATCAATTTCACAGGAGCCAGGAATGAAAGTAAGTATATTTAACTATAGCGCGCAACCAGAATGTGTAAACCAGAAGTCGGTGGATTACGAGCAAATTTACTCAACTTCGTTCCAGACTCCTGTACAGAACAGAAGGTAAGGCAATGCATTTCAACCCTTATAATCCCACAAGATAACCTTTATAATCCCACAAGAATTCCCGGCTCCTGTAACAGTAATTGAAGTAAGGAAGCTAAAGGTTCGTACACACGTGCCAATTATCGGCCGAAACGAACGTTCGTACACATCGTGTGTACGAACCTCGTGTGTTCGAACCTTTAGACATAGGTCCTTTACCTCCCATTCTTCCATTAATGCAAAAAAGAAAAGGTTCACCTTTTGAGTGAACTAATCCTTTAATAAGTAACAGGCAAATGTTACTGGACTCCTAGATATAAAGGGTTTCACAACCACAGATGGTGTGACACAGTTTTCTGATTATATGATCTTGACAATGGATACCAGCCAGCCATTCTTAATTATACTTTGAATATTAACAAGAAATAGGATTCCCTCCATGGTAATAAACAGTGATAAGCTTTTAGGCAATTGTATTTCTTATTAAGACTTAGTTTACATTTTTGACCTGTTAAGGCAGAGTGTTGCAAATGAGACTTACTTTGATACATTGTACTCACTAGCGTTACTATTGCCCCAACTACCCCTGCGAGGCCCCAAACCCTCTGGGATCAGCTGTTTTTAAACATACAAGCGATAAGCTGTTTAAGAGACCAGAACTGAACCGGAAGTTCGGTTGCGGTCTTTTAAACAACTGATCTCTGGTATGTTTCCTTCATATGTGCGTTAAACAGCTGATCGTGGACCGGAAGAGGGGCCCGGCTTCCAATCTCACAGGGGGGCCAGGGCCCCTGCAGTTACACCCCTGATTAACTCTGCAACTGCCTGAGGGATCCTTGTTCTGTAAGTTCTAATAACTCACAGTGGGAGCTTCGGATGAAGGAAAGAATAAAACGCAACTGGGGTTTTGGGGGGGTAATCCTTTAAAATATGTAGTAAGTTTTCTTTTTTTTAGTTACACACCTTTTCCTTCCTGTCTGTCTTTATTTGTGACAGAGCTGTGTAAACCCCCTTCCTCCAATATATATATATATTTTGAAGCTAGTAACAGACCTGCAACCATTCACTGTCCTTTCCTTAGGGAGAAAGAAAAAAATATTTTCACACTTGTGGCTAGTTTTAAAAATTAAGAAGTTTGGGGCGGGGCTCTGTCCCAGCAGTGCGCATGCTGCAACCTGAGACTTGAGGGCAGACCAGTGGTGCTGGTGATCATTTATACTGCTGTAACTTTGGATAGTCTGCAGCTAGAATCATGATCCTCATCCTGGAGTAATTTCCTGGGCTATCAATTTGCAGAAACCAATCAAATTTTAGCTTTTTACTAGGTTAATGCAGTTTCATAACATCTGATTGGGTGCTGCAGATTAGGATCATGGGTAAACTTTAACGGCTTTTATTGTGTCAGCCGTGAATGATTAAAAAGAAAAATCCTTTCTATAGTTCAAAGGAAAGATGCATAGTCACGCTCCAACATAATTTTACTGCCAAAGAGAAACAGCTGGTGGCATTAGCAGAACAAGGGAAACCTTAGCTCTAAATGGCTATCATAGTTAATACATTAGAAGTTTGAATGGACAGTAGTGGTTAGCACTATGACTTAATGTATAGGTTTTGTTCATCAACAATGGATCATAGATCCTTCTTTAATCTATAAGTATTTATGCATTGTGTCTTAATCTATAAATATTTATGCATTGTGTCACAGTGAGTTGAATACAGTAGTTGCTACACCAGGTAACTTGGCTGCAATATTTAGGTTCTCTTGGCAGGCAGAACGTTTACCCACACGCAGCAGAGCCTTTTATTCCTAAAAATTCTCCAGAACAGATGCTAGTTACAGGAACCATAATAGCCCATCTGGCTACATTTTCATTTTCTGCCAGCAAATCCTCCAAGACAGCTTATTCCTATGTCTTTTGCCTTAAAGGGCATGTCCACCCCCAAAACTCAAATTTAACCCCATACTGGCCCCACTCTGTAGTGTACAAAAATCCTTACCTTACATCCCAGCTCCTTATGGTTGCCATGCTGTGCCCCCCCAAAGCCAGGAAAATTGTAGTGTAGAAGCTCCCAGTGACTCATCCTGTGCTTGTCTCTGCCTCAACCTCGACAAGGTTGAGGCATGCGCAGGAGAGTCCTCCCCCCCCCCCCCCGTTTTCTTCTCCCTCCCCCTAGTGTAAATTCCTCATTGTATATTATATATATTGATCCCCCAGCCCTAACCGCCGTAACAGATTTCATAGAAAGTGCCCCGATAGTTACTTACCTTCCCTCTATCCTCGGGCATTCTGGGCAGCCACGTCCCTGATTGGTTGCCTTTCAGCCAATCAGGGACGCGGCATTTCCGTGCAAGCAGAGGGCCTGGAGACTGCCGTGGAGGAAAGAGGGAAGGTAAGTACATATTGGGGCACTTTCTAAGGATTTTATTACGGCGGTTGGGGCTGGGGGACCAATATGTATAATATATGAAAAGTTGAAAAAAGGGCTGGACATGCCCTTTAATGTTCATTTTGATCCATTTTGTTTTTTAGATTATTTGCTGCAGAATTAATACATTTTCATTACAGAAGAGAAAATATTTAGTTGGGACCCAGGTTACCTAAATGTGTTATGGGTGAGAGTAACTACTTAAATAAACATGAAGAACTGGCAAATCCCTATGTAAAATAGGCTGGAGGTGTGATCAAATTTCCCCCCTTCTTTTGTGTCTAAAGCTGGGTACACACATTACCGATAAAAGGGCGACCCCTTTGGTACTGACCTGATTGTCTTCTTTTAAAGATCTGGACTGTGTCCCCACTGTTGCCAAATCGTTGGCCTGTTCAGTGGTTTAATATGAACTGTCTAACCATTGCTATGTGTGAGGGCCAGACTCAAGGTGTTAATAGCCTTGTGAAATGGCAGCTGGTTTTTACAGGCTAAAACATTCTTTCAATAGATGCGATCCATGGGCAAGTATCCTGATCCATTGCCTTTGAATTTGTTCATTTGATCAGTGCCGCATTTCCTTCCACAAGTGGCCAAATCAGCAAATGATCAACATCAGACCTAAGTGGATTGCAAGGAATCCAGACAGTGTGGCCAGATTTATAGTCTACCGAATGCAGTTTTTACAGAATTCTAAATACAACTTATTATGTGTGACTGCATCTTCCATGTTTGGTTTTACACTGGATAGTGCTACATTTACAGACAAGAATATACACTGTATTGTCTTGACTTAGGAAGGTGGAAGCACCAGCATCATCTTATATGATACATTTATTTGTCTAATGGACAATAAGTCTTCCCAAAAACTGTATGTGTCTCAGCAATACAACAATTAAAAATATACTTTCCAGATTCTACCAATGGATCAATGTACCTTTCACACCTAGACAATGGTCTTTTATGTCGGATTGAAGTAAAAACCTACAACTACAATAATAAAACTGAATGGAAAACAGTTTTTCTTCAAGTTAATAGGGGTAGTTCACATGTTTCTTTCTTACCCTTGGGGTTTTTTATAGTGGGTACCAACAGTGTAAAATTGTATTTATCCCCATCTTTCCCCATTGTACTTAAGAAACTGCGGAGTTCAGGGCTCTTCCACACTTGGTGGGAATTCCCAATAAAATTGTTCCTCACACTACATGACTTCAATTATTTGTTACAATTTGGAGGTTGTGGTGCTCTAGCCCTCAGGCTCAAATTGTTCTTGACAGTCTATAAATTTGTATGTCCTATTGTTGAAATTGGTTGTTAACAAATTTTCCTCCATCCCACACTTATTGTTCCCTTTTGGTATTATTTACCTTTAAATACATGCTTTATCCTAGCCCATATACCTTTTAAAGTGCAAACATATTAAAGTGCAACAAATTTAAAATGTTTGCACTTTAAAAGGTATATGGGCTAGGAGTGACCTAAGAAGCCTCTCTTTGGTCCCCAGCCCACCACTCAGTTTGATACATCACTGGTAGGAGGGGCCTTAATGGTATGTTTGATGGGTGAAGACACTGATTATACCCGAAGAAGGGGGCAGTAAGCACCGCGAAATGTAGTGGTTTTGCACTAAACTGTAGTAGTGTGCTCTTCTTGCTGTTACATTTGTTGGATTACCTTAGCCCTCTGGGTAGGGGATGTGTGGAGGATTGCGCCTACAGACTACTAGGCCAAAGCAATTGGCAGTGTGCTAGAGTGGCTTCAAATTGGATTGAATTGAAAATCTGTGTGCACAAGATCCGACCAACCTTGTTGAATGATGGTCCAGTTGGATCACTTAAAGGACAGTTATACTCACCTAACCTGTGATCCACACCTGAAGAGTACCCAGGGTAAGGACCTAAACAGCTAGGTCCTCACCTCTGGGTACTTTACAGAATGTCTGTAGTACTTACTAGAGGCGCTCCTTCGCAGAATGGGTCCAGTCCTCTTCCATCTTTCTGTCACTGACAAAACACGTAGGAGGAGCCGACTGTTGAAGGAATTCTAGTAATACAGTTATTCTGTAAAGAGGTGAGGTCCTAGCAGTTTAGTTCCTCACCCTGGATACTCTTCCAGACCGAATCTGGCTTCCGGGCAGGGTGGGGAGAAGGGGGAGTGGCGGATTGACGTGATGTAACCAACGTCACTAAACGGGTGGGGGTAGAGTTGGAGGTGTGACATGCTGTGTGACGTAAATTACGTCATACAAGAGGAGTGTTTAGGGGTGTTACCTGGCCGTGTGACGTAATTTAGAATGGGTGGTTCAAAGGGGGTCTTTTCAGGTAGGTTTGGGTCACAGGAGTTTTTGGTGGTCTCGTGGGTGTGTGGGAGGCCACCAAGAAATCAGGGAGACTCCCGCTACTCCTGAGAGGGGTGGGATACCTGCTCTTCATGCGTGGAAGGAGAGGACCAAGGGGGCGGTTAGTATAATTGTCATTTACCTATTGTCAGGGAGCAAGCCTATTTTTCTCCAGTGTGGGAGGCTGCGCAGCCATCGCCGAGCAACCTGTGTGTACAGAAACCTGCATTATCTGTACAACGCGGCCAAGGGAAATTTGCCGTGTGTATGAAGCTTATAGAAGGACAATCCTTGAAAAAAATATCTTGTTTAAACTGGTTTTGAAAGTATTTCTGGATAAATGAGGACACATCCAACCTGTTGTTGTTGTTGTTAAGTAAACGCAGATCCATAAACACTGCCAAAGGGTCTACAGGTCTATAGAAACAGAGTTGTAGTTCATCTGTAAACTGGTTAATTAATTCCGTACAATCTATATAAAAGCAATCTTAAAGAAAAAGAATATGAGTCTGGTTTAAGGTAGCACCTTACTGCCAGGCGCTGAAACCCGTCAAAATAAACAATCTGCTTGAAGACAAACTTTAATTAAATTAGAACCAAAGCTAAAATGTAAATAAGCCGGAATATAGTAAAAAAAAAAAACTGTGATACTTTTTTCTAAGGACTAACAGTTTAGAATAAGCCGGAATGGATTCTATAATTCATAACATGACAATTGCTTTAAGCCTGTTAGTCATTAGTACCACCGCCACAGTGGCTTTCCACCGATTTTTAGGCAAAATCAGATCGAGCGGCCTTAACAGTAAATCAATGGAAGATCAGACCAGCGCAGGTTAATTTCTAACCACCAGACTATCAATCGGTTAAGCATTTGGTAGGTCTGTAAACGGGAATACTGGGCTAAATTTTGCCTGTGTGTACCCTGCCTTTACATGCATGTATCCTCATCATATGATCAGTGGCATACCTAGGAATCACTGGGACTCCCAACACTATGATTCATATAGCCCCCCTCCCTTTATCTACAGTTTTTTTTTTATTTGGGTGGGGGTGGATCTGTTAAAGGGAAAGTAACAAGACCACCCCCCACCTTCAAGTGCCTGAAGCATGTAGCAGGAGTTTTCATGGCTGTGAGATAGAAATCACAATATTGATGCACCCAGCAGGTTCCATCCAAGATCCAACAATACCCACTGCAGGGGAGTCAAGCTCCTCTCTGCTGTTCTACTGAGCCTGACTGTTGCATAACAGTGTTAGATAAGCAGCAGCTAAGCTGCGGGTCCTTTAAGAAGGGGCGTGTCACACAGCACATGCCTTCTTAAAGAGCCAGCTGGTTCCAGTCAAAAGTCACTGCCACTTCGTAATCCCAGGTTGGTGTTAGGGGCATCAGAGTCTGCAAGTTGCCCCCCTCCCAAGTGATCGCTTTGCTGCCATGTACACAATCACCCGAGGGCCTAGCAAGCTAACAACCCAGAGGAGAACAGGTATGGTCAGTGTGACTGTATGGGATCAGCCACCCCTATAGCAACCTTATCACTGCTATGGATCGGTGCATGTGCAACTGCACTTGTGTAAAAGTAACTGGGAGATGCAAAATCGAAACGTTACTGAACTACAACTCCCACCAGGCTTGGCTGTAGCAGGTGGCTGAGGATTGCATGTCCACAATAGCAGGAGGGTCACTGGTTGGTTGATTCTTGGCTAGATGAGGGTCTTCATAGGGATTGGCTGGTTTAAGTGGGATTAATAGGGTAAATATTACACTGTGTTCTAGGGGATGTTATCTGACCCAATACCCCCAGCTGGGCATTTCCATACAGATCCATCCTGTCCCTATACCACAGGTACATTGTGGGTGGTAATATAAATTAAAATATCTACTCTAAGGTTAATACTGGGGGTTTCTAAGACTACAGCACCCAGCATGCCCTTTTGCCCCCATATTTTGTTGAGAGAATGCAGGGTAGTTTATAGTTACCATAAATTAGCTGGAGACAGAGCAGGTTAGTGGAGTCCATAGGTAATATATATAACCCTGTAATATGTATAATCCAGGTACCCCTGCCCGCCCCCTAACTTCTTCTCATCTTGTTCACAGGCCCCAAGCAACAAATTGACACCAAACTGCAGGAACTAAAGAACAAGCAGCAGCTTCTGATTCCCACCTCGCCCAACGGCTGGGACCAACTTCCAAGGTCAGCAAATGGTACTCCATGTATGTTGTAGAAATGGCAAAACACAGTGCTGCCAAACTGCTTCCCCCCCCAACTGGGCTAACCTGCTTGATCCACTGCTGCTGCGTGACCTTGTGCAGAGGTGACCATGTGCACAGTGTCATTGTCACATGACTGCTCTGCAAGGGGGTGTGTGTTTAAAGCTGGGTGTGACTTAGACCTGATTAACCTCTTAGTGTCATTGTAATTTTTTTCCACAATGCCCTTTGCTAGTGTGACATCTCCCACCAGGCTGAGCTGTTGACAAATTGTAATCTGATCTTGTTACATACAATTCTGTATGTTTATGAATGAATTGCTAGAGACGTGAATCCGCAGTCTATTAAATTATGGTAAGGTTAAGGGACTGTTAACCCCTCGTGTATCTGTGCGCTGGCAGATGTTGTTTGCCTGAAGCTGAAAAGTGTTCATAAAAAAAAAAGTGACCCATTACTTTAAGCAATAATAACATCACAATCCTATGGCAACTAAATGCAGCCAAAAGAAGATTCATTTAACGTGTTTAATATTTTGAGAAATTGTGGGGGACTGTGTGTGTGTGGGGGGGGGGGAGGGTAGTTTTTTTCCTGGCCCTTTTACTGGGGGCATTTCTGGGCCTTTGTACGCGGTGCATTTCTGGGCTCCCAAGGCATGTTAGAATTTAATTAAGCCCTGTTCCTTTACTCTGATGGAAGCCAAACCACCTGCTAGGGGCTACTTAGAATAGAATCATTCAGCCTTCCAACATTTAATTCAGGTTAGTCCTCCTTCTAATTCTGTGGACAAATCCGTTTTTAAATAACTACCCAATATATTGTAAAGATGCAGTGTAATGTATCGCATTATTGACATGACATGGTGGTCCAGCATGAGAGGTTTAATATTAGGAGTATCTGCTTGCAAGTCATGTGCCTTGATGATGGTGTGATATCTCCAGAAATGTCCTCGCATTGGTTTGTAGAATATATGTCCTTTAGACTGGATTTCTTACAGGCATGGTCATAGAGTTAATTTGTAATACAATGGCTTCTTTAAAGGGGTCAGTCAGTGACTGTGCTAGTGGCCTAAATGTCCTTGAAAGCTCCTCCCTATTTGATTTGACCTTCTTTGGCTCTCTTGATTATTTAGGCATGACATTTTAACTCTACGTTCCCTGATTCCTGTCCTTATTATTGGATTTGCTGGCCGTCTATTGACATCAGCAGGCACTATATTAAATCCAAGATTATTAACTATAGCTCATTTAATTAATTACAACTGGGATTCTTGTGATGGCAACATGATTCCCCTGTTCTAAAACCATGAGTGGTTATTCATTGTCTGAAAATGCCTGTGTGTACATTGATTCCCCAGTCTGGGTCTATTGTAAATAATTAGAATGTAAACTAAAAAAAGGGACGAATGCAATAAAAGGGGCACAATTTTGCCCATGTTATTAATTTGCAGAAACCAATTAAATGTTAGCTTTGTTTTATTGGTCTCTGTTTATATTGGCTGCCATAAACCAGATGTGGGTGAGACAGGTTATAGATGGGAGAAAACGGTATGGATTGGTAAGGTCTAAAAAACGCGGCTTAGTTAAATTAAAAGGGAATGTTGACCCATTAAAAAAAAAACAAAACAAAAACTGGTCACATGTCCTTTACCTTCCCCCGACTGATACATTCAGCACAATATATGTTTTATTAACCAGATATTTATGTATCATTGGTGGCTTTCCTTTAGCCCACTGGGGGGAATCCCTAGTGATGAAGTCTGTTTGTATGACACTGGCTCCCCTTACAGCAGTCATGGGGATAATTGCGTATTTGAAACAAAGTTAGTGTGTTTGCGCACAGAGATGGAAAGAATAAGGTCATATGAAAGGTGAGGGAACATTAAGGAGCAAAGTGCAAATCACATTAAAGCACAAAATACGCCTCCATGTTGCCTTGCGGTGTCACTCAGGAATATGAACAAGAGATTAGGCTTAAAGGTATTAAACCAGTAGTGGACAAATTAGTTTTGACATTAGGAGCCAATATAGTCTTTGTAGGTTTATTGGCCAGCTGGCTCCAGGGATTGGCCCCGTATGAAACCTTCCGTTATTAAATCATGATTATTAATTTCCTTTAGATCTGATATGTGGAATGCTGGTCCATAAGGATTTAGGATCCTATAGGGCATTGCTAGGGCAGTATCTTTTATTTATTCTGTTTATCATAGCATGTCTTTGGATAGATCCATGTGTTACACTGAACTGTATTTCAATAAGTATTGTTAAGGATATTATTAGGTGCTTATGTTTCAAGGTTTGCACATATTTGCCAGTGCAACCAATCAGATTTTAGCTTTTTACTGGTATGCTACAGTTAGATAAAATGGCTGCTGTTGATTACTAGACTATGCAAACATTTGCATCTCTTGGTACATAAGCCCCTAGACAAGAGAATTTCCCTTTTCTCCATTAGACTACAAGCTCACACAATCAGGGCCCTGGTTCTATAATTGTATTACTGTATATTGACTTGCTACATACAAGGGGGTGCTGCATGTCTTTGTCTTATTTGTACTGGGATTGTTTGTACCATGTATGTGTTCATCGTATATGCCTTTGAAATTTAAAGTATCAAAGATGATGTTGGCACTATATAAATCTCTAATAGCAGCAGCACCGACATGGCTGCCTACAGCTGGAATAGGGTCTTTTAAGACATTTACATAAAGTTGGCTACTAATATTTGGAATATGGCAGATGGTGTCCCTGGTCTACATATAGTAAGGTTTATACTGGGAACTATTGGAAAAATAAAGATGATTACGGAATCATTTTTAATAAAGGGGCAGCAAGGTGGCTCAGTGGTTAGTGGTTAGTTCGATTCCACCCTTGAACACATCTGCAAGGAGTTTGTATGTTCTCCCCATGCTCGCATGGGTTTCCTCCACAATCTTAAAGATATACTGATAGGTTGTATGTGTCAAATAAATGTGCTTAGATTGTAAGCTCTTCAGGGCAGGGCCTGATGTGAATGTATACATGTAATTGTAAAGCGCTAGAGAAGATGTTGGCGCTATATAAATCCATAATAATAATCTATGAAATCTTTTTCAGCAAAACATTTTAAACTTTTTCTGTGTGTTATGGTCATTGTGGGACAACACACTTGGGGGCTTGTGTAATAACAGGCACACACATTTGGCTTCTTTTAGCCACTATGAAGGAAGTTGTAAAATGCCTCTTAGTAGATCACTATACTTCTACCTCCCCAAACCACTCCCTCCCATAGTGCACAGGATGAGGACCTCACAGAGGGAGATTCAATAAAAGCTATTTTCATTTAAAATGGTGCTAATTTTGCCCTAACCAATCAAAACCAAGTTAGCTTTCAAATGTTAAATAAGATCTGATTGGTTGGGGCAAAATTATCACCATTTTAAACGATAAGGACTTTAAGGCTGGGTACACATGGGACTATTTTGCCCCAACATAGTAAGAGTTGGCTCCAGCGATTTTTCATTAATATAGTGAGACCTTAATCAGTGGTGAAGATGCACTTTGTTTTGACTTCCCATTAAAAAGTCTGTGAATAATATGCCATTTAGTGTAAACCCAGGCTTGGGGGGGTCTAGCAGTTTAGGTCCTCACCCTGGGTATAAGTTGGGGGGGCGAATTGGGACAGTACAGTGTCCATTTAAGACAAATGTTACCAAATACGGATATACTGTGTGGTATTTTGGGGCAGCGGTAAGGTAAAGAATCTCTGTTATTATGGGATAAACTTTTAACTAAACCATTTATCTTGTTCTTTCTTTCTGTAGCAACTCTGCCCCTAAACTCATCTTTAACCGTGTGAATGGTAAAAGGACACAGATTCCAAGCTCTGATGTAGAAAGGGAAGTGTATACACTGGCACATGAAGAGAATGTCCGCTTTATATACCAAGGTAAGGACTACTGTTCAGCTGGGTTACAGAGGCTCTAATATGCCTTAGTAGTGGGACAGATAATAATCTGATTATGTTTCTACCTTTTTATTTAGGCCTAGGCCACACTACATCGCCGATTGGCAAAACAGAAACGTTTGCGCTTTGGCGGGCGTTTCTGGTGCAGGGGAGCGCACCTAGGGCCATATTTATAAATGCAAGTTTGCAATACTGCAGGTTTTCATAATGTATGACCACGGCTGTAAATGTTCGCATGCGATCGTACATTAACGAATGTTCGTCGTAACTATACGAACTTAGTAAACTACCCCAATGGTATTTAATGGGTGATCGTAAATTTGAGGTCGTAGTTTAACGATCGATTTCAGACATTTATGATCGCAGCCATACATTTACAGCTGCGGTCATAAACCGAAGATTGGAATAACGATCGTTAAAGGTGTGGTATCTTTATAAATATGGCCCCTAATGTGGCCAGGCCAATTGGCCAACAACAGTGTGCGCTTTATAACGGTGCAATGTGGCCCTGCCCTTAGTGATCATTAAAGGGTAATTTGAATAGGTGAGTAGTCTACTATTTGTAATTATGGTTATTTTATAAACATGGCCCTTGGAATTCATTCTGTAGCTGCTCTATCACCATAGAACCAATGTGTACACTGATTAACCAGAATGTGGGAGTGTTGTGGTTGAACTAGACTGGGCAGGAGAGCAGATTTATGATTTTGTTACTGAGGGCAACAACTTTACAGACGTTTTGTTAACACTATGATATTTTGCATTCATATGTGTATTATAAGATGGTGATTATGAATGAAAAATAATTACTTTTAAAATCTTTGCTGGAAGTAGTGGCCTTAAACCTTTTATCTTTGTTTGTTTGTTATTATTATGCATGTGTCCAGGCTGGACTAGCTGTGGGATATGGGGCAACTTTCTTAATGAGTTAAAGGGCATGTCCACCCCCAAACCGATAATTTCCTCCACTACTGGCCCCACTCTGTAGTGAATAAAAATCTTTACCTCACATCCCAGCTCCAAATGGTTCTCCACCCCCCCCCCCCCCCCCCCCCCAAGTCAAAAAAACTGCCCACCAGGAGTACTGCAGAGTCCATATATCCTGTCTCACCTCCGGGGGAGAAGTTTGGCATGCGTACTGCAGCACTCCCTCCCTCTCCCACCCATTTTGCGATCCCTCCCCCTACCTACAAACCCCTTTGCCACATAATAGTTCTCCTTCCCCCAGCCCCAACCGCTATAAAAGATTTGTTAAAAAGTCCCCCGATAGTTACTTACCTTCCCTCTCTCCCCTGGTGTTCTGTGCAGCCGCATCTGTGATTGGCTGCCTCTCAGCCAATCACGGATGTGGCTGCCGGTCCCGCCCACTGCTTGCAGTTCCATGTAAGCAGAGGGCCGGGACTGTGCAGCGGAGGATAGAAGGAAGGTAAGTAACTATCTGGGCACTTTCTAATCTTTTATAGCGGTTGGGGCTGGGGGAAGGAGAACTAAATGTGGCAAAAGTTATTAAAAGGGGTGGACATGCCCTTTAATAACCCCTGCACAGTATCCAGGGGTAGGACTTAAACCACAGGAAAGACCCAAGGACCCTAACTCCTTGCAGTCAGGCTGCTGTTACATAATCCCGTACTAATATTGGGACTGTCAAGTGGTTTAGTTCCTCACCCTGGGTACTTTCACTGGGGGGGGCAGAGGGTTTGCATTGACATTTAAAATGAAATGTAAGGATGGTTACACATCAGCAGATATTTTCCGGAAATATCTGATGTCCGAAACGGACAAACTGGCGATCGGGTCCACTGGTAAATCACACTGTCGGAGTGCCTCTTCTCACAGCCGCAGCAAACCAAGGCTTATAGTCTCACTAACTGATCATAAATCGGTTAGTGCGACTTTAAGAGCAGAAAAGGGCAATGCGTAGCCGCAGCACTACCAGGTACATGAGGCCAATAATGACTTAAGTGGCAAATTATTTTCAATCACTCAAAATATGGATAATGTGTATGCAGTGTTTCCTATCAACTGCTTGACAGTAATTGGAAAATATGCCCCATGTATGGGTATATTTAGCTAAGGAATTGCCACTGCTGGGATTACTGTCCCACCCCCACAGAGCCTCCCAGTGTTAACTTTTCTTGGGCAATTCTCCTACCTTGTCAGTAATCAGACGGCCACTCGCTCCGTATCCTCTGCTTTGCTGCCTGACATCACTACTCGGGAAGTGAGAAGCGCCGAGTACTGACCTCAGCCGGAGGAGCAGAGAATGCGGAGTGAGCAGCCGCCGGATTACTGACAAGGTAAGTTGACCCAAGTGTAAACCAAATTTCAGTTTTCAGGCTATTTTTAAAGCCTGAAAACCTCTGTTTATACTGGAGTATATACAGTATTTTTTTATAGTATATGTATGGTTGTGCCCAGTTGTTGTCTGTTTATGGGGCCTATCCTGTTCGTTGAATAAAATAATTTGCTGCCGCATGTAGGCCGTTTTACTGGATGGAATTTGTTGCTCCTTACCCAGGAGGGACTGTACTTTGTTGTAAATACTTTGGTATTTACAACATACTTTTTTTGGTATACTTTAATAGCAAAATCAATTGCGCAGATATACAGGGCAAGGGTAAACGCCACCTCCACTGCCTGATGTAATAAATCTATTCCAGAATATGCATATTTCTGCCATACGTTACTTCATTGCATTTCTCACTTTTATTTAATATTTGTGTGGAACTGGGGTATCCTTTTCTTTCAGAAATTCATATTGTTTAGGCAAATTTCCTGTTAATTTTCGTTTCCTCTTAGCTTGGGAAGACGTAAAACATAAGATGGAGGAGCCAGGACAAAATGGATGTGCCCCTCAGCAATATCAAGATCAGAGCCCTGATAACCCCCTCAAAAGTAAGTCTTGTGGTTTAGTCTGTCTGGAAGACGCCCTACACAGAAATGGTTATTAACCTTAGATCATCAGTAAAATGTGATCCAGCTCCCTTTCGCCAAGGTTAAGTTAAAATCAGATTAAAGGAGAACTAAAGCTAAAATATAAATAAGTCTAAATGGATTCTATAATTTGTTACTATTCTAAACTCCTGATTTCTGCAGCCCTCCTTTCTAGGAAGTTGATTACAAAAGGGAACACTAAACCCACTAAATCCATATATTTTTTTTTTTTTTTTTTTAAGTATTTGCCATCCATTTCTATTATTCACAAGGAGGTGAGAACGCTTATTCCCACCTCCCTGTGAATAATAGGACTCTTGGGGGACACTGGAACTTACCTTACCGCCGCTCCACTCGCAAACCACTCCTGCACTGACAGCCGCTCTGTCCCGACCAAGCGCCCTGTCTTTTGTAATCATTCTTTCGTCCGATTTGGACGAATGAACGGTCGCTGATCAGTCGCGCCCGCAAAAAGCCGCCATACGATAATTCAGACCGACCGGCCGAAACACTGAAATGTCAGTCGGTTGGGCCTAATTATTGTATTGTGTGTACCTAGCTTTAGACCATTTAAAAACATCTGATTGGTTGCTACAGAGTGCAGACAAAACTTTGCAATTCTTATTAACTAAGCCCTATTATAATATTAACCTGTATTGTATGTCTAATTCTATTTAATTAACCCAAAGTTAAATATGTTATTTAAAAAAATGTTCAATATCTGCCACATAAGCCATTATGTATTAGGATGCGTGTTATTTATTTACATGCTTTACATTTTTTGGTCCTAATCTCCTTGCCTGCATTTACTTTTGCATTTCCAGGAACTTGCGTTTCCTCTGGACTTGGCCTGGACTTGCCTCTTGGACAGGTATCCTGAGGCCCTGTAACATCTCAGTAATGGCTGGGAGCAGGTTTACCAGTCTGTTCTCCCAGCACAAAGCTTAACATTTTATCAAACAAATACTCCTACCAAGATACAGGCAGTTTGTTAAGACAGGAAGATTATCTGGTCTGTTTAGTGTTTTATTATTAGTGTTTTATTATAAAGTGAATGACTTTTAGAATTATATTTCTTCATTTATATTTAAGAAACACACAAGGTTATTCAATAAAATTATCGTTAAAAATGGTGCTTATTTTTCTCCAACCAATCAGATGTTAGCTTGGGGAAAAAATTAGCACCATCGATAAGAACTTTCATTGAATCTCCCTGACAGTGTGCACTTTCTTTCAACCTAGACCATTAGCAATGGGCAGCCAGTCAACTAGTCTTGAGTTAAAAGAGACATGCTTTAACCAACATGGTTCTACCTCATGGTAAATATACATCATACATCATATACAAAAGAAGAAAAACAGGCACTAATAACCAACAAAGTGCTATATATTAAGGCATTTACATCATTAACCAATCATGGGGTGCTCCTGAATACATTATATTTCATTTTACCCAACACAAAACAAAGTACGGAAGGTTCCCAATGATAACTGCTATTACAGCCATTGGGATATATTTAAATGAAAAGCACAGCAGATTTGTGTTGTTTTGTTTTTGGTGGGGAAAACTGGTTATTTTCTGCAGTTAGCCTCTAGTTTGTTTCACCCATTATTATTGGCTCATTGCATTATCAAGAACACTATATTAATAATAATGCCAGCACATGGGGCAAATTCATGCCCCAGTAATCAACATTATCCAGTTATAAAATTGTGAGCGTGAATAATTAGACATTCTCTGAGACGTCTCATTGGGCAATTTATAAAACTAGACAAAATTCATTTTAATCTGATGTAACAATGAACTGTAATTTCATCTGTCATACTGAACCTTAATAATCACACCAAGTGGTTATTATAAACACAACAAATTGTACCAGATCATTAGATTGACCAGTGAGACCAGGCTTGTTGCTAAATCCCCAACACCACACAGGCCAGAGCCTCCACATTATCCACTGGATAGCAGACTTTTAAGATAATAGAATATAAGAGGAGCAGTACAGTTTAGTGTGGATCTTATTAATAGGCTGCTTGATGCCCATTGCACATGAGATTCCATGTCATTCTATTTTGAGATAAATATTTGGATATTCTAGGAATAGAGATATAGCAGTAACATTAGATGCGTTGTATTTTATTGCTCGCTACAAAGCTGAAAGACTCCAAAGGATTTAATATATTCAATGTGGAAAAACATAATTCAAAATATGTAAAAGGTATTTGCAAGAGGGAGTACTGTCGCTCTAGGAAAATGTTAATAATATAATACTGCTATATTAGTATATTAGCAATATAATGCTGCTGGAATCAGAGGAGAAACAGTCCAATCAAGGGAATAAACAATTATAATAAGAATTATCAATTGAAGGCTTTTTCATAGAACTATCACATGGATCAGTTGTCAGTTACCTGCTCCCAACCCCATCTGATATATTACACTTTATTACCTGCATTACTAACCAGATATTTAAAGGGCATGACCATCCCCCAAATCAAAAATTGCACACACTTTAGCCCCACCCCCACCCTCACCCCCCTAAACGTTTTATTAAAATCGGGCCCCAAATGTACTTCGTTCCCTCTGCCTCCTCTGTTTCTCCTGGGAACAGAAGATCAGAAGAGGTGGGACTGGCAGCCGCGTCTGTCACGGATGCGGCTGCCGTTCTTCAGAAGGAGCCAGGGGAACAAAGGTGGCTAAGTACATTTCTGGCCCGATTTAAAAGAATTTAATATAGGGTTTAGGGTTGGGGGTGTCCCTACAGTGTGGGAATTTTTTTTAAACGCATGACAACAACGAGGGATCCAGAGGGAGGGAGAAGAGAGCTCCACAGCGCATGCCAGAGTCCTGCAGGAGGACAGGAAAGGGGCAGATACTTTTTTACACACAGAGAGGCTCCTACTCTTCACTTTCCTGGACTTTCAGAAGCCACTGCAGGACAACCTTAAGGAGCAGAGGAGAAAAGTAAGGATTTTTTAACAGTGGGTCAAAATTTAGTTTGGGGGGTGGATATGGCTTTTAAGAATAATTATTGTCCATATTCTGGCATATTCTGTCCATATTCTGGCCCCTCCCTCCTTGTAGTCAATCAAGACTGTGACAACTGACATCACAGCCAATGATTGACTGCTTTTTCACCTGCTGCCTCCTCTGCGCATACCCAAGGTTATAAAAAGCTCATTGAACAGAGGGAGGAGGTAGATACCTTTGCCACAAAGGAATAAAATGTATTATTAAAAATGTTGTTACCCGTGCATGTAATAAAAATAGCAGTTGGCGTTGCAGGCAGATATCTGGCAAGTCATCCAATTTTTGTTTTAAGGGTGGATATGTCTTTAAGGAATACAAGAGAACTTACTACCCTGATGTTACTATTTATTAATAGTCACGGTTTTGAAACAAACCTGGTTTCAACTTGGAATTGTCGGTTTTGAAAACCCGCAGATCTGGCGGAAAGTTTTAGGAAACAATAAATTTAAGTTTTTTATAATAAAACATTCCGTCTAAAGCTGCAGCAACACTATCAACAGACAGTAACACGAGTGAAAGTCTCTATCACAATGCGGTGTGTTTCATAAGCATTTAACTATTTTAACGCTTGGATGGTTCTATTTAAAAAACCTAAAAGTTTAAATAGCTAATTATATTAAATTGTATTGCAGCGAAGTAATGCATTCCCTTTCAATACATACAAAGTATTATTTACCTCAGAGGACACTGTCCCTTTAATAATAGAATCCTCTTGTTTTGTTAGAAGACACATAATAAGTGCAGACACGTCTCTGGGTTATATGGCCTTGGGAAAGTAAACACGGACACGCTTACACACAAAGACAACGGATACATTTCCTGGTTACACCATATTTTTTTGTTCAGGTTTACAACAGAAATTAGGATAATGGGTTCATATGAGGAGAGGGACCTAGTGTTCTCTATCCTATCCATAAAAGAAAGATCAGACTGATTCAACCATAGACCAACCAACCAACCAACAGGTGGGCCCTCCGGGATTCCTTTCATGCGGCTCTGTCCATTTACCACTTTCACCAAACACTTACTTAGATTTATATCTAAGGGAGAAGAGTTAATACTCAGTCCAAATAACAGCTACAGTATCTGTCTAGTTTCAACCTGCTGTGAACACCAGACAAACTAGGGAAGCCATGTTGTGGATGGGGCTTAACAACGCACTTGATGGAAAGGATCCCAGGCGACATTATTTACATTTGTACCATCATGGATTTACCAGCCGGAAGGGTGAAATAACGAACCAATTAACAAAAGATAATCAAATATTATAATAATGTTTGCTTTTGAGATATTGTATTAATAACCTTGGAACAATGCAACCATTCATTCTTTCTGTGCTTCTTTCACATGGTCCTGTGTGGCTGGGTAGATCTGCCCCATTTAGCTTTATAGAACTGGTATTTAGAGGAAGGAAGGATACACACACAACACACAAACACAACGCCACTCAGCCAACCCTTGGTGTGTGAGTGTCCTTCCTCTAAATGTCAATACCAGTTCTATAAAGCTAAATAAGGCACATAAAAAAACAAGTACATTCTCTGAAATGTACAATGCATTAAACCCAAACCTGGTCACATGTTAAACAAAGCGTGTCAGGTGACTGGGCCTCCCTGTAAAGCAGCTTTGTCTGCCCACCTTTACGGGGGCTCAGGGGCTTCTGCACCTAAACCATAGATAGATTTGTGTGATTAAAGATAATAAAGACCGATTAAAGGTCTTTATGATCAGTTACCCATAATACCTGCAAAAGCACAATCCGAAGCTTAAAGCTTTAGAATAATTGAAAAGTAAAACAAAAATGATCCATTGTTCAAGAGGTACTTAAATATTTCATTTAGTCCAATAAGTTCTTTTTATACTTTATCAACAGGTCGTCACCTTCAAAGACAAACAGTCTTATACCAACAAGGGACAGGGACAAAAATGAAATGACATGAGAAGAATTTAGAAACATTTGTGCTAAATTTACAGGGCTGATACAATAAAAGTGTGCCTGTGCTATTAATTGTCAGCATCCAATCAGATGTTATCTAACTGCAGTTACCCTGTAAAAAGCTAACATCTGATTGGTTGCAGCAAATTAAGAGTACTGGCAAACTTTTGCACCTTTAATTGCATCAGCCCTGATTGAGTTTTACAGATACAGATTTTTTATTTTAGAATGTCTAGGAAGTCTAACCTATAGTGCTAAATCTGTTGACTAGTTACCCAGGATGCCTTACAGTTTTTCACTAACGGGATGCTGGTTTATAGTTTAAAAACAGAATAAAAGTTACATATTCGTACATTACAGGTTAAGTCCGTCCCTCAAATAAAAAACTGTATATCGGTAAATCCCCCCCCAATCTGCAAAACTGTAATATTTAGAAATCTGAGAGATGTAAGTCTAACCTGAAAGCTGCACAATGTTTTGTTTCCCCCTTTCTTCTTCCTATTTCTTCCGGTTAGCAATGGTCAGTCATGGATATAACAGTTGGCATAACAGCCAATGACTGAATGCTACTCTCGAAACTGCCCCACTGAAGCTTGGGGAGGGGGCAGAAAACTTTTGAGAGGCTTAAAAAAGGGGGAGAAGAAAATGTTTCTGCATAAAAGGTTAATCCTACATCTGTTAGCTTTTCACTGTTTTTTTACATACATATAATTTTTCATTTGAGGGGTGAACATGGACTTAAAATATTCATAGTTTTCAAGTTCAGAGCTTTTTCCAAATTACTTTTGTGCCCTTTATTCTACAACATTACAGTTATGTTTTCGCGACTGACGATACCTGCATTAAATAACACGTGGATCCAAAGTAAAGTCAAGTACACTGAAATATAAGGAAAATGTAAGTGTATTGAAGTGGTTATGTACCCTGACAAGAGTCCTTGAATCCTCTCGGCATTGTGCTTATTCATTCAGGATTTGGATTCCTCCCAGGAACACAGAAACCAATGTCTATGCTGCTGACATCCTGCCAGTATCTACCTGAACCACACTGAACTAAGCTTTGATGTCTATTCTTTGTAAGGGGGAGGCAGAAAACCATGGAAAGATAAGGATTCTACTCTCAAATGAAATAACAGATATTGAAAAGACTGCCAGTATTGTTTATATAATAAAACAACACTAATATTTGTATATATATATACACACACACATACATTTAGGTTTCCATAAAAACACATATGACACACTTCTTAATATACATAATGATGTTGCAACTGGGATCTCACACTGCCCATTGGAACAATCTGGACCATCTGCTATGAAGTGCTGTGTGGTACACTCCACTGGATGGAAGAGCATTGTAATTTTCACAGATCTGTACTGACACGGATGTAGACACACTAAACATAGAAACACTTAGGCTTCGTTCACACTAGGCTGCATTGTTTTTAAACGGGGAAATCGCACAAAAAATCACATGTGCAATAGAATGGCACTTTTCACACTGTATGACTGCGATGTAGTGTGTTGTAAAGAACACACTGCATGCAGCAGTTTTGTGTGTTAACGCAACAGTACATTGCACTAAATCGCATACGGTGCGTTAAAAAAAGCCTAGTGTGAACGAAGCCTTATATTGCACATTTTCACCACATCCATTTTCCTGTCCATCAAGTAATCAGCCATCAAGTAAATCTGCTAATTAAAAGGGAATGTCCACCCCAAAACACCAACCAATACTTACCATCCCCACCCCACACAAACCCCAATATCGTTATAGCTACTTACCTCCCCGGAGTCCCTAAAGCTCATATCCCTTACCCCCCCTTCCACAAGAAAGCTGGCATCTCACATAGACCCTGGCTTTCTTCCGGGTTGCAGTAGTCACTGCTGTGACATCAAAGGCAATGACTGACCATTCTGGTGTAACAGATCTATGAGTGCATAGCAGGTGAGAACTATAACAATTTTGGGATTTGGGGTTGGTAAGATAAGTGTAGATATGTAGGTGGACATGCCCTTTAAAGGGAGGCTATACTCATGCATACTCATAGACAATTGCTGCTCACTTCCACCATCAGTGTCCGACACTCCTATATCTAACAAAGAAAAAAACATATGCAAATGAAGGGAGGGTAGACTGGGCGGAGTTAGAATGTTGCCGGTTACTGCACAAGTAGTGTCCCTTTAAAGGGCAAGTCCAGCCCCAAAATGAAAACGTACATACAGGTAAATCACCTCCCAAAACCCTAAACGGTAATAGTTTGAAATCTGAAATATAGAAGTCTAACCTGAAATCCTGCACAATGTACTGTTTCCCCTGTTTCTGCTTCCTGGTTCTTCCAGTTAGTAACTGTCAGTTATGGATTTCACAGTTGACATCATAGCCAATGACTGAATGTTAATCCCCTGTCTGCCTCTTCTGAGCATGCCCAGGCTCAGTAAATGCTCAGTACAGGTTTCTAAATTGCTCAGTTTCCACAAGGCATCCAGAAGTATAGCAGGCATACAGTAATGAATTCATAGGACAAACTATGATATATCAACATATTATAAAGAGGCCATTCCTTCTAAAAGATGTTCTTATGAGTTCTAAGAGTTGCCCTTTAAGCTAATTGTGATGCAAAAATGATATGTTTTCCTTTCCATTAAGGTTTGTACACATATGCAATCGCAAAGCCGACCCGCAACACATTATTGTGTGTTACAAACAGCCAAAAATGATACGCCAGCCAGGCCAGAGAGCGCCTATACATGGTAGTCCGCCGAAATGCCCATTTGGAACACACTTGTGCTTCTGCCCCATGATTGCACGCGTGTACGGAGCTTTAGTTACAAACATGGGAAATTGCAGAGTAATACAAGACATATTTAATTATGTAAATGATGACTGAAGGTTATAAATAAATATAGTAAAGGAATGTTACATTTCTAAACCATTCCATTTAACAATCTACTTTCTACCTTATTTTCCACTACCTTGAATATAAAGCAAGTGGGAATGCACTGCTCTGCATATTTATATTGATTAAATTAAAGGAGCAGTGGCAAGTAAAACCTTTCTTTTTAGACTCCTCCCTCCTTTAAGTCTGAATGAAAGGCTTGCACAACCACTGGAATATGACAAAGATGCAGAAACCTTTCCATTTCAGGAGTTGCTAAAGGACAAGCTGTCAAACATGTGAACGGGGTTACTGCTTCGATTGCAATAGAAAGTGATCCACAGCAACTGCCTGAACTTGTTTCCATAGCGTTTCTTTGGAAAAGGTTAAAGCAATAAACTTGTGTGACACAATATTTTAGGTGGTAGGTTCACCTTGGAGTATGATATGTGCCTTATCACCCTAGTGCAGGACTACAAAACACAAATGGGATACTTGTTATCCAGCCTTACTTTGCCATAAGAGTCAAAATTAAATTCTAGGCTACAATGAAATGTAAGTGTAAAATTAATATCAAATATTGGGACATTTTTACACATTAAAAATGTATTAATCTGATTGGTTGCTGCAAATTAACAGCATGGGTAAACTTTTATACCTCATATTGCGTCAGTCCCTTAATTTGTGTTTAATACATACATCAAGTATAACATCTGAACTGATTCAGGAACAGGCAATACACTATGAAAGGTACCAAGGAAGAGAGACAAGTTTATGAAAAGGAATGGGTACAAAAGAAATAAAAACAATAAAGACGAGACATTACATAGAGTATCAGAGTAATGGAGAAACCCTGTGTTTATTCACTGCTTATGTAGACGGTTGACTTAAACCTTGCCAACAGATCATCTTCCTTTTATTTCATGCTATAAAGGCCCAACCGTCTAGAAAGGAACATGGCACCAGTAGTGCACACGGTGTAGATGGCTCTACTGTGCTGTGATTTCATTCTGAGCTCAACTAGCCAATTGCCCAAGGTGGAAACAAAAACAATGGTGTAAATAATACTAGAGCTGCCTATTATTCCAGGGACAGGGACATGCAGTCACTGTCAGTGTGTAACAACCTGATCCTGCTTTGAGCAAGAGATCATATTTGGGTTCCCTTTGATCTTATTTAAACAAAAGCAAACTCATGTAGGACTCCCTCCTATTCCAGTAAATATTATCTCTATTGAGCTCTTTAATCTGTTAAGCTGGGTACACACGATGAGATATTTCGGTCCGATCGACCGATAGTTCAGTGTATCGGTCGATCGGACCGAAATGATCGCATCCGAATGTGCCCATGTCCGAATCGGACGAAAGGACCTGGTGGAAAACCTCGTCCGATCGTGCGGTCCTCTATGGACCGCATGATCGGTCGTGGTAACTATCAGACGCGGCTGCGTCCGACCGGTCGAAAGTATCGAACGGTCGGTCAGGAGGAAAAATCGGTAGGTGTGTACCTAGCTTTAATCTTGCATGTTTTTTCACATTTTAATTGATAAGTTCTTCCATTTTCCATGAGCTGCAAACCTTCCTTTGTCAATGTTAATAAATATGGACATAGGCTGCTCAGGAGTGGAGGCAGGCAGAGCTCTTGTTGGCCAAGGTGGAGTAGAACAGTGCAGCCGGGCTACTAAGGAATGATGCACTAAGAGGTGCAGACGGATGCCTGTGATATTAATCTGCAGCAATCAGATGTTAGCATTTTACTGGGTTACTTCAGTTAGTTATCCGATTGGTTGCTGCAGATGGAACAGGAAACCTTCCGTCTGCTAAGGTGGCCATACAAATGAATGGTAATAGGTATATCCTGTCGGGGAACAACGGGATTTACCTATTATCGTTAGTGTGTAGGGGCTGTTCCTGACCGACAAACGATTGTAGTCGGCACTCAGAGAGATGTAATACTTACCTAGGCGCTCCTCTTACCTTCCCGCAATAATAATCACGTAGCAAAATTTACGGCACCGTGGGAACCCAGAAGGCAATATATCTTTTGCATTGGGCTCCCGTTACCATTAATGGAAATGGTTCTTTTGTGGCGTTTATTACATCTTCCCCTATGTATTTATTCACTATAATTCAATCTTAGGCTGAGGCCACACTGTAATATGCACAAGCGCATCAAAAACGCACATGCAAGTGCACACATTAGCGCACAATTGGGCAATTGTTTCCAGCTCATGTGCGCTGTGATTTCACAATGTTTTGTTATCTGAGCGCATACGATTGCATGGAAAAATGCGGATCACATGTGCTCCGGTTAACGGATCGCATGCACAGCCAGAATCGGAAGCTTGTGGCAGTGCACTAGTGTGGCTACCACAATTGGACCACAGCAGAGTGCATTTTTATAGCGCGATTGGATCGCATTTGGATTGCACTTAAAAGCACACTTGTGTGGCCTAGCCCTTAGTTTAGCCTAGCCCTTATATAAAACATTTACCTAAAGTGCCAGTCTCTCTAATCGGTTCCTACAACTTTTGCCACAACTGACAGTGCACCTATTATTGAATAAGCCACAAGGACTATTTTGCAACTATTGACTGAGCTGTTACCGTATATACTCGAGTATAAACCGACCCGAGTATAAACCGAGGTACCCAATTTCACCTAAAAAATCTAATAAGTGGTTGACTCGAGTATAAACCGAGGGTAGAAACTTGGCATTCAAGATGTTTGGAAACTACAACTCCCAGCTAATAAAGCATGCTGGGAGTTGTAGTTTCCAAACACCTTGAATGCCACCCTCACCCTCCCACCCAGTTCAGTTTGTACCTGGTTTGTACCTGTGCATCCAGTAATGTGCCAGCATTGAAGTCAGCCATTGAATTGACAGCCACAGCATTGAAGTCAGCATTCCGCGATCAGGTAAGCATTTGAATTGACAGCCACAGCATTGAAGTCAGCATTCCGCGATCAGGTAAGCATTCCAGCAGCCGCGCACTCATTCCCTTGCGGTCCTCTATGGGATTTACCTATTATCGTTAGTGTGTAGGGGCTGTTCCTGACCGACAAACGATTGTAGTCGGCACTCAGAGAGATGTAATACTTACCTAGGCGCTCCTCTTACCTTCCCGCAATAATAATCACGTAGCAAAATTTACGGCACCGTGGGAACCCAGAAGGCAATATATCTTTTGCATTGGGCTCCCGTTACCATTAATGGAAATGGTTCTTTTGTGGCGTTTATTACATCTTCCCCTATGTATTTATTCACTATAATTCAATCTTAGGCTGAGGCCACACTGTAATATGCACAAGCGCATCAAAAACGCACATGCAAGTGCACACATTAGCGCACAATTGGGCAATTGTTTCCAGCTCATGTGCGCTGTGAAAACATTTACCTAAAGTGCCAGTCTCTCTAATCGGTTCCTACAACTTTTGCCACAACTGACAGTGCACCTATTATTGAATAAGCCACAAGGACTATTTTGCAACTATTGACTGAGCTGTTACCGTATATACTCGAGTATAAACCGACCCGAGTATAAACCGAGGTACCCAATTTCACCTAAAAAATCTAATAAGTGGTTGACTCGAGTATAAACCGAGGGTAGAAACTTGGCATTCAAGATGTTTGGAAACTACAACTCCCAGCTAATAAAGCATGCTGGGAGTTGTAGTTTCCAAACACCTTGAATGCCACCCTCACCCTCCCACCCAGTTCAGTTTGTACCTGGTTTGTACCTGTGCATCCAGTAATGTGCCAGCATTGAAGTCAGCCATTGAATTGACAGCCACAGCATTGAAGTCAGCATTCCGCGATCAGGTAAGCATTCCAGCAGCCGCGCACTCATTCCCTATACTGGCGCGCCGGCTGACGTCACTAATTGGCGCCGGGCAGTGACGTCGGCCGGCGCGCCAGTACAGAGAATGATCGTGCGGCTGCCGGAGAGGTAAAGGAAGAAGTGACTCGAGTATAAACCGAGTTCAAGTTTTCAGGCTGATTTTACAGTATATACGGTAATTTGCAGCAACCACTCGTTTTACTGGTCTACACCAGTTAGAAACCATTCGATAACATCTAATTGCTCCTCTTATTAAATAAAGCCTAGATCTGTCTATAGATTGTCCTGGGAATCTGCCTCATTATTAAATAAATCAACTGATTCCTAGTTTCTATCAATATACTGCCCCATTGACTACTATCAAACTGTAAAATACAAATGCAAAAAACATCCTAGCATTAGGCTGAGTACACATAGATGTGAAGTTGTTTTGCCAAAATTGGACCAAAAAATGATCAGATGCTGGAGAAATGTTCATCCGATCTAGTGATTTTGAGGCTGAGGCCCCACTACAACGCGCCTGAATCGTGCATGAAGCGCGCGTTAATGCTTGCAATTGCGTGTGATTGTGTTCATTGTCGCGCGTTTGCGACAACATTATGGAAACGCATGCGATTGCGCAAAAAATGGTAATCACCAAAACGGAAACGGATGCGCTTCGGAAATCGCAGGAAATTTAGCGTTCCCATCATTTCCATGTTATTTAAAAATGCATGCGAAATCGGGTGCACAAACACGTGAAAAACGTGTGAGTGGGGCCTAAACCAGAATGGGAATGGGTGACTGCTTGTGCCGATATATCAGCAGTACCACTTTTATTCCTATCAGACAGACCACTGCTTGGGTATACCAACTGGCCGTCTGTCTGAAGGGAATATTGGATGGTGTGTGCACAACTTTACTCAAACCCCAATGTCCAAATCTTGCAGCTGCAATTTCAACTGTGCATATGACTCTCTGGTTGCAGCTCATTGGTCAAATCCAAACGTCTACAGGTGATTCCAAGAAACAATTCTAACTTATCTGTGAGCAAATGAAAAAGAACCCTTTGGTCATATGTGACTTTATAAACATCCCTACAGTAACAATTTTTAGAGTTGAACCTGGCTGGTCTTAACTACTACATACATTGTTCCATCCATTAACATGAATAACCTGTTTTGTAGACATCATCCCTCCCCCCCCAGAATCTCATGTTTTTACTTGGAACATCGCCAGGCTGCGCATTAATTTTTATGGATGAGCAAGTCACTGGACGAAAACCAACAGCCCTGGTTTAATGTGACCCTATACTGTAAATAACGATCACTGGGATTTTTACCCTAAAAAGGAAACTGCAGTTGTTTGCTTTTGAAAACCGTCATATTAGTTAAACATAGAATCATATTAGAATAAACCTGTTTGAGGATCAATTGCATAACAGGTACTTACCATTGTCTTCCACAGCAAAATAGAAGTTATCACTCGTTGCGTTTTCTCTCTCCCGTAAGATGTAACAGATTTTCATGTCATCTATGTCCGCTGGAGGGGAGAACAAAGACAAAGATAGTTTATTATGGGTTTTCTTCAGTTCTGCTAAACAGACGCTATTTTTATGGACAAAATTCTTTACCTGGATTCAAAATACATATTAAAGGACAAGTAACAGTTTTCCACCCACACCAACCCAATGAAATTACCAGGGATGAGTACCTAAACTCTAGGTCCTTATCCTCAGGCCTACCTTAGATTTCCAGCACCTAGACCCACCCCCAACGTAAGCCTTGGGCTTGACCAATTGGAAGATGCATTCTGCTAGAAGCACGTGTTCCCCCAAATCTGGATGAGAAGTGCTGGATATTTACGGTAAGCCCAGGGTGAAGACCTTGCAAACATACTGGGTTTGTTAGGAGGGGTGGGTGGGGAGAAAGGCTAAAATTGCCCTTTAATATTCTTAAAACACAGTATTATTTTTATTTTGTCTTAACTCTTGTACTGATATATTCCTGCAATTTCCAATCTATAAGGTAATAGAATAAGGCAGATGAACAAAAGCAATGACAGGCCCAAGTTCCACAAACATTTACTATTAATGTACAAACATAAGGAATGGACTAGAAGGCATTGTACATTATTTTGTGACCTTGCTGAAGCTTTTCGTTTGTAATAAATGGGGATGTTAAATAAGGGAGAAAACACTATCACATTAAAGGAGGGTGGGGGCAGTCAGAAGCAATCACTAAACAATAATTTAATGACAAAGCAAGCACCAATAAATATGTAAATATCACCATCTTTCTTCTCTCAAATTGTAATTTCAGATAATGTAAAGTTGTTTAAATGAGTAAACTGACCCTTTAAATGTATTCTACAGCTCTGTATACACACATTATTGTGATTAACACTGTGTATAAATGATAAGCTTTTCAGTATAATTGATCTCTGGGTTACACAGCCTGTGATTTCCTATGTATTTTCCTGCTATAGCAGCCAATATTCCACCAGCAGTAGAGAGTGGGTAAGGGACTGGCATTGTATTTCAGCAACAAATGAATTTTTGTGGTTTGCATGTAATTGTTTTTGACTCATCTCCTCTCTTTGGGTTTATTTAACTTGAAATGATAATACAAATATGTTTACTACAGCTTTCAGCTTTTTTTTTTTTACATTTACGGTAGGTCACTGTTCCTACAGTATACAGACCACATCCAAGCTACTATATTAAATGCATATAGATATGGCCAGTGTTCCTACAGTACACATCACATCCAAGCTAGTATATTAAATGCATATAGATATGGACAGTGTTCCTACAGTACACATCACATCCAAGCTACTATATTAAATGCATATAGATATGGCCAGTGTTCCTACAGTACACATCACATCCAAGCTAGTATATTAAATGCATATAGATATGGCCAGTGTTCCTACAGTACGACCACATCCAAGCTAGTATATCAAATGCATATGATTGGCCAGTGTTCCTACAGTACAGACCATCCAAGCTATATATTAAATGCATATAGATATGGCCAGTGTTCCTACAGTAACATCACATCCACAGCTAGTATATTAAATGCATATAGATATGGCCAGTGTTCCACAGTACAGATACATCCAGCTACTATATTAAATGCATATAGATATGGCCAGTGTTCCTACGTACAGATCATCCATGCATACTATATTAAATGCATATAGATATGGCCAGTGTTCCTACAGTACACATCACATCCACTACTATATTAAATGCATATAGATATGGCCAGTGTTCCTACAGTACAATCACATCCAGCTATATATAAATGCATATAGATATGGCCAGTGTTCCTACAGTACACATCACATCCAACCTATATATTAAATGCATATGATATGGCCAGTGTTCCTACAGTACAGAATCACATCCATGCTACTATATTAAATGCATTAGATATGGCCAGTGTTCCTACAGTACAGATCACATCCCAGACTATATTAAATGCATATAGATATGGCCAGTGTTCCTACAGTACACATCACATCCAAGCTGGTATTAAATGGATATAGATATGGCCAGTGTTCCTACAGTACACATCACATCCATGCTATATATTAAAGCATATAGATATGGCCAGTGTTCTTTAGTACAGACCACATCCAAGCTAGTATATTAAAGCAATAGATATGGACCGTGTTCCTACAGTAACAGATCCACATCCAAACTAGTATATCAAATGCATATAGATATGGACAGTGTTCCTGCAGTACAGATCACATCCAAGCTAGTATATTAAATGCATATAGATATGGCCAGTGTTCCTGCAGTACAGATCACATCCAAACTAGTATATCAAATGCATATAGATATGGCCAGTGTTCCTACAGTACAGATCACATCCTGCTACTATATTAAATGCATATAGATATGGCCAGTGTTCTACAGTACACTCACATCCAACCTACTATATTAATGCATATAGATATGGCCAGTGTTCCTACAGTACACATCACATCCAGCTATATATTAAATGCATATAGATATGGCCAGTGTTCCTACAGTACACATCACATCAACCTACTATATTAAATGCATATAGATATGGCCAGTGTTCCACAGTACACACTCACATCCAGCTAATATTAAATGCATATAGATATGGCCAGTGTTCCTCCAGTACAGATCACATCCAAGACTATAATCAAATGCATATAGATTGGCCAGTGTTCCTACAGTCACGATCACATCCAAGCTAGTATATTAAATGCATATAGATATGGCCAGTGTTCCTACAGTACACTCACATCCATGCTACTATATTAATGCATATAGAATGGCCAGTGTGCTTTGTACAGACCACATCCGCTAGTATATTAAATGCATATAGTATGGCAGTGTTTCCTACAGTACATCACATCCAAACTAGTATATCAAATGCATATAGATATGGCCATGTGTCCGTTACAGACCACATCCAAGCTAGTATATTAAATGCATATAGATATGGCAGTGTTCCTACAGTACAGATCACATCCAAGCTAGTATATCAAATGCATATAGATATGGCAGTGTTCCTGCAGTACAGATCACATCCAAGCTATATATTCAAATGCATATAGATATGGCCAGTGTTCCTATAGTACAGACCACATCCCAAGCTAGTATATCAAATGCATATAGATATGGCCAGTGTTCCTATAGTACAGACCACATCCAAGCTAGTATATTAAATGCATATAGATATGGCCAGTGTTCCTGCAGTACAGATCACATCCAAGCTAGTATATTAAATGCATATAGATATGGCCAGTGTTCCTGCAGTACAGATCACATCCAAGCTAGTATATCAAATGCATATAGATATGGCCAGTGTTCCTACAGTACAGACCACATCCAAGCTAGTATATTAAATGCATATAGATATGGCCAGTGTTCCTGCAGTACAGATCACATCCAAGCTAGTATATCAAATGCATATAGATATGGCCAGTGTTCCTACAGTACAGATCACATCCAAGCTAGTATATTAAATGCATATAGATATGGACAGTGTTCCTACAGTACAGATCACATCCAAGCTAGTATATCAAATGCATATAGATATGGCCAGTGTTCCTACAGTACAGATCACATCCAAGCTAGTATATTAAATGCATATAGATATGGACAGTGTTCCTACAGTACACATCACATCCAAACTAGTATATCAAATGCATATAGATATGGCCAGTGTTCCTTTAGTACAGACCACATCCAAGCTAGTATATTAAATGCATATAGATATGGACAGTGTTCCTACAGTACAGATCACATCCAAACTAGTATATCAAATGCATATAGATATGGACAGTGTTCCTGCAGTACAGATCACATCCAAGCTAGTATATTAAATGCATATAGATATGGCCAGTGTTCCTGCAGTACAGATCACATCCAAGCTAGTATATCAAATGCATATAGATATGGCCAGTGTTCCTGCAGTACAGATCACATCCAAACTAGTGTATCAAATGCATATAGATATGGCCAGTGTTCCTACAGTACAGATCATCCGGCAAGTATTTAAATGCATATAGATATGGCCAGTGTCTCCAGTACAGATCACATCCAAGCTAGTATATCAAATGCTATAATATGGCCAGTGTTCCTAGTACAGACCACATCCAAGCAGTATATAATGCATATAGATATGGCCAGTGTTCCCATACAGATCACATCCAAGCTAGTATATCAAATGCATATAGATAGGCCAGTGTTCCTGCAGTACAGATCACATCCAAGCTAGTTAGTCAAATGCATATAGATATGGCCAGTGTTCCTACAGTACAGATCACATCCAAGCTAGTATATCAAATGCATATAGATATGGACAGTGTTCCTGCAGTACAGATCACATCCAAGCTAGTATATTAAATGCATATAGATATGGCTAGTGTTCCTACAGTACAGATCACATCCAAGCAAGTATATTAAATGCATATAGATATGGCCAGTGTTCCTGCAGTACAGATCACATCCAAGCTAGTATATTAAATGCATATAGATATGGCCAGTAATAAAGAGCAAAGGATTATGGTATTTAAAGGGGATGTGATTAACAAGCTGTTGTATGCATTTAGAGAGGGACCAAGAAACATACACAAGGTATTAGCTCTACTGTAAAGGAGAACTTAAGGTAATATATTTAAAGTATTAGAATTAGATCTTCTTAATGAGCATTCTCTTTTACTTTATTTATATCTTACAGACTTATGAACACAAAAGTGGTTTAACTGTGACGTACATTAACTAATAAAATAAAATGAAAACTATAAATGCATTAACACAGATCACATTATCTGGTTTTAAAATAAAACATTTAACTGATTTAAAAAACAAAAATGAAGAAAAAATTACCACCTGAGCTCAAGTATATTTCTACCTGAATGTCCCCTTTAACATTAGGGAATTGTGGGAAGCCTCTCTGTGTAGCAGGTTTTAGGTTTCCCACTGATAATTTGTGCATTTTTCATAACAAATTTCTTCTGGAATGGTGCCAGTTCTACCTTGGGGTATGAATAGGAACATTGCCACAGCTTCCACATTGTAACAATGAAAAGTGTTAGCGCCGATTTCATGACCTGAGCTGGAAGCCATTAAGTGTAGTCCTCCAGATGTCTCAAAACTGCAACTTGCAGAGGCATCAAGGGAATGCTGGGAGTTGTAGTTTTAGGGCTAGGTCATACTGCTGCGATTTTTCTGCGTTTGCGCTTGAAAACGCGGCAACACCTAAAACGCGTGTTTTCGGGTGTGTGTTGCAATCCGCATTTTTAATCGCAATCGCATGCATTTTCCTATACGTAACGAAGAAAACGCATGCGCAAATGCAACAAAATCGCACATGAAATCGCATGCGATTCCATGTGCGATTGCGTTTGCGCTGCAGTGTGGCCATGCCCTTAATAACACCTACAGGGCTGCAGGTTGGATATCCCTGGATAAAGATAAAAGCCCTAGGGCAGAGGTTAACAGACTTCAGGATCCCCATAAGGATTATATTCTGGTAATCCCACCATTGCTCTAATAATAAACTGTCATTATTTATTCCTGCATTCCATATCACCAATAAACTTTATCTAAATTAATATTTCATTGTTTACACTTAATAATAAATCTTTAGCTTTACCAGGTTATTACCAGATTACATCTCCCAGCATCTACCCAAAAAGGAAATACTGAAAGTTGTAGTTTGGTAAGAGGGCAATTTAAATAAATGCTAAATAAAGGTACATAGGAAAGCCACATTCGGTAGTTAAATATAAAGTTCATGAAAATATATACAGGAGGTAATTACCTTGTGTGAACTGACTGATACTCTGGTTGCCTTTACCAGTGTTAATAAGGAATCCATGACTGGGACCTTGTGTGACCTGGTAACGCAGGGAGAGGTAGACACTGTCTCTGTCCTCAGCCTTGAGAGCTTTGTTGGTAATTAAAAACCCCAAGTGACCAGTGTTCAACAACCGCAGAGTGGGGGCGCCCTTGTTTACCACGATTTGTGGAACTCCATTATCTACTGCCAGGATTTGAATCCTCATTGTCTGGGACTGCCTTGTCTCAAAGACTGTATTGGGAAACACATAGAAATCAGTGTGGGTGCCATCAGTGACTGTAAACGAGAAACTGTCCTCAGTTGACTTAGTGCCATATTGTTTGTAGCTGATCAGGTTGTCATTGAGGTCCTGCTTGGTGAAGGAGGTCACGGCTTTGCTGTTGTTGTACATGATCTTGCCATGAACAGGAACTTGGGTTATAATGAATTTAAGAAGGTGATCAGGGGTGTCCCTGTCCTCGGCTGTAAGTTCAAAGGGGGTGATCAGTTTGTTTTCATTTTCCCCCACTAGCAACTTGTGAATGGTGAGCACTGGTTTCTTGTTATCTACATCAGTAATAGAAATCCTGAATGTGCGGAACACAGGGTTGTATCCATCAGTGACCTCAAACTCAAAGCTGTCCATCTTTATTTCATCATCTGAGGTGTGGGTGTAATAGATTTTATTGCCTGCCAACTGGAGTTGAGTAAAGGATGTGATGGGGACACCAGGCAGGTCTGTGCATTCAAGGTGTCCACGCATGGGAGCTCTGGTAATGGTGAAAACCAAATGTTCATCTGGGCTGTTCAGGTCACTAGTACTTAGCAGGTCAGTGGTGAGGGTCACTTTGCCCCCTTCTTTTAATGATACCCCTTTACTGATCACATCTGGGAACACCATGTCAATGCCACTCACTGTGACATAAAAATACCTGTCAATGAGAGGATTAATACCATCTGTTACATCAAATTTAAACAGATCCCTGATTCCCTCCTGACCAAAGTGCTTGTACTGTATAAGGTCCCTATCCACTTCATCCTGAGTAAAGTTCATTCCTATTGTAATGTTCTCCAGGTTACCATTAGCCTTTCGTCTCTGCAGTAAACCTTGCCCAGGTCCATATCGAATGATGTAAGTTAAAGTTTTGTCTTCAGAATCTAAGTCTGTTGCTTTGAGTATTTTGTCATTGATCAATTTGGTTTCCCCGATGTCAATTTCTAATCCATCATTAATTGTCATTCTAGGTGTCTCGTCATCTACAGCTATCACCATTATGAGCACCGTTTTGACCACAGTGTGCTTTCCATCTGTAATCTTTATTTCAAATCTGTCTTCTTTGGTCTCGGTGTCATCGTGCTCATAGATGATATTCGAGTTCTCTTTGATTTCCTCCAGGCCAAATGTGAAAACGGGCACAGTGCCATTGGTAAGATGCTTTACAATATTACCATGTTGGGGGGGCTTTGTAATAAAAAAAACAAGTTCATCTGTAGGAATATCGGCATCTATAGCATTGAGAATAGGGGTATCTATTACAAGGCTCATTCCTTCCATAACAACAAATTCTCTTATAAAGATTTCAGGTTTTTCATCAATGGCAGGAAGAATGACAATAGGGAAGAAATGTCTTTCGGAAAAGCTAATTCCATCAGAGCAGCTAAAAGTGAATCGATCTTCAACGGGCTCAACGCCTTTGTGAATACTCTGCACGTAGTAAATATGACCCTGTCTTATATCTTTTAAAGTAAAAGCACTGATAGCTGTGCCTGCTCTGGATTTTTTCAGAGCCAGGCGCTGGGGAAATATTCTCTATATATCCGGAGGAAGGCTGAACTATTATTGTACATAATATATCATCATTAGGGGTATCCATATCCAAAGCACTTAAATGCAAAGGATTAATGACGCCTTTCTCCCCTTCAGTAACTGTAAACTTTGTCCCCACAGTAACTGTTGGGATTTGATTATCCACAGGGAGAATAGTGACTTGGACTCTAACTCCATTCACTTTGTTACCCCCAATTGTCCACTCATCTGAAAGATCAGATAGTGTTAAATTAAAGGAATCTTCAATTTTCTGCTGGCCAATTTCCCCTGAAGTGTGTCTATAAACAACTGAGCCATCAATAACATCCCTCTGAGAAAACCTTTCAGCTGGAATTCCATCCACCAGAATTTCTCCATTAACAGGAGGATCTTCCACTATGAAAGTAAGCATGAGGTCATCTGTATCTACATCAGTGCCCTGGATAATACTGGAAGTTATTTCTGTAGAGCCACCTTCTAACACATCGAGAAAGGAACCAATTGTACCAGATGGAAGCATCAGTTTGGGTACCTCATCATCTACCAATCGTACAGTAATTCTCATGATTATTGTAAGGACATGGACCCCATCACTCACATCTAAAGTGCAGGAGTCACTGGAAGACTCTTCCCCACTGTGGGTATATGATATCCTACCTTTATAGATATCATCCAGCACAAATGCTTCACCAACCTCCATAACATGATTGGAATAGTGGAGCTGGCCATATTTAGGGGACTGTGTGAGAGTAAGAGAGATTTTATCCCTATCTGTATCCGCATCGGTTGCATCCAGTTCTGCTTTGCTGATAACATGAGTCCCTCTTTCTATTACAGTAATTCCTGTATTTATAATATTTGGTGGTTTATTGTTAACAGGCTCCAAATATATTGTAAAGTCTCCTTCAGCAACATTCCCAGAAGAGTCTTCTACTGTGTAGTGGAACTGTACCAAGCGTGGGGTGATTCCAAGCTCCAGATCTGGTGGTTTGTAAGCAATCTTAAGATGGTTGATTTGAGCTTGGGTAAATTCTGTGACCACCTGGTCTGGATTTTCCTTTAGGACTATGAACCCCATAAGTACTGGGTTGTTCTCATCTGTGTCAGAGGGTGGGGAAATGACTGTGTATTTAAGGTCCCTGTCCTCAGAATCCAGGTCTGTGTACCGGAGAAATTTCCTTCTAAAGGGTGTCAGGTGGTACTCCTGCACTAGCATCTTCAGGGTGGTTCCTGGAAAAAGCTCAGGAGGAAGGTCATCTATTGGATTTATTTTAACTACAAATGTGTGTTCTCCTGACAGATTAGGGGGGTCATTGTCATCTTGGACCCTAAATATAATCTGGTCCATTGTAGGAACTGTACTGTGAGGTCCAATGTGTCTATAATACAACTTTCCATCCAATATGTCTTGTTGAGTCCATTCCCTGACCACTTTTTCAAACAGGTTAAGTTCAGGGATGATTTGCCATTGGGACATATCCTCTGGTATTACATTCTGCCTTAACACCATCACTCCAAGTCTGGAATAAGGGGGCTCCACAGTGAAAAGTATAGAGGAATCTTCTGAATCAATATCTGTGGCACTAAGAACAAAGGGGGTCACTGAGGTCACTTCTTTCTCTGAGAGCATCAAACCGGTATTAGCATTGACTATGGGGGGCTCATCGTCTGTGGGAACCACCGTGATGGGAAAGAGGAACTCCACCTCGTGTTTCCCATCGCTCATGCGGAATATAATGTTGTCACTGTAGGTGTCACTGCCATCATGCTGGTAGATGACCCTACCCTGGTCTAGATCCAAGGCGGTGAAGAATTTGGATCCTTCTGGTGGGGAGTTGACCAGGGTGAGGTGTCCATGTCTCAGCCCATCCAACACGGTCACTCGGACATCCTCTAGGTTGTCCTCGTCGCTGATCTGAAGGTTTTGAGAGACGGACAATGACCTAGACTGACCTTCATACAGCAGCTGGCCCGTGTTACGTGTGACCACAGGGGCCAAAGTGTTCATGGGCTTTACCACAATCATAAAGGAGAAAGGGTCAGATACGGCCCCCTCTGTGTCCACCACCTCCAGCTCCATCTCAAAGATCCTCTCCCTGTTGGAATCCTGGGCCGGGGGCTTGTAGGCAATGCGAAGCTCCTGGAGGTCCCTCTGGTAAAAGGAATTGATGGGCAAATTGCGGTCATCGGTGCTGACTATTGTCCCCTGACCCGGGAGGAAGGTGGAGGTGATGTTGAAGATGAGGTCCCCTGGCTCGGTCTCTGCGTCCTCTGCAGCCAACATGTCCGGGGTGATGGCGGTCATGACAAACTGATCCACCTCCATCATCATCATGGCCACAAAGCTCGGTCTCGGGTGGGTGTTCTCCAGCCCGTCCTTGACTCTCACTAGCAGGTGGAAATGCTCCTCTCTCAGCAGGTTCCCGGCTCTGTCGTGCAGCTCCACCCGCATGGGGATAAAGTCCCGGTTGGGTGACTGGGTGGACGCCGTGTGTTGGTACCTGACGTCCCGCTGCAGGAAGTCCATACAGTCAGTCCCCTGCGCGGGATTGTTCAATAACCTCCCGTACCTAGGCAGCCCGGACAGACCAGGCAGCGCAGCGATGCGGCACAGCTCCGTGTCCCGGCGGTAAGTGAACTCCAAGATCTTCCCATCTATGGGCGGACTGGTCCCCAGTAGGGTGTCCACCGTGAGCGGCAGGTTCCTAGTCAGCACCTCCAGCTGGGTGAACAGAACCTCCACCTCCACAGTGAAAGGGACGATGACGGTCCGGGTGTGAGTGTCGTATCGCAGCTGCAGCTTCACTCGGTCCCTGGAGGGGCTGCGGGCGCCCAGGTGGGAATATTTCACCTCCTGAGATCCGAACTCACACGGGAACCTGTTGGGGGTGAGGTGTCCAGGCCTTTGGGACAGCGGGTCAGTGCCCAGGACGGTGATGTGACACTTGTCCCCTGGTCTCACCCGGATTAGCAGATCGTGGACCGGATCCAGATACACCGACCTCCCGAAGGGCACCCGGATCCCAGGGTTAGATAGAAGGATCTCCCCCTCCTCTTCCAAGGGGCCGTAGGACAAATTGGAATCGTCCGGGACCCCCGCGATCTCCCCGACCACCAGCAGCCAAATCCCCAGCAGAGTTGTGTAAACTGGGGGTCCCATGGTAATCACATTCACTGCCAGCGTCCCCGCTCACTCCCTCCGTCCGTCCCTGTCACAGCGCACTGAGCTCTGCCCGCTACACACGCCAGGGATTTCATCCAAACTCCCACAGCGACCAGGGAGGGCGGGATTTAGAACTCTCAACAACCTCACTGATTGGCTGACTGCACTCAGGGGAAAAACGCTAGAACTCTGTAAATGGAGGGTGGCGTTGTCAATCACAGTGTTTGGGTAACAGGTTGGGGGGCTGACCTGCAGGGGAAGGTTTTATAGGACAAGGTGTGAGGTCGGCCCCCCAGAATGTGTGCGGTTTGTACTCCCTATAATACTAGACATAGATAGGTTTCCATTATTACTGGTCTATGGGGGGGCAGAGATCACAGAATTCACCGATCTGTGTGGTCAGTGTAACAAATCAATATTAACCCATTGTGTTCCCATGAGCCTGTATGCAGCATTATATAGAAAGGATGGGGCATAATGGGCTAATGGACCGGACCTGGTACCTAACATGGGCAGACTGGGTTACCCCACTAAAGGGGGGGGGGGGTTCTATTCAATAATAGTAATGACTATCAGGATGTTTGTGGGCACAATGCAGGGGTGCCCCTACCATGAAGCAAACTGAAACATTTGCCCTGTGGAACACTTAATAGATGGCAGTTAAAAAATCCTCCTTCCTGCAAAACCACATTTCAGCACCAGTCCACAAATCAGTGTTTAGTCAGCCCTCCAGTCAGTGTTAAGTAACCCCTTCAGTTTACTAGTCATTGTAAGTCAGCCCACCATACCCACCTCCACAAGCCACGCCTATGTTCCATGATGAAGCCATGCCCGCTTCACTTGTCGCCCCCCATCTGCCGACAGGCGGCATTTAAAAGTTGTCTCAGGTGTCAAAAACTCTAGGAATACCCCTGGCACAATGGCCACCAGGACTGGTTCTAGACAATTTGGTGCCCTTAGCAAGTCTCCCCTGGTTTCCCTTCCCTGCTGAAACTCTCAACACCTCTTGGATTGGTCTATGCATAGATTGGAAGATGATTATATTGTATGGAAAGGAGAGGCTACAAGAACCTGGATTGGTAACATTGTTTTTTTTAGAGCTGATAAAGATCCCTGTCTTTTAAAAGAAAAAACTTCAAATAGTGCCCTCCACATTTGAATGGTCCCTAGCTGCTCACCTAAGTCGCCAATGCCCAGAAATGGCCCTGATCTCCACCATTTAATTATGATAGGGTTCGCTACATTCAGGTGTGTAACTGCAGGGACCTGGCACCTCCCCCAAGATTGGAGGCCGGGCCCTTAACACACCCCTCCCCTCGAAAGATGATCCACGATCAGCTGTTTTATGCGTATAGATCCACACGATTATCTGTTTAAAAGAACCAATGTAAGTTTAAACTGTTAAAAACTTCTGCCAGTTCTTTTAAACAGCTGGTCGTGCGTCTTTTCTTCATTCGTGTGATCAACTGTATAAAAAAGCATATCATCTTTAGAGGGGATCATGGGCCTCTTACTCCTCTTATCCCCCCTGCAGTCTTAGGCCCTATAGTTATGCCACTGGCTACATTGGTTTGTTGGATGTGATGACAATTGAAACCAATAAATGTGGCATTTGTATAACCAATTATACTGCAGAATGATCGCTGATGCAATATGATCACTCCCTACTAATTTGCAAGCAAAAGTAACTGGACATGTCTATCCTGTGATCATTAACAGACCACAAATGTATGCACAGGCACTTTAATTCTCGACAATGGGACTACTCATCAATTTATCGATCTGTAGGTATGTAGACAGAATTATTTTGCATACATCTGCCGCCATTTAAAGGTGACAACCATGATCTGCATCCATGATGCACCCATGATCTTCTACCATGGTCTTCATCCAGGATCCATCCACAGTCTCCATCCATGATTTCCAACCATGGTCTCAATGATCTTCACATTGGACCCTTTTTTGTGAGACCTTGGTCTGTAAGTATGAAATATTGCTTCCAGGTCCTCAGGAATGATGAGGCCCAGTGGAACTGTAGTATATGGTAGTATATTTATTCTACTTTACTGACCTCGAAGGAGTAGAAGGTGGATGTTAAATATCTGGACTGCTGAAGAAATACTTATGGCTTAAATTGTCAATCATTTTTCTGCCAAAGGGTGCAGAGTAATTATGTGGGAAAGCAACTGGCAGGTTCGCTTGATTTTGATTTTTTGACTGACAGACAGAAATGATTCCACTTTTAGTAAGAAAGGTGAGAGAGCATTCTGCCCACGGCACACGTGTTCGTTGAATAGTCTTCTGTAAGGTAATTTAAACAATACGACCATTATGTCTAAAATGCTGGTCTGGATATTTGTGGATAATTTGTCACCCAGAGGCATCAAATTGTCTACAGTAAAAGGTAATCTGAATAAGTCAGTAAGTCTAAGTAAGAAAGGCCATTTTACAGTCAGTTAAAGGATAGGTTCACTCAGAAAATAAATCTATCCTTGTTTGCATTATTTGAAGAACAATGAGGTAAAAGAGCTATGCCTTACCTCCTGTTCTTCAATTAAAGGGTATGTCCACCCCCCAAATTTTTTTGTAATATTTGTCAGGAAATGGGCACAAACCTTGACGTTGCGAGGTTTATATATCTGAAAGCTCTCCTCAAATGTACTTACCAGCCTTCGTTCCCTCGCTGCCTTCTGCTTGTCTTCTGTGCCTGCTTCCGTACACGTAAGCAAGCAGAAGGGGCTCGACCGGCATCCGCTCCTGTGATTGGCTAGGACATCGCGCCTTAGCCAATCACAGGAGCGGATGCTGGTCGAGACGCTTCTGCTTGTCTTCCATGCACGAAAAGGCATGGAAGACAGGAAGAAGGCAGCGAGGGAACGAGGGCTGGTAAGTACATTGGGGAGAGCTTTCAGATATATAAACCTTGCGAGGTCAAGGTTTATGCTCATTTCCTGCCACATATGAAAAAAACTTTTGGGGGATGGACATACGCTTTAATCTAACGGGCACTATGCACCACCGGCTCCTCTGACAGACCAGACTGTTTCCGGTGCTAATGAAACGGTGAAACCAGAAACAGTCGGAAAAAAGCAGAGGAGCAAGGGGTGGATCATGCTTGAGTTCTGTATCATCGCTCCTGGCTCCTGTTAGAATAATTGAAGAACAGAAGGTAATAATCTCTTTCACCTCCCGTTCCTCAATGAATGCAAGAAAGGAATAGTTAACTTTCTGAGTGAACTATTCCTTTAATGTTCTATGATTATTATAATAGTTTTCCACTATTTATATATTCCCAGTGTGTATAAATACATTTTCCATTAAACAATACATTTGGCAGTTATTCACCATCGGATACTGAAATGCTTTTTCTTGGAGTAAGGGACAGTGACAGGCTTGGTTGCTGATTTATGCTAGCCAAACAGTACAGAGTTCACCTCCTGATGTCCACACCTTGTTCACTTCCTAATGTCCAACCACCTTGTCCCATTTACAGACGACATTCACTTTTTAGATATAAGAATTTCCAATCTACACTATGTCTGATTACTGTATGGCACAGCATTATTTGTGTTGCTTCATTTTATCAGCTTTACCAACATTTATTTTTGTTAATTTGCCTAAAAACATCTTTACTACTATTTTCCATGTATTCAGAAAGGGTTGTAGTAATGCAAATTAAACGTTAGCCATTAAAATGAGAAATAAATACTAACACTGCAATAGTCAGAAAGCTGAACGATGTAGATCTAAATTGTGTTACCTCTCTTTCTGATTCCTGGTTCTTCCAGTTAATAGGTGTCATTTATGTTACCGATGACATCACAGGCAATGACTGAATGCAGTTCCCCTAGCTGCCTCCTCTTAGCATGTAAAAGCTTGTAAAAAAAGTTCATATAATATAATGTCCAATTATAACCAATCATCCCCACAACTATCCCCTTTCTCATTTCAGTAAAAATAACCTTTAGGGACTTGCTTTTCTTGATAACTTTACTGATTCATTGAATTCTCTGCATCCACACCATGTATGTATGTATGTATAGTTTATTTATAAAGCGCCACTTGGGGACGCAGTGCTGTACATTAATAAAATACAATAAAGTGATACAAGGGGGATAAATACATAGATAGTTCAGTACATAAATATATAAATTATATAAATAGAAGTGTTAGAGCTTTGCCAAAAGAGGAAAGGAGGTCCCTGCCCGTAGAGATTACAATCTAGTTAGGTGGGTAACATACAGATACAATGGAGTGAATTTCAAATATAATTCCCGAGTGTGCCCGGGAATTATATTCGAAATTTGAACCATAATATTACACATAGTGAATGGGAGCTGTGTGACCTGGAGGCACCTGAATATAGTAACATGGTATATTGGATGAGTGCATTTGAACCTGAAGATACAATGGAGTGGGTATAAGTGCTGGAGTGAGACGTATGCAGAGCAAATAAAACAATCATATACCCTGCTGTTACCAGATAGGTAGGATGTAAGGCTAGATTTAAACCTGCTAATTGAGGTTTCGTGGCATCAAGAGAGGGGAATAGAATTCCAGAGGATGGGAGCCACAAGAGAGGAAGGTTTAAGGTGAGAAGAAGCAGTATGAGTGGGGGGTCTGTACAGGAGCTGGTTCTGTGATGAGCGGAGGGTACAGACAGGAACATATGGGGACCCTAGAGAAGAAATATAAGAAGTAGAAGCAGAGCAAAGGGCTTTAAAAGTTAGGAGGAGAATTTTGTATACAATGCGCTGTTTAACAGGGAGCCAGGTTGTTGTCCGGTACAGAGAAGATTTGGGATTGTGTTTATTAGAGAGAAAAACAATATGTGTGGCAGAGTTAAGTATAGACTGAAGGGGAGAGAGGTGGGAAGACCAGGAAGTAGAAGATTGCAATAGTCCAGGCGCGATAGGATGAGAGCATGCATTAGCATAGCGGTGGTCTGGAGAGAAAGAAACCTGCAAATTTTTACTATATTGCGAAGGAAGAAGCGGAAGGTTTTCGCAACATAGTTAGTGTGGTTAGAGGAGAGAGAGGAGTCAATATTTACCCCTAGGTAGCGTGCCGATTGGATGGGGAAAATGGAAACATTTAATTTGAGGTAGCGTTGAGACATCCAGGAGGAGATGGCAAGGAGGCAGTCGGAGACACGTGATTGGATGTCAGGAGTTAGCGTAGGTGTTGACAAGTAGATTTGTGTATCGTCTGCATATGAATGATACTTGAAGCCAAAAGAGCTGATGACATCTTCCAAGGAAATAGTGTAGAGAATACACCATCATAATCCTCTCCCCTTTTCTTTCATTACCATGGCAATTAAGGTTTCTACGTCTTCTCTTTAAACTTAAAGGGTATGTCCACCCCTTATAAAACATTTTAATTTGTGAGGCAGAACTCAAAACCTAGGTTACGTTTTGATAAAATATAATAATTCTGCTCCCAGCAAGAGAAATCATACTTACAAGCTCCTTAATTCACTACAGCGGCTCTCTGGCACTTCCAGGTAAGGCAGTCAGTCTCGGCCGTGACAGTGACGGCCAATCACTGACTGCCATTCCTGAACAAGCCTCCACCGCGGCTGCTTGGGAACACAAAAAGAACAGAGCAGCCGCAGTGGAGAGAGAGTGGAAAGACAGGAAACAGCGTTGGATCGAGAACTTGTAAGTATGATTTCTCAAGCTGGGAGCAGAATTATTACATTTTAACAAAACGGAACTTAGGTTTTGGGGGGTCCTGCCTAATATATTTAATTTATTTTCAAAGGGGTGGACATTCCCTTTAAAACCAAACATGTAGTGATTTTTTTTATATGAATGTTCAAATGCAGTCATAATTACCCATGTGTCCTTATCTGCTCCTGAATCATATATGAAATTAACTAAGATTGCCGATTGAAAGCTCTGCATAATAACTATAGTATAAATACTAATAAAAATCAGTTATCTGCTTGCTAATAGAGTTCTTTGATGTTTTAATAACATTAATGTACTAAATACCCTTTACTAGACTCATTTGTTTGGGGGGCAAAGACACACTTTTGGAAAATGATCTTCCCCTATTTAAGTGAACACAGGATAAATAGATGGAAAAGAAAATGGCTAAAGTCTGCAGAGGACATGTGTATTCCCAGCCCCCATGTTTAATGAGATGGCAAACCTAGAAAATAATGGTAATTTAAAAATATAACAGAAGCCCCTAAGTATGCCACCAAAAGTGCCCTAAGATAGGGCGCGTGCACGGGACAGAGCGGCTGTCAGTGAAGGAGCGGCTGCGAGTGGAGCCGCGGTAAGGTAAGTTCCAGGTCCCCCGAGCGTCCTATTATTCACAGGAAGGTGAGAATAAGTGTTCTCACCTCCCTGTGAATAATAGAAACGAATGGCAAATAGTTGTTTTTCTGGATTATGGGAGTTTAGTGTCCCTTTAAAAAAAAAAACTTGAACATTATCGGCAACATCATTTTTCACAGGCTACAGACAGAAATATGATCAGGGGCTCATTTTAAAGGAAAGACTGCAGGCTTTTATTAAACCCTAACTTGTTCGGAGAATCTTTTAGGCTGCGGCCACAGCACAGCGCATGGTACCGCGGGTAAAATGTATGGCTTTTCATGCACATTACGGCTATGCTGTGATTTAGGCAATAATCCACAATTGAGGTGCATGCGATTCACAAAAAATTAGTGATTGTGTGTGCTTCAAAAACTGATTGCAGCACACGCAAAACGCGTTTGTAAGAGCACGAGAAACACACCAGTGTGGCTAACCCTAAGAGCTTAAAATGTAAGAATCTGTAATGTTATCTTCTGCTTTATCTGTTAAAAAATACATACTGATAACCTCTATAGGGTTGATTACTAAACATCTCTGAAACATACTTTCATCTAGATAGATTATATGCAGCCATGAAATTTAGACCCAAGGTAGTGATTTGCATTACAGGATGTGAACAGGCTGCACAGTCAAAGGGCTATCCCTGTAATTTATTATATAAAAACATTGTATTGTATTAGGGACCTAATAGTTTACTACATATCTTTCAAACCCCTAATAAAAGGAATGTTTGAAAATATTTTGCTAATATTTTCCCTTCACTCCCTTAAGAGTCCAGGAACCCCTCACGTTCCTCCAAAATATTATTATTAGAATTATTAGATTTTTTTTTAAACCTTTAAATTCTCAGTGAGTTTCAGAATTTACAGTATAAACAACTCTGAAAAGCTTTTTCATTAGTCCATCACAATGGAAAGTGTTATTTCCAACCCTGTATGATTGTTCTGCCTTAGGCATTAAACATTCAGCATGTGGCTCTGGAGAATCTAAGAGAATCTAGAAATGAGCATGTTGGACTGGGGAACCTGGTGAAAAGGAGAGATTGTCAGCTTAGGCATTAAATGTTATGGATGTCAAACATGCAGTTAGTCAATAAGCAGAATGAATGGAGATATATATATCATAACATAATTGAGGTGGCACTCGGGCAGATTTTTTCAGGGCAGCCAACAGTTCACTGTAACCGATCGTGCAGTCCATAGGACCGTACGGTTCAGTCAGTCAGCCCAAAATATCTGCTTGTGTGTACCTAGCCCAAGGATGGAAAAAATGGTTGATTATGATCAGTGGGCTACTTATTTTCTCTCTGATTAATGGTTCAAATACAGATGGTCGGCCATGCGTTTTTGATGATCCAACCTGGCTAAATCCTTTCAGTTATCCAGCAGTGTAAAATTAAAGGCTGGATAAGCAGACAATAAAATTTGTGTTTACTGTGCTCTTTTTCTTCAATAGGAAAACTTACATAACTAGATTGTAAGCTCTAAGGGATAGGGACCTCTTTCCTCATGTTTCAAGCATTTGTAAAGGGTATCTTCACCAAAAATATATTATTTAACTTATTTCAGATTAATTGAAGAATGGGCAGTAATGAAGCTATGTCTTACCTTCCTTTCTTCAATTAAACTGACAGGACGGAACAAAAGAAACTAACCAACAATTGTGCTCCTCCCCCGCTTCCTCTGAAAGGTCCCAACATCATCCACGCTCCCTTACAAAGTAATTTCTTTGTGGTTACTGATGTTGGTTTGATTGAAGAATAGGAAGTAAGACTTAGCTTCTTTACCTCCCGTTCTTTAATTAAACAGAAATAAGTTAACCTATATGTTTTTGGTGGATACTTTATGCATTTATATTTTTTGTCTTTGCAGGGAATAATGAAAGTTTAGCAAATTTTATATAGTTGCAGGTTCCCTTATATCCTCTGTGAGCAGGTAGTTTATGTAACTAAACTACAGTGTATGCACAATTTTTAATTTTCTTTATTCATTAAAAAAATTAAAAATTGTTATTTTTTACTGCAAGACTTAATACCTGCAGGTTTATATGTTTCACAGAGAATTTCCATTTCAATTTACAGCTCATCTCAGCTCATTTCTCATCCAAATACTTAAAGGAAACAGTGTCCTCTAGTGGTCAAAACAGTTTGGAACCTGGAGTATTTTTTGGGATTTGCAAAAAACTATTAACATTTGAAGCTTGTTTTACAAATACAAAATTACAAAAAAAAGCAATAACCAGATCAGTTATCCTTTAAATAACCTTGATGGTTACATTGGGACACTCATCTGGCCATTTCCTCACTCCAAAGTAACCGTATAATCTAAAGAAGGGGGTACAATGACAGGACCCAAAGTAAAAGAAGAAGGACTTCCCCCCTGAAAGTAAAGAAGCCCCCTCCCCGTAAAGGAGGTAGAACACACACAACTAGATGGCAACTAGACCCTGCCCACTTGCCATTCTTGGCTCCACAGAAGTTGAGGTATAAGATTCAAAAGTCCACTGTACCTCTAGGACAGCCCTGGGCAAAGTAAGGCCTGTCAGCCACATGCGGCCCTTTGGCTGCCCCTGACCTGCTAGACCTGTACCAATTTTTTTTAAATTATTAGAAATTGCAACTAATAATAAAAAAAATTCAATGAACCTCTGATATTAATTTAATCTTTTTTAAAATCCAGTTTTTCAATCTCTATAATGAGAATTCAGTTGAACCAATTGGTCCGGCCCTTCACGAAAATCCAAGTTTCTCATGCGGCCTCCTGTGAAACTGAATTTCCCACCCCTGCTCTAGAAGATCAGCAACATCACCCTTATAGGTACAGTTTCAGTAGTTTCAGTCTCTGTTGTTTTAATTGCTTTTATTTATCCAGGGTTTAGCAGGCTGTTTGTAGCAGCAACCTTATGGAGGTAGCCAATATGCAATTAGAATTGTTTGTGCACTAGATTAAAATGGTGCTAATTTTGCCCCAACCAATCAAATCTTATTTAACATTTGAAAGCTAACATCACATTGGTTGGGGCAAAATTAGCACCATTTTAAATGATAAGAACTTTTATTGAATAACCCTGATAGTATGTAAACCAAAAAATAAAAGATGAGGACGGACTAATCTTAATTAGGTAACACAACAGGGTGATTTTTTACCTAGTTAAGGGGAAATAAATATGAAACTCGCAGTGAAATGATTTCTTGTCTGCTTAATAAATATGCTTGTAAGTTGCAAATTATCCGGTTTCTTAAGGTTTGTACACGCACAATGTGCGTCCGAGCCACGATCCCCGACACGGTCTGTGTGTATGTGAACATACACATTCGGTGTCGGGGGTCGTGACTCGGTACGCACATCATGCGTGTGTAAGCTTAAGACTTAAGCTGCTTAAGATGAAACCCCTTTACCTTTTGTTTTATTGGCTGTTACTTACAGGGCAAATGATCATAAATACGAAATATTAAAAATAAGAGAAGCAAAGTAAATTCCTTTAGGTAACGGAACATTCTAAATATCTGGTAAAGCTGTCAACTGGCCTTGTGTGTACTAAAGAAGACAAATCATAGAGATTTTCATATAGTGAGGCAGTAAGGGGTGACACGGTATTGCTATTTCTATTGTATAATTGTAACAGGACAATGTAGCAGTGTTCCAGGTTTTTGTTTGGGTGGCTGGAGTGGAGCGGTTGGGGCTTATGTCCAGTGCCAAGCAGGAAAGGGCACACATGGTTTCCTTTGATACTAAGGACACTGTTGTTATTTTAGTTGTTTAAATAGACATAATATAGTCCATCAAGTTCAGCCTTTCCATTCAAAACCCAGCAAACTCAATACAACAGCCTTCACCCATACAATGTCCCGCCCCAGGTGTAACTCTGACTGTCCAAGTAGATATCCAAGCCAATCTATGTCTTATATGTAATGTGCGTTCAGATTTTAAAGATGGGAACCCTACAAATACACTGTACTGTATTTATATCCATTTAGGGTTATTCAATAAAAGTTCTTATCGTTTAAAATGGTTCTAATTTTGCCCCAACCAATCAGATGTTAGCTATCAAATGTTAAATAAGTTCTGATTGGTTGGGGCAAAATTAGCACCATTTTAAACGGTAAGAACTTTTATTGAATCTCCCTGATAGTATTTTAGTCAAGATAAATTAGCTTAACTTCTCCTTAAATATGTCTCTCTCTCTCTCTCTCTCTCTCTCTCTCTCTCTCAGTATATATATATATATATGCCACCTGATGAAAAGACTTTTTAAGACCTGAACATAATCCCATGCCTTTCTACCATTCTATAAATTGTCAGTCGACAGGTGTTCGCACCAGAATCCGACCAGTTGTCGTGGGCTTTGTGAGTGTCTTAGAAAACTGCAATCCAACACTGTTGGCCTAAAAGCATCAAGAATGAGCTGTGACGGACTCGCAGCAGGAAAATGGATCGCGCTAAGCTTTGAAATGGAACAGGCTACAAAAGAAAGTGTACAACACTGCAATTAATGCAAGGCGATACATCTCTCTATGGGTGGCGGCTTTCTAGGGAGGGATGCACCTGTATTTTTAAACAAGCAAGGATTGTGTTTGTCAAAATATTGTCCATTTACCAAAAGGAGACTAAGAAGTGTTTTTCTTATAATCTAGTGCTGGGTCAATATTTATTTACTTTACTTGCCTCTCTTTGACCAGCAACAAAAAAGAATATAACCCTTTAATTGGCTAATGCAGGCCATACTCTATGATACTTCAATTGCACATTCAATCCCACACGAACCAAAAGTTCAATGGATGTAACATAGGGCATTAGTGCACCCTGCTTATTTTTACTTCGTCTATTGTTCTCTGCCAGAGTTGAATTGGAGAATTTTCTTGGGGTTCATATTTACTATTCTATATTATATCCTCTGATATTGGGGGGGAAAGTGGCACGTTTTATGCTGTGCTCATTTTACAAAAAAGTTCCGTTAAATGCTGTGAAAGCAATATTCCAGCAATATGGCATATCAGCTGCTATTTGGTCAAATTAGTGTAAAAGCCACAATACCCGATGTATAATCGGGTTAGCATGGGATTTAAACTGATTCTGCGATAGCAGCGCCATTTTCTAAACACCTTTTCAATGGAGGCAAAAACTGAACATTTTACCTGACCGGGATCTCGCGATGCAATAAGTCTCACAAAGGGATTTACAGCACCACGGGATCGTGGTCAGGTTATTTACACTGAAATATATAACCTCGCTCTGCTAGTCCTCACCATAGGTACTTTAAAATGTCATGTACAGTGAAATAGTGTGGAAAGATTAAGGGACGTGTAGAGATAAAATAACACATCAGGATTATACCGAATGTAGAGAAATATTGTCGACGTTTATCTTCTGAGTTGTTTACTGGTACAAATGTTGCACGGGGTGTGATTTCAACATGGTCTCCCAGCAGGTCAGTAAGTGAGGTTATCATGTGACAGCATTGTGTGTGAAACATCATAGTATAGGGCTGTGACATCAATGTACAGGGGTACATCAGGATCGTAGCCATGCGGACAATGTCGTCACACACACATGACTACCCCTCTGACCTTTGTACAATATTTCTCTAAATCCATAGTAATGGAATTGTGTTTTATATCTATACATACCTGTTACTCTTAATACACTATTTCATTCTTAAGGGCTAGGCCACATTTGCACACGCTTTGCGCTCTAGATTGCGCTTGCGATTTGGTTATAATTGAAATTGCGGGAATGCAAAAATCCCTGCGATTTCCGGTGCGCATATGTTTCCGTTTTGGTAACGCATGCCTTCACCATTTTTACTGCATTAACGTATGCGATTCCATAACGGAAAATGGCAAAATCGCATGCGCAAAACTCAAGCGCAAACAAATAACGTGAAGATTCGCGTGCACAATTGAATGCAATAACGCACATGATTGCGTGTGCGATTTAGTGCGTTATAGTGAGGCCTCAGCCTTATGGCCATTAAGAGGAGGGGGTAGGTGGTTATAGTTTATCTTAGATTAGTTTATAGCAATTTATTTATAGCACAGGTTGTTATGTACGTTCTATTTTAAGAAGGCTCTGGTTCCTTTTACCAGTTGTGCCAGTGAAATAAAAGAATGTGACCTATTTATAAACCCACAATGCCAGTGATTACCGTTACCAACATCAATTACACAATTGTAAATTACCGACTGGCATCAGTAGTTTGCCATGTTAAAGACGCTGTATCCCAAATGCGAGACACCTTTATAAATGTGCCCCAATGTTCTCTAGTATGGGATCTGGGGGTCACTTGTCCTCAGAAGATTGAGAATTTTTTATATATATACATTTTAATAACAGTCTTTGCTGAGAGGAGAGAAACATGGAGAGTAACACGGAGAGTAACATGGAGACTAACACGGAGAGTAACACAGAGAGTAACATGGTGAGTAACATGGAGAGTCCTAAGTTTATTGGTGAGCCACGTGCAAAGTGCTTGTTTGTTTTATCAACAATTCTCTGTTACGACAGATCTCATTGATATTGGAAAAATGTTAATGTGATGAGGGAGCACTTACCATGACTATGGCCTGTATGTCCTCTAGTCTTTCTGTATAAACAGTCACAACATTGGCTTTTAGCAGGTCACTGAGGGCATTTGCCTTGGGCCTCTAGCCTCTAAGTGCACCACTAGAAGGAAATGTATGTGGTAAATGACATCACGAGTTAACTATTTTTCACAAAAGACCAAACATAGTAAGGCTTGAACTGGAACGTGTTTTGATGTGGTAACATTATACCAAAACGCTGTGCAATATTAATGAATGGCACCGTTCACACTATTCAGCTACGATATAGTGCGTTGCGTGCAGTGCACTGCATACAGCAGTTTGGTGTGTTAATGCACTGCGTTGCCAATAATAGCATGCGTCGTGAGTACACGCAGCGGAGCATCGCACGAAATCGCATTGTGGCTCTGGGTAAATTTCTTAAGGACCCAGGAGGGAGTCTCGGGCTGAGCCGTGGGACCCCCAATTTGAGAATCAAAAATAAAACGGTGAATTGTTACATGCATTTGAAACCAGATATTTAATGATACGTTCTCTTCCAATATGGCAAAGGTATCAGACTCCTCCCTGTGCTCAATGAGCATTTTAAGAGCTTAAGCCTTGAGCCTGACACTATTGTTTTAATTAAAGGGTATCTCCACTGGGAAAACCCTTTTTTGCTATTCAATTTAATTGAAGAACAGGAGGTAAAGGAGCTGTGTCTTACCTCCCATTCTCCAATAAAACAGTCAGGAGCCGGAACGAAGGTAACTGACAGGTCCCGACGGACTTAGTATGCTATGCGCATGCACATAGAATACAAAGTCCTTCGGGACCTTTTAGAGGACACGGTGGAGGAGCAAGAGATAGGGTAACTACCTTACCTTTGTAAGACACAGCTCCTTTACCTCCTGTTCTTTAATAAAACTGAATAGCAAAAAATGATTTTCTCAGTGGAGATACCCTTTAAGATTTTGAGGTGAGTGGGTTTTTATTGTGTGTGAGTTCCCCTTTCTACTTTATTTTGGAGATGTCCTTTATCTTACTGTATAAATATAAAATTGATATAAATCACTCTAAAGCTAGGTACCGTCGGTATTGGGGCTTTATCGGCAGTGTTTGCAGCGTCTTTCCCCAATGAGCGTTCCCTCCCACCACCCACAACCATTGCACTGCTTTTAATTCCTTTCTTAAAACCCCTTTTCTGTAGTGCAGCCTCGCCCCTCCCAGCCCAACTGCATTGTCAGTTTGGAAAATAAATCTCAGATTACTTACTTACAAGCCATCTTTCCAGCACCATTCTCAATACCCGGCAGCCGGTCCCGCCCCTAATGTTACTTCCTTCGTGGAAGTAACATTACTGGCAGAGGCCACAGGAACGAAGGTTGGTAAGTAAGTGATTGGATATATTTTTTAAAAACTGACAATGCGGTGGGTGCTGGAAGGAGGGAAGCTGCACTGCAGAAAAATTTGGGTTTTAAGGTGGACATACCCTTTAAGTTAGTTCCCCCTTAAATAAAACTGGAATTTACATATATAATTATATTCATCTGAGCTGTATTGCTACAGTTTTCTGTGTTCTCTGCATATACTGACTGTTAACTGACATACAGTGCAAAGGAACAACTTTTCATCTTCACCTACCACAGCTGTAATAACTTTTATTGTGCAAACAAGATTTTCCACATTTTTTTAGGAGAAAGCTAAAATATATCTAGGAGGGTCCTACCATAATAGTCCCTGTTCTTACATGCCCAGTGTAGATTTGTCTCTAAGGATGTTCTTATTGAAAGAGATTAGCAGGAAGGGCTTTCTTTACACCCCGTTTATAGGAGAAGGAAAACTAACCAGCTAAGCTGTTTAATCAATAGAATTCCTGTTCTTTCATGTTCCTTATGAAAAATTCTCAGCTGATATCTTTATTAACTGATAACATGGCTGATCTGTGGTTCCTAGCATTCTTAGGACTCCTTTTTTATGTTACATGCCAAGCAGTTTGGAAGCACCACTATTACTTCTCCCCTCTCTGTGCTGCCCAAGGCCAAGAACTCAATGACCTTTATGATGAATATTGCCATTTTATAGCAATAGAATTAATTGTCACAGTAGAAATATTATCTATAACAAAACAAAAACAAAAAAAGTTGTAGAACACCCCCCAAAACCTAGACCTCACTAGGTTTAAATCATTCAAATCAGCTCCTAAAAATACTTATCAGCCTTTGATCCCTCTTCTGCCTTTTGCTGCTGTTTTGTGCCTTTTCAGTGCACAGAAGCAGCAGAAGTGGCCGGACCATAATCATAAAAGCTTTTCTATTGGTTACTACAATACAGTGGCTAGGCATAGCAATAGCAACCATGGCGGTTGCTATGGAATGGAGCCCAGAGCCAAGGGGGCCCGGTGGCCTGGCCGGATCCATCCACAAAACTTTACCTGGTGGAGTGCACGGAGTATTTCTGCTTCCTGGTCTGGCGCGAGCTCTGCTGCTCCAGCGTGTTTGGATCTGCCTGCTGTACTGCATGCTACCACTAGAGGGAAAAGCAGGGAGCAACAGCAGCAGAAGGAAAGATTCATGATAGAGTGAATCAACGCGACTGGCAGGCCAGTGTGTAAGTCCCAAAATGTATAATTTATTTTGGCATAGTGATATGGTGAAGGAGGGTTTGTCTATTGCTGACTGACATCAGTAAGTAAAAAAAAAAAGCTTTTAGGGTGCAAACTTGCAATAATAAATACAATTTGTCATTTGTGTCTAGGGGAGGGGAAGGTGGGAAGACTGACACCATTGAGGTTTTTTTTTTTGGGGGGGGGGGGCTTGAGGATTTGCTGCTATGCTTTTTTAGTTTGGGGTATCCTTTTACTTGGGGGGGGGGGGGGGGGGGCATCTGATATTTTGCTATGGGGACCAGTGATTTCTTGCTACTTCCCTTGCTACTATACAGAGCAACATTAGGCGGCATGTTTATAAAGGTTTGTTAAACTTTTTGCCTTCTTTAACGCAGCCGTTACGCCTAATTTGGAATTTTCGCTAATTATAAAGCAGTGATAACCAGTGGCGAAAGGTCATTAATGCTACATTTCGCTTTTCGACATACATTTCGCTGTGGTAACCGCTCAATCATATTGATAAGATGGCAAAAAGTGTATGTTTGTTTAAGTTCTGTCGCAGCGAATTGGTTTTTGAACTTTTTTTTTTTTTTTTAAAGGACCCGATTTTATTTATTTACCAATAAAGTTAAATGGGGGTCTGAGGGACATATTTATAAAGGGCATTATTTTTACTATTTTCCCCACCAGCCTTTACCACAATTTTTTTAATTTTCAACTTTTCCTTTCATCAAATTACTAAATAGTATTATTTATTTTCAGCAAACTACAGCTAATTATAAAACCAGTGACATTAATATGGGAACATACCATAGTGCTGGGTATGAAATAGTCATGTTAATGGAACATTCCAGTAAGTAATGATGTTTGGCGAAGATTCTGGTAAAATTTCAAAAAATGCAACAAAAGGGAGAAAAGGGTCAAAAAGACGAAAATCCCCCTATTTATAAATAGCTTTAAATAAAAAATGACAAAAATAGCTCTGAAATGACACTAGAGAGCAATCTCTCTTTTCGCAGAGATACCACACTTAACGCAATTAATAAGGCGAAAACTATCGCCAGATATCTCCTCAGCGATATTTTTCCGCAAAGGCTAAAGTCAAAACGAGCGGTTTTAGAAATAAGGCGAAAATAGCGCTATTTGTCATTGGGATGCCCTGCGATAGTGAAAATAGCGATTGTTTAAAAATATGCCCCTAGGATTTGCTGTCTGAAAAAGTTTCTAATAAAGTGGAAAATCACCTTAGCAAAAATTGTCTTTAGCATTAAGTAGGCTTTTAAAAGTTAGGTTCAATATTGGCAAACTATTGTGCCACCTCTGTCATTTTTTGCCTAGTTTATTTTTCTTTAAAATGGATCAGACATGTTGGTAACATGTTGCTGAACTTGTGGTCTTCAACAGGCCATGTGGTTGTGCCAAAATTTTAGCCGTATTTCTTTAAATCCGTTGTCAGGCGTTAGGTTTGAGCAAATCTCTGAATTAAATGTTGTGTAAAATGGATCCTAAATATTAGAATATTTCCTTAAGAAACTTAATTAAAACAACAAAATGGTTAAACAAGGTTCCCAGGTGGGTTTTTAAAATGTGTTGTAACATATATACATACAATTTTAACAGAACCGTATCAAGTTTTTAATATATTTGACATTCAAAATAAATGTCAAATTGTTTAGATTTAAAAGGTTACTATACTCACTCAAACAACTTTACATTATCTGAAAGTACAATTTGAGAGAACTAAAATGGTGGCACTCACATATTTATCTGCTCTTGTTTTGTCATTAAATGTTTAGTCAGGGTTGGGCAATTAAACTTAAACTGTTGTGAAGGGCCCGGCCAATAGGTTCAACTCAGTTCTCATTATAGAGATTACAAAAATGGATTTTATAAACAGATGAAATTAAAGGGCAACTGTGGTCTCAGAACAAGTTAGGGTTAAATGAAAGGCTGCAGTATTTCTTTTAAAATGAACCGACAATCACATCTCTGGCTGGAGCCTGTGAGACATTACATTGATTGGGGTGAATGTTCAAACTTCCTGCTTCCAGTAGGTTGAGTGACATCACCTGACCTCTGCCATGCCTGTCCGCTTTGGGGGCGAAGCATGCTCAGTTAAAACTTAATGCTGGGGAAATCAGGAAGTACCTGGGGGAAAAAATGACAGTTGAGAAGGGGAGCCTATTAATACAGACTGAGGCTGGTCACATGACTACAAGCTGGTCACATGGCTATAATAAGGAAGTGTTCAAGCAGGAAATTTATCTCTCAAAAGCTTGTTTGTAAAAATGAAATGTTAGTCCATAATAAAAAGGTATCACCTTATCCTACAGTACTCAACTCTTTGTATATAATTCTTACAAGTTTGGAAGAATTCGAGACCACAGTTACCCTTTATTACCCCTGGTTTGTTGGATTTTTTTTTTTTTTATTTGCTGCAATTTTTAATAGAAAGTATGTAATATTTTAGATCCATTTCATAAAATTCAGTAATTATTTTTTTTTGGGGGGGGTCTAGGTCTAGTATTAAGGGGCCAGTCAGGGGCAGCCAAAGGGCCGCATGTGCCCCCCCCACCGAGCCTTACTTTGCCCAGGTCTGGTTTAGTCAGTGCTGCTAATTGCCCCCCATATCTCTTACTCACTGCCTTCTTGTAGTGTCTGCAACACAGCACAGCCTCACCATGGACACTGCTCTGCTTATACATCTCCCCCTCCCCTTCTTTCTTTTCTCTGCTGGTTCTCTTAATTGTTGCAGAAACTGTTCAAGCAGGCAGCTAAAGATCCTAGTAACAGGTCAGGGATGGGTCACATATTATAATATGTCTTTATTTACAGGTCTTTCCCTGTAAATGCTGTGATTTCAAATGATGATTTCTCAGAATCTACAGCTCAGATTTAAAATCTGAAAAAAGTTTTGGAGCAGTGGGATCTTGTTGTGTCCAGTTACAATTTAGAGAAGTTCATTATTAAGGAGCCTATACAGTACATATGATAAATATTAGTCCAATAAAAAAAGCAGCAAATCAGCCCTTTAAACATATTTTTGTTATTTTTTTGCCAAAAACTGATGAATAAATTAGTTGTCTAATTAAGTGCTAACCAATGGTGTACTTGTCTGAAGGCAATAAAATCTGTCTCTCCCTTGGCATAGAGTGAGCTTGCCTGAACCAGAGTGAAAGATTTTACTTTAATATCTTCAGAGATGTATCTCAGATTAGGAGACATAATTATAAAGAATTACTAATATCTACGTTTTGATATCGCCATCGCATAGATCGCTAATAACGGCAAATTTATAAAGCCGATAGTTTTTTCAACAAAAAGTTGAAAAACTTTTGCTCTCTATTGCCCCCTTTTGGCAACGCGCTGATCAGATAGTTTAGGTTTAACTGCTGGCATTAAAGATTCCGTTGTTAACGGCTCGGTACATTGGTTGGGGCGGTTGTGCGACCCTGTTTTTGGACACCAACACAACCACCATTATTTGTGTCTTGTTACATTGGTTAACACGGCTTTAAAACACAAATACCGGCTTTCCGTACATAGCCCATGCATGTTTTAGGTCTTTACTTTACCTGTTACCATCTGGAAGTTCTAACCTCGGCCTCTATACTGTACCAGCTGTGCCAGAAAGAAGATTAAAGACACAGGGATGTGGAACTGTTGCTGTAGAACAATGCTGTAATAATGGCCAACTTTGTCCTTTTGATTTATAACTCCTATAAATGAAAGGCTTTAATCTACTAATAACAGAGGAGCGTCTAATGACTAGGCTTAGAATATTCTCATACACATACGTCTTTCTCAGGGCTCAATGTAATAAATGTTTGGAATAAAGAGTTATTGTAGACTGGTTTATGTTATTACACTTAGAAATGTCGACTGTTTTATCTGAATCATTTGTAAATGATCATTATTAGAGTTTTATAAACAGCAGTAAAATGTTCTGGTTTCATTCAGTGCTTCAAAGTCGCCTGTAGGCAGAACACATGTAGACCGACTAACAGCTCCCAATTATTCCTCTGCTGGTATCCTGGGAATATTCTGTTCAGCTTGTCTCCAACAATATAGAAGGTAGACTGTCACAGAAAAGGGACTGGTTTCCCCTAACATGAATGTGTTAGCAACTTGGGTGTTTCTCCTTTATGCCTCAAGCTTCATAGGTTAATTTAATGGCCAATAAAATGAAACAATATTGTCCATCTAGCAGGCCCGGATTTACCATTAAGCACAGTAAGCAAGTGTCTAAGGGCGCCTGATGTTGGAGGGGTGGCCATGGGCAAGCGCAGGATTTTTATGGGAAAAGATTCCTGAATGGGTTACCACTGAACAAGCCCAGTAGGAGATTCAGGACCAAATACATCCATGTTTTATATTATATACCGTATATACTCGAATATAAGTCGACCCGAGTATAAGTCGAGGTACCTATTTTGACCTAAAAAATCAGTAAACCCTGATTGACCCAAGTATAAGTCGAGGGTAGAAATTGACCACTACTGCCTTCTGAGTCTTTATTGTTTTAAAGCTTGCATCTACTATACAGCATCTCCTATACAGCACCCTCTATACAGAATCACCTATACAGCACCCTCTATACAGCATCTCCTATACAACACCCTCTATACAGAATCTCCTATACAGCACCCTCTATACAGAACCCTCTATACACCATCTTCTATTGCATTTTCCTGTTTGTGAAGATTATTGGAGTCATTAACCTGAACTCCGGCAGCCGAACACTTCCTCCTTCTTCTGCATCAAGCGTCTGATGACACTACTTGGCGCCGGGTAAGACCGGCGCCGAATAGTGACGTCAGACGCCTGTGCATTGAATGCGGAAGAAAGAGGAAGTGTTCGGCTGCCGGAGTTCAGGTTAGTGACCCGAGTATAAGTCGAGGTAGGATTTTTAAGCTTTTTTTAAAGCCTAAAAACCTCGACTTATACTCGAGTATATACGGTATGCATTATATAATAATATTATATATATTTCCTACTTGCCATATTTATCATGACAGTCAGCCAAAACAGATATCACCTTTACTTTTGTTATAAAGTATATTCATTAAAGCTGGGTACACACAATCAGATTTTTTGGCCCAACCGACCGGTATTTCCTTTTCCCGGATGTGTTGAAAAATCTTAGGTGATTTTGGCAGCGACCGTCATCTGGATAGGATAGATGGACGATTGGACATGTCGGTAAAACACCCGTAATCGTGCAAACCATAAGAGACGTTCACCACAAGAGGTTTGCCGACCGACGGTCGGGAACAAAGTTAGACCCGTGACATTTGCTGAATATTGTTGGTTTCATGACCTATCAGACAAGATGGAAAATTTCCATTACCAGTTCCCTTTACTACAGTAGATGGAGCCAATAGCATTGGACCATGTATGGGCATATCACAGAGCAGGATTATCCACAAGCAGGGCCGCCATCAGGGGGGTAAAGGATTGAGGTTCCTGTACCGGGCCCAAGAGGATTCTGGAACCCGGAGACTGTTTATTACATTTTTAAATTTTGTTTCCCAATTCTCTGCAGCAGGACTTTCTGAGCTAAATGCGGAAGAAGACCGAGCCCCAAGCTACTGGTTGGTTTGATGTGTCGTCACAACGTATGCCAACACCGTGATGTCACTCCCTAAGGCCGTCCAGTGTGGTGCGCATCATGATGTGCGCGGAGCGTGGAGCGCTAATACAGTCAGAGACAGCCCCGGCTATAAACTTGTTTTCTCCTCCTCCTTTTAATTCAGGCTGCAGCGTGGGGGATGGTAGCAAGGAGCAGAGAGAGTGCCAGACAGCAGTATCTGTATGTATACAGTAGAAATATATATTTTCCTACCTTGCTTGGGGTTGCATAGGGGGTATGGGGTCTTGGGGGGAGGGGGTGCTGCTGACTGTGTGCATATTATCAGTGTCTGTGTGCCAACCAGCAATACAGTGCCAGTTTCCAAAGCATGTTATCAGTGTTGGTGTGTCAAACATCAATCAAGTGCCAGTTTGCAGAAACCATTATCAGTGTTTGTGTGCCAACCACTTATCCAGGGAAAGTCCGTGATTTTAAATGGACGTCCATTATAAAAGTATGTTTTCGGGTGCTACTATCGATTTAAATGTGGGGAAGCCGTGACTTACATAACACAGGCAGTATACAGCAACAACTCCTACCCCTCCCTTCTGACTTGCAATTTACTGGTAGATCGTCCCTCTAACTCCTCCCCTGCCTCCCCTCAGATGTATGCCAGCTTTGCTTTTCAAGGCAGACACTGACCTTTAACTTTAGGCTACTCTCCCTTACTATATTATTCATGTCATTGCACCTTAGGTTATGGACTTCTATCAATACCAACTGTGCAGTGATATGTCATAGCTCCACCCCTTTATGCAAATAGCTAGTCATGATGTCATAACTGTCACTAGGTCTTAGTAAAAAAAAAAAACAGTAACTAGAAAGGGAAAGTTTAAGTATAAACTTTGAATTTGGCTTGAAAGACTGCATTTGGAAGGGAATATGCCAATGATGAGGATTTTGTTGTTTTTTTACTTACAGTAATGGAAGGGTAGGTCAGTAGTGTGTACCTGGGTAAGGTTGGGGGTTTAAAAAAAAAACTTTGTTGATGATTAGTCAAAAAAAAAATTGGGACTTTAGTTACCCTTTAAATATGGCTGCCATGAAAATGGAAGGGTAGGTGAGTAGGCGTGTCTACCTGGATCAGGTTGGAAGTTAAAAAAACAACTTTTTGGATGATTGGTCAAAATTTTTTTTTTTTTAACTTTAATTACCCTTTAAGTATGGCTGCCACAGTAATGGAAGGGTAGGTCAGTAGTGTGTACCTGGGTAAGGTTGGGGGTTAAAAAAAAAAAAACTTTGTTGATGATTAGTCAAAAAAAATTTGGGACTATAGTTACCCTTTAAATATGGCTGCCATGAAAATGGAAGGGTAGGTGAGTAGGCGTGTGTACCTGGATCAGGTTGTAAGTTAAAAAACCAACTTTTTGGATGATTGGTCAAAATTTTTTTTTTTTGATCTTAGTCACCCTTTAAGTATGGCTGCAACAGTAGGGGGGTAGGTCAGTAGGTGTGTGTACCTGTGCCCCGTGGGTTTAAAAAACAAAGTTTTTTGATTATTGATCAAAAAAAATTTGACTTTAGTAGGGCTAAAGTAAATCAGTAGGTGTGTTTACCTGGGTCTAGTTGAGGGGGTATGTCTTTTTTTGTTTTTACAACCATAGAACTATCTTTTATTGAGGATAAATCTAAATTAGTTTTTTTACTTAGTTACCCTTTAAGTATGGCTGCCACAGTAATGGATAAGTAGATCATTGGGTGTGTGTACCTGGGTCTGTGTGGGCGGTTGGGGGTATCACTATTTGTATTTATGACCATGAAACAAACTGTTTTGAAATATCCACATTTGAGGATTGTTACCATTATAGTCTATGGGAAAAAATGTCCTGAAATGTCGCAGATTCCTTAGCTAGAAGAAAGCACACTTTCTACAGTCCAAAAAAGTGGAAGAATAAAACGGAAGAAGAAGAAGAAGATAGAAAGAACAGGAATTTGGCTTTTTCAAGCCAAATTAATAATAGTTGAGCAGCACAGTGGCGGAGTGGTAAGCGATGATGCCATTGCAGCTCTAGGTCATGAGTTCTAATCCAGCTTGGGACCTATCTGCAAAGGAGTTTGTATGTTCACTCCCTGTGCTTGCTGTGGGTTTCCCCCTGGGTACTCCGGTTTCTCCCACAATCATGAAGACATGCAGATAAAGTAGTTGCAAACACATATGTTACACTGATTGCACGGGTGTCTCTCCAATGTGGCAATATGAGCAAAATGCTCAGGGCGGCACCCCTGCTAAATATCAGAGAGGCGGCAGACAGAGCTCACTTTAATTTTTTTTTTTTTTTTTAGAGGCAGGCAGAGCAGAAGCTTATATATAAACATATTGCTAGTAGTATATTCTAAACATTATATTATAAACATAGCGCTAGCAGTACACAGGGGCGGCATTCAAAAGTTTGGCTCAGGTGGCAAAAACCCTAGAGGCACCCCTGACTGATTGCTTGGTTTGTATGCCTATAATGGTCTATCACAGATAACCATCAACTTCTACCCCTGGCTGTAACATACCTGTTCAGGTGGAGCCTGTGACGGTAGCTGCTTTGGAAGTCTGCTGATATGATAAGGCTTACAAGCAAAGCAATTTTTATTATTATTAATATGGATTTATATAGTGCCAACATCTTCTGTCGTGCTTTACAATTACATATATACATCATCAGGCCCTGTCCCAAAGAGCTTACAATCTAAGCACATTTTTTGCCACATACAACCTATCAGTATGTCTTTATGAAGCTTTAGGAGAAGGAGCAGGGTTGCCAACGTCCATAAATTTTGGCGGAGTGGTATTCCCATTTGGTGTTTTTTCAGCCAAAGATATAATAAATACGGTAGTATCAAACTCAATAGGTGAATTTTCTCTATTTTATTAATTGGACATTTTTTAGTATTGTTTATTTTCAGCTTTTTTTTTTTTTTTTAGAGGCAGGCAGAGCAGAAGCTTATATATAAACATATTGCTAGTAGTATATTCTAAACATTATATTATAAACATAGCGCTAGCAGTACACAGGGGCGGCATTCAAAAGTTTGGCTCAGGTGGCAAAAACCCTAGAGGCACCCCTGACTGATTGCTTGGTTTGTATGCCTATAATGGTCTATCACAGATAACCATCAACTTCTACCCCTGGCTGTAACATACCTGTTCAGGTGGAGCCTGTGACGGTAGCTGCTTTGGAAGTCTGCTGATATGATAAGGCTTACAAGCAAAGCAATTTTTATTATTATTAATATGAATTTATATAGTGCCAACATCTTCTGTCGTGCTTTACAATTACATATATACGTTATCATCAGGCCCTGTCCCAAAGAGCTTACAATCTAAGCACATTTTTTGCCACATACAACCTATCAGTATGTCTTTATGAAGCTTTAGGAGAAGGAGCAGGGTTGCCAACGTCCATAAATTTTGGCGGAGTGGTATTCCCATTTGGTGTTTTTTCAGCCAAAGATATAATAAATACGGTAGTATCAAACTCAATAGGTGAATTTTCTCTATTTTATTAATAGGACATTTTTTAGTATTGTTTATTTTCAGCAAACTGCAGCTAATTATAAAACCAGTTACATTAATATGGGAACATACCATAGTGCTGGGTAAGAAATAGTCATGTTAATGGAACATTCCACAAGTAATGATTTGGCGTTTGGTGAAAAATTCTGGTAAAACTGCAAAAAAAGCAACAAAAGGTTGAAAAAAAAAAAGCGAAAAGGTGGAAAAAAGGCTAAAATCCACCTGTTTATAAATGGCTTTAATAAAAAAAATGACAAAAATAGCTCTGAAATTACACTAGAGCAATCTCTCTTTTCGCAGTGATACCACACAACGCAATGAATAAGGCGAAAACTATCGCCACACATCGCCTCAGCGATACTTTTCTGAAAAGGTGAAAATGAGCGGTTTTATCAGTGCTATTTGTCATTGCAATGTCCTGGAAAATGACCCATTGGCAGGCTAAATAAATGGCCACTTATGCGTTTTCACCTCCTCACACTTGGTGAATTGGAATGGCTGAACTTAAAGCAAAAATACACTTTTCGCCATTTTATAAATATGCTTGAGCTGTTAGCGCAACGATGTATGGCGAAAAGCGAAAAGTAGCAGTAATGACCTTTTTTACCAAATTTAATAAAAAGGCATCGATAACGGAGGCGAAAAGTTTAACGAACCTTTATAAATATGCCCCTTAATGTTAAAAGCATCATTAAGGCCCATAGATTCCAATGTTTCTAATGCATAAATCCATTCTAATTCAGCTTGGAGTAGCATTCTTTGTCTATTACCCCCCCCTCCCCTTACTGGTAGAGGTACATGTTCTAAGACCTGCAATCTTAGGGTAGCGATAGGATGGTTATTTATGCAAAAATATTCACCAACAGGTGTATGTGTACTTTCGTTGTTCAGATCATATTTTCTGATTGATCTTTTGTGCTCCGAAATATGGATCTTAACCGCTTGTAATATCTGACTGACATAAACTTTAATACAGGGGCATTTGAGGGCATACACAGCTGATTCAGACCCACATGTAAAATACCCCTTTAGTGGTACCTTGGCTCCTTTCAAAGGATGTGCCACAGAATCACCCTTTAATACCGAACTACAGCAAGAGCAGCTGAGACAAGGAAATGTTCCCATTTTTGGTGTACTCAGAAATCCTTACTGTATCACAAAATATGATTTAACTAGTCTATATCCAATACCACGCCCTCTTCTGTATGAGAACAAGGGGGGGAGGTATTTAAATTTATCCAAGTCCCAGGGATAACTTACTGAAAGAAACGCCCCAGAAAGGGATTTCCAAAACTGGAATTCCCTTTGTAAGTACATATAACATCTTTTCGAATAGGATTAAGGCCATTATCAACAGCAGTTGGCATATATTGTCATCAGATCCAGTAACTGGCCATTTATTCAGTGCAAAACCCTTACACTCGTATAAAAGATCAGCCAATACAGGGGGCCAATTGGTACACACAGATCTTTTACCTTACAAAAGTGAACAAAAACTGTTCTTTGGTAAACCCAAAAATGGCACATACCCATGCAGATCGTGCCAAATGTGCAATGCCATTATCCCTGGCAATACTGTATATCACCCAACTAACGGGACGCCCATTAAGATCAGGGACTTTGCAACATGCTTAAGTCAGGGGGTAATTTATCTTCTGAAATGCCCATGTGGATCAGGTTACGTAGGGCAGACTAAAAGAGAAGTACGCATAAGATTGAGCGAACATAAAAGAGACATAAAATCATTTAAACCAGAAGATTCTAAACATGATACCCCTGTAGCACGTCATTTTTATGAACATAAACACAATCTTAGCATTGTGACAACCATGAATCCAATATGTAATTTCTTGACTAATATGTACCGTATATACTCGAGTATAAGTCGAGGTTTTCAGGCTGTGAAAACAGCCTGAAAACTGAACCTCGACTTATACTCGAGTCAGTCACTTACTGGTGAAGGAATCGGCTGCCGCGTCCACTGATGGTCGCATCCACTGACGTCACGACTCGGCGCCGGGAAATTAGACCGGCGCCGAGTCGTGACGTCAGTGGATGCGACCATCAATGGACGCGGCAGCGGATTCCTCCATCAAGATGTCGGGGGCCCGGACTCTCCTGCAAAGGTAAGGCATTTGTGTTAGTAGTGTAGTGTAGTGGCAGGGTGTGAGAAAGATGGGGTGAGGGAGTAGGGTAGTAGTACTGTAGTAGTGTGTGTAGTGTAGTGTAGTGGCAGGGTGAGAAGATGGGTGCAGGGAGTAGTGTAGGTGTACTGTAGTAGGGTAGTGTAGTGTTAGTGGCAGGGTGAGAAGATGGGTGCAGGGAGTATAGTAGTGTGTACTGTAGTAGTGTAGTGTAGTGGCAGGGTGAGAAGATGGGTGCAGGGAGTAGGTTAGTGTACTGTAGTAGTGTAGTGTGTGTAGGGCAGGGTGAGAAGAGGGTGCAGGGAGTAGTGTAGTGTAGTGGCAGGGTGAGAAGATGGGTGCAGGGAAATAGGTTTTATTCCTGGGGCTGGACCTGGGGCTGGAGGGGAGACTCTACCCTCGACTTATACTCGAGTCAATTGATTTTACTCATTTTTGAGGTAAAAATGGGTACCTCGACTTATACTCGAGTCGACTTATACTCGAGTATATACGGTATATTAGAATAGATTGAGGTAATATCAGAAAACATTGAGATACAATGTTGCTATGTTGCAATGCCTGCTAGAATTTTTCTATTTCTTTTTGCATTTAGCTTGTGGAATCATGTAAAAGTCCTTCGGGTTAACATGGGTTTTAGATGGAAATGGCCCATATTGAATTTCCCCCTAAGTTCCTTATTTACTCTTTCTTTACAGGATCGCTTATGCCATCTAGTGGAACTTTATGAATACTTACCTAGAATTGCTGTAGAATGAATCATCCTCAAGCATTGTATCTCTTTATATATCTTTATATATTTTTATTTTCACTTTAGAATGTAATAACTAAGACACAGAGATGGACTTTTATATTTTTATTAATACTGTTATTCATATTGTTGTATTTATTCACATCTATGAAGAAGCATCAGCACTTTAGCACGATATGTGTTTTAGTATATTATCATATATTTTACAAATTCACTTAATGGTATAATTCACATATATTGATATCACAGTGTTTTTAAGACGATTATAACATTGAAAATGTGATTTTAATTTCAACAAAGTGGTAATGTCTTAGGACAAGTGTGTATTTGAAATATCTATGTTTGCACTGATTTTTGCACTGGCACTTTATGGCCTTCTAAAAAAGTGAAGGCGGAGTTAACACTGTTTGAGATTGATGTCACTATTTATAGCTTGCACTTTGACCATGTGGTTACCTGAGGAAGGGGGAAAAACCCCAAAACGTTGTGAGTATTTGGACTATTCAGCACTTAATAAATTATTTATGCTGTGAAGCACTTTTTGAGTGTGCCTTCCTTCCAGATATTACATCTATAATCCTTAATGTTTGTGGCACAGAGATAGGGGAGTGCACCTCATAATTTTTCTGTTACTACTCCACACACCTGTTTTAAACTGGGGGTCTTTAAATTGTTTACCATGTGTGGTATTTTTTTGTAGGATAGGCCAGTTTCTCAATACACAATCCTTTATCGTCTGAATTTTTGGGCCATATGTATTTACAAAGGGGATCCTTTTATCTTTCTTACACCTGCTCATGCCTCCTTATATCAGATGTTCTCTCTCTAGTTTCTGAACCTTCTCATTAGTCCTGAGTAAGTCATCCTTCTTGTACCCCAGCTCCACAAACCTTTCATTCAACTTAGTGCTAGCTTGTTTAAAGTTCTCCTCCGTGGATGTTATCCTTCTGGCTCGGAGTAGTTGGCCCTTAGGAATATCTTTTACAGTACCTGGAGTGTGGTAACTGTCTACATGGAGAATATTGTTTCTTTCTGCTGGTTTGCTGTACAGATCTGTGCTCAGAGCACTGCCTGATTTATCAACCTGTACATCTAAGAAGTGAATAGAGTTCACTCTGTATTCCAACGTAAACTTTTCCGTGGCATGCTGATGATTAATGGAATCAACTATCTCAGTGTGTTTCGCCTCTGCGGAACTCCAGATGAAAAATATATTATCCACATACCAATATTAGCACCTGAGATGTTGATTCCACTTGTCATTTTCCAATATTAGTTTATTTTACAACATTGACATGAAGATATTCACGTAGCCTGGGGCCAGGTTACTGCCCATAATGGTCCTTTGTTGCTGCAAGTAGAACTGTTTCCCAAATTTAAAGTAATTTCTTTTCATGACTAGTGTCAGTAGTGCTAGCCAATAGCAGCTGATGTATCCGAACCTAGTAAGGCAGTTTCTATGCGACACTACAGACACTTGGTACTGTAAAAGGGTTTTGTGACACTGATACACTATGTAGTATTGATGTCCAATCCCTATATACATTTTTGCATAAATAACCATCCTATCGCTAGCCTAAGATGGCAGGTCCTAGAGCATGTACCTCTACCAGTAAGAGTAGACAAAGAATGCTACTCCATGCTGAATTAAAGTGGATTGATGCATTAAAAACATTGGAACCTATGGGCCTTAATGATGCTTTTAATATTAAATGTGTCCTGTAATAGTGTATTGTGCTATAACAATTTGTTCCATTTTTTCTACAGATTGGATGTCTAACTATAACTATCATGGGACGTGCGGGTAGGCATCCACTTCCCTACTATGCATCTGCTTGATAATAATCAAATACCGTACCAAGTTGAATTGGACAGACTATGGGTAATAGTAGGGTCTGTGTGTATGTGATATGCTTGTAAAACACTATTGTAATTGTTATATGATACCTGGCCAGAAGAGGGAGCTGGTGTCATGAACAAGTGATCACCTATATATTTTGGCGTTTGGTGAGGGTTTTTTTTGTATTATTGCACCTGATGAAAGACCTGTAAGGTACTAGTTTCTTCAGTCCCATTATAAATTTACACTGTTACCACTGAACGGTAGGGATGAGATCCGGGTCCAATTCAAAGTTCCGAAGTTTCGTCGGAAGCATTCAGAACTTTTGGATCATGGGAACTTCCTAATTTTCAAATATTTTCTAAAATACAGAGCTACTTTCGAGGGTTATCTATACATGCGAAAACTCCAAAATATCTTGCGTGTAAAAGTTGAAGTTAATTTTTATTAACCTTTTGGTGATTTGTTCGTGTTCCCCTGACCATTTCCCAGGTCAAATCATCATGCTTTTTATACCCTTACTTTGAATTTTTTTTTTTGCTCCATTGACTTCTAAGGGTTCATTTTTGGAATTTCAGATTTTTCTGAAAATTCTGCAAATCTGAAAACAGAACTCGACCGTTTTCTGACATCTTTACTGACCAGGGCCTTCTAAAACACATTCTTAAAGGGCATGTCCACCCTTTAAAACAACTTTCCATATATTATAGGTATTGCTTCCCAAGCTTCAACCGCTATAATCATATTAGCAGAAAGTCCCCCGATAGTTACTTACCTTACCTCTCTCCTTCGCCACACAATCTTGGCCCTTTGCTTGCACGGAACTGCAAGCAGGGGGCCAGACCGGCAGCCATGTGTGGGATTGGCTGAGAGGCAGCCAATCACGGACGCGGCTGCCGGCAGTTCAGAACGGAGAAGGAGAGAGGCAAGGTAAGTAACTATCGGGGGACTTTCTGCTAATATGATTATAGCGGTTGGGGCTGGGGAAGCAATACCTATAATATATGGAAAGGGTTTACACTAATGGGAGGGAGACCAAATCGGGTGGGAGAGGGAGGGGGAGAAGGGCTGCAGTGCGCATGCCAAACTTCTCCCGGAGGGGGAGAGAAAGGAGGCAGAGTCCTATATATCCTCCTGGTGGCCACTTTTTGGGACTTTGGAGGGACATTACTGGAGAACTATTTGGAGCTGGGATGTAAGGATTTTATTGCACTACAGAGTGGGGCCAGTAGTGGGGGGGATTATAGTTTTGGGGGTGGACATGCCCTTTAAGCTCTGTAAAAAAAACATTCTATTAGTCTTATAAAGTATTACTAGACGTAAATAGTACTGCAAATATCATATTATTAGAATCATCCCCCTTTAAGCCTAATTGTCTTTTTCTTGAATGCGTCTTATTGAAAGAGACCTTGTTCTGTTTCTTGTCAAATATTGCATTCTGTTCTTCTGTTCAGCTAAGTTCCTAAAAAATATGAATAAATCTTTTAGAAATGAACAGTAACATAATTCATAGATGCAAACAGAATTATTTTAAGTAATCCTGTCATTTTTATCTGGCCTAAATCTCTGGCCACTTTGGAAAAAGCCGTGAAGTAAGAATGCATGGTATGTTAATGGCATGGTATGTTAAACATGGGTGTAGTTAGCTTCAGAGACTCTTATACTGCTCAAAGATTTTCTCACGACTGCAATTAACTTTGTTATTTATTGTATAGGAATTCCACCAAAACTGCATAAACTTCTAGCATTATTAGATATCTGCACAGATTTAATGATGTTACAGAATCAACCACTATTGCCTGTATTTATCTTGAACCAATTCGGCAACTTTCCTGACACTAATCTATTTACCAAGAGTAAATAGGGACTTTATGAAAGAAATGCCATCACTGTGCTTTGAAAAATAACACAAGCATTTGCATTTGTTTAGAGTTCAATTTTTAATACCACTTGGGTAAAGTGATTATTTCCTGTGCACTTACGGATTTCTGTAAACATAGCCGTATAATGCATATTAAGGTTTGTGTGTGTTGTGTGTACAACAAAAATGTTATACTGATAAATACAGAGGGAGAAAGCATCATTAAAGATAGAAATTTAGGGCCTTATTTACCCGGAGTCGCAATCACTACGGGTAAATGTTCCTTATACTATTCAATATTGCATGCTTGTGGAGGTTCTCATTCATCCAGGTCATGGTATATCTGTTGTATTCTGTTAGATCAACTGGACTTGAAGTTTAGTTATTGAAGACGTTTCGCTAGTCATCCGACTGGCTTTCTCAATTTAGTCAGTCTGAATTGAGAAAGCTAGTCGGATGTCTAGTGAAACGTCTTCAAGAACTAAACTTTAAGTCCAGTTGATCTAACTGAATACAACAGATATGGCTAACTCATATTAACTCATTTTGCCAATTTAGAAAGGGGACTCTAGATTTCCCTGTGCATAATTGACATGTTAGCATCACAGGATATCAGATGGTGCATGTTATACGTATTCATTACTATAGATTTACAGAGCACCAACATCTTCCTTGGCACATTACAATTACATTGATATAAATGTACCGTATACACAATTGTGTCAGGGAGCCCCAGAAAAAGAGAGTGCTGTACATTAGTGTACATCCAACACAAATTAAATTGCTTTTATTTATCCAACGAGAAGGGGAGGATATGTTTTGTTAAGGCAACAATGCAATGGGAATATAGAATCGAATGAGTATATGTCTGGTTATTGGTTTCACTCTGTGTAGTGTGGATATACACAGCCCCATTTAATAAAGTTTGGTAGTAACTAGGAGAACACATGATTGGTTAGATACACTGTATGTTGTTATTCCCAATGGTTTGATAGGTTAACAAGGGGGAGTTTCAATAAATGCAAACTACTGTACTTTATTTGATTATTTTACTTATTAGTTTGAAAATTCTCTTTATATACTAAGGTAAAGAAGTTTGATTTTTTTTTTTTTTAAAAAACTGTTGTAATAATATGTCACTGAGATGGGTATTAAAAAATAGAAATAAAGTAAAGTAATAAAAAAAAAAGAAATAAAAGTAATACAAATTTAAATGAATATCACAGAGCTTTTTGTTCCTAAAATATGCACTTGATCAGCCCTCATTAGATAACAGGTAATAAGAATTCCTTGGAAATGAGATAATGAGCTGCATTCTGTTGGTGTTAGTAACATTTAATGCTGAGGCAGGATGGAACTTGTGTGGTGAATCGGATTTGTATATAGAAGTCTTACTTGAGGCATTAATCCTGAGATGTCAGGCTGTCAGGCTGTAGAAGTGAATATAAATAAATAGTGCATAAACCTGTCTGCCATAGCATTTCCCTGTACCAAGAGGTTTAGTTATTTTTCCTTTTTATTCATTTTCATTGCACTCATTTTCTTTTACATTTCTTTCATACATCAGCAAGTGCACAGGTCAATTAATTAAATGGACAATTATAAAAGGGTATGTTCACTTTTTGTACTGGAAACTATAATTCTTCCCAAACAACAATTCTTCCCCCTATTGCTTTAGATATCCAAACTGAAGCTTTCTGCATTTCAACTGTCATTCATGTGTCTTATTATCATTTACTCTGCTGTGTGCAGTTTTGCTGTCACTGGAATTGTGACAATTGGTGTGTGAATTGCATGGTGGGAAATTCCCTATCCCAATGGTGCCTTCATTCTGATTACTGAGCATGCTTGCCCTCACTAATAGTCTGGTCTGACTATCAGTATTGGATTGAAAACATGCAGCAAAACATGCGCCTTAAAGTAAATACTGTTAAAATGTATTTAATAATAGATTAATTTTAGGCAAAGTCAGTTTTCAGTATACAGTACATACTGAAAGGTGGAAGGAAAGGAAAATAATAGTCACAAATACAGATCTATTTTGTGTCCATATTTCATTCCAAATAAAATTAAATTCCAAATAAAATGCCAATGACACCAACTCCTGCCGATGTCGCGGGAGATATCACTGCGGCCGCCAGTGACACTACCAATGCTGACGACATCAACGTCACTGATGTTGCCGACCTCTTGATCCGAAGTCTTCTTTCTTCTGCCATCACTCCTATGACCTCTGAGCTCCACGGGGGTTTGCACTTCTTTATATATAGGTTTCCTGAAGGACCAAATCCAATTCTGATTGGTTCAGATTTCAGTTCTAGCAATCAAATATTCACTGATTATATGTGCATCTGCGATATGTCCTGGAAAGGTCCTTTTTAGGACCAAGGATGGTCCTGGTTTAGAGCAGTGGGACCCCCTTATCAGAAAGGCTCTTATTAGAGCCACAAGGGCTCTTTTAAGAGCCAATGGTGGGTCCTGGTTTTGAGCTGAAGGACCCTCCACAAAGGCACTTGTCAGTGCCGCAAGGGCACTTTTAAGTGCTAGGGAGGGGGGTCCTGGTTCAAGCTGGGGGACCCATTAAGCCCCCAAAGGCACTTATCAGTGCCTTAAGGGCACTTGTCAGTGCCTCAAGGGCACTTATAAGTGTCTTGGACGGGGGTCCCGGTTTCGAGCTGTGGGACCCCTTAAGCACCAAAAGGCCATTCCTAGGGCCACAATGGTTCTTCTAAGGACCCAGGAGGAGGTCCAGGGATGAGCCTAGGGACCTCCTAATGTCGGTAATCCTTGAATGGGCGAATTCTAAAAATCATTGAACATTCGAAAATCCTCGAATGTTTGAGGATTTTCGAAAGTAAGTCAGCGAGTTTAGAAAACCTGAACTACGAAGAGTTCGGAAGAGTTCGAGTTAGTCCGAACTATTAAAGTTCAGGTCTAACTCGGGTCGAAGTTTGGTTCAGTCCATTTCTAATCGGGTGGTAAGTTTGTAGTGTATGTATTATAGCTGTATTCTGATGCAAGATTGGTCAGTCTTTTTTATGATATATGAACGCGGGATGCCAAAACAGGAAGTGCGTGCGTGAGGTTTCTGGTACTGGAAGTTTTTTTTTCAAAGATTTTGGGCATTGATACGTGTTACCCAGACCATTTCCCAGGTCCCTGAGCTATTTACAGCTATTGATATCTTAATTTTAATTAAAATGTTGGGACTTTTTAACCCCTATTCAATTTAATGGGTCTGCTTGCAGATTTTAGAATTTTCAAATTTTTTAAAAAATCCGCATATCTGCAAGCAAAATTAATTTTAGCGAGTTCAGCCACCTCTATTTATAACACTGGAAAACCTTGCTAATAGTATAGTATGTATAATTTTATTTATAAAGCGCCACTAGGGTACGCAGTGCTGTACATGATAAAATACAGAGTATACAAACAAGGGGATAAGTGCAAGCAATTAAACAGATAAATAAAAATGAAATAAATACATATATTTAAATTATAAATAAATTTGTATAAGTGTGGCATACCTTGACACATTAGGAATGAGATCCCTGCCCTAAAGAGCTTACAATCAAATAGTAGCTGGATATTTACCATTCACCAAAGAACTGTACTTAGGGGCAGTTAAAGGTTTGGCAGTTTAAATGACAGATGTTCAATGAACAGATGTGTGTTCTATGGATAATGGGCTTTACAAAAAACATTTCTTCGTCTTTGTATTGAAAAACATTGCTGGGAGACGATGGTAGAAATACTGAAGAAATGAAGACATCAGCAGACTATCCCTGAGGTCATGAGTGTGAACAAGGAGGAATTTGGTATGATTGGTGCTGCCAGATATGTCTTGAATGGTAACTTTAAACAGTGAAGAAAACTTCACACAATGGAAGCTATAATCAGTATGGGTAGCTTCTGCCCACAACTTTACCAGGCTAGGACACTTTTATTTACTAGTAAAAACATTTCTTAGTAGATTCTATTTTAAAAAACCTTTTTGTAGTTTGTTAATAAAATATTTAATCCTATACCAACAAATGGGGTAACTATTATTTCATATTCTACAGTAAAAAGTTGCATTTTCAATCTTTTTCAGAATGATGGCTTCCTTCTTACAAACCCAGGTGTTCTGGAAATCATTATTTACTGGAGCAATCACATATTTGTTTCTGGAAATTATGTCAGTATGTGTTTTTTTTAAATTGACTAGCTTGCACATTTACAAACCTTAAGAATGGGAAGGTAAATATCTCATTTCAAAATGGAAGCCTGAGGTAAAAAAGACACAGCTTTGTTTGACGGCTAGGCTTACATTGAACATCCCAGTAGATGAAACTCACCACTGATCTAACAAGCGCAATTTTACTTAATTATAAGATAGGTTTGCCAAATGACATATGACATGGGACCTCAAACTTTTTTAAAAGGGGCCAGTTAATGATCCCATGGACTGTTGGGGGGCCAGGCTACATTTACTAGTGTCTTTCAAAGTCAAAGCTGTGACACTTATCCAACAGAATTTTCAGAATATCGTAAATATGTATGGATAGGTCCCTTTACTACAGTAGAGAGAGCGACGATAACATCAGATCATGTATGGGTGCTTCGAACAACAATTGTTCTGTATAAATGTATATATGCAACAATTGTGTATTTGCCACAGAGCTGTGCTAAGATCAGGTTTGGCTCTGCACCAGGTTGTTTCTATAAGTGTACTGATTAAAGGGTGGATGTTGGAGTGTTGGCAAGTACTTTATATAAACTCAGTCTCAGAATTAACCATAGTCAGCTGCAGAGTTCTCTATGCTGCTGTCAATCACAGGGCACACTGGGTACCGTTTTGTTAAAAACAAATACTGATTTTCACTTGATAACAAGGTAAAAATCTATGGAACTGTCTAAGTAACAATCTATGGCGACTGAAATATAACAGCAGACTGCACTGAGAAAGAAAAGAAAAAGGGGGGGAGATTTCCAGGCACCAGTAATCCCCCTAAACATGCCATTGTGCAGGGACCAGGCCAGATGACACACCTTGGAGGGCCTCTACCATATGACGTTATGATTGCTTGAATATAACATAATTTAACATAAAATAATAAATTTCATAAATTGAATTTGATTATTGTTCTGAAACATCACATGCTGGGGGGTTTTGTTGTTGCATAAAATTAGAACAATTATAGCCATTTCCTCTGAATAAACCCAATGAAAGTGCTAAAATGCTGTATCCTTACCCCTGGGTTTACCTTTTAACTCCTTCACCAGTTCAGTTCAGTTCTGCCTCCTCGGTAAGAAGCTGTCCGGTGGGATTAAGGAAGCTAGGTATTGTAACTTCAAAACACTGGTGCAGAAGTTACAAGGAAATCCCACGGGTGAGGACCAAGCGTTTCCCTACCCTGATACTTTCATTGGGAGGGGTTGGAAAATAGACTTTAATCTGTCTATCCTTCTGCACAGATCAGGGTAGACTCTAAAGCAGTAACATAAACCTAATCTTGTCCATACACAGATTAGATATTTGACCATTGATTTTATCCAATGTCATTTGACATTTACCTTTTGACGTTTCTGGACCACTTATTTTGCGAAATTGATTTGTAGTGTATGGATATCATTAAACTAGACATAAAAATGAGATTTGTGCAGATTTGTAACATAGTAACATAGTAATTGAGGTTAAATAAAGACGTCCATCAAGTCCAACCTTTTCACCCTTCTTTTTAACCCTACCTAACAGTTGATCCAGAGGAAGGCAAAAAAACAAACAAGGAGGGGGGGGGGGGGGGGGTATCCCTTCCTGACTCCAAATGGCAATTGGAAAGTATCCCTGGATCAACCAGAACAATACCAGTAATTCTCAATATTATATAGTATCCCTGTACCAACCAGAACTACAGTACATGTATTAATACCAGTAAATCTCAATATTATATAGTATCCCTGTACCAACCAGAACTACAGTATATGTATTAATACCAGTAATTCTCAATATTATATAGTATTCCCATACCAACCAGAACTACAGTATATGTATTAATACCAGTAATTCTCAATATTATATAGTATCCCGTACCAACCAGAACTATAGTATATAATTAATACCAGTAATTCTCAATATTATATAATATCCCTGTACCAACCAGAACTACAGTATATGTATTAATACCAGTAATTTTCAATATTATATAGTATCCCTGTACCAACCAGAACTACAGTATATGTATGCTGGATACTGGAAACAGGAGGGCTGGATACTGGAAGCAAGAGGGCTAGGTACTGGAAGCAGGAGGGCTGGATACTGGAAAGCAAGAGGGCTGGATACTGGAAGCAAGAGGACTGGATACTGGAAACAAGAGGGCTGGATACTGGAAGCAGGAGGGCTGGATACTGGAAGCAAGAGGGCTGGATACTGGAAGCAAGAGGGCTGGATACTAGAAGAAGAGGGATGGATACTGGAAGCAAGAGAACTGGATACTTATTAATTAATTAAAATGTATTCTTAATATGAAACGTTTGGAAAGTAATAAAATATGGTTCAAATTTGTTATGTTTCAAACAAAAAACTGGAAGCAAGAGGACTGGATACTGGAAGCAAGACGGCTGGATACTGGAAGCAAGTGGACTGGATACTGGAAGCAAGTGGACTGGATACTGGAAGCAAGAGTGCTGGATACTGGAAGCAACAGGGCTGGATACTGGATGCAAGAGGGCTGGATACTGGAAGCAAGAGGACTGGATACTGGAAAGCAAGAGGGCTGGATACTGGAAACAGGAGGGCTGGATACTGGAAGCAATAGGGCTGGGTACTGGAAGCAGGAGGGCTGGATACTGGAAAGCAAGAGGGCTGGATACTGGAAGCAAGAGGACTGGATACTGGAAAAAGAGGGCTGGATACTGGAAGCAGGAGGGCTGGATACTGGAAGCAAGAGGGCTGGATACTGGAAGCAAGAGGGCTGGATACTAGACGAAGAGGGCTGGATACTGGAAGCAAGAGATCTGGATACTTATTAATTAATTAAAATGTATTCTTAATATAAAAAGTTTGGAAAGTAATAAAATATGGTTCAAATTTGTTATGTTTCAAACAAAAAACACTTGTTGATCACAAATGAGAGTAGGTAAGAGGTCTGTCTGCTCTGTAGCTTAACAGTAATCAAAATGATAAAAATTTGGCAGTGATGCTTTATATAGCTTGTGACCTTCATGACATCACAATGACATCATCAAGGCACATTTAAAGAGACAGTAAAGTGGGGAAAAAAAACTTTTACAGACTAGTTGACACTTCCATCTGACCCGACTTTCTGTGAAATCAAGCATTCCAACTGTCAAAAATGCACACAGCACACCAACTGTTAAAACTGTCACCATTCCAGCTACACCAAAACTGTTTACAGCAGAAAAGTTTATGACTACTTGACTGACAGCTGAAATGCAAGATGCTTGAGCATCTTGCCTTCATCCTTTTTAATATTTTTACTGTCCTCCATTTAACTTTTGCTTGCCAGATTTCATCTGCCTCTGCCATTGTATTTTTATACATTTCCCCCCAGTTTGAGGGCTGGATACAAGAAACAGGAGGAAGACCTATCATTTGGAACAGGATACTGGAAAGATAAAGGACTGGATACTGGAAGCAGGAGATGGAAAGACAAAAAAAAAGAAAAGATAGAGAAACAAAACTCATCCAGGAACAGAGACCTATAATTCTTCACTGGATTCTAGATAGTAGGAAGGTTAGGGCTGAATATTTGTAGCAGGAGGGCTGGATACCAGGAACAGGAGGAAGACCTATCATTTGGAACAGGATACTGGAAAGATGAAGGACTAGATACTGGAAGCAGGAGGACTGGATACTGGAAGCAGGAGGACTGAATACTGGAAGCAGGAGGACTGGATACTGGAAGCAGGAGGAAGGCCTATAATTTGGCACCGGATATTGGAAGCAAGAGCTGGAAAGACAAGAGACCGAAACAAAGCACACCCAGAAACAGACCTATAAATGGCAACTACCTATCTTTTTATGGTCAGATCAGATAACTGACCCTTTTGACATATACAATATCAAATGGTTAGTGCCTGGGATGCGGCTAATTCCCCTGTTGCCACTGTATTATTATTCTTGCCTTTTTGATACATTTTTCTATCCAGAAATTGCCCTGGTGTAAATCCCAATCCCCCAGTCCTTTTAAAGCAATGCCAAGAAGTAAAAAACACAAGCAAGAACATGAAAACATGGGATACTCACGTGACACCAAACAGCTATTCCTTGCATTATTTAATAGAAAGTCAACGGATGGGTCTCTCGTTGATTATCTGTACACACAAATAAGTAAACGCCTTAATACTAATTCTCCACTTCTCAGGGGTAAATAAACAAACATACAATTCCAAATACTGGGTATCTCACCATTACTTCACAGGAGAGGTGGATACTGGAAGCAGGAGCTGGAAAGACAGAAACTAAAGAAAGAGACAGAAACATGAGAGAACATTCAAGGAGATAGACCTAAAATTGGGCACTGGGTACTAGATAGCAGGAAGGTTGGAGCTCGATAATGGAAGCAGGAGGGCTGGATACTTGAAGCAGGAGGGCTGGATACCAAAAGCAGGAGTAAGACCTATAATTTGGCAGTGGATATGGAAGCAGGAGATGGAAAGACAAGAAACAGAAACCAAGCACACCCAGAAACAGAGACCTTTAATCGGGCATACTTCCTGTCTTTTTATGGTCAGATTAGATATCTAAGTTGTTAGATAACTTATCCTTTTTTTTTTTTACATTAATGTTTATTTGTTTTTAGTTTCAAGTAAATAAATACATACATACATGTACAATTGTACATTCCTATACATTTCGTATCTATCAATCTTAATACATTAATGGGGAGGGGGGTATATGGGTAGGGAATGGGGGACAAAAGGTTTATCCATTGTGTGTGTGTGTGTGTGGGGGAAGCAGATTTTTCAATTGTTTCTCAACAATTATTGAGCTGTTTCAGACTTTGGGTATATTTTGCTTCTTCTTGTTTTTCTTTTCTTCCTTCCTTTTCTTTTAGCAGTGTCTTCTTATTTTTCGGGTTTGGTTGTTTACCGAAGTCATTGATAGAGGATCCGTATACCACCATTCCCTTTTTTTATAGAATCCTTCAGTTATTTTGTGAGATGTAAAACATTTTATCGTAATGCATGTTTTTAGATAGTATAATTTGTGTTTCTTTTATTGTAGGTACTTTGGATGTTTTCCATTTTTGGACTATTAGTGATTTTACTGCTGTGAGTATATGAAATATTATTGTTTTTTGGTTATATGGTAGTTCTGTTATTCCTATATTAAGTAATGCTAGTTGGGGTGTTAGCGTAAATTTTATTTGGAATATGTTTGAAATCATATTTTGAATTTTGTTCCATGTTTTTTTTTATTTTGGGGCAGTTCCACCATATGTGGAAGAGTGTTCCTGTGTTTTTGCTTAGTCTCCAGCATTCTGGGGATGTGTCTTGATACCATTTTGCTTTGAGGTATGGTGTTATGTGAATTCGGTATAGTATTTTTCTGTTGGTTTCCCAGTGGGTCGTGCATTTGTATAGTTTAAATGGAGTTATATATGCTGCTTCCCATTGGTTTTCTTCTATTGAGATTTGTAGGTCTTCTTGCCATTTTGATATGAAGTTAAATGTTTTATGGTCTTGTGATTCTGTTATCCCTTTTTTTGTGTAAGTTGTTTTTGTAAAATATTCGCCTATTGGTAAAGGAGTTATTGTTTGGAATATTTTGTTTTTATTTATGAAGCCGTGTATTTGTAGATATTTATAGTATTCTGTTTTGGGTAGATGGTGTTCTCTTTTGAGATCGTTATATAGTATTGGTATTTCGTTCTTAAATAGGTAATCTAAGTTGAGTATTCCCCTGTTTTTCCAGTTTTGGAGTTTTAAGTCTGGGATAACTAGTTCTAAGCTTATTAAATCTATATATTTTATTATGGATTTTATCCAAATGTCTTTTTTTGTTGTTGTGTTCCAGGTTTTGATTGTTTGTTGTATGATAATATTTTGGATTGATTGTTTTTGTGGTTATAAGAGTATTGCTCCTAGTAGTTGTGATAGGGATTTGATTTCTGGATTTTGTTTTTGTATGATATTTAATTCTATTGTTGTCCATTTTTTGTTATGGTCTTTTGTCCACCAAGATTTTGTTTGTTCCAGTATTGATGCCATGTGGTATTTTTTAAAGTTAGGGAGGGCCAGTCCTCCTTTTGCTTTGGGTTTCATTAGTGTTTCGTTTGCTATTCTAGTTCTTTTATTGTTCCATACAAATTTATTTATAATAGATTGTAGTTGTTTGAAGAATTGGTTGGGTATGTCAATTATTATTGTTCTCATTAGGTATAGTATCCTAGGTAGGATATTCGTTTTTATAATCGATATTCTTACATACCAAGTTAAAAAGTTGTTGGACCATTTGTTTAGCTCTTTTTTTTTTTTGTTAAATACATTTTTATTAATTAGAATATTTAGAGAAAGATATATTACATTCCTTTCATATCAGACTTTTTCTTTTCAACAAATAAACAGAGGTTCATTTTACAGTGCTTCAGTTTTGACACTAGATATTATTGGAAAAAAAGATAATTTTTTAAGACAATCAGATAATTAAAGACACTTGGTAAGAATCTATGCACAATCGTATAGGAGAATAGAAAATAGTTGCGTACCATGGGTCTGGATCCCCCGGCCCCCCGGGACCTTTGCTCCGAAAATAATTTGCTCATAGTGCCATTGATGTATGCATCTTTATATCCCAGATATCCCAGGTTTCCGACCACTGTCTCAATGAGTTTTGAAGAGTGTGTCCTAGATATTCGTTGGATTTTATCTGACATATTCTGGAAATTAACTGGCCTCTGGTGGGGGAAGGACCCTTCCATGAGGAAGCTAATAGACTTTTCGCTGCAGTGCAGATATGTGATATTAGTCTTTGTGCTGTTATCTTAAACCCTTGTGTGGGAAGATTAAACAGTGCTGTATAAGGAGACAATTCAGACCCAAAAATTTATCTCGGTTATCTCCCAAAATGTTTGTACTTCAGAGCACTCCCACTAGCAGTGGAGTTGTGAGGCCGGGTTATTGCAATTTCTAAAACAGTGGTTAGGGAATGTGGGATTAATCTTGTGTAAGAATTCGGGTGTGTTGTACCAATCATACAGTACTTTTAGTGTTCTTTCCTTTGTGACTTTGTTTAGGGAGCTTCTATGTGAGTTGTGATATATCTGAGCCCATTGCTGATCTGTAAGCTCCCGGTTAAACCTGGTTTCCCATTTTATGGCGTTTTCTGATTTAATAGGGAGAGTGTCATACCAGAGTAGAGAATATATTATTGAAGTTCTTTTGTGCATACAGTCGGACTAAGTGATTAATTTTTCTAAAGTTGTGACTTGTTGATTGGGTGCTTTTTCTAAAATAGATTTAGCGAAGTGTCTGATTTTGATAAACGCAAACCATTTGCTCCTTGGTAGATGATATCTTGAGAAGGCCTCCTCCCAAAACATCAAAGAACCATTTTCCTTCACAATATCTTTTATGGTGTTTACACCTAATTTATTCCAGTATCGATTTTCTGTTTCTGAGAATCCCACTGGAGATACTGGCGAGTATAAAATAGGGGTTACTTTTGAAAATTGAAGGAAAAAGAGTATTGTTTGTTGATTCTGTTCCATAGTGTTAGGGAGGCACGAATAATTGGAGTGTGGTTATCGGAGTAGGGTTTGTATTGTTCTGTTGGCAGCCATAAAATTGTATATGAGTGTAGAGGGGATAATAACTCGTTATCCAAGTCTACCCATGCAATGTGCTCGGATCTGGGGACCCATTTGGGAAATTTGAGCTATTTGTTTGTTCTTTTTGTTCTTGTGTCTTGCAAGGTTGTCTTGCTTTATTCTAGCTCTTTTCCCGCTCCATATAAATTTACTTATTTCGGCTTGTAATTTCTTTAGTAGTTGGTGGTTTGCTTGTATAGGAAGGGCTCTGAAAAGATATAGTATTTTAGGCAAAGTCGACATCTTGACAGCTGCTATTCTGCCGGCCAGTGAAAGGGGTTAGGGGGTCCATTTTTGAGTTGGGTTATCAGTTCAGGAATAAGTGTGTTGTAATTGTGTTTATGAAGAGTATCCATATTATGGCTAAGTTGAATACCCAGGTATTTGAGGGAGTCTGTGACCCATTTGAACGAGAAATTTTGTTGTAATGTGGTACAGAGAGGGTCTGGTAAATGTATGAGGTATGCTACTGATTTAGAGTGGTTGACTTTAAAGCCTGATAGGTTCCCAAAATCCTTTAAGATTCTATATAATACAGGTATTGATATAAGAGGTTGAGAGAGATAAAGAAGAGTATCATCTGCAGAGTGATACTTTTGAATGGATCTTACCAATAGTGATTCCAGTGATATCAGGAGATTGTCTGATTTTTGTTGCGAGGGGCTCAATTAATAAGGCAAATAAGAGCCTAGTACCATTTTTAATAAATATGGTGTCCGAAGGGAATCCCATATTTCTGACTATCACAGTGGGGTTGACATATAGACTGAAAATTCCAGATATAAAGCTGTTAGGGAAATCATATTGATGAAGTATAGCCTTTAGAAAAGTCCAGTCCACCCTGTCAAACACCTTCTCAATATCAAGGGAGAGTATTATTGATGATATTTTGTTAGAGTTTGCATATTGCATTAGTGTTATAGCTTTTCTAATATTATCCATAGTCTGTCTTCCCATGACAAAACCTGTTTGATCCTAATGGATCAATTTTGGTAAAATCAGGTTCAGTCGATTTGCTAGTATCTTTGCAATAATTTTAACATCTGTGTTTATAAGGGATATAGGACGGTAGTTAGATGATGTTTGGGTTGTATCCCTGTCGGTTTAGGTATGACTGTGATATGCGCCTGTAGTATATCAGGAGGTAATAAGAAATTGCCAGTTTTTGTAAATGCGAGGGCAGTATGGACTGGAACCTCTTATAGTATAAAGCGGTGAACCCATCAGGGCCGGGAGCTTTCCTGGTCTTGAACTGCTTTATAACTTCCTGAATTTCAGAGATTGATATTTCTCTTTGTAGAATATTCTTTTGATCTTGTGTGAGTTTGGGAAGATTGATTTCAGTTAAATATTTATTGATATTAGCTTCTAAATTTGCATCCTTCTTCACTGTTTCGCCATTATAAAGCGTTTGGTAATATCGTACGAAGGCGTGTGGTCTCGTAGCAGGAGAAATCTATTCTGGGTGAGTTTTTGATTTAATTTGTTTGCTAAGATAGTATTGGGCCTATTACTTTTGTAATAGTATCTTTGATTGGTGAATAGTAGGGCTCTTTCCGCTCTTATTGATAATAATTGACTTCTGATCTTGCATTTTGTATTTCGATTGCTTTATTATCATTGGGGGTTTTGGCTAATGTTTTGTCCCCTTCTTTAATTATATTAATAAGTTGTTTTATTTGTGTTTCTCTTTGTTTTTTTAGTCTGGCCGCTAATTGAATGAGGTAACCTCGAATCACCGGTTTGTGGGCTGCCCATAAAGTCGGGCTCTTTAAATCCTCGGTGTTGTTTTCTATGAAATAGTTTAATATATTTTTGTTTAGGGTTTGTACCTGTCCTTCATTTGCTAGGAGGGTCTCATTGAGTCCCCAGGTGGGTTGTGGGTTAGTTTATATTATATCATTAATAGTCATTCAGACAAATGCATGATCAGACCATGCTATTTCAGAGATATATGTGTTTTGGACTTGAGCTATTAATTGGGGGGATGTGAAGATATAATCCAGCCTAGTATACATTTTATGTACTGGGGAGTAGAATGTGTACTCTCTTTTTGTGGGGCTTGCTATTCTCCAGGTATCTAATAAATTGTTTTCCTTTATGAAATTTTGGAGATATTTGTACGAAGGGGAGCCAGTCATAGATTTAAGAGGTTTGGATCGGTCTAATTTCGGGCTAATTGTCACATTGAAGTCACCTGCCATACTAATAGGGCCAAACGCATGGAGTATGAGTTTGTTTTTCAGTTCTTGAAAGAAGATTTTGGGAGCATAGACATTTACTATAGTCACCCTAGTTGTCTGTATCAGTATATTTAGTATTATAAATCTGCCCTGCGGATCTCTGTAGCAAGAGTCTTCTGTGTAGATTAGATTTCTGTTTAATAGAGTCATGACTCCTCCTTTGCCTGAGGTAGAGGAAGCGATGTAATATGATTTGAATTTAGGGCCCCAATATTTTGGTTCCTTCCCTCGTTTGAAATGTGTTTCCTGTATTAATAGAATATATTTGTTGTAATATTGTGTTGCTAACTTCCTTTTGGCTGGGCTGTTTAAACCTTTTGCGTTATGTGTTAGTACCTTAAGTTTGGGTTCCATTCAGACAGTGCTCTGTTTCTTAAGGCAGGTAATCTGGAGAGTTTAAAGAAGCATTTTAATTCGAGCATAGATGAGCATTGTCCCAAGGGGCCCCGGAATGCCCCCTCCCAAGGATAGATTTCGGTTTGAGATACAAAGCGTCCATAGCTTTTGAATGAACCTAACAAAAAACATAAATAAATTATATACAGTAATGGAGTTGATCCAATGGGGTTGGGTAAGGCTCCTTTCATCCTTACAAATTGAAGAAAAAAAACCCCAAATTAAGCTTATATGTTATATAATTGTGCGCCTCCAATAATAAATAATTACAGCTTAATTAGTTAGAGCGGAAGGTGTTCGGGGAGAGACCTGCTTAAAAAGAAGAGTGAGAAAAGAAGAAGAGAACACACATTTGTTTATCCCTGCATTAACGCATATCAAGGTTCCACCTATTGTGGTTACTTATGGAGATGGAACTTCAATACATTTTTTAGTTAAGGTTAGGAGAGAAGATCCTACAAAGATATCTGTAGTGGGTGTCGATGAGGGGGGTAGGAGTTCTGCACAAGAGCGGCATAAATATCCTGCAGTGAGGCAAATCCTAGATGTCATCATTGACCTTGTGATCGCTCATGAATAGAATTTGGTTGATAATAACAGTTATTTTCCATATTGTGATATTCGGTATCATTACAACGGTATGATTCCTACTATACAGTAGGGGGTATTCGTCAAGAAGATAAGTATATATAAAGGATTACGGTTGTCACCTAGTGATCTTCAACGTTTAATTTTGAGAGGAGTAGAATTGTTCCGTTTGGGGGGTTGATCATTTCAACCTGGTTGGGTGGATTATACCTCCCTTAGTAAATTTATATGTTTGGTGAACGTATTTTATTCTTATCTCTGTTTCCTTCCCCTCTTTTTTTTTTTTTTCCCGTATTCCTTTATATTATTATTACTTACCTCCTTTTCCAATTCCCTTATTTCCCTCCTTTACATTAAGTTTGCAGGGAGCTTTGCAGGGGGGGGCTTTTTTACCATTCAGAAGGGGGAACCTCTATAGTAACCAGTGTGTATGTGGGAGTCAATCCTCTGGGGCACCGTCCTCTCACCATTAAGGGGCTAATTTCCCATGGGAAAGTAGCTATAAACTTTTTTTGTACCTTCAATTATAGTTCTGTTGCTTTAATTATATAATTATTTAACTAGCGGGTATCGGGGTGTGGAATAGTGGTCTACAGATCTTTGGCTATTTATGATGATAGGTTTCAGATAGTATCCTATAGCTCTATTTCCTTAGATAGAGGGTTAGAGCAGTATCTTAGTGTAGTCTTTTTTTTTTTTTTTGTTCTTTCGGTAGGGCCAGGGTTGGAGGAGGACATTGCCCCCTATTCAGACATTTACTTATATATTTCGATACCAACGTGCACATAACAGTCTTGTAGTCACCAATACCTTTTCCTTTGTTGGTTTTAGGTTTTACCAGAATCTGAGAAATGAATTACCACTTCTAGGCGTATCAGATCGCTCAATAAGATTAAATTACAGAGAGGGTAACATATCTAAACACACTCTTCCTCGCCCTTCCCATTCTCTGCCAAATTCCTTCCCACCCCTCACCCGCCTTGGCAGTCTCACGTTTCATATTTTTGGTATATCCGTTTCATCTCTCCCCTCCTGCCCCCCCCTCCTACTGTACATTAGCTTATGGTCTTCTCGCTGGTCGCCCTCTCAGTATTGTCAAACATTATTGGGTGGGTAGTGTACTTGAGTTCCTGAGTTTATCTTTAAATAAAATTGCATAGTAGAGGTTTTTTTTTTCTTTTTAGTTGACAATTTCTCAGGTATTCTCAGACTGTTTTCCCTCTCCTCCCAACCTCCCCTATCCCTCTCCCACTCCAATCCTGGGGTGAAATAAGTTTCTTTGGGGTCCTTGGGGTCGATCCACTTATTTTGCATTATTAATCGAACGTCCACTGCTAGTTTGAGAGGGCTGTGTCCGCATCTTATACCGCATTCTCTCCCGGCACTGTTCTCAGGTATGTTTGGGACTCCGGCGTGGGTTAGGGGTGGCTTAGTTCCACATTGGTTTCGGGGGAGAAACCCTGTGTTCTCTGTCGCTGCTGTTGCGGCAATCCAATTTTTGATGAATGTCCAATCTCTTTAGGAACTCCTCCGTGTCATCCATTGAGTTGATGGATATGGGTCGTCCGTTTTTCTGAACTGTTAGTTTGAACGGGAAACCCCATCTATATTTTAAGTTATGCATATTCAGTACCTCTATCAGGGGTTTAAACTCCTTTTTGAGAGCGCTGTTGGGGAGAGGTCCTGGAAACAACTAATTTTAGCTCCATTGTATTCCAGGCGATACATATGTTAGGAGGGAGGGTAAGTAGGTAGATAAATTGGTTACCTCTTCGGGGATACCGTGTATTCTGATGTTCCCCCTCCTTGCTCTGTTTTCCATGTCCTCCTGTTGCTCTCTCAGGAGGAAGATATCATGGCGCAGTTCTTTAACTTCGATCTCATTTTGTTGGCAGTAGCTGGACAGGTGATCGATGGTTGTTTCGAGTGTGGCCACTCTGTCGCCTAGGAGGGCGATTTCTTGGTGTACCTCTTTTATTATTTGGCTTTGGGAGGCCTGGATGACATTTTAGAGATTGCTGTATAGCTTACTCAGGTCTGCTTTAGTACATGGCGTGCTTTCTGCTGTAGGCCATCTTGTGTGGATTTGGTAGGATCTGATCGGAGCCAGTCTTCCATGTCCCCCTTAGTTTGATTCTTCTTTGGACGCATCGGAGGCATGTTTTGTGTGTTTACCCTGAGAAGTGGGGTATTTTTGATTAGTTAGCTTTAGCCTAGCTTGTCCCCAATGGAGATATTTTGACCGTTTAGCGGGAGCTGTTCAGGAACACGTCCACTCGCATACTCGGTCAGGCTCCGCCCCCCTGTTTAGCTCTTTTTTAAATTGTATTTAATATTTCTAGAAAGCTATTTTGATACAGTAATGAGGTGGGTTTTGTTAGTTCTATACCTAAGTATGTCATTGATGTGTCGGCCCATGTGTATGGATATCTTGCTTTTAGTAATAATTTTAGTGTTAATGAGATGTAGTAGTATGAATTTTTGTTCGTTGATTTTGTAGTATGAGAGTTTAGTAAAATGTTCCATTATTTTTTTTAGTACTATCAGTGATTTGATTGGGTTTGTTATAGTTAGTATAATATCATCTGCAAAGAGATTTAGTTTGTATTCCTGATTACTAATTTTTATTCCTGTTATATCTTTGTATTCTCTAATTATTGGCTTTCAGGAATTGTTCTTTTATTCTGATTTTTTTTTAGAGTTTTCTACATGTATGTCCAATTGACTCTATCAAATGCCTTTTTGGCATCTAATGTAAGGAATAATGAGGGTATATTATTATTTTCCACCCAGTTTATAAGATTTATTAATCTTCTTGTGGCATCATATGGTTGGCTTTGTGGTATGAAATCTACTTGATCTGGGTCTATCAGGTCTGGTAGGTGTAGTGATAGTCTATTAGCTAGAATTTTTGAGTATATTTTTATGTCTGAATTGATTAATGATATTGGTCTGTAATTTATAATTATTGATGGGTCTTTTCCTGGTTTTAGAATTGGTATTAGTAGGGATTGAATCATTTCTTCTGGGAATTTGCCTGATCTAATTGTCTTGTTGTACATTTTGTGTAGGTTTGGGTTTAGTATTTGGTTGTATGTTATGTAATACTCGATTGATGAAGCCATTTGTCTGGTGATTTGTTGGTTTTTTTGTAGATTTTTGATTGTTTGATGTATTCTTGAGTTGTGATTTCTTATTCAATAGTTTGTAGTTTTCTTTTGTTATGTTGGTAATTTTAGTTTATTAAGAATTGATTATTTCTGTCTCGTAGGTATATGTATCTGTTTGTTATTTTTTAGGTTGTTATAGTTTTGTTAATATTTGCTAAATTCTTCTGTTATATGTTTAGGGTTTATTATTTTTTCGTTTTTTTCGTTGTATATATATCTATTTTAGTTTTTGAGTTTGTTTTTTATTTTTCTACTAAATATTTGCTTGTTTGTTTCCTTGTGAATAGGGTATTGTCGTAATTTTTTATTTGTTTTTCGAATTTATATACCGTATATACTCGCAGTATAACCGAGTTTTTCAGGCTGTAAAATCCGCCTGAAAAATTTAACTCGGTTTTATCTGAGTCATACTCTTACCTGTGCATCTAGCTTTCCTGGTGTCTGGGATTCCTGCCTGTACGGTAAGTTCCATCCTGCAAACTGAACCCTGTACATGTCCTGCAAATAACGTACCGGTACTATCCATTTCGGCAGCCGCACGCTGAGTCCCTGTACTGTCGCCCGGCTGACGTCACTGCCCGGCGCATGCGGCGCCGGGCAAGTGACGTCAGACCGGCGCGGGGACAGCAGTACTCAGCGCGCGGCTGCGAAATGGATAAGTACCGTTAATGTACAGTAGATTTGCAGGACATTACAGGGTTCAGTTTGCAGGATGGAACTTACCGTACAGCAGGAATCCCGACACTGAGAGCTGGATTCACTACAGACAGGAATCAGAGCACTGAAGAGTGGAATGCCACACTGGTAGGTTGGATGCCCACTGGAGAGAAGGTACCCTTTGAATTAGGTGGGAGGGTGGTGTGTAGATGTTTGGTAAACTACAACTCCCAGCAGTTTAATTGCGCTGAGGTTGTTTATGTAGTTGTTTAGATTAGGTTTCCAAACATTGGAGTGCAAGGTCATGAGAATTTAAATTTGTCAATTAATTTCTACCCCCGTTTATACCGAGTCATCATTTTTACTAGTTTTTTTTAGGTAGAAATGGGGTCACCTCGTTTATACTCGGTCGGTTTTACTCAAGTATATATGTTAGATATAGTAGTGTAGGTATTGTCTTAGTTTGTCTGTTCTCTCACTTTGTTTTGTTGTTTGCATGTTTATGGATGATTCATTTTCTGATTTGGTGAGTAAGTTCAAGTATTTTTATCTTATCTTATCTCATCCTTTTTCCCCTCCCCGCTTTTTTCTCTTTCTTCCTATCTCTTCTCTTTGATGTTAGTTGTGAGGGGTGGTTCCCCATCTGCGCCGCCCCGACACCCACACTTGTTTTCTTTTAATCACTCAAGAGTTATCAGCATATTAAATAATAACATATTTGGTAAAGTAGCGTTATTCATTTTTCAATTTATTTTTATTATTTGGTTTATTGCTTTTGTTAAGCAAACTTTACTTTTCTTTATCTCTCCTCCCTCTCTCTCCCTTCTTTTAAGGTATATCTTTTTGCCTTTGTCCTTCCACCTGCCATGTTATCATCTCCGTGTGTGTTGTATTCACACTACCACGGGGTGCACATGAAGGGGAGTGTGTTAAAAAAAACAAAAAAACAACCCAAATAAAACAAACAAAAAAAATCCAATTTTTCCCATTTAGAGATAATAACAATGTTCAATATTTTTGTCATATTACCGGTAAGCGATACAGCGTTTTAAATCGAAAAAAGCTTACCGGTAATATACAAAAATATTGAAACACCATTGTTATTATCTCTAAAATTGGCAAAATTGGATTTTTTTGTTTGTTTATTTGTGGTTGTTTTTTTGTTTTTTTAACACCCTCCCCCTTCATGTGCACCCCGTGGTAGTGTGAAATACAAACCACACGAGATGATAACATGGCAGGTGGAAGGACAAAGGCAAAAGATATACCTTCAAAGAAGGGAAGAGAGAGGAGGCGAGATAAGAAAAGTAAAGTTTGCTTAACAAAAGCAATAAACCAAAAATAATAAAAATAATTGAAAAATGAATACCCGCTACTTTTACCAATATGTATTATTTTAATATGCTGAAACTCCTTGAGTGATTAAAAGAAAACAAGTGTGGGTGTCGGGGCCGGCGCAGATGGAACCACCCCCTCACAACTACCTCACCAAGAGAAGAGATAGGAAGAAAAGAAAAAGCGTGAGGGGAAAAAGGATTAGAGATAAGATAAAAATCTTGAAAGTAAACCGGGGTCTCCTCTGGGCGCTGCTCAGGCCAACTCACTTGATTATGTTGGTGATGTCAGAATACCATTTTTTTTATTTTCCGCGTTTCTCTCTCCATTTAAACTATGTATATATGGTTATAAAAATGTTATTTGTTTGAATATAATGTATACACCACCGTATGATTATTAAAAATAAAGGTATAATACTAAACACATTTCCCGAACACAACAACACAAACTTCCCTCAAAAAAAAAAAAAACCACCATAAAAAACCCCCTAAGACCACTACTATACTAAAAAACCCCCTAACACTATATAGCTCGAGGAAACCCATGAAATGGGACACACCCCATAGAGCTTACGGAAGTACTCAAAAACTCAAACCATATGAACCCCCCGACAACACACAATTACCCCTCCCTACCCTATCCAAAGGTTCTAGCAGAGGAACCACAAAAAAAATCTATTTACAAAACTACAAACTACTCCAAACAGCATAAAAACAACTAACAATAAGCCAATTACAACAAACCCCAAATGACAATAAAATCAATGACATAATATATTAGAGGACAACTCCCCAATTCAAAGCAATTCCATCTTGGAAAGAACCCAAATAAATAATATAGATATCCTTGCCATACAGGAAACACACTTCTCAAGAAGCAAAAGTCCCTCTTTTAAACACAAAAAACTACCCACACATTTAACCTCGATCAACGACAAAAAGAAAGCAGGCGGTAATACTAGCGGAATAATAGATACATAGCATTCCAGCTCAAAGCACTGACCAAACAACGGAAGTACATCATCATTTCAGGTCTAATACCACAACAAACCAATAACCATAAGCAAATATATACACAAACCAAATAAAAACAAAATAATTCATTAAAAAACAATAAACAAAAACACACACAAACACAAATACAATAATATGTGGAGACTTTAAACCAACAAGATTGAACCCAGGAATAGACAACAGGAGGACAACAACGCAAATTCAAAACCCCCCCCCAAAAAAAAAAAAACCCAATACACTAGCCAAACCCCTATTGCTCGAAGACCTATACGACACCTTGAGAAGGCCTCAACCTCTATAAAAAGATCTAAGACTTAATAGTTACCGACACATGGGCTATTATAACAATGAAAAAAAAGTAAGAACAACGCAAGAACGAAGATCAGACACTCACCATTCATTGAAGGAATAGAAGAAGAAAGCAACATAAACCCAGACAAATATGGAGACTAACTCATACTACTACATGAACCCAGAAATAAAAAACAAATAATTGCAGAACACTTAGAGAATACTTTATAATAACACTACAAAAACATAAACACATACACTCCTTTGGGAATTCCATAAATCATCTATCAGAGGAATTATAATACAAAATCTCATCCACGATGCAAGAAAAAACAAGGAGAAAACAAAGGACATACGAACTTGACTCACCAACATCAAAAAATTAGAATCATCCCAGTAAAATCGCGTGCCACAAGAAAAAACAAAACCAAGAGAGGGACGAACTATACAAACTAGACCAGACCTCACTAGTTCGGGTGGCTACCTAATATGGTCTACCAGGGGTGAGGTATGACTGACGAGTATTCTCTGCACCGCCCCCTAAGTAATAAACGAGGCTTACCAGGCGACAACAGTTTCGACCTAAAACCAACAATAGTAAATCAGTATAGACAACAATTATAAGGGGAGGTGGAACTCGGTGAGGGGTAGAAGTAAAACACTAATCTCACAAATTCGCGAAATGCTCAGAACCTTGGCACTGGGGGTGCCAGCTAGAATTTAGGGGAAAACAGAATCCAAATAAACACCGCGCCAAGACTATAACTCGTGCGATGGGAGGGTTAGGCCGAAACCGATCTACCCTCATGGCTACACCGGTCTTATCCCGACCGTAATTCAAGGAAGGGAAAACTCGTTCTCTCCCTGTCATGCCACCTCCCAATATGCCGCAAAAATCGAAAGGCTTCAGGCCAGGGGAGGGCCTGGTGGCGGAATTGGCACGGCCAGCACTCGCCGTTGTCACTGTTATCCTGACCTGTACGGCAAGGTCCATCGCGGAACGGGAACCCCGGGTAGACGCATGACGGAGGAAGGGCAATCTGGCTAACGAGTAGGGACACTCAAGGGTCAACCGTAGGGGGCGGAGCTAAACAGCGGGCCGCGGAAAAGGGGCGGAAAGATTTGGTACTAGGTACAGTTGGACAGCAGGATCAACAGTCATAGTGGAGAAGAAGGGGGATCCCGAGGACAGCTCTAGGGGGGGGGGAGGAGGGGGTCGGGTGCGCCGGGGGGGGGCGGTGGACGGGCAGCCGCGGTCTGGCGGGGGACAGGGGACACTACCACAACCGGGGCCAGACAGTTGTGATTCCCAAGGACCGCTGGGGGGGGGTGGGGAGGCAAGACAGTACAGTATGCAGGGCATAACTTCCGGACAGCAAACCCGCAAATCACCGGAAGGCTTAATGCACAGGGTAAGGACTGGACCTCGTGAGGAAACGGGAGGTGTAAGGTGGTTCAAGGGCTGCGGTGATTGACAGCCTGAAAAACCTCGGTGTTATACCGAGTATAACGGTATGATAAATTGCGAAACACAAATAAAAATGACGAGCAATACACTATTCCGCAAGGAAACAAAACAAGCAAACTTGAGTAAAATAAAACAAAAACTCAAAACTAAAATACATTAAGAACAACGAAAAAACGAAAAAATAATAAACCCTAAACAGATAACAGAAGAATTTAGCAAATATATAACAAAACTAAACAACCTAAAAAAATAACAAACAGATACATATACCTACAGATACAGAAATAATCAATTCTTACATAAACTAAAATTACCACAATAACAAAGAAAAACTACAAACTATTGAATAAAGAAATCACAACTCAGAAATACATCAAACAATCAAAAATCTACAAAAAAACAACAATCACCAGGACAAGATGGCTCATCATCATCACGAGTATTACATACATACAAACCAAATCTAAACCCACAACCTACACAAAATGTACAACAAGACAATTAGATCAGGCACCGAAATTCCCAGAAAATGATTCAATCCCTACTAATACCATTCTAAAACCAGGAAAAAGACCCATCAATAATTATAAATTACAGACCAATATCATTAATCATTCAGACATAAAAATATACTCAAAAATCTTAGCTAATAGACTATCACATACACCTACCAGAACCTGATAGACCCAGATCAAGTAGATTTCATACCACAAAGCCACCATTGATGCCACAAGAAGATTAATAATCTTATAAACTGGGTGGAAAATAATAAGATACCCCTCATTTTCCTACATTAGATGCCAAAAAGGCATTTGATAGAGTCAATTGGACATACATGTAGAAAACTCTAAAAAAAAATCAGAATAAAAGAACAATTCCTGAAAGCCAATAATTAGAGAATACAAAGATATAACAGGAATAAAATTAGTAATCAGGATACAAAAACTAAATCTCTTTGCAATTGATATTATACTAAACTATAACAAACCCAATCAAATCACTTGATAGTAAAAAAAAATAATGGAACATTTTACTAAACTCTCATACTACAAAATCAACGAACAAAAATTCATACTAACTACTCTCATTACTAAAATTCACTACTAAAAGCAAGATATCCATACACATGGGCCGACACTCAATGACATACTTAGGTATAGAACAACAAAACCCACCTCATTACTGTATCAAAAAGCTTTCTAGAAATATTAAATACAATTAAAAAAGAGCTAAACAGGGGGGCGGGAGCCTGACCGAGTATGCGAGTGGACGTGTTCCTGAACAGCTCCCGCTAAACGGTCAAAATATCTCCATTGGGGAACCAGCTAGGCTAAAGCTAACTAATCAAAAATACCCCACTTCTCAGGGTAACACCAAAACATGCCTCCGATGCGTCCAAAGAAGAATCAAACTAAGGGGGACATGAAGACTGGCTCCGATCAGATCCTACCAAATCCACACAAGATGGCCTACAGCAAAGCACGCCATGTACTAAAGCACCTGAGTAAGATAACAGCAATCTCTAAAATGTCATCCCGGCCTCCCAAAGCCCAATAATAAAAGAGGTTACACCAAGAAATCGCCCTCCTAGGCGACAGAGTGGCACACTCGAAACAACCATCGATCACCTTCCAGCTACTGCCAACAAAATGAAGACGAAGTTAAAGAACTGCGCCATGATATCTTCCTCCTGAGAGAGCAACAGGAGGACATGGAAAACAGAGCAAGGAGGGGGAACATCAGAATACACGGTATCCCCGAAGAGGTAACTGATATATCTACCTACTTACCCTCCCTCCTAACATATGTATCGCCTGGAATACCATGGAGCTAAAATTAGTTTTTTCCAGGACCTCTCCCCATCAGCGCTCTCAAAAAGGAGTTTAAACCCCTGATAGAGGTACTGAATATGGCATAACTTAAAATAGATGGGGTTTCCGTTCAACTAACAGTTCAGAAAAACGGACGACCCATATCCATCAATCAATGGATGACACGGAGGAGTTCCTAAAGAGATTGACATTCATCAAAAATTGGATTGCCGCAACAGCAGCGACAGAGAACACAGGGTTTCTCCCCGAACCAAGTGGAACTAAGCCACCCCTAACCCACTCCGGAGTCCCAAACATACCTGAGAACAGTGCCGGTAGAGAACGCGTAAGATGCAGACACAGCCTCTCAAACTAGCAGTGGACGTTCGATTAAAGGCAAAATAAGTGATCGACCCCAAGGACCCCAAAGAAGAAACTTATTTATCCCACGGATTGGAGTGGGAGAGGGTATAGGGGAGGGTGGGAGGAGAGGGAAAACAGTCTGAGAATACCTGAGAAATTGTTCAACTAAAGAAAAAAAAACCTCTACTATGCAATTTATTTAAAGATAAACTCAGGAACTCAAGTACACTACCCACCCAATAATGTTTGACAATACTGAGAGGGCGACCAGCGAGAAGACCATAAGCTAATGTACAGTAGGAGGGGGGGGCAGAGGGAGAGATGAAACGGATTATACCAAATATGAACGTGAGACTGCCAAGGCGGGTGAGGGGTGGGAAGGAAATTTGGCAGAGAATGGGAAGGGCGGAGGGAAGAGGTGTGTTTAGATATGTTACCCTCTCTGTAAATTAATCTTATTGAGCGATCTGATACGCCTAGAAGTGTAATTCATTTCTCAGATTCTGGTAAAACCTAAACAACCACAAGGAAAAGGATTGGTGACTACAAGACTGTTATGTGCACGTTGGTATCGAAAATATATAAGTACATGTCTGAATAGGGGGCAATGTCCTCCTCCAACCCTGGCCCTACCGAAAGAACAAAAAAAAAAAAAAAAAAAGAGACTACACTAAGATACTGCTCTAACCTCTATCAAGGAAATAGAGCTATAGGATACTATATGAAACCTATCATCATAAATAGCCAAAGATCTGTAGACCAGTATTCCACACACCCCGATACCCGCTAGTTAAATAATTATATAATTAAAGCAACAGAAACTATAATTGAAGGACAAAAAAAGTTTATAGCTACTTTCCCATGGGAAATTTGCCCCTTAAGGAGATAGGACGGTGCCCCAGAGGATTGACTCCCACATACACGACTGTCACTATAGAGGTTCCCCCTTCTGAATGTGTAAAAAAGCCCCCCCTGAAGAAAACCCTACCTGAAGGGTTGGAGCTCCTGCAAACTTATATAAAGGAGGGAATCAGGGAATTGGAAAAGGAGGGTAAATAATAATAATATAAAGGAATACGGGAAAAAAGGGGGGGGGGGGGAAAAAAAGAGGGGAAGGAAACAGAGATAAGAATAAAATTAACGCTCACCAACATATAAATTTATAAGGGAGTATAATCCACCCAACCAGGTTGAATGATCAACCCCCCAACGGAACAATTCTACTCTCTCAAAATTAAACTGTGAAGATCACTAGGTGACAACCGTAATCCTTTATATATATTCTTATTCTTCTTGACGAATACCCCTACTGTATAGTAGGAATCATACCGTTGTAATGATTACCGAATAATCACAAATGGAAAATAACTGTTATTATCAACCAAATTCTATTCATGCGCGATCACAAGGTCAATATGACATCTAGGATTTGCCTCACTGCAGGATATTTATGCCGCTCTGTGCAGAACTCCTACCCCCTCATCGGCACCCACTACAGATATCTTTGTAGGATCTTCTCTCCTAACCTTAACTAAAAAATGTATTGAAGTTCCATCTCCATAAGTACCACAATAGGTGGAACCTGGATATGCGTTAATGCAGGGATAAATAAATGTGTGTTCTCTTTCTTCTTTCTCACTCTTCTTTTTAAGCAGGTCTCTCCCCGAACACCTTCCTCTCAACCTAATTAGCTGTAATTATTATTATTGGAGGGCGCACAATGTCTATAACATGATAAGCTTAAGTTGGGGTTTTTTTTCTTCAATTTGTAGGATGAAAGGAGCCTTCCCAACCCATTGATCAACTCCATTACTGTATATAATTATTTATGTTTTTGTTAGTTTCATTCAAAAGCTATGGACGCGTTTGTATCTCAAAACCGAAATCTATCCTTGGGAGGGGGCATTCCGGGGCCCATTGGGACAATCTCATCTATGCTCGAATTAAAATGCTTCTTCACTCTCCAGATTACCTGCCTAAGAAACAGAGCACTGTCTGAATGGAACCCAAACTTAGGTACTAACACATAACGCAAAAGGTTTAAACAGACCCAGCCAAAAGAAGTTAGCAACACAATTACAACAAATTATTCTATTAATACAGGAAACACATTTCAAACGAGGGAAGGAACCAAAATATTGGGGCCCTAAATTCAAATCATATTACATCGCTTCCTCTACCTCAGGCAAGGAGGAGTCATGACTCTATTAAACAGAAATCTAATCTCACACAGAAGACTCTTGCTACAGAGATCCGCAGGGCAGATGTATAAGATACTAAATATACTGATACAGACAACTAGGGTTATAGTAATGTCTATGCCCCAAATCTTCTTCAAGAACTGAAAAAACAAACTCATACTCCATGCGTTTGGCCCTATTGGGAGTATGTCAGAGTGGTACTAGTGTAGCCATTGCCCGAATTAGACCGTCCAAACCTCTTAAATCTATGACTGGCTCCCCTTCGTACAAATATCTCCAAATTTCATAAAGGAAAACAATTTATTAGATACCTGGAGAATAGCAAGCACCCACAAAGAGAGTACACATTCTACTCCCCAGTACATAAATGTATACTAGGCTGGATTATATCTTCACATCCCCCCAATTGAATACGTCAGAGTCCAAAACACTATATCTCTGAATAGCATGGTCTGATCATGCATTTGTCTGAATGACTATTAATGATATAATATAAACTAACCCACAACCTACCTGGAGACTCCAATGAGACCCTCCTAGCAAATGAAGGACGAGTACAAACCCTAAACAAAATATATTAACTATTCATAGAAACAACACGCGAGGATTTAAAGAGCCCGACTTTATGGGCAGCCCACAAACGTCGGGGATTCGAGGTGTACCTCATCAATTAGCGGCCCAGTACTAAAAAACAAAGAGAAACACAAATAAAACAACTTATTAATATATAAAGAAGGGGACAAAACATTAGCCAAAAACCCCCAGATAATAAAGCAATCGAATACAAATGCAAGATCATAAGTCAATTATTATCAATAATAGCGGAAAGAGCCCTACTATGCACCAATCAAAGATACTATTACAAAAGTAATAGGCCCAATACTATCTTAGCAAACAAATTAATCAAAAACTCCCCGATAGATTTCTCCTGCTACGAGACCACACGCCTTCGTACGATATTACCAAAACGCTTTATAATGGCGAAACAGTGAAGAAGGATGCAAATTTAGAAGCTATATCAATAATATTTAACTGAAACAATCTTCCCACTCACACAAGATCAAAAGAATATTCTACAAAGAGAATATCAATCTCTGAAATTCAGGAAGTTATAAAGCAGTTCAAGACCGGAAAGCTCCAGCTCCGGCCCTGATGGGTTCACCGCGTTTATACTATAAGAGGTTCCAGTCCATACTGCCCTCGCATTTACAAAAACTGGCAATTTCTTATACTATCCTGATATACTACAGGCGCATATCACAGTCATCTAAACCGACAGGGATCAACCCAAACATCACTCTACATCAATACCGTCTATATCCCTATAAACAAGATGTTAAAATTATTGCAAAGATACTAGCAATCGACTGGAACCATGATTTTACCAAATGTTACCATTAGGATCAAACAGTTTTGTCATGGGAAGACAGACTAGTGGATAATATTAGAAAAGCTATAACACTAATGCAATATGCCAACTCTAACAAAATATACATCAATAATACTCTGCCCCTGATATTGAGAAGGTTGACAGGGTGGACTGGACTTTCTAAAGGCTATACTTCATCAATAATTTCTAACAGCTTTTATATCTGGAATTTTCAGTCTATATGTCACCCCACTGTGATAGTCAGAAATATGGGATTCCCTTCGGACACCATATTTATTAAAATGGTACTAGGCTCTTATTTGCCTTATTAATTGAGCCCCTCGCAACAAAAATCAGACAATCTCCTGATATCATGGAATCACTATTGGTAGATCCATTCAAAGTATCACTCATGGATGATACTCTTCTTTATCTCTCTCAACCTCTTATATCAATACCTGTATTATATAGAACTCTTAAAGATTTGGGAACTTCAGGCTTAAAGTCAACCACTCTAAATCAGTACATACCTCATACATTTACCAGACCCTCTCTGTACCACACATACACAAAATTTCTCTTCAAATGGGTCAACAGGACTCCCTCAAATACCTGGTATTCAACTTAGCCATAATTTGAGACTCTTCATAAACACAATATACAACACACTTATACCTGAACTGATAACCCAACTCAAAAATGGACCCCTACCCCCTTTCACTGGCCGGCAGAATGCAGCTGTCAAGATGTCGACTTTGCCTAAAATACTATATCTTTTCAGAGCCCTTCCTATACAGCAAACCACCAACACTAGAAGAAATTACAGCCGAAATAAGTAATTTATATGGAGCGGGAAAAGAGCTAAATAAAGCAAGACACCTTGCAAGACACAAGAACCAAAAAGAACAAACAAATAGCTCAATTTCCCAAATGGGTCCACAGATCCGAGCACATTGCATGGGTAGACTTGGATAACGAGTTATTATCCCTCTACACTCAATCACAATTTTATGGCTGCCAACAGAACAATACAAACCCTACTCCGATAACCACACCCCAATTATTCGTGCTCCCTAACACATGAACAGAACAACAAACAATACTCTTTTTCCCTCAATTTTCAAAAGTAACCCCTATTTTATACTCACCAGTATCTCCAGTGGGATTCCAGAACACATAAAATCGATACTGGAATAAATTAGGTGTAAACACCATAAAAGTATTGTGAAGGAAAAATGGTTCTTTGATGTTTTGGGAGGAGGCCTTCTCAAGAATCTCTACCAAGAGCAAATGGTTTGCGTTTAATCAAAGAAATCAGAACTGTCGCTAAATCTGTTAGAGTCCAAAACACCCAATCAACAAGTCACAACTTTAGAAAAAATTAATCACTTAGTCCGACTGTATGCACAAAAGAACTTCAATAATATATTCCTACTCTGGTATGACACTCTCCCATATTAAATCAGAAAACGCCATAAAATGGGAAACCAGGTTTAACCGGGAGCTTACAGATCAGCAATGGGCTCAGATATCACACAACTCACATAGAAGCTCCCTACAACAGTCACAAAGAAAGAACACTAAAAGTACTGTATGATGTGGTAAACACACCCAATTCTTACACAAGATTAATCCCACATTCCCCCCTACCACTGTTTTAGCAATTGCAATACCCGGCCCTCACAACTCCCTCCCTGCTGGTGGAGTGCTCTGAGTACAAACATTTTGGGAGATAACCGAGAAATTATTTCAGGAAATTTTGTGGGTCCGAATGTCTCTTATACAGCACTGTTTAATTCTCCCACACAAGGGTTTAAGATAACAGCACAAAACTAATATCACTATCTGCACTGCAGCGAAAAGTCTATTAGCTTCCTCATGGAAGGGTCCTCCCCACCAGAGGCCAGTTAATTCCAGTAATATGTCAGATAAAACCAACGAATATCTAGGACACACTCTTCAAACTCATTGAGACAGTGGTCGGAAACCTGGGGATTCTGGGATATAGATGGCATACATCAATGGCACTATGAGCAAATTATTTCGGAGCAAAGGTCCACGGTGGCCGGGAATCCAGACCATGGTACGCAACTATTTTCTATTCTCCTATAACGATTGTGCATAGATTCTTACCAATGTCTTTAATTATCGATTGTCTTAAAAAAATTATCTTTTGTTTTTCCAATAATATCAGTGTCAAAACTGAAGCACTGTAAAATGAACCTCTGTTATTTGTTGAAAAGAAAAATCTGATATGAAAGGAATGTAATATATCTTTCTCTAATATTCTAATTATAAAAATGTATTTAAAAAAAAAAAAAAAGACTAAACAAAGGTCAACAACTTTTTAACTTGGTATGTTATAATATCGATTCTAACAACGATATCCTAACCTAGGGATACTGCTACCTAATAGGAACAATATAATTGGGACCGGGGGTACCCAACTAGAGATAATAACAATGTTCAATATTTTTGTCATATTACCGGTAAGCTTTTTTCGTTAAACGCTATATATCTACTTATATGGAGGTGGGGGGGAGAGAAGAGAAGGTTCTTTCCCTCTCATTAGTATGTTGCTTAGATTTTTGCATTAAGCATATCAGGAGCCACATCTGGGCAGTATTTATAATTTTGTTTGGTTTTTGCTTTCCCTTTAAAGTTTTTGTTTATTTTTGGTTCCTGTGTAGTTCCATATAATAGTCCACCCTGATTTTTTTTACTTTTCCTCTCCCCTTCCTCTCTCTCCCCTCCCCCCCTCCTCCTCTTCCTATTGTTTGTTTATTGTTTTTAGGTATATATTATTTAGTTCTTTTTGTCCAAATGTATTTTTATGTCCATTTCCTTATAAAGTTCCTGATATTTAAAGTCAACTTACCGGTTTTCTTTCCACTCCGGTGTAATTTTGTTTGGGGAGACTGAGGTTGGAGAGGGGGTTTCTTGGTTTTTTTGTTGCTTTAATAGTTTCCATGATTTTAGCAGCTTTAGACCCTCTTCAGGTGTGTTGGTTGTGAAATTATTGCCGTTTCTAATTATATGGAGTTTTGTTGGGAATCCCCCTTTATATATGATAAGGTTTTCTCTGAGTGTTTTTGTAATTTCCATATATGTTTTTCTTGCTGACATTGTGGCTAGTCATAGGTCGTTGAATATCTGTATTGTTTTATATTTTTCTGGGATTGGATCTATTTTTCTCATTGCAAATAATATTTTTTCTCTGATTGTGAAAAAGTGCATCCTTAAAGGGCATGTCCACCCCCAAAACTATAATCCCCCCAACTACTGGCCCCACCATGTAGTGTAGTTTAATCCTTACCTAACATCCCAGCTCCATAGGGTTCTCCTGTAGTCCCCCCCTAAGTCCCAAAAACTGCCCACCAGGAGGATAGCAGAGTCCATATAGGACTCTGCCTCCTAACTGGCCTCCGGGAGAAGTTTGGCATGCGTACTGCAGCCCTTCTCCCCCTCACCTCCCCCTTCCCTCTCTCCCCCCTCTCCGGATTCCCTCCCCTCGCCTTATTAACCCCTTTAATATACTAATCCCCCTGGTTCCCCCCGCCCCCCCAACAGCAAATTTTTAGTTTAAGTAAGCTCCCCCAACTCTACTTATACTTACCTCTCCCTTTCCTCATCCACACCGAAGTGAGCTCCGGCAAGCCGCGTCCGTGATTGGATGCCGCTCATCTATCACAGACGCGGCTGCCGGGCCCGCCCCTCTGCTTGCATTTCTCGCCGCGCAGAGGGCCCGGGAGTAGTGGCGGGGAACAGAGAGGGAGGTAAGTGTTGTTTGGGGAGTCTTTCTTAAAAATAAAAATTATTCGTTTGGGGTGGTGGGACTCAGGGGGAAGGCTATATTAAAAATTTGATTTAAGCGTGGACATACCCTTTAATATTGTGTCCCTTGGTGCATGTTCGGGGGCTGATTTTGGCTTGTAGATTCGGTGTGCTCTATCCGTTAGTAATTCCTGTGGTGAGGCATTGGGTACTAGTAGTTGGAATAGTTCTGTTAAGTAGTTTGTTAGTTTGTTTGTTTTGACTGTTTCTGGGATGCCTCTTACTTTCAGATTATTTCTTCTGCTTCTGTCTTCTAAATCAGCTAGTTTTTAGCTTTAGTGTTGTAGTGGTTTTGTCGTTGTGTGCATCCACCAGTGAGTTGAATGCGTCTGTAAATTCTTCCATTTTTTTTCAGTATGTGCTGTACGTAGTTCTAGTTCAACTACATCTTTTTTGATTGTGGAGAATATTTCTGTTATATCTGACATCATTGCCCTTGCATGTGTTATCAGCATTTCCTTTAAAATAGAATCTGTTACTGGCATGTCTGATACTGGGACTTTTGCCATTGTTTAAGTTAATGAAAGTTTTGGTTCTTCTGTTTTTTTGTTTGCTTTGTATGGGGGTGAGTTTGTTAAGTCGATTTGGCTTTCTGTGTTTTCTTCTATATTTTCATTTAGTGTACTTTCTTGTGTAAGTTCTTTTTTGTTTTGTTTAGTAATTTGTTTGTTTTTACCTTTTCTTTTCCAGGTGAATCTGTCTCCTGTCTGCTGCTGTGAGCTAGAGATGAATCCAGAGTTGTGTCGGCGCCATCTTGGATTTTGTCACACATCTCAGTCCCTGCAGTGTAGAAGTCTGTAAGTTTGGCACTTTTGTTTTTTTCTCCTTGCCTTTTGCCCATATTTGTTGCCAGTATGTTCCGGTAGCCGGTAGTTGGCTTTGGGAGTTCCCTCAGTAGTTTTTTGTTGAGTTAAACCCTTGGTTTGTGGAGGAGCTCTTTCAGTGTGCTGCTATCTGCACCAGGAGCTAAGCCACGCCCCCCAGATAACTTATCCTTTTGATATATATATACAATGTCATATGGGTATTTTCCAACATTGAATACAAAGCTTGCTAGCCAAAGGATGGGTCTCTCATAGATATTATATACTTAAATAATCTTCAATTTCAATACTAAATCTATCTTTTTGGGTGGTGGTATAATAGGAATACAAACAGTCCCCGATACCAGGTACACACTCGCCAAAACTTCCCTGGAGGTTGATACGAAAGAGGAGGGGGGTAAATACTGGAAGCAGGAGGGTTGGATACTGGAAACAGTAGGCTGGATTACTGGAATTCAGAAGGGAGGATACTGGAAGCAGGAGATGGAAAGACAGAAGAAACCAAAAAGAAAGAAAGAGAAGAAAGAGAAAGAAAGAGACCAAAAAAAGCCCATCCATAACAGAGACTATAACTGGGACCACTGGATACTAGATAGGAGGAGGGTTGGAACACAACTGCTTAAATGTACAGGTCGGGGTAAACTTTCCATGCAACTGCCCTTCACCGGCACGCGCCGTCAGGGTTGCTTACCGGCCCGCCCCCCCC